>CP139509.1:436477309-437917309 GCA_021014915.2 Artemisia tridentata subsp. tridentata | reverse complement strand
AAAAAGAAAATATTTTCCACTCTTAATAATATTCCTTTTTAAAAAAGCCTAATGTTGTTAAAGTTGGTTTTTAAAAAAACAAAAATAAAAAAACGAATCGTAAAAAAAAACACCCGGGGAAAAAAAAGGGCCCTCCCCAAATAAAAGTTCTTTTAAAAAAATTTTTTTAAAAAACCCCCCCAAAATTTTTTTTTTTTTTTTTTTGTAATTTTTTTTTTATTTTTTTCCTTTTTTTTTTTGTTTAATTCGATTTTTTAAAACTATGGGAAATTCCCCCCCCTCAAAAAAAACCCTTTTTTTTAAAATAAAATTTCCCAATTTTTAATTAAAGGGTTAAAAATTCCCCTTTTTCCAAAAGGGTTTTTTTTTTGATTTTTCCCAAAAAACCATTTGGGGAAAAAATTTGGTTTTTGGGTACTAATTTTTTTAATTTTAAAAATTGTTTCTTTTTTTAACCACTTTTTTAGACAATTTTGACCCCCCCCCTTAAGGGGAAAACAAAACCCCTTAAAAAAAATAGCAAATAAAATTTAAATAAAAAGAAAATTTTAAAAAAATAAAGGGCCTAATTTATGAGCGGGTTTATTTTTAATTATTTGGTAAATAAAGGGTAAGGGGGGGCATCTCCCCAAAACCCCCAAACTTAAATTTTTTCTTTGTTTCCCCAAAATTTATTTGAAAACCGGTTTGGAAGAAAAAAAGGGGAAAACAAAAAGTCCAAAAAAATTTTTAAATCAAGAGGAGCCTTCATTGTAAAAAAACACAAAAAACTTAAATTTAATTAATGAAACAAAATTTGGAGAAGGGAAAGACAAGAAGGAAAAAATAGAGGGAAAATGGGAAAATTTTTTTTGGGGTTCCCCGTTTTTTTGGGTTTTTTCAAAAATTTTTTTTTAAAATTTTAAAAAAAAAATGAAAGAATTTTTTTTGGGGGGGTTGATTTATTTTTTTTTAAAGGGAAAAAAAACCCCCCAAAAAATTTTTTTAAGTTAATTGGAGGTGGGAAAAAATAATTTGGGGGTTGGAAAAACCAAAGGGGGAAACAACCTGTAAAATTTTTAGTTGGTTTAATTTAAAAGTTTGATAATTTTTAAAATGGGAAACGTTTAAGTTTGGGAAGAATATTATTGGGATTTTTTTATTTTTATTGTTTTTAATTAGTGTTTTAATTTAAAATTTTTTTTTAGGGTTTTTTTAGCAACTATTTTTTTTTTGTCAATTTTTTAACTTTCGGGGAATTTGAAACATAATTTTGAAGGTTGTGGCTAAAATAGAAGGGATAGGACTTGAGGGGCTATTCTTGCCAATGGGCCAAAGAGCCACCTAACTAGCTATAACTAGTTTATTCTAGTTGTTTCCTCAATTATGGAGGTGTGTGATGGAGTCCGGATTTAGAGAGAAGGAAAAAGGGAGGGAAATAGCTAAATGATGATCCAAGAAGAAATAGGTGAAGATCAAGTATTGGTAGCCTTCATTAGTGATAATCATCACATGTAAGTATCTATATTCTTAATATTAATGAAGCTATAGATTATGGAGAAAGTGGGTTTTCATCATATGATCAAGATATGGTCATATGATGATGTAGGAAGAAAGATGGGTATGTTTTATGGGTTAGATTAACCCTTGTTTATGTGATTGATTGCTATGTTATTAGGGTTTGATATGTTGTAGAAGATTGATGATGATGATGGATGATGTTGGTGATGATGATGACTTTGATGTTGTTAGCTTGGACTAAGGTAAGTAACTCTCCCTAAAACATGTGTTATGTATGTATTTATCATGTATGTATTGTGGTTGTGTAAGAGCATAGGAGTTGGGTTAGTATGGTTGTAAGCTAAGGATGGATGGCTAGTGACCTTGGATAAGAGTATGTTAGTTATCGGCTTTGGACTAGTTAAGGTATGTTGTGATTATGGTTGTGTTGAATGAATGTGATTACGTTATGAAGTTGGGTATGATATGAGTGGTATGTGGTAGTTTAGAGGTTTTTATGTGATTATGATGCTTATGTGAAAGTATGTGTATGATATATGTTTTATGATGGGTTACTTACTAAGCGTAAGCTTATTCTTTTAGTTGTCAATGTTTTTGTAGGCTTAAGTGCGGCGGAATTGAAGGCTTGGAGTATAGCATAAGAGTTTGGAATGGATTTGGAAGATAACAAGCATTAGGAGCTAGGTAGAATACCGAGCTCGAGTCAAAGTTGTACCCCGAGAGTCTATTTTATGAGTCGTATAATGTGTGTCAAGGTCGGGTAACGGTTTGGGAGTCTAACGAGTTGTCAAATGTGTTTTAAGTGTTTTTAGTGAATGTTTAAGGGGCGTTTGGATTTAAGTGTGTTTGTACCCATTTTGGGTTGTAAACGGGTCAAGTTGTTATGAAATGAGTTCAATATGTTAGCTATAGTCTATATGTCAAGAGAATAATGTCGGGAATGTTTATAGCATCGAAATGGTGTTAAATGGTTTGGGTGTGTTAATATTAAAATGTGCAGGTTTTGTTGCAGGGTTGTAGTTACGGCGTAATCATGTTATGGGTTACGGCGTAACTACAACACCGAGGCATCCCATTTTCTTGTAATTAGGTTACGGCGTAACTACTTCTTGTAGTTATGGCGTAACTTTTGTGCTGCTTGAATTTAAGTTATATCCAATTAATGTGTAAAAGGTTTTTCAAAAAGAAATCAAATACAACGTAATGTGTCTGGAGAGGAGCAACGTATAGATTTCTATTTTCAAAGAATGGTGTAACGTATTTATACTTTAGTCAAACATTTCCGCGTAAAAAAGTTTTAAATTTTAGTCTAAACGGGTACGGGGCGTTACACATAACCTGTTCATCTTCATCATCATCAGATACCCAGTCTTCAATGACTACTCTATCTGATCTTCTATCAGAGGACACCTTGTCCCCAGGAAGTAAAGTTTTACTTAAACTTTCACTTACTTTTTTAGGTTCATCAACAACTAAATTTGCTTTTGGTTGTACACCATATTGTAGCTCAGGTTGTTGAAATTCAGCTAAACCTGAATGCTCTAGGTCAATCCCTGGGGGTTTAGGGATTCCTCTATATGGGGGTGGGACAGCATTATATCCTAACCCTGAGTTGGCTCTATTAATCACTTGACATTCTATCATGTTGGTCACACCTCTAGAAGCATGTTCTAGTGTTTCTACAGTCAAGTGAATGTTTTCATTTTCCTTTTTGATCCTATCATATGCCTCTCTCAAAAGCTTAATTTCAGCATCTCTAAAGAATATGTCTTGTCTAAGAAGAGCTTTGTCATCAGAAAAAGCAAATTCATTTTGTTTGTAATGAATGATCTGCTTCTCTAGGGATTCTAAACCACATTTATAATCTACTAAGTCTTGTTGAGTTCTGCTTAGGACTTTCTTTTAGTCATCATAATGTTTTATTAAAGTTTGTAGTTCTGAAAGAGCTGTGCAAGTATTAGAACAAACTTTATGATTTTGTACCTCAGTAGAGAAAGCCATGAGTGCCATCTGTGAAGAATCTTCTTCTTCATCAGCCATGAAACTCCAATCAAAACCTAGCCCATCAATAGCTACCATAGCTTTTGAGTTTGGCTCAGAAACCTCCCTTGTTTTGGATGTGCTTCCAAAACCTCTATTCTTGCTATCTTGCTGCCTTGGCCTTCTACATTCTCTTGAGAAGTGCCCCATCATGTGGCAGTTATAGCATTCTATCTTCGACTTATCAAAACCAGCAGTATCATTGTTGCTGATTGTGAGCTTCTTCCCCATCCTTTGATAGAACTTCTTGGCCCTCATGCTAAGAAGAGAAATTTGCCATTTTAGGTCCATTTCCTCCAGATCATCATCATTGATCTCTTGGAGGTCTTCATAAGTGAGCATGGACCCATCATTTCGACTTGTGAGAAAAGCACAACAAGTCTTCTCATCCAAAATACCCATGGTACTGCTTGATGAACTAGCAGCACCAACACCATTAACAACTTTCACCTCTTCACTTGGATTTGAGGTACTAGGAGATGACATAAATGCCATGTTCCCAGTGTTAGAACTAGTACCTCCATTTTTCTTCAAATCTTGTTCCACAATCTTAAAGTTGCTATACAAGTCTATTAGTTCCATGGTGTCAAGGTCTGGCTTGTTCTTCCAGACAACAACATGTATAGCCCACTCTTCTGGTAAGCTTCTCAGAAATTTTGAGTTTAAATCTTCTTGAGGTATTTCAACCCCAAGAATAGCAAGTTGGCTCACAATATTCTGAAGCCTATTAAACATGTGGTCAAGAGATTCATTGTTGGTAGAGGAGAAATTTTCAAACTGCTGCTTGAGCAGTGTCTTGTGGGTTTTCTTGGTGGCTTCATTTCCACCATACCTGGCAACAATAGCTTCAAATAATGACTTGGCATCTTTGAACTTGCTGAAGTTTAAAAGTTGATCATTGGGAATGGTCATCATCAGCATGCTTCTTGCCTTTAGGTCATTTTTCTTCTTTATTCTGTCTTCTGCAGATGTTGGGTGGAGCTGCAGAGTTGTCACCACTTTGCCTTCCACTGTTGATGTAGTGGTTGTAGGCTGGTAAGAGTTTCCATCTTCAATGATTTTCCAAAGTGCATAGTCTTGCACTTGGAAATACTGCTCTATTCTCAGCCTCTACATCTCAAACTCATTCTGTTTGAGCATGGGTAATTTTGCAGCAACATTGGTCTAAATAGATTCAACGTCCATTTCTTCTTCTTCTTCTTCTTCTTCTAAATCAAAGATATCAGCCTTGCTCTGATACCAATTGAGAGGATGCTTCGATACACTATTGAGGATGTTAGTCCTTTACAACGAGTGTATGTGATACTTTGAATAAATACAATTACGTATGCAGAATCTACTTAACCACACTTAGAAGGTTATTTGTTATTGGAAATGGAACAGTGATGTTTGTTATTGAACAATGAACAAGGAAAGTTTATCACCAAACGATTCAATATTATTCAAAATAATACGAGTGATCTTCACTATCACTAGGGTTACAAAACCTTGAATCTTGTGGAAAACTAGAAAGGGGGGTTGAATAGTTTTACGTCTTTTTAATTTATATTATGAAAACTTTGTTTACTTTTAAAAAGCTAGATTCGAATTTATGTGAACTCAACTCTTGAACAATATGAACAAATATAAGTAAATATAAGTAAGCAATGCAAGTAAGGTAATAAATATGAAATGAAAGATAGAGATGGAAAGATCTAACCGAGAGACAAGAGATTTATAGTGGTTCGGCTACAAGGACACCTTCCTTGCCCTACTCCACTCCCCGAGCACCTAACTCGAGAGTTCACAACACTATGTCAACAAGCTCCCTTATGGCGGAGAAAACCTTACACAACTTTAGCTTACACCGGCTTAACGACACAAAGCTAGATGTCGGGTTCTAATTGTAGCTAGAACCAATCTCACAACTTATACACGACTTAATCACACCTTCTTCTTCACGACTTCTTCACAACTTCTTCACGACTTCTTCATGACTTCTTCACTACTTCTTCACTATGACTTCACAACTAAGCACAACCTATGTACACTTCTACTTCTTCACACCTTCACTACTTACACACCTTAACAACACAACTTCTCTACTTACACACTAACCTATCCCAAACAATTATTCACACAACTATCTAACAACAATACACAACTTATATACAAATGTATGATGACACAAACAACTAAGGTATCTAAGTTGCAATACTTCTTCTCTAGTTGTTGAAGGAGTATTCTTCTCTTGCACTTGAATGAAGGAAGCTTGGATCACTTGGAAACCAAAGCTTAAGGTTATATGATCAAAGGGTTTTTGAAGATATGAAATGAGATTTACAACAGAAAGTTTTTGTGTGCAAAAGGTGAGTAAAAATCCAGGGGAAGGCTGGTATTTATAGGCAGAAAAACTGGACAGCTGGGAGCTACTGGAGCGTGGCCGGTCCCCTTAAATAGGGGGCGGTCCCCTTAATTTTAAGGGGGCCGCCTAGCATAATTAAGGGGGCCGCCCTTGCCAGCTGTTGCCAAGTTTTGTCTTTTTGTGGGGAAGGTTTTTCTGGAACATTTTTACTGATTTTGGTTAAAAATTTGAATTCATAAATTTATAGTGAATTAAACCTTTTTATTTATTACCAAAAATGTTTTTCTAAAAATTATAAAATGTTTTTGACATTTTATAAAAAATCTAGTGTTTAAGAAAATGTTCCTTTGATCATATAATGCATTAAGCATTAGTTCATTCATACCTTAAGTGATTTTAGTTGTAGAAGTGAATATTTACAACTAAGTACTTGTTTATTTTATAAGATTATGTTTTAATGAGTTTAGATTTTGTGATCATCAAAACATAGAGATATGAATAAATATTGATAATGTTTTTAGGCATTATTTATGTCAACAATCTCCCCCTTTTTGATGATTACAAAACCTAAACTCATTAAATCCAAAAGTTTATTTTTGGACAAGTATTTGGTGAGTTTATATTCACTTCTCCCCCTTTTTGTAAAATCAAAAAGGTTAAGCCGAAAAATATAGACGTGAAATTTATCGGGATGAAAACTCTCCCTTGATGTTTACTCCCCCTCGTTCGAGGGCACCAAGGAGACGAGCTATGGAAATCTTGGCTGCAAAAACAAGATAGGAGACACAAGACACATATATATATGCATAGCAAAAATATTTAGAACAACCAACTAATTTATTCATTCAAGATGATCATATATAACATATGAATCATCATTTCATTACATAAAATACTTAAAACATAACGATTACAACATAACTAGAAACACTAATGGTCCTCATATTGCCAAAGAGAGCGATTGGACTTGCTTGCGACACAAAAGGGTGAGGGATTTTATTTTGAGGCGGAAAGCATGTGGATGGGTTTTAGTTATGTGATGGTGAGGGAAATGGAGTGGATCCAGTGATGTTATATCGTTGTAGGGGAGGAATGGGATGAGGACGAGTGAGTAGATATTCGATCCAAGAAATATCTTCACTTAAGTGGAGAATTTGTTTTTGAAGGAAGATGCAACAAGGGCAATAGTGGGTGTGGTTTGTAACTTGATCCAAGTTAAGAGAGTGGGGTAGGAAATTTGAGTAAGGTGAGGATGGAGGTTGTCCCTTGTTGCGTTGTGTGAGGTGCATAGCAAGGAGATCACTAAGATCATGGATTTGGTTAATCTCTTCATAAAGCTTTTGCCTTTCATGAATGGGGATTTGGTTATTTGGTGAAAATGGATGGTATTGGGGTGTATGATTTGAGGAAAGGTTTGATGTTTGACCAAGGTGATGAGGGTTTTCGAGGATTCCATTGAAGTTGGTTTGATGTTTAGGGGAGTAGTTTGGAATGAATGTGGATGTTTGGCCAAAATGATAGGGTTTGTGAAATGGTTCAATGGAATGAGGTTGTGATCTTGGAGAGTAGTTGGGGATGAATGATGATGGAGGTGTTGGTTGTCTAGTCGCACCATTTGTGATGGGCTTGTGGTGAGGGTGAGGTTTTCTTTTCCACCCGGGTTTTAAGGTCATCCTTGCTAGCTTTGAGGTTTTTGGTTTTGGGTTGATAGGAGAAGACATGATGGGATGATTGAATGTGGTGAGATATGGGGTTATTTATAGTGGAGGATTTGTGTTGTTTAGGAATGGATAGGCTTGTTGGGTGATTAGGACAGAATGTGTTTGTGAATTTTGGGGAAGTATAGGATCAAATAGGCTAAAAAGCAAAAAAAAAAAATTATGTGAACCCGACCAGCAGATGGCCGGTCCCCTTAATTATGGGCGGTCCCCTTAATAATTAAGGGGGCCGCCCATCTGGTACCTTTCTGGGTTCCAGAAATGGGTTTTTCTGCAGAAATAGGTGAGGATGGCTATGTTTTGAGCTTCTGGCTTTAGGCAAGTCCCACTCTTTGAGGCAATAGAGAAACATATTAAGCATGCATGGCATATAAGATAAACAAATGAGCAAGCAATAAGTTATATCTAGCAATTTAGAGAATTAAGGCAATTAATCATCTAAGGCAAGGGTAATGGAGCAAAGGCACTAGAAACTAATGGGGAATAGGTGATGGAACAATTGTGAGGATGTGATTAATAAGCTTGTTCTAGTGTGTGCCTATATGCAACAAATGTGGAGATGTGATTGTTTCGACTTCTAAATGCAAAAATTTCCTAAGAAACAATCCAAGGTCTCCTTGATTTAATTTTGCTCAATATATGAATATCAAAGATATATATTAGATTATATACTTTGACAATTCATGTGAGATCTTATGCATGAAAAAAAAATGTTTTTAGCATTATTCAACAATGTAAGAAAAATGGTTTTCATGTATTTTCCTAGATGTGAGAATGATTTGTAGAAAATAGATTGGGTTTTGTTTATAAATATGTATATGCAAGAAAAATATTTCCCAATCTTTTGTTTTGTGCAAAACAGATTCCTAGACTCAAATGAGAGAAAGAAAAGAAGAAGAAAAAAAAAATTTACAGACAGATGGCCGGTCCCCTTTATAATTAAGGGGACCGCCTTTATAACATTAAGGGGTCCGCCCATCTGGAAAAAAAAAATTTGTACCAAAAATGCAGAAAATTTAGTCAATTTTGTTGATATAAATAATGCCTAAACACGTTATTAATATTTTTCGATATCTCTACGTTTTGATAATCACAAAATGTAAAATCATTAATCGGAAAATTATGACGTAAACAAGTATTTAGTTGTAAATATCTATTTCTACAACTCAAATCACTTAAGGTATGAATGAACTAATGCTTAATGCATTATATGATCAAAGGAACATTTTCTTAATAACTAGATTTTTTATAAAACATCAAAAACATTTTATATATTTTTGAAAAACATTTTTGGCATTAAATAAAAATGTTTAATCTTTTATAAAAATATGAATTCAAATTTTTAGCCAAAATCAGTTAAAATGTTCCAGAAAAACCTTCCCCACAAAAGGACAAAATTGGCCAACGGACAGAAGGGGCGGCCCCCTTAATTTTACTAGGCGGCCCCCTTAATTATTAAGGGGACCGCCCCCGCTCCAGTAGACTTCCAGCTGTCCAAATTTTCTCCTATAAATACCAGTCTTCTCCTGGACTTTTACTCACCTTTTGCACACTAAAACTTTCTATTCTAAATTCATTCTAAACATTGTAAATCCTTTGATCATATTTTCTTAAGCATTGGTTTCTAAGTGATCCAAGCTTCCACCACCAAAAGTGCAAAAGAAGAACTCTACTTCAACTAGTGAAGAAGTGTTATTACTTACCTCATTCAATTGTGTTGTTGTGTAAAGTGTTGTGTAGTTGTGATAAGTAGATCTAAGTGTAACTACGTAGTTGTGTTGTAAATTTGTTGTGAAGTAGTTGTGAATAAGTAGTTGTGAAGAAGTTGTGAAGAAGTAGTCGTGAAGAACAAGTCGTGAAGAAGTTGTGAAGAAGTCGTGAAGCCGTTGTGAAAAATGTCGTAAAAAAGTCGTGATTAAGTCGTGTAGAAGTTGTGTATAAGTTGTGAGATTGGTTCTAGCTACGATTAGGACTCGACATCTAGCTTTGTGTCGTTAAGCCGGTGTAAGCTAAAGTTGTGTAAGGTTTCTCCGCCATAAGGGAGTTTGTTGACATAGTGAAGAAAACTCTCGAGTAGGTGACTCGAGGAGTGGAGTAGGGCAAGGAAGGTGTCCTTGTAGCCGAACCACTATAAATCCCCGTGTTGTGGTTTGATCTTTCTAACTCTATCTCTTATTTCTTTACATTTACATTACTTGCATTACTTATCTATATTTGTTTATATATGTTCATATTGATCAAGAGTTGAATTCACATAAGATAGAATCGAAGTTTTTAAAAAGTAAACAAAAGTTTTCATAAATTAAAAAGACGTAAAACTATTCAACCCCCCTTCTAGTTTTCCACAATTGGTATCAGAGCCACGTCAAACAAGATTTTTAAAATTAACTGTATTTTAAAACTTGAAACGATCTATGGAATCTGAAAAATATTTAGATGGGCAATCTATGCAAAGACCACCACTATTTGAAAGTGATGGATTTTTATATTGGAAAAATCGATTCAAAACTTATGTGAAGTCAAAAGATCTAGATCTTTGGCATTTTATTACTAATGGTGATTTTTTACCTATTCAACATAATCTTGAAACTAAAAAGGATGAAGTTGTACCTTTTGAAAAACAAAGTGATGATTTAAAAAGAAAACTTTCTAAAAATAATGAGGCTAAAATGGTTATTTACAATGCGTTACCACGTAAAGAATACGAAAGAATCTTTATGTGCGAAACCGCAAAAGAAATTTGGAATTCTTTACTAATAACTCACCAAGGTAATAGTCAAGTCAAAGATAATAAAATAGATCTTCTTGTTCAACAATATGAACAATTCACGATTCTGGAAGAGGAATCAATTGATAATGCATTTGCTAGGTTTAACACAATCATCACAAGTTTAAAGGCACTTGATTAGAGCTTTTCTAGTAAGAATTTTGTCAGGAAATTTCTTAGGGCTCTTCATCCAAAATGGCGAGCTAAAGTTACGGCAATTGAAGAATAAAAGAACTTGTCAACTCTTCAACTTGACGAGTTGATTGGCAACTTGAAAGTCTACGAAGCAATAATCAAGAAAGACTTCGAGATGGTCAAAGGAAAGAAAGAGCAAAGCAAGTCAATCGCGTTGAAGGCTAGGAAAGCATCAAGTGACGAGGATAGCTCAACCTCCGAAAGTGATGATGAAGAATATGCCATGGCCGTAAGAGACTTCAAGAAGTTTTTCAAAAGACGAGGAAGATTCGTTAGACAACCACATGACGAAAGGAAAACACTCCGAAGAAACAAAGACGACAAAGGTAGCAAGAGCGAGAGGAAGTGCTTCAAATGCGGTGATCCAAATCATCTCATTGGAAGATGCCCTATGATGTCAAAGGAGCAAAACCAAAAGGCGTTCATTGGAGGAGCATGGAGTGACAGTGAAGAAGACGAAAAAGAAACCACAAAAGAAGAGAAGTGTCTTATAGCTAAGACATCAAGTGAGGTACGTTCCGAAACCGAATACTTTAGTGATGAAAATTTATCATTAGATGAAAAAGACCTAGATAACGAATATAATAGGTTATGTATATTAGGCCAAAAAGTAATGACTAAAAATAAATCACTAAAACACATTAATAATCAATTAGAAAAAGAAATACTAGAATTAAAAATTAAACTACATAACTTAGAAAAGGGAAAAGAAATTCTTGAATGTAAAACATGTCAAGAAACAAAAAATGAAAATGAAATACTTAAGGAGGAAATTTGTAGGCTTAACAAATTCGAAAATAGTAGTAATTCTCTTAGGGAAATAATAAGTATTCAAAGAGTATCAAGTGATAAAACCGGATTAGGATTTAATTCAACTAAGGATTCAAATAGTCAAACTAAAAATGTAAAGTTTGAATGTGAAACTAGTGAGCAAAAACCTTTAGAGTCAAAACCTAAGTATATACTTATGAAAGATAGAAAAATACCCATAGCTAGTGATGAGGAAGTAAAAACCTTTTATAAACCATCTTTAAAAAATGAAGTAAAATACTCTAAACCAAGGTTAAGGTCAAAAACACCTCCACCTAGAAGACCACCTAGTCCTCACCCTCGGCCTAAAACTCCTCAACCTAAAAGAAACCAAAATATACCAAACCGTCATAATAATAGTTACCCAATGTGGAATTACCCAAATCCACCAAGCTACAATCCTTGGGGAATACTTCCACCATATATGCATCCGAGTCAATTGCAAACCATGTTTGGGCCAAACAACTATGGACAAATGAGATCATGGGGACCAAGTGGCTAGATTACATACTCATCGGAAAAGGCGTTATCTCTTTCGTCATTAACTTTTAAAAGTTAATATGCTTTGAAGAACTTGAAGACCACATGTTGAAGACCAAAAGGTACGCCACTCTTTCATGCTCACCATTATATGCGTAGATAAATGAACTAGCCAATTGCATGCCCCATTAATCTTTTATGCTTAGTATGTTAGTTAGTAGATTTTTCCTATATACATATATACTTATATATCTATACTACTATTTATATATATATATATATATATATATATATATATATAATATATATATATATATTATATATATATATATATATATATATATATATATATATATATATATACGCACATAACCTAGATACGTCATTTGTTGACTATCTAGAACTAAAAGAAATTGTTCGTCCTCGAACCTTTTCTTCCCCCTTTGCCTCTTTTGAACTTTAACGTTCAACACGAAAATCTTCCGTGTCCACTGTCACATAACTCATGGTGATGAAGAGAAGTGAGTTAAGTGGATTAACATAGAAGTAGCACTTTGACCGTCGAGTCAAGAAAACTATGGATGAAACAAACTCCCGTCACCGCCAGCACCTATTTCCGATATTACCTCACCATTCCTCATAGTCTACTTAACATCCCACACTTACACATAATACTAATATATATATATATATATTATATATATATATATATATATAATATATATATATATATATATATATATATATATATACACACATTTCTTCCCAATCCTTAAACCTCCTGTCGACTTGACGTCTTGAGCATTTTGCCCAAAATTATCAAGATTAAGTTTATTAACAAAATGTTAATAAAATGTGTCAAGTATTCCTTCTTCGTGCCAATAAACGTATTTTTGATATATTGTAAATATATACATATAAATTTTTTGCCGTCAGAAACAAAAATCAAGAAATTCAGAAATTTGGCAGGCGGCCCCCTTAATGTTTAAGGGGACCGGCTAGTAAACGGGGGCGGTCCCCTTAATGTTTAAGGGGGCCGGCCTACTGTTGCTGCCAAAACGATTTTTCTCCTTGAAATCTTTGCCAAACACCCCATTTTTCAAACTCACTTCACTCCCACTCTGCTGTATACGAACTGCCATCACAAATCCATCATCAAATCACCTCTTCGAGTCAATTTCACAAAGGGCAAACATCTATACATCGATTAGCAACACGTTTAGTAAGTTTTTTTCTTTATACATTTCATCTAATTTCATTCAATTTTGAGTTTAATCTTAATTTGGTCTTTTACTAAACTTTTCCAAACTTAAATTTTATTAAAATTAAGTCTAAGAATATTGTAATCAAATGCTCCCCATAGGATTATAATGCTTAATCAACCTAGAAACTAAGTAATTAAAAAAAAACCATTATGTCAAACTAATCACTCCTTTTCAAAACTAATCATATTATTGAATTATGCCATAAACACATGTTAAAACTAATCACATTGGTTTGTTACAACTCACAAATCCTAAAAATATATTTTTCGAATCATAAAAAAAAAAAAAAAATAATAAAAAAAAAAAAAAAAAAAAATTTGTTAAATATATGAGAGTGTTTGGATTAGGAGCTAGAATTATCAAAACTTAATCTAAATTAAGTTTATAACTACTTGTCAAAGTTTGTAAACATGAAATTAGTTGTTTTAAGTCGTCAAGATACATAATTCATATGTATATTGAAATTTTACTTGTTATCTTTTTATTTAAAGGAGCGTTTGGCACAACATTTTGAAAGAAATTTTTGAGTCAAAATCTAAGTTACTTAACATAAACACTCGTAAGAGATAGCTAGATATACAATTCAATGTTTGTCAAGCAACATTTCAAGGTAGCTTATGACGTATAAAAGAACGTTAGGATATTGTTGATTTCTTGTCATAATATCCCTATAACTATTCTTTAAACATCATAAAATACATTTCAAGCGAGTTAAAAATTAAAACTAAGGAACATTGTAAACTACTTCTTAGGATTTGAGTTTTAGAGTCGAAGTATGTTTACGTTCCACATAAGTAGCATATTTAATATATGCATGTCATTTTCTTTTTCTTTTTTTTTTTTTGCTATCTTGTATAGGTGAAAATGCCCAAAGTGACAGTTGGCGATGTCTCAAGATCAAAAGCATACATTCCTAAAGTCTCTTCCACTCCGGGCATGGCTCCCTCTGTTGCTTGTTTCTATCATCCCATTGAGGATAGGAACATTCACGAAGGAAGAATTGTCCATCCTTCGTTCTATGAATCCGACTACATAGAACGTATGTTTTCCAACGTAAGTCTTGATTGTCTCTACAAAATTAATGAGCCAATCATTCCGCGCTTTGTCCTTGACTTCTATTGTCAAGTGGTATTGCAAACCGATCCCTTTGGCACCATCCTCATATCCTTCATGATTCAACACCAACTCATCACTCTTACTCTTGCTCAATTTGGGCAAATTCTAGGAATTCCCTCCTCCGGTCAAGCTGTCTTCTCAAATGAGTGGGACCTTTCCTCTCTTAAGCTTAATCGACCTCAAGTGGGTCCTTACTACTCCGAGATTCCATCTCCTGAAGAGATTCGTCAATATCTTGGGCTAGTTCGTGGTACGACTAGTCGAAAGATCAAGTCAAAAGATGTTGAAATCTTTGAAAACCAAATCCTTCTCAAAGATCTACGTCGCGACATGAAGAGTTGGGAAGAACTCATTCGTGAGAATGCGTTCGGTACCAGTGGTCACCGTGATCATGTCGCGGCAAGCATAGTCCACATGTTATATTGTATCGTTGCTGAACAACCGTACAATTTGGCATATCTCTTTGTCTACCGTATCATGTCCGCCAAAAAACACTCATAATGCAAATCTACCATATGGTATGTTTCTCACTCGTCTCTATAATCATGTCATGATACACTATCCACATCTTCGGAGTCCAATTTATGAGTCTGTGCAACCGACCCTCAATCCACTTGCTCAAATCCGTACCCGTCGCCCTCGTAGTGATAAGGGTAAATCTCGTAAGTCAGTCTCATTTCCACCTCGTGGTTCCACGTCTCATCAAGGTGATGATGATGATGATGATGCGGAGGAAGGCACATCACGTGCTAGTACCCCATCACCAAGGACTTTCGTTGAAAATCTCCCGGATCTTGATTACACCGAATATCAAGTTCCTCCTCATACCGACATGACAGACGAACTACTCTTCGAAAGGCAAACCGAGATGCTCAACTCACAACGGCAGATGCACCATGAAGTACGAGGCGGCTTCAAGTCCATCGGAAAGTCACTTGGAAAGTTATTTGGGAAAAAGAAGAAATAAACATATTTGATGAATGTTTAATTGAATTTTATTAGACACTTATATGTAGTTCTATTATCTTGACACTTGCTTGCTATGTCCTTTATTATGTTAGTTGATAAACTTATTAGAACCTAGCTACTAGTTTATTTAAAATTATATGACTATGTTTCTAATATAATTGTTTTATGTATAATGTTTTAAATATGCAATTGATAATATTTAATCATTCTTGATGTACATGATCCAAATGGAACTTGCTGCAAAGACACCCTTAAAATAACCTTTTTCTGGAAATTTTTCAAATTTGGTCGCCTAGGAAATCACCAGATGGGCGGCCCCCTTAATTCCTTAGGCGGTCCCCTTAATTTTTAAGGGGCCGCCCAACAATTAAGGGGACCGGCCATCTGGACAGTAAAATTTACTGTTTCTTTTTGCATCTTGTGACCACTTTTACCTAGCCCCAGCTACCATTACCCTTAATGCACGAACTGGACTTGGAATATTACCACAATATCTCCACAATTTGCATAAATCAACCACTTTTTCACAATATAAAAACCCTCCTTACAATTACCTTTCACTTCATCAACCATCACCTTCATCAAACACCCATTGTCATCCACAATGCTATCACCTAAATCCTCCATCTCTAAGCCTTCAAGGAAACAAAGACTTGTTATCATACCACCAAAACAACCTTTCATTGACCTAACCCAAGATGACACCAAAACTCCATCACCACCACCTAAAAATTCATCCCCAAGTGCACCTAATGCACCATCAAAAACACCATCCACCCATGGAGCTTCATCTTCCTCCATTCCATCCACCTCCTCCATAAATGACTACATCCACACTCACCTAACATCATCACCAAGAGCATCATCACCACCATCCACTCAAGAACCTTCATACACCCAACTTGCCATTTCCCTATCACCCATCACACCTCTTGATGCTCATTTTTCACCATCACCAACCCCACCACCATTCTTTCCTATACCTTGGGCAATGCTTGAAGCCCATGGTGATAATTGTCTTTGTTGCGTCCATAACCGGACCTTAATCTTTGGTCTTAGAGATGAGATACACTACATGTTTTCATCTCTTGAACACATGATTGCCAACCCACAACCACCACCTCCTCCACCTCCTTCACCCACTACACCACCACCACCTCCATTGTCACCCAAGTAAGCACATGCAATGCTTACTCAATAATAAATTTTCCACCCATTTTGTAAGCAAGCTCCATGAAAGATTATGTTGTCTAGGATGATTATGTAGTTGGACTTATTAGCTAGTGTAGGAATGCTTGTACTCATGTATGGTTGTGTAATTATACACAACATTTATTTTTATGAATGTCTTTATTTTTTCATGCATGCTCATTATTTGTGCTATATATATGCTTGTGCTTCTAACATTTTTCTCGCAAGCGTTCCATAGCTCGTTTCCTTGGTGCTCCCAAACGAGGGGGAGTACACATCAAGGGGGAGTTTTCGTCCCGACATATTTGATTCTAAAAATTGTCGGCTTAACCTTTTTGATTCTACAAAAAGGGGAGAAATAGATGTAAACTCACTAAATACTTGTCTAAAAACTAATTTTTAGATTTAATGAGTTTAGATTTTGTAATCATCAAAAAGGGGGAGATTGTTGATATAAATAATGCCTAAACACGTTATTAATATTTTTCGATATCTCTACGTTTTGATAATCACAAAATGTAAAATCATTAATCGGAAAATTATGACGTAAACAAGTATTTAGTTGTAAATATCTATTTCTACAACTCAAATCACTTAAGGTATGAATGAACTAATGCTTAATGCATTATATGATCAAAGGAACATTTTCTTAATAACTAGATTTTTTATAAAACATCAAAAACATTTTATATATTTTTGAAAAACATTTTTGGCATTAAATAAAAATGTTTAATCTTTTATAAAAATATGAATTCAAATTTTTAGCCAAAATCAGTTAAAATGTTCCAGAAAAACCTTCCCCACAAAAGGACAAAATTGGCCAACGGACAGAAGGGGCGGCCCCCTTAATTTTACTAGGCGGCCCCTTTAATTATTAAGGGGACCGCCCCCGCTCCAGTAGACTTCCAGCTGTCCAAATTTTCTCCTATAAATACCAGTCTTCTCCTGGACTTTTACTCACCTTTTGCACACTAAAACTTTCTATTCTAAATTCATTCTAAACATTGTAAATCCTTTGATCATATTTTCTTAAGCATTGGTTTCTAAGTGATCCAAGCTTCCACCACCAAAAGTGCAAAAGAAGAACTCTACTTCAACTAGTGAAGAAGTGTTATTACTTACCTCATTCAATTGTGTTGTTGTGTAAAGTGTTGTGTAGTTGTGATAAGTAGATCTAAGTGTAACTACGTAGTTGTGTTGTAAATTTGTTGTGAAGTAGTTGTGAATAAGTAGTTGTGAAGAAGTTGTGAAGAAGTAGTCGTGAAGTAGTCGTGAAGAACAAGTCGTGAAGAAGTCGTGAAGCCGTTGTGAAAAATGTCGTGAAGAAGTCGTGATTAAGTCGTGTAGAAGCTGTGTATAAGTTGTGAGATTGGTTCTAGCTACGATTAGGACTCGACATCTAGCTTTGTGTCGTTAAGCCGGTGTAAGCTAAAGTTGTGTAAGGTTTCTCCGCCATAAGGGAGTTTGTTGACATAGTGAAGAAAACTCTCGAGTAGGTGACTCGAGGAGTGGAGTAGGGCAAGGAAGGTGTCCTTGTAGCCGAACCACTATAAATCCCCGTGTTGTGGTTTGATCTTTCTAACTCTATCTCTTATTTCATTACATTTACATTACTTGCATTACTTATCTATATTTGTTTATATATGTTCATATTGATCAAGAGTTGAATTCACATAAGATAGAATCGAAGTTTTTAAAAAGTAAACAAAAGTTTTCATAAATTAAAAAGACGTAAAACTATTCAACCCCCCTTCTAGTTTTCCACAAATTTGTTCCATCATCCCTAGGCCTAAACATAAGTGGTTAAAGAGTTCACGCTTAAGGGGCTTAGTGAATATGTCTGCTAAGTTATCTTCCGATGCAACCTTTTCTATAGATATGTTTCCTTTTTGAACGTTATCGCTGAGGAAGTGGTGGCGTATTTCTATATGTTTAGTCCTAGAGTGTTGAACGGGATTCTTACTTAGATCTATAGCACCTTTGTTGTCACACATAGTTGGGACATTATCTAACCTAATGCCATAATCTACGAGAGCTTGTTTCATCCATAGTGCTTGTTGACATGCCTTTCTAGCGCTTACATATTCGGCTTCTGTGGTAGAAATAGCAAGAGTGGCTTGCTTCTTCGAGAACCAAGATGTTAGGCAACATCCCATGAATGTGCAAATTCCGCTAGTGCTTTTTCTATCCACGTAGTCTCCCGCACGATCCGAATCCGCATAGACGATGGTTTCTATGCCGGATCCCTTAGGATACCATAATCCTAAGTGTATAGTGCCTTTAATGTATCAGAAGATACGCTTAACCGCTTCTAGGTGAGAGGTTTTGGGATCCTCTTGAAAGCGAGCACAAAGGCAGACACTAAACATGATATCCGGTCTACTTGCCGTTAAGTATAGTAAACTACCTATCATTCCTCTATACTTAGTGTTTTCTACGGACTCACCCTCTTCATCTCTTGTGAGTTTTGCCTCCGTAGACATTGGTGTTTTCATGGGCTTAGCGTCTTCTAATCCAAATTTCTTGAGCATTTCCTTAATGTACTTAGATTGATTAAAAAATATTCCATCTTCTAATTGTTTTATTTGTAATCCTAGGAAGAAATTAAGTTCACCCATCATACTCATCTCAAACTCATCATGCATGATTTTGGCGAATTCATCACACATATCCTGACAAGTCGATCCGAATATAATGTCGTCGACATATATTTGGACAATGATGAGATTTGGGCTTTTCTTTTTCGTGAAAAGAGTGTTATCTACCATTCCCATGGAATAATCATGTTTAATAAGAAATGCCTTTAATCGATCATACCAAACCTTGGGAGCTTGTTTGAGTCCATATAAAGCTTTCTTGAGTTTATAAACATAATCAGGTTTTGCGAAGTCAATGAATCCTGGAGGTTGTGCCACATATACCTCCTCATTGATAAAACCGTTAAGGAATGCACTTTTCACGTCCATTTGAAATAACTTAAAATCTAGGGCGCATGCATAGGCAAGTAGTATTCTTATCGATTCTAATCTAGCTACGGGGGCATAAGTTTCGTCATAATCTATTCCTTCTTGTTGATTATATCCTTGGGCAACTAACCTAGCTTTGTTCCTAGTAACTATTCCATTTTCATCTAACTTATTTCTATAAACCCACTTAGTTCCTATGATGGTCACGTTCATGGGATTTGGGACTAGTTCCCAAACGTCATTAGTCTTAAATTGATTTAGTTCTTCTTGCATAGCCATAACCCAACTTTCATCTTTTAATGCCTCATTTATATTTTTAGGTTCTAAAGTTGATAGGAAACAAAAGAAGTTATTTCTATCTTGAGCTTGTGATCTAAGGGTTCTTTGATTTAAGTTTCCTATTATATTATCTAACGGGTGTGATTTAGATTCCTTAACATTTAAAATTTCGTTATCTCCTAATGTTATATCAACATTATCATCGCCTAAGGGTTTAATTTTACTAACCTCAATAGCTTCTTCTTCAACTAGGTCATCATCTTCTAGGGGCAATGTCTTAGGTGGTGGTGGAGTTTCATCAAAAGTTACATTTAAGGACTCTTCTACTTTCATAGTGTGTTTATTGAGTATTATGTATGCTTTACTATTTTGTGAATACCCTAGAAAAATTCCTTCGTATGACTTAGGATCAAACTTAGTAAGGTAATCTTTTGTATTGAGAACAAAACATTTGCTCCCGAATACCCTAAAGTAATTTAGATTAGGTTTTCTACCTTTTAATAACTCATATGGGGTTTTTCCTAAAATTCGCCTAATTGAGACTCTATTTATTATATATGTTGATGTATCTACGGCATGGCACCAAAATTTTTGTGGGATAGATTGTTCATTTAGCATTGTTCTACTCATTTCTTGTAATGTTCTGTTCTTTCTTTCTACTACCCCATTTGATTGTGGAGTGCGAGGAGCGGAGAAATTGTGAGATATCCCATTTAAATCACAATATTTTCCGAATTGCACTTCGTTATCAAATTCCCGACCATGGTCCGTCCTAATTGATACTATAGAACATCCTAATTTATTTTGAATCATTTTACTAAATATTTCAAACTTATTAAAGGCTTCGGTTTTATCACTTAAAAATCTAGTCCACGTGTATCGTGAATAGTCATCTACAATTACTAAGGTATAACGATTACCTCCGTAACTCCGCACAGCGGATGGACCAAAAAGGTCCATGTGTAATAATTCTAGGCATCTAGTAGTGGAGACTATATTCTTAGCTTTGTGACTAGCATGTGCTTGTTTTCCTATTTTACATGCATCGCAAAAGTGTTGGTCATATCTTAGGTTAGACAAGTTTCTAACTAATTCTTTAGAGGCTAGGGATTGTATTTGTTGCATATTTGCATGACCTAATCTTCTATGCCACAATGTAGAGTTTTCATCTAAGGTTGCTAGACATATTTTATCTTCCGGTTTATTTCCTAGTTTCATAACATATACGCCACCTTTCCTAATTCCTCTACCTATGACCTTTCCGTCCTTAACTATTTCGCTATCTTTACTTGTAAAAGTAACCCTACACTTATTATCACATATTTGTCCTATACTAAGCAAGTTATATGTTAAATTATCTACATGCTCAACATTTTCAATAGTTAGGGAGTCTTGAGAGATCGTACCTTTGCCAATGATTTTTCCACGAAAATCACTACCAAAAATAACATTACCTCCGTTGTATGCCTTATAGGAAGAGAATAGCTTCCGGTTCCCCGTCATGTGCTTCGAGCATCCACTATCCTTAATCCATTCGTCGGGCTCCAAATTTATCCCTAGACATATTTCATCGGTGGCTTGAGCTACAAGGCACTTTTCGTCTTTTGCTTTGTCTGTTTCATCTTTGTCGCTATCACTCCATGTTCCACTAACAAATGTGCTTTCGTAATCATAACCCGGTGGCTTTGGACATTCGCCAATGAGATGATTTTGGCTTCCACATCTAAAGCACTTTCTTTTCCCGTAGTTATCATTTCTATTTCTTTGAAGCGATCTTCTTTCATCTCGCGGTTGTCTCGTGAATCTTCCTCGTCTCTTGAAGAATTTCTTGAATTCTCTCACGGCCATTGCATATTCTTCGTCTTCACTATCGTCACTTGAATCGTCATCATCACTAACCTCCTTTTTGACTTTTAGCGCAAGAGTTTTTATTTGATCTTTCTTAGTCTTGACCGTTTCAAAGTCTCTCTTTATAATTTCTTCATGGACCTTCAAGTTGCCAATAAGTTCATCAAGCGATAGCGTCATCAAGTTCTTCGATTCTTCAATAGCCGTGACCTTCGCGCGCCATTTTGGATGCAATGCCCTAAGAAATTTCCTTACACAATTTTTGCTAGAAAAAGTCTCATCAAGTGCTTTTAAACTTGTGATGATTGTGTTAAATTTAGCAAATGCATTATCAATAGATTCCTCTTCAGGAATTGTAAATTGTTCATATTGTTGAACAAGAAGATCTATTTTGTTATCTTTGACTTGACTATTACCTTGGTGAGTGATTAGTAAAGAATCCAAATTTCTTTTGCGGTTTGACACATAAAAATTCTTTCATATTCTTTGCGTGGTAACGCATTATAAATTACCATTTTAGCCTCATTATTTTTTGCTAGCTTCTTTTTCAAATCATCACTTTGTTTTTCAAAAGGTACAATTTCATCTATTTTAGTTAAAGGATTATTTTGAATAGGAGGAAAATCACCATAGGTAATAACATGCCAAAGATCAAGATCCTTTGATTTCACATAAGTTTCGAATCTATTTTTCCAATAAAGAAAACCATCACTTTCAAATAGTGGTGGTCTTTGCATAGATTTCCCTTCTAAATATTTTAAAGATTCCATAGATCGTTTCAAGTTTTAAAATACAGTTTATTTTAAAAATCTTGTTTGACCTGGCTCTTGATACCAATTGTGGAAAACTAGAAGGGGGGGGGTTGAATAGTTTTACGTCTTTTTAATTTATATTATGAAAACTTTGTTTACTTTTACAAAGTTAGATTCGAATTTATGTGAACTCAACTCTTGAACAATATGAACAAATATAAGTAAATATAAGTAAGCAATGCAAGTAAGGTAATAAATATAAAATGAAAGATAGAGATGGAAAGATCTAACCGAGAGACAAGAGATTTATAGTGGTTCGGCTACAAGGACACCTTCCTTGCCCTACTCTACTCCCCGAGCACCTAACTCGAGAGTTCACAACACTATGTCAACAAGCTCCCTTATGGCGGAGAAAACCTTACACAACTTTAGCTTACACCGGCTTAACGACACAAAGCTAGATGTCGGGTTCTAATTGTAGCTAGAACCAATCTCACAACTTATACACGACTTAATCACACCTTCTTCTTCACGACTTCTTCACTATGACTTCACAACTAAGCACAACCTATGTACACTTCTACTTCTTCACACCTTCACTACTTACACACCTTAACAACACAACTTCTCTACTTACACACTAACCTATCCCAAACAATTATTCACACAACTATCTAACAACAATACACAACTTATATACAAATGTATGATGACACAAACAACTTAGGTATCTAAGTTGCAATACTTCTTCTCTAGTTGTTGAAGGAGTATTCTTCTCTTGCACTTGAATGAAGGAAGCTTGGATCACTTGGAAACCAAAGCTTAAGGTTATATGATCAAAGGGTTTTTGAAGATATGAAATGAGATTTACAACAGAAAGTTTTTGTGTGCAAAAGGTGAGTAAAAATCCAGGGGAAGGCTGGTATTTATAGGCAGAAAAACTGGACAGCTGGGAGCTAATGGAGCGTGGCCGGTCCCCTTAAATAGGGGGGCGGTCCCCTTAATTTTAAGGGGGCCGCCTAGCATAATTAAGGGGGCCGCCCTTGCCAGCCGTTGCCCAGTTTTGTCTTTTTGTGGGGAAGGTTTTTCTGGAACATTTTTACTGATTTTGGTTAAAAATTTGAATTCATAAATTTATAGTGAATTAAACCATTTTATTTATTACCAAAAATGTTTTTCTAAAAATTATAAAATGTTTTTGACATTTTATAAAAAATCTAGTGTGTAAGAAAATGTTCCTTTAATCATATAATGCATTAAGCATTAGTTCATTCATACCTTAATTGATTTTAGTTGTAGAAGTGAATATTTACAACTAAGTACTTGTTTATTTTATAAGATTATGTTTTAATGAGTTTAGATTTTGTGATCATCAAAACATAGAGATATGAATAAATATTGATAATGTTTTTAGGCATTATTTATGTCAACAAATCTTAATGTTCTTATGACTTGTGATATTGTTGTGTTTGTTCTTTTCTATTAACAGATATTCAAGTTCTATTTTTGGCACAAATCTAAGTCATGCAATATCTAGTCTAAGATCTCCCTTTTATATAAACAAAGGAGATCATTACAATTATGATTAGTCTTGTCGAACTACTTGATTGTGTATGTCAGTCATTAAGATACAACATGTATCTGTGTTTACAACTTGCTCTGTGTAAACCACATGGTGACTGATTACATTGTCTAAGATATTATCTACCGTATATACATGACTTTAGTACAAAATATCTTCGTATACTTATCGAACCAGCAGTAGAATATTCGACACTTATCCATCTAGC
Source organism: Artemisia tridentata subsp. tridentata (assembly GCA_021014915.2). Classification (NCBI taxonomy): domain Eukaryota; kingdom Viridiplantae; phylum Streptophyta; class Magnoliopsida; order Asterales; family Asteraceae; genus Artemisia; species Artemisia tridentata. Next base: position 437,893,279 of record CP139509.1, on the reverse strand, counting down.
AGCAGTATCTGTTGCACCAGCAGTAGAATGTTTGCGGTAGCAGAATCTTAACGCTAGCAGTAGAATGAAATGCACTAGCAGCAGAATGATACTTAGTGTATTTCTTTGAGCAGAACTGATCATGTAAGCCTTTAATTTCCGATACTAATCTTCAGAATATTTAATTCCCAACATAGGCTCAGATTTGATGGTTGCAAAGTGATAAAATATCACTTTACGGTCCATTCGGTTGCAATATTTTTGTAGTAAATACATCATCATCGCCTTAAGATTCTCCCCGTTCATGTTTTTATTTCAGCATGTCAGGATTTGTGTCAAACTTTCTATCAAACTTTATGTCAAGTTAGATTCCATTTCATTGTTATAACCACGTGAAACACAAGCAGATTTCACACAACACAAGTGAAACACAAGCAAATACAAACACAATCAGATTTCACAAACCCGCAAGTGAAACACAATCAGATTTCACAAACCCGCAAGTCAAACACAATCAATTTGGCACAAGCACTACAACAGATATCTTTGGCTTCGGAAAATGTCGAGTTCCCCATTTTACACCGAAGAGGTAATAATAAATTTTACGCTTTTTCAATATTACATGCATAAAAAACGTTAAAAAGAAGTCGAGATTTTTAATAGGCTTAGATTATTATCGTTTTATCATTTTGGCTGCAAATTTTAAGGCTGCAAAGTGGAAAAAGAACTCACTTTACCATCCATTCGGTTATGCCATGCCAATCAACACAATTTTTTTTCTTTTTTTTTATCATCATCACCGTATCTCAGTTTTTTTAGGAAAAACCAATTGCTTATTTCATAACAAGCAGTTTCAAGAAAGCATTTAAAAAAACCAAGTTTTTTTCACCAGCAACCAAAAGCAGTTTGAGATCTGCTTAAACTGCTTATCATAATAAGCAGTTTCATAAAATATGCAGTTTCATAAAATTAAAAAAAAAAAAATAACTGTTCAAACTGCTTATCATAATAAACCAACTGCTCAAACTGCTTATTATGCAACCATTATAAGCAACCAACTGCCTTTTTAAGCATTTTCAATAAGCAACCATTATAAGCAGTTTCAATAAGCAACCATTATAAGCAACCAACTGCTTTTTAAGCAGTTTCAATAAGCAACCATCACCATCATCAAATCTAACAAAACCATACGAAACACAACCACCACCATAGATCTACACTTTCATAGATCTACAAACCACCACTATCAAGAAACTTTCATATATATATATATATATACTATATATATATATATATATATATATATATATATACACATATATATATATATACACATATATATATATATACATATATATATATATATATATATATATATATATATATATATATATATATATATATATGTACCACCATAGATCTACACTTTCATAGATCTACAAACCACCACTATCAAGAAACTTTCATATATATATATATATATACTAGATGTCGAAGCCCGCCTGATGGGCGGGCATGACTTATGAATATCATTGAAAGTTATAAGTTAACGAAAAATAAGATATAAACATACCAGTTTGTATATTGAATGCATTAACAATGGGAAATAAATGAACATTAACATTTATAGAACGATTAAAATAAACAAAGTTCTTTGTAACAACATAGTATATTATTTAAACTCTAATGCGAAATAAAGCTTCTTTATACTCAACGTTTGTTGTTGATTTTGCGTAATTACCATCATCATCACAACAAAAGATTTGCAATCCCTTCCTGCTCTGCACTCTAGAAACAACGACATAAAGTTGGCCATGGGTGAAAGCTGGCATATGGAGAAATAGTCCAACTTGTGACAATGTTTGGCATTGACTTTTATTAATAGTTTTAGCAATACACACTGCAACATGAAATTGCTTACGGTTATGTTTAAACGCATCTTATTTATTGAATGCATTAAGTACAAAAATAAATAAATGATCATCCGATATGAGAAAATAAAAGTTATTAAATTATCCGCAAGAACAAAGTATACATTGTCAATTCAAATTCGAAATATAGCTTCTTTGTATACAACTTCTTTGTACACACTCCTTCATTTCAGAGTCCAAAAAGAGCACCATATGTCATGGAAAGGGGCTTCTACTATATATAAATATACCACCTTCATGGCCTTGGCCTTGCTATATACGCTTCTTTACCTGCAAATACGTTTTGAAAGTGAGTGCACATGTAACATATTGATAATTACCAAGTTCTTTCCCTCAATAACCACACGGTTATGAGAGCAAAACACATTGATTCATGTAAACCATGATTGTTATTTTCTTTGGTTTTTGTCGTGTATAATAATTAAAAGCAAGGTGACCCATGCAAGTGCTAAAACTTTTTATCGTCAGTGAAAAAGTTGAGGTCGACAACATCATACCTTTTTCGCTCTTTAGTAGCAGAGTTACTGTCTGGAAGAGTATGGTAATCAATTACTTATCACAAAATTGGAAAGAAAAAAAAAAGTATGTTAGAGCTTTGAAAATGCTTAAAAAGACAATACCTCCTCTAATTCCGACAATTGTTGAACAGAGCTATATTACTAACTTCGTTACTTATTCAAGGATTTCCAAAATAAAAAATCATGGGCCAAGACTAAAGTATCCAGAAAAAATCATATGCTGACATTAAATATATGATGATCCAAAGATACTTCAATGTTAAAACAAATGATGCTAGTGAAGGAGGATATTTAAGTGAATGTTGTTGGAAAAAGTTTAATCATCCAAGCCCCCAATGTAGGACCAATTGCTCATTGTTTTCAAAAAGTTAATACCAAAACACAATGACATTAAACTTTTGCTACAAAGTTGATACAGGTTGTAGCGACTACGTTCTTGACTTCCAATGTCATTACTACACCTATGGCCACAACTGGAATTGCCTCCACCACTATGACCACCACCTCCTTTTTGTTGTTGTAGCACCAGTGGTGTGTGTTGCGGCATAATTGGTTGTTGCCTGTTACAAATAGAAATCAAATAATTATGAGCGCGATACACACAATCATGAGAACATCCATAAATTATCAAAAGGGCCAAACACTTTGAAACTCATCTTAAGTGTATCAAAATGCATGAAAACCCCCTACATTCAAACCTTGTACAGTATCTAGAGGGGATGAGTCTATCATACCTTTCTTCTGTACCCTCAATTGGGTTCTTAGGGTATGGATCCTAGTTGAGCTTCTTGCAGCCTTTTAGACCATTTACTGATGCATCCGATACAACAGCCTACACCCCACAAAATCCAACTAAATCTTTCATGTGCTAACATAGAAAGTGACGTTCAAACTATTACAAAAAGAAAAAAAAAAGGTTTTTTGCCGGTATTCGTGATTTTCAGTTCAGTGGAAAGGCTGTTCTTTTCTAGGGTGATCTGCAAACAGAAGAATTAATTTGGAGTTACATAAAGGACTATAAAGAAAATCACATACACACACACAAGTTACATGTTTTTAAAAGAACTTGCTCTTACCTTGTATAATACTTGGAAACTGTAATCGCACATAGCGAGACTGTAAGGACTATCCTTAAGTTTTAAAGCCATAACTGGAGTTCCATTCACATTATCAGAATCAACAATGGACCAGTCGGAGTTCCTTGAAAATCCATGCTATTAGGCCATATAAGCATTTTCAGACAGTTTAATTTTGACAGAGGAAGATTTATACTTATATCACAAATCATCAACCACTACAAATATGACCAAAAAAATAAAAAATAACCAAAAACATAAAAACCAACCTGTTTAATGAAGAAGCCTGTGGATCAGTGACTTGAGGTAAAAGGGAAAAGCTGTATGGAAAACACCTTCAGAGCCCTCAAGTGCAGCGTCAAATGAGGGTGTCAAAGGATACTAAATTACAAGCCATAAGAAGCAAAACACTCATTTATATGTTTATTTGGTCGATATATGCCTATGAACGAAACACACCTCTTAAGTTTTTTTTTTTTTTTTTATTTGACGTCCAGTTACCACTTCATGAACCTTCTGTGTTCACGTTGGTAGATCTTCTCATTGATTTGAACATAGTCTCCAATGAGGCCTTTTCATAGGGACTTGATAAGTTGATGAAATGCGAGAACACTAAAACCTGATAAAATCGCCTTACTTGTAAACTAATAGATACTGCAAATATGTAAGATGATTAGAAATATTTTAAATTCTCCATGTCAATTTTTTTAAGTTACGTCTAATAGATTAAAGGGTGTTTGGCTTGTTACTGAACTACTTCTTAACTTGCATATTTAGCATATTGCATATGTTAGATGATATAAAGGTAGGGATACCTCTTAAAAATCTCCACAATGAATTATATAAATTTCGTAAGGTTCTCTTTTCCACGTTTTCTTACCAACCACCATGGCAATAAAAAGGTTTGTTTTTATTCATGTTGATCTGGCTCCCTCTATCTTTCTTATCAGTTTTAATAGCCATAGTTACAGAGTAGGCAAGCTGTTAACTTTAGTTGGAGGGCCGTTAGTACAATCTGAATAAAAAGATATTTAGTGACTTCTTGGTCTTGGGAAGTCAGTATAGCGGGGAAGGATGAACCAGGTGTAATGTTATTCTTGAGATTAATTGGCAAAGAAAGTATGTTTAGAGTGATTTATTTCTTAATTTCCTTTTCAGAACTTTGTTCACATAGAGTTGTAATTTTTTCTCCATATATATCAAAGAGATTTAGAGATGTAGTTTGTTTACGCTTTTTGCTTTATGGGTTGCTATTGTTATAGCTTTACTATCTTTTTTCAAAATATGGCACTAATGCAATTTGAGAGATTTGCATAAAAGGTGAATGAATGTTTTATATACCGAGTTATTCCTATATTCTCAAATATGCGTGTCCCGTATGTTTGTGTCCTTGTTTTTGTGCATATATTTGTGTTCGCATCGATTTGAATTATGTGTGAATATCTGGGATGAGTAGTCTACAAATGAAAAGATGCACCAAGTGGCCCGGACTGATTACGACTGCCTGCCAAAGGACCAGGACTACTACATGAACATCTTATAAATATATTAGCATTTTACCTGCTTAGTCGCATATATAAAAGTTTCACCATCCACAACTTTCTCTTCTGATGGTGTTGTATTGACTTTTCCAGCAGCTGCCACGCCTTTCTTTGCTTCGTGCCACATCACCATCAAATCAAGTTTAAACACTTTCTCAGATAAAGAATAAAAGGCCAGAAAATGATGTCAAATAAGCAAACCTCGGTGTCTTGCAGTGAGACTCCGTCCAAGGCTTCTAAAGCACCATGAGACAATGATTTTTCTGTTTTGCTCCTAAAATTATTACACCTTTCAGCATTTAACAAAACAACGAAAAATACCATTTACCACTCTAATAGGGATGATAAAAATTACAGTGGAGAAGAATGCATGTTGGTAGAAACCATAGATGAACCACCAACTGCTGGAATAAGAGGGCTTGCTAAAGATGATGACTCAGATGCCACACTAAGGGGAGCACCTATCAAACAACAGAAGAAACACCAACAATAAAAAGCCAAGAATAGGAAAAAAACAGGTTAGTGATGTAAGGTCATTTATTGGGGAAAAAAAAGCCAAGAATACCTCTAACGACTGACCGATCACTTATGCACAGATCAGGACTAATAGCCGGACCTGATTATGAGAGAAAATATAAAGCTTGACAACCTTCGTGTTTACAAACTTATTTACATCAATGTTGCATTTGCTAAATCATAGATGGGCCAAGATGCCTGATTAACACCTCCATTTAAGAACCTTGACAGCCGGCATTTCATAGAAGCGTCTGTGGATACACATTTAGAACGGGAGAATGCTGAAATTGGTACTTCCAACTTTGTTTCCGAGCCATCAGGTAGTTTCATCATAATGGCACATAACTATCAGCCCGATAAACACACAAATAAAAAATTAATACCTTTTTTGTAACCAATCTTTTCACATGGTTTTCCAAACTTGAACTTACCTGCAATACAGATAATGATAGGCATTGGAGCAAGAGCTCTTGAAACATCGCTATAAAAGTTCCCAGCAGATGCAAATAAGCCAATGTATCAGAAAGATATAGTTAGTTGTCCCTTCGGGGACATCTAATTCAAGAGGTGACCATGGGCCTGTAAGGTATTTTCTACCTATACGTTATGTTGCTCAGCTTAGACGACATGTAGCATGGTTGGAAGCAGAAATCAAAAGTGACGAACAAACAATACTAAAGTGTAAAGATGATATTGATCACCGACGCGGAGAAATATTGGAGTGCCAAGAAAAGATACAGAATATCATGAAACAAATGTAACTTTCGTAGTGAATTTTTTTATTATGTCTACATTATTTTCAGATAGGTTTGAATTTATTAAAACTCTATTGTTTGGTGTCCAATGCAAGTGTTGAATAATTACGTATGGACTTTGATGGTTGCATAATTTTATTGTTTGATAACCAATTTGATGTGTGTTAAATAACTGTGTGCTTTATTGTTTGATTACAAACATAATATACAAATTAGATACAATTCTCTATTAAAATGAGCATGCAAACATCGAACAGTACAAAAATATTTGATATATCATTAACAATTCTGTGGAGCAGAAGTAATAGAACATGATAGCAGTTATCACGTGAATTTTAAAAAAGTTCTCATTTAGGGGAATTCTACTTATCGCAATTCTATAGTTATGTCTTATCGCGATTGTGAAAATTGACTGTTATCGCAATTGAAAAAATGGTTGTTATCGCAATTGAGGAAAACCTTATCGCAATTGAGGAGTAAATCCTTTGCGCAATTGTTGCTACGTTTTTATTATGAATTTAACAAAAGGAAAAATAATAATAAAAACAAAAAGGAAGGAAAAAACGAAAAAACAAAAATACTAAAACACAACCATATCCTAAAATAAGATACCAACACGCTTATATACTAAAAAATCGTTACTAATATAATTTAGTATTGTGATTAATGTGTCCAAATGACATTTATCTTCGGACTTATCTAAATACATTCAAACTTTGGTAATTTTATTATACTATACATATATCATATATACAAATCATTTGCATGCATAAAATTGTGTTTAAAACGAATAAATAGTATAGTATATTGTTAACAAATAACATTATATTTTGCTATCATATATGCTATTATATAGTAATAGATGATCATATAGTAACCTATAATTATGGAATATCAAATTTTGATCAATTTTGAAACATATTCATTTTATTCTACGAATTATATAGAAATTAAGCATATACTTAATTTCTTTAACCATTTCGTATCATATACATCAAAGACACCTTTACATTATAGTTGCTACATCACCAACATGACAACTATGTCAAATGATTTTGCACTCCAACCTCTAGGAAGAAAGAAGCAAAAGCAATCAAAAACAAGCACACATATAGGCCGGCCACTTGTGTATCCGATACAAAAAGGTTATTCACATAGCTATAACTATGTAATATGATATTTACAACCTAATTGTACTTGCAAATTACATTTGTTTAACTATAATACTATATTTTTCTGAATTCACCTTACGCCAGATACCAGTGATTTCAGTATACGGCCAACTCGCACGCCCTCTCAAACTAAAAGAACAATATCTGAAAGCATAGGCCGGCTAACAAAATATCCAGTACAAACAGGTAACATAATTATTAAAACTACCCAGCATGATGTTTAAAACGTATATTTGTCTACAATTGTATTTGTTTAATTATATTAATGCAATTTCAAACTACACCATATAACATAGATTTAAGCATACAGCCAACTCGCACACCTTCTCAAAAGAGAACAATAACACCTGGACACATCGGCCGGCCACTCCTATATCCAATCCAAGCAGGTAATTCAATTAGTTTATTTTAAGCAACGCGATGTATACACCTTATATTTGTTTAGAATGACATTTTTAAAAATACATTAATTCATCCCCAATTTACGGCAGATACAGGTGATTTCAACGTGCGTCCAACTCGCACACCGTCTCAAACCAGATCAACACTAGAAGGAATCAACCAACAAACAAACTGTGAAATTCCAGTACCGGCAAAGAGACCACGGGGGTGGCCATTCAAAGACGCGACCAAAACACGTAATAAACTTATCATTCCCTTTTCAGAAAATTAAGCAATACTTTTATTGATATATTTTAATTCACTCACATTTGTTGCAGCGCTGCCTAAAGAGGTCAGATATCCGGGAACAATTGAATCTGGTGTGCATACTCCAAAAAGCAGGTCACATAGGCTACAGGACAACTTAAAAACAACCGCGCAGAAAATACCTAGACGTGAGGGTTTAAAAACTACAGGCTGTGCGAACAATCAAGAAGCAAAAAAAAATCATTTAAAGGCATATCCAATGGTACAGCCATTAGACAAGCCCCTATAAAAACAACATTTCGTTCCAGCAAAAAATACCTTTGGATTTTTTTTTAAAAAAAAAACAGTTAATCTGTTTTTTCTTTACATATTATTTTGACCACGGGGATCCTATTTTCACATGCCAATCGTGTAACGCACTATTATGGCATGCCGAGGTTATGGTGGGCTCACCGTATACAGGCGAAGAGTCATACTCTATATGTTGTGGAAGAGGCAAAGTAAAATTAGGAAATGAAGTTAAGAATCCACCTGAATTGTTGAGGCAACTTATGGTTGGTGAACATCCAAAAAGCAAAGATTTCGTTGATAACATTAGGCGATACAATTCGATGTTTGCATTCACGTCCATGGGTGCAAAGCAGGACACATCTGTTAATCAAGGGTATGGAGCCTATTGTTACAGGATACAAGGGGAAAACTACCATAGAATGGGGAGTTTGTTGCCAGAGGGAAATAAAAAACCTGTTTTTTCGCAACTATATATTTACGACTCAAAGGATGAAATATAGAATAGAATTAATAACGTCAGGTATGACACCCTTAATTGATAGTGCATTCATCACATAAACAATAGAATGTTAATATAATTATGTTACTTTTACACAGCACTATTGACAGCACGTCAACATCGAGCAACTATATTGTAGACCACCAATTGACTGTTGATTTACGCGACATGCTGGATATTATCAATCCATTAGTAGGTCAGTTCAGAATGGCTGGAGAACGGTTGGTCAGGAGAAATGACGAAAACAAATACAGGATGCGCCTTATCGGTACAAGACAGCGAGATGGCAGAAATTACAACCTACCTACAGCTGATGAAATTGGAGGTCTGATAGTAGGGGATTTTGACGCAACAACTAATAAAAGAGACATTATTTTACACTTACAAAAAGGCGGTCTTACAAGGATCAGTGAATTGCACCCATCATATTTGGCGTTACAATACCCATTGTTGTTCCCGTATGCAGAAGATGGTTACTGGACAGATATATACCATGTAGGTGTTACTGATCATACACCAATAAACAAGAAAACATGAGTAACAATGAGAGAGTATTTTGCGTATCGACTTCAAGAAAGGACAGGTGTTTTCTCGATGATACTCAATGCAAGGAGGTTGTGCCAACAATTTATCGTTGATGCGTACACTATGGTTGAATCTGAAAGGATGTCGTTTGTTAAAAAACAACAGAAGGATTTGAGAAGTGAGACATACTCTAAGCTCGCAAAACTGGCAGAACAAGAAGATTCTGGTGTCATGTTACGAGGTAAAAAAGTTATATTACCATCGTCATTTACCGGGAGCCCAAGATATATGATGCAAAATTATTTAGATGCCATGACAATATGCAAAGTTTATGGATATCCTGACCTTTTTATCACATTTACATGCAATCCAAATTGGCCGGAAATTGCACGTTTTGTCGCAGATAGGGGCTTGAAGTCTGAAGACAGACCAGATGCAATAGCCAGAGTGTTTTAAACAAAAGCTGGACAGTCTGATGAAAGATTTTAAAGACCGACATTATTTTGGCCACTTGAAAGCAGGTATCATCGTTACATCTATCTAAATATAGCTTTTTCTTAACACCTACTCTGACTTAAAAAAAACGCAACAATCAAATAAACATTCTGCAAACAACAACTGAGAGGGTGTTTGTTGAAGCTTATTTATGGGTTCACGAGTACATGATTATATACTGTAGTTAACATTATCAACTTACTGCAGCTGTTTACACCGTCGAGTTCCAGAAAAGAGGCTTACCACATGCCCATATACTGCTTTTCCTGGAAGATGGTGATAAAATCAAAACGACACGGCAAATTGATCGCTTTATTTCAGCAGAAATACCGGATAAAAAAGACGATCTTGAGCTGTATGAGATCGTTACTGATCATATGATGCATGGCCCGTGTGGCCCCCAACGCCCAACTTGCCCGTGTACAGTAAAAAACAAATGCACGAAGAGTTTCCCTAAACAGTTTAACGATGCAACCGTCATAGATGATAGTGGTTATGCACTTTACAGAAGGAGGAACGACGGTTCTTCTGTAACAAAGAGTGGGGTAGAGTTACACAACGGGTACGTGGTACCTTACAATCTAGGGTTGCTTAGACGTTACCAATCACATATTAACGTGGAATGGTGCAACCAGATGGGTTCCATAAAATATCTCTTCAAATATATAAACAAAGGTCCAGACAGGGCGACTGCGGCTGTGGAAGACAATGAGATTGACGAAGTTAAAGATTATTACGATTGTCGATACCTTTCAGCATGTGAAGCAGCATGGAGGATTTACAAATTTGACATCCATTACAGATTCCCTCCCGTTGAGCGTTTGCCGTTTCATTTGGAAGGTGAACAATCTGTTATATTTGATTCGGCGGAAAGCATTGACTGTACGTTGGATAAAGCATCCGTAAATGACATGAAATTTGTACAATGGATGCAAACAAACAAGACGGATGCACAGGCGAGGAAATTGCTTTATCACGAGTTTCCACAGCACTATGTATGGAAGCAGGAAGAGAGAGTCTGGGTAAGAAGGCAGAGAGGGACATCCATTGGGCGTGTACATCATGTGTCGCCAGCAACTGGGGAGCAGTTCTATTTACGAGTTTTAATTAACAAGGTTCCAGGCGCACAAGATTGGATCGAATTTAAAAAATTTGAAGGTGTTACATACTGTACATATAAAGAGGCTTGCCAGGCACGCGGTTTACTGGAAGATGATAAAGAATATATCGACGGGTTGTTAGAAGCCAGTCTATGGGGAACTGGAAACTACCTGCGGAAGTTTTATGTCATATTAATTATGACGGATTGCATGTCCAGACCAGAATATGTTTATGAAAAGACGTGGAAAGTAATGGCTACTGATGTACTACATGCAGAACGAATAAAACGGAATGATCCAGGTGCGAGGTTTTGAATACAATAAAATATGTTAACTACAACTTATATGCAAAGCGTGTAAAAAATATACAGTTAATTTAAAATTTTATTTTGTAGATTTGGAACTCTCGGACGAGCAAAGAAAGAACATATGCCTTACATATATCGAGCACATGCTTCTTTCTAACAATAAGAGTTTAAGGAACATCCCAAACATGCCTTTCCCAAACGAAATGTTATTTATGGCAAATTATAAAAGGCTAGTAGTGGATGAGTTAAAATACAACAAAGATGAATTACGTGAACAACACATCAAGCTATTTAGTACATTAACAGGTGAGCAAAAGAGTATATATAATACTTTAATGGACGCTGTTAATGGCCAAACAGGGGGTATGTTCTTCGTATATGGATATGGGGGCACGGGTAAAACCTACCTTTACAAGACATTATCTGCAGCAATTAGATCAAAAGGAGATATAGTATTAAATGTCGCGTCGAGTGGTATAGCCGCACTTTTGTTGGAAGGGGGAAGAACAGCTCATTCTCGATTTGCAATTCCCATCAATGTAGTCGACGATTCCATGTGTCATATTCCAGCGGATAGTGAGCTAGCCGAATTGATAAGAGTGTGCAAACTAATCGTATGGGATGAAGCTCCAATGACACATAGACATTGTTACGAAGCATTCGATAGGACACTGAGAGACATATGTAGGACACATCCGTCAAACCCGTCGGAAGAGGTGTTCGGAGGAAAAGTAGTTCTGTTTGGAGGTGACTTTCGTCAAATCCTACCGGTCATAACGGACGGTTCAAGACACGATGTTGTACATGCAACAATAAACTCTTCGTATCTTTGGGACCATTGTACAGTACTGAGATTGACTATTAACATGCGTCTTGGGACAAGCTCAAATAATTCAGAACGCAAAGAAATACAAGACTTTGCAGACTGGATATTATCGATTGGGAATGGAACAATCGGAGGTAAAAACAATGGAGAAGCAAAGGTTGAATTCACAAACGATATGTTGATTCCTGATTCCGAAGATCATGTTGGTACAATAATAGACGAAACTTACCCGGATTTAATCAGGAACCTTTATAAGCCGACCTATTTCCAAGAAAGGGCTATTCTGGCACCGACTCACGACCTTGTGGACATGATCAATGACAGAATGCTTGGGCTACTTGAAGGAGATGAGAAGACTTAATTAAGTTCTGACTCAATTGGTATTGATGACGAAGACACCACCTTCAATCCGGATTTATATACGTGTGAGTTTCTCAACAGCATTAAAATATCCGGTCTGCCGCGTCATTCCTTGACACTAAAAATAGGCACGCCTGTTATGTGCATGAGGAACATTGATCAAATAGCTGGTTTGTGCAATGGAACCAGACTCCAAGTTCGGAGGCTTGGTACTAACATAATTGAAGCAACAATCATATCAGGTGGAAGTATCGGCACTATTTGCGCCATACCACGTATGGTTTTGAGTCCTTCAGATACGAAAATACCTTTTAAATTTAACCACAGACAATTCTCGGTATCACCGTGCTTTGCAATGACTATTAATAAAAGTCAAGGACAAACACTGACGCAAGTAGGGCTGTTTCTCCAACGACCAGTGTTCTCACACGGACAACTTTATGTGGCAGTGTCTCGGGTCAAGAACAAGAAAGGCTTGAAGGTACTTTGTTGCGACAAGGAGGGGAAATACACAAACGTAACAACAAATGTTGTTTATAAAGAAGCGTTGTTTCGCATTTAAAAAGGTATTATGAGTGTACAGGATGGACACATTGCACTTGAAATTTGTTTTATAAGATTGCGTGAAGCTTGGTTACCTAAAGCAACCATCTAACAATGTAGCAGTCCCTCTTTCTAATAAACATATTGACAGGATAAGGAATCAAACTAATCAAAATTTAAGCTTAGATAACAATAACGACTTTAAAACCAGTAATATATAAACTGAAAACAAAAATCAATTTAAATTAAACTTCACATATTCTTTATCATATCCATTCACTAACTGTTAGTGGGAACTTATACTTCACAACATCTTAAAAAAGGAATTACGCGATAGCGATTAAAGGATGCTAGATCTACATGCTGATTCGTTTCACCCCAAATATTTTCACAAGTAACCAATCACCACCGGAATGATACAACACTAAAAGTGTGTGAGTCTAACTATGTAACAGCCCCCTTCCTAATTAATGTGTTGATAAGATAAAAAGTAACAGCAAAAAAACATGCAATCATGGAAATATTTTCAACTGCAAGCTACTTTATTATATACATACACAGGGTATTAGTGAGAATTTAGAGTTCACAACATTTTATAAAAGAAATTTCAAGATTGCGCATACAGCCATGCACTAAGTCTTCGCAAGATCAGAAGCTGTCATAGCAGTTGCCCGTGTAGTTCAAGCCTGATCGGGAGTACAGACTACATCAGCCGTGGCTTAACCACAAGCAAGATGAATAATCTGAGGCCCGATATCTGAGCCCAATTCTACAGGGTTGAGTAAACCGACTATTTATGGTTCAAGGATGCCCGGATCTACACACTGATCCGTTTCCCCCCAAAGATTCCCGTAAATAGCCGATCACCACTGGTACGATACAACACTTCAATCGATCGCAAAGACAAAAGCAAAAGGTTTCCAACGCTAACACTTGAAAATTCTTTTAAAAAATTTTGTGAAGTTTGATTCCCTAAAACAGCCATCTAACAATGTAACGGTACCCGTTCATAACAAACGTACTCGCAAAATAACAGGTCAAATTAATCAATACTTAAGCTAGATCTAAACTAAAACCATGCAAGCACATAGCTATTTTCGATATTAAACTATTTTAATTTCATCAGCAATATCGACCTACAAAACTTTCCAAAGCTTGCAATCCCCGTTATCTATGGCGATGGCAGTCTATAACAACATGAAATACAATATTGCAAATAACAACTACAAGCATACTGTAATAACTAACCGCTCATATCAAACTACAAGCATACTACTAACAATCGCGTTAAACAACAACACAAACGTATTTTTCATCAACACCCAACCAAGTACATCTACTTACAACCTGTCTAAAATCCTTTACATACACCTATAATTTTTAGTGTCATGTAGCTATATCCGAAACTATACTACTTTATTTGCCTTCAACAAGATTCAAACTCCCATTATACTCCTAAAAACTTACAGACATCTTAGACTATAACCATTACAGCCTATAACATATAACAGATGGAATGTAAATCCAACAAAAAATTGCCTATCTACCTGGTGTATTCTCTTATTATGCTACTAAAAAACTAACTATTAATCAAATGAAGCAGGGGATAATATCAAACATAAAACTCCCGAAAACTCACGGCCGTCTTAAACTATAACCGTTAACTCATAAGATGATTAATCAAATTATGCAGAGCATAATATCAAACATAATACTCCCAAAAGCTCACGGCCATCTTAAACTATAACCATTACATCCTATAACATATAACAGATGGAATGAAAATCCAACAAAAAATCACCTATCCACCAACTGTATTCTCTTATTATTCTCCTAAAAAACTGATTCATATGATGATTAATGAAATTAAGTAGAGGATAAGATCAAACACAATACTCCCAAATGCTTACAGCCATATTAAACTATAACCATTACAATCTATAACATACTCCGTATAACAGATAGAATGTAAATCCAACAAAAAATCACCTATATACCAATTGTATTGTCTTATTATGCTTCTAAAAATCGCGTATCTAAAAATCGGCTATCTTGATTTTTACAGACACGGGTATTTTGATCGATGCAGGTTTGATATTTTATATGCTATGTTTGTTTGTCTGATATGGTGAACAAGAAAAAGGAAAGTTAATTTATTGACTTTAACTCAAATTTATTTTCACTTATAGGCCTTTGACTGTTGACTTTAATATAAAAGGAAAATGGGTAATTATTTGTAAAAACAAATATTGGTGTATTTACATAAAAACGCGACCATTGACTGTTGACTTTAATATAAAAGGAAAATGGACAATCATTTGTAAAAACAAATATTGATGTATTTACATAAAAACACGCTTACATCAAGCATTACATGGATGCAATTTCTTAACATACAAACAATACAGTTCGTACATTGTGTTTTGTGGTTTTTGATTGTATGGTGCCATTGTATTAGTATACCTTTTGAAATAGTCACGTAAAAAAGAGAGTGAAGGATCACTGAGAATGGACGGATTTGATTTGAACATGTTGATGAATTGTTAATAATGATCAAAGGATACTTCAATCACCCGTAGTTAAAAAAAAATAACAAAAAAAAATACATTTAGTACGTTGTGTTTTGTGTAAGGTGCGTTTTATACCAACGAAAGTAGTTTGTGTTTTTTGGTTTTTGATTATATATGACTGATGTAGTATTTGCTCAAATGTTAATTTTTTTTAAAAAATTTAATTTTCGTAGCGGGTATGCTATTATTGTTACGGGGTCTCTGTAATGTTGCACTGTACTTTTTATACCAACGAATTTAAGTTTTACTTAAATATATACGAAATGTTTATAAAAAAAGATAATCTTGATGGTGCATAATCACATATCATCCCTCTTAGATTACTTACGACAAATCCTTCTTGTCATCACAATAGTTAAAGACACATCGTTATACACGCGTCGCTACAATATCCGCAACTATGGGACCACTATACGATACCACAATTGACTATCAACAAAAGGCTTGATAGAAAGTTCAGTACTTCCGAACGTAACAGAATAAAATACTCCACATTTTGGATATTATCAATTAGAAATAGCTAAAACGGATAAAAACTGAATTCGAAGACAATATGCTAATGCCTTATTCCAAAAATCATATTGGTACGATAGTTTAAATAACTTTCCTATAATTGAACGATGACGTCTATAAACCAACCTATTTCCAACAAAATATTATCATGTCACCAATACATCACCATGTCAGTATAATCAATGCCATATTGTTTACACAACTTCTGTGAGATCGTGGTTGTTACTCCAATTCATAGTGTTCTCACACAAGGAGGTTTATAAGGTGTTATCTCACGTCAAAACGAATAAAGATTTCAACACTCTTTTACAAGAGGGTCAGTGTTACATAATCTCTAATTTTGGGGTAGTTGAAAATGCTGAACGATTACCTTTGTTACCAAACCAGTGGAAAATATGTTTTTACAAGGGAACCGAGGTTACCCGGATTGATCACATCGATGATAACTTTATTGGGTTCATTAATGAGCCATTCTCGAGTATCCTCGATACAGACAATGAGTATCACGATCATGATTGTGTTGGTACGTGTTTATATAAACAGTAATAATAGCATTTGATATTATTGAAAATTTTAGTTGTGAAATTTGATAAACACCTTTTTTTTTCCAGATGTTGTTGGTACAGTTGTAGCCATTGGTAAAATAGTTAACGTGAACAGTTCCGGTGGTCATAAGTTGCGCAGGACAATTGTTCTTGAGGACGCCGAGTAACTATATTTTACACACTCTTGATCAATTAAAATAATGTATACAAAATAGTGTGCTATTGTATCCATATATTGATTTTATTCTGTGTTGTGCAAGTCTTTAAGAGTTGATTATACATTTTGGGATAATTGGGCATTAATGTGGAATGACTACGACAACAAGCGTGATGAGCTTGGTCATATAGACATTCTTTTGATGTTGGCAAAAGTGAAATATTGGGATAGTGAGTTTTTAGAAATATGTATTGAAAAATTGGCACAAAAGAAATTATTTAATCCATATTAATACCTTTTAAAATTGTTTCTATTTGTTTTGTGACACAGACAAGCCGTCAATACACAATGCTTTGTTTGGCACGAGAATATTTATAAACAGGGATGTTCCACAATTGTTGTCTTTCCGGAAAAGGTTATCACAACGATGTTGTACATATGTTTTTTAGTTTGTTGATCGAGGACATGTTAAATATATTAAGAAACTAATTATACACTGTACAGGTATGAGGAGCAGGATGGGTACAATGCGGATGAATTCAAAATTGGGGAGCATTCAATTGATAATCGTGTTGTTACACCTGCGGAGTTTATGCACGGTTGTGTAAAGAGAGTTGTTGGAACCATTCGAACTATTGAGCCGGTGAGTCAAAATTTGTTATTCGATATGTAATATAAATTTAATTGAATTACTGATTAAGACTGCGTTAGTAATGTTTATATATGGTTTTGTATTTGAATACAGGAATCACACTGTGTAGTTTATGCAACGGTGCATAGTATACAACGTGAGGATGGTTGGGTTTACACGGGTTGCAAAACGTGCAATACCAGAGTAACGCCAATTGTTTCAAAAAGGAACTCGGGAACAAGGAATAAAAAGCAGTTGTGGCATTGCAAAAATCATGGGGAAACGTATGCAGTTGCGTCTAGGTATGTAAAACATCCTTTGTATAAAATTATTTTGGAACTATCCTTAAACGTGGAATAAATAATGCAACATGTTTGAACAGTTTACAATTAATGATAAATTTATATATTTGTAGGTTGAAAATCATTGCACGCATATTTGACCATAGTGGTACAGCACAGGTCGTGATTTTTGACAAAAGTTTGCATAAAATGACACATACAACAGCATGGGAAATCATGGAACGAGAGGGCATGGACACGGAACAATACTTTCCAGATGTCCTAAATCAAATTATTGGCAGGAAGTATCTCTTCAAAAAAAATTTCTCTCAATTTAACCATGACAATAACAGTTACACATATCGAGCGGAAAAGGTGACCGAAGATGTTGATACAATCAGCTATTTCGAAAATGGTTTCATGGAAGAACAGGTTTTGTTATTAGTTGTTTTGATGAGAAATATTCGGAAACGACAGCTAATGTTGTCTATACAGAAGCGTTGTTCCACGTTTAAACATGTATAGTAATTATACAAATTAACAGTATCAATCCTTCATTCACATTGGTTTGTGTTTTTCTTTTTTTTTTCTTTTTTTCTTACAAAGTATCAATTAAACATATATAATCAAAAGCCTTATCTAAGCCTTTTTTCAATGTACTATAACAAAGATAAATTTACCATTAAATATGATACAAACATCATTACAGGAAATAGCAGCACATAACCAGTTGCAAAAGTGCATAACAACACATTATCAGTTGCAGTTGTTAAGCGTGCTATTAGTGTCCAAATACCATGTACATACTACTGTCATATGCATTAGTTTGATACCTTATATTCGAACGCCTAAGGGTCATATAAACAAACAACAAAAAAAACATTCCTACCCATGCATACCTACGGGAGATATATCCATACTAAAATTGTCTAGAAAATATATAGCCAAAAGCTAATACGATGTTTTGATAAACTTAACAAACGTGAAATACCGGAATCACATTTTGCTGGCCTTCCACAGTTTCCAGAATAGTGTTAACAAATCTGAACCACAACAATTTACCAGTCCTGAACCCACACATGTTCGCAAACGCTCTGAAATTCCCGGTCAGCTTCACTTGATGTTCCCTGTTTGTTCTTTGGGTATCGTTTACTGTACGGACCTTCACGGGAAACCTCTCATCATCATGCACCAGAAGCGCCTTATTGTATGCATACATTTGATGATGGCCAACGAAATCCACGGGTACAGTCTGTCATAAAGGAGGGAGGGGCGACTTCAAACATCAACAGATAACAAAATATATAAAAGCTAAATGGGATAAATCAAGAATACTACTACATATTCCTTGAATACTTACCACATTGTAGAACTCCAAGACGATTTCATTCAGCTCAACATAAAAGACAGCATTCTCATCATTGTGATTGATATGTCCTTTCCAGGTGCAGATATGATGGGCTCTTTTGTCTGAAATTGTATTTAATAAAAACGCACAACGTCTTACAACACATTTATTATATTTGAAACACACAATGAAACATTAAAGTATACAAAGCTTCGATGGCATACAATGGTATTCGACGACCAGGTAACCTCAACAATGTTGGGTAAACAGTCTCTGGATACAAGCATGTGCCATCCTTACGAAATAGCGCTAGGCTTAATTTATTATCCCCTAGATTGGTGAATACCATGGGCTGTCTTACACCAATTTCCAAGTCATCGACAAGTCTGTCCCATCGGTTGCCAAACAATCTGTTAGACCTTACAACACTGTTTGCATCCAGCTGAACCCTCTCATGTCTCACCTTGACCCTCAACCCGTTAGCATAAATTTTGAACGTTTCTTTCCATATATCTTGAAGAAAATCTCCTGGCAGAATCTGCATTACGCAAGCAGGAAAACAGGCTAACTAAGCAAACAAATCGATAATTTTCATGATACAAACACAGTTTGTTCCTCGCAGGCATCTAATTAATATGTATTATATTTTCAATTAAAGGAGTTAAAATGATGCTCAGAATCAGTTTTTTTTTACCAACTTATATTGTACTCACTTTAGTTGAATGTTAACTCATAATGTATACAAATACGCTCAATTCCAATCTATATGTATAAGTGAAAAGACAAAACATTCATACCTGTCCTCCAGCCATGAACCTGGCCAAACACCGCACAACTCTAGACCCAACAACTCGCCTATCGTAACCAGGGCCTTCACTACCATCCTCATTATACCCGGTGACGTAGAAAGTGTCTAATCCCTCCTTCATAAAATGTAGTCTTTTGACTGATGATGGCACATTATCTTCAACAAAGCTTCCCCACTCATCTCCATGAACATGAACTTCACCTTCAACCACCCTAACTAAACACACATATCTGCGTCTGTTATTGCCATTAACAAAAATATACTCTTCATCATCGTAAAATCTCTCCTTGAAAACTTTAGGCAATATCTGCAAAAACAAACCGTTTCAATAAGTTATACACTTATAATCCTGTGTTACTAAAAATGCAAAATATCATCAGGAAAAATTCAACAATCATATATATATACACGAATGTGAACCTGGTATTTTGGGTTGGTTCCCAGATTAAAACGACATAAGAATTGCTGATCCATCTTCGTTGTTTCAGTCCTGAAGATTCAAACTGTCAGGCCAATACAATTGGATTAGGTATTACAACAGGCACAATCACGTTGTAAAACCATATTCGATTCAATTAACAAATCACAATAGTAATTATCCCACTCGAATATCATACACATTCAAAGTTTGAAATACATCAGACCCTTTATAAATCACAGTCCAGTGCCTCATGTGATTTTTTAAAAATTTTGCACCCACTTTAGAAGTTTCGTAACCACATTTAATGTAAAAGAGCGAAGAGAAAGCTTAGAATCATACGTAACCACCCCCTGAACTATATCCCACCTTAATCGGCTCACTTCAATATCAACATAAGTAACAACTTTCAATCCTTACAAAACAAATTTCAGTCCCTGCAATATATAACATTGCAATACAACTGCAATATACCAACAACTATTTGATGAAACAATCAACAACGCCATTACATTTTTAATCACGATGTAAAATAAAACACCTAACCGCCAAGGATTAAAATAATTCAAAACAACTAAAAATTACATTGGTGCACAGCAACTCAAAACAAACTTCAGTTACATCCTTACACTGTCCCGATACCTTTATATTTACTTGCTTCTGTCCCCCTCGGTTCTTCTTCTCACGAAGATGAAGCATTTTGTAAAGTATATATATACCCTCAAATATATCTGCCTTTATAAGTTCACACAAAGTGCTTCATATTCATGTGAATAACAAAGGAGGAAATAGTGACGACTTAAAAAACCAAAGGAGAACAAAACTTATATGATCACGTGAATATCGTAACTATTGATATCATTAGGTAGTCTTGAGTTATTCTTAAGCTTAACAACTGCGTTAATGTAACCTGAAAGCCCTAACAGATAAACCTTTGTTATCTCCTCACCCTTCAAAACCAAATTTTGGTAACAGATTATGAAGAAATTGTGCATACACTTAAAGATATTTACAGCCGTTTTTCATGTAAAATGCAATAACGGGACATTCATATTACACAAAACAACTGGCTCAGACCTTGGACTACTTTCTTTGCCCACTATGAAACAACGCCGCACCAACATGTTTCACCGATATCCTAACAAACTAACCAGTTTCCTAAAATACATGTTCATAAAATAATCATTCAAGTTTATCAGAACTTAATCTAAAACATAACAAAAAAAGTACACTCGCGGAACTACTGTAGAGTCTACACTACTTATTTTACCTTCAACAAAAATAAATTTGGCCAGAAAAATCTCGAAAAACTTACAACCAACATGATCTATAACCATGATAACAATGGGTCACTATAACAAACATTTTACATCAACATCTGCCCAAAAAAACAACACCCTATCAACTATATTCTCTCTTACTATGTTCATTGGAAAAAAACGTAAAATGATTAATCAATTTAATTGTAATACATGATCAGACACAAAAAAACACTACATGCATGATGTGCGGTGTTTTGTAACCTTACAACAGGTTTTACCTCTCGAGGGATCTCAAGAGGCTTACAACCCCACCAGGCAGTGTACCTGACCGATGTAGTATAGTGTAGTGGTAAGTACGGGGGATTGATCGTTCTCCACAGGGAATAGTGTTCGTTAGGTATGAAAGGCTACTCTAATTAGGTCTAAGGGTTGAGGAAGATTCTTTTTATGTTTTTATAATTTTATGAAAGCAAGTAAAATCTCGGGTTTGAAGGAGTGGGCGGAATTAGTTGCTAGTCAACTAACCCAAATGACTACGAATGCAAATAAAATAAAATAACAAAAATGAAAATGTGGTGAGAAACTTATGTGTAGAGAAATGTGTTTACTTAGATTTCCTTACTCCCTAACTATCTTTTACCGGTTAATTAGTGTGTATTAGTCGCGTGGATGACGGGTGTATTCCTTAATACCATTCGTGGGGTGGCGTACTTACTTCCCCAACTCTACAAGCTCCTACTTCACTCCTATGTCGAGCCGGCTAGGAAGCTCCTAACATGGGATCACTAGAATTCGCTTGTGCATTAAATACAACCATAAAAACCTTTAGTACGCATTTGGTTCATGTTTCTTAAGACGTTCAAGCAAGTTACCGAATAGGAAGTTAGCCAGTTTTCTTAAGCCTAACATAGATAAACAATCATCCAATACAACTAACAACACACTAACAACCAATAATCAATAGCTAAGTTTCATTAGATCTAAGCAAACACAAGATAAAATTAGCCTAACATGTTAAACAAAAGACAAGCATAAGATAGAATCAAACAACACATAGACATATTGAATGATTAATTGATAACTTATCTTTCAATGAAACATGGAAGATCTCAAGGCAAAAAGCCCTGAAAAAGTAGCTAAAATCGTCTTAGGGTTTTATCCCAAAATTCCACACACTAAGCTCTCCCTAATGACAAAAGATTAGAAAACTATATATAGATTTTTGGATCTGACGGCGTCACCTTATGCATTGTGACGCCGTCACCTCGCCGCTTTTAGGGTTCCCGGGTGACCTTCTTGACGCCGTCCCTCTTTAGCTCTTCAAAAATCCATTCTGGCCTATCAAGGCTTGACGCCGTCGGATCATGAACGTGACGCCGTCCCCTTATGATTTAAGCCGTGACGCCCTTGATTTAGTTAAAGCGTGACGCCGTCAGAATTCTCATGCTAACTCACTGGCCCGTCATGAGTAAATTTCACATCCAACTTTTCTTGCCAAGGCATGACGCCGTCCCATGTTAATTGTGACGCCGTCAAGAGTAACTTTTAGCCGATTCTTGAGACTTTGCCGTTTTCTTCACTTTAATGCTCCAAAAACGTCCAAAATGCCTCCTTTTCCAGATTTCTCCTCAAAAGTACCTAAAATGACAAAAGGAACGATTTAGGGCAATATTTGATCAAATAAATACGATTTCGGGCTTAAATGACCCCTTAAAAGCGGTACACTTTTCGCCTCATCAAATACCCTTACACTTGAGATTTGCTTGTCCTCAAGCAAATGCGTTTTTATTCTAATCAAAATACAAGTTAGGGGTCATTTAATGCAAACATAAAAGTAATTACAACAAATAATCGTTCCACTTCAATCATAATAAGCACGGAGATTACATACTAGCACCTCACAAGTAGTGTTTAGATACTCACATCTCTCAAGTGTCATCAAAATAAATCTCATAAATGAAAACGGATAATATCTCTCACTACCTGTCATAGCAAATAGATTACCATAGGCTTGGGAAAGGATCGAAAACCTCCTCCACTAGGCGTAAGCACCTAAGATAAACTATCAAAGAGGGCTTTTAAATGGGTTATAATGTTAGGTGTAGGGAAAAGGAAAACACGGTTTTGTTGGATAAAGGATATTTTACTGGTGGCGAGTTAAGAATCTTGATCAATTACATGTACTATACAATGTTGCTAAGCCAAGACTAGACTCGATCTTAAGCTAAAAACAAAATAACAAAAACATAAAATAAACATGAAATGAAACGGGATGGTAGTCCGTATGTTTTTTTCTACTTTTCTTTTTCTCATTTTTTTGTATTTTTTTCTTGATTTTTTCGATTTTTTTTTTTTTTTTTTTTTTTTTTTTTTTTTTTTTTTTTTTTGCATACACTCTTGCCCTACCATCCAAAATAATACATCATAGGGGCATTGCATCCCCCTTACACTTGAACTTTTACATAACTTTACAAATACTAATCTAATGACTCGAATTAAGATAAATGAAACACTTGGAGTACTTTTAAAATATTTAGCACATATGGGGGTAATAAATGATGTTCTTCCCCATTACTCCATTATACTAGTACTTTACCCATGAGTCCCAATCGTTCCAAAACAATATGTACAAGGATATGACTCGACTTAGCAACCATGTAATCAACTAGATAATTAACTTGGGTTTAAACAAATGTTGTCACAATAATGCACTAAAGATGAGTGCATACAAGGTAGGCTAAGGCGATTTGGGTGTACATTTTAGTGGGGTGTAACAAATTCTTCCTTTAAGTAAAATGCTTAAAGGTCGAAACGAAAAGATAGGCTCTGAGGGGTGTACTAGGGGTATCGTGTACTAAAAATGAGTACAACGCAAATGGTGTGGGAGAATTACTTGACCAATGTAGCCAATGTAATTATAACAAAAACACAGGTGTAAAACAATGGGTTAATCCTAATGCCTCTTATCATGTAGTAAATCTAACTACACGAATGTAGTCTCACTTGTGGCCTCGGGATGGTCCTAACGCAAGTTCTAGAATCTAAGTGCTACCGGTACACACATCATAGCATAAATGCTTTTCCTACCAATTCTAGGGGCGAACCTCACATATTTGGGGTGGAAAATTTTTTAGTGGTACGGTTTTTGTGCTAGTCATATAATTCCTATCCATGAGACGCTCATTAAAACTAAAGTTTCACTCCTATATGTTGTAAAAAAATTTTAAATTTGGCACTAAAATTACCTTAATCAAGTATTTCTCTCAGTTTTATTACACATCTACTATTAAACAAACAAAAATCAAGCGCAATGGCATTCTCTAAAATCGTACTTTTACCCTCCCCTTACACTTAAGATGAACATTGTCCCCAATGTTCAAATAACAAGATGTAAAAGCATAAAGTAAAAGAATGAAATCAAATACTCCCCTGATTCGCTCGTTGGATAGTGAAATCACACGGTTAAATCTTCCTCCAAAGAGAATGTTGAAGCTCCATGACTAATGCATCGCCATAAGCTTGATTCCATAAACATTTCCTTGTCCAAAATAACCTGTTAAACCTGAGAAAACAAACACGAAAACCTGCATAACATCGGCGGGAAAAATCTATATATAAGGATATAATGCTTGTGGAATGAAAATTTTGCAGATTCCTGGAGATTATAAGTTGGGGATTTTAATAAAAACTTTTTATGAAAACAAAACCTTCAAAAATTTCTGGAAATTAAATCTGACGCCGTCAGGTTATAACCCCTGACGCCGTCAGAAATGACCTGACAAAAATTTTCATTTTAAGTTTCCGGAAAATTTCTGGAAAAACCTTTACCTTACTTCCTGGAAATCCTGCAAAACATCACTATGACTTGATACAAGCATTTGACTCAAACAAATATTAATATGTATGCTAATTTATTATTATTACGATTCATGTTAATATGTGTTCTAATAAACCGATTTAGATTTCCCTTACACTTATCTTTTGCAAAATACCTTTATATGTAGTTAAGACGAAGTTAAAAACAAAATAAAGCATTTTCACAAATTACTTTTGAACATGAATCAATAAGAATAAAAATTAAACATACATACGGAAACAAATAAAATCAAACAAACAAATAAATAAACACATAAAGCAAATAAAACAAATAAAGCTTGGGTTGCCTCCCAAGAAGCGCTTTTCTTTATTAACGAGTCTTGTAGCTAGACTCAAAGTCACGGGGTCTACGTTTTTCCGTTTTGCTTCTCAATTGCCCCTCTAATCATCCTAACAACCTCCATATTAATTTTGTATTTAGGTCCAAGGTTTAAGCAATCTTTATAATAAAGGCTTCTCCTATTCCAAACATGGTCCATGCCTTTTTCTTTATCCTCTTCATTGATGTCCTCAATCGCACCAATGTTGTCCATGTCAAATCGAGGCACAAAACGAAACTCATTAACCCGATAAGGCATCCTATATGTGATCCTATCTAAGTGATTAGAAAACTGAACCGTGCCTTTCAAACGGTCATACCTTAAATTGGATGCCTCGATAAATGGCTTACCTAACACAACGCGAGATAGGCGGCAGTCAACAACACTTGCCATATCTTCTAAAATCATGAAGTTGGTGACAAAGGTAAAGCTCCCAACAAGGATATGTATATCCTTAATTCTTCCAACGAAGTTACAAACTCCGCCTGGACACTTGGGGTCCATCCTAGGCTCAAGTGGTGTGTTTATGATTTGGCTATAGAGGCCTGAGGACATAACGTTGATTGGGGATTCACAGTCAATGTAAGCATGCTCAACGTATTGGTACCCAATCATACATGGTATCTTCACATTCCCGGGATCACCTCTCTTAATCTTTGGGTCAATTCTAACAAAAGGTGGTCGAGGGTTATCAACTAGGTTGTTATAGTAAGCAATCTCCTTCTTAGTGGGGTATTCATTGAAACAATCATCCAACCTAGGATCTACCTTTACTTCCTCAATTTTCTCAATCAACTTATCAACCGTAAGATTATTACGTTCTAAGTAATTATCTGAGTATATGGCGGTCCCTAAGTTGTTCAAGGCATAATCAAGCTCTATATCAATCATTCTACTGAGCTCCCTGAGCTCACTAATCTCATTCTCAAGTTGGCTACGCAACAAAGCCACTTCGCCAGGTGTAAGGGGTGGATTCGCGTTTTCCATAATGGCAAACTGAATAGTTAATGAAAATCTGTTACGAACAAAAGCACAAAGAAAATAGATAGACTAAAGAAAACCTAGAAAAATAAAATAAAAATCTCACTAGAAAGGAATCTAGTGAGTAGACCTAATAGAAATAAAAATTCAACCTAAACAATAACTATTCCCCGGCAGCGGCGCCAAAAACTTGATGTGCGGTGTTTTGTAACCTTACAACAGGTTTTACCTCTCGAGGGATCTCAAGAGGCTTACAACCCCACCAGGCAGTGTACCTGACCGATGTAGTATAGTGTAGTGGTAAGTACGGGGGATTGATCGTTCTCCACAGGGAATAGTGTTCGTTAGGTATGAAAGGCTACTCTAATTAGGTCTAAGGGTTGAGGAAGATTCTTTTTATGTTTTTATAATTTTATGAAAGCAAGTAAAATCTCGGGTTTGAAGGAGTGGGCGGAATTAGTTGCTAGTCAACTAACCCAAATGACTACGAATGCAAATAAAATAAAATAACAAAAATGAAAATGTGGTGAGAAACTTATGTGTAGAGAAATGTGTTTACTTAGATTTCCTTACTCCCTAACTATCTTTTACCGGTTAATTAGTGTGTATTAGTCGCGTGGATGACGGGTGTATTCCTTAATACCATTCGTGGGGTGGCGTACTTACTTCCCCAACTCTACAAGCTCCTACTTCACTCCTATGTCGAGCCGGCTAGGAAGCTCCTAACATGGGATCACTAGAATTCGCTTGTGCATTAAATACAACCATAAAAACCTTTAGTACGCATTTGGTTCATGTTTCTTAAGACGTTCAAGCAAGTTACCGAATAGGAAGTTAGCCAGTTTTCTTAAGCCTAACATAGATAAACAATCATCCAATACAACTAACAACACACTAACAACCAATAATCAATAGCTAAGTTTCATTAGATCTAAGCAAACACAAGATAAAATTAGCCTAACATGTTAAACAAAAGACAAGCATAAGATAGAATCAAACAACACATAGACATATTGAATGATTAATTGATAACTTATCTTTCAATGAAACATGGAAGATCTCAAGGCAAAAAGCCCTGAAAAAGTAGCTAAAATCGTCTTAGGGTTTTATCCCAAAATTCCACACACTAAGCTCTCCCTAATGACAAAAGATTAGAAAACTATATATAGATTTTTGGATCTGACGGCGTCACCTTATGCATTGTGACGCCGTCACCTCGCCGCTTTTAGGGTTCCCGGGTGACCTTCTTGACGCCGTCCCTCTTTAGCTCTTCAAAAATCCATTCTGGCCTATCAAGGCTTGACGCCGTCGGATCATGAACGTGACGCCGTCCCCTTATGATTTAAGCCGTGACGCCCTTGATTTAGTTAAAGCGTGACGCCGTCAGAATTCTCATGCTAACTCACTGGCCCGTCATGAGTAAATTTCACATCCAACTTTTCTTGCCAAGGCATGACGCCGTCCCATGTTAATTGTGACGCCGTCAAGAGTAACTTTTAGCCGATTCTTGAGACTTTGCCGTTTTCTTCACTTTAATGCTCCAAAAACGTCCAAAATGCCTCCTTTTCCAGATTTCTCCTCAAAAGTACCTAAAATGACAAAAGGAACGATTTAGGGCAATATTTGATCAAATAAATACGATTTCGGGCTTAAATGACCCCTTAAAAGCGGTACACTTTTCGCCTCATCAGACACAAAAAAACACTACATGCAACTACATATTGTTAGCTTAAATACAGAACTACAATTTGATAGCTATTAAATATTCAGACGATTCAGGGTTTCATTTTTCATAAACTAAATTAGACAACAAATGATACCAAAAACGTTATCAGAAATGTAAGATCAAGATTGCATTGTTCACCTTTTCTTGATTCCAGCACGGATATTTTGAGAAGTGAACAGTTACTTTTTCAATAACGTAATGATGGTTAGTGTGTAGAAGATACAAAGATAATTATAACTGGCAATATGAAAAGACTAGCAACTCTAGCTTATTAATGAGTATGCTAAGCAACTTGCATGTTCTTCAAAGATGTTATCTTAATTTTTTTCAGATACAATGTCAAGCCATAAAAAATAATATTACCAATAATAATCCCTCCGTCCCATAACAAGTGTCCACTTTTATCTTTTTAAGTATTTCTTATTAAACTTTGACCATAAATGTAAGATTGTAGATTCATGTTTTCTTTACCCGGATACACATTTTTTTTTATCAAATATAATTCGGTTTATTAAATTTAACAATCAAATTTATTCTCTTGGAAGTAACAAATTAAAATGATTAGCTCAAAATGTATTAAAAGGTTAATTGTATTCTTTCAATAATAGTGAATTCAGATTCATGCTTTATTTACCCAGATACACATTTTTTTTTTCAAATATAATTCGGTTTATTAAATTTAACAATCAAATTTATTCTCTTTGAAGTAACAAATTAAAATAATTACCTAAAAATGTATTAAAAGGTTAATTGAATTCTTTCAATAATAGTGAATTCCATCCGACACAATGATATGCTTCATACGGCAATCCGACACAATTATATGCTTCATACGGTAAGTAAAGTATAATGTTTCACTCTCATACAACTAATAGTTAAGGAGATAGGGATAAAAAAAAAACAAACAACAAATATAAACAACTACATTATATTGTGTTTACATATATCATTTAAATTTGACTAAAATAAACCAGTCTATGCTTATAAGTCATGCCCGCCCAGTGGGCGGGCTTCGAAGTCTAGTGTATATATATATATATATATATATATATATATATATATATATATATATATATATATTATATATATATATATATATATATAGGGCAAGGTTAATGTGAGATCAAACTTAAAGTTGTAAAAATAAGATCTATTCTAAACAACCACTAAAAACATTTATAAATAACCATATTAGCAATAATACAAAAAATATATATATATTAATATGAATTAACATTTTAACAACTAATAAACAACTGATACATGAGTTTGGATTAGTGATATACAATTATAAATTTACATGTCGAATCAAAGTGTATCACCTTAACCTGATACACATTACATGTCGAATCAAACTGTATCACCTCGGTTTCGTCAATTTAAAAAAGAAAACCATCGAAACTTTAACAATTTTAGTTGTAATTAATAAAAAAAATTAATTTAATTTTAACGAGAGTATCACTTGTCAAATTTTAGTTGGATCTCATTTTTACAACTTTAAGTTTGATCTTATTTGATCTAGATTATATATATATATATATACACGATTTCAGAAAAAAAAGAAAAAACATACGATTTCAAAAAATATATATATATTTCTGAAATCATATATATATATATATATATATATATATATATATATATATATATATATATATATATATATATATATATATATATATATATATATATATATATATATATACACACACTTTAATAGATCTACAAACCACCACTATCTTGAAACTTTCATAGATCTATATATATATATATATATATATATATATATATATATATATATATATATATATATATATATATATATATATATATACGATTTCATAAAAAAAACAACAACAACAACATACGATTTCAAATATATATATATATATATATATATATATATATATATATATATATATATATATATACTAGTTTCGAAGCCCGCCCGATATATATATATATATATATATATATATATATATATATATATATATATATATATATATATATATAATATATATATATATATATATATATATACTAGTTTCGAAGCCCGCCCGATGGGCGGGCATGACTTGTAATTTACATTTTAACTTAGTCATGTAAGGATATAAGTTATCTTGTATAGTTATAACTTTATTTATTCATGTACGGATATCAGGTATATTGTATAGTTATAATTAACAGATAGAGCCATGTAAGTATGTATTATTTTATTGACGTTTGAATTAAAGAATGTTGAGATTATTTTTGTCGTTGTATACAATATTGAGTTTGTTTTAAGTTATATTCAGAATAGCATTTGAGTACTTTTACATATGTTGATATATTGTGTTCGTAGATGTGATAGATGGTTTCCCTACCATAATATATTAACAGACATGGAATATAGGTACTTGTTGCAGTTCACCATTGATAGATTGAATCTCATTACCCATTCAATAGGGTTAAAAGGAAACTTTATCTTTGTCGAAAAACAGGCAGCGAATAATTGAGTTTATCTGGTGTTTGGATATTTTACGTCATGTGGTTTACTATTGATGTATGGATATGCTAAGTATATGTGGTGGCTACATTAACATTTTGTTTTAGCAACAATTGTAACTAAAATGGACCGAAATCTTTGGTAATTATGTTAAAGAGTTATTTTTGACACAAACATAATAACCACAAAATGTTCCATTCTAGCAGATTATAAGTTGTATCATGTTGTCCTACACGGTTACCTTACCATAGTATATTAACGGACATGGAATATTGGTACTTGATGTTGTTCTCCATCGATAGATTAAAGCTCATTACGCACCAGCTTTAGACGCATCATCTTTTGTTCTTCAAAGTGGCAATCTTGTCCAAACTGATACCAGTTTCCCACCATCACCAAAGCTTTTATCTTAAAAGGGTTCTTTATGTGTAAAACCACCTACAGATTGACTCGGTAACTCACATTCATGTGTACGATCTATGCTTTTATGTACTTGTGCATGTTCAAGTTGTCCCAGATTTCAGATTTGATTTTGTGCTTGGTAAAAGGGTTTTTGGTATCAGTTTAAACTATTAATGAGATGAATTTAACTTTTGTGTTTGTAACATTATTATGTATGGCTTACCAACTTAAAGTAATAACCAACATCTGCACGGAACGGGGTGTAAACGACACTGTCTTCATTTGCATGAGCATTGTGATGGTACCAAGTGCAAATGTGATGCATTCTTGGGTCTGCAATCATAATGTGGGTGTATTATTAGCTTATTTGTAGATAGTTTTTTATATTTCATTAGTTGCTATTAATTCAAAAGTTTAGCTGATAAGTAGAATATGTTGTTTACCATGATGGTCGCGGTAAAGAATGGGTCTTGGTTAAGCCTGACCGCTAATTATCATTGACATATGTTTGTATAGCGTAAGACATCAAGATTTATAGAATAATTAAAATATAAAATTTTTTTAGTAACAACATAGTATATGAATTAAACTCAAATGAACGTTAAAATTTATATAACAATTAAAAAATACAAAGTAAATTTATGTAAATTTACATCAAAATTTATATCATCTCTGTTTTTAAAATTTCTATCGTTTGAAGGTATTAATTAACGAATAATAAGATATTAAAGAGTGGTTTCTTTCTTTTTCTTTTATGCGTTAACAATAAAGTCATTAATTATTGAACAGTTAAAAGGTACCAATTTATTCTTAATAAGAAAGTTTATGATTGTAATTCAAATCTTATATTAAACTTGTTTATAGGAAGCTTTAATTGTGGCCATTTCACATTGCATTACATTTGCTCTATGTTGTCAAAGGGAGTAATTTTGATATATAAACTGCTAATGGGGTGGTTGGATTAACTTATTCTGAAGGTGTTTGTTCAAGCTTATAAGCTCATAAGCCCAAAAGATCAGTTTAAAAAACACCCTTGACTGATCTACTTCTTAGATTTGGAAAATCTCATAAGTTCAAAATTTTTATTGGCTTGTGAGGTTATGGCTTACTTAAGTCCATAAACTAAATTAAAAAAATAAAAGAAGCCACTGATATTAAATGTAAAGCTCGTATAACGGGTTAAAAAGAACACTTTTTACAGGGAACCAAATGAGTCGGGTTAAATTGCACAGGCATATGATGTATCACATATTTTGATACTGGCTGAAACTGGTCAGATTCGGTACCTGGATGATTTCCTCGTCACTGATGTTGCCACCCATATGAAGCCTCATTTGTCCCTTGGGCATTCATTTGTGATTTGACAATGACGTGCGATGTGCAGTGTGTAAAATACACTGATTTCGTGGTGGTGCACTCGTTAGTCAGACTTGCCAATAATCCAAACGTTCTATTATAATCAAACGCCCCAACTCTTACCTTGGCAATGGACGTGTCACATAATCCCTTTCAAATAAGCGTTGGTTCCTTTCTTGCCAAGTAAGGTAAGAGTTGGTTTCTATAATAAGACGACCAATCACATTTTTAGTTGTATGTCTATAAGGAACCGACTTGACCCACGCAATAACATCCTCCCACATTGAAAAGACAACACGCATATCTACAAATGGTTTCATCAAAGAACGAATATGTAGAATAAGAACATTCACATAAAATATATCGTTACGTGAGTCAGGTTTTAGGTTGCAAAAAGTTCATAAATCAGCAAAAAGCACAAAATTGAAGATTCTGTAATAGTAGTGAGCATATCCTAATAATAGCATACTCTATAATCATCAAGGCAACATCAAAAATCTCAAATATCCAAGATTTCTAAAACCAGCAAAAGATCCAACATTTAGAAATAACAACCATGTTTCAAAACAAAAATGAAAATTTCCAGTAACTCGATACAGTGATGATACCAACAAACATCCTAATAATAGATACCACTGACACCAACAAATTATGCCTAGAAGCCTTGTATGTGGTCTTGAGCTTCCTGGTTGGTGGTTGAACCTTCTTGAAGATCAATGGTAACTTGATCTTAGAGTTGTGGAATTGCTTGGTGGACTCCCTCTTGCAAAGCTTAGCTGGGATGGTGGCGGTCTTGATGACCTGAATGCAAGGGTGACGGAGTATATGACGAGAAATCACCATGACATGATTATTAAAGAAATACATAAATTTCTGCGATATACCAAGATACAACATCAGAATACTAAAGCAAGATTAAAGTGTTAGCAGACAAGTAGAAGATCATTGACGAAGTATCCAAACACCCAACACAAACGGGAAAAAAACACGTTTTAATTAACACCGAAAACACCTCAGTTTCTAGAAACCAAAAAATCAGTTTTTTTTAATTAAAAAAAAGTACTGATATGATTATTAACGAATAACTGATCATCAAAGCATGTTTGTCCATTGCCGCATACCAGAAGTGAGATGTACAAAGAGCTACCAGTTTCCTATCAAGTTAACTTGGTGAGGATATTAAAAACCTAATGCTCTCAGTTCATTACTTCCGTACAAAAAATTATTAACAGCAACTTAGACATAAGACATGATTACAATATCTTTCAAGGGAACTCCCATAATCTAACACAATTTGTAATACACCTCAACTGATGCACAAAACTGCTTTTATCAAAGAACCTGAAATGCATGAACAATTGCAAGTTCATATGTTAAATCTCTACTAATGGAGGTAATATACACTTATAGAAAGCTTACCCAAGAACCCTTTACTAACACTCAAACTTCTGTTGTTTAGAAATACACGCATAACTGTTGATATAAATGATGCCTAAAAACATTATTAATACTTCTTGATATCTCTATGTTTTGATAATCACAAAATGTAAACTCATTATACATAAGCTTATTAAATAAACAAGTATTTAGTTGTAAATATTCATTTCTACAACTTAATCACTTAAGGTATGAATAAACAAATGCTTAATGCATTATATGATCAAAGGAACATTTTCTTAATCACTTATTTTTTATAAAATGACACAAACATTTTATATCTTTTAGAAAATCATTTTTGGTATTTAATAAAAATGTTTAATCCATTATAAATTTATGAATTCAAAATTTTAACTAAAAATGGCAAAAATGTTCCAGAAAAACCTTCCCCAAAAAAAGACAAATCTGAGCAATGTTCGGGTAGGGCGGCCCCCTTAATGTTACTAGGCGGCCCCCTTAATTTTAAAGGGACCGGCACCCTATTTTGCCTATAAATATTGGTTCATCCCTGGACTTTTTCCTCACCTTTTGCACCCCCAAACCTTCTGTTCTAAATATCTTCTTATCCTTCCAAATCTTTTCTAAATCCTTTGATCATATATTCTTAAGCATTGGTTTCCAAGTGATCCAAGCTTCTACCATTCAAGTGCAAAAGAAGAATGTTGATGCAAATAATGTTCTAAAAATCTTATTTATATCCTTCGATTACTTCACGTTTTGAGGATGACAAAATGTGAAGTCACGATATGTTAAAATCAACGTAAACAAGTCTTTAATCGGAAGATCTCGTTTCTACGCAAATCACTCTAGAACAAAGTTAAAACTTGAACTAGTGATCAAAGAAGTGAATTTATGTTTTGAGAATTCACATTTTAAATGGGACAAAACATTTTTTCAAAAATACACATGACAAATTATTTTTGAAATACTAAGAAATGTTTTAATGGAAAAATAAGTTTGAAAATCACAACAGCTATTTTTGCCCCCAAAATCAGCTCCAACCTTCCCCAAATAAGTTTTCACCAGAAAACACAAAATTTGGAGCGTCCTAGTCTACGACGGCTCCACGGTTTAGTTAAATTTAACGGAGCCGTGGGGTATTTAACGAAGCCGTCCGTACCATTTTTTCTGTAACGTTCAGATTTTCTTTGCCTATAAATATCCACCCCTTTCATAATTTTTAGGCATCCTTACACACACAAAACTTTCTGAGTTGAATACTCTCTTCACACTTTCTTTCTTAGATCATTTAGGTTAGTTTTTCTTTTGTTCAAGAGTGATCCGATCATCCTTCTAGTGATCCTCTTCATTCCTCTTCACTTGCAAGAGAAGAACACAAGTATCCAAGTTGATACAAGGTGTTATCATTCCTCTTCATTATCAAGAGAAGAACACAAGTGTCCAAGTTGATACAAGGTGTTATCATTCCTCTTCATTAGCAAGAGAAGAACTCAAGGTATTCAAGAAGATACAAGAGTTGTAGTTGTTAGGCTTTGTAACACTTGTTACATCCTTGTTGTATCTTAGCATACATCAAGATTATCTTTCTTTTGTGAGAGTGTGAGTGAAGATCATTGTGATCTTAAGAGATAGTGAAGATCTCTTGAAGCCATTGGGCTTGTGTGTGAGTAGTCAAAGGATCTAGAGTAGTTAGATTGAGTAGAGTGAAGTGAGAGTTGATCTTTGTGATCGTGTTGAGATCTTGGTGATCTCTTGAAGCCATTGGGCTTGAGTGTTTGGTCACGTGGACCTTGGTAGATTGGTGCTAGCTAAGATTAGCACTCGACATTTAGCTTAGTGTCGGTAATAGGATAAGCGACATGTACGGTTTTCTCCGCCAGAAGGGAGGTTGTTGATATAGTGCTTGAAACTCTCGAGTGTGGTACTCGGGGAGTGGAGTAGGGCGAAGAAGAGCTTCGTAGCCGAACCACTATAAATCCTTTGTCTCGCTTTGATCTTTCCAACTCTACACTTTACTTTCATTAGTTTATATTAGTTAGTTTAGTGTGTAGTTCATATTGGTGTTGATTGATTACACATAGAGTTCGAATCAAAGTTTCCAATAGCCAACTTTTAAAACAAGATTTTTAAAAGGCTTTTAAACCGGTAAACTATTCAACCCCCCTTCTAGTTTCCCACAATTGGTATCAGAAGCCACGTCAGTCAAGTTTTTAAAGTATATTGTATTTTAAAGCTTGAATCGATCAATGGATTCCGACAAATATCTAGAAGGGCAATCTATGCAAAGACCACCACTTTTCGAAACCGATTGTTTTATATTTTGGAAAACAAGATTCGAAACGTATGTGAAATCAAAAGACATTGATCTTTGGCATATTATTACCGAGGGTGACTTTCAACCTATTCAAATGAATCTGGAAACTAAAAAGGATGAAATAGTTTCTTATGATAAACAAAGTGATGAACTTAAAAGGAAATTAGCCAAAAATAATGAGGCTAAAATGATGATTTATAATGCTTTGCCTAAAAAGGAATTCGAAAGAATTTTTATGTGTAATACGGCAAAAGATATTTGGAAAACTTTGTTAGTCACTCACCAAGGTAATAACCAAGTCAAAGAGAACAAGATAGATCTTCTTGTTCAACAATATGAACAATTTTCCATTACGGAAGATGAATCTATAGATAATGCTTTTGCTAGATTCAATACTATTATTACTAGTCTTAAAGCTCTTGATGAAGGTTACTCTAGCAAGAATTATGTTAGGAAGTTCCTTAGGGCTCTACATCCTAAATGGAGAGCAAAGGTTACCGCCATTGAAGAGTCAAAGGACTTGGCGATGTTGTCACTCGATGAACTTATAGGAAACTTGAAAGTTCACGAGATGATAATTAAGAAAGACTCCGATATAGTCAAAGGCAAGAGCGAGAGAGTTAGATCTCTAGCATTGAAAGCCAAGAAGGAGTCTAGTGATGAGGAATGTTCGAGTTCCGATAGTGAAGATGAGGAATATGCATTAGCGGTTAGGGACTTTAAAAAGTTCTTTAGGAGAAGAGGTAGGTTCGTTAGGCAACCTCGTGATGAGAAGAAGACATCACAAAAGAACCATGCTGAAAAGAAAGGGACGAGTGATAGGAAATGCTTTAGATGCGGAGATCCTAATCACCTCATAGGAGAGTGTCCCAAGCCACCGAAAGTCAACAACCAACGAGCTCTCATAGGAGGCTCCTGGAGTGATAGCGGTGATGATGAAGAAAAGAAGCCCAAGGACGAAACATGTCTAATGGCTCATGCTTCTAATGAGATATGCTTGGGAATTGACTTGGAGCCTGACGAATGGGTCAAGGATAGTGGATGCACTAACCACATGACGGGCAACCGAAGTTTATTCTCATCATACAAGGCATACAACGGAGGTAATGTCACTTTCGGTAGCAAACTTAAGGGCAACATTATAGGCAAAGGTACGATTACTCAAGACTCTCTTATTATTAGAAATGTTGAGCACGTAGATAACTTAGGTTTTAACTTACTTAGCATTAGTCAAATGGTAGATAATAAGTGTAGAGTCATATTCTCTGAAGAGGGTAGTGAGATTATAAAGAATGGGAAAACCATAGGCAAAGGAGTTAGGAAAAATGGCTTATTTGTCATGAAGATAGGAAATAAGCCTGAAGATAAGATTTGTCTAGCAACTATAGATGATCATACCACTCTGTGGCATAGGAGACTAGGTCATGCCAATATGCGTCTTATACAATCATTGGCATCTAAGGAACTAGTTAGAAACTTACCTAAGATTAAGTTCGACACACACTTTTGTGACGCTTGTAAAGTTGGAAAACAAGCTCATTCTAGTCACAAAGCTAAGAATATGGTCTCGACCTCTAGATGCCTAGAACTACTTCACATGGACTTATTCGGTCCATCCGCAGTACGAAGCTACGGAGGAAATCTCTACACCTTAGTAATAGTTGATGACTACTCTAGGTATACTTGGACTAGATTTCTTAAGAATAAGACTCAAGCCTTTGAGGAATTTGAAATCTTTAGTAAGAAAGTCTAAAATCAACTAGGATGTACAATAGTTTCTATTAGGACGGATCATGGTCGGGAATTTGATAATGAAGTGCAATTTGGAGTATATTGTGATGCTAATGGTATTACTCA
The DNA here is from genome assembly GCA_021014915.2 of Artemisia tridentata subsp. tridentata. Lineage (NCBI taxonomy): Eukaryota > Viridiplantae > Streptophyta > Magnoliopsida > Asterales > Asteraceae > Artemisia > Artemisia tridentata. The sequence goes on along the minus strand of CP139509.1, from coordinate 437,854,945 downwards.
CAATTTCTCAGCTCCACGCACTCCTCAATCAAATAGGGTAGTTGAGCGGAAAAATCGTACTCTACAAGAAATGAGTAGAACGATGTTGAATGAACAATCAATTCCGCAAAAGTTTTGGTGTAATGCGGTGGACACCTCAACTTACATTCTAAATAGGATTCTAATTAGACCTATCCTAGGAAAAACCCCATATGAAATCATGAAAGGAAGAAAACCTTCTCTTGATTACTTTAGAGTGTCTGGAAGCAAATGCTTCATACTAAACACTAAAGATTACCTCACCAAGTTTGACCCAAAGTCTTACGAAGGTGTATTCCTAGGTTACTCCCAAAATAGTAAAGCCTACGTTGTCCTAAAAAGAGAAACCTCGAAAGTCGAAGAATCACTCAACGTGACATTCGATGAAAGTCCTCCACAATCTAAGACATCACCATTGGTTGATGATGACTTAGATGAGGATGAAGCCATTAAGGTTAATGGCAAGAAAACCCTAGAAGATGACATTGAGGATGAAATAGTTGAAGTTGACGAAATTGTCAACATTAAGGAATCTAAAAACCATCCTATTGAAAATGTCATAGGTAACCTAAACCAAAGAACCCTGAGGTCACAAGCACAAAACAAAAGTAACTTCTCTTGTTTCATATCTACCGTAGAACCTAAGAATGTAGGTGAGGAAATTAAGGATGAAAGTTGGATAGTTGCCATGCAGGAGGAACTAAATCAATTCACCGCAAACCAAGTTTGGGATTTAGTACCTCTTCCTAGAAATCAAACAATCATAGGAACTAAATGGGTGTTTAGAAACAAACTCGACGAAAATGGCGTCGTAGTTAGGAATAAGGCAAGGTTGGTAGCACAAGGCTACAACCAACAAGAGGGAATAGATTATGATGAAACCTATGCCCCCGTAGCTAGATTAGAATCAATTAGAATACTCCTTGCCTATGCATGTGCCTTAGACTTTAAGCTATACCAAATGGACGTGAAGAGTGCGTTCCTTAATGGTTATATCAACGAGGAGGTGTATGTTGCGCAACCTCCGGGATTCGTTGATTTCGAATGTCCGAATCATGTTTATAAACTCAAGAAAGAACTCTACGGTCTTAAACAAGCTCCTAAAGCTTGGTATGATAGTGATGCGTGGTTTAGGGACCTTACAACAGGTTTTACCTCTCGAGGGATCTCAAGAGGCTTGCAATCCCCACCAGGCAGTGTACCTGACCGATGTAGTATAGTGAAGTGGCAAGTACCGGGGGATTGATCGTTCTCTAGGGGAATAGTGTCGTTAGGATTGAAAAACTACTCTAATAGGTCTAAGGGTGAGGGAAGATTCTTTTTGTATTTTTATATTTTTTATAAAAGCAAGTAAAATCTCGGGTTTGAAGGAGTGGGCGGAATTAGTTGCTAGTCAACTAACCCAAATAACTACAATTGCAAATAAAATAAAATAACTGAAAATGAAAAGGTTGTGGAACTTATATGGAGAGAAATGTGTTTACTTAGATTTCCTTACTCCCTAACTATCTTTTACCGGTTGATTAGTGTGTATTAATTGCGTGGATGATGGGTGTATTCCTTAATACCATTCGTGGGGTGGCGTACGTACTTCCCCAACTCTACAAGCTCCTACTTCACTCCTATGTCGAGCCGGCTAAGAAGCTCCTAACATGGGATCACTAGAATTCGCTCATGCATTAAATACAACCATAAAAACCTTAGTACGCATTGGTTCATGTTTCTTAAGACGTTCAAGCAAGTTACCGTATAGGAGGTTAGCCAGTTTTCTTAAGCCTAACATCGATAAACAATCATCCAATACAATTAATAACACAGCAACAACCAATAATCAATAGTTAGGTTTCATTAGATCTAAGCAAACACAAGATAAATCTAGCCTAGCATGTTAATTAAAAGACAAGAACAAGATAGAATCAAACAACACATAGACATATTGAATGATTAATTGATTACTTATATTCAATTAAACATGGGAGATCCAAGGGTATAAAACCCTTAAAAATGGCAAAAAAATCGTCTTAGGGTTTCTCCTCACAAAGTTGCACACTAATGACTAAAAATTGCAAAACTATATATAGAATTTAGGGGCTGACGGCGTCATGTTGTAGGAGGTGACGTCGTCACCTCACCGCGGCTAGGGTTCCCGGATGGTCTTCCTGACGCCGTCCCTCTTTAATCCTCCAAAATCCACTCTGGCGCGTCAAGGGTTGACGCCGTCACAATTGTGCTTGACGCCGTCTATTTTTAACTTAAACCGTGACAGCCTTGATCACCTTAAAGGGTGACGCCGTCAGACTTCCATTGTAAAACTTTCTGGCGCGTCACGTGTATTTGTCATATCCACCTCTTTTGCCAAGCTGTGACGCCGTCAGGAGCAATCCTTGACACCGTCACGTGTACTTTTCCAGCAGCTTTGGAGACTTTGTCGTTTTCTTCACTTTTATGCTCCAAAAACGTCCAAAATGCTTCCTTTTCCAGATTTCTTCTCCAAAGTACCTAAAATGACAAAAGGAACGATTTAGGGCAATATTTGATCAAATAAATACGATTTAGGGCTTAAATGACCCCCTAAAAGCGGTACACTTTTCGCTTCATCAAATACCCTTACACTTGAGATTTGCTTGTCCTCAAGCAAATGCGCTTTTATTCTAATTAAAATACAAGTTAGGGGTCATTTAACGCTAATATAAAAGTAATTACAACAAATAGTCGTTCCACTTTAATCATAATAAGCACGGAGATTACAAACTAGCACCTCACAAGTAGTGTTTAGATACTCACATCTCTCAGGTGTCATAAAAGTATATCTCATAAATGAAAATGGATAATATCTCTCACTACCTGTCATAGCAAGTAGATTACCATAGGCTTGGGAAAGGGTCAAAAACCTCCTCCACTAGGCGTAAGCACCTAAGATAAACTATCAAAGAGGGCTTTTAAACGGGTTACAACATTAGGTGTAGGGATATGATAAACACGGTTTTGTTGGATAAGGGATATTTTACTGGTGGCGAGTTAAAGATCTTGATTAATTACATGTACAATATGGCGTTGCTAAGCCAAGACTAGACTCGACTTAAGCTAATGAAAGAAATAACAAAAAGATAAAATAAACATAAAATGAAACGGGATGGTAGTCCGTATGTTTTTTCTACTTTTCTTTTTCTCATTTTTTTGTATTTTTCTTGATTTTTTTCTTTTTTTTTTTTTTTTTTTTTTTTTTTTCATACACTCTTGCCCTACCATCCAAAATAATACATCATAGGGGCGTTGCATTCCCCTTACACTTGAACTTTTACATAACTTTACAAATAACTATTCTAATGACTCGAATTAAGATAATCGACACACTTGGAGTACTTTTAAAATATTTAGCACATATGGGGGTAATAATGTTGTTCTTCCCCCTTACTCCATTACACTAGTACTTTACCCATGAGTCCCAATCGTCCCAAAACAATATGTACAAGGATATGACTCGACTTAGCAACCTTGTAATCAATTAGATAATTAACTTGGGGTTTAAACAAATGTTGTCACAATAATGCACTAAAAATGAGTGCATACAAGGTAGGCTAAGGCGATTTGGGTGTACATTTAAGTGGGGTGTAAACAAATTCTTACTTTAAGTAAAATGCTTAAAGGTCGAAACGAAAAGATAGGCTCTGAGGGGTGTACTAGGGGTATCATGTACTAAAAATGAGTACAACGCAAAGGGTGTGGGAGAATTACTTGACCAATGTAGCCAATGTAATTACAACAAAAACACAGGTGTAAAACAATGGGTTAATCCTAATGCCTCTTATCATGTAGTAAATCTAACTACACGAATGTAGTCTCACTTGTGGCCTCGGAATGGTCCTAACGCAAGTTCTAGAATCTAAGTGCTACCGGTACACACATCATAGCATAAATACTTTTCCTACCAATTCTAGGGGCGAACCTCACATATTTGGGGGTGGAAAATTTTTTAGTGGTACGGTTTTGTACTAGTCTTATAACTCCTATCCGTGAGACGCTCATTAAGATCAAAGTTTCACTCCTATATGTTGTAAAAAATTTTAAATTTGGCACTAAAATTGCCTTAACAGGTATTTCTCTCAGTTTTATTACACATCTACCATTAAACAAACGAAAAATCAAGCGTAATTGCATTCTCTAAGGTATCGTACTTTACCCCCCCCCCCCCCTTACACTTAAGATGAACATTGTCCCTAATGTTCAAATAACAAGATGTAAAAGTAAATAAGGTAAAAGAATGAAATTAAATACTCCCCTGATTCGTTTGGTGGATAAAGAGGTAACATGGTTAGATCTTCTTCCAAGAGAATGTAGAAGCTTCAAGACTAAAGCATCGCCAAAAGCTAGATTCCACATACATCTCCTTGTCCAAAATAACCTGTTAAACCTGAGAAAACAAACACGAAAACCTGCATAACAACGGCGGGATAAATCTATATAAGGATATAATGCTTGTGGAATGATTATTTTGCAGATTCCTGGAGTTTATAAGTTAGAGATTTAATAAAAACTTTTTATGATTCCGGTAGAAAAACAAAACTTTCAAAAATTTCAGAAAATTAAAACCTGACGCCCTCAAGTTGTAAGGCCTGACGCCGTCAGAAATGATCTGACAGAATTCTCATGTTAAGTTTCCGGAAAATTTCTGGAAAAACCTATACCTTACTTCCTGGAATTCCTGCAAAACATCATTATGACTCAATACAAGCATTTGACTCAAACAATTACTAATATGTATGTTAATTTAATATTGTTATGATTCATGTTCATTTGTTCTAATAAACCGATTTGGATTTCCCTTACACTTATCTTTTGCAAAATACCTTTATATGTAGTTAAGACGAAGTTAAAAACAAGATAAAGCATTTTCACAATTTAGTTTTGAACATGAATCAATAATAATAAAAATTAAACATACATACGGAAGCAAATAAAATCAAACAAACAAATAAATAAACCTACAAAGCAGATAAAGCTTGGGTTGCCTCCCAAGAAGCGCTTTTCTTTATTAACGAGTCTTGTAGCTAGACTCAAAGTCCTTCTACCCTATGTAAGTGAGTTCGTCATCGAGGACGTCTTTAGCGTTAAGCTTGGATTGAAGTTTCCTGTTGGTCTGCTTAGTACAATATATCTTTTCAAACTTCTCTCCATCCGGGTCATACAATGTCATCTTAATATGCCATGACCCATCTCCATCTTTGGGTGGTTTGTCCCAATCCCACTTATGATCATCGTCCTCACAAGTCCACTTATTCATCCATAGGTTAATTGGCAAAACTCCTAGGAAATCAATCATCTTCCTAAAAACTAGAGGGTCTTCAAATGGATCCAATTCGGTGTCCCTAGCCAAGAGTTGCTCTACCGTATGTGTTCGGTTCACAAAGTCCTCTTCTAGGTAAAATGGGCGTTGGGGTCTTATGAAGTCTCTATCGATCCAAGCTCCATATCTAGATGGTCTCCTATTTAATTCTAACCAATGGGGTGTTGGTTCATCACTAGTATCATAAGCATGTTTCTTCACATCATAGACTGACCAAGTATCACCTTCTCCTACCGCTATCTTAGATTCCTTACAATCAATCATAGCACTAGCGGTCGCCAAAAATCCTCTACCTATCAACAAGGGGCATGTAGGGTCGCTAACCATATCAAGGACGTGGAAATCGGCTAAAATGGTTAGTTTTCCTATGTGTACTAACACGTCCTTGACTACTCCAACTGGGTAAGCAACACTCCTATCCGCTAAGCCTATTATCACCTCGGTTTCTTCAAATTTTCCTAGTTTTAGAGAGGTGTAGAGAGGTAACGGAAGTAGGTTAAGGCTTGATCCAAGATCGGCTAATGTGTCATAAGCCTCCGAATTACCGATCTTGCAAGGTAGAACAAATAAGCCCGGATCATCTAACTTCTTAGGTAGTTTGTTTTGAACAAAGGCAGTCCCTTTTTCGCCTAACTTGAGCTTCTTCTCATCCAACACATCAATAACCGGACTTTCAAGGTGGAGCTCCTTGAATTCTTTGTCAAGGTCTTGAGTGGGAGGTGTTTCAACTATGTTGTTGACCAATTTAGTGTTGGATATCTTAACTTGTTGGTCCTTTTGGATGACTTGGGTTTGTTTGAAACACGTGCTCATGGAATTGACCGAATAATATTGTGGACAAGAACTAGGAGACGAAACCGATGAAATGGCGTTGATGCTTAGTTTCGGGTTCTTGACTGTGTTGCTAGGGAGTGCTCCCATTTCTCGGTCATTGAGGGCTTTCAACAAAGTGTCAATCTTATTGGTCATCTCCGTTTGTTGTTGATTGAATTCGGATTCAAACTTGGCCAAACGAGCTTCTTGAGATGCCATAAATTGGGACATCAATCCTTCAAAGTTATTGGTACTACCATAATTGTTGGAAGGATTGTTATTGAAAGTACGGTTCGAGTTGAAACCGCTTGATTGGAAACGATTAGGTGGGTTGGAAGAATTGGTTTGTTGTGCGTTTTGGTTTTGTTTCCACCTAAGGTTTGGGTGATTTTTCCATGAGGGGTTGTATGAATCACCGTAGGGGTTTGGCTCGGGTTTAAAAGTGTACCACTTGTCTCCCGCTCCGTCGGTACGCGAGGATGCGTAGTCCGCAAAAGCTTGTTCGGGGAGTTCCACGCAATCATGAGTGTCGTGGGGACCACTACATAATTCACACGAAGAAGTGATTTTGTTCACTTGGCTTGAAGGTTTAGGAGCCTCGTAGGATTTCATAAGAAACTTGACTTGGTCTTCAAGTTCTATGATCCTACGGTCGAAAGTGCTTGAATTGTTCGAAGGCAAAGATATTGCCTTGACCGTTTTATTCAAATCACGGGGATCACTCCAACTTTCGTTGTCATAAAGAGCAAGATCTTCTAGGAGAGCCCATGATTGTTCCGCACTTAGATCACGTAGCTTACCACCGGCCGATTGGTCAATGGTTTGCCTCGTGGAGAGATTGATATGGTCATAGAAGATTTGGACTTGGAGCCAAAGTTCTATGCCATAGTGAGGGACTTTTTGGAGTAAGTCCTTGAATCGAGTCCATGCCTCGTAGAGGGCTTTGCCTTGACGTTGTTGGAACATCAAGATATCATTCCTTAGCTTGGTAGTTCTTCCTGGTGGGAAAAACTGAGCGAGGAAACGAGTGGTGAGATCATCCCAATAGGTGATGGATCCTGCGGGTAGGCGCTCTAGCCATTGACTAGCTTGGTCCCGCAGAGAGAATTGAAAGAGACGCAGTCGGGTCGTCTCTCGAGTGGCAACATCAAGGTCTATGGAATAAACGATTTTGAGAAAGTCCTTGAGATGTAGATTAGGATCTTCGAAACGAAGTCCATGGAATGCGCATCCGCTTTGCACCAACCGGATGGCGTCGGATCGCAAGGGAGTGACATTGGCTCCTTGAGTGAGCTCAATGGTGTTTCGATAGCCATGGTGGCTAGGACGGGAGTAGTCTCCTAAGGTACGGGCTCTAGGAGGTGGGTGTTGTTGTTGTGGTGGGTTGTTGGGATCGAGGATATTACCACCTTCCATGATGTCGGATGGTAATGGTTACGAACAAAGAAACGAAGAAAAAAGATAGACGAAAGAAAAACCTAGAAAAATAAAATAAAAATCTCACTAGAAAGGAATCTAGTGAGTAGACCTAATAAAATAAAAATTCAACCTAAACAATAACTATTCCCCGGCAGCGGCGCCAAAAACTTGATGCGTGGTTTTGCGACCTTACAACAGGTTTTACCTCTCGAGGGATCTCAAGAGGCTTGCAATCCCCACTAGGCAGTGTACCTGACCGATGTAGTATAGTGAAGTCGCAAGTACTGGCGGATTGATCGTTCTCTAGGGGAATAGTGTCGTTAGGATTGAAAAACTACTCTAATAGGTCTAAGGGTGAGGGAAGATTCTTTTTGTATTTTTATTTTTTATAAAAGCAAGTAAAATCTCGGGTTTGAAGGAGTGGGCGGAATTAGTTGCTAGTCAACTAACCCAAATAACTACAATTGCAAATAAAATAAAATAACTGAAAATGAAAAGGTTGTGGAACTTATATGGAGAGAAATGTGTTTACTTAGATTTCCTTACTCCCTAACTATCTTTTACCGGTTGATTAGTGTGTATTAATTGCGTGGATGATGGATGTATTCCTTAATACCATTCGTGGGGTGGCGTACGTATTTCCCCAACTTTACAAGCTCCTACTTCACTCCTATGTCGAGCCGGCTAAGAAGCTCCTAACATGGGATCACTAGAATTCGCTCATGCATTAAATACAACCATAAAAACCTTAGTACGCATTGGTTCATGTTTCTTAAGACATTCAAGCAAGTTACCGTATAGGAGGTTAGCCAGTTTTCTTAAGCCAAACATCGATAAACAATCATCCAATACAATTAATAACACACCAACAACCAATAATCAATAGTTAGGTTTCATTAGATCTAAGCAAACACAAGATAAATCTAGCCTAGCATGTTAATTAAAAGACAAGAACAAGATAGAATCAAACAACACATAGACGTATTGAATGATTAATTGATTACTTATCTTCAATTAAACATGGGAGATCCAAGGGTATAAAACCCTTAAAAATGGCAGAAAATTCGTCTTAGGGTTTCTCCTCACAAAGTTGCACACTAATGACTAAAAATTGCAAAACTATATATAGAATTTAGTGGCTGACGGCGTTACGTTGTAGGAGGTGACGCCGTCACCTCGCCGCGGCTAGGGTTCCCGAATGGGCTTCCTGACGTCGTCCCTCTTTAATCCTCCAAAATCCACTCTGGCGCGTCAAGGGTTGACGCCGTCACAATTGTGCTTGACGCCGTCTATTTTTAACTTAAACCGTGACAGCCTTGATCACCTTAAAGGGTGACGCCGTCAGACTTCCATGGTAAAACTTTCTGGCGCGTCACGTGTATTTGTCATATCCACCTCTTTTGCCAAGCCGTGACGCCGTCAGGAGCAATCCTTGACGCCGTCACGTGTACTTTTCCAGCAGCTTTGGAGACTTTGTCGTTTTCTTCACTTTTATGCTCCAAAAACGTCCAAAATGCTTCCTTTTCCAGATTTCTTCTCCAAAGTACCTAAAATGACAAAAGGAACGATTTAGGGAAATATTTGATCAAATAAATACGATTTAGGGCTTAAATGACCCCCTAAAAGCGGTACACTTTTCGCTTCATCAGATAGACTAAAAGCCTTCTTGATTGAACATGAATATACCATGGGAAAGGTTGATAACACACTCTTCACAAAGAAAAGAAATTAACATCTCATCATTGTTCAAATATATGTCGACGACATTATATTCGGATCAACTTGTCAAGAAATGTGCGATGATTTCTCAAAAATCATGCACGACGAGTTTGAGATGAACATGATGGGTGAATTAAATTTCTTCCTTGGTTTACAAATTAAACAAATGGAAGATGGCATCTTCTTTAATCAAGCTAAGTATAGTAAAGAGATGTTTAAGAAGTTTATTTTAGAAGAGTCTAAGCCCATGAAAACTCCCATGTCCAAGGAAATAAAACTCACGAAAGATGAAGAAGGTGAGTCCGTGGATAGCACTAAGTATAGAGGTATGATAGGAAGTTTACTATACCTCACGGCAAGTAGGCCCGACATCATGTTTAGTGTCTGCCTTTGTGCTCGCTTCCAAGAGGATCCCAAAACCTCTCACCTTAAAGCGGTTAAGCGTATCTTCCGATACATTAAAGGCACTATACACTTGGGATTATTTTATCCCAAGGGGACTGGTGTAGAAACTGTTGTCTATGCCGACTCTAATCATGCGGGAGATTATGTGGATCGAAAAAGTACGAGTGGCGTTTGTACCTTCATGGGTTGTTGCATAACTTCTTGGTTCTCCAAGAAACAAACGGCTCTTGCTATCTCCACGACCGAAGCCGAGTACGTAAGCGCCGGAAAGGCATGTCAACAAGCACTATGGATGAAACAAGCCCTTATCGACTATGACATCCATCTGGATGATGTCCCCATTATGTGTGATAATAAAGGTGCTATTGACTTGAGCAAAAACCCCGTTCAACACTCCCGTACCAAACACATCAAAATTCGCCACCACTTCCTTCGTGATAATGTTCAGAAAGGAAACATTTCCATTGAGAAAGTTCCTTCCCAGGACAATATCGCAGACATCCTAACCAAACCTCTCAAACGAGAATCCTTTAACTATCTCCGTCTAGGTCTAGGAATGATGGAACATATTCCATAAGTCTCATGACTCTTGAAGTCATCTCGTGAGTCTCGTGTAGTTTAGTTTAGGTCTCCCTAGTCAAAAGAATTTGTTAGGTACAAATCCTTTCCTCGTGACAATAGGTCTCACTAAAACAGCGAGACTTGTTCGTCAAAAATCAAAATGGGACAGAAAACAGTCCCAGCAGATCACGGCACCGTTAAATTTAACGGTACCGTGGAACCGTGCATCTGAAACATTCCGTATTTCAGTTCCCCTTTTCCACACTACTCATTCCAAAACCCTCATAACCTCAGCAACTGCTGTCATAACTTAACCTCACACCCAACACTTAATTACACCTCTTCAAGATCATATTCAAGACATTGAGTTTCAAGATCCTCAATCATTCTCACCCTTTTTCAACAAAAATTGTAAGTCATCTTACTCCAATTTTCTTTAATTTTGGGTCTAGGGTTTATGCATTGATGAAAATTGAATTGGGGTTTTTCAATTTTTTCTAGGAAATTTTCAATTAGAAGTCATCAACACCAAAACATTTCAAAATCTTTGGTACCAAAAACATTGAGGTTACCAAAACACCCCAATTCCATCATTTTCAAAATCTCACGAAACTAGGACCATGAAATTATTCTTTTCATGCATTGTTGATGCAAACTAAAAACATCTTTTCATGCATACATGATCTCACGAATATTGATCGAATTACATAATCAATATGTATTTTTCGACATATTTGTTTGAGCAAAAGTAAAATTAGGAGTGTTAGGGTCATCTCATTATTTTCTTTTGAGTCGAGATTACCGGACCTCCACATAGTTTGCATATAGGCACATACACTAGGCATGTGCATAATGCAACTATTCTTCACTCTAATTTTTCCTTAAAATTTTTTTTAGGAAACAAAAATGTCTCATGAATATGATTTTGATCATCTCCTAACCGATACCTACACACCCGAAATTTCACAAGAACCCACAACTCCCTGTAACCACATTCGTGCCTATGTCAATCTTGAAACCCGTCGGTTTCATGAAGGCCGTGTCGTTGATTCATCCCTTGTGTACCATCGGGACATCAACACTTCCTTTAGAGCTATAGGATTCGATTGTCTACTCCACATTAATGAGCACATCTGTCCTCGTTTTGTGTTGGAGTTCTTTCGACAAGTTGAACTCGTAAGTAACGAGGATCAATCCTTGTCACTTTGGTTTTGGGTCCAAAACTTTAAATTCGTCCTAACTCTTGAGCAATTTGCTCAGATCCTTCGAATACCCAATCATGGGCAATGTGCCTATACTGAAGATTGGTGTCTTGAGTCTCTCTTTCACTATCGTGAGGAGAATAGTCCGTACTGTTCGTACATACCCTCTCCAACCGAACTAACCAAACTCATCCGTACTTATAAGTACCCCTCTTACCCTAATCCAATGAAAATTCGTTTGGAAGAGGTTCGTCATGAACTATTTTCTTGGGCAGTCATCCTGCGAGAAAATGTTCTAAGTCTCACAGGAAATCGTGAGCAACTCCCGGCGTGTTGTGCTCATATGATTTATTGTCTCCTAACCCAACAACCATACAATCTCGCTTACTTCTTCGCTAAGCGAATTGTCCATCTCAAGGGTAACAAGAATAAATTGATACCCTATGGGATGTTCCTAACCCGTCTCTATCACCATTTCATGAACCTACACCCTTACCTTAACGGTCCTCAATACTCCCTTGTCAAACCCATCATGCAACCCATAAACGAGTCACATGTCTCATCAATCCTCATTTCCGAATCCTCCACCCATTATGCACCCTTTGATGATCCAAATCATGATAATGAGACACATGCTCAAGACAAGAGTATGCCAAGAATGGGGTAATGCTCAAGTCATAAGTCTTGAAGAAATCTATGTTTCTTATTAGGATTTATCTATGAATTAATGCTAATTGATTTATTGCATGCTTAACTATCTCCTTGTTTAATCAATCTATGTGATGTTTGGATAATAGCTAATTTTGTCCCTTCTTATTGCATGCCTATAACTATCCTAGGAAACTACATGATACTCTTTATGTGCTAGTTGTAGCTTAAATGGGATACTTTTGGAAAACAAGTACCTAGTGAGTTGAGGCACTATCATTTCCAGGAATTAGTTCTCCTAGAAAACAACCCCCTAGCTGCCCAGAACTAGCCTGCACAGAAATCTTCTTGCAAACAGTGGCACGGTACCATTAAATATGTACGGTACCGTTAAATTTAACGGTACCGTGTGTCATTTAAAGGAACCGTACCCCTGTTTGACGGATTTTTGCTGTTCCTACCAAAAACCCTACACCCCTAACCTCAAACCTGCAAATTTTTGCAAACCTAACACAGCCTAGGATTCCCTTCCTACACCATAGGACACCCCCATCAACTTTAATTCAAATTTCACCCAACTTGCCTATTTAAGGCCTCACCCTTGCAAGCTTATCTTGCACTTCACCTTCAACCTCCCATCACACAAACACCATGTCCTCCACACATGGTTCAACCTCTCACATCTCCAAGAAACCTAGGATAACCGTGAAACCACCCTCAAAACCACTCTTTGTGGATCTCACAAAAGATGATGAAGCTATGACACCACTTTCCCAAGCCACTCCATACTCACCATCACCACCTTATGCACCCTCTAAAACATCCTCTACCTACACAACATCTTCATCATCCTTCTACACTACATCATCAATGGAGTACACACCATCCCCCTTAACTCCATTGGACAATGTCATGCCAATTTCACCTCCAACAAACCTACCACAATCACCATCTCCTATCATGGCACAACCCAATCAACCACATCCCTTTGATTTACATAGTGCTAATTGCCTATGTTGTCTCCATAACCGTAATCTCATCTACTTCTTAAGAGACGAGATTCATTTCATGTTCTACTTTATAGAACATCTCTTGACACCACCACCACCCCAAATGGGGCCCCAATCTCCACCACCTCCTATCCCACAATAAGTCTAACTTTGTTTTGTGGATATTTGTCATAATGTGCTACTTGTTACATATTATATATGTATCTTCTAACTTGTTTTGTAGCAACAACCATTGCTCGATTCCTTTGTGTTCTCCAAATGAGGGGGAGTACACATCAAGGGGGAGCCTTTGTCACCTTTTTGATTAAGACAAAAAGGGGGAGAAATGGGAGTAAACTCATTAAAAACTTGTTAAAACTAATTTTAACCTAATATGAGTTTATATTTTGTCATCATCAAAAAGGGGGAGATTGTTGATGCAAATAATGTTCTAAAAACGTTATTTATATCTTTCGATTACTTCACGTTTTGAGGATGACAAAATGTGAAGTCACGATACGTTAAAATCAATGTAAACAAGTCTTTAATCGGAAGATCCCGTTTCTACGCAAATCACTCTAGAACAAAGTTAAAACTTGAACTAGTGATCAAAGAAGTGAATTTATGTTTTGAGAATTCACATTTTAAATGGGACAAAACATTTTTTCAAAAATACACATGACAAATTATTTTTGAAATATTAAGAAATGTTTTAATGGAAAAATAAGTTTGAAAATCACAACAGCTATTTTTCCCCCCAAAATCAGCTCCAACCTTCCCCAAATAAGTTTTCACCAGAAAAGACAAAATTTGGAGCGTCCTAGTCTACGACGGCTCCACGGTTCCGTTAAATTTAACGGAGCCGTGGGGTATTTAACGGAGCCGTCCGTACCATTTTTTCTGTAACGTTCAGATTTTCTTTGCCTATAAATATCCACCCCTTTCACAATTTTTAGGCATCCTTACACACACAAAACTTTCTGAGTTGAATACTCTCTTCACACTTTCTTTCTTAGATCATTTAGGTTAGTTTTTCTTTTGTTCAAGAGTGATCCAATCATCCTTCTAGTGATCCTCTTCATTCCTCTTCACTTGAAAGAGAAGAACACAAGTATCCAAGTTGATACAAGGTGTTATCATTCCTCTTCATTATCAAGAGAAGAACACAAGTGTCCAAGTTGATACAAGGTGTTATCATTCCTCTTCATTAGCAAGAGAAGAACTCAAGGTATTTAAGAAGATACAAGAGTTGTAGTTGTTAGGCTTTGTAACACTTGTTACATCCTTGTTGTATCTTAGCATACATCAAGATTATCTTTCTTTTGTGAGAGTGTGAGTGAAGATCATTGTGATCTTAAGAGATAGTGAAGATCTCTTGAAGCCATTAGGCTTGTGTGTGAGTAGTCAAAGGATCTAGAGTAGTTAGATTGAGTAGAGTGAAGTAAGAGTTGATCTTTGTGATCGTGTTGAGATCTTGGTGATCTCTTGAAGCCATTGGGCTTGAGTGTTTGGTCACGTGGACCTTGGTAGATTGGTGCTAGCTAAGATTAGCACTCGACATTTAGCTTAGTGTCGGAAATAGGATAAACGACGTATAAGATTTTCTCCGCCAGAAGGGAGGTTGTTGACATAGTGCTTGAAACTCTCGAGTGTGGTACTCGGGGAGTAGAGTAGGGCGAAGAAGAGCTTTGTATCCGAACCACTATAAATCCTTCGTCTCGGTTTGATCTTTCCAACTCTATTCTTTACTTTCATTAGTTTATATTAGTTAGTTTAGTGTGTAGTTCATTTTGTTGTTGATTGATTACACATAGAGTTCGAATCAAAGTTTCCAATTGCCAACTTTTAAAACAAGATTTTTAAAATGCTTTTAAACCGGTAAACTATTAAACCCCCCCTTCTAGTTTCCCACAATGAATACTCCTTCAAAAACTAGAGAAGAAGTATTGCAACTTAGTATCATCTTGCTACCTAAGTTGTTTGTATAATCATTCATTCATTTTTGTATAAGTTGTGTATATTTGTTAGATAGGTGTGAGCATTATTGCTTAGGCTAGATTAGTGTGTAAGTAGTGAAGTTGTGAAGAAGTTAAGGTGTGTAAGTAGTGAAGGTGTAAAGAAGTAGAAGAGTACATAAGTAGTGCTAGGTTATGAAGTAGTTGTGAAGCCGGTGTGAAGAAGTTGTGAAGAAGTCGTGAAAAAGTCGTGAAGAAGTTGTGAAGAAGTTGTGTAGAAGTTGTGAGATTGGTTCTAGCTACGATTAGAACTCGGCATCTAGCTTTGTGTCGTTAAACCGGTGTAAGCAAAAGTTGTGTAAGGTTTTCTCCGCCATAAGGGAGCTTGTTGACATAGTGAAGAAAACTCTCGAGTTAGGTGCTCGGGGAGTGGAGTAGGGCAAGGAAGGTGTCCTTGTAGCCGAACCACTATAAATCTTTTGTCTCGCGGTTAGATCTTTCCATCTCTATCTTTCTTTTCATTTCATTACTTTACTTGCATTGTTTATTTATATTTACTTATATTTGTTCATATTGTTCAAGAGTTGAGTTCACATAAATTCGAATCTAAGTTTTTTAAAAGTAAACAAAGTTTTCATAATAAAATTAAAAAGGCGTAAAACTATTCAACCCCCCTTCTAGTTTTCCACAATTGGTATCAGAGCCACGTCAAACAAGATTTTTAAAATAAACTGTATTTTAAAACTTGAATCGATCTATGGAATTGGAAAAATATTTAGAAGGGCAATCTATGCAAAGACCACCGCTATTTGAAAGTAATGGTTTTCTTTATTGGAAAAATAGATTCGAAACTTATATGAAATTAAAAGATCTTGATCTTTGGCATGTTATTACCTATGGTGATTTTCCCCCTATTCAAAATAATCTTTTAACTAAAAGAGATGAAATTGTACCTTTTGAAAAACAAAATGATGATTTGAAAAAGAAACTAGCTAAAAATAATGAGGCAAAAATGGTTATTTATAATGCGTTACCACGTAAAGAATACGAAAGGATCTTTATGTGTGAAACCGCAAAAGAAATTTGGAACTCCTTACTAATAACTCACCAAGGTAATAGTCAAGTCAAAGATAATAAAATAGATCTTCTTGTTCAACAATATGAACAATTTACGATTCCGGAAGAGGAATCAATAGATAATGTTTTTGCTAGGTTTAACACTATCATCGCAAGTTTAAAAGCACTTGATGAGAATTTTTCTAGTAAGAATTTTGTTAGGAAATTTCTTAGGGCTCTTCATCCAAAATGGCGGGCTAAGGTTACGGCGATTGAAGAATGGAAGAACTTGTCAACTCTTCAACTTGACGAGTTGATCGACAACTTGAAAGTCTACGAACCAATAATAAAGAAAGACTCCGAGATGGTCAAAGGAAAAAAAGAGGAAAGCAAGTCAATTGCATTGAAAGCTAGGAAGGAATCTAGTGAAGAGGATAGCTCAACCTCCGAAAGTGATGACGAAGAATATGCAATGGCCGTAAGAGAGTTCAAGAAATTTCTAAAGAGACGAGGAAGATTCACAAGACAACCACGAGATGAAAGAAGATCGCTTCAAAGAAATAGGAATGATAACTACGGGAAAAGAAAGTGCTTTAGATGTGGAAGCCCAAACCATCTCATTGGCGAATGTCCAAAGCCACCGGGTTATGATTACCAAAGCGCCATTGTTAGTGGAGCATGGAGTGATAGCGACAAAGACGAAGCGGACAAAGCAAACGACGAAAAATGTCTTATGGCAAAGACATCAAATAAGGTACTTTCCGAAACCGAATACTTTAGTGACAAAAATCAATCATTAGACGAAAAAGACCTAGATAATGAATATAATAGGTTATGCAAATTAGGTCAAAAAGTCATGGCTAAAAATAAATCACTAAAACATATTAATAATCGATTAGAAAATGAAGTACTCGAATTAAAAATTAAACTACAACATTTAGAAAAAGGAAAAGAAGTTTTTATAGAATGTAAAACATGTCTAGAGGTCAAAAATGAAAACGAAAAACTTAAAGATGAAATTTCCAAACTTGACAAGTTTAAAAATAGTAGTAACTCACTTAAGAAAATAATAAGTGGTCAAGGAACTTCGGGAGATAAAACCGGTCTAGGATTCAACTCAAATAATGTTTCAACTAGTAAAAATAAAAATGTAAAGTTTGAATGTCAATCTAGTAAACAAAAACCATTAGAGTCAAAACCTAAGTATATACTTATAAAAGATAGAAAAATACCTATTGCGAGTGATGAGGAAGTAAAAAGGTTTTATAAACCATCATTAAAAGCCAAAACCGGATTTTCTAAACCGAAATTAAGATCTAAAACTCCACTTCAAATAGACCAAATAATCCTCATCCTCGGTCTAAAACCCCTCAACCTAGAAGAAATCAAGGTAGACAAAACTTTCCTAATAATAATAATCACCCAATGTGGAATTATTCACTTCAACCAAGTTTCAACCCTTGGGGCATACTTTCACCATACATGCAAATGCAAACCATGTTTGGTTCAAACAATTTTGGACAAATGGGACAATGGGGACCAAGTGGCTAAATCGTCACTCATTGAATTATTCGGAAACTCATCTATGTTTGGCTTCCATAAGTCAATATGACACCTTGAAGCGTTTGAAGAAAATCTACTGAAGACTAAAAGGTACGCTTTCCTTTTAAGTTTATTGTTATAATATATGCTTAGATTAATGACTAGTTATTTCATGCCTATTTAGCTCATAATGCCTAGTTATCTATATACACATAATAGCTTATATGAATCTACTTAGAACCTAGAATCACTTGTTCTTTTCCCTTTGGCCCTCTTAAGCTATAACATTTGTAATGCAAATCTTCTATGTCCACTATTAGAAAACTCATGGTGATGAAGTGAAAGGAGTTAAGTGGATTAATCATTAACATAGAAGTAAGATTAGGTTTCTCGCGTTAGAAAACTATGGATGAAACAAGCTCTCCTAGGTTATGGCATGAAGTTAGATAAGTGTGCGACAACAAAGGAACTATAGATGTTAGGTTATACCCCATTCAACACTCTCGCATCAAACATATAGAATTTCGTCATTGCTTCCTTATGACCATAGGATATGTAGAAACGGGTAGCATGTGACAATAGCCTTAACCAATTCCCTTGAGCATGAGATCTTTAACAACCATTTTTTAAAATCTAGGATTAATGGTTTTTGTTGTCAGAAATCTTGTATCTTTAAAAATATACAGAAACTTCACATTTTGGAAAAATGATTTTTTTTATGACTATTTCACTTTTCTATTAACACGTTTTACTATCTCATTTTTCTTCTTAATCTATGTCCATAATTCTGTTTCGATCAAAGTCAAAGATTGGGAGTTCTTTTTCTTACCCATTCTTCATAAACACATTTTGAAATAAAACCCAATCTATTTTATTCAAATAACCTTAACATCTACATAAAAACCCACTTTCAAACATTGTTGAATAATGCTAAAAATATTTTTTTTAAATCATGCATGGTGATCTCATATTTGTCATCTATATTTATGTACATGACATTTATAAGTGAACTAAGTCAAATCAAGCGGACCATGGTTTGTCTATTAAGATTTTGTTTGTAACAAGTCTAGAAGTCCATGCTATCTTAAGTTCACATTTATTGCACATAGGCACACATTAGGATCCCTCAAATAGTTCATTAATCTTCCCACTTACATATAATTAAGAAAATACTTGGTGTAGTTTATTGCTTTCTAGTCCATATATATTACTTGCTTGATGAGTATGTTTACATGCCAAATGAAATTACTTGATTGCTTAATCTCTTTAATTAACATGTTTTGCATAAATATCTATTACATGCTTAATTGCCTCAAAGAGTTGGACTTGCTTGAAACTAAACCCAAAAACACAACCCTTTCTACAATTTTCTGCCAAAAACCCATTTCCAGTAATCTGGAACCAACAGATGGGCGGCCCCCTTAAATCATAAGGCGCCCCCTTAATATTTAAGGGGACCGACCCCTTAATTAAGGGGACCGGCCATCTGATGGTCGAAGGTGCTGTTCCCTTTTCTATTTTTTTTTTGCCCATTTCATCCTACACTTCCCAAAATTCACAAACATATCTTATTCCAATCCATCCAACAAATTATCCATTCCTTAATCCCATCAATCCTACACTATAAACACTCCCATTCCTCATAATCTTCCATCATCTCATCACGCCATCTCCCATCAAACCAAAGCCAAAAACCTCAAGGTTAGCAAGGATGACCGAAAAACCCGTTTGGAAAAGAAAACCTAACCCCCGAAACAAGTCCATCTCAACAAATGATGTGGCTAAACAAACAACACCTCCACCCACATTTGTTCCCAACTATACTCCCAATCCTCAAGCTCATTTCAATGAACCCTTTCACAAACCTCATCATAATAACCAGCCATCCATCTTTACTCCCAAAATACACCTTCATCTCATCCATATGATTCATATGAAGAGCATGATCAACCCCTAAACAATGATTCCATATGATCCAAAACACTCACCACTCTTGGAATATCCCCTTCTTCCATATCTCCATCCTCATCCACTCATGATTAGCCAAGCTCACAAATTTCTCCACCACCAAGAGTATCACCACCACCTCCTACCAACTCACATGTTACTTCTATGTTGTATATCCAAACATCCATCCAAAATAACAACCACACTCCACCATCATCACCTTTTTCCAAACACTTGAAGTTCATTGAAGAACTTAAAGAAGCCCATGAGCTTTGTGCTCTTCTTGCCTTACACCTTGCTCAACGCAAGATTGGATCAACTCCCTTCTAGCCCTCATTCATCACAAAATAACCTCAACCTCCAACTTCGTTCCAAACTACACATCTCAACCTTAAACCAACCTCATTGAAACCTATCAAAACCCTCATCATATTGGTCAAACATCCAACTTTAATTCCAACTACACACCCCAATTTCATCCACTTCCACCAAATGACCAAATCCACATTCCCACGGAAAAGGAAAAGTTCCGTGAAGAGATAAACCAAATTCATGACCATAGTGATCTCCTTGCTATGCACCTTGCAACAAGGGCCAACCTCCATCCTCCATCCTCACCCTACTCAAATTGCTTACCTCACCCCCCACAACTTGAATCAAGTTGATAATCATGTCAACTATTGTCCTTGTTGTGTCCTTCTCCAAAAACAAATCATTGCCTTTAATAAACATTTCACTTGTACAGAGTATCTTCTTACTAGATCTCATCCAACACCTCCACTAGCACAACACTCTAACCCTCATTCAACCGATTTCGCTCCACACTCTCCACCTCCAAACTCTCCACCTCCAAAAATATACCTCTATTAATCAAACATCCTTACCCTCACTCAACCAATTCCATCCCAAATACTCTACCATCAACCATCTAAGCATAACTATATGCTTATTTTCCAAGCTTTCGTGACGCAAGCAAGTCGAAAGCTCTCTTTGGCAATTTAGGACATTTTTCTTGTTATATGTTTCAAGCATACTAATGAATGTCTTGCTATGTGTTCTTAATATTTGTTTGCCATGATTGTTGTTTGCCATGATTGTTGTTTTTATATTCCATATTTTGCTATGTATGCTTGTACTTCTAATATATTTTTTGCAAGCATTCCATATCTCGATTCTTTTATGCCCTCGAACGAGGGGGAGCACACATCAAGGGGGAGTTCTCGTTCCGACAATTTTTGTATCTAAAACTTGTCGGCATAACCTTTTTGATTCTACAAAAAGGGGGAGAAGTGAATATAAACTCACTAAATACTTGTTCAAAAATAAATTTTTGGATTTAATGAGTTTAAGTTTTGTAATCATCAAAAAGGGGGAGATTGTTGATATAAATGATGCCTAAAAACATTATTAATACTTCTTGATATCTCTATGTTTTGATAATCACAAAATGTAAACTCATTAAACATAAGCTTATTAAATAAACAAGTATTTAGTTGTAAATATTCATTTCTACAACTTAATCACTTAAGGTATGAATAAACAAATGCTTAATGCATTATATGATCAAAGGAACATTTTCTTAATCACTTGATTTTTTATAAAATGACACAAACATTTTATATCTTTTAGAAAATCATTTTTGGTATTTAATAAAAATGTTTAATCCATTATAAATTTATGAATTCAAAATTTTAACCAAAAATGGCAAAAATGTTCCAGAAAAACCTTCCCCACAAAAAGGCAAATCTGAGCAACGTTCGGGTAGGGCGGCCCCCTTAATTTTAAGGGGACCGACACCCTATTTAAAGGGACCACCCCGCTCCTCCAGCTGTCATATTTTGCCTATAAATACTGGTTCATCCCTGGACTTTTTCCTCACCTTTTGCACCCCCAAACCTTCTGTTCTAATCTCTTCTTATCCTTCCAAATCCTTTCTAAATCCTTTGATCATATATTCTTAAGCATTGGTTTCCAAGTGATCCAAGCTTCTACCATTCAAATGCAAAAGAATAATACTCCTTCAACAACTAGAGAAGAAGTATTGCAACTTAGTATCATCTTGCTACCTAAGTTGTTTGTATAATCATTCATTCATTTTTGTATAAGTTGTGTATATTTGTTAGATAGGTGTGAGCATTATTGCTTAGGCTAGATTAGTGTGTAAGTAGTGAAGTTGTGAAGAAGTTAAGGTGTGTAAGTAGTGAAGGTGTAAAGAAGTAGAAGAGTACATAAGTAGTGCTAGGTTATGAAGTAGTTGTGAAGCCGGTGTGAAGAAGTTGTGAAGAAGTCGTGAAGAAGTTGTGAAGAAGTCGTGAAGCCGTTGTGAATAAGTTGTGAAGAAGTTGTGTAGAAGTTGTGAGATTGGTTCTAGCTACGATTAGAACTCGACATTTAGCTTTATGTCGTTAAACCGGTGTAAGAAAAAGATGTGTAAGGTTTTCTCCGCCATAAGGGAGCTTGTTGACATAGTGAAGAAAACTCTCGAGTTAGGTGCTCGGGGAGTGGAGTAGGGCAAGGAAGGTGTCCTTGTAGCCGAACCACTATAAATCTTTTGTCTCGCGGTTAGATCTTTCCATCACTATCTTTCTTTTCATTTCATTACTTTACTTGCATTGTTTATTTAGATTTACTTATATTTGTTCATATGGTTCAAGATTTGAGTTCACATAAATTCGAATCTAAGTTTTTTAAAAGTAAACAAAGTTTTCATAATAAAAGTAAAAAGGTGTAAAACTATTCAACCCCCCCTTCTAGTTTTCCACAATAACGTTAACCTTTTTCCTATAAGTCGATAAAGAAATAGTAATTTCATATGATATATAAAGCATTCAACAGTAACCACAGACGTCTAAAATTTATGTTGGATATTATTTTCCTATAGCAATGTTATTTACTTTTATGGTGTATGCATATGAAATTTTAAAATTGCATAAAAAATGGTCACTATAAAGAACCTAAATATAACTACTATTAAAATACCAAAATGAAGCTACTATTGATAAATATTTCCAAAGTTTACATATACTAAGGGGGTGTTTGGGTGAGCTTATATTTGGGGCTTACTGCATCTTGGCAAAGCTATTTAGTCCTTGTGGGTGATTGGGTAAAGCCAAGTGGCTTATGCTTATGGGCTTATTTAACCCCACCTCTTTAAAAAAAAAGGAAAAGTTACTTCAGCCATATTAACAAATAAACAGACACCAACCCGTTGACCCATTACCCAAACTGCCTATTTTCCCATGTCTGGAATTTAATGAGATTAAAACCCAATGCTGAGTATTGCAAACCTGAAATGGTGATGCAAGGCATTTGATTCCAATTTATGAGATAGATAATCTGATAAATTCACAACTGAATAGAAAAACACGTTTGTTACCATCGTCATCAGCGTTATTACTTTCAACATGATTAACAACCACAGGGACTGATGTTTCAGGTTGTGGCAAACTCTTTGCGTGCCTTTATCCGATTAGTTATACAAACAATAGTTTAAAATCATACATTTCATATTGAATTTAATTGTAATAAAACATTTACCTTTACGATTCGTGGTCTGGTGAAGTCGTCCTCCATGGCCACAAACAAACTGTCAGTTTGTCCTCCCCATCTAAACATACCGATACGTGTTAGTATCATGATGCATACAAAGACTTCAACATAAAAACGTTTCCAATTTAGTATGTACAGGGTTTAATTTAGTGGTTACGTTACATTTTCAGGAATAATCTTGAGTTTTTGTGTTATCTTACCGTTGTAAACTGTTGCAGTTTGTAGAACATAGGAACGATAAATCCTAAGGATCCGAAAATCACCACAGGAAGGAATGTCCCAAACCATGCATGTAACAAATGGCATTATTTGTATCATATAAAACCATTCTGAACCTGCACATATAAAGATGAGAATCATCTTATATAACTGAGAAAGTTTAAATTTCAAACAAATTGTTTGAGTTTATTTTCTTACATTGCCTCCTCCCATTGTTGATTCTACAACATTATATTGTGTTAGTTATCTTTTCAGTTCCTTCGAACTCAGACAGCCAAGATTGATACCTTGCAAATGAGAAAAACACTCATAAATAAACTCAACTGACCCAGAAATAATCAGATAAGTAGTTGCATGTCAGATTAAACAAAACACGTTATTCAGGCTTCACGTCTAGATGATGAGTGAAAAACAATCATTTAACCAATTAACATACAAACATTCTTAAATAAATACAGAACATAAACAAATGACAATACTACAAAATTACCTTCCGCTAATACATTTTGCATGCACAAAAAACAAAACCACCCAAAGGTGAGAATAAACCTGCAAGAGACAACAAACCCAGAAAATTATCACCATTATGTCTACCTTAAAATCCCATTCTCCATACAAAATTCTCATGATGGAAACATACGAAAACCTTTCATACTTTTTATTAAATTACAACTCATGATGGAAAGATACCAACACTGAAAACCTTTCAGACTTTTTATTAAATTACAACTTTCTGTTTGATCGAATAAGTTGGTCAATATTCTACACTTTCATCTTCTTTAGTTACCGGAAAAACAATGAATATGGGATACTATCTATGTAACATGATCTCAATTTCTGTTGTTAGCTATATTTAAATGCAAGTATATATCAGGAGTACCAAACTCAAGAGAAAACATTTAATCCAAAGAAGATGAGAGTAGCAGATTACAATCATTAGTAAATATATATAACGAATCTAAAGTCAATAAGCTCCAAGAAATGTGTTTAAAACCATAACTAATGTCTAAATTGATATCAAACAACACTTTTCACTTGTTATATTCTTAAATAGATTCACCACTTCAAGTGATGTCATTTTCTACCATCATGTGATCTTCGGAAGAACCCAACCTAAATTACTTTGGGAAACTGAATTATACTCAATCCATCGTCTGCATCTATATCAAGAATTGTCTGAATCCCATCAAAACTCGGTTCAGCTTTACTGATAGCTAGAGATTGTAATGAATTGCAACTAAAGACAGTGTTCCTAATTTACAGGAACCTACTTTTAATTTAAACTCTGCAATTGAGGTTGTATCACAAATTGCTGTTGGAAATGACCTTGATAAGTGGAATAGTTTGTAATAACTGGCGCCATGGTCTTAAGTTATTGTGCTAGTCTATTACATTGGCAAATTATTACTTTCATTACACAGTGCCTAACATATATGTGGAAACCGTAGAGGGGGGTGAATATGTTTCCATTTAAAAACTTAAAACTTTTCGTATCAATTACCCGATCAAGTGTGACGTAATATGAAAAGTGTCAATTAAGGTCATATAACATCTAGAGATGATTATAGTAAACTACAACACAAGCACAATCAACCATGACACATGCATAAGTAAAATAACATAAGCGACTAGCCACACAAGCATAAACGCAATACAAATATAAACATTAAGCGATAAAGAATAAAATGAAAGTAAAGAGATAAGTAAGAAGGCGCAACCTGGACACGATGATTTATAGTGGTTCGGTCACGAAACTCCTCTTCGCCGTACTCCACTCCTCGAGTACCCAACTCGAGAGTTACTTCACTAATCAACAAACTCCCTTAAGGCGGAGAAAACCATACACGTCGCTTATCATATTTCCGACACTAAGCTAGATGTCGAGTGCTAATCTTAGCTAGCACCAATCTACCACGATCTACCCGATCTACACCGTACACATCGCTTATCCTATTTCTGACACTAAGCTAGATGTCGAGTGCTAATCTTAGCTAGCACCAATCTACACGTCGCTTATCCTATTTCCGACACTAAGCTAAATGTCGAGTGCTAATCTTAGCTAGCACCAATCTACCACGATCTACCCGATCTACCCTTGATCCACATGATCAATCACACAAGCCCAATGGCTTCAAGAGATCTTCACTATCTCTTAAGATCACAATGATCTTGACTCACTCTCTCTCACAAAAGAAAAGCAATCTTGATGTATGCTATGATACAATCAAGAGTGTAACAAATGTTACAAGACCTAAAAACTACAACTCTTGTATCTTCTTGGATGCCTTGAGTTCTTCTCTTGCAAATGAAGAGGAATGATAACACTTTGTATCTATTTGGATACTTTGTGTTCTTCTCTTGCTAATCAAGAGGGATGACAACACTTTGTATCTACTTGGATACTTTGTGTTCTTCTCTTGCTAATCAAGAGGAATGAAGAGGATCACTTGAATGGATGATTGGATCACTCTTAAACAAACTAAGACTCTCCAAATGATCAAAGAAAGTGTTCTAAGTGAAGAGGGATTAGACCAGAGAAAAAGGACTGGAAAAATCAAGTTGGAAGTGTGAAATGGTCCACTATTTATAGGCAAAGAAAAATCTAGCCGTTACGTACGGACGGCTCCGTTAAATACCCTACGGCTCCGTTAACTTTAACGGAACCGTGGAGCGTCGGTGTCGAAAACGCTCCAGACGCTCCAAATTTTGTCTTTTAGTGGTGAAGGTTTATTTGGGGAAGTTTGGAGCTATTTTGGGGGGTAAAATAGCTGTTACTAATTCAAAATAATTTGAAATGATTTTTCCAAATAAAACATTTCTTTTTAATTAAAAAATAATTTGTAAAATGTATTTTTGAAAAATGTTTTGTCACATTTATAAAAATGTGAAGTTTAGAAAAATATAATCCTTTGATCATTTGTCAAGTAGTAGATTTGTTTGTCCATACCTTGAGTGATTTACGTCGGGATGGAAATCTACGACTTTGTTGAAGCATACTTGAGACGTCGAGAGGTGTTGATGTAAGTACGCATTGATGATTTATGTTTACAAGTAACTTGCGCATTTTACGTTATGCATTACAAGTTACATGTTTGTCATTATTAAAACCGAAGAAACCGTTTAGTTTAAATATCGTAATATTTGCACTAACAATCTCCCCCTTTTTGATGATGACAAATATGTAAACCGTAACACACAGTAAAATGTAAAAGTTACCTGTTTACACACTCTTCTCCCCCTTTTGTCGAAGCAAAAAGGTAGTTGCCTCGAGCTCTCTTTTGATTTCATTTCCTACTCCCCCTTATTGAACTACTTTCCTTTCTCCCCAGAAAGGCGAGTTTGCATCATCCCAGTGAAGTCTTCTATCACCGCCATTAGAAGGACTCCATGCTATGTATTCAAATTCTCCCGAGCTCCCCCTAGCTCAATGCTCCCCTATGGTGACTTAATCCCCTCGTTTATTTACCTTAGTATCAAGCGGATCCATGGATCAAATTTATACGAAGACTTTTCCTACATCAAGGGTTAGCTTCGTGCAGCATAATATATAACAGTATAGGAGCAACATTATAGGGATATAATACACATAGCAAGACATGCATGGGTTAAACTATGTGAACACGTAAGTGTCACAACCCGACCGAAAACCTAAGGTGTAATTGTTCACTCAATCACACTAATCAAGAACGAGATTCGTTCATTGACTGACGCACTAAATGACTTCTTCCAAGTTGTCATTGGGAAGGAAAGTTCTAACAAACCTTTTGAACAACATAATCATCTACTCAAGATGATTGATGTTAAGGATAGTTTGTTGATAAGACATACTCTAAATGATTACTATTATGACAAGTCGTGCTATAAAGTAGACTCGATAGAGGTTATACCTAAATGATTCCATAAGGTGGGAGAGTGTTGGTTGTGGTGACAACAAGGACAACTTGGGTTAAGTGGTTGTAGGGGATAAATAATGGGATGACCCATTAGTGGTTGTGGTGATGGTGATAGTGATAAGGATGATGTGTTAGTGCCAAGTCCAAAGAGGTTTGATGGTGATAGGGTTAGTGTGATAGCTAAAGGTTGTGGTGGACTTGGTGTGGGAATCCTAAAGGTGGAGGATGATGATGATGTGAATGGAGATGTTGGTTTTGCCCTTTGAGGAAAGGTGGGAAAGGCTGGTTTAGGTTAATATATCGTTTGCACTGACAATGAGATGCATGATATATGTCAAAAGGGAAAAAGAAAAGGTGTATGTGATCCTAACATGATTGTTGGTGGATATCTCTAACGGGGTTAAGGTAACGAAGTTCTAGGTTTCTAGGTTGGATGATCCTAGTTGTGTGTTAGAGATAATTTGGTGCATGAAGGGTTTCATGTGTTTATGAGGGTTAAAGGTTGTTGAACTAACTATCACTTATCCAAAGTGAGGAGTAGTTGTAAGGTTTGAGTGTGATGAGTTGAGGGTTATAGGTTTGAGTGTGATGATCTATGGGTTGAAGGTTCTTAGACTAACTATCACTGTCAAGAGTGAAGTGTAGCTAAAAGGTTTGAGTGGGATTGATATAAGGGTTGAAGGTTGTAAGGTTTGAGTGTGATGATGAATTGAAGGTTGTAGGGTTTGAGTGTGATGATCTATGGGCTAAGGTTCTTAGACTAACTATCACTGTCAAGAGTGAAGTGTAGTTATAAGGGTTGAGTGCGATGATGATGTTGATGTGAGGTTTGAAGGTGAGATGCAAGATAAGCTTGCAATGGTGAGGCCTTATATAGGCAAGAGTTGTGGGATTCGAACTAAAGTTGGTGTAAGAGTCCTATGGTGTAGTGAGGGAATCCTAGGGTGTATGTGAGTTTGCAAAATTTTGCAGGTTTGAGGTTAGGGATGCAGGGATCTAAAGGAAACAGTGAAAATTCGTCAAACATAGGCACGGTACCACTAAATACCACACGGTACCGTTAAATTTAACGGTACCGTGGCCTATTTAACGGTACCGTGACCTGGAAGTCACGAATTTTCCTGTGCAGCCTAGCTCTGGGCAGCTAAAGGGAAGTTTCCTAGGGGATAAGAACCACATTTGTGTGTTCTTGAGAGTCTTTGGTGAAAGACTATATGAGTGTGTTTTCGCTCCCCCTTAATCTATGACCATCCGGACAAGATGTGAAAAGAAAAACTAAAGAGGAGAACAGACGTTGACGGAAGCGATGAGCTTAGAAACGTCATGACTAGTGATGGATAGCATACAATAAACTTCACCTTTGAAGTCACGTAGCTCTTCTCAATCATTGTGAATATTCATAGAATATTTACATGATGAGGCATGTGATTACTTGGAGATATCCTAAGGGTTAAGAAGATAAAATCTTCAAAGTTGTGAGGTTGGTGATGAGGTTCTAGTGGGGTTATCTCAATTAATCCTAGCGGTTCTTCGCTTGAGGTGTGTGAAAGATGAGTGGGATGCGGAAGCATTGGTAGTGTTTAATACCATGCGGAAGTGAAAGGGAAAAGGCTAAGGAATCAGATGATAGATAGAATCTATTCTGATAGGAGACGGTTTTGGTTCAAGACTACATCGAGTGGGTTTTGATGGTGTTGGTGGGAATTGAAAGGAAGATTTTTGACAAGAAATTTCACATATGTTGTGACTTTTCTGGACTTTGGATTAAAAGAATTTATACCAAATAAATTCCTTTGTGAATGAATCCAATGGGGTTTGGTGAACGTTAATTGAGGACGAGAAATGACATTTAATTGCATTTAGCAAATTAAATATACTTTAAATATTTCGAATGAAATATTTAAGTTGTCATTGGAGTTTAAGAGGATTTTACGAATAAATCTCGCTGTATTTTTTGACACGAGGAGAGAATTTATACCTAATAAATTCTTTGAACGGTATTGGACGAGAAGAGATGACTGTTATAATACCGAGGAAATACATAGGTAGTCATTAGAGCGATGTGAAAGATGACTTAATATTTCCAGTGAAATATTTAAAAAGTCATCAGACAAGACACAGGATATGACTTGACATTTCCAAAGAAATATCTAACAGTCATGGGACGAGATAGAGGGAATGACTTGATATTTCCAGTGAAATATCTAAAAGTCATGACACGAAATAGAAGAGTGATGAAGCGAAAAGTGTACCGCTTTTAGGGGGTCATTTAAGCCCTAAATCGTATTTATTTGATCAAATATTGCCCTAAATCGTTCCTTTTGTCATTTTAGGTACTTTGGAGAAGAAATCTGGAAAAGGAAGCATTTTGGACGTTTTTGGAGCATAAAAGTGAAGAAAACGACAAAGTCTCAAAATCGGCTGGAAAAGTACCTTTGACGGCGTCAGGTATTGTTCCTGACGGTGTCATGGCTTGGCAAAAAAGGTGGATATGAAAAATACACATGATAAGCCAGAGAATTTTACAATGGAAAGTCTGACGGCGTCACCCTTTAAGGTGATCAAGGCCATCACGGTTTAACTTAACAAGAGACGGCGTCAAGCTCTATTCTGACGGCGTCAAGCCTTGATAAGCCAGGGAGGATTTTGGACGACTAAAGAGGGACGGCGTCAAGAAGGCCATCCGGGAACCCTAGACACGGCGAGGTGACGGCGTCAAGATCCATAACGTGACGCCGTCAGCCCTTAAACTCTATATATAGTTTTGCAATTTTTTGTCATTAGTGTGCAACTTTGTGAGGAGAAACCCTAAGACGAATTTCTGCCATTTTTAAGGGTTTTCATACCCTTGGATCTCCCATGTTTAATTGAAGATAAGTTATCATTTAATCAATCAATATGTCTATGTGTTGTTTGATTATATCTTGTTCTTGTCTTTTAATTAACATGCTAGGCTAGATTTATCTTGTGTTTGCTTAGATCTAATTAAACCTAACTATTGATTATTGGTTATTAGTGTGTTATTAATTGTATTGGATGATTGTTTATCAATGTTAGGCTTAAGAAAACTGGCTAACTTCCTATTCGGTAACTTGCTTGAACGTCTTAAGAAACATGAACCAATGCGTACTAGGTTTTTATGGTTGTATTTAATGCATGAGCGAATTCTAGTGATCCCATGTTAGGCGCTTCCTAGCCGGCTCGACATAGGAGTGAAGTAGGAGCTTGTAGAGTTGGGGAAGTACGTACGCCACCCCACGATTGGTATTAAGGAATACACCCGTCATTCACGCAATTAATACACACTAATCAACCGATAAAAGATAGTTAGGGAGTAAGGAAATCTAAGTAAACACATTTCTCTCCACATAAGTTTCACAACTCTTTTCATTTTCAGTTATTTTATTTTATTTGCATTTGTAGTCATTTGGGTTAGCTGACTAGCAGCTAATTCCGCCCACTCCTTCAAACCCGAGATTTTACTTGCTTTCATAAAAATATAAAAATACAAAAAGAATCTTCCCTCACCCTTAGACCTATTAAAGTAGTTTTTCAATCCTAATGACACTATTCCCTGTGGAGAACGATCAATCCCCGTACTTACCACTACACTATACTACATCGGTCAGGTACACTGCCTGGTGGGGTTGTAAGCCTCTTGAGATCCCTCGAGAGGTAAAACCTGTTGTAAGGTCGCAAAACCACGCATCAAGTTTTTGGCGCCTCTGCCGGGGAATAGTTATTGTTTAGGTTGAATTTTTATTTTATTAGGTCTACTCACTAGATTCCTTTCTAGTGAGATTTTTATTTTATTTTTCTAGGTTTTTCTTTAGTCTATCTTTTTTCTTCGTTTCTTTGTTCGTAACCATTACCATCCGACATCATGGAAGGTGGTAATATCCTTGATCCCAACAACCGACCACCACAACAACACCCACCTCCTAGAGCCCGTACCTTAGGAGACTACTCCCGTCCTAGCCACCATGGCTATCGAAACACCATTGAGCTCACTCAAGGAGCCAATGTCACTCCCTTGCGATCCGACACCATCCGGTTGGTGCAAAGCGGATGCGCATTCCATGGACTTCGTTCCGAAGATCCTAATCAACATCTCAAGGACTTTCTCAAAATCGTTGATTTCATAGACCTTGATGTTGCCACTCGAGAGACGACCCGACTGTGTCTCTTTCAATTCTCTCTGCGGGACCAAGCTAGTCAATGGCTAGAGCGTCTACCCGCAGGATCCATCACCTCTTGGGATGATCTCACCACTCGTTTCCTTGCTCAGTTTTTCCCACCAGGAAGAACTACCAAGCTAAGGAATGATATCTTGATGTTCCAACAACGTCAAGGCGAAACCCTTTACGAGGCATGGACTCGATTCAAGGACTTACTCCAAAAAGTCCCTCACCATGGCATAGAACTTTGGCTCCAAGTCCAAATCTTCTATGACCATATCAATCTTTCCACGAGGCAAACCATTGACCAATCGGCCGGTGGTAAGCTACGTGATCTAAGTGCGGAAGAATCATGGGCTCTCCTGGAAGATCTTGCTCTTTATGACAACGAAAGTTGGAGTGATCCCCGTGATTTGAATAAAACGGTCAAGGCAATATCTTTGCCTTCGAACAATTCAAGCACTTTCGACCGTAGGATCATAGAACTTGAAGACCAAGTCAAGTTTCTTATGAAATCCTACGAGGCTCCTAAACCTTCAAGCCAAGTGAACAAAATCACTTCTTCATGTGAATTATGTAGTGGTCCCCACGACACTCGTGATTGCGTGGAACTCCCCGAACAAGCTTTTGCGGACTAAGCATCCTCGCGTACCGACGGAGCGGGAGATAAGTGGTACACTTTCAAACCCGAGCCAAACCCCTACGGTGATTCATACAACCCCTCATGGAAAAATCACCCAAACCTTAGGTGGAAACAAAACCAAAACGCACAACAAACCAATTCTTCCAACCCACCTAATCGTTTCCAATTAAGTGGTTCCAACTTGAACCGTACTTTCAATAACAATCCTTCCAACAATTATGGTAGTACCAATAACTTTGAAGGATTGATGTCCCAATTTATGGCATCTCAAGAAGCTCGTTTGGCCAAATTTGAATCCGAATTCAATCAACAACAAATGGAGATGACCAATAAAATTGACAACTTATTGAAAGCCCTCAATAACCAAGTGCTATCACCTCCACATAAGGACGCTAGGAACACAAATAGCGGACCCCAAGTAAAAGACCCCTCTTCATCCAAACACGTCCACTTCGTCAACATTGTCACTATCAAACCAATTGATAGAAATGAGGATAATAGTGAACCTGAGGATGAGGTTAAGAAAGTCGAGGTTGATAAAGAAGTTAGGAAAAGTGAGATTGAAGAAGTAGATGATGATGAGGGCTACTTCAATAGGCTACCCACTAAGGAATAGCGCGCATATCATACAGACTTATTCGATGACCCCGAGACACCATACTTCCTAGGTAGACCAATTATAAAAATAGGCGATCCTTCTAATCTCAACATACCATGCAACATCGGACATTTGCATGTGTGGAAGGCTTATATCGACCTTAGATCGCCCATAAACATCATGACTAGAGCCCACTACAACTTAATAATGAAAAATCAACTTGGGTATAGGATGTTCCCTGATAAGGGTTGGATGAGTAACTTCACGGGAAGAGTTAAGGGATTACCGGTTTATGTAGGAAACTTCACCTATGTAACCGACTTTGTAATTGTAGAAGATATCCGCCCAATAGTCAATGCATCCTTAACTCAAGTAGTTTTTGGAAAACCATTTGTTGAGGTCTCTAGAATGACTTATGAACCTTCCTTAGGGATAGTTAGATTTAAGGATGAGACCGATGAGGTAAACTACCAAATGCCATGTAAGATAGAACAATTCCAACACTTGTCAAATGTTGAGAAAGAGCTTAAGCAAGCGGTCTACTATAGGAATGATGAGGATAGAAATAAAGGAGTAGACTATGTTATGGAAAGGATATCCGGTTTCTACAAGGATTGTTTGAAATTAGGACCGGAATATAAAACCGGAAATGAGAATGGCCTAGGAACCGTGACCAATGATGGAGTCACGTAATGTACGTGACTTTGAGTCTAGCTACAAGACTCGTTAATAAAGAAAAGCGCTTCTTGGGAGGCAACCCAAGCTTTATTTGCTTTGTGTGTTTATTTATTTGTTTGTTTGATTTTATTTGCTTCCGTATGTATGTTTAATTTTTATTATTATTAATTCATGTTCAAAACTAAATTGTGAAAATGCTTTATCTTGTTTTTAACTTCGTCTTAACTACATATAAAGGTATTTTGCAAAAGATAAGTGTAAGGGAAATCCAAATCGGTTTATTAGAACACAAATGAACATGAATCATAACAATATTAAATTAACATACATATTCGTAATTGTTTGAGTCAAATGCTTGTATCGAGTCATAATGATGTTTTTGCAGGAATTCCAGGAAGTAAGGTATAGGTTTTTCCAGAAATTTTCCGGAAACTTAACATGAGAATTCTGTCAGATTATTTCTGACGGCGTCAGGTTTTAATTTTCTGAAATTTTTGAAAGTTTTGTTTTCATAAAAAGTTTTTATTAAATCTCTAACTTATAATCTCCAGGAATCTGCAAAATAATCATTCCACAAAGCATTATATCCTTATATAGAATTTATCCCGCCGATGTTATGCAGGTTTTTCGTGTTTGTTTTCTCAGGTTTAACAGGTTATTTTGGACAAAGAGATGTATGTGGAATCAAGCTTTTAGCGATGCTTTAGTCTTGGAGCTTCTACATTCCCTTGGAAGAAGATCTAACCATGTTACCTCTTTATCCACCAAACGAATCAGGGGAGTATTTGATTTCATTCGTTTACCTTATTTACTTTTACATCTTGTTATTTGAACATTGGGGACAATGTTCATCTTAAGTGTAAGGGGGGGTAAAGTACGATACTTTAGAGAATGCTATTGCGCTTGATTTTTGTTTGTTTAATGGTAGATGTGTAATAAAACTGAGAGAAATACCTGTTAGGGCAATTTTAGTACCAAATTTAAAATTTTTTACAACATTTAGGAGTGAAACTTTGATCTTAATGAGCGTCTCATGGATAGGAGTTATATGAATAGCACAAAAAACCGTACCACTAAAAAAAAATTTCCACCCCCAAATATGTGAGGTTCGCCCCTAGAATTGGTAGGAAAAGCATTTATGCTATGATGTGTGTACCGGTAGCACTTAGATTCTAGAACTTGTGTTAGGCCATTCCGAGGCCACAAGTGAGACTACATTCGTGTAGTTAGATTTACTACATGATAAGAGGCATTAGGATTAACCCATTGTTTTACACCTGTGTTTTTGTTATAATTACTTTGGCTACATTGGTCGAGTAATTCTCCCATACCCTTTGCGTTGTACTCATTTTTAGTACACGATACCCCTAGTACACCCCTCAGAGCCTATCTTTTCGTTTCGACCTTTAAGCATTTTACTTAAAGGAAGAATTTGTTTACACCCCACTTAAATGTACACCCAAATCGCCTTAGCCTACCTTGTATGCACTCATCTTTAGTGCATTATTGTGACAACATTTGTTTAAACCCTTAGTTAATTATCTAATTGATTACATGGTTGCTAAGTCGAGTCATATCCTTGTACATATTGTTTTGGGACGATTGGGACTCATGGGTAAAGTACTAGTGTAATGGAGTAATGGGGAAGAACAACATTATTACCCCCATATGTGCTAAATTTTAAAAGTACTCCAAGTGTTTCGATTATCTTAATTCGAGTCATTAGAATAGTAATTGTAAAGTTATGTAAAAGTTCAAGTGTAAGGGGAGAACCGAGGCCCCTATGATGTATTATTTTGGATGGTAGGGCAAGAGTGTATGGAAAAAAAATCGAAAAAATAAAGAAAAATACAAAAAAAAAATTGAGAAAAAGAAAAGTAGAAAAAACATACGGACTACCATCCCGTTTCATTTTATGTTTATTTTTATGTTTTTGTTATTTTTTTTTAGCTTAAGTCGAGTCTAGTCTTGGCTTAGCAACGCCATATTGTACATGTAATTAATCAAGATCTTTAACTCCCCACCAGTAAAATATCCCTTATCTAACAAATCCGTGTTTATCATATCCCTACACCTCACGTTATAACCCGTTCAAAAGCCCTCTTTGATAGTTTATCTTAGGTGCTTACGCCTAGTGGAGGAGGTTTTTGATCATTTCCCAAGCCTATGGTAATCTATTTGCTATGACAGGTAGTGAGAGATATTATCCGTTTTCATTTATGAGATTTATTTTGATGACACCTGAGAGATGTGAGTATCTAAACACTACTTGTGAGGTGCTAGTTTGTAATCTCCATGCTTATTATGATTAAAGTGGAACAACTATTTGTTGTAATTACTTTTATATTAGTGTTAAATGACCCCTAACTTGTATTTTGATTAGAATAAAAGCGCATTTGCTTGAGGACAAGCAAATCTCAAGTGTAAGGGTATTTGATGAAGCGAAAAGTGTACCGCTTTTAGGGGGTCATTTAAGCCCTAAATCGTATTTATTTGATCAAATATTGCCCTAAATCGTTCCTTTTGTCATTTTAGGTACTTTGGAGAAGAAATCTGGAAAAGGAAGCATTTTGGACGTTTTTGGAGCATAAAAGTGAAGAAAACGACAAAGTCTCAAAATCGGCTGGAAAAGTACCTTTGACGGCGTCAGGTATTGTTCCTGACGGTGTCATGGCTTGGCAAAAAAAGGTGGATATGAAAAATACACATGATAAGCCAGAGAATTTTACAATGGAAAGTCTGACGGCGTCACCCTTTAAGGTGATCAAGACCATCACGGTTTAACTTAACAAGAGACGGCGTCAAGCTCTATTCTGACGGCGTCAAGCCTTGATAAGCCAGGGAGGATTTTGGACGACTAAAGAGGGACGGCGTCAAGAAGGCCATCCGGGAACCCTAGACACGGCGAGGTGACGGCATCAAGATCCATAACGTGACGCCGTCAGCCCTTAAACTCTATATATAGTTTTGCAATTTTTTGTCATTAGTGTGCAACTTTGTGAGGAGAAATCCTAAGACGAATTTCTGCCATTTTTAAGGGTTTTCATACCCTTGGATCTCCCATGTTTAATTGAAGATAAGTTATCATTTAATCAATCAATATGTCTATGTGTTGTTTGATTATATCTTGTTCTTGTCTTTTAATTAACATGCTAGGCTAGATTTATCTTGTGTTTGCTTAGATCTAATTAAACCTAACTATTGATTATTGGTTATTAGTGTGTTATTAATTGTATTGGATGATTGTTTATCGATGTTAGGCTTAAGAAAACTGGCTAACTTCCTATTCGGTAACTTGCTTGAACGTCTTAAGAAACATGAACCAATGCGTACTAGGTTTTTATGGTTGTATTTAATGCATGAGCGAATTCTAGTGATCCCATGTTAGGCGCTTCCTAGCCGGCTCGACATAGGAGTGAAGTAGGAGCTTGTAGAGTTGGGGAAGTACGTACGCCACCCCACGATTGGTATTAAGGAATACACCCGTCATCCACGCAATTAATACACACTAATCAACCGGTAAAAGATAGTTAGGGAGTAAGGAAATCTAAGTAAACACATTTCTCTCCACATAAGTTTCACAACTCTTTTCATTTTCAGTTATTTTATTTTATTTGCATTTGTAGTCATTTGGGTTAGTTGACTAGCAACTAATTCCGCCCACTCCTTCAAACCCGAGATTTTACTTGCTTTCATAAAAATATAAAAATACAAAAAGAATCTTCCCTCACCCTTAGACCTATTAAAGTAGTTTTTCAATCCTAACGACACTATTCCCTGTGGAGAACGATCAATCCCCCGTACTTACCACTACACTATACTACATCGGTCAGGTACACTTCCTGGTGGGGTTGTAAGCCTCTTGAGATCCCTCGAGAGGTAAAACCTGTTGTAAGGTCGCAAAACCACGCATCACACGAAATAGAAGAGATGATCTCAATATTTCCAGTGAAATATTCAAGAGATCATGCAAGGAACATGAGGGATGACTTAATATTTCCAGTGAAATATTTAGATAGTCATGAGAGGAATTTAAAGAATGACTCAATATTTCCAGTGAAATATTTAAAGAGTCATGAGACGAGACACACGAGATGACTAAAATATTTCCAGTGAAATATTTAAATAGTCATAAGATTTATAGAAAATGTTTCATCATTCCTAGACCTAGACGAAGATGGTTAGGGGATTCTTGGTTGAGAGGTTTGGTTGATTTACGGATTTTGATGTGCTTTGCACACGAGTGTTTCATGGGGTTTTGAAAAACGTAAAGCTAAGCCTATGGTGCTGGTTCGCAGCAGGGTTTGGGATCTTAAGACGTGTATATTCACACGAGGATGAAAGGAACTACTAATCACTTATATAGCAACTCGTGAGTCCTTTGTCACCCGAGGGTTGATGTTAGCTTTTAGCTTTTGGATGAGCATTTTAACATATGTTGTTAAAAGGCTTGAGTATGATGTTTCGGATATGACATTTAATAATTGCGATCGCAAGTTAAATTTACTTGAATATTTCGGATGAAATATTTAAGTTGTCAACCCTACTCTGATTTCTACTAGGTTTGTTCCTAACCTTCCCATGACAAAAGGGTGTATTACTTGGAAGAAGGCGAAGTGATGACTGGGGAATTAGGGTAACTTCGCGACTACTTTGACTTATGGGTTTTGACACTAGTGTATGGCTCTATGACTTCTAAGGGTTCATAGTGATGGGCATACCTAATTCCTAATGTGTCAAAAGGACATAGTGTGGGTGCAAACTTTACAAGTAAATCATGTAAAATGCACATAAGGAATAAATGCAAGCATCATGTAAAACATGATAATAATTTAGCATTTAAGATCATGAAGACATTTAACCATATCTTACGAAAACATGTTATCATTTTGAAACACGTATGTGGGATGCAAGCAATCTAGGTTTGCAAAGGCAGATCCTAATTACTACTTGTTCAAGATGACATCCTAATGGGAGATAAAGTTCACCGATGTAAACTATTTCTAGTCAAATGTAGGAATGAAAGTTTTTCAAGTTAGAGAATGAGTATGAGACTATCACTAGTGGTGCTCAATTAAGGCTAAACACGACCATTTTTACGGGTTATACCACAAACCCAACTTCTCTCCTGGAAGCAATTCAACCGTTAGGTCAAATTGAATTTCTAGTGCAATAAGTTCTCCAGTAGTCATTCTCATGTTAGAAGAATTCAAATTCCTATATTTGCCTATCGAAGTATAGCAAAGATGATGTTATCTTGTTTTGCTTATACATGGCCTAATATGACTCAATTAACCATACTTTGAAAGTTGGTTAAGAAAATGACATGTCTTACACAACTCCTAACAAAGGCAAGCGAAATGTTTTAATTTCGTGTTTGAGATTTAAAGGTTATTTGATGGAGATGGTGTATTTTAAGATCTCTTGGACAACATCTTTGTTTGTTGAGTTGTTACATGTTATTTTAACACGATTTGGTTTCCTAGAACCAAAAGACACTCTAATGTGATACAATGTAGAATCTACTACATCGTGTGTGTTTCAAGAATGTTCCTTTGCATATCTTGAGTGAGAATCTAGTAAAGGTTATTTACCTCAATAGATCTTGTGAGAATTTTATTTGAAATGAGACATACGGTTTATTTCAACTAGTATGCTTTTCTAAGAGTAAACTTATCACTCTTAAGAATGCTTTGTGAAACAAGTATTTTAGTGTATGACCAATTTTACTTGTTTATGCAATGACACATGTCGTATTAGGTTATTATTCAACTCTAATATCCTATATTTGTTAACAGGATGCAATGTATTCTCTTGTAACATAACCATTCATGTCACAAAGAAAATAAGATGCATAGGATATAGGTTATCCTTTGTCAATCTTTTGATAAGAGAAATACATGTGATATTCTTAAAGATTGATGACTTACATATATTATGTATGACACTTTTACTAGACATGTGACTTTGAGTGTTGAGTTGTTCATGAGCAAAGTTTACATATGTTGTTTGTTTGCTCTTGTTTGGTTTTTCGGAAATGACACATTTACTAATTGCATTGCAATGTAAATTACTTGTATATTTCAGATGAAACATCCAAGTTGTCAATCCTACTTGGTTGTGTATTTTATGTATCTTTTAAACATGTTAGTTTAAAGTTTGGAACACAACCTTTGGACAAGAAGACTTAACATGGCATCTTCAACACAAGTGTGAGTTATGATCCGATGCATATTATTTTAGTCTTGAGAGGACGTCATTATTTTCATAACAATCGAGTGTGATTGAGTATGTAGATTCAAGATAATATGTTTCATCATGTTTTGATGTTATCTTGAAGCTAAACGAATAATGACTCCAATTTCATGTCCACGCTCGAAAACTTGTCAATTAGATTCGATGATGATATCAATCATAATTTGAATAATGAATTGATATGTACTCGTGATCTTTCTTGACCCTCACAATCACTCCTTTTTAAAAAGGAAAAAAAAAATTAAGGAGTGTGTTCCATTTATTCTAACACTAGTTGTATGTGTGAGGTTAATGACATATTAAGTTACTTACTTTGATATTGTCATTTATTTTTATTTGAGAAAAACTATTTATATTATTAAGTATAATATTCTTAGTTTTTTTTTTTTTTTTTTTTTTTTTTTTTTTTTTTTTTTCCGACACCTCATTGGTATAAAAATAATTATCTTAACTATTTTTATACAACATACGTAAAATACTAAATGTTTAAAACATTTTGTATGTGTGTTAGATCAATGCAGGTTTAATACATTTTCCTTTACTTAAGTACTAATGTATTAAAACGACCTTTTATCTTGTTTAGACAACCCATGGTCAACAAGACAAAATGATGTAATGTTTTAAAGATCATGTTACGGATTTTATGAAAGTGTTAAGTATTTTGGGGTGATATACTTTTTACACTTAAACCTTTGAAAAAATAATTGTGTAAGACAATATCTTTCGACACACATGATCTACCAACTTAGTTTCTATTCCTAAGAAAGTTACTACACCATTTTAAGAACTTGCAACAAATGCAAGACAAATGGTTGATGCCTATATGCAATGCAAACTAATTACTTAATATAGTGAAAGTGATTTAGCATGAGCCTTATAAATGCATAAACCGAAAAACTATAATAAGCAAATAGCAATTTAGCTTAACACACAAAAATACTTATCGTCATTTTGTGTATTAGGTATAACAATGTATACTAGGCTTGATTTTATTTGACAATGAATTGGTTTCCTCCCCATTTCAAAGGTTTTTGCTGAGCACTTTGAAAACATGTCAAGGTTTAAAGGTTGAATCGCCCTTTTTCAGTTTGACCAAAAATTTACGCAAACTGCATGATCAGAAGACCTTTAGTTGAAAATCAAGGACTTTATCATACTTTCATTTAGAACTAATTCATAAAAATATTTCTTAAATGAAAGTAGACTCAACTTCATTTAAAATGATGAGTGACACGACTCCTACGAACTTATGGTTGATTTTATAAGAATTTCTGGAAATGACCCAATACTGAAAACTGACAGCCAGAGGCACGGTACCATTAAATAACCCACGGTACCGTTAAATATAATGGTACCGTCCTATATTTAGTGGTACCGTGTTCTCTTTTCTGACTCAGTTTACAGTTTTAGTGCGGCGACTCGACGGAGAACATGACCAGACACTCAAGACTCTATTCTTTTATTGGTTTAAGAAAACCTTCAAGCTAGTATGACAAAGTATACTTAACAACAAAACTTGTAAGTATTAAGCAACTAAATACTTTTCATATTTTATCACCTTCATAGGTAATTTGATACATTGATCGTACTCAATTTTGAAAACCATTTGTTTTAAAAATTTGAGCGACGTGGCTCTGGTACCAATTGTGGAAACCGTAGAGGGGGTGAATACGTTTCCATTTAAAAACTTAAAACTTTTCGTATCAATTACCCGATCAAGTGTGACGTAATATGAAAAGTGTCAACTAAGGTCATATAACATCTAGAGATGATTATAGTAAACTACAACACAAGCACAATCAACCATGACACATGCATAAGTAAAATAACATAAGCGACTAGCCACACAAGCATAAACGCAATGCAAATATAAACATAAAGCGATAAAGAATAAAATGAAAGTAAAGAGATAAGTAAGAAGGCGCAAACCGGACACGATGATTTATAGTGGTTCGGTCACGAAGCTCCTCTTCGCCCTACTCCACTCCCCGAGTACCCAACTCGAGAGTTACTTCACTAATCAACAAACTCCCTTAAGGCAGAGAAAACCATACACGTCGCTTATCATATTTCCGACACTAAGCTAGATGTCGAGTGCTAATCTTAGCTAGCACCAATCTACCACGATCTACCCGATCTACACCGTACACGTCGCTTATCCTATTTCCGACACTAAGCTAGATGTCGAGTGCTAATCTTAGCTAGCACCAATCTACACGTCGCTTATCCTATTTCCGACACTAAGCTAAATGTCGAGTGCTAATCTTAGCTAGCACCAATCTACCACGATCTACCCGATCTACCCTTGATCCACATGATCAATCACACAAGCCCAATGGCTTCAAGAGATCTTCACTATCTCTTAAGATCACAATGATCTTGACTCACTCTCACTCACAAAAGAAAAGCAATCTTGATGTATGCTATGATACAATCAAGAGTGTAACAAATGTTACAAGACCTAACAACTACAACTCTTGTATCTTCTTGGATACCTTGAGTTCTTCTCTTGCAAATGAAAAGGAATGATAACACTTTGTATCTACTTGGATACTTTGTGTTCTTCTCTTGCTAATCAAGAGGGATGACAACACTTTGTATCTACTTGGATACTTTGTGTTCTTCTCTTGCTAATCAAGAGGAATGAAGAGGATCACTTGAATGGATGATTGGATCACTCTTAAACAAACTAAGACTCTCCAAATGATCAAAGAAAGTGTTCTAAGTGAAGAGGGATTAGACCAGAGAAAAAGGACAGGAAAAATCAAGTTGGAAGTGTGAAATGGTCCACTATTTATAGGCAAAGAAAAATCTAGCCGTTACGTACGGACGGCTCCATTAAATACCCTACGGCTCCGTTAACTTTAACGGAACCGTGGAGCCGTCGGTGTCGAAAACGCTCCAGACGCTCCAAATTTTGTCTTTTAGTGGTGAAGGTTTATTTGGGGAAGTTTGGAGCTATTTTGGGGGGTAAAATAGCTGTTACTAATTCAAAATAATTTGAAATGATTTTTCCAAATAAAACATTTCTTTTTAATTAAAAAATAATTTGTAAAATGTATTTTTGAAAAATGTTTTGTCACATTTATAAAAATGTGAAGTTTAGAAAATTATAATCCTTTGATCATTTGTCAAGTAGTAGATTTGTTTGTCCATACCTTGAGTGATTTACGTCGGGATGGAAATCTACGACTTTGTTGAAGCATACTTGAGACGTCGAGAGGTGTTGATGTAAGTACCCATTGATGATTTATGTTTACAAGTAACTTGTGCATTTTACGTTATGCATTACAAGTTACGTGTTTGTCATTATTAAAACCGAAGAAATCGTTTAGTTTAAATATCGTAATATTTGCACTAACAATATACCAAACATAAATTCATCATCACAGTGTCATGGTCTAAATACTCCGTGTTACTTAAATTCCTAGTACCGAAATTACACATGTTTTAATTCCGAAAACGAAAGAGTCAAAATAAACGACCTGTTTTATGGATATCGAGCTGAAACAAATACCAAAGATAATGTCGTCTGTTGCCATCCCTTCCAGTAACTAACCAATACAGCAAGCCACTTTGTGCTACTTACCTGTTCCGAAATCAAACAGCTTAACAGTTAACATTAAAGAAAATTGTCAGCATATTGGAAAATTATCAATTATCAAACATTGTTCTTTATTAATAATTTATGGTGTGTGAAACTTCGATACATGTCAAACCGTAAGATATTGTCCAAAATTCTTCAGCACAGTCATTAGTTTTTAGAACAACAACAAATAGATGCTCATTGTATATAA
Organism: Artemisia tridentata subsp. tridentata; assembly: GCA_021014915.2. Classification (NCBI taxonomy): domain Eukaryota; kingdom Viridiplantae; phylum Streptophyta; class Magnoliopsida; order Asterales; family Asteraceae; genus Artemisia; species Artemisia tridentata. The sequence continues at coordinate 437,811,517 of CP139509.1, read as the reverse complement.
TCTATGCGGAATACTAAATTACTTTTAAAGCTCCGAGTGCGTAGTAAAGCTGTGGCTATTTTATCTTGTCAAGGCCTCTATGTGCTGGGGTTCACATTCAGGGGGGAAAAAAAGCGGACCAGTAAAGTTGTGCTTGCACTCACAGTGATGGATCCAGTACCTGCCCACCTCAAACTTCGAGGGACATTCACCCTAGGACCTGCAAAACCAACACATAGATATGAGTATGTTCAGTAATAGTTAAGTAGTGTCCATGCTTAGTGTTGAAATGGGAAGTGTATTAGTTTTTAAAAGGGTGTTTGGAATTAACCACTTCTTTATGTGAAATATGATTTGCACACTTCCATTTTATGAAATTCAGGTTTTGTCATGTTTTATATATTCCCCAAAGGATTCTCCAGCCCATGCCTTGACGAAACATAAGAATGTTCATTATTATAAAAGTGACCAAGTTGGAATGATAGGAACAAAAGACAAAAAGTACGATTTAGCCTAATTAATGACTTTTTATCATAATACGTATGTAGCGTACATATTCGGAATTAAATTTAAACATTTCAATGAAAATCCCACTTATTAGAAATTTTATGCATACTTAAAATTTGGAGCTCGTTTTTCGGTTTTTGTTTGTGTTTCTTGTTTTGCCACTGGTGCCACCAGAGGTTCATCTTTCCAATCACTCGTCATTTCATCCACACTTGGATTATTTTCGGTTAAATCTTGTACTGATATAACTTCACTCGTAGTTGATTGATCATCTTGAACTTCGGGAAGAAGGATCTTTTCGATCACATCTCTCGCGAGCTTTATTGCAAACATCTTTCGGATCTCGGTTTCTTGACTCACATCATCATCAAAATCTGATACAATAATCAAATGTTTTAATGTTTTGAGATCTTCTAATTATTTAAGAAGTCAACAACTAAATAACCAATAACTGATTATTAAAATAATCAATTTGCAATCTTAATCCAATTTATCATATGTACATTAATGAAAATTAGAGCATAAATTATATACCTTTTGTATGTGATTTCTTTTCCTCGACAACTGGCTCAACTACTGTGTCACGGCCGGATTCAGTTGCAACACCAGATACCATATGTCGATGGATCATATGCCACATGCTCATATGGTTTGTTTTCTTTAAACTTTTAAAGCTGGCTTCTTGTCTGCAACAATCTTCGACCCTTCCGAATTTCTATCCTTTGCTTCATGTATATCCTTAAAATCTCGATCATTTGACCTTTAATTTTGGTTGAAGCTCAATCTTTTTTGTGTCGTTGGTGTTGCCTTTTCTTCTAGCTTGGGAAAGAACTGTAGTGAGTAGCAAAAAAAACATAACAATAAAACATCAAGAACATGAGAGAATAGTGGACGCAATAGTCATAAAAAAAAAGCGTTCAGGTCAAGCCTACCTAAACTGAACCATTTTGACCCGTATATAAGTAACTCATTTCAACGTGAGCCCATCTCGACTTGTTACCCAACCTGACACTTCAGATAGGAAGAAGACCTACCATTTCAATCATCGATAATCAGACGAATCGACACTTTGCAACCCCCTTTTGAGCCCTTCGTTTTTCATACAAATGGAATCATCACCAACCTGCAAAATGTTATTCTTTGTTATAAACAGTATTTCACGCACATCAAAGAAATACAGTACAATGATCATATCCTATTATTACTATTCAAATAAAGAATGCAAACGACATGGAAAGATGCAAACCTCAAGCTGACGATGTTGCTCTTTATATCCTCGACTTACAGCTTCATGTACAGACTACTATATCATTAGAGAAAAATGATTTCGGTTGGTGATCATAGCAAATAATAACATCCTGTACCCAAAAAAAACAATGTGCATCTACCTTGAATGAAGCTTTTGCAGAAGGGCACATAGGTCATGTGGTTGTTGCTTTATAACTTGTAGATTTCACTCGACACTGGATCCCTATTCAATACACATAAATTTAACGAACAAACAGATCATATTGTGATAATAAATTTATTCTAATCAAAATGGATATAAAGAACAACATTATTAAAGAATTACAACCAAACATTAATTGAACCAAATTCGAAGAACAATATTAAAATTGAAAACAAATTTACCTTTGGATGATTTCGGTAGAGATTAAGCATTAATTTTTCAGTAAGCATTTAAGCTCCAAAAAACACTGTGGACGCCAGTTATTGTACTACCTGTAAAAAAACAAAAAAAGATGTTAGATCGTCCTGATATTATGATTAGCCGGAGAAGCAGAAGTTGTCGATTTAGGGTTTTGGGTTTTTTGGAAGGGTAGCGAGATTGATAACAGATTGAATAGGGGTTTAGTTATGCGGTTGTGTTTTTTTCCTTCCGTGTTTTTCCATGTTACCTTTATAGATTATAAGTTGCAAATTAAATTCCAAGTAATGTGTTGGTGTAGTGGTGAGATGTATGTCAAACGTATTCACCACCCGGGTTCGAATCTTGTAATTGACTAAATTTTTGAACATTTTAATTAATCCGAATTTTAGTTGATTAATACTTAGGTGGACTAAATGTGATGACATGGCTTTTAATGACAATTACATGGCAATGACGTGGACTTATGTGGCATTATCTACGTGCAACGCCTCCTGTTATATATATATATATATATATATATATATATATATATATATATATATATATATATATATATATATATATATATATATATATATATATAGGGGGACTTTCTTACGAGAACCATTTTATCTGCGAGAACTGAGAGAACCACAAAAAACATACATGCACGCCTTTTAAAATAAAATAAAAATACATGCAAATCATCAATAATCGTAAGTATCCACCTATGTTCTTCAATATCATCATGAACTCATCCTCTTTTTTCACAAAAACCTTACACAAGGCCGCAATATTGTCGTTGCACGCCTTATAAGAACATACATGCACACCTTCAAAGAAAAATGTTGTATTTCCAATTTCTTATCAAATTCTTTAGAACAACTATGTTTTTTTAAAAATATATATGTTGTTTTAGAACATATGTGCAAAAATACAATTATTGAAGGCGTGCATGTATGTTTTTGGTGGTTCTCTCAGTTCTCGCAGATAAAATGGTTCTCGCAAGAAAGTCTCACTATATATGATGTAGAGATGTATATATATATATATATATATATATATACGATTTCAAAAAAAAAACATACCATTTCACATAAACCATACGATTAGATAACAATAAACCATACCCGACTTAAAGAAACGATAAACCATATGATTTCAAGAAATCATACGATTTCAAGAGATTATAACCATATGGTTTATTGTTTGATACTGCAAGATGGTATGATTATGGTTATACATACCCTCCCTACAAAAACCCTCGGGGTATGTTATACATACCCTCCATATGAGATATTTGTACAAACCGCGAAGCACATAATACAACCGCTGAGAGCTTGCAATCATTGAAAACCCCTCTATAAGGGGGTTCTTATAAACTGCCCCAAACCCTCCCTACCATTCTCTAATGTTTTTTTTAGTGTCCCGTGTTTTCGTCTTTTAGTTTTCTTTTCTTTTTTTACTCTCTTTCTTCTTTTTCTTTTCTTTTTTTACTATCTTTTTTTTAGTATTCAAGTTTTTTTTTGTCCCCTTCATGTTTTTTTTTTTTTTTTTTTTTTTTTTGTCCCCTTCACCTTTTTTTTTTTTTTTTTATGTTGAATAGAAAACGTAATCGAAAAATATTGAGATTTTTAATAGGCTCAGATTTGAAGGTTGCAAAGTGATAAAATATAACTTTACCGTCCATTCGGTTGCAAAATTTTTGTAGTAAATACATCATCATTGCCTTAAGATTCTCCCCGTTCACGTTTTTATTTCAGCATGTCAGGCTTTGTGTCAAACTTTGTATCAAACTTTATGTCAAGTTAGATTCTATTTCATTGTTATAACCAAGTGAAACACAAGCAGATTTCACACAACACAAGTGAAACACAATCAGATTTCACAAACCCGCAAGTGAAACACAATCAAATTTCACAAACCCGCAAGTGAAACACAATCAATTTGGCACAAACACTACAACAGATATCTTTGGCTTCGGAAAATATCAAGTTCACCATTTTACACAGAAGAGGTAATAATAAATTTTATGCTTTTTCAATATTACATGCGTAAAAAACGTTAAAAAGACATCGAGATTTTTAATAGGCTAAGATTATTATCGTTTTATCATTTTGGCTGCAAATTTGAAGGTTGTAAAGTGGAAAAAAAAAACTCACTTTACCGTCCATTCGGTTATGCCATGCCAATCAACACAAGATTCTTCTTTTTTTTTTTTTTTTTTTTTTTTATCATCATCGCCGTATCAGTTGTTTTTTCTTTAAAAACCGAGATACGGCGATGATGATAAAAAAACAAAAAAACTTGTGTTGATTGGCATGGCATAACCGAATAGACGGTAAAATGAGTTTTTTTGGACTTTGCAACCTTCAAATTTGTGGCCAAAATGATAAAACGATAATAATCTGAGCCTATTAAAAATCTCGATGTCTTTTTAACGCTTTTATGCATGTAATAATGGAAAAGCGTAAAATTTATTATTACCTCTTTTGTGTAAAATGGTAAACTCGACATTTTTCGAATCCAAAGATATATGTTGTAGTGTTTATGCCAAATTGATTGTATTTTACTTGCGGGTTTGTGAAATCTGATTGTGTTTGTATCTGATTGTGTTTCACTTGTGTTGTGTGAAATCTGCTTGTGTTTCACTTGGTTATAACAATAAAATGAAATCTAACTTGACATAAAGTTTGATAAAAAGTTTGACAGAAAGCCTGACATGCTGAAATAAAAACGTGGACTGGGAGAATCTTAAAGTGATGATGATGTATTTACTACAAAATATTTGCAACCGAATGGACGGTAAAGTGATATTTTATCACTTTGAAACCTTCAAATTTGAGCCTATTAAAATTTTCCATATTTTTCGATTACGTTTTCTTTTCAACATAACACAAAAAATAAAACGTGAAGGGAACAAAATAATAAAAAACTTGAATACTAAAAAAAAGTGAGTACAAAAAGAAAAGAAAAAGAAGAAAGAGAGTAAAAAAAGAAAAGACAACTAAAAGACGAAAACACGAGACACTAAAAAAACATTAGGGAATGGTAGGGAGGGTTTTAGTAGGGAGGTTATGTATAACATACCCTCCGTATGGTCTATTTGTACAAACCACGAAGTACATGATATACCCGCCCGAAGCTTGCAATAAAATTGAAAACCCTATAGAAGGTCCTTATAAACTGTCCCAAATAAAATTGAAAAAGTGTCTTTATGCAATAAAAATAAAAAAGTTTTTGGGCAAGAAAAAAAAGGTATTGCCATGAATATGGGAATCCGCATTAAGGATACTATCAAGAAGTTATTCAATAGTTTAAACCTTTTTAAAATTGTACTTATATAATTATAACAATTGTTGCTGATTTTAGTATTATCATTTATTTTTTGTGTAATTGTGATTTACATGAGATCAAGAGCTTAGTCAGGTTTACTTTATGGTCGAGTCAGGAATGCGGAGTGCACAATCGTTATAGCTAGACTGATGCGGCCAAAACGTGGTCAAGGTGGTTGCGACCCCTTGCAAGGTCAAGGGGCAGCGTCACTTGCGGGGTAAAGGGGCAACGTCCCTTGAGGAGTAAAGAGGCAGAGCCTCTTATTTGGAATTCGGCTACTAACCATTTTTCCTTCCAACCGGTTTTTCACACCAAAAGACACAACTTTTACAAGAATTGTGACTCTTCCCGCCAACCGTTTTTAACTGAAAATAACTAATTTTCAGTTGAGATAATATAACAGATATGATCTCTTCCAACCATAATTTACATAAAAACTTTACGTGTATTGTTTTGTTCTCTCGTGTCTTAGAAACAAAGTGTGATTCTCTAAATTATCCAATTGAAAATTTTGTAATACCCGAAGCATATAGGATCGAAATAATTTTATCTAAAATTGATCTCTACACGATGCAAGATCCAAATTGTTTGAATATTACCCGCTCACACACACCCAAATTCTAACGGGAATAATATTATATCTATCTAAAAACGATTTTATCAAACTTTCTGGTAACACGTATTTTGGATTTACAAAATGCTAAAAATGTTTCATCTTTTCACACTCCAATCACTTGAATATGGTGATATACATACAATTATGAGGATTTACGGGCACAAGTTTTACTAGAATGAATCATTTTCCAACTTATAATTATCTAAAGAAAAACTATAAAAAGTTAACGTTAAAACATTCACTGAACTAGGATAACATTAAGTTAAAGGTTTATCCGTTTATGCTTTTAAATATATTTCTCAAAATATGCATAAAAAATATTGCACATTATGCATTATTTATTTGCAAATTATGTCATTTTAAGATTTATATTGAGTAAATATGAAATTATATTTTAAAACTACACTTGTACTATATAATTTTAAGTTAAGTCAGAAATTTAATAGTAAATTGCACCGTTCGTCCATGTGGTTTAGGCCAAATCTCACCGTTCGTCCCTGTGGTTTATATATGTAGCACCATTCGTCCTTATCTCTAGAAATAAGGATGAAACGTGTTACATAGTTTCATGACAAATCTTTGAGATAGGGACGAACGGTGCTACGTATATAAACCACAGGGACGAACAGTACAAAAAAAAAGATCATGGACGAACGGTGGGATTTGGCCTAAATCGCATGGACGAACGGTGCAATTTACTTGAAATTTAATGAAAAATTATGACGTCAAAATATTTATTGAAACTATAACTTGAAATCTTTTTACCATGCACCACCATTTTACAACCTCGTAAATTAAACAAAACTCGTTGCAACCCCCGGTCACATTATTGCACTTCCATCACACCTGAAAATTCCCCCGGTTAATCATCTCCACTTGCAAACTGTCAAAAAAGCTATCTTCTATACTTACGCAATCGTGATGCGTAATTAAAATCCAACGGTTAGGGTGCAATTTAATCCTCGAGATCATATTACCCTTCAAATCAATCATTTTTGTTTCCATAAATACCCTAAAACGAGACAAAGTGTAAAGAGTTTTCTAAGGATAAATATGTCATTTTCAAGGTGAATGACTACAGAGTGATCAAAGACCATAGAAGACGGATTTTGGGTGTCATCATAATCTATAAACAAAATCTTTTCTTCCAATTTGTTTAGTTTTATATCATTAAATTTGTACACTCTTCTAGATTGATTCACTCCTACTCTCTTGATCACTTCGAATACTTGAACAATCTTTCCTTATTTTTAGATGACTTTAATCCACTTGTGTTATGTTTGTTGTAAAAACATTAATAATTAGTATAATAATTAAGATATTGTTAATGATTAGTCAAAATATTTTAGTGATTATATCATGAAAATTAAATGTTATACTAATGATTATATCATGATTAGTGATTAGTGTTCATTTAGTGAAAATAAAGTGCACATTTTGCATGTAAAAAAAAAATAAATAAATAAAAAAAAAAAAAAAAACTCCACTTGTATTTACGAATTATGATTCAGTTGATTTGTGTTATTATTATCTCAAGTAATGTCTTAAAAAGTTCAAATTGTTTTAGCTATACATAAACAACTACAGTAATAATAAGGTACTTAAGGGTACTTTTGTATGTCCCAAGCTTTTGAATGTGATACTACGTGTTACTTTTATTATCTTTAGCAAATATAAAAGAAATATCAAACTTTGATTTTGTTTGAAAAAATTTCAAAATGAGTAAATATTTTTTGACTAAAATACTTTTATATATAAAAAAAACAATACAATCTATTAATTACTTAAATAGTTATTTACATTTTAATCAACTTATTTTCTTCACTTCATTCACAAGCATATATAGAAAAGAAAAAAATAAAATAAATACACACAAAAAACATTGACATTATTATACACTATTATTATTCGCGAGTAATCGTCTAGTATATAAAAGCATTAAGGATCGTGTTGATCGGATACCTTACTACTTTTAACTCATGGTGTGTAGCTTTTGGTTTCAAAGGATATTATTATATGAAGAAAACATAATTTCTTGTATGGTTGGACATTTTGAGAAGGGACCGTTAAGTTAGTATGGATCATAAGTTATAAGTTAAAAGTTAAAAGTATTTAACTCATGATGTATACATTTCTTGCTACATTGTTTGTTTAAGGCCCTAATTTTTCAGGATCTTTATATAGAGAGAATTAGTCACATGTGTTTTTGGCCATTACTTTTAGAGATCCTAATTATGTAAAGTCCTAAATTAACCGATATATGTTATGAAATTTTAACCCTGTTATGTTTCTACTTTTAAGCCGACAGGTTGTAGAAAACTAATCCCAGTAACTACGTGATTTTTAGTTTATGTTAGGAATGGTTATTTGGTATGATGTGTTTACAATCAATTTTATTAAGTAGTAAAATTTACAAGGATAAGATATTTGCATTAATGATGTTATTAAACAATTAGAAGGTCTTGTTTTCTTCTTTAAAAATATAGTGATGATGGATTTAAGTATGCATTAATTTTCGCCAAAGAAATTACTAAAGAAGTGATTGTTGAACCAAAATTTGAATAAAACTAACTATAATGATGATGATAACTTAAAGGATTTCTAGAACTGATTGTTTCTTATACATTGTACATTGAACTATTTCATCACTTGAAAGTATGTGTGAATAATTTAGAGTATATGAGGTTATCTTTAGTTTTCTATTTATCATTGAATCACTTGATGATAACAAGTCAAAAGTTATTTTTTATTTTTTTACCTTGAAAGTTCTTTATGCCATAATAACTGCTCGGATATTAACGATATACTTTTATTTTCGGAACTAAGAGTTTTGAGAAATTATACATGTAAATAACGGTACACCGATTGATATACTTATCAATATTAGAAATCTAAATTCTTTCCCTAAAGTTAGCTAAAAATACCGTTTTTAGTGACAATTGTTTATGCGGAAAGAAGTTTTTCAAAAATAAAGTTAGCTAAAAATACCACTTATCGATTGAAAATGAAATATTATATCATATTTGTTGATCCCAGTTATGCACTTGATCGAATCCATTAGTTTGTAAAGGTTTAGTTATTTTAGATAAATCCAAAACAACTAGAATAGAAACTGTGTTTGAGTTTATCAAATACTATGCGGAATCTAGTACTTGATATTAAGAAGAACTTTGTATCAATGTAACAGTAAACTAATTTAATAAAGAAAACGCTTCAATATTGTTGATTATAATACGAATACTCAACAGTATTAGGGTTTTACAATCTTGAAGTTATAACTCTATGACTCAATGAATACGTATCTATCTAAATGCCCTAGGACATCCTTTTATAGATTAAGGAGTCCTAGTCGACTTACAATGACTTTTTATACAAGATAAATCTTTAATGAATCTTTTCTATAATTATCTAAACGTGTTACACGATATCACTATACTTATCTTACACATAAACCGACTTAATCTCTTTAGCAGCACTAATAAATAACCAGCATCACTAATCTTTAACTCTGGCAGCATTAATTCTTCAAAAAGTAGTAAGTTAGTACTAGCAGCACTAACTTTTCTTCTAGCAACATTAACTACTTAGTGTATTTCCTTGAAGTTCTTCAACATTACCAGCAGTAGTAAACTACACTAGCAGTCTTAACATTTATACCAGCAGTAGAAACATACTTGGAAGATTTTCATTTGAGTACCTGAGCAGTCTTAATCATATTGGCAGCAGTAATCATAAACAGCAGCAACTGGTCTTTGAATCCCAACAATCATCCCTTAAACTTGATATTTTCTTCTAAAATCATCAAGTTTCATTCAAAGCTTCAACCATCACCAGGAGGATGCTTCCAAACACTTTACCTGTCATTCTTCAAACATATGATAAACCAAACAAGTTCATCTGCCATGCTTTCATTCATGCCATGTTCCATCTGAAGTTTACTTTCCAGCATCATTCCTAGTGTAGTCTTTGTGAGTGGATATTTCTTTTCAACCAACATGTAGATATGCATAGCATCCATTGTTAGCTCATGAATCCCACATGAATCTATCAACCTCCAGCTTATCACTTTCTGGTTATAGAAAGGTCTTCTCCACACTTCATCTTCAACATGAGGTTCAAACATGGTCTTCAAGTCACCCCACAAGAAATAATCATGATCTGATACTGGTTGCTTCAATGGTTTTGTTGGTCCATACTTTTCTTTTACAAGCTTCCACAGAGTCTGCAAGTCTTCTCTGTCAAAGCTCTTAAGCATCTGATTAAACCTTGAGAAAACATAAGTCTGTCCATTAGCTCTTGTAATTTCATAAATTACTTTCCTTGGGCTCTCATTGTATATTCTTCAACCAACAATATCAGACAGTTTTGTAGCCAAAGGTTCACAGTCTATTGGAATTTCTTCATCATCTGAAATAATCACTATGTATTGTTTAATCTCTTCTGAACCTCTGTCATCACCTTCCTTCTGCTCTTGCTCTGACTGCTAATCAATCTTCTGATTTTGCTCTGACTGCTCATCAATCTTCTGCTTTATAGTGCTCTCCTTTTCTATCTCATCACCAACTCTCTTTGAACTCCTTTGTAGTTCTTTCTCTGCTTCCTTAGCATCTCCCACCACCTCCTCTGTATTCATAGCAATAAAAGTGTTCACCCTCTTGAAAACTTTGTCAAACTGCTCTTTAACCCTTTCATAACTCATGCCCTTGAATTGAGCAGGCTTCCATCCATTCATATTTCTCAAGTAGGTTTGTATTATTTGCTTTTGATGTGCTTTGGTAGGTGGTTTGTTTCTCTTAGCTTCAGCCCTCTTTTGTACAAAGAATTTCTTCTGCTGAGCTAAGAACTTCATGAAGAGTTTAAAATTTTCTTCTAATGACAGCTCTTCTTGTTCATCTTGCCACATTCTCTGAGCTAACATATGATCTGCATCACATTTGGCTTGTATGTCATCCCATGAGTTTATTTCAGCAAGACTAGCTTCTTCTGCCTTCCTGGCTCTTTCTTCCCTAATTCTTTGATCTTCAGCATTATACTCTTCTTGTTGCTTTCTTGCTATTTCTTCATCTAAGAGCATCTGCTTTGACATTGAAAGAGGTTTTTTCAGAGATTCTTCTATCATTATACTTTTGCCTTTATCAGTTGATGATGTTGTAGTGATTGTTGGTTTTGGTGTTGATGCTGATTCTCTAATCACAACTCCTTTTACTGGTGGTCTTGAACTCTCTTTGACTGGTGTTTTTTCTTTCTTCAGATCATTAATAGCCTGAGCCAAAGCGAGCTCTTCCTCATCAATAGAGATTGTTGCAGCAGCAGTAACTTTAGACTCAGCAGCATTAAGTTTTTCACTAGCAGCACTAACTGGCTCACTAGCAGCACTAAGTTCAGCAGCATCAACCATCAAGTTAGCAACTTCCACAATCTTTTCAACATTCAACCCAGCAGTACTAACAGACTTAGCAGCATCAACATCCTCTTCAACTACTAATTCAGTATCAACCACTTCATTTACCTACTGATCATCCTCTATCCCAGTTTCCTCGTCAACCATCACTTGATCCTCCCCTAAAGATGTGTTTTCATTCCTCCCCTGTTTGGGAGCATCCTCCTCCAAACCTTCAGCTTCACTTGAGGACTGTACCATAGCAGTTGTACCCACTTTTAATAATCTTTTCAACTTTTGAGCCCTTGACATTTTTCTCCTTTCAAGCCTAGCTACTATCTTCTTCAAATATGTGATTTCATCTTGTTGAGAAGAAGTAGTCTGTTTAAGATCAAGAACCTCCTTGGACAGTTTGGTACAAGTTGCCATCAATTCATTTAAAAGTTCCATGCTACCCTCATCACTTCGGAGTGTGTTACCTCTCCCGAGTGGTGAATCATAGGGTGTGTTAGGCATAGCCTCAAACCCAGTTTGAGCATCCATACCCCCCACAATTTCTGGTTGGTTGGGACCACTACCTAAGCTAGTTCCAGAGGAACTTGAATCATTAAGTGTTGCCTTGGTTCGGGTCTTACTTATGTTACCACTGGCCTGCTCTACATCTAAGCTAGCAGCAATAGTGGCAGCCCATTCCAAACTACCTCCCAACTCCTAATGGGTAGCCTCATCTGCATCCATACCAGCACTAGCCTGAGGTAGCTCAGGGCCCTTTTGTGTGTTCCTACGTTTATAGGTCTTTTGGATTGTTGAGGAAATGGATAAAAATGTGGGTGTGTATTGGGTTACAGTTGGGATTACTGAACCTTCACCCTAATTTTGACCTAGTTCCAACATTGTTTGAAACAATGGTGTTACTATGCCTAAAAAAAATTTCCCTCCCTTTTCATTTTAGCAAAATTTTATCTAGTATGAGAGGGAGCCTCATAAATCTTTTTGTGAGTTTTCTTTTCAGAAAACTGTCTGTCCATAAGCAGTTGTAAAAATGTTGGATTTAAGAAAATTTTGTTTGATGAACTATCCAAGCCCTTAACCACACTATCAAAAATTAATTTTGAAAAATTGAATTTTTGATTTGTAGCCAAGCAGATTATAGCAGAAGCCATATTGCTGCTAAACTCATTCCAACCAGTTGTCTTTGGACTAAGACACTGCAAGATAGTGTGGATTAAGAATTTCCACTGTGGGGAGAAGTAGGATTTGAGAATTTTTAAAGAATCATTTTTCCTGATATACCCCATCAGTGCAAGGTTTTCAAAAATTATAGAATTAGGAAGATTCTCAATTCCTTTAGCATCTGCTAGGTGAAGAACTCTCCTAACAGATGTCTCAGTAATGAGTATCTCCTGCCCATCTACAAGGGCATGGATCTGTTCTTCCCTATTAATAGTTTTGATCTTAGCAGTAGACCAAAACCGTTTAATTTGGGAAATATATATAGTAGGGTTTACTGTTAATGCATACCTTATATGGGTTGCATTAAGAAAATCAATTATTTCAGTAAAACCTTCAGACTCTTTAGGTTTTTGCAAGAATGCAATCATGTTGTGTGAGTCGGCAAAAGAAAGATTCGACATTGTTATGATTTTTGTTGTAATTAATGTGGGTTTTTGCAAATTGATGATAAAAAGAGAGTTAAGGTTTGTATTTAAGAGAATTATGTGCGCACGAAACTGATTAAGTGATCGAATTGGGGATTTAAACCCTTAAGGGAAGAAGTTACATAATCGTCCCCTGCACTCTCAAACCCGGCAGTAGAAACCTAGCAGCATTAAGTTAAGCTTGGCAGCATTAACTTATCCCTAGCAGTAGTAACATTGAGGCACTAGTACTAATTCCAATTTCTTACCAATCTAAAACTATTCTTTTCCTTTTTCCTGCAAAATGTTAGTCCAAAAACCACAAAAACACAAGCAATAACATTTCACAACAATCATAACATCAAATTATACTTAGCAGATTTAAGTATAACTAGCAGTACTAATTATACTTAACAGCAGAAACTCTTATTGACTTGAATAACAATACTAATCCATACAAAACTTTACAAAAACACAAAGAGATAAGAGATTTTAAAGATTCAACATTCCAATACTGGCAATCAAAAATTGAAATCTACCCACATCAAAAGCTTTTGTGAGCGCAACATTATTGTCAATATGAATTTTAACCATTTGAATTAACTTCTTTTCATTGCAATCTCTTAGAAAATGGTGTCTTATCTCTATATGCTTTGATTTTAGTGATAAACAGGATTTCTAATTATACACATAGTACTGCTATTATCAATAAAGATTTTGGTATGCATAAAATTGTACCCATAATCCAGCAATTGATTCTGAATCCAGAGCACTTGTCCACAACAACTTGAAGCAGCCACATATTCATCTTCTGTTGTGGAGTTTGCAACCACAGTCTGTTTCTTGCACTGCCATGAGATCAATCTACACCCAAGAAATTGACATCCACCTGTTGTAGATTTCCTATCCAAGCTTGCTCCAGCATAATCACTATCAGTGTATGCTACCAAATCAAAAGATGAATCTTTTGGATACCAAAGGCCCAATTTAGGTTGACCTTTTAAGTACCTAAAAATTCTTTTCACAGCATGAAGATGTGAAACTTTAGGACTGACTTGGTATCTAGCACAAGCACACACTGCAAACATGATGTCAGGTCTTGAAGAAGTAAGATACATCAATGAACCAGTCATTGATCTATACAAATGAACATCAAATTCTTCACCATCTTCATCCTTGAGCAAAGGCTTGCCAACTTCCATTGTTGTGCTTGCAGACTTAACATCTGTATACCTAAATTTTTTCAAAATCTCAGCAACATATTTATCTTGACTGATAAATATGCCATCCTCCTTCTGTTTAACTTGTAATCCTAAGAAGAATGTAAGTTCTCCCATAGAACTCATCTAAAATTTCTCACGCATCAGCTTCTCAAATTCAAGACATAACTCTTTTTTTGTGGAACCAAATATGATATCATCAACATAAACTTGAACCAGCAAAATATCACGTTTGTGTCTTCTGATAAACAAAGTCTTATCAATCTTTCCTCTATGAAATCCATTGTCCAACAGATATGTTGACAATGTTTCATACCAAGTTCTAGGAGCTTGATGCAAACCATAAAGTGCTTTCTCCACCTTGTAAACTTTATCAGGAAAATTAGGATCTTCAAACCTTGGTGGTTGAGAGGCATATACTTCTTCTTCAATTGTCCCATAAATAAAAGCACTCTTCACATCCGTCTGATACACCACAAAGTCTTTATATGAAGCATAAGCTAGAAACAGTCTTATAGCTTCAATTCATGCAATAGGAGCAAAAACTTCATCATAATCAATCCTTTCTTCTTGTGTGTATCCCTGAGCAACTAATCTTGCTTCATTCCTTACCACAATATCTCTTTCATCTTTCTTACATCTTAAAACCCATTTAGTACCAATTGCTCTTTTTCCTTTAGGTAAATCTACCAAATTCCAAACTTCCTGTAACTTGAATTGTAAAAGCTCTTCTTGCATAGCTTCTACCCAGCTTGGACCATTCAGTGCTTGAATCGTCTTCTTGGGTTCCACTTGTGATAAGAAACAAGCAAACAAACAATTTTGAAGGTCTTTGTGACTGTTTCTTTGTTTAAGGGATCTAGCAAAGAAACCTTGGTCCTTCAAATCCTTTGTCATTCTTCTTGTTTGAACAACAGACTTCACATCTCCAATGATTTGTTCTTGAGGATGATTCTTGTGAATTCTGGTAGTTGGAATAGGACTGACAGGGATAGTATCATCCATGTTGTTTATGTCAACCTCTGCACCAACTCCTTCATCATCAATATCAATATATATATTTTCCAAAGGAGGCATGTTTGGATCAAATGGATATTCATCCTCATTAACAACAATGCCTTCCTTGTCAGCAGTATTAACAATTTTATCTTTGTTAGTGTTGTTAGTGCTGTTACCATCACTAGCAGCATTAACATCATTAGAACTGCTAACATTATCATCCTTCTTTTGATCAACATTTTCTTGTTCTTTTCTTGGCTCTTCATCATCCTGCTGTTCATCATCACATGAAAACTTAACTTTCTCGGAGCCTGGGGGCTTTTGATCTAGGATCTTTGGTTCTTCATCCTGAGAACTCTTTGGACTTTGAGAGAATAGTAGATCAGCAGTCCATAATGGTAGCAAAATGAAATCTTTATTAGGTCCTGTCTCCTTTCTAGCTTAACCTGCATCATTACTTGCTTTTGTACCTTAAAAATTGTTAGACTATGTACCTGCAACAACTGGCTGATAGTTCATCGTTTTGGTTAGTGCATCTATATCAAACAACCAATTTGGTCCACTACCTGCAACATTAGGTGTACTCTCACTAAATTTAACATGCAAGTTCTCTTCAAGTATCCTGGTTCTACTATTGAATACTCTAAAGGCTTTACTATTCATTGAGTATCCAACAAAGAAACCTTCATCAGCCTTACCATCAAACTTGCCTAAGTGATCTATGGAATTAAGGATAGTAACAGGATACCCAAATGGTATTAGAAAGCTTAACATTGGAGTTCTACCATGTAAAAGTTCATAAGGAGTCTTGTTATGAGGCTTAACTACTATACTTCTATTTTGCACATAGCAAGCAGTATTAACTGCTTCAGCCCAAAAAGTAGTTGGTAACTTAGAATCAGCTAACATTGTTCTAGCAGCCTCAATTAGTGTCCTATTTCTCCTCTCTTCAACACTATTTTGTTGAGGAGTTCTAGCTACACTATACTGTCTCATAATACCTTTCACCTCACAAAACTGATTCACATCCTTATTCTTGAACTCAGTTCCATTGTCACATCTTATTACTTTAACCCTGTGATTTACTAAATTTTCTACCCTGGTTATAAAAGACTTAAGGATTCCACTGGTTTCATCCTTAGTTGCTAAAAAGAAAACCCAAGTAAACCTACTATAATCATCTGTGACAACTAGGCAATACATCTTTTTCATTAAACTTTTAACAAATGTTGGTCCAAATAAATCCATGTGCAACATATGTAATGGCTGACTTATAGAGTTCACTATTTTGGTCTTACAAGAGGCTCTATGTTACTTTCCCTTCTGAAAAGTAACACATGTTTCATCATTTTCAAAAACTTTTAAAGGTAATCCTCTCACAAGATTTTCCTTAACCAGTTTATTCATTGTTTAGAAATTTAAGTGTCCGAGCCTTTTATGCCAAGGTTTTGATTCATCAGATGTGGCTTTTGCAAAGAGACAAGTTAAACCTCCTTTGGAAACCATGTTCTCTAAATCAACACTGTATATATTGTCTCTTCTAGGAACTTTAAGCAAAACATGACTTTCCTCAGTTAACTTAAAGTCAGGAGACAAGACAATGCATTCAGTGTCATTAAAGAGAACACTATTCTTTTTGTCACACATTTGTGAGACACTAAAGAGATCGAATTTTAGCTCATTGATAAAATACACATTCTCAAAATCAAGTTTACCTGTTCTTATAATACCTTTGCCTGTGATTTTCCCTCCTTTAGAGTTACCTCCAAAGGCAACATATCCTCCATCGATAGCTTCAAAATCTGTAAGATAGGCAACTGATGCGCGTGATGTGTCGTTGCGGTTTAGCAGTTTTAATGCCTACTCAAGTTTTAAATTTATATTTAGCCGACTTATCAATAACACACACACTTAACGAGCAGTGTACCCGGTCAGTATGAAGATAATGGTAAGTAGAGTGTCGATCACTAAGAGTGGAACGTATTATCTAGTTATTCTAATCAGTATTTTAATATCCTAACGCAAGGGGGTTTCAGCCTGAGAGACTGGCACAGTTTTGTTTGCAATTAAATAATAAAATAAACAAATAGGCACGAATCAGCAAGTAGCACACACGTACACAGATAGATACTCGAGACAATAAGAGGGCTGTCCTTATGATTAAGTAGATTGTCACTTGTTTTATTGATAGCTTTATATGAAGTGTATGTAATTAACCCTTTCTCGTTGGTCCTATTCTCATCGGCGAGTAAACCCTTAATGATTACTTATGTCTAAAAGTTATTCCTAAGTGATCAATTTAGAAACAACCGTGGGAGCCACATCTTGTCCCGCAGTCGGATGCCCGCAAGCCACTAATAAACACAGAGGTTATCAATGCACTAATAAGTAGTAACCAAAGACATCAACATATAAACTTTAATTAATGAGAAAGCAGTTTTAAGGGAGTGCAATCTTTCCGTTGCCACATTACACAAGCCACCAATCTTGATGAATTAAAGTTTGCTAAAACAATAAAACAAAACTACTTAATGAATTAAATACATGCAGCACCTTCTTACAGCTCTTGTATCTTCGATTTGGGTGTGTCTTGTGCTGCCTCTTGACTGAATTCGTCCTCCTGTTCTGCTGTCCGAACTTCGGTCTTAGGGTTTCGAACTCTCGGAACTCTCTAATGCGTCTGGTCTACGGGGTATTTATAGTTTGTGTCTGAGGGAAGATGCGGCGCATCTACTAAGTAGATGCGGCGCATGTACTTAACTTCGCGTGGGGTCCAAGATTATAATATTCAGGAATATTCGTACACCGCCAGAAGATGCGGCGTAACTCTTGATTAGATGCGGCGCATGTCCTCTTGTATCTTGGATCGTATCTGGTGATATCTTGATAGAGATGCGGCGCATGTCGAGAGTAAGATGCGGCGCATCTGGAGCAGAATTGACTTGATCTTGTCCATGTCAGTAGACTTCCACTTTATGCACGTTTTGCTCCATTATTAGTCCATAATCGCTAAGTTTCACCAAATGCTTGTTTTTACCTGAGAATTACAAAAGTAAACAATTAAGTATCAATCCTCATACATAATATAGTAAAACAAGTCAAATTAATAGGATAAATGATAGTAATAAAATGTACTTATTTGAGTTCTGTAAGATCAGCAACATATCCTCTATCAATAACTCCTTGATCTTGTAATTCAACATGTGGATTGCCCTGCACATAAAGTAAGAAAATAAGTTTCTCTGGGGGGCCCAAGCCATTACTGACTTGGATCTGCCTTGTGCATCAACATAATCAAATCTTTTCAAGATTGATGCACTGTCATGTTTGGAAACATGGTCTAAAACTTTAATTTTTGGTTTCCAAACCCAACAAGATGAGGCCTTAACAGCATAAACCTTGTTACCCTTAGCAGCATTAACAACTGTTTTTGCCTTAGCAGTAGAAACTACTGTTTTTGGCTTAGCACTATTAAGTGCTGTTTTCTTTTGAATGGGCCTCTGAACATGTGATTGTGTTGTTTTTGAAAAATAGGGCATTGATCTTGTACCATTCACTATTGTTTTGTTGTGAGCAGTATTAACTTGTCTGGCAGTATTAATAGATACTGCTGATTTTGAAAAGTTTTGTCTAGCAGCACAAGTGATAATAGACCAGACCTTATTAATACTGCCCTTGGAATCAGATTCCTTTTAGCATTGGGGTGAGTATTTTTAGCAAAATTGATATGATTCACCCTCTGAGAATAGTTCCAAACATGTTTAACAGGATTATTCATCTTTGAATTTTGAAATTTATTTTGATGGTGCTGACAATTAACCTGCAAGTGTTCAAAACTACCACACATAACAAGCTTTATTAAGCATCTGATAATTACTTCCTAGCCTGTGTGACATCAAATTATTCCAGTTTCTCTTATTCCCTCTAGGACTGTGAATGTGCACCCTATGTTGCTCAACTTGATTGACAATGTTCCTAATATTTTGTCCTTGTGAATTAGGTTTGACAAAATTTATCTTTTCAAAACTAGGTTTAACTATTTTTTTTTTCAACCTTAGGTTGAGACACTCCCTCATTCTCATCATCTGACTCCCAATCTTCAATAATTGGAGCATCAGAATTCCTAACTTTCTTATACTCTTCTACGTTAGTCATCTCAACTACAGGTTCTTTAAACTCTTCTACACCAGTAAAAGAAAAATCCTTTGTTGGAGGCAAAAACTTTCCTGTAATGGGAGGAGAACATTATTATAGCCTAGACCACTACCTTTCCTACATTTGTAAAAAATCTGACAATATATAATCTTGTTGACATTTTCAGATGCATTTTCATACTTATTAACTGTAAGCTGAATACATTCTTTTTCCTTTCTGAACTACATCTTTTTCCTGTTTAGCAACTTCAATTCTTTTTCTAAGCTCTTCAATAAGTTCATCTCTTACATAAATTTCACTCCTTAAAACACTTATCTTTTCTACATATTCAGACTCATTTGTTTTAAAGAATTCAAATCTTTTCTCCACTGACTCTTGTCCTAATTTATAACCTAAACACATTAACTCAGACTTTCTTAAATCTTCTACCAGTTTATCATTCTGAGTTTTAAGTGACTCAACAGTATCTAAGCAGGATTTATAAGAACAACCAGAATCATTAGATACCTCAGAGTCAGAACTGGAAGAGGAAGATGAATAAGCCATGAGTGCAAAGTTTGGTCCTTCTACTGCTTGGTCACTCCAATCATATCCACCCAAACCATCACAAGACACCAAAGCTGTGGAATTAGTTGTTTCCACAGGCACAGTTTTCCTTGAGCTTTCTCCATTCTTGTAGTTTTGGCTCCTTGGTGCCCTACACTCTCTAGCAAAGTGTCCCTTTCTGTGACAATTATAGCATTCTACCATGGACTTATCAAACCCCATGTTGTCATTCCCATTGAATTTGAGCTGCCTTCCAGTATTCTTCAAGAATCTCCTAGCTCTCATTGTCAACATAGCCATCTGCCACTTCAAATCCATCTCTTCAAGATCATCAGGATGAATTTGTCCCAAGTCCTCATGTACAATCTGAGAACTATTAGTTTGACTAGCCAGGAATGAATAAATCACAACATCGCTTAAGTTATCAATGGTTGTAGAACTAGCAGCATTAACTTGAGTGCTAGCAGTAGTAACCCCATGAGCAGTAGTAACTGCTTCATTGGTACTGCTAGAGTTGTTTGAGGATGACACAAAAGCCATGTTTTGTGTTATTTGAACTTGAGCTAGTCCCTTTGACTTTTGGTTCATAAACTTTGAGGTTGTTGTAAAGATCATCCAGACTCATTGTGTCAAGATCAAGTTTATTTCTCCACATAACAACATGTGTGTTCCATTCAGAGGACAAGCTTCTCAAAAACTTTTGATTCATATCTTCCTGAGAGATCTGCTCACCCAAGATGTCTAGTTGACTTATAAGTTTTTGAAGACGATCAAATGTTTGATCCAACATCTCAAAACCTTAAGCAGAGAAGTTTGCATACTGTTGTTTCTAAAGATTCTTCTTTGTCTTCTTTGTAGCAGCATTACCTCCAAACCTCTTTTCAATAGCTTCCATTAGAGACTTAGCATCTTTAATGGAGTGGAACTTCAACTGATGTTCATTAGGAATGGCTATCATCAACATACTTCTTGCCTTAACTTCAAGTCTTCTTTGAGCTTTTTCCTCAACAGTTGTAAGAGGCACAATTGTAGTAACACCTTCTGCAGATTTTGTTGTTTTTGGTGTTTTGTTTCCATTCTCAATGATATCCCAGAGTTGGAAATCAATCATCTGAATGTACTGCTCAATTCGCATTCTCCAGATCTCATACTCCTTAGCCTTGAGCATTAGAACCTTTGATGCAATAACCATATGTGCAGAGTCTTGATCCATGTTTGTCAGCAAAATCTTGTGTGTTTAAACATATTCTTCTTTGAGTTGATCACAGCTTCTAGAACCACAAGCTCTGATACCACTTGTTGATCACAGTTATGCACTTGATCGAATCCCTTAGCTTGTAATGGTTTAGTTATTTTAGATAAATCTAAAACATTAGAATAGAAATTGTGTTTGAGTTTATCAAATACTATGTAGAATCTAGTACTTGATATTAAGAAGAACTTTGTATCAATGTAACAGTAAACTAAGAACACAATTTAATAAACAAAACGCTTCAATATTATTGACTATAATACGAATACTCAACAGTATTAGGGTTTTACAACATTGAAGCTATAACTCTATGACTCAATGAATACGTATCTATCTCAATGCCCTAGGAGCTCCTTTTATAGATTAAGGAGTCCTAGTCGACTTACAATGACTTTCTATACAAGATAAATCTTTAATGAATCTTTTCTATAATTATCTAAACGTGTTACATGGTATTACTATACTTATCTTACACATAAACCGACTTAATCTCTTTAGCAGCACTAATAAATAACCAACAACACTAATCTTTAACTCTGGTAGCATTAATTCTTCAAAAAGTAGTAAGTTAGTACTAGCAGCACTAACTTTTCTTCTAGCAACATTAACTACTTAGTGTATTTCCTTGAAGTTCTTCAACATTACCAGCAGTAGTAAAATACACCAGCAGTCTTAACATTTATACCAGCAGTAGAAACATACTTGGAAGATTTTCATTTGGGTACCTGAGCAGTCTTAATCATATTGGCAGCAGTAATCATCAACAACAGTAACTAGTCTTTGAATCCCAACAATATTGATTCTAAAAACTTAATAAAAGATTTCGCATAAAATAACATTTTTTTCTATATAAACGATTTTTCGGCAAACAACTTTGACAAAAGGCCACGTAAATGTTGAGCCGCCCATGATAAATCATCCTTGCAGTTTGATGTTGCTTGTTGGTTGTTTTGGTGTCCTTATGGGCTTTGTGTTATTATGTATTGCTAGATGTTCTTCTTGTTGTGTAGTGAAGTGCTTCAGGTTTGTAATCGTTGTTGGAATTTAAATATCATGGCAATCATATACTTAAACAAATAAACATTAAGAACACGTAGCGGAGGCATAAAGATCAAATACTTGTAATTAATTAACTGAAACATAAAGAATGCTTACCTTTTAGCAACTCCAAGCTATTACGAATCAAGAGAAGATCAAAACCCTAATTAGGGTTTATAAGGTTTAAAGAATCGACCCTTACCTTTTTTCGATTCAAACCAAGAAGCAAACAATAATGTGTTTGCACCACGTTCTTGTACACACGTACTATTAGCGATTCGATGTGAATGCTAGTTCTTGATCACAATAGATTAACCAAACACCTTTGTTATGCTCAGGGTCACTCACAAATCCCTTTTTGTGGGGTTTCACTCGTTGACTTAGGAACAAGAGAGGAGAAAAGAAGAAGTTTGGCATTCTATTGAAATCAAGTGTACCAAAAGATGAATACATGGGGATGTATTTATACCCTTATGGTAGATATCAAGTTTACTATGGATTCCCATGTGGGATCCCATATTCGGCCAAAAACAAGCACAAGAGATGGTTTCTAGAACTTTCTCTTGGCTTGTTTCCTTTTCTTCGTATCCTATTGACATTTACCAACCGTTAGTCAATTCCGTTAAGTACTTAATTCTCATCAGAGAAGAGATAAGGGTAATGTTACAATGAATGAGGATAGGTGTTGAAAGAGGCTCTTTAGTCGTTTATTGTGAAATAATAATTAAACATAACATTTTATATTAATTTTTTAAACATTGAGTCTCATACATAAAGTGTGCAATCCCGTAGTCTCGTTTTCGAATCCAGTCATACACATAACAGCTCCCACTTGGACAGATCTTAATATGTGTAATGACATTGGTTAGCGTCTAGCAACACGCCAATGCTCCCAGAACGACCATGAGTGTGGTTTCCCTGGAAAACCATTTAATGATTCATCATTGTATTTTATCCTTTTGTTACTAATATCATGTTAATATGGATATGGATTTTAGTCATTCCATAATTAACTATTCTATTTCTCGTTATAAATGATTGAGCAAGATTACCAAATCATCTGAACGTATTCCAGATAGATCTTAGGTATGGCCATGCAAACATCTTGTCAACCCTACGAAGGGCCCAGAAGTATTAAACTTCGAAACAAATTCTTTCTTGACTAAAAGAAAAACCCATGAATTTTGCAATACTTCTGAAAACAGCCCTTATAACCACCTGTTACGGATATCGTTAGACTATTTCACAAAAATGCACTACATTCATGACAGTTATCCGGTATCTCAAGTCTGAGGATAAAGATTCATGATTTACTAAATGACATAGATCCTTAAGTACAATCATGCGGTTGGGATCTATCCTATATTCAATTCATTGAATATCATGTGAATTTGATATGTCTACACATCAATATACTTTCAAGTATATTCTACCAAAACTCAGATTTGTCTTAATTCAATGATATTCCCATATCATTAATTGACAACGGACAATTTAGAATAACATAAGTTATTCATGGATTTAAAACATGCAAATATAGGATACAATCTATCATTAATGAAAATATACGTACCAAGTACTTTAATTCATTATAAATAATATTTGTTTAACATCGCTTATCCAAATACTAAATAAATCAATGCATGATAATTCTAGTTAATGAATTATGCCTCAAGTTATGACAATCATTCTTGTTGACAAGGCATAAATCAACCAACCTTGATCTATCAGAATTTTGAGAATACTTACTTTAAGAATTCAATTAGTGAAGTTCTTGTATGTGTGCATTAAACTAATTTGATATTGTCATATAATATTTCATAAAGTGTGTGACATCCTCAACCATCAATTTATGATAATTAAACTTTCAAACCTTTTAAAGTTTAAAGTATTCTTATTCTTTAATTTATAGTGCAATTATGCTCTTTGTTGAGTACAACTAGTTCACATGAGCATTAACAAGGATGAAATCCTACCATGACTAGTACTGAGTGTCATCTCAATTAAACAAGCATTATTGTCTACAAACAACAATATGCCCCTTTAAAAAATCCGTAAACTTTAATATCTATATTGTGTAATGTTTGATGCCTTCTAAACTTTCAAGTTTGTTGGCTATGACAATTTGCACAACAACTGACATATTGTTAATCAATAGAATCTGGGAGCAACTCCAGGCTGTGGAATGCAATTCTAAATCCAAGCATATTCTATTTTGTTACACCATTTATCTAATAACTTTCAATTAGATATCAATGTTGTCAAATCATCATGCATTCAAGCATGATCCAACAATAACATGATGTACATGAAAAATCCTTATGTTAGACTTAGATTTCATTCATGTTCTATCTTATCAAAGATATGTATCCATTTGAGACTTTCTAAATGATATAGCATGTTCTATTAGATCCATTTATTTACCGCATACGTTTATAGCAATAAACATATATTCCAAGGTTGTATGTCTTATTTCCTAAATCTTTCAAGCGGAGTTGCATTCCAAACTAAGACTTAACATTTAACTTATATGGAATGTGACTTCCTATATGTTATACAACATATAAAATTTAAGAAAATAAACATAATACTCCCACTAGCTCTTAGGAATACTTAGGAGTTATCTTATTTTAATTATAAATCAAAACTTGGATTTAATAATTAAACATAAGTTTTATCTCCTAGATGCATGCATTAATCCATTCATGAATTATTGCACTTTGTACACTTTCAAAGATTTATAAGAATTCAAAACCTCATTTCGATTACTTACCGTCCTCGCTAAAGTAATCACAAAAGAAAGAGTTTTTAAACTCCATTGTCAAATTTAATATTAATGAAAATAGATATGACAATTATCATCTTTATATATTTAATGTGCCTAGAAAAGAATATTCAATCATAGTTAATTACTTAAGTGTGGTTAATAATCTTGTCATAAGACATGCATTAATCTTGTGTACAATATTGTCCATATGATTTCTACACAAAGATTTAAACCACTAGGGTTTTCTATCTCTTTGAAGAAACTCATTTTCATTCTCTAGTCTAACCATAGAGTTCAAGATAAACCAAGTTTCCAAAAATTGATTATCTTTATGGACAGTATCTATAACATTCATAACATGAGTAATTTACCCAATTCAATATTTGGTAATACATCATAATGATTAACAGGTTTACCATGTTCCTGTAACTCATATTCCTCAGCATATTAATCAAATATCTGAGATATCTTTGCGGATCTATGAATGAGAATTCCATCATTTTGAGGTCTATCATTTACATGTTTAGCCTCATCATGATTTTCACCAGTGTATTTTAGAAGATTATGTATCTTGTAATTTTATCTTTTCAAGATAAAAACTCCCACTTGCCTTTTGTAATTTAGAGACTATCTATAAATACTTATCAAGTAGAGCAACACTAAATTGTTCTCTTTTGGGATATTACAAATACACATTGACAGTTCCTTATTCCAGTTTGTTAATAACTTGCTTCATCAGAAGTTTAACAAATTCAGAACTTCATTTTAAGACTTGATGTGATTCATCATATTCCATAATGGTGTCTTATTAATCTTCCAGGTTGGAGTCTAATTGAGCATATTCAATCCATACTCAATTTTCTAACCTTGACAACTTTTGGAAGAAAAGAAGATATAGTTATCTTGAATCAAACGCTACAACAAGAGTTTGATTCTCTTAACTGAACATACCATAAACATGTGGTATTTCATTAGAATTAATATTGTAAGACAATATAACAATATGTAAGATAAACATATATCTTTTGGCTTACCTATTTACCAACTAAGTGAACTTAATGGTATAATAGAATTTCCAAGCCAATCGCATGCTTTATAATACAAGTACTTTTGACTAAGTCACTTCATGTCCATGTCTCAACAAGAAGACATAAACTGTTATATTTCCACTATATGTTATAGGTCATTTATCAATGAATTCATGTATAGGTCTTATTTAAGAAGACATAACAAGTTAGCTTCTTACTTTATATTATTATAAGTCTTGTAACAATTAAAAGACTTCATGTTTATAAGAAGATATAAACATGTGTAGCTAAAGTAATCATGAACACCACCTCTTGGTTTCATAAAGTAATTTCAAGTTAATTTATTACTTCATTTATTTATATCATTCATAGAATACATAAATATCTAAATTGAAGTAGTACTAGATTACTTCATTTATTCATGTCATTCCGAGAATACATAAATTATTAAAATTGAAGTAGTATTATGTTATCATCTTGACACATGTTCGGAATAAGACAATCTTACATTTAAGTATATGAGTCCTATTAGAACATTAATCTTTTACCTTGCGGTCAAGAGAATCCATCAATCATATTAATATGTGTTGTACCTTGCACACAATAAATAATTCTCCCACTTGTGCATGGAACAACATCATGTAGCAAATAAACAACACGACACGCGTTAGTTTATGTGAACAATATGATTGTGTCATTGATATTAGTATAACAAGTAGATGTAGGATTTCATTGTCTAGTAAGGAAACGCACATGCTATCCTTAAAAATATAAGTGTCTACAATTGGAAAGTAATTATCTTGAGACATTCTAGAGATAATATGGGTTACTACCAAGATGATAAAGCTTGTAGCTCCCACTGAATTATAGAACATTACAATAATTCCATATTCAGCAATAAACACAATGCTCCCACTAGATTTGATAACATTGTAAGTGTTTCATAACCAGTGAAAACAAATAGCGTGCTTTTAACTTTCCTACACCTTTGAAGGCCCATACGTAACAATTACTTAGACACTAAAAGAGTGTATTCTACTATGT
Source organism: Artemisia tridentata subsp. tridentata (assembly GCA_021014915.2). NCBI lineage: Eukaryota > Viridiplantae > Streptophyta > Magnoliopsida > Asterales > Asteraceae > Artemisia > Artemisia tridentata. The sequence continues at coordinate 437,784,383 of CP139509.1, read as the reverse complement.
AGATGATGGACTATCCATCAATGCTATTAACATGAAAATTGGGCTTGCAATTTCCTCTTTAATAGGTCTACCATCCCTATATTGGTATGTAGCACCTTTAAATGGTCAATGAAAAACAACTAGATAAAATATGATAGTTTGTCTTTCACCATTTTTTGCGTTAATTAGTCTAACTTCTAATTTAATAGGGGTGTGCACGGTTCGTTTTGGGTCGATTTTTTGCTAAAACCGAAACTGAACCAAAATATTCGGCTTTTATAAAACCCAAAACCGAAACCATTTGGTTTTTGGCAGTTCGGTTTTTCCGGTTTATTATCGGTTTTGGTTCGGTTCTTCGGTTATTTCGGTTTTTAACCGTTTATATTTGGGTGTAGCAAGTTTATACCAACAAACTTGATTTTCGTAGAAAATTGGTTATTTTTCTTTATTTTTTTTCAAAATAAGCCTAATAATGTTATATCATAATTCTATAATGGGCAAATGGCACAAAAAGGTATCAAACTTAGGGTCCATTTCCAATCAAGGTACTTTTCTTTTTTTCTTGTATAAAAAGGTACCCAACAATTTTTTTTTTGCGGATTGGGGTGGTTTACTTTACTAACGTTCGTTAACTCAGTTCATGCAACATCCAAAAAAAATTTCAAAAAATATTTAAAAAAAAATTATCAAAAAAAATTTTTCTTAAAATATTTATATATTACTTTTTTAATTATTTTTTTTCGAAAAATATTTGAAAAAAAAATATTTCGAAAAAATTAAAAATATTTTCGAAAAAATTTTTCAAAAAAAAATTTTCGAAAAAATTAAAAAAAATTTCGAAAAAATTAAAAAAACTTTCGAAAAAATTAAAAATATTTTTCGAAAAATATTTCGAAAAAAAAATAAAAATTTTCGAAAAAAAAATTTTCGGAAAAATTTTCGAAAAATATTTTTTTTATATAAAAAGTTTTGAAAAAAAAATTAAAAAAAAAAAGTTTGAATTTTTTTTAAATTACTTTTTTTTCAAATTTTGAAAAAAAAAGTCATAGAAAAAAATTTTCAAAATTTTTTTTTAAATAACAATAAAATTCTTTTCGAATTTCTTTTTTCAAAATCTTTATTTTAAAAAAAAAATTTAAAATTTTTTTCTATGACTTTTTTTTTTCAAAATTTGAAAAAAGTAATTTTTCGAAATATTTTTAATTTTTTCGAAAATATTTTATTTTTTCAAAAATTTGAAAAAAGGAAAAAAAACTTTATTTTTAATTTTTTCGAAAATTTTTTCGAAAATATTTTTAATTTTTTCGAAATTTTTTTTTCAAAATATTTTTAATTTTTTCGAAAATTTTTTTTTTAATTTTTTTAAATATTTTCGGAAATATTTTAATTTTCAAATTTTTTTCGAAAATATTTTTAATTTTTTCGAAAATTTTTTTTCGAAATATTTTTTCGAAAATATTTTTAATTTTTTCGAAATATATATATTTTTTAAATTTTTTTCAAATATTTTCCAAAAAAAAAGTAATTTAAAAAGTAATATATAAATATTTTAAGAAAATATTTTTTTGATAATTTTTTTTTTAAATATTTTTCGAATTTTTTTTTTATATGTTGCATGAACTGAGTTAACGAATTCGAGGACCGAACATGTAAAAAAGGAAATTCGAAATTGTTTTTGGATGTTGCATGAACTGAGTTAACGAATTCGAGGACCAAACATGTAATTTACTAACGAACTGAGTTAACGAACGTTAGTAAAACACCTAAATCCGCCAACAAAAATTTGTTGGGTACCTTTTTATGCAAAAAAAGAAAAGAAAAGTACCTTGATTGAAAATGGACTCTAAGTTTGATACATTTTTGTGCCATTTGCCCTTCTACAATTATACACGTATTGACGAGACACACAAATGCAAGTGAACTTACACATAGTATGATCGTTGTCACGTAAGTATTGATATATTGTATATTAAACATACGTACACGGAAAAATAAAATATAAACGTTAAGATAATATATTATAAATCCACCTACAAAATTAATATGAATTTATAAATTAGATTTGTTTAGTTATTTATTTACATTATATTAGTTTATACTATTATATAACAAAACCGGTTAGGTTCGGTTTTTACGTTTCAGTTTTTGGATGAAAAATGAAACCGAACCGAATTTTTCGGTTTTTGAAAAAGTAAAAACTGAACCATTGGTTTTTAGTTTCGTTCGATTTTTTCGGTTTTCGGTTCGGTTTCCATTTTTTGGTTTCTTTTGCTCACCCCTATAATTTAATAACTTATTAAATGTCATACACATTTTTCATTTAACCAAATATCATATTTGTTATAAAAGAATTCAATCACCGAATGATGGTGATGAAATCTCTATGAAAAATAAGATGTGCAATTTTCTTAACTATTAAAGTTTGCTATGAGTTATATTAGAATTTAGACAATTTTAATGTTCCTATCATACCTTTCTCAATCATGAAAAGAAATAGGGTTGAGTCTCACTTTTATCTCATGGAAAGGAGACTCGGTTTATTCTTTTAGTAAAGTGGACTCTAGCCAAAAACCCCTACGAGTGTAGATCAATTTACCAATAAAAGAATAACCATCGTTTACGGTTTAATGTTGCATTAATACATTTAAAAAAATTAACAAAATTCAATTTTAGTATTTTCAATAATTAAATCTTTAAGAAAATTAAATACCCTTGGTAAATATTCATATAAACTATAGAATTTTCTTAAAGCTAGAATCCTAATTGACATAATACCATTACATTAGTTGATCTGCTAGTAATGATAGTATTCAACAAGGTAATTGTCGAACAATAATTGACAAACATTTTTCAATTCCTAGATCATTATGGGATATACAATTGCCAAAAATCTATTTGCAATGTAAACATGTTTCATCCCATCTTATGACTTGAGTCATAGATCTCACTAGCAAACTAAATTAAGTTGTCTAATTTAGAAACTGTAAATATTCCAGATATAGTCTCACGTAACATGGAGATTTACCTTGTCATTGCAATCTAGTTAAGATCTCACTTAAGCCAAATTGCAACTTCAAGTGTCTCTTATAATTAGACTAGCTTCAAGGCACGCCCAATGGGCGGCTAGCTTTAAGAATTTGTTTATAAAAATAAAAGAACTTGTAAAATGCATGATACAATAACGTTAAACAAATATAATGTTGAAAATAACGTTAATAGTTCCACATCAAAAAAAGGAATACTATGAATGTAAGTATACATTTGAGCCTTAGATTTCCGAAACTGGCATAAATCCATAAAGACATTGCAGCAGAGAGACATAATGTGTCATTTTGTGTGAAGTAGCATTATCGTCACCACTTTGCGTTACTAAATCCAAACACTGTTGTACAATGGACAATGTACCTGCAAAATGTAAGATATCAATATAGTAACAGTTTTTGTTAGTCTCGTAAACATAAGCTTTATGATTTGCCTTTAAAATCTACTTAGTCAAGGACAGGTCACATGAATTAAGTAACAATTTTACTCAATTTTTTCTTGACATCTTCATGCAATTAATACACTATCGAAACCCGAAACTAATATGCATAAAGATTGAGTTTCTACCTACCCAGTTTGACAGTCTACCCAACCATGTGTCTTACATCTTACTTGTTACTCCAATACGTAAAGCTGAATATAACATGGAAAAATTATAGACACAATGAAAACATACACATATAAACCTTTCAGCATGAGTTTTATAGAGACTGCAACCAAGATTAGTATTGTAACATGAACCTAAACCCTTGCCATTTGTCAAACAATAAGTTCTTTCACTCTGCACGCATATGATGTCTTCTCTATCTCACAAAACAAACCTTAACACATGTTACCTTTCCAACAATCTTTACTTAATTATATCATACATAAGACTGAAATTCTTTCACTCACTTGTCACAATGCAGTGCATACGATTTGGCCGCTGCTCTCCTTATAGACCATTATATCCCATCATCTCATCTCAGTTTATATGTGTTTGGATAAGTTTATATAAAATTTTATCAATACTGCAATAAGCCCATAAGCACCTAAACTAAGCTTAACCAAACAACCCTTAAGTCCTACATTAGTTAATACCTAATTGGCACGTGTATGTTTGTCTAAATTCTATAATTTTTAAGGATATGGTTGTTTTAGCTTAAGCATATTTTCAATGAGTAACTTATAGGTATTGAAGAATAAGCTCGTCACTTACTACGTTTAAGGTGTTCAAATTAGCTTATATTGCTAATAAAACCAAAAAGGACATTCCTAAATAACCTCATAAGGTTATCCAAACACTACAATGAGCATAATTTTTACAAATAAGCTAATAGGCTAAAAAAGAAAAAAACATTATATTGGTTAGAGAAATCAAAACATACGTTTGGGAGAGAAAGATCAAGAAGGCTCAACTGGAATACGAAGTCGGGGATTGTTAGCTGCTCACAAGGGACATAGCTAAAAAGCTGAAGAAGTCGATCAACATATAAAGCCTTTTTATACACGTGCGAATCAATATCAATATCAATATCCATTTATATAATAAACTTTTCATAACATATTCTTTATTTGCCATTCAACCATTACATGTACAATTTTACCAAACATTTTTACTACATATGACTATCAAATGTGGCAATTAATAAAAAGATGCAAGGAGTTTCAAGCATGTTTGTACATAATTACATACCATACCAAAAACATTCTAAAATGTATTTGTGAAGATTAAGCTTGAATGGACCAGTTAAATGAACTTTACAATTAAGATACACATCTATGACAAATTAATAATTAAGTAACACATATATGAGAAACTAATTAATTATTAACTCACATGTTGTCATTCATGTCTTCAAGAAGGTCCATTGGGTTTCTTTGCCAATTGTTTCCTATGAAATTGGGAGCTACAATAACCGTTGTGACATGAGCATGTCACGACCCTTTCCTTTCAACTTTACCCATAACTGCAACCAGAGTAAACATGTTAAGTTCACGTATCCTTGCAATGTCACATGGCTATGAAATAGAGTTATACACAAAAAACAATGGCATGTTGGTTCAGTTATGTTGGTTCATAACCATCAGTTATACAACTTAAATATAAAAGGTGTAACCCCAAGAACTGAAGGCGACATCATACCATTTAAATAATGGCATGTTGGTTCAGTTATGTTTTACCTCTCATATGTCAAATGGGCACAAAAAAATGCTTAAAACTAATTGTGCCGGATAGGTTGAAGATTACTTTATCATAGATGATTAAAATTGTAGCGGCACATGGTCTTGCAACATAGATTATTATAATTGTAGATATAACTTGATCATAAAAACCTTAAGAGCACATTTATTAATCCAAGTTTTGTTGAGGTATTTTATCAAACAGATTATGTGCATATAACCCATTATAAAGTTCAATCCATAGTTTCATAATTAATCCAATAATCAATCACGCAATGTAAAAAGATCATGATTCAATATCATACTCTAAAAGTCAAAAAAGATGATACCTTGTATATCATACTTGAAAAATTAAAACATCAAGACCTAAAGCATACAATTAACTGATTAATGAATCGCAAACAATAAAATTGAAATAGAACCTGTGTGCAAATAAAAACTTCTTCGTTCACCTTCTTCAACAAAAACGAAAAATAACAAATTGTTGTTAGGTATTGCACATTTCATTCAAGACAAAGATCATCAACCTGCAAAATGGAAAAATTATAGTAGGGTTTAGAAATTTTTAATTTTGAAATTGAAATTGAAATTGAATACCTTGGAATCGAATTATACCTATGTTGAGGTATTTGTTAGGGATCTTGATCAATTGTTTTTTGAATCATTGGATGTGTTTGTTAGGGATCAAGATCAATTATTTTTTTTGTTAATTTGTTCAACATCGATCATCGATAGTTTAATTTCGGGATTTTTTTATTTGGGATTGTGGACTATTTTGGGGTTTTTTTGATGGGGGTTTGTTATTCAAAGGAGATCCGGTCAGGTATTACACAAAGAAATTCAGGCGGGCATGCAATAATTTGCGATTGATTGATTATTGTTTGATTCACACGAAAAATTAGGGGTTCGGTTATGATCAGTAATTGTTTTTTGATATTTTGGGGGTGGGTTTATTGAGAGTTAATGTTGTGAGAGGGATTTCAATGTGAACAATTATATCAAATTATTTTCTAGGTGGCAGGTTTTAAAGAATTTTGGGGAGAGATCAAATTTTCAAAACCCTGTTTTATTAATAAAGTAGATGGCATTAAAGCCAAATTGCAACTTCAAGTGTCTCTTATAATTAGATGGCATAAACTTATATTTTAAAGGGTACTACTTTTGATGTGTGTAATCAAAATATGTACGAAAAAGCATGCATACATCTTCGTATCATAGGTTTAAGAAAACTTTTCTTATTAACCAATTTCACTAAGATTAAATCAACAAATTTTTAATTGAGGTATTGGTTAAACCAATCAAAAAATTACCTTTAATTATCATCCATTACATCGTACTTTTGCATAAGTCAAAGACTTAGTGTTTCGGATAATTACCACAAAGTGGCGCATGGAATTAAAGGTCAATTCACCCTTAAGATGTTTTGTATATAAAAAATATTCGTAGGTAACTCCAATTTTGACGCACAAAGAAGCGGAGAAACAAATGTTAGCTTAAAAGCCAATTAAAAAACCGTTTCTTTCGGTTGCCAATTTAATGGTTAACCTCCTTATACCCCTCTTGTAGTTTGTCAAGATTAGATGATCCTTTCTAACTATTATGGTACAAAAACAATCAATCAACTAAAAGTTTTAGATTTAACTCTTAAAAACAAATCCAATTTTGCCATTATTTAGTCCGGTTTATTTTCTATTCATAAAATTACCCTTTGCTTACAATCATGTCAAAACAATATATAAACAAACAAGCAATTAATAAAAATAAAGAACTAGAATAATGAACATGCTAAATAAATCAACTAACATGCATATATTTATCTAAGACTCCCATTGGTTTTCGATCAAATGGTACCAATGGACAACATACACCAAACTATTTGGTTGTGTAAGTTTCATAATAAATATATACAATAACACACATAGTTGAAATTAAACAATGCATATTGGGTCTTCCTAAATATTAGGTCCTCCATAATTTTATAATTAATTAAATTATTAGTAAATTAACATGTCATACAATTTTTAATTACTAATAAACCCTAATTAATTATATCACAATTAACATGTAAACATAACACGTAACAATTACTACATAATAATCAATATGATCCATGATCAAACATGCACGTTCATCATGGATCCACACAAACTTATTAACAATTAATCAAGTTCCCAAGATACGCATACAATTCCATGTTACATAACAATTATTCATGAATTAACACACATAAAACAATGCATGCAACATAGGGTTTCTACAATTTTTACAAAACCTAAAATTATTTTACTTATAAAATATGGATCGACCATAATAAAAAAAATAAAAATAAAAATTAGGGTTTTGGTTTCATAAACCCTAAAAATCAAGAAAACATGCAATAAACCATAAAGATTCAATTTTTATGTGTTTCGGTAATTAATTACGCAATATTAACGGCTCTGATACCACTGTTGGAATTTAAATATCATGACAATCATATGCTTAAACAAATAAACATCAAGAAAACGCAACGGAAGCATAAAGATCAAATACTAGTAATTAATTAACTGAAACATAAAGAATGTGTACCTTTTAGTAACTCCAAGCTATTACGAATCAAGACAAGATCAAAACCCTAATTAGGGTTTATAAGGTTTAAAGAATCGACCCTTACCCTTTTTCGATTCAAACCAAGAAACAAATAATAATGTGTTTGCACCACGTTCTTGTACACACGTACTATTAGCGATTCAATGTGAATGCTAGTTCTTGATCACAATAGATTAACCAAATACCTTTGTTATGCTCAAGATCACTCATAAATCCCTTTTCGTGGGGTTTCACTCGTTGACCTAGGAACAAGAGAGGAGAAAATAAAAAGTTTGGCCTTCTATTGAAATCAAGTGTACCAAAGGATGAATACATGGAGATGTATTTATACCCTTATGGTAGATATCTAGTTTACTATGGATTCCCATGTTGGATCCCATATTCGGGTAAAAACAAGCCCAAGAGATGGTTTCTAGAACCTTCCCTTGGCTTGTTTCATTTTCTTCGTATCCCGTTAACATTTACCGACCGTTAGTCAATTCCGTTAAATACGCTCTTTAGTCGTTTATTGTGAAATAATAATTAAACATAACAATTTATATTAATTATTTAAACATCGAGTCTTATACGTAAAGTGTGCAATCCCGTAGTCTCGTGTTCGAATCCGGTCATACACATATAAAACAATCGTATCCTCCAAGTTTTGTTAGTTCTTATTGATATGTCTGTCGTTGAAAAAAAAATAACGTACATGATATAATTTAAGCTAGCACTTCCTACTTTTTCTAATCATGTTATTGTTAACTAGTACTCGTATAAATTAGAAGAATATAACATTGATCTTAAGTTAATTGATGTGCAACGACAAAATTTAATTCTCTATATCTAAGTTGGGGCATACTATACATACCCTCCCTACAAAACCCTCCTTACCCCCTACCTGTACAAGGTTATGTTTTTCTCTTTTGTCTTTTAGCTGTTTTAAGTGTCCTTTTTTTTTTTTTTTTTTTTTTTTTTTTTTTAAATAGCAATGTGACTAGCCAAAACAACTATAAGGTTTTTTTTTTTTTTTATTTTTTTTTTACTGTATTGGAATCTATATCTGTGTCCTTTATTTGTTAATAAGCAGTGTCCCTTGTAGTCCTTTTTATTCCCATTATTAGTCCCTTTATCAGACCCTCCAAGCACGGGTGTAGTCTTTTTTATTCCCTTTTTTTATTATAAACAAAAAACTTGCATTCACAAAAAACTTGCATTCACAAACTAGCAACTAAAAATACCAGTGATCAAACTAGCAACAAAAGCTTGCATAAAGGAACGATGAATACATCACCGTTTTACACGACTGAGGTATAATTTTACGCTATTACACATATTACTTTCAAAAATGCGTTACGTTTATAAAAAATGATAAATCGAGATTTTTTATAGGCTCATATTATTATCGTTTTATCATTTTGGCTGCAAATTTGAAGGTTGCAAAGTGGAAAAAACTCACTTTACTGTCCATTCAGTTATGCTATGCCAATCAAAACAAGCTTTTTTTTTTTTTTTTTTTTTTTTTATCATTATCGCCGTATCTCGGTTTTTTAAAAGAAACCATTTAATAAAACCAAGTGTAGAAAACAACTGCTTATTTTAATAATAAGCAGTTTTAACAAACCATCACAACTGCTTATTTGATAATAAGCAGTTTCAACAAACCATCACAACTGCTTATTTTAATAATAAGCAGTTTCAACAAACCATCACCATCCAAGAACACCAGAACACCTGCTTATTTGATAATAAGCCATCACAACTGCTTATTTTAATAATTAGCAGCTTCAACAAACAAACCATCACATAATAAGCCATCACAACTACTTATATATTTAATAATAAGCAGTTTCAACAAACCATCACAACTGCTTATTTTAATAATAAGCAGTTTCAACAAACAAACTATCACAACTGCTTATCTAAAAAGATCTAAAAAAGTAGTTATGAAAAAGCAGCACATAAGCAGTTTTTCACCCATTATACTTGCATTCACAAAGCACATAAGCAGCACATAACCATCACAACTGCTTATCTAAAAAGATCTAAAAAAGCAGTGATCAAACTTGCATTCACAAAGCACATAAGCAGCACATAAGCAGTTTTTCACCCATTATACTTCCCACCCATAATCACATAAGCAGTTATGAAAAACTGCTTATATTCAAATAAGTTATAAAACTGCTTATATTCAAATAAGTTAATATAAGCAGTTTTATAACAATAAAAAAAGTAAAACCGCGTCCCACTATCACCATCCAAGAACACCATCAACTTTTTTAGATCTTAAAAATATAAGCAGTTTTATAAGGAAAAAGATCTAAAAAGATCGAAAAAACACCATCCAAGAACACCACATAAGAAACCACCAACAGTTTTTAGATCTAAAAAGATCTAAAAAACACCGTCCACAATGTACAACATTTTTTTAGATCTAAAAAGATCTAAAAACACAACCAGCAGTTTTTAGAACACCACCACCACCAGTTTTTAGATCTAAAGAACATCATCTAAAAACACCAGCAGCAGTTATTGGTCGAAGAAACTACCAAGAAACCACTAGTTTTGGGAGAGATAAAACCGTGGGTGGGTGGGAAGTATAATGAATGAGACAGACATAGGGGTCCGGGTGGGAAGTATAGTGAGTGATAAAACCGTGGGTGGGTGGGACGCGGTTTTAGCTTTCATTATTATTATTATTATTATTATTATTATTATTATTATTATATTTATTTAATAAACACTACTTTCATTAGAAAAACCACAGGGTTACAAGAAATTAGTGGGGAGCCTCGACACTAACTAGGCCCCCACACCTTTCTGAATACAAAAGCTAACTCTATGAGAAATAAAAACACCACTTTTAGGATTATTATTATTATTATTATTATTATTATTATTATTATTATTATTATTATTATATTATTATTATTATTATTATTATTATTATTATTATTATTATTTTATTTTTTATTCAAAGTTGTAACAAAAAAAAAAAAAAAAAAAAAAAAAAAAAGTTGTAAAAAAAAGTTTTTAAAAAAAATTGTAAAAAAAAGTATTTTTTTTTTAAAGCTGTAAAAGTTAAATAAATAAAAGTTGAAAAAAAATATTTTGTTAAAAAAAATAAAAGTTGTAATGTATTTTCAGGTGTTCAGTTCTCCCGAGCAACTAACTAATTGGGTGCATGGGATCGGTTTTGTTATTGTTAAAAAAAGAACAAAATCAGAGAAGGGGTATTTGTACGGAATCAATTATGGGTGTTCAAAGGGTGAGAAGTATGAACGTGAAGGTTTAGAAGATGAAATTCAACGGCAAACCAGTACCTCTAAAACCGATTGTCCATTCAAATTAGTGGCAAAATATTCTAAAACACAAGATTTTTGGAGGTTGAGGGTGAAGTGTGATAGGCATAATCATGATTTTGTAGAGTCGTTGCATGGTTTCCCATATGCAATGCGATTAAAGGATGATGAGTTCAGTTTGGTGAAACAATTGACAGAGTATCACGTACCACCACGTCATATACTTTCGTCAATAAAGGAGCGTAATCCGGATAACGTGTCTAGCGTTAGAACTATATATAACGCACAAAATAAGATCCGTGGAGCCATAATAGGTCATAGAACTCCAATCCAAGTCCTTTACTCACATTTGATGCATTCAGGGTATACATATTACGAGAGGGTAAATGAGCATAATGAGCCTGAGGAACTATTTTTTTCACCCCACGTCATATGCTCTATGGTGTACATTCCCTGAAATCATGCCAATGGACTCAACATACAATAATACGTTGTTTAAATTGCCACTTTTTGAAATTGTCGGATTAACTTCAACAAACAAAACATTTTCAATGGCGTTTTGCTTTTTAGACAAAGAAAAGGGGCCTAATTTTCAATGGGTATTGCAATGTGTGAAGGAGGTGATAGACGAAAAATATTACCCGCGTGTTATCATCACTGACAGAGATTTAGCGTTGGTTGGGGCATGCAGAGAAGAATTCCCGAACACAAACAAATTACTCTGTCAGTGGCATATTTCACAAAATGTGCTTCAGTATTGCAGAAATAGATGCAATACGCTAAAGGAGTATGAGTCCATTAAAGGAACATGGGATTGGATGGTTAAAGCTCCAACACGCGGCATATTCGTGCATTATTATGTACACCAACAACAGTTATTGGTCGAACATGCAGGTACTTAATTATTAATTCATTGTTTTTATTATTTAATAAATAAGTACCCGAATGACTTTTTATTAATTCATTGTTTTTTCAGATATTTCTTTGTATCTGAATAACTGGCTGCAAGGTTATTCAGACATGTTTCTCGCGTTTATTACCGGTCAATATCGCAGCTACGACCAGTCAACAACATGCAGAGTTGAGAGTCAACACTCGTTGTTAAAATTATACTTGGGCAGCACACAGTCCAACTTAGACATGTTGTTGAGTTCGATCGATAAGATTCTCATTGCGCAAGAAACTGCGATAAAGGAAACTTTTAATAGAAGCAAAAACGAGAAAATGAATAAATGTAATATACCACTATTTGCAGAATTCTGTTATAAAGTTTCCAAATATGCTTTGGAACTCATGTTCGATGAACTCCAACTGTCGATCGCCGCAAAAGATTGTAGTCATCAGTTGCGGTCAGTTTATGGGCTACCATGCTTTTACGAACTGCTTTACTATCAAATTCATAGTAAGTATATTAAATTTATGACTATCAAGTTATTTTCCCCATTAATATCAGTAATTTATATAAGTCACTTTTAATGAATGCAGAAATGGCCATTCCACTGGATACAATTGATATTTTTTGGAGAACCCTATCTGTTCCGTGGCCTAGTATCAATACTGAAGATGGTCCTTCTTGTGAACCTGAAGATGATCCTTCTTGTGAAAATGACATACAACAATTCGAGAGTGTTTTTGGCAAAATATCGCCGTTTGTCAAGAAAAATATGTTAAAGAAGGTGAGAGGGATGTACGATCCCGAATCTGTTGATATACGTCTACCTGTTGTTCACAAAAGTACTCGTGGACGTCCGAGCGCAAAGGACAAAAAGTCCCAGAATTGAATAAAGTACCAACCGTAGATCACCAAAAAAGCACAAATTCAAGATCTACAAAGTCCCGGACTTGAACAAACAACCTGCGAGACATAGTTCTTACATGGGTCCTAGAGTTGAACAAAGTATAAGACACAGGTTATACTTTGGAGATGCAGTTAGCGACTATTTGATTGAGCAGATTCCGGAGATTTTCCGTCGATACATCATAAGTATTTATAATGTGCGAGGTGATGGAAATTGTGAGTTTTGGTGCGTTGCCCACGGTATTGGTCAACACGAAGAAAGGTGTCGCGATGTTCAAATGTGGTTATTGCAAGAGTTAATAGTGGCTTTTACATAAGTATGTGGTGGCAAAATGACTTTGCCCAAATTCGGAGATCAGTAGACTGGTTCGAAAATGGATTTGCACCGCGAGATTACTGGATGAGTATGCCAAACACGGGGTTGGTTATTGCTTCAGTGATTAACCGGCCTGTTGTATTTATATCCGAGCGACAAAGTCATACATGTTTTTCGCTTTTTTCCGGTCCAGACTTATCACAAGGAACTGGCCCCCTTGTGATTGCCCGTGTGGGGGATGACGACTGTGGTCACTTCTTTTATCTGACTCTAGACGAAAATTCCCCACTTCCGGATACTCACCCACAATGGGGGGCGTTTATGACTAATGGTAGAATTTTCCTAATATTTATATTATTGACAATTCATTTTCTGTGACTAGGACACCTGACTAGACCGTTATGTGTTAAAACGGATAACAGACCTGAACATATTGTCACCCAGAAATCTCACCAAGGAACAGTGAAATTATCACATCTTATAATTTACTCATTTTATTGTAGTGAAAACGGGAGGTTATCCCAGTTTCGCTCAGACTGACACCACACGCAAACCGAAAATGAATCTGAAACTCAGCAATGATAGTGAATAATTAAGAACTCAAAAATATATTCAAGTATTACATAACGACTTTAAAGATATAATATCTCATATTTGTGACGGTTCCGGGAAGGATCCGAATTTGACACAGTTTAACGAGACGCGGGTATAAAAAAATACCACCCTCTATCTAATTATTCACTCACTAATTAAAATAAAACCATCACTCCTCCACTCACACAATTTTCGAAAAACCTGCAAACCCTACCCACCTTATTTTTGTCCGCCCCATCCCTTCCCCATAAACCATCGATCCATCCCTATCCATCACCATAACAAATGCAAACTCTATTGACTCAAGAACCTTGTCCTCTTCATGGATCTAGGTTATCCCACAAGTCAACCTAGGAAGAACCCATTGAAATAGAGATAGCACACAAAGGGTAAGATTATACCTCCCAAATCCGAAAGTCCCATGGAGTTACTCTCCAATATTCAGCATAAATCCGCGCCTCCAAGAGGATTATCGAATCACAATTCATCAAAAATACACCAAAGATCTGAGAAGTTCTCAAGAAAGGAGGTGTTGTGATTCGATTTGGAGGTTTAGGGTGATCGGTATTGGAGCAGTGGGTCTCGGATTTGAAGTTCACTCAAGTGTTCATCCATCAAAAATCATTGTAAGGTTTGATAATAGATTCGGTTTATTTATTTATTTAGAATCATTCATGATAAGAAATTATAGGTCGAATAAATAAATAAGATTAGTATTGATGTTATCATTTTTCTGTCGAATTGATACCCAGAAACACTTATGGGTTTTGAGGAAAATTTAAGAGATATGATATTAGGTCGAATAAGATGTCCAGGAGTAGTAATTTTTGAGAAAGGTTGAAATTTTTTGTTGTTGTTGTCATTAGAGTGGCATAGGAATTTGGTAGAATTAAGTTGTTCATCATGTTTGTGTTGTGTTCGAAGCCACCAAGAAGAATAGGTTCAGGATTGAACCTGGAAATATTGTTGAATCGAGTAGGCCATTAGTCCCCATGTTTGTAGTGTATTCGAAAGAATCTAGAGAAACCACAGGTTCATGGTTCGAACCTGGGATGTTGTGGCTAGAATATGAGGGCTAGGTGGTATGTCGTATAGCTACTAAGTGAGTGGTGAAAGCCCATTGTGACCAACAAAGACCTTAACCGAACCATTGACCACCAAAGCTAGGCGCAATGGTGGTCAGGATGGACTGGGAAAAACACCTCATCTAGAGGAAGTTTGATCCGAGTTAATAACAACCATTTGACCCCAACCCATGAGTGTTACACCCACGGTTCAAGCCTTGGAAGGCTCACTCGACCTAAAACCCAAAAACCTTAACGAAAGGTAACACCATTACGGGGATGGTTAGAAGTTGACTGGAATACTAAAGTCCTTGTAGGGATATACCCCAAGAAACTAGCAAGTGATGAATATTTAGAGTCCAAGTAGTTAGGATCATGTGAGGAAAATTCCTCCTCTTGTCGACCTATAGTTGAGTCAAGAACACAAAGCATTGTTACCACTTAGATCCTCAAGACACAAGGTCGAATAGTACTTGAACCTTGTCAAACGAATTAAGTCTTAAGAAACACAGCCAATGGCCATTCTCGGCCAAGATAATGAATGCCAGGAAGTATTACACCAAGTCATTAACTTGGATGTTTGTGTTTCCTTGATGAAATACCAGGCCGAAAAGTCCAATGACCAGGCTCAACTAGGACCCAAAGGTTAAGCCCAATTGACAGCCTTTAACACACCCCACAACATGGGTCTGTAAGCCCACCTCTAGGCCTACCAGATTGAGTATAAAACCCAACCCATTCGGCCCACCAGACTTGCGTGCACATTAGGAGATTTAGCCCAACCCATTTATGAACTTATCTTCCCCCTCCTAGGAAAACAATGGGCGGCAGCCCAATAGGTGTTAAATGCTAATCCGAATAACAGTTTTATGAGATTTGTCGCGAATAAATAAAATGAATACGAGCCGTTCACGAAGATAATTTGTATTAACTAACATCTAGACAAGTAATAGCCGAAAGACAAAAAAAATGAAATTTCATTTTAACATTAACTTACATAAAAACTTGTATAGTCAAAATGTAAAGCTTGACAAAAATTATTCGACATATAAGTATATAAAAGCTTATATAGCCGAGTACCAAGTGAAATTTCATTTACATTAGCATATATGTACGTAAAAGCTTGAATAGCCGAAATGTTTAACGCGACGAAAATGATTAAAACAACTAGATTAGATATATAGACATTGTTATACAAATGTTAATACATACAATTTGGAAAAATAAAGATATATATCGACATATACTTGAGTAGTAAAATGTGGCACTCAAAGAATAACAAATCAAATTCACGATAGAATTAGACCATTAAACACGACGGGATATATACATGTTGACGCCCACATTATTACTTTTAAAACTAAATCAAATAAAAATAAATGTCACCAATTGTACATCAAACTTAACTTGAATGAACTTAACGATACATGTGATTCTAAACTAATATAGTGTAAAAATGATTTCTAATGAAAACGAGGACTTAGTTAAATTAATCAAGTTAACGTTATATATTCAACTACACAAATCATACACTTATTAGGTAATAAACGTCACATATATTAAGTCTTACTTTTAAAACCAACATAGGCGGACCTAGCGAGCAATAAATATATTTATACATATCACAACTAGATTAATTCATTCGTACCTTAGATCATTAGATATTTCCCAACCCCTCATTACCGTACCTTTAGGTCAATTATAGAGTAAACCTCACCATCCCTTAGGAGAGACCTTAGTAACCACACTTGCCGCCACACAAGTGACAACAATATAGATACACTAAAACATTGGAATTAAAATCTGAAAGGACTTGAAATTTAATACTTGAAACTAAGACATTGTTATTTAATCTAGGTTGCGTGTTGGTGCCGTGCACTCCCTAATTTCACAACATTCACTGTTCAGACCATTAAATGTGAGTTTATAGCCCCATTTTTACTTTTACTTGTTTTACCAATATGGGGTGAGAAACATGCAAATCTTTTATGGACGTTAATATTATTATTACTCTTTCTCAAAACTGTTGCGTAGTTAGCCTAAGCCTTAGAACCCGCTATCATACCCATTTTCATGAGCCGTTAATTTCCTTTGGGAAGCGCAATTTCTTTAGATAGATCTATTGGGGTGACTCCCCCGTTCGGTTGGCCAGACAGGTCAAGGCGAACGTATAACAAGTCGGACTTCGAGTGTATTGGGTTAAACACTCGCTAAGGGCCCTTTGACTATTATTTATGTGTTAGAGATTAACACACTGAACCGTCGAGCTTCGGTTGCATGAACTTAGTGCTAGCGCGATAGATACTTTTGTATGACATTATATGTGTTATAATGATCATGCTGGTCCAAACTAATTATTTGATGACTTTATTTAAACCTATGAACTCACCAGCTTTTTGCTGACTTTTTAGCATGTTTTTCTCAGGTGTGATTTGATTTGGTATAGCAAGATATGGCAGGGCAAGGGTCATGGAGCTCTTTTGACAGACTGGCAATTTTATTTGGGACTTGTTTTTATGTGGGACCACCGTACTTAATGGGTCTAATTTCTATCTAAACTATGATTTATCTTTTGTAAAACTCTAAATGTTCATTTTAATTTAAAACGGAGTATGTATTCCGTTCTTTGTTACCTTGTGTTGTGATTTTCAATCGTTGCACCCGCAAGTAGCACCCTCAAAGTTTTGTATGCTTCCGCGACCGTTGTAAATTTTGGGGCTGTTACAGATTGGCATCAGAGCCCAGGTTATAGAGAACTAGGTACATATAAACCCTAAACTATAACCATTTTTATAAAAACAAGTCCCTATGACCGCCACTTGCCTTGCTTGCAATTTTTCTTGATTGACTTGACTTGACTACATGTTATGATTTGTGACTTGTTACTATAAGTATTATATGTATATATTCATATACACTTGACCCACACTAGTTATTATTACTGATATACTTACACACGTATACCATTTTGTCACAGACTATGTCTTCCCATTCTATCCCGCCAATTTCACCAAATTCAGAAGACCTGTACATGCAAGTGTTGCAAGCCTACAATGCACCAGATCCTGACCTACTCGAGCCTACACTCACAGCAGCACTGCCTACTCCCAGTCAGCCTACTAGTCATGATACACAGCCTGCTTCACACACTCTTTCAGTCAGAAGTACAGCTCGCATGAGAGTTCCTGGTTATCGGATGAGGTACTCAGATTTCCTGTCATCCCAGAAGAGACCTCGAGTTATCTACACAGGAACCTCTACCACCCCAGTATCCGTCTCACCAGCATCATCTCCAGAGCATTCACCACCTCACCAACGGCTCAAGAGGGCTGATGATTCCTACTCAAAAGAAGATGAGGAAGATGAGGATCCTGAGGAAGATCCTGAAGAAGAACCAGTGGCAGACCCTATTCCTGAAAATGTTGCACCAGCTGAGCCACGACACTGAAAAGGAATTATGGAGGAAGTGCCTAGTACATTCGAGTTGGGACAGAGCTCCAGGGTAGCTCAGATTATGGGAGAGGGCAGGGATATGCCTCTCGGGTTAGGTTTGAGAGCTGCTAGATTGCAAGCCAGGGATGAGGCTCCAGACACCTGTGAGATTAATGGCGAAGTATGCAAGGATATTGAATGTGTTCATAGCATTCCACTCTAAGCAGGTAGTCCCACTTATAAGCCATCTTCACCTACCTTTGTGCCGCCATCTCCATCCCTACCGATTTCCCCTCCACCTGCTGTGTCACCAATGGCAGAAGAGAATGAAGATGATGTCACCAGGTATTTGGTACAGCTGGGTGCTCAGGGAAACTTGTTGGATGTTCATTTCGACCAGTTGGAAAGATTAGGGAGACGGGATGAACAGGTTGGCAGAGAGCTTGTTGGAGTTCGACAGAGGTTAGGGGATATAGGAAGAGACCAAGCCAGAGCTTGGGATGCCGAATGGACGAATTGGCATCGTATGCATGAGCTGGAGTCAATAATGGCTAGAGTCACGAGAGCTGAGCACGAGGATCGTAGGGAGGTATCAGCGTCCAGGAGACGCATTGTGCAGCTCGAGACTAGGGTAGGAAATTTGGAGACCATTATAGCTCAGATGGCACGAGAGTTGGGACAGCTATGCATCAGGCAGGATGAATTTGAGAGTTAGGAGTTGTGATGTACACTAAACTGGATAGTTTCTAGTTAGTGGTAGTATTAGTCTTTTGTTGTAATCGATGAACCTATGTTATTTCTTAGATGTTTGAGTTTGAAATTTTGTATGCACAACCTTACTATAATATATGACGAGCTTGACCGACTATTTTATTGTGTTATTATTCTTAGGAAGATTTACCTTACCCATATACATTACACTTGTGCAAATTCTTCAAACCTTGATTATCTCTATCCTTCTTATACAGCAACATGTCTCCGAAGAAAGTAACCCGAACCACACATGCACAACCTGCAAACCAAGGTCCCGTTGGAGCTGCCGCAGCAGCAGCCCCACAAGTGAATCGAGCCATGCTCGATCAGCTCGTAGAGGAACGAGTAGCAGCAGCACTGGTTGCAGCAAACAACTCCACGACAGATGTTGGCAACTCGATACCTGCAAACAACAATGCTCGAGGTTGTACATAACAAGACTTTCGGAAAATAATGACTGGAGGTTTTGGTGGTACTGAAGGAGCAGTTGTGTTGGTCCGATGGATCGAAAGATTGGAGACGGTGTTTAGGATTAGTGGATGTTTGGAGGAGGATCGAGTTAAGTTTGCATCATTCACATTTCTGGATGCAACTCTAACTTGGTGGAATAACTACTTGAAATCATCTGGCTATGACGCTGGGTATGCAATGTCATGGGAGAGTTTTAAAGAGATGGTTCTCAAGAAATACTGCCCTAGGAATGAAGTGAAGAAACTAGAAGTAGAATTTTGGAATCTTAAGGTGCAAGGCACTAACATGGCAGTATATAACCAACGCTTTCAGGAACTGGCTCTATTGTGTCCTGATATGGTTCAAACTGAGACTCGCTTGTTGGAGAGGTATATTGGTGGATTACCTCAGTCTATCCAAGGAAACGTCATTACGTATAAGGCTGCGGATCTCCACGAGACCATGGAGGTAGCCAACAAGCTGATGGATCAGGTGATCGAAGATTCGATCGATGCGGGTGTGAACAACAAAAGAAAATGGGATGACCATTCCCGGAATAACAACCACCCGAACAAGAGGCATGAGGATGCCAAGGTGTAGGCTGCCGGACCTACAGAGAAAAAGGTCTACGCTGGAAACTTGCCGTTTTGCAATCGATGCAAGTTGCATCATAATGGTCCATGCACAGTCAAATGCAATAAGTGTCAGAAGGTAGGACATATGACCCGCGATTGCAGAACAAGACCACTAGCAGCAGCCCAGGTTGCACCGGCAAATAACCCAAAGGCCGAAATCACGTGTTTTGGCTGGTGAGAAAAGGCATTATCGGAACGAATTCCGGAAGATTAAGAACCAGGGAAACGGTGGCAACAGAGGCCAACTAGGAATTCAGGGTAATCAGAGAAACCCAGGAGCTGGCATGAACCAATTAGCTGTTGTGCCCCAAGGGAATAGGGGAAATGATGCAGTAGCCCGTGGCAGGGTTTACGCGGTGGGCAAAGTGGAAGTCCAGGAGGACCCGAATGTGGTAATGGGTACGTTCCTTTTAAATAACCGCTATGCATCTATACTCTTTGATACGGGAGTAGATAGGAGTTTTGTCTCAACTGCCTTTAGCCCATTGCTTGGTATTTCTCCTACCACCTTAGGCAACATATATAATGTAGAGCTGGCTAATGGGAAAGTAGAAAAAGTAGACACCATTGTAAGAGGTTGCACCTTAAATCTATCCAACCGCACATTCAATATTGACATGATGCTTGTAGAACTAGGAAGTTTTGATGTCATTGTCAGAATGGACTGGTTGTCAAAGTACCATGCCAGTATTCTCTGTGACGAAAAGATCGTCCGACTACCTTACGGGAACGAAGTTTTAGACATTGAGGGTGATAGGAAAGACCGACGAAGCACCTCAAGATTAAACGTCATCTCTTACGCGAAGGTCCATAAACATCTTGAGAAAGGATGTCTTCTCTTTTTAGCTCAGGTTTCTGGAAAGGAAGAAAAGTAGCCGGAGGGAAAACGATTGGAAGATGTGCCGATCGTTAGAGAGTTCCCAGAAGTCTTC
Source organism: Artemisia tridentata subsp. tridentata (assembly GCA_021014915.2). Taxonomy (NCBI): domain Eukaryota; kingdom Viridiplantae; phylum Streptophyta; class Magnoliopsida; order Asterales; family Asteraceae; genus Artemisia; species Artemisia tridentata. The sequence goes on along the minus strand of CP139509.1, from coordinate 437,763,355 downwards.
CCCGAAGACTTACCCGGACTTCCACCAAAACGACAGGTCGAATTTTGCATTGACCTAGTACCAGGTGCTGCACCTGTAGCACGAGCGCCTTACCGACTAGCCCCGACAGAACTACAAGAATTGTCTGAACAATTGTCAGAACTCTCTGACAAAGGATTTATCAGACCAAGTTCATCGCCTTGGGGAGCTCCATTTCTGTTCGTCAAGAAGAAAGACGGATCATTCCAAATGTGCATCGACTATAGAGAACTCAATAAGCTGACTATCAAGAACCGATACCCACTTCCCAGAATCGACGATCTGTTCGATCAACTTCAAGGATCGTGCGTCTATTCTAAAATCAACTTAAGATCCGGTTATCATCAGCTGAGAGTACGGGAAGAAGATATCCCGAAGACGGCTTTTAGGACTCGATATGGCCACTATGAGTTTCAGGTTATGCCGTTTGGCTTAACCAACGCACCAGCAGTATTCATGGATCTCATGAATCGGGTGTGTAAGCCGTACTTGGACATGGAGTTCCACTTTCAATTATATCCGACAGAGATAGTCGTTTTACGTCAAATTTTTGGAGATCTCTGCAAGATGCCTTAGGAACCGACCTAGATATGAGCACAGCATATCATCCACAAACAAATGGTCAAAGCGAAAGAACCATCCAAACTTTAGAAGATATGCTGAGAGCATGTGTGATAGATTTCGGTAACAGTTGGGATAGATACCTACCGTTGGCCGAATTTTCGTACAACAATAGTTATCACACCAGCATAAAAGCTGCGCCATATGAGGCACTATATGGCAGGAAATGCAGATCCCCAATCTGCTGGGCTGAAGTTGGAGAGAGCCAACTCACCGGTCCAGAGTTAGTGCAAGAGACTACAAAAAAGATCGTACAGATTAAGAGCCAAATGCAAGCGGCCCGAGACCGCCAGAAAAGCTATGCTGACAAAAGACGAAAACCACTTGAATTTCAAGTTGGAGATCGTGTCATGCTAAAAGTATCGCCATGGAAAGGCGTGATCTGTTTCGGGAAACGTGGAAAGCTAAACCCTCGATATATAGGTCATTTCAAAATTCTCACGAGAATTGGACCAGTAGTTTACCGACTTGAGTTACCTTAGGAACTCAGTTCCGTACACAACGTGTTCCATGTGAGCAATTTAAAGAAGTGTCTTTCCGACGAAAACCACGCCATTCCTTTAGAAGAAAATCAAGTTGACAAAAGGTTGAATTTCGTCGAAGAACCCGTTGAAATAATGGACCGAGAGATCAAACGACTAAAGCAAAGCCGTATCCCTATCGTCAAAGTCCGTTGGAACTCCCGTAGAGGTCCCGAGTACAGTTTGGAGCGGGAGGACGAGATCAAACGAAAATACCCACATCTCTTTACACACCCAGCGGGAAACCCTAAGTGAAAACCGAGGACGGTTTTCGTTCCTAAGACGGGGAGGATGTGACAAATGGTAAAATTTCCCTAATATTTATATTATTGACAATTCATTTTCTGTGACTAGGACACCTGACTAGACCGTTATGTGTTAAAACGGATAACAGACCTGCACATATTGTCACCCGAAAATCTCACCAAGGAACAGTGAAATTATCACATCTTATAATTTACTCATTTTATTGTAGTGAGAATGGGAGGTTATCCCAGTTTCACTCAGACTGACACCACACGCAAACTGAAAATGAATCTGAAACTCAGCAATGATGGTGAATAATTAAGAACTCAAAAAAATATTCAAGTATTACATAACGACTTTAAAGATATAATATCTCATATTTGTGACGGTTCCGGGAAGGATCCGAATTTGACACAGTTTAACGAGACGCGGGTATAAAAAAATACCACCCTTTATCTAATTATTCACTCACTACTTAAAATAAAACCATCACTCCTCCACTCACACAATTTTCGAAACCTGCAAACCCTAACCACCTTATTTTTGTCCGCCCCATCCCTTCCCCATAAACCATCGATCCATCCCTATCCATCACCATAACAAATGCAAACTTTGTTGACTCAAGAACCTTGTCCTCTTCACGGATCTAGGTAATCCCACAAGTCAACCTAGGAAGAACCCATTGAAATAGAGATAGCACACAAAGGGTAAGATTATACCTCCCAAATCCGAAAGTCCCATGGAGTTACTCTCCAATATTCACCATAAATCCGCGCCTCCAAGGGGATTATCGAATCAAAATTCATAAAAAATACACCAAATATCTGAGAAGTTCTCAAGAAAGGAGGTGTTGTGATTCGATTTGGAGGTTTAGGGTGATCAGTATTGGAGCAGTGGGTCTCGGATTTGAAGTTCACTCAAAGTGTTCATCCATCAAAAATCATTGTAAGATTTGATAATAGATTCGGTTTATTTATTTATTTAGAATCATTCATGATAAGAAATTATAGGTCGAATGAATAAATAAGATTAGTATTGATGTTATCATTTTTCTGTCGAATTGATACCCAGAAACACTAACGGGTTTTGAGGAAAATTTAAGAGATATGATACTAGGTCAAATAAGATGTCCAGGAGTAGTAATTTTTGAGAAAGGTTGAAATTTGTTGTTGTTGTTGTCATTAGAGTGGCATAGGAATTTGGTAGAATTAATTTGTTCATCATGTTTGCGTTGTGTTCGAAGCCACCAAGAAGAATAGGTTCAGGATTGATCCTGGAAATATTGTTGAATCGAGTAGGCCATTAGTCCCTATGTTTGTAGTGTATTCGAAAGAATCTAGAGAAACCACAGGTTCATGGTTCGAACCTGGGATGTTGTGGCTAGAATAGGAGGGCTAGGTGGTATGTCTTGTAGTTACTAAGTGAGTGGTGAAAGCCCACTATGACCAACAAAGACCTTAACCGAACCATTGACCACCAAAGCTAGGCGCAATGGTGGTCAGGATGGACTGGGAAAAACATTTCATTTAGAGGAAGTTTGATCCGAGATAATAGCAACCATTTGACCCCAACCCATGAGTGTTACACCCACGGTTCAAGCCTTGGAAGGCTCACTCGACCTAAAACCAAAAACCTTAACGAAAGGTAACACCATTACGGGGATGGTTAGAAGTTGACTGGAATACTAAAGTCCTTGTAGGGATACTACCCCAAGAAACTAGCAAGTGATGAATATTTTGAGTTCCAAGTAGTTAGGATCATGTAGAGGAAAATTCCTCCTCTTGTCGACCTATAGTTGAGTCAAGAACACAAAGCATTGTTACCACTTAGATCCTCAAGACACAAGGTCGAATAGTACTTGAACCTTGTCAAACGAATTAAGTCTTAAGAAACACAGCCAATGGCCATTCTCGGCCAAGATAATGAATGCCAGGAAGTATTACACCAAGTCATTAACTTGGATGTTTGTGTTTCCTTGATGAAATACCAGGCCGAAAAGTCCAATGACCAGGCTCAACTAGGACCCAAAGGTTAAGCCCAATTGACAGCCTTTAACACAACCAACCAATGGTATGAGCCCACCTCTAGGCCCACCAGATTGAGTATAAAACCCCAACCCATTCGGCCCACCAGACTTGCGTGCACAGTAGGAGATTTAGCCCAACCCATTTATGAACTTATCTTCCCCCTCCTAGGAAAACAATGGGCCGCAGCCCAATAGGTGTTAAATGCTAATCCGAATAACAGTTTTATGAGATTTTTCGCGAATAAATAAAATGAATACAAGCCGTTCACGAAGATAATTTGTATTAACTAACATCTAGACAAGTAATAGCCGAAAGACAAAAAAATGAAATTTCATTTTAACATTAACTTACATAAAAACTTGTATAGTCAAAATGTAAAACTTGATGAAAATGATTCGACATATAAGTATATAAAAGATTATATAGCCGAGTACCAAGTGAAATTTCATTTACAATAGCATATATGTACGTAAAAGCTTGAATAGCCGAAATGTTTAACGCGACGAAAACGATTAAAACAACTAGATTAGATATATAGACATTGTTATACAAATGATAATACATACACTTTGGAAAAATAAAGATATATATCGACATATACTTGAGTAGTAAAATGTGGCACTCAAAGAATAACAAATCAAATTCACGATAGAATTAGACCATTAAACACGACGGGATATATACATGTTGACGCCCACATTATTACTTTTAAAACTAAATCAAATAAAAAAATGTCACCAATAGTACATCAAACTTAACTTGAATGAACTTAACGATACATGTGATTCTAAACTAATATAGTGTAAAAATGATTTATAATGAAAACGAGGACTTAGTTAAATTAATCAAGTTAACGTTATATATTTAACTTCACAAATCGTACACTTATTAGGTAATAAACGACACATATATTAAGTCTTACTTTTAAAACCAACATAGGCGGACCTAGCGAGCAATAAATATATTTATACATATCACAACTAGATTAATTCATTCGTACCTTAGATCGTTAGATATTTCCCAACCCCTCATTACCGTACCTTTAGGTCAATTATAGAGTAAACCTCACCATCCTTTACGAAAGACCTTAGTAACCACACTTGTCGTCACACAAGTGACAACAACATAGATACACTAAAACATTCGAATTAAAATCTGAAAGGACTTGAAATTTAATACTTGAAACTAAGGCATGGTTATTTAATCTAGGTTGCGTGTTGGTGCCGTGCACTCCCTAATTTCACAGCATTCACTGTCAGACCATTAAAGGTGAGTTTATAGCCCCATTTTTACTTTTACTTGTTTTACCAATATGGGGTGAGAAACATGCAAATCTTTTATGGACCATAATGTTATTATTACTCTTTCTCAAAACTATTGCATAGTTAGCCTAAGCCCTAGAACCCACTATCATGCCCATTTTCATGAGCCGTTAATTTTCTTTGGGAAGCGCGATTTCTTTAGATAGATCTATTGGGGTGACTCCCCCGTTCGGTTGGCCAGACAGGTCAAGGCGAACGTATAACAAGTCGGACTTCGAGTGTATTGGGTTAAACACTCGCTAAGGGCCCCTTGACTATTATTTATGTGTTAGAGATTAGCACACTGAACTGTCGAGCTTCAGTTGCATGAACTTAGTGCTAGCGCAATAGATACTTTTGTATGACATTATATGTGTTATAATGATCATGCTGGTCCAAACTAATTATTTGATGACTTTATTTAAACCTATGAACTCACCAGCTTTTTGCTGACTTTTTAGCATGTTTTTCTCAGGTGTGTGATTTGATTTGGTATAGCAAGATATGGCAGGGCAAGGGTCATTGAGCTCTTTTGACAGACTGGCAATTTTATTTGAGACTTATTTTTATTTGGGACCACCGTACTTAATGGGTCTAATTTCTATCTAAACTATGATTTATCTTTTGTAAAACTCTAAATGTTTATTTTAATTTAAAACGGAGTATGTATTCCGTTCTTTGTTACCTTGTGTTGTGATTTTCAATCGTTGCACCCGCAAGTAGCACCCTCAAAGTTCTGTATGCTTCCGCGACCGTTGTAAATTTTGGGGGTGTTATAGCGTTCAGAGTTGGCAATGCATCCGAATGGGCAACTTTATATTACGATCGACAACACATGTATACTGAGATTAGACGAAGACAAACATAGTAAATGATTACTGATTTATGTTGTAAATAATTATACAGACAAAACATTGTAAATGATTACTGATTTATGTTGTAAATAATTATACCGACAAAACATAGTGAATGATTACTGATTTATGTTGTAAATAACTGTTTGTATTATTTAAATTAATTATTTGGCCAGGTGGAACGAAAAAATCTTTTCTTGTGTAGCTGTCGGAGAGGATTGATTATAGAAAGGACATCCCGTACAGACGCTACTTATGGTCAACCGTATTATGCATGTCCTTTTTCAATGGTAATAATCATATGTTTGCTTAGTTATGTAAATAATTTGTTTGTTAAGAATACATTTCTTATAATTTTCTTAACATGTAACAGCCAGGAACAGAAGACTATGGGTGTGGATACTTTATGTGGAAGGATGCTTTTCAAAACAAGCACTTTAGTCAAGCCTCTTCTTCAACGCAGTGCTCAAACTGCGTAGCTAAAGATAATAAGATTGACAAGCTTGAAAATGAAACAAGATGTTAATGTCTCAAAACAAGATGTTGATGACAAGAATAAAGACCCTTGAGGCATCACTAGAATTATCAAGGAATCCTGATGATCACGCATGTCAGTCGGGTGCAATGCTCCATGAGCTTTTTGATGACATAAATAATCTTCACATGTAATAGGTGTTGTTGTTTTAAATAATATGTTAATGTTGTTGTTTAATTGAATAATAACAGTTGTTTTTGTAGTTATTTAATGTGTTAATGTTTAACGTGTTATTGTTGTTTAATTAAATAGAAACACATTAGACGAATACAAATAACATAACATAAAAAACATAACAAATAAACACTAAAAAAAACATTTAAAAATAAAAAAAAAAAAAAAAAAAAAAAAAAAAAAAAAAAAAACCTTATACTTCCAATAAACATTAAAAAAAACATAAAAAAATAATAATAAAAAGGACAAAAAGGGTACACCCGGAGGGTTCCCTTTGTAAACCTAGTGCTTCGCCGTTTGTAGGGAGGACCCCCTTAATAGCTGGTTATGATAGGGAGGAGGACATTTGTCAGTCCTCATGCAAATAAACATCTACTCCTAACACTTCAGTTCCACTACAAGTTCACTCTATATATCCTCTTCACTATTTGCATGTTATCCACCATCATGAACATCTACATCCATAAACCCTACTTCCAAGATCTCCCTAACCAATCTCCGGCCACCCTTGACGGCATCGCCGCGGTCGTCGGAGAACATGTCCTCTACCCTAACCCTACTACAACCACCACACTTACGCTCACACCTACAAACACACCTTCAAAAACACACAGTACTTGTACCAAAAACATGGAAGTAATACCACAAGCACCAAAACCTTTAACAACAGAAAAGAGTTACCGAGGTGTGAGAAAAAGACCATGGGGAAGGTTTTCAGCAGAGATACGCGACAGAATAGGACAATGCCGACATTGGTTAGGAACATTTGACACTGCAGAAGAAGCTGCACGTGCGTATGACTCGGCCGCCAGAAGACTTCATGGAGCTAAAGCAAAAACCAACTTTGAAATTCCATCTATGTTTCCGCCGTCACAGCCGCCTTCGTCAACTTTGGTGGCTCAAAACAAAAGGAAATGTGGGACTAAAAGTAGTAGTAGTGGTCCTAGTACGTGTCGTGCCGTGACGTCAGTTGATCAACTGTTTAGTAGCTCTTGTTACATGAAGATGAATCAGGAAACTGGTAATGATAAAAATAAGGATGATAATGAGAACGTGGATTTGGAGCTTGATTTGAATCTTGGTGGTGGGTTTAACAAAAAAGCTAGAACAGCTTATGTAATGTTTGATTAATTACTATAACTTATATGTAATATGTTTAGTGCCTTTCTTACTTCTTAGTGTTGGTTTGTTTGTAACTATGTAAAGCGGGGTTAACTGGGTGAGTTAATCCTGCTGAATATATTACATCTCAAAAATATTATCATTTTGGGATATATTCTCTTTAAGTGATTGAAAATAAAAGTGGCCAACTTTTATTAAACTATGTGATTTTTGTCTCCTGACAATTATTTTGAGACGGAGAGAGTATTATTTTGGTATTGAAGTAGTATATATAATTTTAGTTGTGAGCTTGTTGAGCTGATTTGTATATAATGATCTTGAATGTGTTTACTTGATACAATGTAGACGTATGGTCGGGACTGGACCAGGAATAGGCTAGACCCGGCAAATAACGGCCCACTCTACGCCTAAACTCTAATCCATGCCCTATAAATATAGGGGTGGAATCCCCTTCTTGAGGTACGCTATACGATATAATAACCTAAAACATAATGTCGCATTGATACTAACTTGACCGTCGGAGGTGGATCCCGGGGCTACGGCCTCGGGTCCACTCCTAACGGGTTCTCTTTGTTGAACATGTCTACTCAGGGCTTGAGAAGACGACGAACGACCCAGGGAGAGTCGTCGAATCCAGTCCGCGCCAGATTATGTATCAACATGATACAATGTTTAGTCGTTTTTGGAGGGTTTTGAGAGATTTTAAAGTTAATTACCCCCTCAGTCTTAAAATTATTGTTCATATATATATATATATATATATATATATATATATATATATATATATATATATATATATATATATATATAATATATATTTTTTTGATGACTCAAAATAATAGTGTATGTAAAAACTAAAGAATATAGTGCAAGAATATAGTGCAGGAATATTTTATTTTAGTGATTGAAAATTAAAGTAGGCTTACTTTTATTAAACTATGTAATTTTTGTCCATTTAAATTCTACAGAGGATCATATCGTTGCTAGCTTCTTTTCGAAAATTTAAAATGAGGTATCGAATAAATGAATGATAAATAAAAGTGATTTGTAATTTTAGAAGATACTCCGTACAATGAATTTTTTTTACATACAACTGTATCTTTCTCATTTCTTGATGTAATATATTCAAGTAAATCCTGTCATTCGGTTTGTTCCAAATAATTGCTGTGTATTTCATTTCATACCATATTGTTAAACGTGATTAATGTTGTCACTGATTATTGGCAATGAAGATGGTGATTTTATACTGCCTGCAGCCCGTGTTGAAGATATCATTGCTTTTGAGTTTACTTCCAATAGTACTAAGGGGTGTTTATACTGACCCTCACATAGAGGGGGTTTCGTGAGGCCATTTGTATTGCGGGTTTGTACGTTATGCATCGCGTTTTGTACATTTTGACCAAAATTTTTTATTGTCACATCATAGGGGGTATTAATAACATAACCCTAGTACAATTCTAGTTGTGAAATTTGTCATTTTATAATGGAGTACCATTAGTTTAATTAATTATGTAGTTGATGATTTTTTATATCACCGAGCCTTGAGGGGCTAGGGAGTGGTGGGCGGGCTGCTCAAAAGGCTCCTCATGCCGTCGGTTTGAACACTCCTTTGGTCATCGGGTAGGCTGAACGGTTTGGTTAACGAGTTATATACCCGCTTGTGAACCCGTTTGTTTTTTGCTTGAAGGGTGTTTAATGTACATTTATTTCTTTCTGAATTTGGCAAATTGGAGCGTTGGCATTCATATCTTGGCCGGATTTCTTTGCTGTGATCTTGGATGTGATCTTGGCTGGATCTTGGCTGTTTGGCTGTGAGTTCTTGGATCTTGGCTGTGATCTTGGCCGAATATTGAAATTTTGGCCGGATTTTTTTTTTTAATTAATTAGAGGCTCTGATGATATTTTTCTTATTGATCCAAATTGTGAAATTGGAACATGATTTAGAGATGATCTTGCATCTTGGCGGGGCAAATAAATTCAGAGAATGGTAAAATATTGCAACCTTTTGAATATTTGCAGCCATGGCAGATTTATCCGCATGTTCCCATCGTCTAAACAGATCTGAGCCTCATTTTTTTTCCCCTAAAACTTATTTTTATAAAATGTTTTAGTTATAAAATGTTTTCGTTAAAAATTGTGTAGTTTAATAGTTTAGGGTTTGGAATGAGTTGGGGGGGGGGGTGAAAATTTTGGGAGGGCTGGAAAATATGGCAAATTTGGGTATAGGAGAGATGAACTGAGTTGGCATAATGTTATTGGACAATTTTAAAGGGTTGAAAATTTGATAGTTATCACTCCCTAGCCCCTGACAATATTATTGTGAACTTGTCAATCTTATACCGTAACATGGGCCTTACGTATATTGGGAAGGATCATGTAATTCGTGTGGAATATTGTGGAGCAGAAACTAGAAAGTAAGATGTTGAAATTAAGTGCAGAAAAGGTACATTTGAACTGCAGTTTCTGTGCACTAAAAGATCTTTCAAGTGCAGAGCAGTACTGTGATCTACGTATGTACTTTTGCCATTTATTCTTTTTTTTGAAAGGTGCCATTTATTCTTGATTGCTTATTACTAAAAGTGAGACAAGTTATTGTACACCAGTTTTATGACTGAATTGTTGCAATCTTTACAAGATCTTATGTACAAAGTGCCTTGGATGGTTAAAAGTTAAAACTGATTACAAGTTATCTAGTGTGTATAAAACAACCTTGTTTGTGTCAAAAATAACATGCTAAGAGGTAAGGGCGTGTTCACCTTGCATGCTCGCCATTCCTATTTGGCAATCAATACAAATGGCACCGCCAAATACAAGTTAACCACACCATAGATGGGCTGTGCCATTTCAAATGTGACTGAAATCACACCACGCCACTAGTGTGTGTGTGTGTGTGTTTTTTTTTTTTTTTTTTTTTTTTTTCTTCTTAACACAAAAAATGCGAAACGACACCCAAACGGCTCAAGCCACTACAAAGGGCGTATTTTTGGTGTGAGGTGGCGCTAATTTGACACAAACGGCATGCAAACATGTGGCCACACCTCTTGCTCTAAGAACAAACTTTCTATAAAATATGCAAATATTAAGACACAATTAAATACATAATTTTGCATTTTTAGCTAACATTGAACAATGAAGAGACAGCACAGCATTTGTGTTTGAGAAATTATAAGAAATTATAAGAAGTGGTTGGTGATTTGAATGATTTTGTTTAGACATTAAGTATTGTCTTGACATAAATTTCAAAATTAGTTGCTACCAACAATAATCTTAAGGCTGGTGTTACGCATAGGCTTATAACAAAGTACTATTAGTCTAAGGGAAACGCTAACAACTCTTATGGCTATTGTTAACAACAAACACTCTATTATTTCAAGGGGTCCTCGAAATGTGACTCGGTGGATAATAATAGCACAGAAGCGTAGAATTTTGTGCTTATACGTTCAAGAAATAAGCCTATAATTTCAATGAATGAGGAACTTAGAGAGTATATCATGGAAAGAAGGATTAAGAGGCTTGGTTTCACACAAAGACGGAGGCTTAATTGTGGACTAAACATTAGAGATGTAGTGAATGAAAATTGTTCAGCGGGATGTAAGTGGAAGATAAAATGGAATGGTGATGACGGGTTTCAAGTTTATTTTTGAACAACTCAGCATTGTGTCCATCTTGGTGATATGACGTGCACTTGTGGGGCTTGGGAGCTCTCTGGTATCCCATGCTCTCATGCAACTGCAGCCATCAGGAGTAGAGGAAAAGATCCATTTAATTACCTACAAGATTGTTATTTGAAGGATAAGTTTATTGTTGCCTACAATAATCCAATTCAATGTTGATCACAGTTATGCACTTGATTGAATTACTTAAGATTGTATAAGGTTAGCTATGCTAGATAAATCTAACACAACTAGTATAGAAACTGTCTAAGAATTGTATTAAAGTTTATGCAGAATCTAAACTTTAATCTTAAGAAGAACTTTGTATAACAGTAACACATGAACACAATGATTTAAACAAACAAAACACTTCAATATTATTGGCTACAATACGAATACTCTGACAAGTATAAGGGTTATACAACCTTAAAGCTATTACTCTATCAAAATTGCGTATCTATCTCAATGCCCTTGGATCTCTTTTTATAGACTAAGGAGTCCTAGTCGGCTTATAATAACTTTCTCTACAAGATAAATCTTTTCTAAATCTTTTCAATATTTATCTAAATATACTATACATAACAAACCGACTCTATCACATAAGTAGTATTAATAATCAACCAGCAATATTAATCTTTACTCTGACAGCATTAACTTTTCAGTAGTTGTAACTCTGAACTAGCAGCACTAACCACTTAGAGTATTTTCCATGAAGTTCAGCAGCAGTATTAACTTGTTCCAACAGTCTTAACTCTTCACAAGCAGCAGTACAACACTTAGAGTATTTTCATTGATTCTCAAGAATAGTCTTAACTATATGAGCAGCAGTATCATCAACAGCATCAAGACGCCTTTAAATTCAAACAATCCTCCCTAAACTTGATCTTTTCTCCTAAAATTATCAAGTTTCATTCAAAGCATTAACCATCACCAGGAGGATGCTTCCAAACACCTTACTACTTTTTCTAGCCTGTTGGATTGAGTATTTTCTCCATTTTCTTGAGTAGATGATAGGCCATTTCATCAAAACGATCAATTTGAAGTTTAATTGTTCCATTCAGCATCTGATCAACTATAGACAGACTCAAATGATATGTTTTCTCAACCAACATTTAGATTACCATAGCATTTAATGTCAATTGATGAACTCCACAGGAATGATGAAGCCTCCAACTCAAAACTTTATTTTGAAACTGATTCCTCAATACTTCATTTTCACAATGTGGTTCAAACATAATCTTTAAATCACCCCATAAGTCTCTATCCATGCTATTAGTTGACCTTGTAGATCCAAACATATCCTTTACCAGTTTCCACCAGTTTCCACAGTGCCTCTATGTCCTCTCTATCAAAACTCTTGAGCATAGTACTAAAGGAGATAAATACCTAGGATTTGCCATTAGCCCTTATAATCTCCCAATGCATTTTCTTTCCTTCTTGGTAACTCTTCCAGTCCACAAATGGTATTTTAGTCTTCAAAGTAACAACATCAATAGTTTCCTCTTCATTATCTGAAGCAAGTACTATTAAGTCTCTGATCTCATCTGTTTCTTTGGCATCCACCTTTTCTTGAACTGTTTCTTGACTAACATCTATTTTCAGCTTCTTTATGCTCTCTGATTCTAACTCTATGCCTGCTCTTTTGCTACTTCCCTCCACTTGCTCTGTTTCCATAGGAACAAATGTGTTTACTTTTCTCCTAGCTTGATCAAACAACTCTTGAATCTTTCCATCATCAAAGTGTGTCAAGACTTTATGTTTCCATCCATCCATATTCTTTAAGTAAGTATGCATGGTTTTCCTTTGTTGAGCTTTAGTGGGTGGTTTGTTTCTTTTTGCTTGGAGTCTTTGTGCTGCATAGAACTTTCTTCTCTTTTCAAATAATTCAGCCAGCAGCTTAGCCTTCTCTTCAACAGTTAATTGTGCTTGTTCTTCTTGAGTCAGCTTTTGAGCCAATTCAAAATCAGCATCACACTGAGCCTGTACATCATCCCATTCTTGAATTAGTGTAAGATTGGTTTCTTCTTCCTTTTGAGCTCTTTCTTGCCTTATTCTTTCATCCTCAGCAGTAAGTTCAGCTTGTACTTTTCTAGCTAACTCTTCATCTGCTATAAATTGAGCTTTCCTTGACAGAGGTTTTTCAGGCTCCACCATTTTTTCTTTTCCTTTGCCCTAAGATTGTGAAGTGATTGTGGTTGTTGTTGTTGACTGAGTTGGTTCACTGATAACTATCCCTTTAGCCTTGGGTGGGTCTTGTGCTCTTTAACTCTTTTAATGCTTGAGCTATGGTGATCTATTCAATAACTGTTGTTGTAGTAGTAGCAGTATTAACTTCTGGTTCAGCAGTACTAAGCTCAACACTAGCAGTATGAACATTATCACCAACAGCTATAACTTGAGCAACATTAACTTCAACTTCAGCAGTTTTAACCAACTCAACTTTAATATTTTCAGCATTATCTTCCACAACATCTTCAACAATAAATTCAATACCAGTATCAACCTTCTCATCCTCCCCTAAACACTTGCTGGCATTCCTCCCCTGTTTGGAGGCATCCTCCCCCAAACTAGCAGCACTTTCTGAGGACTCAACTCTTGCCTTATAACCAATTTTATAAAGTCTTTTGAGCTTAGAAGTTCTTGCCTTTTTCCCTTTCTCTAGTTGCTTTACCCTCTGCTTTAAATTAGTGATCTCCTTCTGTTAGGTACTTGTAAACTCCTTCATGACAAGAACATCAGATTGTAAAGTGGTACAAAGTGCCATCAATTCCTTAAGTTGCATGCTACCCTCATCACTTTGGATTGTGTTACCTATCTTGAGAGGTGAATCATTCGCTGTGTTAGACACAACCTCAAACCTAGTCTGAGCATCTGTGCCCCCCATGGTTTCCTGTTGGCTGGGTCCATCACCTGAATCAGTTCCAGAGGAACTTGACTCATTAGATGTTTCCTTGGATCCGGTCTTATTACTGTTACTACTGTCCTGCTCTACATCTAAGCTAGAAGCAGTAGTGGCAGCCCTTACGAATCTACCTCCCCCTCCTTATGGGTAGCCTCATCTGCAACCATACCAGCACTAGGCTGAGGTGTCTCAGTACACGTGTTGCGTGTCGTTGCGGTTTAGCAGTATTAATGCCTAATCAAGTTTTAAATTTATATTTAGCCGACTTATCAATAACACACACACTTAACGAGCAGTGTACCCGGTCAGTATGAATATAATGGTAAGTAGAGTGTCGATCACTAAGAGTGGAACGTATTATCTAGTTATTCTAATCAGTATTTTAATATATTAAGTTAGCTATACAATCTAATCTAACGCAAGGGGGTTCAGCCTGAGAGACTGGCACGATTTGGTTGCAATTAAATAATAAACTAAACCAATAGGCACGAATCAGCAAGTAGCACACACGTACACAGATAAATACTCGAGACAATAAGAGGGCTGTCCTTATGATAAGTAATTTGTCACTTGTTTTATTGCTAGTGTTATATGAAGTGTATAGTTCGATGCAACGCACCGAGATTAAGTCCTTTCTCGTTGGTTCTAATCTTATCGGCGAGTAAACCCTTAATGATTACTTATGACTATCCTTTTTATCTTTCTCCTACTTTTCTACAGACCATAGAATGCATAGGCGATCTAATAAACAGGCGAGGGCAGAGGCATGGCGACCCGATCAACGCTCAGCTAGCCACAGAGGTTATCAATGCACTAATAAAAGTCACCAAAGACACTAACATATAAACTTTAATTGATGAGAAAGCAGTTTTAAGGGAGTGCAACCTTTCCGTTGTCACATTACACAAGCCACCAATCTTGATGAATTAAAGTTTACTAACACAATAAAACAAAACTACTTAATGAATTAAACACATGCAGCACCTTCTTACAGCTCTTGTATCTTTGATTTGGGTGTGTCTTGTGCGGCTGCCTTGACTGAATTCGTCCTAGGTTTCTGGTCTTCGGTCACGTATATAATATATGTCACATCGAATTCGTCTGGTCTTGGGGTATTTATAGTTTCTGTCTGAGGGTAAGATGCGGCGCATCTAGTAAGTAGATGCGGCGCATGTACTTAACTTCGCGTGGGGTCCAAGATTATAATATTCAGGAATATTCGTACACCGCCAGAAGATGCGGCGTAACTCCATCTTTGGATGCGGCGCATGTCCTCATGTATCTTGGATCGTATCTGGTGAAATATTGATAGTGATGCGGCGCATGTGATAGGTGAGATGCGGCGCATCTGGAGCAGAACAAGTTGGTTATTCTTCGTTGACCAAAGTTTCATATGCGGCGCATGGGATAAATCCATGCGGCGCATTCTTCAAAGTCAGGCAGTGGTCTTCATTCTCTTCATTCCAACAACCAATTCCAATCTTGATCATTTTACTCCGTTTTTAGTCCATAATCGCTAAGTTTCACCAAATGCTTGTTTTTACCTGAGAATTACAAAAGTAAACGATTAAGTATCAATCCTCATACATAATATAGTAAAACAAGTCAAATTAATAGGATAAATGATAGTAATAAAATGTACTTATTTGAGTTCATCAAATATCCCCCCACTTGAACTTTACTTGTCCCCAAGTAAACCTTAGAATTAATCTTATGAAAATGTATCCTAAAAGTGTTAGGATTTATTTTTATATTTAAGCATGTATTCGTCTTTTGTCATAATCACACAACTAAACACTTAACGAATTAGAAGTAAAATAAAATAATTCGATAAAAGCAAATCTAATCGTTTAACTGTCCAGTCGCGACGAATATTCTATCATAAGCTTGGCAAGTATACACATCTCCACCACTAAAGCAAAGGAATAACAAGTCTAAAGCGGTAAAAAGGGTTTTTAGGCTTAAGGGTTAATTATTCTTAATCACTATCGATCTCAAATTCCAGAAAAGGCGACAAAATCACAAATACATGATCGAATCCACGAACACGATACTTGCAATTGCTCAAATCCTTAACTCGAATAGGCTAAAGATAGGTCCAAACTTCACCAATAATAATATATCAAAAAGGGCGACAAAATCATAAATACATAGCCGAATCCACGACTACGATACTTAAGATTGCTCAAATCCCTAATCTCAATAAATCAAAGGTTTGGTTGGATAAAGAATAATACAGGGTATGGATAATATTTGGGATATAAATTGGTGTAAAATGAAAAATAAACAAAACAAATAAATAAATTAAAATCCTAAGTGTGGTTAATCACTATCCCAACCATCCCATGAATAAGACTCATATCATTGAATAACTCACGCTTTAACACTTGAAACACACGCTTTAGGTAGACACGAATTATACTCAACAAGATCTTAATCAAAGAATAATCCTTAGTTGACGTTCCCATAACTGCCAACTCCCATTCAATCCATAGATATATAACAACTAGTGGTGATATCGACCACTTACATAACTTTACATCGTTGGTTTATCAATCTTCCAACTTTTTTCTTTTTCTTTTCTATTTTTTCGATTTTTTTTTTTTTTTTTTTTTTTTTTTTTTTTTTTTTTTTTTTTAATAATAACATAAACATAGATGTGTAAAATTTCACCACATCACCAAAACAATAATTCTAGATAATTTTTCCATACTTTTCATAACTTCAGAAATAACGGTAATAGTGAAAGTAGTAAACACACGAAAAATAAACTCAAAGATATACAATATTTACTTTTACTCCAATTGCATTGTGCAATTTCCCGACCTAACCATAGATAATGAATTACGCACACGAACACAGGTAATGTAAGGAAACACACTTTGCCTATAGCAATTAACCAACCACGGATTTTAATCTACAGGGTAGGCTAAGGTTTAAGGGTGTAACGAAACATTTTAACAAAGGTGTAAGAAACGAAAGGAATGGTTCTGAGTGTTTTTCTAGGGGTATCTTACTCTAAAAATGAGAGTAACAAAAGGGTTTATACGGGGGTTAACTAACCAGTGTAGTTAGCTAATATCACATAACATATAAGGCTTTTTGGGTGTAATCCTAGAAATTTACCAATTTAGACAAGTCATTCCAATTATATAAAATAATACTTATTATGGTGGTCTCGAATAGTATACAAGCCAAGTTCTAAAGTTTACAAGTCACCGACACACTCATAGATTTGTGAATTTTGAAAAATCACAATTTTTGAAAATAACGTCATGTGTGCAGCTATGCAACTTAGAATTTAAACAAAAACATGCTAAAAAATTTTAAATTTTGATATAGTAAGCACATTTTAAGCATATTTTGAAAAGTTTAGGACAAGTAAGTGTTAAGTGTTCTAATTCTCCAATCCCCCCACTTAAGTTAAAAAACGTCCTCGTTGTTTGTATAAAAGGTTAAAAACTGGAAAATAAAAGAATTAGAACAGAAAAACTCCCCTGAGATTTGCTCGGTATGATCCTCCATTAGTAGTAGAGCAAAAATCATTTTTCTTGTGGATTAGAACGTTTAAGCTTCATAATAGATGTATCCACAGAAAATGCAGGAATCTATAATACCACCAAGGCTTTAAAACACACCTAAGATAAGAAAGGTTCAACTTGCATAATACATTAGTAGTTAGGTAAAAATAAAACATAAAAACTTAAAAATGAAAATCATCAGGTCAGTCGATGCGCCGTATCTTATGGAAGAAGATACGCCGTATCGAGCCTGGAATAATTACGGATCAGAATAAAAGATGCGCCGCATCCTTAACCAGGGATGCGCCGCATTTAAAATAAACTGATAAAAAGTTTTAAATTCGAAAATAAAAAATGCAGAAAAATAAAATAAGATATGACCATTTGCAGGAGATGCGTCGCATCTCAGAATTGAGATGCGCCGTATCCTCGGCGGTCTGACTATAAAATAAAACGAAATAAAAGATAGGATGCGTCGCATCTGTTTACCAGATGCGGCGCATGTAGTTACCAAACAGACTGCTAACAGTCTGTTGTAATACGACTCGTTCCACGGTTTTCTCTTACGTCCTCTCGTACTCTCATGCTGAACTTAATGCCAGTCTTCATCAAATATAACAAGAAACATAAACTGAAACATTAAATATATACACGAGAATAGTGATCAGTACAATCCAAAAAATAATAATAATATGTGGAACAATGTCTGTAAAATCAAGAGAGTAAGATCATGGGTGAGTGAGGTCGTCTGGATGGGTCCCGGAAGTGCTGGCTCCATCAGTCCTAGGGCGGACTCTGCGAGCATAAGCACGTGTCACTCCCGCAACATGAGTACCATCTGATCGGGTGTGGGTAATACCCTGCTGCTCCAAGAGTCTGCTCACACTCATAACCAGCCACTCTGAATCTCTCCTCATACCATCAACAATCCCTCTCAACGCTCTCAACTCCCCCTCGACTGCCTCGACTCTCTGACCCATGGTACGTACAGGGACTGGTGGGGGTACTGGTGCCTGCGGCTCCTCCTGATGGGCTGGAGCAGCAGCCGGAGGTCCCTGAGGGCCTCCCTGCTCCGCCTCTGGTCCTGCAGCTCTGGCGGGCCCTAATGCTACCCAAACGTACTCTCCCATAGCCTGCTGGCATATCCCAAGCCTAACCAAGTAATCCCTGTCAATAACCGGGAGATGGGTCACCACAACCTCCAGCCCCGCTGGAATCTCCGCTCCAATGACTCCAAAATGGCGGGCCAGCCGAGAAACAAAATGCCCGCCAGTCATATGGCTCCTCCGATCTCTCCCCGCAGCTGATCGGTGGAGGTAATGTGCCAAAAAGTGGGGGATGTTCACCGACAACCCCTCATCCATGCTCCTAAGGAGGAAGAGGTCCAGAGTGGTCACCTTCTCAGGTGACTGACCCCTCCCAGCAATGGTAAGTGCAATCAGCCTGTGGCACAGCCTCCTCATCGGCTCCCTGATCAAAGTGTAAGAGGGGGTGGAAGTAGTGATATCACCCCCCGAAGAAATCCTGTCCCAGTAATCACTAAATAATCCTTTGTCAGGGACCGCTCGCAAACTATCATCCCAATATCTATCAAACCCATCTGACTCAAGCTCCTCAGCAGTGTGTAAACCCATGGCCAGGATAAACTCCCTCATCGACATCTGCCTCAACACCCCACCTAGTCTAAACACAAGGGTGTCAGCTATGTCCAAACCCGTATCCGTCTCTCTGTAGTAAAATGTACTAAAGAACTCCAGCATAAGCTCCCTGATAAGAGGCTCATCGATCCTGAACAGTCTCTCCCAAGCACTAGATCTGAACACCACCTCCTCATCATCTCCAGCAACAACCATCTCCATCCTATGCTGTAAACTCTCAGCAGCATGTCCTGCCCCAATCAATCCCACATCATCGAAATCCAAAGCCTGTACCCTGAATATCCTCCTAAAGTAAATTGACTCAAGTCTCCGTAAGTAGTCCTCCAAAGTGCCAGGGGTTAGACCCATATCCTCGAATCGTAACCACTGGTGTCTCTGTGCAACTTCTGGTAGTTCCATCTGAAATAAATTTTCAAAGTTAGTAAGCAGTCTGTAAGTGAGGTAGATACGGCGCATCTGATTTAATCAGTGCGGCGTATCTGCATGAAATATAAGAGATGCGGAGCAAGAGTTGAGATACGGCGTATGTAGATGCGCCGTATCTAGATTAATCAATACGGCGTATGTAGAATTTTATTAATTTGGGAATAGGTCGTTACGCCGCATCAATTAACCTAGATGCGCCGCATCTAAAAGCATATCAGTATAAATAAAGGGGGTCAGGCAGACTTTTCAAGAATCCGTGTCCGTGACGTAAACTACCACTAACTATCACAGTATCATATACTCCTTATATCAGTTCTAATAGCTTATCACATTTTACTAATCCACCTTCCCGCTAAATATTCAAAATCGAATTCATTTTCCCAAATTATCGTTCAAATTAAACTAAGCCAGAAATTCGATTATTTACGCAATTTAAATACGGGGAAGATCATCTATTACAAGTCCTAATCATATTTCTATATCATTTAAGCACAAATCGAATTAATCATATAAACCCTAATTTTCGTATTAACCAAGATTAAATCGAAATGGAATAATTACCTTAATTTGATGATTAGGAGATGGGTTATAGAGCGGATTAGAGGCGGATTTAAGAAAAATGGTCGGATTAAGAGTGTAGTTTTACTGTGTGTATCGTTCTTAACTGTGTGGGTTTTTCTGGTAAAGATTTTAGATCCGGCGCATTCCCGTCGTATTTATAGGGCAAAACGATGCGCCGTATTGAAAATTGGGATGCGCCGTATCTATTTAATTTCGTTGACTAGTCAATGGGCCCTAGATGGTCAGAGATACGGCGCTTTGGATATTTAGATCCGCCGTATCGCAATATTAGTGAACGAAATTTAAATGAGGAACGTACCTTGGCCTCCGCAACACGATTCTTTATACATCAAATTGGGGTTAAACGGTCATACCATATGATATAATTGAATTCAAAATAAGAGCAATAGGTATAAACGTTTTATTAACAATTGTAATCTTATAGTTTAGAGGATAAGAATTTATTCCGAGGTTAGGAACAAATATCGTTTTTAAGCATACAAAATTAAGATTACAATTTGAATCAGATGTATAATATGGATAATAAAATTGAGATTATAATGTGGAGAACTTCCCTTTGGGCTGGTTGAATAATCGAAGAGGTTACGTTTGATCACTCCAGCTAGCTTCTCTCGGGTTGGTTCAGAATGTAATCTTTCATGGTGATGCTTGAATTCGTCGTATTAACAAAAGTAAATATCAAAAATCAACTATATTTATCAAATTATATTCGTCGTATTAACAAAAGTTAATGCGCCGTATTTTCGTTACGTTTCAAAATATAAGATTTTTGATTCAGAAGATGCGCCGTATCGATAAAGATCGATGCGCCGTATCTGTTTAATAATTCGAAAACTGTTTTTAATTAAAATAATAGATACGCCGTATCTGCTGAAGCAGATGCGTCGTATGGCGTTAACGTTTAGAAATTTTTTTTATCAAAAACAGATACGCCGTATCTTGGGGAAAAGATGCGTCGTATCGAATTAATTAAACGCGTTGTATTTTATAAAAATTGAACGCAATACGCCGTATCTGATAAATCAGATGCGCCGTATCGTTCGATTTAGCTCAGTACAACGATGGCAGAAAACAAAAAAAATACGAAAAATAAAAACAAACAAAAACACACGAAAATAAACACAAACAAAAGCAAACAAATAACACACAAAAACAGAAAATATGCAAAATAGTACAATGAATGCAAATTAAACTAATACACAACAAAATTAGCGGTTAGATAAAAAAAAATTAAAAACCTAATTAAAATACTAATCAAATTAACAGATAATAACAATTCACTCCCCGGCAGCGGCGCCAAAAACTTGATGTGTGTTGCGTGTCGTTGCGGTTTAGCAGTATTAATGCCTAATCAAGTTTTAAATTTATATTTAGCCGACTTATCAATAACACACACACTTAACGAGCAGTGTACCCGGTCAGTATGAATATAATGGTAAGTAGAGTGTCGATCACTAAGAGTGGAACGTATTATCTAGTTATTCTAATCAGTATTTTAATATATTAAGTTAGCTATACAATCTAATCTAACGCAAGGGGGTTCAGCCTGAGAGACTGGCACGATTTGGTTGCAATTAAATAATAAACTAAACCAATAGGCACGAATCAGCAAGTAGCACACACGTACACAGATAAATACTCGAGACAATAAGAGGGTTGTCCTTATGATAAGTAATTTGTCACTTGTTTTATTGCTAGTGTTATATGAAGTGTATAGTTCGATGCAACGCACCGAGATTAAGTCCTTTCTCGTTGGTTCTAATCTTATCGGCGAGTAAACCCTTAATGATTACTTATGACTATCCTTTTTATCTTTCTCCTACTTTTCTACAGACCATAGAATGCATAGGCGATCTAATAAACAGGCGAGGGCAGAGGCATGGCGACCCGATCAACGCTCAGCTAGCCACAGAGGTTATCAATGCACTAATAAAAGTCACCAAAGACACTAACATATAAACTTTAATTGATGAGAAAGCAGTTTTAAGGGAGTGCAACCTTTCCGTTGTCACATTACACAAGCCACCAATCTTGATGAATTAAAGTTTACTAACACAATAAAACAAAACTACTTAATGAATTAAACACATGCAGCACCTTCTTACAGCTCTTGTATCTTTGATTTGGGTGTGTCTTGTGCTGCTGCCTTGACTGAATTCGTCCTAGGTTTCTGGTCTTCGGTCACGTATATAATATATGTCACATCGAATTCGTCTGGTCTTGGGGTATTTATAGTTTCTGTCTGAGGGTAAGATGCGGCGCATCTAGTAAGTAGATGCGGCGCATGTACTTAACTTCGCGTGGGGTCCAAGATTATAATATTCAGGAATATTCGTACACCGCCAGAAGATGCGGCGTAACTCCATCTTTGGATGCGGCGCATGTCCTCATGTATCTTGGATCGTATCTGGTGAAATATGGATAGTGATGCGGCGCATGTGATAGGTGAGATGCGGCGCATCTGGAGCAGAACAAGTTGGTTATTCTTCGTTGACCAAAGTTTCATATGCGGCGCATGGGATAAATCCATGCGGCGCATTCTTCAAAGTCAGGCAGTGGTCTTCATTCTCTTCATTCCAACAACCAATTCCAATCTTGATCATTTTACTCCGTTTTTAGTCCATAATCGCTAAGTTTCACCAAATGCTTGTTTTTACCTGAGAATTACAAAAGTAAACGATTAAGTATCAATCCTCATACATAATATAGTAAAACAAGTCAAATTAATAGGATAAATGATTGTAATAAAATGTACTTATTTGAGTTCATCATACCAGCACTAGGCTGAGGTTTCTCAGTACCCTTTTTCTTTGTGATCCTACGGGTATAGGTCTTTTGTGGTTAAGATGATGATGGTAAAAGTGTGGGTGTGTGATGGGTTTCAGTGGAGATTATTGAACCTTCACCCTGGTTTGGTTGTTGGTTCTGCACCAATTTTTTGAAACAAAGGTGTTACAATTTCAGAAAAGTCTTTTCCTACCCTTCTCATATTTGCAAAAATCTTTTTAGTATGAGAGGGTGCATGATAAATTCTTTGATGAATGACTTTCTCAGAAAATTGTTTGTTCAGGAAAACTTGTAAAAACCTTGGATACATATAAAATTTGTTTGCTAATTTATCCAAGTTCTTAACCATACCATCAAAAATCATCTTTGAAAAATTAAACTTTTGGTTTGTAGCCAAGCAAATTATAGCAGAAGCTATATTGCTGCTAAACTCATTCCATGAAGTTTTTTTCGGACTAATACATTGTAAGATGGTATGAATTAAGAATTTCCACTGTGGGGAGAAGGATCCTTTGAAATTTTTTAAAGAATCATTTTTCATTTGATACCCCGTAAGTTCAAGTTTTTTAAAAATTGTAGAATTTGAGAGACACTCAATACTGTTTTTATCATCTACGAGTCGAGGAGATCTTCTAACATACGTTTCATTAATGAGTATATCTTGACCATCTACAACAACCTGAATTTGTACTTCATTATCAAGTGTTTTGACCTTAGCAGTAGACCAAAACTGTTCAATATGTGAAATATATATAGTAGGACTTACAGTTAATGCATACATTATAGGGTTTGCATTCAAGAAATCAATTATCTTTGTAAATCCTTCAGACTCTTTTGGTTTTTGCAAGAACGCAACCATATTGTGAGTATCAGCAAAGTATAATTTCGTCATTGTGTTATTTGTGAAATCGTGTTGGGTTTTTGGTGGGTTTTGCAATTAGATGATAAATTTGAGTTTAGGGTTTCGTTTGAGAGAGTAATTGAACGGATAAAATCGATTAAGTGAATGATTGAAGGATATAAACCCTTAATCGATTTGAATTTATAAAACATTACCTGTTGGGTTTTAAAGGCTTCTTGAGTTACTGTTGCTTACATGATTAAGACTGCTCATGGTTTACACAGGAAATGCTCTAAGTCATTACTGCTGCTAGTTATAAAGGTTAATGCTGCTTATGGAAGTTAAGACTGCTAGAGTACATTAAGACTACTGACAGACTTCAAGAAAAAAATACTCTAAGTAGTTAATGCTGCTAGAAGGAAACTTAGTGCTGCTAGCTCTAAGTTACTACTGCTGAAGACTTAATGCTGCCAGAGTAAAGTGTTAGTACTGCTGAGTATTTGTTAGTACTGCTGGATTATTAGAGTCGGTTTATGTTTATAGAATATCTTGTAATGAAAGTTTAGTAATAGATAAATATAGAAAAGGTATTTATCTTGTATATAAAGTTATTGTAAGCCGACTAGGACTCCTTAGTCTATAAAAGGGGGTCCTAGGGCATAGATCTTGTTACATTTTTCATAGAACTTCAAGGTTGTAAACCCTAATACTGTTGAGTATTCGTATTATATCAATAATATTGAAGATCATGATTTTCCTGACAAGGTTTACAAGGTGGAGAAAGCACTTTATGGTTTACATCAAGCTCCTAGAGCTTGGTATGACACATTGTCAAAATATCTGTCGTACAATGGTTTTAGTAGAGGGAAGATTGACAAGACTTTGTTTATCAGAAGACACAAAGAATATATCTTGCTAGTTCAAGTTTATGTTGATGATATTATCTTTGGATCAACAAACAAGGTGTTATGTGTTGAAGTTGAGAAGCTTAAGCATGAAAGATTTCAGATGAGTTCTATGGGTGAACTCACATTCTTCTTAGGATTACAAGTCAAGCAAAAGGAGAATGACATATTTATCAGTCAAGATAACTATGTAACTGAACTTTTGAAGAAGTTTGGGTTTATTGATGTGAAGCCTGCAAAGATAACAATGGAAACTTCCAAGCCCCTGCTCAAAGATGAAGATGGTGAAGAAGTTGATGTCCATTTATATAGATCAATGATTGGCTCATTGATGTATATTACAGCTTCAAGACCTGACATTATATTTGCAGTGTGTGCCTGTGTTAGATATCAAGTTACACCAAAAGTTTCACATCTTAATGCTATGAAAAGAATTTTTAGATACTTGAAAGGTCAACCTAAATTGGGCCTTTGGTATCCAAAAGATTAACCTTTTGATTTGGTGGCATACACTGATAGTGATTATGCTGGAGCTAGCTTGGATAGGAAATCCACTACTGGAGGTTGTCAATTTCTAGGATGTAGGTTGATTTCATGGCAGTGCAAGAAACAAACCGTGGTTGCTAATTCCATAACAGAAGCTGAGTATGTGGCTGCTTTAAGTTGTTGTGGACAAGTGCTCTGGATTCAAAATCAATTGCTGGATTATGGGTACAATTTTATGCATACCAAAATATTTATTGATAATAGCAGTACTATGTGCATAATTAGAAATCCTGTTTATCACTAAAAAACAAAGCATATTGAAATAAGACATTATTTTATAAGAGATTGCTATGAAAAGAAGTTAATTCAAATTGTTAAAATCCATAATGACAATAATGTTGCAGTTTTGCTCACAAAAGCTTTTGATGCAGGTAGATTTCAATTCTTAATTGCCAGTATTGGAATGTTAAACCTTTGAAAATTCTTATCTCTTTGTGTTTTTGTAAAGTTTTGTAAGGATTAGTACTGTTATTCGATTAATAAATTGTTTCTGCTGCTGAGTATACTTAGTGTTGCTAGTTATACTTAAAACTGCTATGATTAATATTGCCAGTTATACTTAGTACTGCCAAGTATAATTGATAATATGATTATTGGGTATTGTGTTATGTTTGTGTTTTTGGGATTAATCTTTTGCAGGATAAGCTAAGAAAAGTGATGCAGTGCTGAAAATTAAGCTGTTTGGAGTGGAAACTGACTTTCTGCTATTGGGCATAAGTTAGTGCTGCTAGGTTTCTACTGCTATGTTTGAGAGTGTAGGGTACTATTTTTGACTATGAAAGATTAAGGGTTTACACCCTTCAGTCATTCACACAAGTATTTTTATCCGATCAAAACTCTCTCAAACATAAACCCTAACTCCTTTTTATCAACTAATTGCAAATCCCAGAAAAACCCTACAAAATTTTTCAAAATTCACAATGTCGACTCTGTCTTTTGCTAATCAACATAACATGATTGCATTTTTGCAAAAACCCAAAGAAAGTGAAGGTTTTTCTGAAATCATTGATTTTCTTAATGCTACTCATATTAAGTATGCATTAACAATAAAACCTATCATATATATTTCCAACATCAAACAGTTTTGGGCTACTGCTAAGGTCAAAACTATTGATGGGGAAACACAGATACATGCCCTTGTGGATGGGCAGAAGATTCTCATTATTGAGGCCTCTGTTAGGGAAATTCTTCATCTAGCAGATGCTGAAGAAATCAAAAGTCTTATAAATTCTACAATTTTTGAAAACCTTGCACTGATGGGGTATGAAAGGCAAAGTGATTCTTTAAAATTTTCAAAAGGTGTCTTCTCTCCTCAGTGAAAATTCTTAATTCACATTATCATACAGTGTCTTAGTCTAAAGACTACTGGTTGGAATGAGTTCAATAGTAATATAGCTTCTGCCATTATCTGCTTAACTAAAAATCAAAAATTCAATTGTTCAAAATTAATTTTTGATAGTGTGGTTAAGGGCTTGGATAGTTCTTCAAACAAATATTACTTGTATCCAAGGTTTTTGAAACTTCTTATGAATAAAAAATTTACCAATAAGAAAGTTCATAACAAGGTTTATCCTGCTCTCTCTCATACTAAAAGGGTTTTTGCTAACATGAAGAGAGAGGGAAAGGATTTTTCAAGCATAGTTACACCATTGTTTCAAACAATGTTGGAACTAGGTCAAATTCAGGGTGAAGGTTCAGCAATCTCAGCTGATACCCATCACACACCCACACTTTTACCATCCACTTCTCAACCAGCAAAGACCTATACCCGTAGGTTCACCAAAAAGGGCACTGAGCTACCTCAGGCTAGTGCTGGTATGGATACAGATGAGGCTACCAATAAGGAGTGGGAAGGTAGTTTGGTAAGGGCTGCCACTACTGTGTCTAGCTTAGCAGCAGCACAGGACAGTGGTAACATCCATAAGACCTAAACCAAGACAGCTTCTAATGAGTCTAGATCCCATGGAATTGATTTGAGTGAAGGACCTAGTCAAATGGATATTATGGGGGGCTCAGATGCTCAACCTAGGGTTGAGGCTGAGCTTAACATTCCCAATGATGCACCACTCGGGAGAGGTAACACACTCCGAAGTGCTGAGGATAGTATGGAACTAATAAATGAATTGATGGCTACTTGTACCAAATTGTCAGAACAGGTTCTTGACCTTCAACAAACAACTGCTTCTCAAGGTGATGAAATTAAAATGTTGAAGAGAATAGTTAGGTTATTAGAAGGGGTACAAAGGTCAAGAACTCACAAGCTTAAAAGAGTTCACAAGGTAGGGACTGCTACGAGAGTTAGTTCTTCTGAAGCCACTAGTTTGAGGAAGGATGCTCCCAAACAGGGGAGGAATGAAAGCATAGTTTCAGGGGAGACTAAAATTGATGAGCAGATGATGGATGATGGGAACTACTTTGAGGTTGAAACTGGTAATGAGTTTGTGGTTGAAGACAAACTGGGAAATGTGGTTGCTAATGATGCTGCTGAAACTAGTGTGATTGATGAAAATGTTGCTGGAGTACCAAGGAAGTTAAAACTGCTGAAATAAATGTGGAAAAGTTAGTAGAAGTGGCTTAGTCGAAGGTTAGTACTGCTGATTATACTGCTGCTAGTATTGGAGTTTCTGCTGCTAGTGAAACAGTTTCTACTGCTAGGCCAGATGTTAGTACTGCTGTACCAGAGGTTAGTGCTGCTAATGTTACAACAACTGCTAAAGTTAGTACTAATATTCTTGATGATGAAACAATCTTAGCTCAAGCCATGATAGAATTAAAAAAAAACCACCAGTGAAGGAGTTGTCAGCCAAGAGCCTACACCAACAACAACCAAACAACCACAACCTGCATAGTACACTGGAAAATGGAAGAGTGTGCTGATTGAAGAACCACCTGTTAAGCAAATGTCTAGAGCAGCACAACTGAAACATGATGCAGAGGTTGCAGAAGCCTTAGCTGCTGAATTTGCTAAAGAAAATAAAATTGTTGAAGAGCAGAGAAGAATTGTAGGTGAAAAAAAGGCTCAAAGATTAGCATTGATAACTGAATGGGATGATGAAAAAGCCCAATGTGATGCTGACTGGGAGCTTGCTCAAAAACTTCAGAATGAAGAGCATGCATAGTCTACCGTTGATGAAAGGGCAAGAATGTTAAAGGAGCTCTTTGAAAAGCATAGGAAATTTTATGCTGCACAGAGATTAAAGGCTAAAATGAATAAACCATCCACCAAAGCTCAAAAAAGAAAGGTTATGTGTCATTATTTAAAGAACATGAAGGGATGGAAGCTGAATGTTCTAACTCACTTTGATGATGAAAAGATTCAAGAGCTTTATGAATCTGCAAAAAGAGAGATAAGCAACTTTGTGCCCATGGATACTGAAGTGGTGGTGGGGGGGGGGGGTAGTGCTAAGAGAACAGGGGAAGAACTAGACACTGAGAGCAGTAAGAAGCAGAAAACACAAGAGCAAACAACAGAGCAACTCCAAGTAAGTGATGCAAAAGAAACAACTAATCTACAACAATTGGTAGAAATTAAAAGTGATCCTGATGAAGAATTTGTTGATGCTGTTCCTTTGAAGACTAAAGTCCCTATCATTGATTGGAAAACTGGTTATCATGGACAGACTGCTTGGTGGGAGATAATCAGAGTTGGTGGACAGTCTCAAAGGTTTGTAACCTTTCCACAAATGCTCAGAAATTTTGACAGAGAAGATTTGGAGACCTTATAGGCATTAGTCAAAGACAAGTATGGAGATTCTAGACCAGAAAACACTTTGGATAGAGTTCTCTGGGGAGACTTGAAGGTTATGTTTGAAACTTATCATGAAGATAGAGTTTGGCATGATCAATACTCCAATAAATTTTTGCTTTGGAAGCTTTTTCAGTCATGTGGAGTTCATACTGTGATGATGAGAGGACTTCAACTCTACATGTTAGTGGAAAAAGATTATCCTTTAGCTAAGCATACACTTGATATGATGCTCAATGGTTCTATCAAACTTCAAGTTGATTATTGGAGTGAAATGGTATATCAGCTTCTCAAGAAAATGGAGAAACATCTTTATGGGGTTGATTATAAGAAAATGAGAGAATAGTGTTTGGAAGCATCCTCCTGGTGAAGGTTCAAGCTTTGATTGAAACTTGATGATTTTAAGAGAAAATATCAAGTTTAGGGGAGGATTGTTGGGTTTTAAAGGCTTTTTGAGTTACTGCTGCTTACATGATTAAGACTGCTCATGGTTTACACAAGAAATGCTTTAAGTCATTACTGCTGCTAGTTATAAAGGTTAATGCTGCTTATGGAAGTTAAGACTGCTAAAGTACATTAAGACTGCTGACAGACTTCAAGAAAAAAAATACTCTAAGTAGTTAATGCTACTAGAAGGAAACTTAGTGCTGCTAGCTCTAAGTTACTACTGCTGAAGACTTAATGCTGCCAGAGTAAAGTGCTAGTACTGCTGAGTATTTGTTAGTACTGCTGGAGTATTAGAGTCGGTTTGTGTTTATAGAATATCTTGTAACGAAAGTTTAGTAATAGATAAATATAGAAAAGATATTTATCTTGTATAAAAAGTTATTGTAAGCCGACTAGGACTCTTTAGTCTATAAAAGGAGGTCCTAGGGCATAGATCTTAATATGTTTTTCATAGAACTTAAAGGTTGTAAACCCTAGGGATAATTACTAAAATAGCCCGATTGCCCAAGTGCTAAGAGTATCCGTCCCGATCTCAAAAAATTCCCCCTTAGCCCAGGGCAACTCGTATAATCACGTATTGTACTTTGGGCAACTTTTAGTTGTTGGGCAACCGTATATTATACAAAAGGTTTTTTGGTCATTTCACATATTTCTCATACTACTAAAAACCAGACGAACTGGACCAAAATCAAAAGCATTTCCGCGCCCACATTTCACTCACCAAAATCAAATCAAACCAAACACCACCCTTCACTTCACTCACTCACATCGCCGCCGTAAACTACCATGTCCTCCTCCTCCTCCTCCGACCACCGCGTCGGAGATCTAATAACCAAACTAATCCACCGTCTGACACCAAACCCTAACCCTAACACAATCAAATACGCCACACGTATCTTAACCAGCCGTATGTCCCCTTCAATAACCCCAGATGAATCCTCAATTGCTTTATCAATCAAATCCCTTTTAGTTAAACAAGGTAAATTATCCGATGCTTTATCTTTTGCAGATCTCTATTCCAAATTTAGTAATAAAACTGGTCCTGGGTCTGTTCAAAATAAGTGGGCCCTACTTATTTCTGTTCAAGATTTTGCATAAACTTTTGGTTTTGGTTGGTGGGAATGACTAAAAATGATTTCTTTTTACAGGTATTTGGCTCCTGAATATTTCCAACATGGGAAAGTATCTGATAAAACCGATGTTTATGCCTTTGGGGTGGTTCTTTTAGAACTTATAACAGGACGCAAGCCGATTGAAACACGAAGAGGCGCAGGAGAAGAGAACTTGGTTTTGTGGGTGAGTCATTCCTATCATTCTGCTTTTTAGCAGAGTATGTATTTTAAACGATCAAAACTGTCATTTTCAGACTCAACTAGTTGGGGTCAAAACAATCAGATAGGTAAGGAGTAAGGACTAGCCTTGGGGAGCGTTCGGGTTTAAGAGGATACCGGGTGAGATACCGGAATCTTTGTCGAGTTTAAGGAATTTAGAATTTTTGAATTTGGATGGGAATAAGGTAAATGGTTCGATTCCTAGTTGGTTTAATGAGTTTAGTGGCTTAAGAGAGTTGTATTTATCTTTTAATCAGCTTACCGGGAGGATTCCTAGTGAGTTAGGGGAGAAATGTGGGATGCTTGAGCGGATAGAACTTGCGGGTAATTTTTTGCTTGGTGGGATTCCGGTTAGTTTGTCCAATTGTAGTAAGTTGAGGTCGGTTTTGTTGTACTCGAATATGCTTCAAGATGAAATCCCATCTGAGTTTGGTCGGCTTAGTATGTTAGAAGTGTTGGATGTGTCGAGAAATAGTCTTAGTGGGCATGTACCAAAAGAGCTTGGTAATTGTAAGGAGTTTACGGTTCTCGTGTATTTAAAATTTTTTAATCCAATGCCGAATGTTGGTGGTATTGTGGAAAGTGAGATGACTCGCTCGGATGAAGAGTATAATTATTTTCAGGGTGTGTTGCCTGCGGAAATTACTAGCTTACCGAAGTTGAAGGTGTTGTGGGCACCAAGAACGACTTTGGAGGGTAAGTTTCCAGATGATTGGGGTGCTTGTAGAAGCTTAGAAATGGTTAATTTCGGCCAGAACTTGTTAACTGGTGAAATCCCCAAGGGTTTGAATGTATGCAAGAAGTTTCGTTTTCTTGATTTGAGTTCGAATAAGCTGAACTGGTGAGCTTAGTGATGAACTTCCGGTTCCTTGTATGTTTTTCTTTATGTTAGTAGCAACCGTCTTTCAGGGTCAATTCCGTCTTTTCATCACGCGCGTGGATATAACAATTTATTTTGTCTAGTGCCAAATTTTTTTCCTTTAGTGTAAAAAATTTATTTACTTGATGTTGCAAGATGATGAATTAGTATTTTCGAAACAGTAATTAAGGAAAAGCTTACATCTTACAACTTCTCACCCAAGCTTGTTTAGTAACTTGAACTTGAGTTTTACATTGATGATGACGATGTTCTACCATTGGCAGGCGAAATACAGTGTGAGCAACCAAATAATTCACTCTATACCTTCACTGGTAATTTGCTAGTTCAGAACCAAACGTTACCCCTTGGTCCAAATCAAATTCTGTTGCGAGTAAGATACAATCATTCGCTTTACTATTTGTTCTAATTTTTCCTTCCTGTTTATTTCTTTAATATTTTACAAAGCAACTGGTCACTTGTATCATTGTACATCCTGTTCAGGGATGCAGTCTTCGTAATACAGAGTATATAGTTGGGGCTGTAGTCTTTACTGGACACGAGACTAAGGTTCTTCTAACAGTTCCATATCCGTTATTGTATCTTTGTTTTGTACGAAACCATGTTTATGTGTATTCAAATACAGGTAATGATGAACGCCATGAACGTCCCTTAAAAAAGGAGTACACTTGAGAAGAAACTTGACAAAGTAATAGCCACTCTTTTTGGCGTTCTTCTTTCATTATGTCTCGTTGGGGCTATAGGCAGGTACTGGATTCGCTATCATGCTCATAAAACTCCTTTGTGAGCTTTCATTGTGCTGTTATAACAAGCTCGTATGTATTTTGCAGTTCCTTATTTGCGGATGTGAAGTATTACTACTTACACCTTGGGATCAATGTGGAATCTGAACAGTTTAATCCGGAAAACAGATTAGTGGTATAGTTTTGCTTGCTTATTTAAGGACTTTCCGCTGTCTCTTTTGTCTCTAAGTTTACTGATTCTGTTAGTTTGCTTTCAGGTGTTTGTTTTAAGCATCTTTTCCCTCATAACTCTATATTCACCAATTATTCCGATTTCTCTCTATGTTTCTATTGAGGTTAGTTCCTGAACATCATAAATTTTTTTCAGGGTCTTTCATATTTTATTGACTTCATTCCTGTTTTGTTTTTCCTCTGACAGATGATCAAGTTTATTCAGTCAACCCAGTTCATCAACAACGACTTGCGTATGTACCATAGGGAAACTAATACCCCTGCATTGGCGCGAACATCTAATCTAAATGAAGAACTTGGTCAAGTGGAATATATATTCTCTGATAAAACTGGAACTCTAACAAGAAACTTAATGGAGTTCTTTAAGTGTTCTGTTGCTGGAGAGACATATGGAACTGGTGTTACGGAGATAGAAGTGGAAGTAGCAAATGCAGAAGAGGTGCAACAACCAACCAAAACACGTGATACGGGTTTTAATTTTGACGATGCTAGGCTTATGTCTGGTGCTTGGAGGAATGAACCGAATCCGGATATGTGCAAGGTAAAAATTATATTTCTTTAAAGATATCCTATATCTGAAAATACCAATGTCAACTTGTAAAGTCAATTTGCTTATGATCTAGGTTTATTATACAACTCTAATGTCTTGATGAACATTTGCTGCTTTTTTCTTGTAATATTTTTATTCTAGAATCTAGAATACACTATACATTGCGGTATTTACGTTGTGGATGTGTAGAATTTTATCATATATGCTCGTGTTTCCATTTTAGGACCATTTTCCTTGCTTGTTTAGGAATTTTTTAGATGCCTTGCTATATGTCATACGGTGCTTCCAGAAGGTGAAGAGACCCTAGACAAACTTCGTTATCAAGCTGCATCACCTGATGAGGCTGCTTTAGTTACTGCTGCAAAGAAATTTGGCTTTTTTTTCTATAGGTATT
Source organism: Artemisia tridentata subsp. tridentata (assembly GCA_021014915.2). Taxonomy (NCBI): domain Eukaryota; kingdom Viridiplantae; phylum Streptophyta; class Magnoliopsida; order Asterales; family Asteraceae; genus Artemisia; species Artemisia tridentata. Next base: position 437,729,797 of record CP139509.1, on the reverse strand, counting down.
TACTTGATCACAATTTGTTGACACTATACGTGATTTTGGAGTACAATTATTGTTTCTTGTGTCATCATATGAGGCATGCATTTCAATCATCTCAGACGTACACCTACAATGGTATATGTTCGTGAATCGCATGCTGAGAAAATGGGGAAGGTTGAAGATGTTCCGTATGAAATCCTTAATGTCCTTGAGTTTAACAGGTATATATTATGGATTTATATTTTGACTTTCAACATCTTGATTCCTTTTTTACTTTGATCATAAATCTTTGTGCTTCTTATAGTACTAGAAAGCGGCAATCTGTTGTATGTCGTTACAAAGATGGAAGGCTTGTATTGTACTGTAAAGTAAGAACATAGTAGCATCCTTTGCAACTTGAACTTCGATGTTCCAGATGTAAACTGACACTAATTTAGAATCTGCTGATCACAGGGGCCGATTCTGTAATATATGAGAGATTGGGGGGTGGCAATGAGGATATAAAGAAAGTTACCAGAGTGCATATGGAACAGTATGGAGAAGCTGGACTGCGAACTCTTTGTCTGGCGTATAAATATTTAACTACAGACATGTATGAAAGTTGGAACGAGAAATTTATTCAGGCAAAATCTTCTCTACGAGACCGTGAGAAGAAACTGGATGAGGTAATTAGATTTCATAACTGATCGGTTATGCTTATAATTAAACAAGAAGTGCAAATTTCGATCCATTTACTTACGGATGGATTGATTCGGTTTGTATTTATTCACCAACAGGTCAAACCCAAAAAATTAAAAGGAGATCGGGTTAAAGGGGTTGGAAGTCACCCAACTCCCTTATTAAATACAACTTCCTAAAATGGTTAATTTATAGTAGATATTACTGTCAGAATGTGGCTTATGTTAGCATAATCAACACATTCAATTTTAAATAAAAAAATGGACAAATAAAGAGTTTGGTGTGCGGGTCAACCAACGTGGCCCAACCCCGTTTTTATCCCGTTACCCAACCTGTAACTTGCCTTACTTGACCATCTTGCTACCTTTAACTTATCTAATGTCTGAAAACAGGTGGCAGAAATGATAGAAAGGGATCTGAATTTGATTGGATCCTACTGCTATAGAAGAAAAGCTTCAAGAACGTTGAAAGTCCCCTAAAAGAGAAAAACTGAAACCCCTTTCGTTGCAAGAACAGAAAGTTTATCGCATTAAGGATGAATATATAATACTTTGCATGCAACTTTATGTATATTCGCAGGTCAAGGATTTGGAAGAGGAACTCGAGACTACCAAATTGAGAAGTAAAGAAAACCTTCATCAAGCTATTTTGATGGAAAGAGAAAGGGTTACTCAAATGCAATGGGATATGGAAGAACTTAGACGAAAATCACTAGAAATGGAGTTCAAATTGAAATCTCAACAGGTTTTATGACTGCTCTTTCTTTCAATTCTAATGACGGAACTAGAGGCAGCAAAATTGGTGGTAACGGCCGGATTATATATTGGGTCAAAATGGGTACTTTTTTGGTTCAAGTCGAAACGGCTTGGATGGAGCCCAAATACTGTTTTTGTCCAATTATTGTTGTTTCTCAAAAAAAAATTGCGTGTCAAATATGATCACTAGAGCGACCAAACATTTATAGAACATAAAAATCTATCAAAGACAAAAATGTATCAAATATTACATTCTCTTATGTAATAGTGCAAAACCGTGAAACTGTTTATTTTGAATTTTCGATAAGTTTGAGCATGTGAATTACTTGTTTATTGTTTGTTTTTTGATTAAAGTTTTATACTTCTAGCAGATATATCACTTTGGCTAAGCTCATTGGCTTAAGTCTATATGTACTTTGTATAGAATATTTTGGTATTTTTGTGTGTATTCTCCTTGTTTAATTTAAATCCATGTGAATTTTGAACTGTCGTTTACCTTTTTTTAGTTACATAGTGCAAGTATTTAACAATAATTTTAGTTTATGTAACATTTCATAGTTTAGTTTGTGATGAAACCACTAGTTGCTGTTCTATTTAGTTGATATGAAATTTAACTTTGAGATAGTTTGTTGTTTACTCATCTATTTATAATGAAGTTGGACTTTTTGATCTGTCATGATATATTGATATTCTGATCAATATCACATGGGTTTCTTATCTATTGGTGTTGGTCAAAGTTGGAGCAGATCAGTATTCAGAATTTGTAACTGTTGCTACGCTATTTTGATTCTGTTGCTGCTGGTAGTGACACCATTGCTGCTGCATTCATTATTCTGCTGCTCTCGGTAAATATATATATATATATATATATATATATATATATATATATATATATATATATATATAAAATATATATATATATATATATATATATATATATAATATATATATATATATATATACTTCTTGTTGTAAATTCAATAGTTGCCCAAAAAATACACAAGTTGCCCAAAAAATATATAAGTTGTCCCAAAAAATACACAAGTTGCCCAAAAAATAGTTATTATTCTGCTGCTTATCAGATGGCCAAAAAATACACAAGTTGCCCAAAAAATACAAAAGTTGCCCAAAAATACACAAGTTGCCCAAAAAATACACAAGTTGCCTAAAAAAAAAATACAAAAGTTGCCCAAAAATACACAAGTTACCCAAAAATACACAAGTTGCCCAAAAAATACACACGTTGCCCAAAAAATACAAAAGTTACCCAAAAAAATACACAAGTTTATTTTATGGGCAACTATTGAATTTTTGGGCAACTTGTGTATTTTTTGGGCAACTATAGAATTTTTTGGGCAACGTTTGTATTTTTACCGAGAGCAGCATAATGAATGTAGCAACAATGGTATCATTACCAGCAGCAATGAATGAGCGACCTTTTATGGGCAACTATTGAATTTTTGGGCAACTTGTGTATTTTTTGGGCGACTATTGAATTTTTTGGGCAACGTTTGTATTTTTACCGAGCATCATAATGAATGCAGCAGCAATGGTGTCATCACCAGCAGTAATGAATGAGCGACCAGCAGGATCACCCCGGGTGTCTTTTTTTTTTTTTTTTTTTTTTTTTTTTTTTTTTTTTTTTAGCTAAATAAAAATAAAATAAAGAAAGAAAATGAAAACGATGCAAAATTTACAACAAGTATAAATATTCTATACAAAGTACACACAAAATTCACATGGATTTAAATTAAACAAGGAGAACTATTTGGAGTAGATTACCATCTTGGTGGAACATAAACTATTTGGAGTAGATTACCATCTTGGTGGAACATAACTCGGGTAGTTCCTGATTCTCTAATGTAGTTTAAACCACATCATAAGCACCCGTATTTCTAGTGATTAGTAATACGAACGTTCATACATATAACATTTACTCGAACTAGTAATACCAACATTCATACATATAACATTTACTCGAACTAGTAATACCAACAGTCATACAAACATTCATACATATAACATTTACTCGAACCATATTGTAGTTTCTAATAGCTCTGTCGAAAATGTTATTGGCCATCGGGGTCTCTTCAGTAGGACCCATATCATCAAAAGAGTCGATGGTGGCACTTGTATGCCATTTGGCTGCCAAACTCGTTACAGCTTGAGCTTTGTGTGTGATCTTTGCAGCACTGAGTACGAGCTTTCTTCCTCAGAACTGCTACTATGACGGGTGTTGTATCTAGTCACAAGTGGTAAAGGTGCACTGGTAGGAACCCTAAAGGATCTTGCACAACCCACCATTATTCTATCCTGCATTTGTCCAACCTCCTTGCATACATTATTCCAATATGCCCAAAAAATATCTTACAATCGTAAAGATTCTTAGGTATGCTCCCTCTTTCGCGTTATCACCATGGAAATACTCAGTTACCTCTTTCACAGATGTAAACGCCTTCTTTTCATCAATCTTGATCTTTGCAAGTTCTATTTCCGCTTCTTTAAAGAACACTCTAATCGACCCGTAAAAGTTTCCTTGCATTTCTGAGGTCTCGTAACCTTCTAATCGAATTTTCTGCAACCCTGTTTCAAGTTTTGACACATAACCGCGTAAGACATCCGAATCCATTCCTGTTGCTTTCTTGACATGACTTAATTCTCGGCTTAGCCCACTGACTATTTGTAGTCCTTGTTTCTTAAAAGTACCTTCACTGAATGCAGGATACGGGTCGATTTTGAAATTAGAATCCGTACTTTCTGATCTGATGATTTCTTGAACCACAAAATGAAGTAAGGTTGTTTTTCCATCTGTTCGTTTTACATCCACTAATTTTAAGAGAGTGTCGAGTTTGAACGCTTTGGCGGACAACTCCTAAATCCAATATTTAATCACAAAATACATGATATTCAGCAAGATTAGAGAATAAAGAAAAAGAAATTTCAACATTTAATCACAAAAGAGAAAACAGTAGCAGCAAGATTAAACAAATAAACGATATCAGCAAGAGAAAACAGTAGCAGCAAGATGAACAAAAGAAAAACTCAAAACAAATAAAGAAAGGAGATGAATATGCTAACCTTTGATGAAGTCTGGACTCTGGAGTCGTTGTTGAAGAACTGGGGAATTTTTTATGTACACTAACCTTTGATGAAGTCTGGACTCTGGCGAGCCCACGCTTTATGTACACTATGCGCTTTATGTACCAAAAAGCCCCAAGGCTAGCGCCTAGGTGTGCCTAGCGCTTAAGCTCGCCTGGAACACGCTTTTTAAAACCAAGCCTATCCTATGCACGAACTTTATTAATATTATTCGGGATCTCGCCAGATAACTCGTTGGAGCTGATATTAACAAGCATTGCTTTGAATTCAGAACATTTATCAAACAGGACTCCAGGAGATCGGCCCGTGAGGTTGTTTTATCTAGCAAAAAACGCATAAACCGAGTGCTCTCCCATTCCCGTTTTTCCAGGTGCAACCTTTACTGAACTCAACTCACCCGTGAGGTTGTTCCGACCAAAATTATGTGTTATTGTAAGATATCCACCATAGTTTGCAGCTTGAAATGCAAAATACCTTGAATACATTGACGAGGGATCAAAAGATTCACATGTAGCGTGACGAAAAAACGGAATTGACCCTGAAAGACGGTTGCTACTAACATAAAGAAAAACATACAAGGAACCGGAAGTTCATCACTAAGCTCACCAGTTCAGCTTATTTGAACTCAAATCAAGAAAACGCAACTTCTTGCATACATTCAAACCCTTGGGGATTTCACCAGTTAACAAGTTCTGGCCGAAATTAACCATTTCTAAGCTTCTACAAGCACCCCAATCATCCGGAAACTTACCCTCCTGCTTCACCTACAACCAGGATAACATTACGATTTGCAGGAAAAAACCCATCCTGCTTCACCTACAACCAGGATAACATTACGATTTGCATAGAAATTCAATTATAATAAGGTAGTCGTGTTATTTAGAAATTTGAAACTGGAGTACGATTTTACACATATGTGTTAGCCAATCACAAACTCCACATTATTGTTTTTCCATTTAACATATTCATACACATAGTGAGTGGCGCATGAATATTTAAAACAGAAATGATTGACTTCTCAGCCAACGGTTTGAAATTATAAGAAAAACGAAACAAAGATTTTCAGAGTACTTACTCTAATAATATCCCCAACCTGCAGTCTCTTCCAAGGTACAGATTCCCATCTTTGGTCTATTAGTAAGTCAATCGGAGAATTATTTATTGTCATGTCATTTTGAAGGCGTTTCTGTTATAATTACAAAAATAAAAAAGATTTAAGCATACAATTGAAAATGCAAACGAACAATGGGTTAAATCAACTCCTGGAGAAAAGGATGCATTTATGAGAAAATAAAGCTCACCCAATCTTCAAATGCCTCCTTGACAAGAGAAACGAAAAGCACGATACTTAAGGGTACTACATTTGTAATTGGACTAACAGGACTACACAAGAAAATAACTATGTCATGGCAATAGTAACAACATTATTCAGAAGAAGAACACACGAAATTTCAATGCATTAAAAGTTATCTCAAGGAGAAAGTAACCTTCAAACAGAAAAGAAGGGCGTATATATACTACAATAAAAACAAGTATAAGATGTACTGATGGAGAACGTCAACAACACTATTAATGCATCTCTGGATTCTGGAATCAATGTATATATCAGTCAGCGGAGAATGAGAGCATCCTTTTATAGATAGATGCGTCAACTTTGGAACAATTCATGAAAATAATTTAACTGAATTTAGTTCTTAAATTGGCTTGCAATTTCAGTGCCGGAGGTGATACAAAAGTGGGCTTATGCTGGTATAGTGCTGGTGTCAGAATCATCATCCAGATTAACAAAAATATAAACAAAAAATGCACATAAAGCTACTATGACAAATGGATATAAGTTCTCAGTCCACTACCCGCTCTTCCACGAATCATGTGGTCAAGGTCCCAAGTCCCATTCTATATCATTGCGCATCTAACAATTGTTTATTAAAGAAAGTTCAATGGGTGAGGTTATAGTGATAAAGAAATCCTATCTACCTAATCACATTAATTATCCAACAGCAATAATATACACCAAAAATCTGCTCCAGGTTGACCCAAACTAAAAATGCAGTTTTTATCATTGTAAAAAAGTAGAAAAAGCATATAAAACGGGGCTAACAACACCAACAGGCAATGAACAAGAATGTCAATATAGAGGGGTTCTTTTCTTGAAAATGCATACCTGACAGGTGTAAATGATAAGCCCTTTGGCAAAAAAGAAAAAAGGTTGTACTTTGTTGTTGACACCGCATTTCCCTGATCACACCAAAATAAAATAAACATTACGTTGCAGCTTACCGATATACCAAGTACATCAAAGAGACACAATGAACTTCCATGAAAATGGTAGTGACAGTATATTTTGTGCATATGCGGCTATATGTTCTGTGTGAAGAGAGTGTGCCACTCTTAAGGTCAGTGATCTAGAGTGTGCCCTATTGAATTTGGCAACCGTCAAAGACACACTCCACCAAAAGGAACTTACATCTGTCCCCCTTTTAGACTTCTAGTTACTATACGTTCTCAATGTGCAAACGTGATGCCACATAATGACTGCCAAGCAATCCAGCATAGCTCAGATAACAGACAGCATAATCACCACAATTCCACCTAAGCTGATTTCAACTAAATTCCAGCACAGCTAAGTTACTTTCTCTAAACAAACTCTAGCTTAAAAGTTATCGATCTTAGACAACCCTGTACCAGAAACCAATTGCTCTATACATAACATCTCAAGAAAACTAAAGTATTCTATTTCCAAAAATGAAAACTAAAGCACTGAACATAACATTTTTTTTAAGCATGCCCCTGAAGAACACCACCAAACACTAATTAGTATAACAATACATCGTAAGATTACTATCTCTTTCATAGAATTTGTCACAGTTAATAATAAAAATAACAGCTCCAAAAACTACAATAACAAGAACTATTATATATATGCAATTATACAAGTACGTCCACACTGGACAGAATTAGTTACATGTCATAGCATTCATTGTCTTAAGTGTAGACTCCGAGCATGACTAGGTCCGTAAATCCTGAGTTACTTTCTGTTTTTATTAGTTACATGTCATAGCATTCATTGTCTTAAGTGTAGACTCCGAGCATGACTAGGTCCGTAAATCCTGAGTTACTTTCTATTTTTGCAATAGGAAAACCAGTAGCTTTTGACGCCAAAGCAGAAGATCTCGACACCCTAGGATTCATTTCAATAACCATAACCTCACCATCCACAGGATTCACAACAAACTGTACATTTGACCCACCACATTCAACTCCAATTTCTCTAATAATCGCTATAGAATAATCATGAAGACGTTGATACTCCTTATCAGTCAAAGTCTGTGCAGGCGCAACTGTAATCGAATCACCAGTATGGACACCCATAGGATCAATATTCTCAATAGAACATATAATAACAACATTATCCGCCAAATCCCTCATAACCTCAAGCTCATACTCTTTCCACCCTAACAACGACTTCTCAACTAAAACCTGCGTAGTCACACTAGCCGCAAGCCCCGACTTACAAATAGTCTCAAACTCCTCTTTATTATACGCAATCCCTAAACCCTAAAGTAAATGCAGGCCTAATAATCAAAGGAAACTCACCAATCTCTTTCGCAATATCAAAACACTCTTGCAAAGTAGTCCCTATACCCGAAGGAGGTGTCTTAAGTCCAATATTCCTCATAGCATCCTTAAACAACTCCCTATCCTCGGCTTTATTAATCGCTTCTAGTTTCGCCCCAATCAACTCCACATTATACTTATCCAACAACCCATTTTCCGCCAAAGCAACCGTGAGATTAAGCGCAGTCTGCCCGCCCATTGTACGCAAAATCGCGTCCGGGCGCTCTATTTCAATAACCTGCTCAACTAATTCAGGTGTCATTGGCTCAATATAAGTCCTGTCATCCATTTCAGGGCCAGTCATAATAGTAGCAGGGTTACTATTAATAAGCACTACCTCATAACCATTCTTTCTTAAAGCCTTACAAGCTTGTGTACCACTATAATCAAACTCACAAGCTTGTCCTATAACTATAGGTCCAGCACCGAGTATCATAATCTTTTTTATATCAGTTTCTTTACCCGCATTACTCCCAACAAAACCCATATTTTCTTTTTCATTTTTAGCCACTTTTGATCCATTTTCAGATTTTGAAGCATTTGAACAAATAGTTGTTGTGCGTGACGAAAAATGGGAGAATTTAAGGGTGTGTTTGGGAATGGATAATGGGAATGAAAGAGGGAATGATCCGCGGTGGTCTTGGGTGGTCCTTTACCTCTACCGCCTCTTCTACCACCGCCGACTGATTTTCTCACCGACCTCCACTTCTAGAACTGAAAGTTTCCATTTCTAATGTATAAACATCTTAAATGTTAACATGAGGACTGTATGGACCATAATCTAACTAACCTTCCAGTAAGATAATCTCCGAGTGGTAATGTGCCATTCACCCATTCAAGGAGTCCGGTGGAGGTAGCGTCAGGTGGTGGTGGCGTCGGATGGTGGTGGCGGGGGTGGTGAGATGGTTTATATGATTTGAATGTTGTGAAGGGTTGTGAGATCAGATGGTTTATCTGAGTTGAATATAGGCGTAAAATTACCAAAATATCCTTTTGTTAAGGTATTTGTTGCCCAAAAATCAAACGTTGCCAAAAAAATATACGTCCCATGTACATCGTATCAACAGTTGTATATATACTTTGGTCGGTGACGTGGCGTCCTGTGGTCCGTCGGATCAGTTGCCCTGGGCTAAGGAGGGAATTTTCTGTGAGCGGGACAGATACTCTTAGCACTTGGGCAATCGGGCTATTTTAGTAATTATCCCTAAAGGTTGTAAACCCTAATACTATTGAGTATTCATATTATATCAATAATATTGAAGTGTTTTGTTTTGATACAATTATGTTCTGTGTTTATACTTATATTTTTATAAAGTTCTTCTTAAGATCAAATACAAGATTCCGCATTGTGTTTGATAAACTTCAAGACAGTTTCTATACTTAGTTGTTTTAGATTTATCTAAGATAACTAAACCTTACAAGCTAAGGAATTCGATCAAGTATATTGCTGGGATCAACAGTACCCTGTACTCTCAAACTAAGCAGCAGAAACCTAGCAGCATTAAGTTAAGCCTGGCAAAATTAACTTATGCCTAGCAGCAAAAACTCTGAGTCAACAGCATAAACTCAAATTCCAATCCAAACACCTTGTTCTTTGCTTTTCCTGCACAATGTTAGTCCAAACACCACAAAAACACAAACCATAACAATATTCACAACAATCACAACATGTTAAGACTTAGCAATTTTAACCAATAGCAGAAACTTAGCAGTTCTAAGTATAACTAGCTGTACTAATTATACTTAGCAGCATAAACATTTTAATTACTTGAATAACAGTACTAATCCTTACAAAACTCTACAAAAACATAAAGAGATCAAAGATTTAAAGATTTAACATTCCAATATTGGCAGTTAAATATTGAAATCTACCTACATCAAAAGCTTTTGTAAGCAGATCTGTAACATTCTTGTCAGTATGAATTTTAACCATTTGAATTAACTTCTTATCATTGCGATCTCTTATAAAATGATGTCTGATCTCTATATTTGTGTTTGAATGAAACACATGATTTGTAATTATGCACATAGTACTTTTATTGTCAATAAAAATCTTTGTATGCATAAAATTGTACCCATAATCTAGCAATTGATTCTGAATCCAAAGCACTTATCCACATGAACTTGAAGCAGCCACATATTCAGCTTCTGTTGTGGAATTTGCAACCACAGTCTGTTTCTTGCACTGCCATAAGATCAATCTACACCCAAGAAATTGACAACCTCCTATTTTAGACTTCTTATCCAAGCTTGCTCCAACATAATCACTATCAGTGTATGCTACCAAATTAAAAGGAGAATCTTTTGGATACCGAAGGCCCAATTTTGGTTGACCCTTTAAATATCTAAAAATCATTTTCACATCATGAAGAGGTGAAACTTTTGGTGTGACTTGGTATCTTGCACATGCACACACCGTAAACATAATGTCAGGTCTTGAAGAAGTAAGATACATCAATGAACCAATCATTGATCTATACATGTGAACATCAACTTCTTCACCATCTTTATCCTTGAACAGAGGCTTTGAGGTTTCTATAGGTGTGCTTGATGTCTTAACATCTGTGTACCCAAATTTCTTTAAGATCTCAGCCATATACTTATCTTGACTGATAAATATGCCTTCCTTATTCTGCTTTACTTGTAAACCCAGAAAGAAAGTAAGTTCTCCCATAGAACTCATCTGAAACTTTTCATGCATCAGCTTTTCAAATTCAATACACAGATCCTTTCTTGTAGAACCAAAGATGATATCATCTACATAAATTTGAACTAGCAAAATATCATCCTTGTGTCTTCTGATGAACAAAGTCTTATCAATCTTCCCTCTTTGAAACCCATTGTCCAACAGGTATGTTGACAAGGTTTCATACCATGCTCTAGGAGCTTGATGTAAACCATAAAGTTCCTTTTCAACCTTGTAAACTTTTTCAGGAAAGTCAGGATCTTCAAACCCTGGTGGTTGACAAACATATACTTCTTCCTCAATCTTTCTATATAGAAAAGCACTTTTGACATCCATTTGATACACGACAAAGTCTTTAAATAAAGCATAAGCTAGAAACAACCTAATTGCTTCAATTCTTGCAATAGGAGCAAAGACTTCATCATAGTCAATCCCTTCTTCTTGTGTGTACCCTTGAGCTACCAATCTTGCTTTATTCCTTATCACAATGTCTCTCTCATCCTTCTTATTTTTGAAAACCCATTTTGTACCTATAGCCCTTTTGCCATTAGGTAAATCTACCAGAGTCAAAACTTCTTGCAGCTTGAATTGTAGAAGTACTTCCTGCATAGCTTCTACCCAGCTTGAAACAGTCAATGCTTGGATTGTCTTTTTGGGTTCCACTAGTGATAAAAAGCAAGCAAATAAACAATTTTGAAGATCTTTATGACTGTTCTTTGTTTAATAGTTCTAACAAAGAGCACTTTATCTGTCAAATTCTTGGTCATCTTTATTGTTTTTATAGAAGAATGCACATCTCAAATTATTTTTTCATGTGGATGATCTTTGTGAATTCTTGTAGTTGGAATAGGACTGACTTGAATTGCTTCATTCAAATTGCCCATGTCATCCTCTTTACCAGCATCTTCATCATCAGTTTCAGTCCATATGTCTTCCAATATAGGCATGTCTGGATCATCTGAATATTCACTGCTATCTTTTTCACCAATAGCATCATCTTGTAGGCCAACAACATTAACAGTTGAACTAGCAGTATTAACTCTGTTAGTGCTGTTAACATCATCATTCTTCTCCTGATCATCTTTCTTGCTGTCTTTTCTTGGATCTTCCTCATCCTTTTTGTCATCATCACTTGAAGACTTTACATCATCATCTTGAGAACTCTTTGGATCTTGGGTTGAGATTGGTTGATCAGCAGTCCATAATGGTAGCAAGATGTACTTCTTTGCAAGTTCTGTCTCCTTTCCAGCTTGACCTTCATCATTATTATCTTTTGTACCTGCAAAACCATTAGACTGTGTACCTGCATCAATTGGGTCATAATTTATTGTTTTTATTAGTACATCAATATCAAACAACTAGTCTGGTCCACTACCTACAACATTAGGTGTACTCTAACAAAACTTAATATGTAAGTTATCTTCCACTATCCTTGTTCTACTATTGAATACTTTAAAAGCTTTTCTATTCAGAGAGTATCCAACAAAGAAACCTTCATCACCCTTACCATCAAATTTGCCTAAGTGATCTATCGTATTGAGAATTGTAACAGGACACCCAAATGGTCTCATAAAACTTAAAGTTGTTGTTCTACCATGAAAAAGTTCATATGGGGTCTTGTTATGAGGCTTAACAACTAACACTCTATTTTGCACATAACAAGTAGTATTGACTGTTTCTACCCAAAAAGTAGTTGGCAATTTATAATCAGCTAGCATAGTCCTAGCAACCTCAATTAGTGTTCTATTTCTCCTCTCAGCAACTCTATTTTGTTGAGGAGTTCTAGCTACACTATACTGTCTCATAATACCTTTCATCTTACAAAACTGATTCATATCTTTATTCTTAAATTCAGTTCCATTGTCACATCTAATCACCTTAACCTTTTTGCCTGATAAGTTTTCTACTCTAGTTATAAAGGACTTAAGAATGCCACTAGCCTCATCCTTAGTAGCAAGAAAGAAAACCTAAGTAAACCTACTGTAATCATCTGTGACAACTAGGCAATACATTTTTTTCATTAAACTTTTTACAAATGTTGGACCAAACAAATCCATATGCAACAATTGTAAAGGTTGGTTGACAGAGTTTACTATTTTGGACTTACAAGAGGCTCTATGCTGCTTTCCCTTCTGACAAGCAACACATGTTTCATCATGTTCCAAAAGTTTGGAAGGTAAACATCTTACAAGATTTCCCTTCACCAATTTATTCAGTGTTTTAAAATTCAAGTGACCTTGCCTTCTATGTCAAAGTTTAGATTCATCAGATGCGGCTTTTGCAAAGAGACAAGTTAAACCTCCTTTGGGAGCCATATTATCTAAATCAACACTGTATATATTGTCCTTTCTAGGAACTTTAAGCAAAACTTGACTTTCATCAATTATCTTAAAGTCAGGTGATAAGACAATACATTCTGTGTTATTAAAGAGAACACTATTCTTTTTGTCACATATTTGTGAGACACCAAAGAGATTGAATTTTAGCTCTATGACAAAATACACATTAGTTTACCAGTTCTTATTGTACCTTTGCCTGTGATTTTCCCTCCTTTGGGGTTACCCCCAAAGGCAACATATCCTCCATCAATTTCTTCATAATCTGTAAGATAGGACATGTTCCCTGTCATGTGCCTTGAGCATCTACTGTCAATTACTCCTTGATCCTGTAACTCTACCTGTGGATTGCCGCACATAAAGTAAGAAAATCAGTTTCTTTTGGGGACCCAAGCCATCACTGACTTGGATCTGCCTTGTGCATCAACATAATCAAACTTATTAAGGATTATTGATCCACTGTCATGTTTGGAAACATGGTCAACTTTAATTTTTGGTTTCCAAACCAAACAAGCTGAGGCCTTAACGGCTTAAAAATGATTTCCCTTAACAGTATTAATTACTGCTTTTGGCTTAGCAGTATTAACTACTGCTTTTGGCCTAGCAATATTAACTATTGTGTTCTTTTGAATGAGCCTTTTTGCAGTTGCATGTGCTGTTTTTGAAAACTATGACATTGATTTAGCACCATTCACTGTTCTTTTTGTAGGAGCAGTATTAATTGGTCTAGCAGCATTAGTCAATACTGTTGTTTTAGAAATATTTTGCTTGGCAGTATTAACTGATACTAGGCCAGAATTCATTAACACTGTTTTTGGAACCATATTCCTTTTAGCATTGGGGTGAGTGTTTTTAGAAAAACTTTGGTGATTCACCCTCTGAGCATAGTTCCACACAGGTTTTTGATAGTAATGACAATCATACCGCAAATGTTCAAAACTACCACACACATAACAAACTCTGTGAAACATCTCAAAATTACTCCCTAATCTTTGAGACATCATGTTATTCCACTTTATTTGGTTTCCTCTAGGCCTGTTAGTGTTCTCCCTAGATTGCTCAACTTGATTAACAGATCTCCTAGTCAACTTGATGCCAAAACTAGGTTTGACAAACTTTATCTTTTCAACACTAGATCTAACTGTTTTACTTTCAACCTTAGGTGTAGACACAACCTGATCCTCATAATCTGACACCCAATCTTCAATAATTGGTGCATTAGTATACTTCTTATCAATCACCTTAGATTCTCTCTCTTTCTCAATTATAGGCTTAGTAACTACCTCATTTAAACAAGACAATTCAGGTGTAGGAGGCACAAACTTTCCTGTTATGGGAGGTGAAACTTTATTATAGCCTAAATCATTACCTTTCTTTACAATTTGACACTCTATTATCTTATTCACACTTTCAGATGCATGTTCAAACCTATTCACTTTAAATTGAATGGTTTCTTTTTCCTGTTGAACTACATCTTTTTCTTTTTGAGCTTTTTCAAGCCTCTTCCTAAGCTCTGTAATAAGTGATTCTTTTACAAAGAGTTTACCTTCTAAAACATTAACCTTTTCTACATACTCAGCCTCATTCTTCTTATAAAATTAAAGTCTTTGTTCTACAGCTTAATATTAAGCTAAAATATGTAACTCATAATTCTTTAAATCTTCTACTAGTTTATTATTCTGAGCTTTAAGTAACTCAACAGTATCTAAACAAGATTTATAAAAACAACCAGAATCATTAGATACCTCAGAATCAGAACTTGAAGATGAATAGGCCATAAGAGCATAGTTGGGTCCTTCTTCAGCTTGATGACTCCAATCATAGCCACCAAGACCATTACAAGACACCAAGGCTATTGAAGAATGTGTTTCCACTAGTATATTCCTTCTTGAGCCTTCCTTACTCTTGTTGTCTTGGTTCCTTGGAGCTCTGCATTCTCTAGCAAAGTGTCCCTTCATGTGACAGTTGTAGCATTCAACCTTGGACTTATCAAACCCCATGTTTTTATTGCTATTTACGATGAGCTTCCTTCCAGTATTCTTCAAGAATCTTCTTGCTCTCATAGTCAACATAGCCATCTGCCACTTCAAATCCATATCTTCTAAGTCATCTGGATGAATTTGTTCTAAGTCCTGATGTACAATCTGAGAACTATTAGGTTGACTAGCCAGGAATGCATAGATAACAACATCACTTAAGTTATCAACATTTTTTTAACTAGCAGTATTAACTTAAGTGCTAGCAGTAGTAACTCCATGAGCAGTATTAATTGCTTCACTAGGACTGCCAGAATTGTTATTGGAGGAGGATACAAAAGCCATGTTTTGTGTACTTGAGCTTGAGTTGGACATCCCTTCGACCTCTGGTTCATACACTTTAAGATTGTTGTAAAGGTCATCTATCCTCATTGTGTCCAGATCATTTTTATTTCTTCACACGACAACATGTGTGTTCCACTCTGGTGACAAACTCCTCAACAGCTTTTGGTTAATGTCTTCTTGGGAAATACTTTCCCCCAAAAGCTCTAATTGACTCACAAGCTTCTGAAGCCAGTCAAAGGTTTGATCAAGCATCTTAGTGCTTGGAGTAGAAAAGTTCTCAGACTGTTGCTTCAAGAGATTCTTCTTGGTCTTCTTAGTAGCAGCATTCCCTCCAAATCTCTTCTCAATAGCTTCTAACAATGACTTAGCATCCTTGATAGAATTAAATGTCAACTGATGTTCATTAGGAATGCCCATCATAAGAGTACTTCTTGCCTTTACCTCTAATCTTCTTTGTGCCTTGTCTTCAGCAGTTTTAATAGGCAAAATAGTCACAACACCAGCATCAGATGTTGATGTTTTTGGCAAGGTATTACCAGTCTCTATGAACTCTCATAGAGAATTGTCAATCATCTGAATATACTGCTCAATTCTCATTCTCTAGTTCTCATACTCACTAGGCTTGAGCATTGGTACCTTTGATGCAACCACCATATGTGCAGACTTTGAATCCATATCTTCAAGTAAGATCTTGTGTATTAAAACAGGTTCTTCTAGATCACAACTTCTAGATCACAAGCTCTGATACCACTTGTTGATCCCAGTTATGCACTTGATCGAATTCCTTAAGATTGTATAAGGTTAGCTATGCTAGATAAATCTAACACAACTAGTATAGAAACTGTCTAAGAATTGTATTAAAGTTTATGCGGAATCTAAACTTTAATCTTAAGAAGAACTTTGTATAACAGTAACACAAGAACACAATGATTTAAACAAACAAAACACTTAAATATTATTGACTATAATACGAATACTCTAACAAGTATTAGGGTTATACAGCCTTGAAGCTATAACTCTATCAAAATTACGTATCTATCTCAATGCCCTAGGACCTCCTTTTATAGACTAAGGAGTCCTAGTCGGCTTACAATAACTTTCTTTACAAGATAAATCTTTTCTAAATCTTTTCTATATTTATCTAAACATACTATACATAAAAAACTGACTCTATCACATAAGCAGCATTAATAATCAACCAGCAGTCTTAATATTTACTCTGGCAACATCAACTCTTCAGCAGTTGTAACTCTGAATTAGCAGCACTAAGTTTGTTCTAGCCGCACTAACCACTTAGAGTATTTTCCATGAAGTTCAGCAGTAGTATTAACTTGTTCCAGCAGTATTAACTCTTCACAAGCAGCAACAGTAAAACACTTAGAGTATTTTCATTGATTCTCAAGAGCAGTCTTAACCATATGAGCAGCCGTATCATCAACAACATCAAGACGCATTTGAATCCCAACATTCAAGTTGTTGGCTGTGAATAATTTTGGCTAAATAGTGTTTGTGGTGAATTAGTTCCACCTCTCCCAAAAGCAATGTCGGGTCGACCAAGGAATGCAAGAATGAAAGATAGTATGAGCCAAAGAAATCCAAGACTAAGCTTTGTCGTCATGGAAGAGACATCCATTTTGGTATTTGCAACACTGTTATGTTAGCATAGTAGTCCATAAAAGGCCCACGGCCCATTTAGATTTTAGGGTATACCCTTTCTTTGTATTATATATACTCGTCTCTTGTACCTAGTTTATTATCAATTCAATAAGATTTGCATTGGTCTTTAGTTTCTACATGGTATCAGAACCATGATCCAATTGTTTATAGGCAAATGTTTTTACAATTGAATAAAGCTACAGTTGGAAAATATTGATTTGCTACTTGGAAGGTTTTGGTTTGCAACTGGGATATGTTAGATTGGAATTAGCAATTCACAATTCAAGGTTAGACTTGTACGCTTATTTTTTGGGTGATCACTGAAGTTGGTATTTTGTTTTTTTTATTTGGACTTGCTTGGCTCAATATTGCAACCTGCATAATTTGTTTCTTTTTGGAGTTAATTTGGGACCCATTGTTTGATTTTGGATTTGGAATTGTTACTGATCGATTGAACATACTTATTAGGTTCAGTTTTTTTGTTTGCTTTTACTACTAGGTCTTGACTTGTCATTCTTTGGATAAACTTTGTTTGGTGGACTAGATTGGTTTTGTTTGGTTTGATTTGGTTTGGCAATTGTTAGTCACTATGGATACTTGTAAGAATTAGTTAAAGTTGGATGCGTCATTGTTTGAGCTGTTTCAGAAATTTTTAATCATGTATGAGAAGTTTGTGATATTTTTAGACATGTTAGAGCAACTAAAGAAGTTTCTAGCCTTTCAGCCCTATGCCATGTCCACATCATTTAATAAAAAACTGGCATAATCATTTTCTAAATGGATATTAGATTCGGGTGCCACTCATCACATGTCTCATCTTTTGTCACAATTCATTTCGATGAATGTTAATTCTTCGAAATCAATCTTGTCCGCTAATGGTAATTCTATGCCATTAGAAGGTATTGGTTTAGTTGATACACCATTTGTTGATTTATCTGATGTTTACTACATACTGAGTCTTACTATGAAACTCGCTTCTGTTAGTAAAATTTGTGATTTTGGATATGATGTCAAATTTTTTGTTTCCGATTTTTCTATGTATGACCGGAAAAAACAAGATGTGGTTGGGAAAGGACATAGGCAAGGGTATCTTTATGTTTTGTATCACTTTAGAGACATTCATGACACTACATCATCTAGTGTGGATTTGTCTTCTTTTTGGTTGAACCGTTCCTTCTCCAGCTTTTTATTTATGGCACTCTCGTTTAGGTCACGTCTCTGGATACCGTTTATGGTTTTTAGCATCTACAGGAGCGTTGGGGAAACTAGACACTCATGATATTTCTGATTGTAGTGGTTGTAAACTTGCAAAGTTCTCAGCATTACCGTTCAGTAATAGTATTTCCTCTTCTACTGCTCCATTTGATCTAGTGCATTATGATGTGCGGGGACCTTCTCCTGTTTCCACTAAAGGAGGTTCCATACACTATGTGTCATTTATTGATGACTTCACTCGCTATACTTGGGTTTATCTAATGAAGCGTAGGTCCAATTTTCTTACAATATTTAAAGACTTTAGAGCTCTTGTGAAAAATCAACATTCAACTGTAATAAAATGCTTTCGATGTGATTTAGGGGGTGAATACACTTCTAATGATTTTGTTGGTTTACTTAAATCAGATGGGACTATATACCAGACCTCTCGTACGGACAATCCTCAACAAAATGGCGTTGCTGAAAAGAAACATCGTCATATTGTTGAGACGGCTATATCCTTTTTATTGTCCGCTGATGTTCCTAGTGTATTTTGGGGAGAAGTGGTTCTTACAGACACATATGTAAATAATAGAATCCCAACTGCACATAATTCTGGTTTATCTCTGTTTGAAAAGTTGTATGGAGATTTGCCTGATTATTCCTCATTGCTCGTCTTCGGTTGTACTTGTTTTGTCCTAAAGCCACATGTTAAGCGTACGAAGCTGACTTCGAAGTCCACTTTATGTGTGCTTCTGGGTTATGGTATTAGTCAAAATGTATATCGTTGTTATGATCCAGTGGGTCAAAAGTTGTATACATCACGCCATGTTGACTTTTTAGAGCACATCCCGTACTATTCTGTTCCTGCTAGTTCACATAATTTGACACAATCTGAACTTATAAAACTTGATCCATTTGAGGATTTCATCGAAGAACCTACACCTGTTGTGTTACCAGAACCTGTCTCAGAAACAGCTGTAGAAACCACTACTACCGAAACACCACCAGTGTTAAATGCACCTCCAGAAACCACCACCGCCACTCAAACACGACCAATTATAGTTTCAGAAGCCACACCTATCATTACTCAACCTCCTCCTACAGCTACCCAATTATCTTTTGAAGTTGTTGCTGGTCCTCCTTCAGGTGGTTGACCAAAGCGTAATTGTAAGTCTACAAAAAAGGATGATTTTGTTTATTCTTGTTATTCGAATTCCTTTAGTTCGTTCATTGCTTCTGTACATCGTCTACATGAGCCTGTGTCGTATAGAGAGGCTGTTTGTGATCCACTTTGGCAGGTTGCTATGGCTGAGGAACTGGAGGCATTGTATCAGACTCAGACGTGGGACTTAGTACCATTGCCAGTCGGCAAGCGTGCTATTGGCACTCATTGGGTGTATAAGATTAAAACCAAATTTGATGGGTCCATTGAAAGATATAAGGCTCATCTTGTTGCCAAAGTTTGTGCTCAAGAGTATGGTATGGATTATGAGGAGACGTTTGCTCCTGTTACAAAAATGACAACGATAAGAACCTTGATTGCAGTTGCTTCTAGTCATAAATGGAAAATATCATAGTTAGATGTCAAAAATGCTTTTTTGAATGGTGAATTGAATGATGAAGTTTTTAAGAAACCACTTCCTGGGGTATCACACAAACCAGGAGAAGTTTGCAAGCTCAGAAAAGCTCTTTATGGTCTCAAACGAGCACCTCGTGCTTGGTATGAGAAATTTGCAACAGTTGTTAACTCTCTTGGGTTTGTCTCTAGCCATCATAATTTCGCATTATTTGTAAAATATTCAAGTGCTGGGCGTATACTTTTATCGTTATATGTTGATGATATGATTATTACTGGGGATGATTGTGTTGGAATTAAGTCATTGAAATCGGAGCTAGCTCATGGTTTTGCTATGAAGGATTTGGGCTTACTACGTTATTTTTTGGGTACTTAGGTTTCTTATTCACCGAAAGGATATATTTTGTCTCAGTCCAAGTATATAGCTGATTTACTTGATCATGTGAGAATTGCTGACAAAATGGTTGAAGATATTCCTATTGATGCTAAGGCCAAATACACTCTGACAGATGGTGATCCTTTGCCAGACCCAAGTTTGTATCGGATTATTGTGGGCAGTTTGGTTTATCTTACAGTTACACGTCTAGATATCTCTTATGCAGTTCATATTGTTAGTCAGTTTGTCTCTGCTCCCACAATGGCTCACTGGGTTGTTGTTTTGCACATTCTTAGGTATCTTCGGGGTACTTAGTTTCAGACACTTTTGTTTCCTTCTACGTCTGCTTTAGACCTGCATGCTTATTGTAATTCTGATTGGGCTGGGGATTCTGTTTCTCGCAAGTTAACTACTGGGTTTTGTATTTTTCTTGGTGATTCCTTGATTTCGTGGAAGAGTAAGAAACAAGATGTTATTTCTAAATCTTCTACTGAAGCTGAGTACCGAGCCATGGCCGTGACTACTAGTGAGATTATTTGGTTACGTTGGTTGCTTACAGATATGGGTGTTCGTATCAGGAATTCTACTCCGTTACATTGTGATAATTGTAGTGCTATTCAGATTGAGCGTAACTCGGTGTTTCATGAGCGCACCAAGCATATTGAGATAGATTGTCATTTCTCTCATCATCATCTTCAGGCTGGGACTATCTCTCTATTGTTTGTTCCTTCCGCTTTACAGATTGCAGATGTATTTACCAAGCCACACTATGGACCACGTTTTTGTTTTCTGACTGACAAACTCTCAATGCTTCTTGCTGCAACATTGTGAGTTTGAGGGGAGATGTTAGCATAGTAGCCCATAAAAGGCTCATGGCCCATTTAGCGTTTAGGGTATACCCTTTCTTTGTATTATATATACTCGTCTCTTGTACCTAGTTTATTATTAATTCAATAAGATTTGCATTGTTCTTTTGTTTCTACTGTCATAACTACAAAACATGACATGTTGATGACGGTGGCAAGTATCAGCCAAAAAAGTCGAAGACTAAAAAGCCAACCAAAGAGTCTGGTAACGATAAGACGGATTCTCAAGTTTCGAATCGATGATTCAATCAGTATTATTATCATCACACTTTCGTAATTTTCTTTCAGTGGCGGAGCTAGCCTAAATTTTTTATTAGTATAAGGGTATTTAATGTAAAGCTAATCCTGGGGGGGGGGGGGGTTCATAGCCCTCTCTAGTCCCTCTTTAGCTCCGCCTATTGTGTCTTTCATTTTCTTACGGTTGATGAGTATATTGTTTCAAGCTTTACTATTGTACTTCAAGTGTATGCGGAAGCATAAATTTTGCAACATAAAATGTCTTTCACTCTTGGCTCAGAAAGTTTTTAAACAAATCGGTAATATTTAATCTTGTGTTTACTAAGTGACTTTGTTGTTTTCCTATATATTTATTTGTCTATGTATTGGTCGTTGTTTGATGGCATGTACCTCTAATATAAGCTATTGTTTGTTTTACAATGAAGCAAGGTACAACTTCATAGCCAATTACCAAAACCTACAAAATATTTGAGTCTTAACCTACATCACATACCAATAAATATTTACAACATCCACATCATCTCTATTTATTACAACCTTCAATTCCATACCATTACAACTACAACATTCAAAATGATATTTTTGCGGGTGAATAAAATGTTGTAAAAAATGTAGAAAGGTCAGTTTGTGCCACATGTAACGTAGTGGTCATCCAATACATAGAATCACAAGTATCTAAACCCTCTAGACACTCTCATCACTCCCACACACCAAAACACACCCTTTTCTCACTTTTTAAAATTAGTTCTAGCTAATGGAACATTAACGTACCGTCAAAGGCCGATCACGACGACTATGTTGGAAAATTTAGTGCACTTGAAGGATCAGTTCACACCTGGTAATGGGTCAGGAGGTAAGGAGTTTACACCCATCAGGTCCCTCACTACCCTGACTCAAATAGTGGTTAGGAGTAAATCATCAAAAGGTTTAATCCTTCACTGAGTTACTACTGCTAGTACTGTGTTAGTACTGCTGGAGTAGGGTTAATACTGTTAGTGCCAAGTTAGTACTGCTGAGTTAGTACTACTGGTACTAAGTTAGTACTGCTGAGTTAGTAGTACTGGTATAAGCATGTAACTGCTTTGAACTATTCAAGTGGCAGTTAAAACTGCACTTATGACCACGTTTAATTGGTCATGTAACCACTATTTTTGCTATAATGGGGATAATTATGAGGCAATTAATGGGCCGATTAATCCTCATAATTTCATTTGACTAGCTGTGAGTACTTTCCTATAAATAGAAAAATAAAATCATGCATGAGATATACATAACAGAAAACATAAACACTTGGATACGCAAGGGTTATTGATTTGTGCCTAATTCAATAACAAACATTTGGTCTTATCCCAAGTAGATATTCATGATACCCAGGAAACAAGGTCGAATAGCTTACTTTGGAAAGTGATAACACGATTCCAAGTGATACCCGGTAACCATTCTTTGGTAATTAGCTAGGTCATTGATTATCTTCACCCTGCTCTGGGCTAACTAGGAACCAACATTCAAAGTAAACTATTTTGTGATAATCAATGGATGCTGCTGCTGGATATGTTGAGCATTCCAAGGCATATAGGTTCTATGTTATTGAACCTAATGAATATGTTTCAATTAACTCAATAATTGAATCAAGGGATGCACTCTTTGATGAGAATAGATTCTCATCACTCCCTAGACCATGTCAGAGGATTCCTAATGGAACTGATGACATTGGTGTATCAGAGGTCTCTGATGAGGTTGTGGTTCAAAAACCTGAACCTGAGCTCAGAAAGAGCAAAAGGATCAGGACTCCTAAGTCATTTGGACATGAGTTTCAATTAAACTTAATTGAAGGAACAATGGATGAGGTCTCTGACCAACACTCCTATTGCTTTAATGTTGAGGATGTCCCCAAAACATTTGATGAAGCAATGAAGTCCTAGGATGTTGCTTTCTGGAAAGAAGCAATAAATGATGAGATGGACTCCATCAGGGGCAACAACACTTGGGTGTTGGCTGATCTACCACCTAGTTGCAAACCTTTGGGTTGCAAATGGATTTTCAAAAGGAAAATGAAGGTAGATGGAACTATTGAAAAGTTCAAGGCTAGACTAGTCATTCAGGGCTTTAAACAAAAGTCAGGGATTGACTACTTTGATACTTATGCCCCTGTAGCTCGTATCAGCACCATAAGATTGCTGATTGCTTTGGCATCAATTCACAATCTGATTATTCATCAGATGGATGTGAAGATAGCTTTCTTGAATGGTGAATTGGATGAGGAGGTTTATATGAACCAACCTCAGGTCTTCATCATGCCTGGAAATGAAAACAAGGTGTGTAAACTGATTAAGTCTCTCTATGGACTGAAGCAAGCACCTAAGCAATGGCATCAAAATTTTGATGAAGTGGTTTTGTCTAGTGGTTATTTACTTAATTAGTCTGACAAATGTGTATATAGCAAATTTGATGAATCTGGTAAAGGAGTCATCATTTGTCTATATGTTGATGACATGCTGATCTTTGGCACTGACCAAAATCAGGTTGACCTGACAAAGGAATTTTTGTCATCAAGGTTCTCCATGAAAGACATGGGGGAGGCTAATGTTATCCTTAGTATAAGGATCAAACATGAGAGTAAAGGAATTTCTATCACTCAGTCTCTTTATATTGAGAAGGTACTGAAGAAATTCAACCACTCTGATTGTACTCCTGTGAGTACTCCTATGGATACAACTGAGAAGCTGATGCCTAATACTGGCAAAGCTGTATCTCAACTTGAGTATTCTAGGGTGATTGGCTGCCTGATGTATGCCATGACTTGTACAAGACCTGATATTGCTTTCGCAGTGGGAAAACTGAGCAGGTATACTAGTAATCCTAGTGCTCAGCACTGGCAAGCAATTCAGAGGGTACTGAAGTATTTGAAGAAAACTATGGATTATAGTCTCTCATATACTGGTTATCCTTCAGTGTTGGAAGGATACACTGATGCAAGTTGGATCTGTAACAATGAAGAAACTTCGTCTACTAGTGTGGGAAGGGTTGGAGCTTTCACTACACTTAATCTAATATCTCAATATCTCTCTCACTAGAAAGTTTCCCTCTCCTCTCTTTCTCTCTCTAAAGTTTCAGCTAACATCACAAGATTTAAGTGGGTTATAAGTTATTGATATATTACAATTGGTATCAACAGCCTTGGTTAGATCTTGGGTACTCGGATTTCGTTGATTGGCTATTTTTCTTTTCTTCTCTTTGGTTCGAATTGAAAAGCCTTGTGTGGATCTGTGTGTGTTTTTAAAGCTGTTTTCACCATTTGTTTCGGATCTGAAACTTTATCTTATTTTTTGTTGTTTAACAGTTTCTAAACAGAGTTGTGTATCCAAACTGGTCAAAACAAAGAATTGTTAGCAGATTCTTGTGGTCATAGTTACAAGTTTCATGTAACTTCTTTATTTAGTCAAAAAGTACGAAAACTCAAATCTGGTTGCACATGTTCTTGGTTGCGTTTTGAAATGTTCTTATCTGCGATTTGGTAAATCTTTGTTGCGTTTTGTGTTATACTGGGACTGCTGTTTAGAGTGTAACTGCAAAAGGGGAAAAACACAGTATCCTGTGAAAATGACATTTTTGTTTCTTTCAGTTGCGATTTGGTGAGTGCTTTGCGATTTGGCATTCAAATTAATGAAAGTTGCGGTTTGTGTCTACAATATTAGTTGCGATTTGAAGAAATTCTTGGTCAAACCTAAACCAAACTCTGCCTAAATCAAAAGTCAACTGCGTTTTGGCTAAACCCAGTTGCGTTTTGACCAATTGACCACGACCTTAAATCCAAAAGACAAACAAAGACCAGATCCAAACACAGCCTCGACGAGTCATAGCCTCGACCATATCAGTCAAACCAAATCCAAAACCATCCTATCCTAATCATCACTACCTCCAACAACTCCCTCTCTCACTTCATTCGAACAAGAAACAATAACTAATTCAAGATCTCAAATCGGTTCAATCTCTTTTAAATCTTTTAAAGATTTTTTTTAATTGAAACATATCATCATCGATCCGTGTTGAAGAAAAACTTCAGATAATATCCGAACACTCTCAAGATTTGAACAAAAACATATACGTTTCATTCAATAATTCATCCGGTTTACACAAAAACAAAAACATAACCGGGTCAATATATTGAATCTCAGTTTGTTATTTCATGGTATTCAAAGTACAATCAAGACCAATCAAGGCCCAACACACGAAATAATAATTCATCACTGATTCTGTGAAGCTTCCACTTCTTGTTTATATCCGAATATAATCAAAGAAAGACCAAGATCTTTGTCTCAATCTTTCTTTTATTCGGTTTAGAACAAAATTAAAAGTCAAACCTACCTTGCTACTACTCCTGTGAGTCTGTATTGATGAAGGAGATATGATAGAAGAGTTTGTGATTCTTTGTTGATTATTAGATGAGATAAGTTTGAAGTTTGGTAGAGGCGAGTATATTTTCTTGGTGAAATTTTTTTAAGAGTGGCTGCGTTTTCTTAAAGGTGTATTAGGGTTGAGTTTCAGAATTATTAGGGTAAGGTTAGGAGGTTTGTGGTGTTATATAGAGCTCTATTAGGGTTAAGACAGGTATTAGTGGATGTGGGCTAATTACTAAGTGGGCTGAAAATTTGGGCTGTCAGCACAAGGACGATTATTTAAGATTTGGTTTGGACTGAACACTGGTGGGTTATTAAACACAAGGAACGAATTTGTGTTAAGAGTGAATTTTGTGTTGTAGGAATTTTTTGTGATATAATTTTGGACAAAGGTTTTGATTGAGCTTAAATAATCCGAGCTTGAGAACTATTTTGGGTTGAGATATTTTCGGGTTTATTGGATAAAGCTACGGGATTTATTCGGATTTCAAAACACGAGCGTTGTCTGAAATTCACTGTGACTTGTCTACTTCATCACTTAAACTCATTTCAACCTAACCAAATCAAAATTGAACAACATATCACCTAATCAACAAACAATCATCACTCTTCACATACATTCACAAATCATCGAACCGATCCAACCGTTATCATAACACATTAAAGTAACCATTATCATTTCACGGTTTATTCTTGATTTTTGTAAAATCCCGCGAAAGAATCTATTTCTCGGTTTAAATCATAGAATTGTAAAATTTCGTGCACGTTTACATCATGTCTACTACTTCAGATTCTTTCATATCTGAGGTACTCAAGTTGTACGACACGTACGATAAACAAAAGATTTCCAATTCTGTACAACAAATAAACGTGGGTGATTCTGATAATACTAATGTGGAATCTTCGTGCCCGAATTCGCAAGAGAGAGAGTTGCTTTAGCCACAACAGTTGCCTAATGCAAAGGAAAGTTGCATTGAATGTTTTTGATTATTTCACTCACATCTCAAGGTTCTCTCAGAAAAACCTGGATCCATGGGAGGATTTGAACGAGCTTTTGCATCACTCTTTGGTCAAGATGTTCAGACTTTCATAGGCACTATGTCCCTGAACTTAGATCAACTAGAACAACAACTTGACAAAGAAGAATTTCATGAAATTGGATCCATGGCTGCTCTTCAGGTGATCAACAAACAACATCAATTGTTCATAAATTCACAATACACTTGGGATTATGATAGTCAAATGACAGAAAAGTGTTTTACTGATTACACTGGGATTGAAGTTAACATGTTCAGAGAAACATTACTCCAACACATGGGTAATGTTGAGAAATACATTGAGGAAAGAGCACAACACCAACTAAAGAATGAAAGTCGGATGCAATCAAGAGAGATTAAGGATGATTCGTGTAAAGCACTGGGTGCTAGTTCAGTTGTCACAGAATGCAGAGGGACAAAGTCAGATAAGCATGATGCAAGCAGCAGTTATGTGACTCATATCACACATGGTGTGGATGCTGATATCAGACCAGTAAATGACCAAGTGCCATTTGCTAAGGTACATTTAACTGTTCAACATAATGTCCTTGCTAATGAACATCAACACACTGATCAAATTAAACCTACTTATGACACATATCTGTTGGAAAAGACTGAGAGCAATATCACTTCTGATTCAACAAATATGAGTCATAAGGGGGGAGAAATTGACCAGGATGTTGAACATGATGATGTGTCAAGTTCTTTGCTTACGGATGAGTTTTTCAAATCAAATGATATGGTTGAAAAAGAAGTTTATAATGAACTTTCAAACAGATTTTTACAACTTGAAAAACATTGTATTTCACTTGAAATCTCAATGCAACAAAAGGAAGAAATTCTTTAAACTAACCAACCATGTAGGAATCCGGAATTTCCTGAATTCCGTGAATTTTTTATGATAAACGATTTGAAAGCTCAGCTACAAGACAAAAACTTTACGATCAACAACCTGAAAAAATGTATAGCTGAGATGTGTGATATGTATAATGAAGTTAAGGCTAAACATGACAATGATGTTATTGCAACAAAAAATGCTGAATTAGAACATAAAGTGGCTGTATTAATTAATGAAAATGAGACTTTGAAAATTCATTGCAAAGAACTGTGTGACTTAATCAAAGAAGCGAAAACTAAGACTGTAGAGCAGACAACCTCTTTGATTGCCAAAAATGATGAATTCAAAGCTCAACTTCAGGAAAAGGGTTTTGAAATTGCAGCGTTGAAAAACGAGTTAAGAAAATTGATAGGAAATGGTGTGAACACTAAGTTTGCAAAACCATCAATCTTGGGGAAACCACCACTTAGAAACCAATTTGTTGGTAGACAACCGACTGCTTTTAGATCTGAACGTCCAAAATCCTCAAAACCACGGTTTGCCTCCCAAGTTGATTCGAAACAAGTTTTATCAAAACCAGTCACTTCACAGTATAGACCTAAGGAAAAGGATATACGCTTGCAAAACCTCATCATATGAGTGCCTCTAGTTCTTCTAGGATTAGTTCAATGCGTGTGTCATTTGTGACACCAAAGGAACATGTTAGACATAAAAACAGTGTTCAGAATCACAACCTAGAGGATGCTAGGAAAAACACACATGAAAAGACTAGGAATTTGCCTGTTTCTAAGAGTAGTTATTTATCGATTAATGCGATTCCCATAGCAGATCACCCTAAGAATCCTAGATCTTTCTCTGACTCCAAACACTTTGTTTGCTCAACTTGTCAGAAATGTATTTTTAAGGCAAATCATGATAAGTGTGAAACAAAATTCCTGAAGGAAGTGAATGCTCGTGCTAATGTTCAATCCTCTAAGACTAGAAACAACAACAAGCTCGTAGAACCAAAGAGTTGTATTCAGAAACCTGGTAGGCAGATTGCTATAGGACAAAGGTTTTCTCCCAACAAGTCTTTCACTGTGCATGAGAAACCAAACACTCCTAGATCTTGTCACAGATGGATACCGACGGGTAGAATTTTTAAGATTGCTGGTGTTGGGAATTAAACCAACAGTTGGTACGGTTCATTGAAAGTTAGTACGGTTGAAGATTTATTGAAGTATACATCAGTAGTTGGTACTGCTGATACATTGAAGTTCGTACTGCTTATATGATAAAGACAGATCGTGCATGGATAAATATAGAAAAGATATGGTATATATCTTATTTAGGTTTTGTGATACGGTTAGATGTTTTACTTGTATAGGACTCTTTGCATTATAAAAAGAGATCCTTAGATAGGGTTTTAATATATCCTTTCATACGAATTATCAAGAGCTTCACGTTCATATTGTAATCGTTCGATATATATTGAAGTGATTGTTTGGTTGATATTGTTTGTGTTCTTAGTTGTTCTTATTGTTTTATTTAACCAATCACCAAACACAAAACATCTTCTAGAAACTTGGTAGTAAATTCCGTGTGCTATCAAGTATATACTCAAAGTATCCCCAACACAACGTGTGTGTTCAGATCCGGTCAAGTGGTATCAGAGCCAGGTTTCTGATACTTTGAGTTTAGAAGATCCAGAAGTATTTACTCACTAGCAACCTAGAAGATGGACATGGAGACACCTCAAACCTCAATCCTTGCTAAACTCCCCATGCTGAAACAGAATGAATACGATTTATGGCGGCTCAGAATAGAGAAATATTTCATGGTGCAAGACTATGCATTATGGGATATCATTATCAATGGTGATTCCTTCAAACCAATTGCTGTTGAAGAAACACGTACTGATGGTTCCAAGATCACAAAGCTTAACACTGAGCCAGTTACAAACGAGGAGAGAATAAAAAAGAAGAATGATCAGAAGGCTAGGAATTTGTTACTAATGGCAATTCCTAATGATCAAGTGCTGAATTTTAGCCATTACGAGTCGGCTAAAACTCTTTTTGAAGCAGTGGTGGAAAGATTTGGTGGAAATGAAGCTACCAAGAAGGCACAGAAAACCCTACTTAAGCAAAGTTATGAGAACTTCACTGCATCAAGCAATGAAACTTTGGACCATATCTTTAATAGGCTTCAAAAGATCATCAGTCAACTTACTGTGTTGAAGATTGTGATACCTCAGGAAGACCTCAACATGAAGTTTCTAAATAGTTTACCTGCTGAATGGAACACTTATGTTGTGGTTTGGAGCAATAAACCAGAGCTGGAGAAAATGACAATGAATGAGCTTTACAACAATCTTAAGATTGTTGAGCAGAAGGTCAAGAAGAGGGGTAGCACCAGTTCCAGTTCAGGGAATATGGCTTTTGTATCTTCTTCAAACAGTTCGAATCATGAAGATGAAGAAGCAGTTGGTACTGCTAAACCAACAGTTAGCACTGCTAGTGTAAAAACTAGTACTGCTGGCTTGACTGAAGAGACCATATATGCATTTGTGTCAGAACAGTCTGGTGGGTCTAAGATCTTTAATGAAGATCTTCTTCAAATTGCTGAAGATGATTTGGAAGCTATGGACTTAAAGTGGCAGTTGGCTTTGATAAGCATCAGGGCTAAGAAGTATTACCAAAGGACTGGGAATAAGATTACCTTCATTGGAAGAGATGTTGCTGGGTATGATAAGTCTAAGGTGGAATGCTTTAATTGTCACAAGATGGGGCACTTTGCCAGGGAATGTAGATGTCCAAGACAACAAAGCAACCAGGGTCAAGGGTTTAAGAATCAGCAAGGAACAAGGAGAACAGTTAATGTTGAAGAGCCTTCTTCCAAGGCTATGGTAGCTGTAGATGGAGCTGGTTTTGATTGGAGCTTCATGGAGGAAGAAGAGGAACCAGCTAACTTGGGTTTGATGGCTTTCTCAGACTCTGAGGTACATATACTTGAAAAATGCTCAAACTCTTGTCGTGCTTTTAAAGATTATGAAAATGTTAAGAAACAGTATGATGATCTTAGAGTTGAATTTAATCAAGTAAATTCTAGTCTAACAAATCATAAAAGAGGATTAGCTGTTTTGGAAGAACAAATTGTGTTTTATAGACAGAATGAGTCAAACTTCTCTGATGAGATAGGTATTTTAAAGAGGGAATTGCAAATAAAAGATAATAAAATGAGTGGACTTGTATATTAACTAGATAAGCTTAAAAAGGAAAAAGAAAACATCCAGTTAAGTGTAGATAATCTTGAACATACTTCAAACGGAGTTAAGAAGATAGTACAGAGTCAAATACTTAACAAAGCTAAATCTGGTTTAGGTTATAAGTCAGTTGCACCCCCTCTTAGAGGAATGTTTGTTCCACCAGGAATTGATTTTGCTCATACAGGTTTAGAAGAGTTTAAGGATATGGATTTTCCTGGATATGGTGTTAAGATTAGTGAGAATCCTGTTAAATTTGTTAAGGCAGATGATTCTTTTGTGAGTGCTAGTGATAAATCTCTTTCTGAGGAAAAGATGTCCTCTGATAGGAACTCAGATGCACCAACTATTAAGGATTGGACATCTGATGATGAGAATGTAGAGGTTAAGGATAAACCAAATGTTGTTAAGGTAGAAGTTAAACATGCTCCTAAAGTGGTTAAGACTGAAAACATAAAACCAGTTAGGAAAAGTGTTCGATATGCTGAGATGTATAGGACTAAGAACAGATCATCAAGTTCTGAGGGTAGTCATAGGAACTGGAATCACTCAAAATCTAAGAAATTGGATGATAAGTTTGCTATGATTAGAAAAGTATGTTTTGTTTGTGGAAGTTTTGATCATATGGCTGCTTATTGTGATTCTAACCCATGGAAAAAGAGGGTTTCTGGGAATACAAGGGTGAATAGGAACAATGCTAGGGTAACTCAAAATAGTCCAACTAGATTGACAAGCCCTAATGCAAATCATAAGATGTCACCCATAGCTGTTATGTTGAAGACTGGCATTAAAACAGTTTCAACTGCTGGTCAAAATAAGTGGTTTAATAACAAGCAAACTGTTACAAGTGCAAAACAATTTTCAAATCATGCACAAACAGTTAAAAGGCATTTTTATGAGAAAACAGCAATGACCAATCAGAAGTGGGTGCCTAAATTTAAACAAGCAGTTCCAACTGCTAGGTCAGCAGTTTCAACTGCTAGACCAGCAAATCCTACTGCTAGGCACTTAAATGTTAAGGGAAAAAGGGGCAATGCTGTCAAGGCCTCAACATATTGGGTTAGAAATTCTAACAAACCCAATGGTGCATCAAAGACCTCCAACAAGTTTTCTCATCTTGATGCACAAGGCAGATCCAAACCAGTGATGGTTTGGATCCCCAAAAGAAACTAACACCTTTATTTTGTGTGCAGGAACATCCTTCAAATGGTAAAGAAGATAGAGGATATTCAGACAGTGGATGATCAAGGCACATGACAGGCAACATGTCATATCTTTCAGACTTTATTGCTCTGGATGGAGGACCAGTTGTCTTTGGTGGTGGTGTTGGAGGAAGGATTACTGGTAAAGGGGTAATTAAAACTGGTAATCTTGATTTTGAAAATGTGTATTATGTACCAGAACTTAAGTACAATCTTTTCAGTGTATCACAAATTTGTGATAAACAGAACAAAGTTTTATTTACTGATACTGATTGTCTTATTCTTTCCCCTGATTTCAAGCTACCTGATGAAAGTCAAAGTATTGCTTAAAATCCCTAGAAAGGATAATACATACAATGTTGAGATGAATAAACTAGTTCCTAAGGTTGGACTTATTGTCTTGTTGATGAATAAACTAGTTCCTAAGGTTGGACTTACTTGTCTTGTTGCAAAAGCTACATTGGAAGAATCAATATTGTGGCACAGGAGGCTTGGTCATGTTAATTTTAAAACCATTAACAATATTGCTAAAAATGGGTTGGTAAGAGGTTTACCAAACAAAACTTTTCTCAATGACCAAACCTGTGTTTCTTGCCTTAAAGGTAAGCAACACAGAGCCTCATGTAAGCCAAAAACCCAAAACTCTATTTCTCAAGCTTTATATATGTTGCATATGGACTTGTTTGGTCCTACCTCTGTGAATAGCTTGAACTTTAAGAGATATTGCCTTGTTGTCACTGATGATTATAGTAGGTTTTCTTGGGTATTCTTTATGAAAACTAAGGATGAGACAAGTGAAATCCTTAAGACCTTCATTGTTGAAGTAGAAAACCTAGTTGATAAGAAAGTTAAAATAATCAGATGTGACAATGGGACTGAATTTAAGAATAGGGTGATGGATGATTTTTGCAGAGAAAAAGGTATTAAGAGGGAGTTTAGTGTAGCTAGAACCCCACAGCAAAATGGTGTAGCTGAGAGAAAGAATAGGACTCTTATAGAGGCTACTAGGACAATGTTAGCTGACTCTAAGCTACCAGTTTCATTTTGGGCTGAAGCAGTTAGTACTGCTTGTTATGTATTGAATAAGGTTTTAGTTGTGCAACCTCACAATAAGACTGCTTATGAGCTTCTTAGAGGTAGAACCCCTGCTTTAAGCTTCATGAGACCTTTTGGTTGTCATGTTACTATCCTTAATACCAAAGACCAACTAGGAAAGTTTGATGGGAAATCTGAAGAAGGTTTCTTTGTTGGTTATTCTCTGCACATTAAGGCTTTTAGGGTGTACAATACAAGCACCAAGCATGTAGAAGAAAATCTGCGCATCGAATTTTTGGAGAATAAACCAAATGTTGCAGGTGTAGGTCCAGATTGGATCTTTGATATTGACAGTCTTTCAGATTCCATGAATTATGTGCCTGTTACAGGTACAAATACTAACCATGATGCAGGTTCAGAGGAGAAAGATGATGATTGCATTTTCATACCTGTCATGGAAGAAAGCCCAGTGAATGAGTCTTCTACAAAGAAAGATGATATTCCTTCATCAAGTGGTGTAGACAAAGAGAAAGATGTTGCTGAAACCAGTGGTCAGAATGGTAAAGAAGCTGAAAATCCAACGAGCAGTACAAATGGAGTTAGTACTGCTCAGCCACAAGTTCCAACTGCTGAGCAAAATAGTGATGCTGCTGGACCAAGTCAACCTCATCTTGATTCACCAGTTGATACTGCTTCTCAAGTTGATGAGTTTGATTTCTTTGGAGATGGTCTGCAAAACATTCCTACCAGCTATGCAGTTCCTTCTACTCCCCATACTATTGTACATAGGAATCATCCACTTACCAATATCATAGGAGATGTACAATCTGGAGTCAAGACTAGAAGGCAAATACAAGACCCAGATCATCATGGCTTTCTCAGTGTGGTATATGAGGAGAAACATCATGATGATGAGCATGAGTGTATGTTTGTATGTTTTCTATCTCAGATTGAACCCAAGAATGTGCTAAAGGCTTTAGAAGAATCAAGTTGGGTTGAAGCTATGCAAGAAGAGCTACTTCAATTCAAAATTCAGAATGTATGGGTTCTAGTTGATCTACCTAAGGGAATGAGAGTGATTGGTACAAAGTGGGTATTCAGGAACAAGAAGGATGAGAGGGGCATTGTGATAAAGAACAAAGCAAGATGGGTTGCTCAAGGCTATACTCAGGAAGAGGGTATAGATTATGAGGAAGTTTTTGCTCCAATTGCCAGGATTGAAGCAATAAGATTATTTCTTGCTTATGCTTCATTTATGGGGTTTATGGTCTATCAAATGGATGTGAAAAGTGCCTTTCTATATGGTACTATTGATGAGGAGGTCTATGTTTCACAACCCCCAGGTTTTATAGACCCAGAGCATCCTGACAAGGTTTATAAGGTGGTGAAAGCTCTATATGGATTGCATCAGGCTCCAAGAGCTTGGTATGAAACTCTTGCTAAATATCTTTTGAAGAATGGGTTTCATAGAGGGAAAATTGATCAAACTCTCTTTATTAAAAAGAACAAGGGTGATATTCTTCTGGTACAAGTCTATGTAGATGACATCATTTTTGGTTCTACAAAGAAACAGATGTGTAAGGAGTTTGAAAAGCTGATGAAAGACCAATTTCAGATGAGTTCTACGGGAGAGCTTACCTTCTTTCTAGGTCTTCAAGTACAACAAAAGCCAGATGGTATATTTATCTCTCAGGATAAATATGTTGGTGAAATATTGAGGAAATTCCAATTCACAGATGCCAAGGTTGCTAGTACACCAGTTGATAAGGAGACACATTTGCTATTAAAGGATCACAGTGGTGAAGATGTGGATGTGCACATGTATATATCTATGATTGGGTCTCTGATGTACCTTACATCATCTAGGCCTGACATTATGTTTGCTGTTTGTGCCTGTGCTAGATTCCAAGTAAATCCTAAGGTGTCTCATCTCACAGCAGTAAAGAGAATCTTCAGATACCTTAAAGGTCAGCCTAACTTGGGGCTATGGTATCCTAAAGAGTCTGCATTTGATCTAGTGGCATTCTCTGATTCTGATTATGCTGGTGCTAGCATGGATAGAAAATCTACAACAGGTGGTTGTCAGTTCTTAGGTCGAAGATTAATCTCTTGGCAGTGTAAGAAGCAGACTATGGTGGCCACATCTACTACTGAAGCAGAATATGTGGCAGCAGCAAGTTGTTGTGCTCAAGTTCTTTGGATTCAAAACCAGATGCTTGATTATGGGTACAATTTCTTAAACACAATTATACATATAGACAATAGAAGTACAATGTGTATCATTAAGAATCCAGTTCAACATTCAAAAACTAAACATATTGAAATTAGACATCATTTTATAAGAGACTGTGCTGAAAAGAAGTTAATAAAAGTTGTTAAAATACACACTGATGACAACTTTGCTGATCTCTTAACAAAAGGTTTTGATGTAAGCAGATTTCAGTACTTGGTAACAGGTATTGGAATGCTTAATCCTTCAAAAGATTAATGTCTAAATATTTTTGGTTTTTGTACTGCTAGTTGTGCTATTTGTATAGTTAAGATTGCTTGATACTTTTTAGTACTGCTTGTGCATTTGTTAGTCAATTGTGATAACTGTTAAAAGAGAATATTGTGTATTGTGTTTTCTTTGGTTTTGGACTAACATTTCAGGTTAAGAAAAGCTTTTTGCTTTGGATTGTGCTTTGGAAAGTATGGTGGTTTGGATTATCAAGTGTGAATGCTTGTCACACAACAAATGGTAATTGATTCACCATGTCTAACTGACATAAGAATCAACTAGTCCAGATCAAACGATTTCTGGTAAAGACTACTCAAATCCATTTATGGTTGACAGTTTACCAAAAACTGGTTGGTTATCAACTCACCAAATCTACGTGTGAAGAGTTAGCTAGTCCATAGCAAACGGCTATTGGTAAAGACATGTCAAATCCGTTCATAGCTGATAGTTTGCTAAAAACTATAAGTGGACAAAAATGTTTTCAAATCCACATTGACTTACAACTTGATTTTATCTCTGAAAACTTTTTGCTAAACAGTTTGTACTGCTGGGGTTGATAGTTTGTACTGCTGGCTTCACCAGTTCGTACTGATTGTTCAAACTTAGTTCCTACTGAGTTTATGCTCTGTGATACACCTCTCTCAGAAGGTAATACATCTGTAAGTGTTGAGAGCAATTTGAAACTAAATAACTGTATTGATGGTAACTTGTACAAATTGTCATATTGGATGCTGAGCTTGGATGTCATATGTTCTAGTTCATCTGATGGTGAAGATTCTTCCAAACAGGGGAGGAATAAAGTTTGTTCTAGTTGCTGTTAAAGATGCTTATGAAATTCAGAGGAGGAATTAAGAGTCAGAGATGAATCATAAACAGCTTTCTCTATCTCTATTGTCAATACAACTAATAGTGGAAGTGCTTGTTGATCATCATCATCAGAGGATATTGAAAGGCCATCGTCAGAAGATACTTCTTGAGCTTTTGGAGATGGGTTTTTGATAGTCAGATTAGTGTAGTTCGGTGGAAAGTAAGATCTCCATCCATCACTTTCTGAATCTGAAGAAGAATCTGATGAAATCTCAACAATATTTGGATTGGATGAACTCATTGGGTTTGATAGTTGTGATTTGAAGATTGATGTGAAGAATAATGGGTTAGTAATGAGAATTTAAGGCATTTTATTGAACCAATGGAGTTAGTAAAGTAATTAAATGATGAGTTGGTATAACGAAGTAAATTCTTTGGGTTGGTACTTAGAATTAATTCCTAATAAGAATAAATTTAATTTTGGTAATTTTTGAAGAGTTGACCAAAAGAGTACGATATGTGAAGAAAATTTCCAAGTGTTTCGAGATTAAAGATAAGTGTTTGAAATAATCTACCCCATCAACATAAGCAGAAGTTTAATTCAAGAAACTTATTGATTTGCTTAGAAATCATAAGTTTAGGGGAGGATTGTTGGGAATTAAACCAACAGTTGGTACGGTTCATTGAAAGTTAGTACGGTTGAAGATTTATTGAAGTATACATCAGCAGTTGGTACTGCTGATACATTGAAGTTTGTACTGCTTATATGATAAAGACAGATCGTGCATGAATAAATATAGAAAAGATATGATATATATCTTATTTAGGTTTTGTGATACGGTTAGATGTTTTACTTGTATTGGACTCTTTGCATTATAAAAAGAGATCCTTAGATAGGGTTTTAATATATCCCTTCATACGAATTATTGATGAGTGGCCTTTTACTCATCATTTTATACCCGAAAAACCCCACAAAAATGACCAAAAACACCTAAATGGACCATATATTGTTACAAATATCCTTGGATTGTGTTTTTTGTGTTTCAGGTACAAAAGGATTGAAAACGAGGCAAATACGGACAAAACCGAGCGTGATATGGAAAAGAGCCGAAAACCAAAGCCGGAAAAGACATTTTTCATTTGGAGTTAATTCGAGCTCAAAAATATCAAAATGGCCCTTGGATTAATTCATATTGGAAAAATTGGTCCCTTGATTAACTTTGAAGGTTTGGCAAGATTGGTCCTTGATGTTTACAAGTTTACACTCTTGGTCCTTTATCTAAATCCATATAATCCTACTTATACTACTACAACCGGATCCAACATTTTAACCCTTTAACCCATTCAACCCCATTAAACCTCACCAGCCCAATTCTAAACTAAACCCCCAAACCCATATTAACCACAAAAGCCCATCACCACTACACCTAAAGCCCAACCCCAAAGATAAGTAAAAAAACGGGGTCAAAACTCACAAATCGGTCAAACCCACATCCTTTAACATCTGATCATTATCTATTTCACCCATCTTTAACGTCTCTGATCCTCATCTTCTTAAAGCAATTAACCACCAAACCCCCTTAATCCCCAACCATCACTTTCACTCACCACTACCCTCCAAAACAATCACATGGACATGTCCATGGTCCCCCCCTCCACGATGGCAATCCCAGGGACCAAAGTATCATCTAACGGCCAAGGTTTAAAGTTGTGGAGAGCAAGATACATCCAAGGGCTAGAAAAGAAGCACAATAGCAGTGAAGGGGAACACACTCACACGAGAAACACAGAAAACCCTAGTTGAGGGAATATAAATAGCAGATTTTTCATTTGTATTTTTTTTGTCCACTTTTCATGTTTTAGAAAAGTTTTGACCATTTTAATTGTTGTTTGATTTAATGCTTTCGTAGTGTAATGTTTTAATCTTTGTTGTAATTTCAGTGTTATATTTAACGAAATTTCAAGTTTTTGTTCTTGGTCAACGGCTTATTTTACTGCTTTTTTCTGCTGATTCGTTGCTTGTCATTGCTGTTGTTGCTTCTTGTTAGATTAGAAGTAGTTAAAGGCCTTTGTGATGTTTATGGCTTTAAAATTCCTTAGCAGCCTGTTTTTTTTTTATTTTGCCTCAATAGCCTTTTTAATATCAGTTTTAGTTTAGTTTATATAGGTTTTAGATTTTGAATTCTGTTTTGCAAGTAGCTTGTAGCATGATCTAAATCTGTTTCAGTTCATTTTGGAGTTAGGAGTTTACTATCTAGCGTATTTTAGGCTGGCAAAAATACCTCAGCAGCCTATAGGAGCAACCTGCATTTTTTGAATTTCCATTTGCAGCAGTTTTCCATGAATTTTAGTTCTCTAGTTTTAGGTTGTTAGAAGCCAAGTTTTTGCATAGATGATATTTGCTGGCTTGTCTAGCTTTTAGTATTTTTGTTTGATTGTTAGGATTTAATTTAGACTGCTTTCTTAGGCCTTGAACTAGTCCCTATCTCCCCTGCACCCTAGGAAATTAGCAGACTGTCAGGAACCTTATTGCTTATTTTACTTATCTTCAGTGCTTGTTATTGTGTCTTGTAGCTTATTCCTTTTCCTTTTTACTTATTTTCAGTCATTTATTTATCTTCAGTCCTTATTTTAGCTTATCCCTGGCTTAACCCCCTTTTTCTATTTTCACTTGTTTTTCTTTAAAAACAAACTGTTAGTACCAAGAAGCTGTTTCTCAGCTTATTGTTGATTTCTAAAAACATTTTCTTTTCAAAAGTTCCTTATATTTACTAGCTTATTAAGTTTTAATTAGAGAATTCAAAAAAAATAAAAAGTTTTAAAAAAGGGGCAAGAGTGGGAATTGAACCCTGGTTTCTGGATTCACTAACAGATTGACCAGCCATCTGCTCTTAGCCTTTTATTTGTTAAACCTTTGCAGAAGTTTTCTTTCAACTTTGTTTTCTAATTTCAGCTTATAAACTGTGTTGCTTATTTTCTGCTTATTTCAATAAGATGTATCTTTCTTTTTATTTTTCTTGGCTTTAGTTTGTTATAAAGTATTTTAAGAAAAATTTTCAGAATTTTCTTTTTTCGTTTAGTATTTTTAATCAATTATTTTCTTTTAAATAGTTTTAAATTTATAAAAAATTATTAAAAAGTCAAAAAATATAATTCTTTTTTTTTCAAAATTTTCTTTTGTTATTTAGGACTTAGGAAAATTATTTTGATACCCGTAGGATTAGTTTTTCAAATATTTTACGTTTTTACTCGTTCGTAGTTTATCGTTCGCGTTATTTAATTTTCGTTTTAGTAGATTCTAGTAACCAATCAACCCTCGTCTTTTCAAGCATTTTAATACAAAATCGAAAACGATATCATCAATTTCACGCCTCGCAGGGAGAACGACCCGGGTACACCCTTGCCTGGTTTATTATAACTTGATTTTTCCGTTGAATCGTTCCTCGTTGACTTTTCTTCGTGAGAGGTTGACTTGCGAATTGTTTTGACGCTAATCAATTATCAAGAGCTTTACGTTCATATTTTAATCGTTCGATATATATTGAAGTGATTGTTTGGTTGATATTGTTTGTGTTCTTATTTGTTCTTATTGTTTTATTTAATCAATCACCAAACACAAAACATCTTCTAGATACTTGGTAGTAAATTCCGCGTGCTATCAAGTATATACTCAAAGTATCCCCAACACAACGTGTGAATTCAGATCCGGTCAGCTGGTCTTAGATGGATACCTATTAGAAAGATGTTCACTGAGTGCAAAACCAAGGTTCACAGTGAAACCCCAAATGGTCTAGATGCTGATATCACTAACCCATATAAATGCAAACAAACTCGTAATGTAAGTGCAGGTAGTCTTTACTTAAGTGCAGGTACATCGTTCACTCATATTAAGGAAAGACTCAGGGTTTGTGTTCCGAAAAGACTGATATCTCATGAATTAGGGGTTCAAGCAATTCAAGCTTGATGCACATCAATGACTATGACGTCTGTTCACATCAGTTCAGGTCTCGTTCTTCAGCGACAATGACGTTTGAACACATCAGTTCAAGCCTCGTTGTTCAGCGATATATGTCGTTTGAACACTGCAGTTCAAGCCTCGGGCCTCAATGTCAACATAATGGTGTCTACTGACAACCCGTCAGGCCCCGTTCATCAAAGAAAAGAGAAGTGTACGCTTAAGTGCGCTTTATCTTCGGAAGAAGAGAAATCTTCTTGTTTATGACCATTCTCATCAACAAGATTCATGCTCTTCCCATGCTCATTCAGTCATCAAGTGGATCAACGTACATTGGAGTATATTCTTATTCACTTGTTCTATCAAAAATGGCAACCTCCAATGCAATTTTTGAGGGGGAGAAGTGTGAATAATCTACATGTCAATCTTCAAGTGGAGTCACTTACCGTTGATGGTATTCTTATTCACTTGTTCAATCAAAAATGTCAATCATATGCAATTTTTGAGGGGGAGAAGGGTGAATAAACAAATTGCCAGTTATCAAGTGGATCTACTTACCCTTTGATTGTATTCTTATTCACTCGTTCAATCAAAAATGGTAGTTGGTATTCATATGCAATTTTTGAGGGGGAGAAGGGTGAATAAACTTCATGTTGATTAAGATGTGAGAAATGTTCATACGACTCTCCTTCAACACCTAATGTTCCACTTATTCCTCAAGGTGTTGATAATGACTTTCATGATATTGAAGTTGCACAATTGAATAATGATCCGTTCTTGGGTATTCCTTTCCCAGAACCAGGTTTTGAAGAATCTCCTTATTCACGGATTGTTGTTCCCTCCAATGTGCACTCTGTAAATCAACCACAAGAACATAAAAGAAAAAGTCGGCTAAAACGTCAAAACGGCTAAGAGTTTGGACATGGAATGTCAAGTGATCACGGAGTTTATTTGGCATCCCTTATTTGAGATTGAAGTGGGTTTCACGAAGGATTCTACTTATTTCATCATAGAGACTTCATCTATCGATTGATGGCTTGCTTGAAGTTATAAAATTTATTATTGGGACTTGGATTATCTAGTTATACCCGATGTAAGGAGTTACATTGTAGTTCTCACGGGTTATAGCTATCACTTCAAGGAGTTACATTGTAGTGCTCAGTGTCACACGTAGATGCAGATGCGGATAGTCTCAAGAGGTGTTGTACTTGCTTTGGCTCTTAGTTGAGTATATAAGGGTACTTAGGGGTTTTCTTCTGCATCGTTCATCAATCAACAACAGTGCAAGCTTAAGTAACAAATTTGGGGAATTCTTCGTCAGTTTCAAGTTTGGTATATCGGGTTTACTTCACCAAGTGGTCACAACAATAGCCGACAGAACATAAGGGTTGATAAAGATAGTCAGAGAGTGTTTCGGTAGTTGTTGATTCTCACAGGATAAATTTGAGCCAAGTTTGTTCTTCTCACAAGATTTCAAGTATATGTGCGTAAAATGTGTTGCTGATTCTGAGGTATCAAAACCAGCAAGGGGGAAGGAGACATACATCGAAATGCACAACGAGTACACGTGATGAACTTTATACTTCTTCTTAGTTGAAGTTATTCCGTGAAGACAAATGTCATGACCGTAGAGAAAATCAGTGTCTTAACTCGTGGCTTTTGGTGTATTATTCCAACTAAGTGGGGGAAGAGATGTAAGAAACAGTTTCCGATGATAAAAGACGTTCACAATGGCAATTTCCTGAAGGGAGAAAAGGGGATTTTCGGGTCTTAATTGATCTTGATGTTACGTTTTCATCTTCATTTATGGGATTAAGTGTGTGCTTCGGGCTTTTGGGCTTCATACAATGAAGCTGATTCATCACTTCAACTACATGGGGGAAGTAGTCTCTGGATACTTTTGGTATGCATTACTTCATACTTTAGCGGGAAGAAATGTGAGAAGAATTATTCAAGTGTGAGATGATACACTGCTGATCTATTTGATGATCCCCCGAACGGTGAATCACGATGATTATTCTTAAAAGGAGCAACAATATTTGATGTGGTTTGCTACGGATTCCACTGTGAACTTAACTAATGTAAGCTTGAAAGAGAGCTTGAATCTGCACAAAAGAAGATTGTTGGTTTGGGGGGAAGCTATCAAAGCTTCAAAATTGAGAAGGCTCAAGTTCAGACGATTATTCAGGAGCCTCGAAAGCTTTGGTGGTGAAAGTTTAAGAGATGTTGACTACAGATTTCTACAACATACTGAACGATATCCTTATTTCGGTATTCATGTCAACATTTTCTTAAATTAAATAATATACTTTGTACATATCTTATACCAAAATGTAAATAGAAAATATAAAACCAAAATATAAATAGAAAAATATAAAACCAAGAAAAACCCATAAAAATCAGAAAAACAGAAAATACCAAAAATAGTTTTTCAAGGCATGTCTTCTGGTATCGATAAAATTTACGGTCCTAGAAATGTCATTCAATAATGACACGGGTCTTTAAATGAAGTTCGAGTAGAAGTTTAAATTTTTTTCAAAAACATGCCTAAATGGCTTGTAGTTACTTCATACTATAACCCGTTCTTCATTATGGGGAAAACACGTTGCCAAAAAGATGGTTGTTCCTAACAACGGGTGAAGTTCACCTGGGCATGGATTACTTCATATCCGTGCATCCCCGATTTAGTGCACGCCTCAGTGCATTATTTCATGTACAGAAGAAAAGTCTTCTGTCCTAAACAAATAATTTTCTTTCTATAATTCTTTTGAAAATTATTTGTGAGATACAAGGTGGTAACGTGTTCTTTGAAATTCTTTCAAAGTTGGATTGTTCATAAAATTTGTCACTTAATCAATGACTACAGCTCTTTAACTAGAATACGGGTCATTGATTGAGGGGGAGAGTGATTTCAAATTTTATATCATCAAACGGGTTTCTTGGTTAACTCATAATTGTTAGAAAAAGTTTTGTAGTTAATGGGGTATTAGTTAAAGAGGAACTTACTAAGCTTTATATCTAATGGCCAAATGTGTTGGTTGTTAGAAAGATTAGGGCATTATATGCAATTTGCGTATAGTTTCCTAGCTTTATGTAACTAGAAGGTTTATTTGTGTCACTTTGGAATCCTCGTTTAATCCCCTAAATACTTTAAAACTCAAAATCTAAAAGAAATTAGAAAACCCATTGTGATTGATGCTCTTGAATACTCCATAGGCATTTGTATGATCTAACTGAATGAGTTTCAAATGTTGATTGACTTTTGTTAGTCGATAGCTGTTTAATCGTTGTTGACTTATTGCTTGTGCACTCATAATATGCTTAGGTATGTAGCTATCGTGTTAGAATCATGTCCCTAAGATCCTGAGTTGAATGTTGAAATATGAGTGAATTGCCATGTTCATGATTGCTGATTGCTCTTCATGCTAGATAGCGGTTTGATGTATTTCCTGACTATGGTTTGATTATGAGATGAATATGGTATTATGAGTCGGCAAGCTGCTATGTGGTAGCTGTTAATGAAGAGTGAATCTGTATGTATGTATATCTGTGTTGATATTCTTATGCAGATTCCATGGCCGATATGAATGTGCTTGTTCCCGCTTTAACCAGTTGATCAGATGTTCAAACTCTATTGACTGGCTCTAAATTCACCACAACAACAACATCAGCAACAACAACAACAACACTGTCATCACCACCACCACCTTCATTTCAACAAAGCATTACTTATTCTGGTCTCGCCAAGTGGGGATCTACAATACTTGGGAAGTTTTGTTGGTGGATGGATAATTGATGTTAACTACTGCCTCCCTCAGAGAAGCAGATGATCACATCATCTGCGCAAAAAGGTCAATATCACTTGTGTAATAACAGTAACTTTGTGCATAATAAGCAATGAATCTCCCTCTTAGATTAAGGGGGAGCATAGTATGTTCCATCATCAGAATATAGTAAACCTGACCACATTTTCTCCCATAATTTCTAACTTATTTAAATCAATTGGGATCACAAATCTCAAATGGTTTGAAATTTTTGATCGGGGGAAAGAATGTGATTTAAATATGAAATCTGATAAAATGTAATCTTTTGGACTTAAGTGTAAGCTCTCCCATATGTGCTAAATTCTTTCGTATATCGATGCACATATTGAGGGGGAGCAAATGGTGTGTTATTGCAAAATGGACGTGGCATCTTATGTGAGCATGACTCAGACTTCCCCAATGAATTGACGAAACATAAACTGTGATTAATTGAAAGGATGCGTCCTGGCGGGGTAATAATTTCAAGCTGGTCTAACCAGTGATGTAAGCATGTCTCGAAGAGGACGTATCTGAGTATAGTGTACCGTTTCGAGAAACTTTCTGTGAATTTGACCAGGCCGGGTAATAATTTCAAGCTAGTCCAACTAGTGATGTAAGCGTGTCTCGAATCGGTCATGTTCACTGAAAGTGGATCAATTCAAAATGTGCAATCTCTACCCAACATGTGCAAATTTTAAATTAAAACATATGAGCACATGTTAAGGGGGAGCATTTGAAAAATATAAAACTCTCAAAGTGTTAGCAAAATGTGTTTCATAATCATAAACACTTTGAG
Organism: Artemisia tridentata subsp. tridentata; assembly: GCA_021014915.2. Classification (NCBI taxonomy): domain Eukaryota; kingdom Viridiplantae; phylum Streptophyta; class Magnoliopsida; order Asterales; family Asteraceae; genus Artemisia; species Artemisia tridentata. Next base: position 437,684,809 of record CP139509.1, on the reverse strand, counting down.
AGATTTTTCAAGAATTTGGTTAACGGCAACATAGGATAGTCATGAAGTTATATGGTGGCTAAGGTTAGGAAAACCGTCCTATGATCCGCTAGAGCCGAAGGGATCTACCCAAGGACAATACCGAATAGTTAGTATTAGACAATCCTTAGGTATGATTATGAAAAAAGGAGTAATATGAGAAAGGAGAAAGAAGGGGTTAAAGAATTAAAAAGAAAAGTAATGTGAAAGGGTGAAAAGAAATAGCCCTCCAATTATTCAACCTTAGGGCAGAAACTGGGTTCAATTCATATGCTACCGGTTGTTACTAAGGTGACGCCGGTATTAAAGACAAGACGTCATGGACCCAGTGACACACTACACTAAACCTTTAAGCCACTCAAGTTCTCTTAAAAGGACTTGTTTCATTCTCACGGGGAACCCTGCATAATCTATTGATAGCTCATTACGAGTTATGTTGATATTGAAACAGGAGACACCGCTCCAGTCTCCGACTACCAAAATGCACTAATCGAGTCTAGAGCCACGAGATGCATCATAAGATCTCATAGGAACACGTGTTACTTCTACACTGGTTGTTCAACATCCAGGACACCAGTTGTAAACTTATGAGTCCTACACAGATCTTAGCAATCTGCCAGAACATTTATGAGGGAATTTACAAATGTAATTCTCAGTGATTGAATGGAAATTCCTGCCAGGGTCAACATCAAACAGCCTTGAAAGCAGGTCACTTCGGTAATTCCTTGTGGATTACGCTTAGTGGTTGCGGCGGTTTCAAACGGTCTACAGTCGTGGAGTGAACTCCAGCGACTCACCTAATCGTTGATTTACTACGGTAGATCTTGTAAGCCCTCTGGGGGTTTTCGATTTAGGAACGGCCTTGGTAAGGATTAGAGAGAGTTTTCACACTATGATGTTAACAATCTCGAAGTCCGAACCTGTAAGTACCGGATGTTTTATTGCTAACTGTCGTATGCAGGAATTCCTGGCGGTTGTAGCTGATTCAGAAAAGATGCCGATCCATCACCACATACTTCACCATCATCGTATTTAAAGAAGTCATGATAAATTGAAAGACCTTCCACACTGCTTCCGCAAACTCTGATGCTGAAAATCATGACCCAGAATAGTGTGAGCATGTCAGTTCAAAGATCACAACATCACATGGAAACAATACTGCAACAAGATGACTTGAAGACATATGTTGGATGATGACCTCAAAGAATCCTCAAAGATCATCCAAGACAAATGAACAGTCATCAAAGGTTCACTGCTGAATGTACAAAAGATTAATGACTTTGAAGAATCAAAGACTACGAGCTAGGAAGTCAATAGAATGCTAAAATTCAAAGTGTAATTTCCGGGGTGACCTCCCATCGGGGGAGATTGTTAGGAATATAAATATTCATATGAAGACTCGGTCACCCCGAGTACTCATTGGCATTAAAGTAGCTCGTAGGCTTATTAGTACTAGTCTAGATATCTTATTATTAGTTTAGTTATATTAGTATTTGTGGAGTTGGTACGGGTCTTTACCCACTGTCAGCTCACTCCACATCCCACTAGGGGCAACTTAACTAGTAGTATAAATACCCCTTCCTAAGTGTGGGAAGGGTTGGAGCTTTCACTACACTTAATCTAATATCTCAATATTTCTCTCACTAGAAAGTTTCTCTCTCCTCTCTTTCTCTCTCTAAATTTCAGCCAACATCACAAGATTTAAGTGGGTTATGAGTTATTGATATATTACACTAAAGTTCCATCTTATCATTATATATCTAAATTCAAACAATTTGAATTATTATAACTGACTATTAAAAGACTATGAAAATTTTGTTAATACAAATAAACCGTAAAAACGTTTATTTATATCTTACGATATTTCTATGTTTTGTTGATAACAATCGTAAAATCATTTTAACGAGATAACTAAAATACGTAAGTTTTCAAGCCAATAGTTTATTAACTCATTTCACTAAACAAATAAACCATCAAACATTTCTCGTTTATAAAGACAAAACCATTTTTATAAAACATTTATAAGTAACTCTTGTTACTTACACTTTTTTATAAAATGCATAGTTTAAAGTTCAAAGTAATATGTAATTAATAGATTGGACCATCCATAAACACAAAACCCATGACCCATAACCTATGGCCCATGTGCATTACGTCATGCATGACATCAAAATGGGTAAAGTCCATGACCTATGACCCATAACCCAAAGTCCATAACCCATGACCCAAATTATGCTTTGCATCATGCATGACATCATGTTGGGTACCCATGACGCATAGTCCATGACGCATAACCCAAAACCCGGAATTGTAACGCAAAATCCGGATTAGAATTACCTAGGTGCCGGATCCTTTGGATTACACTGGCCGGATCCCTCTGGGAAGGGATCCAGCGGATTCGGCTGATCAGAGAACTATTTTTCTATAATAGTTAGCCATTTCCTCATTTTTTCTCACCACTTTCACACATATATTCTCTCTGTGTTATTGTTTCTCTAAACTCAGATCTTATGATCATCCATGTAGCTTTTACTTTAGTGATTATCTATGTTCCTCTTAAAGGCGGGATCACGACATTTTGCATAGAAGACTTGCAAGCTCAAAGACATGAGTAGCTAGGCTTCGTCATCATCACAAGATCACAGAACTGTTTCTTATTGTTGGTTCTTCTTAAGTATGTCATAGGTGTGTTGTGATAAGTTGGTGTTGTTAGGTTGTGGTTCCTCCATTATAAAGGAACACGGTATTTAGCTTTGTATTGGATAAAGTGTAAGCAACGTAGGTTTGGTTCTACCTTTTGGAAGAACTCGGTATCTAGTCTTGTACTGGATAAAGTGTAGGTGACGTAGGTTTGGTTCTACCGGTATCTAGCTTTGTACCGGATAAATTGTAAGCGACGTTGTGAAGGCTTCTCCACCAAGATAAGGAGCTTGTGGTGTAGTGTTTACGAACTCTCTAGTTGGGTACTCGGGGAGTGAAGTAGGGCAAGGAAGGTGACCTTTTAGGCGAACCACTATAAATACTTGTGTCATGGTTTTACGTTTCCTTCTCTTACTCGTATTATATTTTATACATATCTAACTATCAATATCCATACATCATATAGATTGACATAAGTCGATATAAATTTTTTAAAACTAAGTTTTAATCGATAAAACTAATCAACCCCCCCCCCCTTTCTAGTTTTCTACAATTGGCATTAGAGCTACGTCACCAAGTTTTTTTAGAGTATATTGTACTTTAAAAACTTGATATGATCAGTGAATGTTTTGAAAACTACAAAGAAGGAAAAACCTCTGTAAAAAGTGATATCAATTTTATTTTTACAAAAATGATAAAAATTATATTTAGGATAATGATAGTTTAGACAATATATATTATATTTTCCAAAATCACTATTATTTTTTGTTAACAAACTCTTTTCAAGAAATCTTCATGTTAGGAATCTTCGAAAACTTCGTCCTATTAAAGGAAAAATGAAGTTTACATACAAAGAAGAACCTAAAGAGCTGTCAGCCTGCTTCACCAAAAAGCTTGCAGGTATTTTAAAAGCTCATAAACTATTTCGCATCTATCTAAGAAAATATAGCAAAGGTATGTTTTCTCATTAATAGTTGGTGTTTTAAAATATGTTAGTTGCATATCGTTGAAATGACAATTTATATGTTTCTTCCTCTTTTAGATATATTAACATATACATGATTTTTTTTCTAAACCTTTTTAGTTGGTCATAGCTTTAGTCTGTCTTAACTAAATATCATATCTACGTAAATTATTTGTTGCGCCAAATCACACTTTAAACGAACTCCCACACTTTTTCGTTTGATCATGAATAGTATTCCATTCCATCAATTCTTATTCTCTTAATCAAAATCCATGTACATTCTTATTTCAAAGTATTAGTCATCTTACAAAATTACTCCAAATGAAAAAGGTGAAATAGACACAAAAATAAGTTTACTACGTCCTAATCATCATTATAACCACCTTGTGTTACTCATTGATGAGTATGTAAATACTCATCATTTTTGTCTCATCTGAACTGCAAAAACATTCAAAAACACTCAGAAATGCTTCAAAATACAGAAAATATCCTTGAATTGTGTTTTTATCTGTTTCATGTGCAAAAGGATTGAAAACGGTACGAAAACGAGCATTTTTGGATCGACTCGACAATAATTGTGCATTTAATCAAGTGAAGACGAAAGTCAAAGACAGAATCAAAGTCAACCCCCAAAATCCCAAAATGACACAAGTGGTCACTGGAAATTATTTTGTGAATTGGCATGATTAGTCCTTGGAATTTCAGCATTGTACAACTTTGGTCCCTTAAAGTTTAACCAAATCCAATTCTAATCCTAACCATTTAATCCTAAATAATAAACCCAGCTAAACAACCCTTCCAACCCAACCCACACTTAATCTAAACCCAAGCCCAACAAAAACAATACCTAGCCCACACCAATAACCCAACCCGACCCTTAGCTAATAAAAGGTTTGACTTCGGTCAAACCTTTCTTCTAAAACCATTTGCCCGCCAAACCATACCCGAAACCACCATTGTCCACCACCCTTATCCTGACACACCCACCCCCTCCTCCTATCTCACTTCACCTAACATGCCAAAAATCATTAAATGCTTCTTCCCCATTTCACTCTATCAGAGATAATGGATTTTTCCACTATCTCAATTTTGGCGCCAAAAACTAGAACCAAGGGCTGAGATAATTTCCAAGCCATCCAAGGGATCAGAATTGCCCAGAGAAGAAGATAGGACTTATCCCATTTTAGTTTTCTATATATAGTACTCTTTGTAAGCCTATTGAGGCAAGTAGTTAATTTAGCATAATCGTATTTCATATTCAGTATTTGTAATTTTGTAATTTCAAGTTTCAATTGTTAATGCAAGTTAAATTCAGTCTATTTAATCTAATTTCAAGCAATCTTATACTCAGTGTCATTTATAATAGAATTTCAATTTGTTGTTAATTCGAAATAAGCTCTAATCCTATTAAGAATCAATCACAAACACTCCACACCCTTGCTATAAGCTTATACAAGCTTATCATAGCTTTTTGTAAGCTTATATAGTGACTCTCAGTTATATTCAAGAAATATCAAGAAAGTCAAAGAAAGTCAACCTGTGGACCAATAAGCAGTTCTGGAATGAATAAGCTGTATTGGATGAGCTTGTTGGGTATTCTAGCTTGTTGTTAACAAGCTAGGTGTGTCCTGATCCTTATTTCATTGTTCTATTAGCATCTCAGTTGTAAGCTTATTTTTCTATATTTTGCATTTTACTGTACAATAGCTTAATATTAGCTTATTATTGTTATTTACTGCTTATTACTAGTTTTTAATTGTATTCCATCAGTTTCATAAGTATTTAATAGTGATTTCTTTATTTTGCTTAAAAAACTTATAAAAAGCCAAAAATAGCCAAATAAGGCATAGCTTATTCTACTGCTTATTTACCTTTTGAAAGTTACTTATTAGAGTTTAAGTAAGTTAGTGAATTAGTAAAGATCAAGAAACCTAGCTTAAATAGCCTTTTTCTTATGAAAATCCACATCTGTCCCTCATAAAGGGCTGTTTGGGTTAAATACTCAAAGTGGGTCAAAATGGGTTGTTCCTGTTCATTGACCATTTGCCCAACTTGGATCTTGCTTAAAATAGTTTAGATAAGTTGTTTTTAAGAGCTTTTAAGCTTTCTTGATAGGACTTGTGATTTTGAGCCATCTGTGGCAATATTAGAACCTTAACTGTCATAATAAGCCATAATCAGCCATTAGCTCTTTTGGATCTTTTTATTTGTGTTTCTGAGTCTTTTTAGGTCAGGTTAATTGATTCACAAAAGATTGGATAAGTCTCTTTTGGATTGTGCATGTTTCCACAAAAACTGATCACTCAGAACAATATGTGCTGACCAGCACATACTGAGCTTTTCTCAGCTTTTTCATTGGTCTGAATCTGCTTATCCTCTTGACCATTGTGCTTGAAATTTGGTTTTCTTAGAGTTAGTATTACTGGATTTTAGAATCTAAGTTTGGTTTTCACTTTTTAGCTTATTTAATAGCTTAAAATCTGTCTACAAATTTCACCCATTTCACTGATTCAACCTGAATCAGATTTGCTTATCACACAGCATCTGATCTTGTGCTTAATTGGAGTTCAATTGGCTTGTTTGAATTAGGGCTTTTAGTGTTTTTGTGTAGCCAGTAGTACTAGGAAGCTTTTGCCCCCATAAAGTTCCACTTATCAGCTTAATTAAGTGCTTAAAATTGATATGCAAGATTGGTGGTTTTAGCATTTTTTCTGCATAATTAGTGAAACTGTTCAACTGCTTATCTGCTAATTTCCTTAGGTTATTTGAGCTTATTCAATTTTTTTATGCTTAATTAAGTTGTTTGAATTAGTTCTGAGCTTTTGATAATTTTTAGAGCTTTTTAGCTTATTTTTGGGCTTATTTCCAAACTGCACTTCAACCCACTTGCTTATTAGGGTTTCTAAAAGTTCTAATTTTATTTTTCCTAGATTAAGAATAATATTTTAGATTTTCCTGCAAAGTTTCATATTTTTCTAAAGTCATTTACTATTTTTAAACCTTTTAATTAGTTTTAATAGTTTTTAATTCATAATAAAAAATATAATAGTCAGAAAAATATAAATCTTTTTTCTAAAATTTTCTTTTATTATTTAGGATTTAAGAAAAATAATTTTGCACTTGTAGGATTAGTTATCTAATATTTCAGTTTTTATCCCGTTTTTAGATTTCGTGTTACGCGTTTTTAATATAATTTGTGTTAATCTTAATTTTCTTTTGAGAATTTGTTTCTCATTTGTTAATTAGAATATAAAAAAGCAAAATTCCATCTCATCAGTCACTTTAATCCAAACTTTCAACGATTGCCCATTCACACCTCGTTGGGACACGACCCGGGTAATCACTTAGCTGGTATCACATACACATACGTATTCACGGGTTTTGTAAGTTAACCTTTTTCCTAAAAGGTTGATTTATCATTTCCCGCGTATTACACGTATCCGTTTGATATTATTTATATATACTTTAGCACGGATCAAATTTTGGCGCCCCCACACTATACTATTGCTAGTCCCTAGCAATCCTTTTTGAAAATTTAATGGATTTTATGTCTCTTTACCAGATAGCCATTACTTCTGGAGTAGCCAATGTTTTAGTATGATACTATGGTACATTGATAACCAAATGATTTTAAGCAAATCATCTGCTGTCAACGGATTTGATTTGTCTTTACCAAAAGCCATTTGCTTTTGGACTAGCCAACTCTTTGATAGAATACAGTTATCATCTTGGTGAGTTGATTACCAAATATGGCTTTCTACTGCCTTAACCACAAGCCATAACCTTGTGGGCTAGCCAACTCTTCGCTATCAAAGATATGGTGAGTTGAATACCATACAATTTTTGGCAAATTGTCAGCCATAAACGGATTTGAGATATCTTTACCTAGAGCCGTTTGCTCTCGGATTAGCCAGTCCTTATGTGGGTTAGACATGGTGGACTGATAACCATTTGTTGTGTTAGTGCAAAGCACTTCCACCAAATGAAAAAAATTTAAAATTTTGGCCAAAACGGGGGAATTAGGGCACTAGAAGGTACACATTTGATCAAATTCGCCAGAATCCCCCCCCCCCACACACTTAGAATTGAATATTGCCCTCAATATTCAAAGTACCGGCTATTATGCCGACACTTAGAACGTAAAAAGGTAATACTACTAGCCAAGCGTGGGAACACAACAATTATTATCATCATTTTTTTTTTACTTATATATATATATACAACAGCAGGGGCAACCCCCCCCCCCCCCCCACACTTAGGTGTTAGAAAAGAGAAAGAAGTCAGAAACATGGGCGTTTACCCATGCAATGCTAATTTTTTTTGTTAACCGAGTCACTAGCTTGACTCGACCCCGAATTCATTTGTTCTTGGGGGAGCATGTGGAAAAGAAAATCACCATCGGACTTTCATTCAAAATGCTTGGATAAACATTGAAGTTTTTGAAAGTTCCACTCCGATGAGATACCCACGGTATTTTAATAGTAGAAACTATAAGGGAGGATACCGGGGTCAAAGATAGTGTCCTCATTCCCATAGGAGAAAAGGGAAAGAGAAATCACGCAATATGTGAAGAATGGTAAAAAGGTGTGTATCACAATGAGAATCCATTCTTCATCCATAAAAGGAAAATCACCATTTGTTTGAACTTGTAGCTTAACCTTGAAGGTTGGATGGTAATTTTCAACAAAATTCCCGGGAGGGAGGGTTGGGGACGGTTCTTCGTTCAATAAATTTTCAAGAAAAAGGATGTCCCCTTCTGAATCAAAGTAAGTATCATCAATCCTTGTCGGAATTGAATCATCACTTGCAAGAAAAGCATCGAACTCATCCCAAAAGGGATCACTTCCCTCAACCGGTGTGAGAGAAGGGTAGGAAGAGAGAGCAATGGTTGGATCATCCACAGAATTAACCATTTCAACACGATAAACCGTTTCCGGAGGTGGGACAAGTGGTGTGCTCTTAGAGCTAGCAGTATTCACCACTTCCGATGTGAACTCCGATTCTTGTTCATCGTAGTCAAAGACACTCTTAACTTCTGTGGTACAACTTTCAAACCATTTGTTTGAACCAGGGGTAATTCCCCTTGCTTTGAGCTCAGCACGTTTTTGTGAAAGACTCTTATCCTCAAATCTTGAAAATATCGAATCACTTCTTTTGGAAGCAATTTTGATATCAGATTTTTGATTAACCATAGCAACGTTGCCTTTGGTGGTTAGAGGTTTAGAGTTCGCATTAATGTTAAACGTGACTTCTTCATTATCAACCCGAAGTGTTATTTCTTCACCATAAACATCGATCAAAGCACGTCCGGTCCTTAAAAAGGATCTCCCGAGAATGAGAGGTACTCGGGGAACGCATTCAAAATCCACAACTACAAAATCGGCGGGGAAATGAAACTTTCCTACTTTGACAAAAATGTCTTCAGCAACGCCTTTAGGAATAGTAACAGTGTGGTCCGCCAATTCAAGAGTCATCTTTGTGGGAGTAAGTTCCGTGAGTGAAAGCTTTTTCCATACAGAAAGCGGCATCAGGTTGATGCTTGCACCAAGATCGGCCAAGGCGTAGCATTCAACCATCCCCGGGAAATCACAAGGGATGAGAAATTTTCCGGGGTCTCCTAGTTTTTCGGGTAACTTTTTAAGGATCACTGCCGAACAATTCTCATTTAATGGAGTCTTTGCCAATTCCAACAATTTTTCCTTATTGCTAAGGAGACTCTTGAATTGAGAAGCGAATTTTGGCATATACAGCAAGGCATCAACAAAACTAATATCGAAATGTAATTTCTGGAAAATTTCCAGAAATTTCATCATTTGGTTGTTAGTTTTCTCATGGAGCCTTTGATCATTAAGCCTTGAAGGATATGGAATTGAAGGCTTAGGATTTGTCTTCGGAACATCGGGTTCCGGAACTTGAATTTGGACATTTTGAGGTTGGACGTGTGCGGTACTTCGTGGGCTTGAGAAATGCACCTTGTCCGTTGTTACCTCGGTATCTCGATTCACTTCCCTCGGTGGAGGAGGCATAGGAGTCGAGGGTCCATCAACTTTCTTACCACTTCTTGTTGTGATCGCCTTCACATCGCCCCTCGGGTTAGCGATCGTGTTGCTAGGAAGAGTTCCCGAGCCCGAGGGTCAATCATTTAAAGACTTTTTGATCTCATTTAATTGGGTAACCAATAACCGGTTTGTCTCATATTGGGTCCTATTTGTCTCATCTTGGGATTTTATGAATTGCTTAAGCAACTCATCCGAGGACGTCTGATTTTGGTTTGAACCTTGGTTTTGATTAAAATTTTGACCTCGGTTTTGGTTTTGGACATTCCCTGAATTTTGGTTGAAATTCCCCTGATTTTGACTCGTTGAACCTTGGTTTTGATTTTACCTTGATTTATTCGACTTTGGTTTTGGTTAAATTGGGTATTTTGGTTTTTCCCATTTGGATTTTGAGGACTAAAACCGGGTGGTGCTAGAAAATTGTTTGAACGGTAGCTGAGGAGATTACGGTCTCCTTGGGGTTGGTAACCATTACCTCCCTGATTATAGGATCCCGAAGCAGCATAAACGCTTTCTTGAGTGTTGCCACTGATGGCTGGACACTCGAAATATGGATGTGGACCACCACATGTTTCACAGCTTTGATCTACCACATTGACTTGTTGATTCTTTTGAATCTGATTTTGATGTATTCTCAAGACAGCAGTGGACATATCATCCATCCTTTTAGTGAGTAAATCCATCTCGGGTGAAGAGTCCGTAGTGATAGATTTAGTTGACTCGTTCCTCTCGGCGGAGGAATCCCAATGATTGTGGTGGGCAGACATATTTTCGATTAAATCATAGCACTCTTCGGGTCGCCTTTTCATAAAGGTACCACCGGCCGCAGCATTGATCGTGTCACGATGTCTTAATGTTAAACCATTATAGAACGTGTCTATAATGGTGACAAGTAACATATTGTGATTAGGACAACGATCAATCGAAAGCTTGTAACGTTCCCATGCTTCGAATAAAGATTCGTCGGGAAGCTGGCGAAAGTTACTTATATCATGTCTCAATTTCGTCACCATCGACGGTGGGAAATATTTTGCCAAGAATTTTGAACGTCATTTCATCGAAACTATGAATTGAATTCTTGGGAAGACGATCCAAACCATGCAGTGGCATGATCCGTCAAAGAATATGGGAAAAGATATAGACGAAGGGCGTCATCGGTGACCCCATTTTGTTTCATACTTTGGGTGACGGTAATGAATTTATCAAGATGTTTGTTTGCATCTTCACCCGGTAAACTGTGAAATTTGCATGAAGTTTGGACTTGTTGGATCATGTGATGTTTAAGTCCAAAATCCGCGGCTTGGATGTTAACGGGAGCAATAGGTCCGCCCCGTCCTTGCATGGTTGGTTGGCACAACTCCTCCATCGTTCGGAGATCGGGGGCTGTTTCATCATTATTTGGATCGTCTGCCATTTTATCAATGGGAATAGTACGAATCTCGGGTTCGACTATTCGGGCAGCACGTCTACGATTACGTCTTCTCGGAATATCTACGAGTTCACGTAAAGGACTTGTCGACGTAGAAGAACGAGTGCGCATGCACTAAATAAAATATTTCAATTAAATCAAGATCGGAGCAAAACACAAGGGACTTAAAACCTCAAATCAACCAGCGTACGGTAGCTCTCTAAAAGATAAACGCACAGAGTGGCGAAGAAGCAAAGGTGGGCAATAAATGCTCCTTAAAAACCCGCTTCTTTCGGTTCGACAATTTAATTTTAAACCCTCCTTAAACCTCCGTTATAGTTTGTTTATCAATCAAAAGTGAGCCGAATTCGCAAGCGACACAAAGGCAAGTTTTAATCTTTGGTTTGGGAACATATTATGATAATACCTAAGTTGAGGAATATTATTTTGATTTTGCTTTTATCTTTTATTTTACAATAAAACTGAAAATGTTTTTGGGTTTTTTATTTGATATTATATATATAAAAGAAAAGAAAAATATTTTTGTATTTTATATGGGTTATGGGAAATAGGAACTTCACAAGGAAGGATCTCAAATCACTAATCGCTTAAACTTTAAACAATATTGTCGCAACACAACCTCCCCGGCAACGGCGCCAAAATTTGATCCCAATCTCAAACTCCCTCGCGTCAAATTATCTATTATATATTTCTGCGTGTTATCTATTTCTTTGTATTGCCTTGTGCATTGAAGAAAATGGAATATAAGTATTTTCTCGTCTAAATTCTCCTTCGCAAAATTAGCAAACACTAACATCACAAACTCTCATGCATCATTCCATTAGGTTCAATAATTATATATTCATAATATACCCTAAAGCATTTAGACTAAAAGAATTAATAACAACCAATACATAAAAAACGAAACGTTCAAAATCCTCCTGTGTCTGCTGTCTTCCCGGATCCATTCATTTTAATGGGCCGGATCCCTTTTCAAAAGGATCTGGAAGAGCCGGTATGACAGACACTTGTTTACATTTTTTAAACATCACATAAAACTTCTCTTTTTCCTCTCTTAATCCCAAACGACCAAAAACATACACACACACACACACACACACTCCCATTCTAGCGCTTAATCATCATCCACCTTGGTCTCCTAATCATCTTCGTAAGTAATTATATCTTCCTAACTTCTCTTAATTTAATTCTAGGGTTTTGCTCTTTATCAAAAATTGATGGGTTTAGGTTAATTAAATCATTTCTGCAATTTTAGTATGTAAATTAAATATTAACTTATGATTTCCTTTAGAAATTGAATCTTTCTAAAAGCTTAGATTGTTTTTCATAAAAAACCTCATATGGATGTTTTTTGGAGTAATGACTTAAAGGCTTGTTCAACATTGTTAATAAAAGTAAAAAACGTAATTCATGATGTTTGACAATTAAAACTATTATCCAACTTACGTTAATCTTCTTAGAAACCCCATTTGGTCCATTCTTGATATAGAGTGTACGAAGCATCTCTAACCAAGACTCGTTTTCCAAAGAGCTTTTCTAACTCACAAAAAAAAAAAAAAAAACACATACTAGACACATGTTTACTATGTAACGGTTTTATCCTAATACATACATATATATTCATTATTTATGATCGGTTTGTATAGGTCTCGATATGTCCCACGAGTATGACTTCGATCATCGACTGACCAACATTTATATCCCAGACATTTCACGTGAACCAAACACCCCCGGTAACCATGTTCGTGGGTTCAATAATCTTGAAACTCGTTTCTTCCATGAGGGTTGTATTGTTGATTCTTCTCTAGTTTTCCAAGAAGAAATTAACACGTCATTTCGCACCATAGGATTTGAGTTCCTCCTTAGCATCAACGAGAAAATTTGTCCACGATTCGTGTTGGAATCCTTCCGTTAAGTTAAACTTGTACGTAACGAGGATCGATCTCTATCACTTTGGTTTTGGATCCAAAACCAAAAATTTGTCTTAACTCTCGAGCAATTTACTCACATCCTCCGAATTCCAAGTCATGGGCAATGTGCCTACACTGAAGATTGGTCTCTTGAGACTCTCTTTAACTATCGTGAGGAAAATAGTCCTTATTTCTCACATATACCTTCTCCACAAGAAATAACTCGCCTCTTTCGTACTCGTCAACGTTTCAACTATCTTAATCCAAACATAATTCATATACTTGAACTCCGATATGTGTGGTCATTCTACATTAAAATGTCTGGAGTCTTACGAGATATCGTAAGCAACTTCCGGCGTGTTGTGCCTATATGATCTATTGTCTTCTAACTAAACAACCATACAATCTTGCTTATTTCTTCGTTAAACGAATTGTACATCTCAAGGGTGACAAAAATAAACTAATACCCTATGGGATGTTCCTAACTCGTCTCTATGATCACTTCATGCATTTTCAAGGTCCTCAATATTCACTTGTCAATAAAGTGATGGAACCTTTGAATGAGTCCTAAATATCACCATTTGTCATTCCCGAATCATCCACCAACTTTGCACCCTTTGATGATCCAACAAGTGATAATAATGAGCAAAGTAATGGGAGTTAGCTCAAATCTATCATGATAAATGTAGTAGAATAATCTTTGGGATGAAAACTTAGTATTTTATTTTTAAACTTACTATGCTTGTTTAGTATGCTACCTTCATCATTTACTTTAGTTCCTTGAACATGTGTAGTCGTAGAATATATTTCTAGGAAATTTTACCATATTTGATTCATATATCAAATATTGGGTTTAACTTCATTTGATTGACTATTTGTTTTTTTTTCACTTGCTCATTTCAAAAACTTGATGTGTGTTTTAATACTTGTAAAATTAAAACTTTTGGAAATTACCAAACTAAAAACTACACACAAATGGCAAGTGCACCAATCGTACGTAATATAGCAAAGTAAGGACCGGTTTTATCGTCCCAAGGAAGCTAAAATCAAATCAAGATACTTAATGTTCGTTTTATATTTAGTTATGAAATGGGTTTATGTTTTGTCTTTGTAAAACTAATAGAACTGAGCTAAATTAATTTAAACTAAGAAAAGACTTTAAAACACTTAACTAACTAAAATTTGAGAAACAATATGATAAAAATAATGCTTGCTTAGATAGATTTCACTTGGGTTGGATAATACTCAACAAAGTTCAATTGTGCAATTTGGGTTATAAATATGGTTAGACTTTGAGGGTCTTCATCGTCTACCCCTAACAATTATCGAAAAGTGCTACAAGGGTCTTTGTAAACACCTCCTCAAATTGTGCTTTTAAAACCAATATTTGATTTCATAAAATGTTTGATATTTCTATTCCAATTACACAAATGGTCATACGTGTAACTAAACAGTGTTCAAAACCATAGTTTACCCGCTCAACAAATCCCAATTATCCTTGGTCTAGATTAAAGTTTCCACTAAACATAGACAATTAGTGAAATACCAATGATTTTCAAAATAAGTTGGTATACAAGCTTAATCCAATCATTCATAGATATATTAGTTGATGAACACAAGCTTTAAACAAAGAAAACATCAAAACAATCATTTCAATCAAAAACCCCCAAATGGGTTTTGCACAATCACACCATGTTTGTATTATCCAACCTCAAGCTACATCTAATCTATGCAAATACTAAGAAACTACTCACTCATAAAGAGTGATTCAAACAAACAAGTAAAGAAAATGAAACAAGACATAATCATAATTCAAAAGTCAGGAATTAACCGTTGGATTACAATAATGTTTGCGGGAATCAAATGGTGTTATTCTCCTCTCCAAGTACTCCAAAAAGCCCTAAAAATCTCCGAAGATAAGACTTGAGCCGTCACTTGTATATGTGTGAAGAGAATGTCTAAAAACCCTAAAATACGAGCTTAAATAATTGCTGGTGCAGGTACCATACGACCGTATGGTAAATGAGTATACGGGCGTATGGTGCAATCTTAAAAAATTCTCAGGTAGGTGATACGGCCGTATGGTGTAAAAGCATGCAGTCGTATGGTCTTAACTTCATAATATCTTCAGGTTGCATATGGCCGTATGGTAAAAGAGCATACGGCCGTATGGTCTTCTGGGCATAGAATTTCTTGAAAATCTTCAATGCCATTCGTCTTTGATCCGTGGTACCATCCATCTCCGATCCGCTCCATCCGCATCAAATCATCACACTAACCTTACAAAACAACTTTTAAGCATAAGTAAGCACATATTTCATCAAACAAGAACTAATATGGACCCAAATTATGAGTTATTGCCTTGTAAAATAAGGATGATTTGTGCAATATCAAAATATCCCACACTTAAGCTTTGCTTGTCCTCAAACAAATACTTTTGTTTAACTTCCAACCCATCTAATTGACCTTTATTTAATTACGACTATATAAAATTGCAAGTGACCCAATCAACATGTTTGTATATGAAAAATAATTAAGATCCGAAAGCTTAAGAATGAGAAACACACAATATGGGTGCTTCAAGGAGACGAAAATCATCATCCTCGACTTTCACTAACCCCAAACTAAGCTTAAAACAAATCAGAATCATGTAAGGAATAAATGTTAACACTACTCATATGTGCAATTTGTGTAATGCTAACACGACACATTTTTGTAACTTTTCGCTCCCATTTATTCTCAACATCAAAAGTTAAATCTTATTTAAGAAGTTCAAGACATACTTCATCTAGGTGACTACACTATAGACAAATATTAGACCATCCAAATCCTCATGTATGAAATGTAAAACATTTTGGAAAATTCCTTTTTCTCTCCTTATAAAATTATCACTAAAACCGTTAATGCCTTATATCTACTCAATTAGGAGTTTTCAACGATCATTGTCATGTAATGCCAAGTCCTATCCTAGTAATACTCGGAACAAACCATTTTTAACTCAAGGAGTATCGCAGATTTCCAAGCTCAAGATCATGTGGATATTTACATTACACGTAAAAGTAAATTTGATGCGTGGTTTTGCAACCTTACAACAGGTTTTACCTCTCGAGGGATCTCAAGAGGCTTACAACCCCACCAGGCAGTGTACCTGACCGATGTAGTATAGTGTAGTGGTAAGTACGGGGGATTGATCGTTCTCCACAGGGAATAGTGTTCGTTAGGTATGAAAGACTACTCTAATAGGTCTAAGGGTTGAAGAAGATTCTTTTTGTATTTTTTATAATTTTATGAAAGCAAGTAAAATCTCGGGTTTGAAAGAGTGGGCGGAATTAGTTGCTAGTCAACTAACCCAAATTACTACGAATGCAAATAAAATAAAATAACTGAAAGTAAAATGTTGGTGAAAACTTAAGTGTAGAGAAATGTGTTCACTTAGATTTCCTTACTCCCTAACTATCTTTTACCGGTTGATTAGTGTGTATTAGTTGCGTGGATGACGGGTGTATTCCTTAATACCAATCGTGGGGTGGCGTACGTACTTCCCCAACTCTACAAGCTCCTACTTCACTCCTATGTCGAGCCGGCTAGGAAGCTCCTAACATGGGATCACTAGAATTCGCTTGTGCATTAAATACAACCATAAAAACCTTTAGTACGCATTTGGTTCATGTTTCTTAAGACGTTCAAGCAAGTTACCGAATAGGAAGTTAGCCAGTTTTCTTAAGCCTAACATAGATAAACAATCATCCAATACAACTAATAACACACTAATAACCAATAATCAATAGCTAAGTTTCATTAGATCTAAGCAAACACAAGATAAATCTAGCCTAACATGTTAAACAAAAGACAAGAACAAGATAATATCAAACAACACATAGACATATTGAATGATTAATTGATAACTTATCTTTCAATGTAACATGGAAGATCTCAAGGCAAAAAGCCTTGAAAAAGATGCTAAAATCGTCTTAGGGTTTTCTCCCAAAAATTCCACACTAAGCTCTCCCCCTAATGACAAAAAATTAGAAAACTATATATAGACTTTTGGATCTGACGGCGTCACCTTATGGAGTGTGACGCCGTCAACTCGCCGCTTCTAGGGTTCCCGGATGGCCTTCTTGACGCCGTCCCTCTTTAGCTCTCCAAAATCCGTTCTGGCTTATCAAGGCTTGACGCCGTCAGACCTTGAACGTGACGCCGTCCCTCTTTGAATTAAGCCGTGACGCCCTTGATCAGGTTAAAGCGTGACGCCGTCAGAATTTACATGCAATTTTCACTGGCTTATCATGAGTAAATTTCACATCCACCTTTTCTTGCCAAGCCATGACGCCGTCCAGAGTAAAATCTGACGCCGTCAAAGGTAACTTTTAGCCGATTTTTGAGACTTTGTCGTTTTCTTCGCTTTTATGCTCCAAAAACATCCAAAATGCCTCCTTTTCCAGATTTCTCCTCAAAAGTACCTAAAATGACAAAAGGAACGATTTAGGGCAATATTTGATCAAATAAATACGATTTAGGGCTTAAATGACCCCTTAAAAGCGGTACACTTTTCGCTTCATCAAATACCCTTACACTTGAGATTTGCTTGTCCTCAAGCAAATGCGCTTTTATTCTAATCAAAATACAGGTTAGGGGTCATTTAATGCAAACATAAAAGTAATTACAACAAATAATCGTTCCACTTCAATCATAATAAGCACGGAGATTATAAACTAGCACCTCACAAGTAGTGTTTAGATACTAACATCTCTCAAGTGTCATCAAAATAAATCTCATAAATGAAAACGGATAATATCTCTCACTACCTGTCATAGCAAATAGATTACCATAGGCTTGGGAAAGGATCGAAAACCTCCTCCACTAGGCGTAAGCACCTAAGATAAACTATCAAAGAGGGCTTTTAAATGGGTTATAACGTTAGGTGTAGGGAAAAGGAAAACACGGTTTTGTTGGATAAAGGATATTTTACTGGTGGCGAGTTAAAGATCTTGATCAATTACATGTACTATACAATGTTGCTAAGCCAAGACTCGACTCAATCTTAAGCTAGAAACAAAATAACAAAAACATAAATATAAACATAAAATGAAACGGGATGGTAGTCCGTATGTTTTTTTCTATTTTTCTTTTTCTCATTTTTTTTTTGTATTTTTCTTGATTTTTTTCGATTTTTTTTTTTTTTTTTTTTTTTTTTTTTTTTTTTTTTTAATTTTTTTTATACACTCTTGCCCTACCATCCAAAATAATACATCATAGGGGCGTTGCATTCCCCTTACACTTGAATTTTTACATAACTTTACAATTAACTAGTCTAATGACTCGAATTAAGATAATTGAAAAACTTGGAGTACTTTTAAAATATTTAGCACATATGGGGGTAATAAATGATGTTTTTTCCCTATTACTCCATTACACTAGTACTTTACCCATGAGTCCCAATCGTCCCAAAACAATATGTACAAGGATATGACTCGACTTAGCAACCATGTAATCAACTAGATAATTAACTTGGGTTTAAACAAATGTTGTCACAATAATGCACTAAAAATGAGTGCATACAAGGTAGGCTAAGGCGATTTGGGTGTACATTTAAGTGGGGTGTAAACAAATTCTTCCTTTAAGTAAAATGCTTAAAGGTCGAAACGAAAAGATAGGCTCTGAGGGGTGTACTAGGGGTATCGTGTACTAAAAATGAGTACAACGCAAAGGGTGTGGGAGAATTACTTGACCAATGTAGCCAAAGTAATTATAACAAAAACACAGGTGTAAAACAATGGGTTAATCCTAATGCCTCTTATCATGTAGTAAATCTAACTACACGAATGTAGTCTCACTTGTGGCCTCGGAATGGTCCTAACGCAAGTTCTAGAATCTAAGTGCTACCGGTACACACATCATAGCATAAATGCTTTTCCTACCAATTCTAGGGGCGAACCTCACATATTTGGGGGTGGAAAATTTTTTAGTGGTACGGTTTTTGTGCTAGTCATATAACTCCTATCCGTGAGACGCTCATTAAGATCAAAGTTTCACTCCTATATGTTGTAAAAAATTTTAAATTTGGCACTAAAATTACCTTAACAAGTATTTCTCTTAGTTTTATTACACATCTACTATTAAACAAACAAAAATCAAGCGTAATAGCATTCTCTTAAAATCGTACTTTTACCCTCCCCTTACACTTAAGATGAACATTGTCCCCAATGTTCAAATAACAAGATGTAAAAGCATAAAGTAAAAGAATGAAATCAAATACTCCCCTGATTCGCTCGGTGGATAATGAAGTAACACGGTTAAATCTTCTTCCAAAGTAATGTTGAAGCTCCATGACTAATGCATCGCCATAAGCTTGATTCAAAACATTTCCTTGTCCAAAATAACCTGTTAAACCTGAGAAAACAAACACGAAAACCTGCATAACATCGGCGGGATAAAATCTATATATAAGGATATAATGCTTGTGGAATGATAACTTTGCAGATTCCTGGAGATTATAAGTTGGAGATTTTAATAAAAACTTTTTAAAAACAAAACTTTCAAAAATTTCTGAAAATTAAATCTGACGCCGTCAGGTTATAAACCCTGACGCTGTCAGAAATGACCTGACAAAAATTTTCATTTTAAGTTTCCGGAAAATTTCTGGAAAAACCTTTACCTTACTTCCTGGAAATCCTGCAAAACATCATTATGACTCGATACAAGCATTTGACTCAAACAAATACTAATATGTATGTTCATTTAATATTATTACGATTCATGTTCATTTGTGTTCTAATAAACCGATTTAGATTTCCCTTACACTTAACTTTTGCAAAATACCTTTATATGTAGTTAAGACGAAGTTAAAAACAAAATAAAGCATTTTCACAAATTACTTTTGAACATGAATCAATAAGAATAAAAATTAAACACACATACGGAAACAAATAAAAACAAACAAACAAACAAATAAACACACAAAGTAAATAAAGCTTGGGTTGCCTCCCAAGAAGCGCTTTTCTTTATTAACGAGTCTTGTAGCTAGACTCAAAGTCACGTGTTCTACGTTTTTCCGTTTTGCTTCTCAATTGCCCCTCTAATCATCCTAACAACCTCCATATCAATTTTGTATTTAGGTCCAAGGTTTAAGCAATCTTTATAATAAAGGCTTCTCTTATTCCAAACATAGTCCATGCCTTTTTCTTTATCCTCTTCATTGATGTCCTCAATCGCACCAATGTTGTCCATGTCAAATCGAGGCACAAAACGAAATTCATTTACCCGATAAGGCATCCTATATGTGATCCTATCTATGTGATTAGAAAACTGAACCGTGCCTTTCAAACGATCATACCTTAAATTGGATGCTTCAATAAATGGCTTACCTAACACCACGCGAGATAGGCGGCAGTCAACAACACATGCCAAATCTTCTAAGATCATGAAGTTGGTGACAAAGGTAAAATTCCCAACAAGGATATGCATATCCTTAATCCTTCCAACGAAGTTGCAAACTCCGCCTGGACACTTGGGGTCCATCCTAGGATCAAGTGGTGTGTTTATGATCTGGCTATAAAGGCCTGAGGACATCACGTTGATTGGGGATTCACAGTCAATGTAAGCATGCTCAACGTATTGGTACCCAATCATACATGGTATCTTCACATTCCCGGGATCACCCCTCTTAATCTTTGGGTCAATTCTAACAAAAGGTGGTCGAGGGTTATCAACTAGGTTGTTATAGTAAGCAATCTCCTCCTTAGTGGGGTATTCATTGAAATAATCATCAAACCTAGGATCTACCTTCACTTCATCAATTTTCTCAATCAACTTATCAACCGTAAGATTATTACGTTCTAAGTAATTATCTGAGTATATGGCGGTCCCTAAGTGGTTCAAGGCATGGTCAAGCTCTATATCAATCATTCTACTGAGCTCCCTGAGCTCACTAATCTCATTCTCAAGTTGGCTCCGCAACAAAGCCACTTCGCCAGGTGTAAGGGGTGGATTCGCGTTTTCCATAATGGCAAACTGAATAGTCAATGAAAATCTGTTACGAACAAAAGCACGAAGAAAAAAAAGATAGACTAAAGAAGACCTAGAGAAAAAAAAAAAAAAAAAAAAAAAAAAAAAAAAAAAAATCTCACTAGAAAGGAATCTAGTGAGTAGACCTATAAAGTAAAAAATTCAACCTAAATAATAACTATTCCCCGGCAGCGGCGCCAAAAACTTGATGCGTGGTTTTGCAACCTTACAACAGGTTTTACCTCTCGAGGGATCTCAAGAGGCTTACAACCCCACCAGGCAGTGTACCTGACCGATGTAGTATAGTGTAGTGGTAAGTACGGGGGATTGATCGTTCTCCACAGGGAATAGTGTTCGTTAGGTATGAAAGACTACTCTAATAGGTCTAAGGGTTGAAGAAGATTCTTTTTGTATTTGTTATAATTTTATGAAAGCAAGTAAAATCTCGGGTTTGAAAGAGTGGGCGGAATTAGTTGCTAGTCAACTAACCCAAATTACTACGAATGCAAATAAAATAAAATAACTGAAAGTAAAATGTTGGTGAAAACTTAAGTGTAGAGAAATGTGTTCACTTAGATTTCCTTACTCCCTAACTATCTTTTACCGGTTGATTAGTGTGTATTAGTTGCGTGGATGACGGGTGTATTCCTTAATACCAATCGTGGGGTGGCGTACGTACTTCCCCAACTCTACAAGCTCCTACTTCACTCCTATGTCGAGCCGGCTAGGAAGCTCCTAACATGGGATCACTAGAATTCGCTTGTGCATTAAATACAACCATAAAAACCTTTAGTACGCATTTGGTTCATGTTTCTTAAGACGTTCAAGCAAGTTACCGAATAGGAAGTTAGCCAGTTTTCTTAAGCCTAACATAGATAAACAATCATCCAATACAACTAATAACACACTAATAACCAATAATCAATAGCTAAGTTTCATTAGATCTAAGCAAACACAAGATAAATCTAGCCTAACATGTTAAACAAAAGACAAGAACAAGATAATATCAAACAACACATAGACATATTGAATGATTAATTGATAACTTATCTTTCAATGTAACATGGAAGATCTCAAGGCAAAAAGCCTTGAAAAAGATGCTAAAATCGTCTTAGGGTTTTCTCCCAAAAATTCCACACTAAGCTCTCCCCCTAATGACAAAAAATTAGAAAACTTATATATAGACTTTTGGATCTGACGGCGTCACCTTATGGAGTGTGACGCCGTCAACTCGCCGCTTCTAGGGTTCCCGGATGGCCTTCTTGACGCCGTCCCTCTTTAGCTCTCCAAAATCCGTTCTGGCTTATCAAGGCTTGACGCCGTCAGACCTTGAACGTGACGCCGTCCCTCTTTGAATTAAGCCGTGACGCCCTTGATCAGGTTAAAGCGTGACGCCGTCATAATTTACATGCAATTTTCACTGGCTTATCATGAGTAAATTTCACATCCACCTTTTCTTGCCAAGCCATGACGCCGTCCAGAGTAAAATCTGACGCCGTCAAAGGTAACTTTTAGCCAATTTTTGAGACTTTGTCGTTTTCTTCGCTTTTATGCTCCAAAAACATCCAAAATGCCTCCTTTTCCAGATTTCTCCTCAAAAGTACCTAAAATGACAAAAGGAACGATTTAGGGCAATATTTGATCAAATAAATACGATTTAGGGCTTAAATGACCCCTTAAAAGCGGTACACTTTTCGCTTCATCACATGTAAAAGTAAATTGCTTTAACTCAAAAGTCGTTTGGGGCATATATAGATGTATAATTATAGATTCTATCCCTAAAGTTCCATAAACTATAAGATTAATTTTTGAGTTAATAGCAATTAGCAATTTTGGACCCTTATACAAATTTTTGATCATTTGATTTTTTTTAGGTCCAAATTACCCTCTTGGTAAGATCAAATATTGCAATCCTCCTAAGACCACTTATTATAATATACATGGTTGATATATACAGGGGGTGAGGAATGTGGTATACCTTAGTGTTAATACAAATATCGTCTAAAAAACCATATTTATATTTTACGATCTTTGCTATATTTTGTTAACGACAATTATAAACTTTATTTTTAGCAAAACATAAATATAGTTAAGTCTTTTAGATATATAGTCATAAGTCTTTCATAAACATAAAACATCACCTAACTAGTATATACATTCTACAAGTGCAATTTCATATATATTTTACAAGTTCACTTTCATATACTTCTTAATCTAAAAATAGAAATGTGTTATGACATCATGGCATGCATCACTTTGAAATCTTTAGAAGATTTTGAAGATCATTTGAAGATATCACGAATATCTTGTTTAGATCCTTACTCAATGAATCCTTGGAAATATATGGAAATATCTTTGTTAGATTTGGTTAAGATTTGTAAAGATATTCTGTCAGGTTCCCATGGAACCAAAGTACAAGGATGGATCCCTTTATTTGGATTCGTCCCATCCGTGGTTTGCTGAGGCAGTTTGCCTATAAATAGCAAGCCACACATTGATGTTTTATCATCACTAATAATCATAAACAACATCATACATTCTTTCATTCATATCTAACTCATTCATATTTCATATTTCATATTTCATTGAGCTTCTTTGTAGCAAGAAGATCAAAGCATCACAAGCTTCAACAAAGCATTGCAAAACTTGTTAGCTAGTCACTGTGCGAATTGTTGTTGTTCACACATCATTGTTTGTACCAAACAATCATAAAACCTCTATAGTGATCGGTTAGTATATTAGTCCTCAAAAGACATAGTGTGACGGGAGTGGTTGTACCCTTGTAAAAGAACTCGGTATTTAGCTTTGTACCAGAAAAAGTGTAAGCGATGTTTGTAAAGGTTTTCTCCGCCGAGAAGGGAGCTTGTTGATTAGTGAAGAAAAACTCTCGAGTTAGAGACTCAGGGAGTGGAGTAGGGCAAGGAAAAGAGTCCTTGTAGACCGAACCAATATAAAAAATCGTGTCGTGGTTTGATAGTTTCTTTCTTTGCTTGCATATTATTTATAGTCTGCTATTTGCATTAGTTGAATTCACACTAAGTATTCAAAGCAAATAAATTTTAAAAATGGTAAAACTATTCAACCCCCTTCTAGTTTTCCACAATTGGCATCAAGAGCTACGTTACTCAAGATTTTTAAAATATATTGTATTTTAAAACTTGGAACGATCCATGGATTTTGAAAACTTCAAAGAAGGGCAATCTATGCAAAGACCACCACTATTTGAACCAAATGGTTTTATGTATTGGAAAATCCGCTTTGAAACTTATGTGAAATCAAAAGACATAGATCTATGGTATATTATAATAGAAGGTGATCATAAAGCTATATTAAAAGATATCACAAGTGGTCGGGATGAGGATACTTCACTTGCTCGTCATAGTGATGAGCAAAAGAAGTTGATTGCTAAAAATAATGAGGCAAAAATGATGCTTTACAATGCTCTACCTAGAAAGGAGTTTGAAAGAGTCTTTATGTGCAAAACCACAAAAGAAATTTGGCAATCTTTAATAATCACTCATCAAGGAAACTCACAAGTCAAGGATAACAAAATTGATCTTCTTGTTCAACAATATGAAAAATTTGTTATCCCTGAATATGAGATCATTGATAGTGCATTTTCTAAGTTTAATACTATCATTACTTCTCTTAAAGCACTTGATGAATCTTTTTGTAGTAAGAACTTTGTCAGGAAATTCCTTAGAGCACTCCATCTGAAGTGGAGAGCAAAAGTGACAGCCATTGAAGAATCTAAAGATCTTTCAAGCATGTCACTTCACGAGCTAATTGGAAATCTCAAAGTTCATGAGATGGTAATGGAAAAAGATTCAGAAATAGTTAAGGGTAAAAAGGAAAAAGTCAAATCCATTGCCTTAAAATCTAAAGTAGACTCAAGTGATGATGAAGAATCTAGTTCAGGTAGTGAAGATAAAGAATATGCCATGGCCGTAGGAGATTTCAAGAAGTTTTTTAGAAGACGAGGAAAGTTCATAAGACAACCTCGAGAAGACAAGAAATCCTTTCGGAAGGATTGTGATGACAAGAAAGGAAAAGGGGGAAGAAAATGTTTTAGATGCCGAGATACAAGTCATCTAATAGGAGATTGTCCCAAGCCACCCAAGAACAAAACTCAAAGAGCTTTTGTAAGTGGTGCTTGGAGGGACAGTGAAGATGATGACGAAGAGCCTAAGAATGACGAAGTTGCTCTCATGGCTCAAGACTCAAACGAGGTACACTCTGACTCATCTTATTCTTCTATTGATGACGACACCTTGCAAAAGGAATATAACAAACTATGTGAACTTAGCTTAAAAATCATAAACAAAAACAAGTTTTTGAAAACTAAAAAGGAATTTTTAGAAAATGAAGTTTATGAGTTAAAAGAAAAAGCTAAACGATTAGAAAAGAGTAAAGCTATTGACGAGGTATGTATATCATGTCAAGAGCTTAGACTTGAATTAGAGAAACTTAAAATCACACAGGACGCACTTATCAAACAAAACTCTAAATTCAAAAGATTTGATAAAAATATTAGTTGTGTGGATGAAATAATGAAGATCCAAAAACTACCACATGATAAAACTGGACTAGGTTTTATGAAATTAAGAGATTTAAGTAGTCTAAAAAAACAAGCCAAAAAAGTACATGAAACTGTTCCAGCAGTCTCAGAAACCCACAGATCAGACGGAACCAAATCCTTGGTTCTGCCTATGGTAGAGAAGGGATCCGTGGGCACTGTAGCATAACAGAAAGCTTGCATATCGGCTCGTACAGAGTTCGTTAAAGTCACAAAGAAATCTAATACTAGTACAACTGTAAATAAACAAAAACTAGCTATTACTATAGGAGTAGGACTTGCTAAGAATGAGTTTAGAGCTAAAACTACTCAATAAAGGCCTAATACAACTATTCCCAAATGCCCCTTTCTAAAAAGCAACTACAACACGCAACCTTATTATCAAAATGGTTGGAACCAAAACTTTCCTAGGCATTATCAAACTCCTAAGCCATGGAACTCATATCCACCATTCCCATACATGAATCAAGTTAATGGGATGTTTAACCAAAATGGACCCATGAGATATTGGGGACCAAATGCTTGAGTTTTTCTATAACTTAGGTATGCTTGAAAGTCGGATTTGAACTAGACGAGTGGATAAAAGATGGCAGTTGTTCAAGGCATATGACGGGAAACAAGAGCCTCTTCTCAACCTACCAAGAATATGACGGAGGTAATCTTTCTTTTGGTAGCAAGTTAAAAAGCAAAATCGTTGGAAAAAGGTACTATCTCTCATGGTTCTCTCTCTATTGATGATGTTGCTCATGTTGATAACCTAGGATTTAACTTGCTTAGCATTAGCCAACTATGCCATAAAAAGTATGATGTCCTCTTTAGTGAAAACGGAAGTAAAATACTAAAAGACGGTATAACCATAGCTAAAGGAGTTTTGAAAAATAACGTATATGTTATGAAAATAGATAAAACATCTAAAGATAAACTTTGCCTCACCTCTCTAGATGATACCTCAACTCTTTGGCATAGACGCTTAGGCCACGCCAATATGAGACTCATCCAATCTCTATCATCCAAAGAACTCGTTAGGAACTTACCCAAGTTGAAATATGACCAACACTTTTGTGATGCTTGCAAAATTGGGAAACAAGTTCATAATAGCCATAAGGCTAAAAATATGGTGTCTACATCTAGGTGTCTAGAACTTTTGCATATGGATTTATTTGGTCCATCTGCTATACAAAGTTATGGAGGCAACATCTACACTTTGGTCATAGTAGATGATTATTCAAGATATACATGGACAAAATTTTTGAAAAGTAAAAATGAAGCTTTAGATAAATTTGAAATTCTTAGTAAGAAAATTCAAAATCAACTAGGAAGTAGCATTGTGTCAATTAGAACGGATCATGGTCGTGAATTTAATAGTGAAACACAATTTGGAGCTTTTTGTGATGCTAATGGCATAACACATAATTTTTCAGCTCCTCGTACACCTTAATCAAACGGTGTAGTAGAACATAAAAACCGAACTCTACAAGAAATGAGTAGAACAATGCTTAATGAACAAAACATACCACAAAATTTTTGGTGTAACGTCGTTGACACATCTACCTATATTTTAAATAGAGTTTTAATAAGATTATTTTTGAATAAAACTCCATATGAACTATATAGAGGCAAAAAGCCTACATTAGGCTACTTTAAAGTTTTTGGAAGCAAGTGCTTTATTATAAACACTAAGGATTATCTCACCAAATTTGACCCAAAGTATTATGAAGGTGTATTCCTTTGATATTATCAATATAGAAAAGCTTATATTGTTTTAAACAAAGAAACCACAAGAGTCGAGGAATCGTTGAATGTAACATTTGACGAAAGTCCACCTCCCTCTAAGACGTCACCTTTGGTAGATGATGACTTAGTTGAAAGTTAAATGGTTGAAGATCAAAAGAATCGATAAAATGACAAGGAAGATGAACTATTAAACAAAGAAATAGTCAATATCAAAGAATCTAAAAGTAATCCATTAGATAAGGTAATAGGAGAAATTAATGAAAGAACCCTAAGATCAAAAGTCCAAAATCAAAGTAACTTCATTTGTTTCATATCAACCATTGAACCCAAAAATATAAATGAGGCTATAAAAGATGAATCTTGGGTCATAGCAATGCAAGAAGAATTAAATCAATTTGTTAGAAATGATGTTTGGACATTAGTTTCCCAACCAAAAAGTCAAACCATAATTGGAACAAAATGGGTCTTTCAAAATAAAATGGATAAAAATGGTGTAGTGTCTAGAAACAATGCTAGGCTAGTAGCTCAAGGTTATAATCAACAAGAAGGTATTGACTATGATGAAACTTTTGCTCCGGTTGCTAGGCTCGACTCAATTAGAATATTACTTGCATATGCATGTGCACACGACTTTAAACTTTTTCAAATGGATGTCAAAACTGCATTTCTAAATGGTTTCATAAATGAGGAAGCGTATGTCGCACAACCTCCCGGCTTTGCCGATTTTGAAAAACCAAATCATGTCTACAAACTTAAAAAGGCTTTATACGGACTTAAGAAAGCACCAAAAGCATGGTATGATCGACTTAAAACATTCTTAGTTGAACATAAGTATACCATGGGACTAGTAGACAACACTCTCTTCACTAAGAAAAAGGGATCACATATTATCATCGTTCAAATATATGTAGATGACATCATATTCGGATCAACTAATCAAGAGTTATGTGATGATTTCTCAAAAATCATGCATGACGAGTTTGAGGTGAGTATGATGAGAGAACTAAACTTTTTCTTAGGTCTTCAAATAAAACAATTAGAAGATGGGATATTCTTTAACCAATCTAAATACATAAAAGACATGCTAAAGAAATTTGGTCTAGAAGACTCTAAACCTATAAAAACGCCTATGTCCTCGGAAACTAAACTTACTAAGGATGAAGAAGGTGAATCCGTAGATAACACTAAATATAGAGGAATGATTGGTAGTCTACTCTATTTTACGGCTAGTAGACCCGACATTATGTTTAGTGTTTGTCTATGTGCTCGCTTTCAAGAAGATCCTAAAACATCCCATCTTAAAGCCGTAAAACGAATATCTAGATACATTAAAGGTACTACACACTCAGGATTATGGTATCCCAAAGGAACGGGTGTTGAAACCATAGTGTATGCCGACTCGAACCATGCCAGTGACTATGTCGATAGAAAAAGTACAAGTGGTATTTGTACTTTTGTTAGGCATTGTCTTACCTCATGGTTTTCAAAGAAACAAACGGCTCTAGCCATCTCAACAACCGAAGCCGAATACGTGTCAGCAGGAAAAGCATGTCAACAAGCTCTTTGGATGAAGCAAGCTCTCATCGACTACGGAATTCAACTTAACAACATCCCTATTCTTTGCGACAACAAAGGAGCTATCGATCTTAGTAAAAATACAGTTCAACATGCTCGAACCAAACACATTGAAATCCGTCATCACTTTCTTCGCGACAATGTTCAAAAAGGAAACATCTCAATCGAGAAAGTATCCTCAGAAGACAACATTGCCGATATCCTAACAAAACCCCTTAAGCGAGAACCATTTAATCTTCTTAGACTTGGATTAGGACTAATGGAACCAAATTTGTAGTTAAAATGTTAGCTTAGACCTTAGCTTAACCAAACACGACAAAACTGACCAAAACCCAAAACTGGTCCCAAGGAACCCTTCGATAACAAGGGCGGAACCAAATATTTGGTTCCGCCCCATCCGTAGGTTCCTGGGTTAGTTTTTGAATATATTAAACAAATACTCCTTTCTCATACCCAAAACATAAAAATGACTCAACTTCGTCCCATGACACATCACTCTCACAATTTATGAATCTCCTTCAACCAATTTGTGCTCCAATAATCATTGTAAGTTTCCTAACTACATTTACACTCCTGATCTGAGTCTAGGGCTTCTATTTCTTGCATAAAACCAAAACTTGTGGATTATGTATCTTTTTGATAAATCATGAAGTACATTTGTTAAATTTCATAACTAATCATGTTTCCCTTATTTAGGAATTGCATCTTGTAAGACATTATCATAATTTACTAAAAGCCCCATGTCAAATTTTTATAAAAAGCTTCTCAAAATTAGGACAAATAATTTTTCACATTGTTCATACAAATAAAAATGTTATGTTTAAAACATCATTTGCATAATGTCTCTTGAAAGCTAAAGGAAGTACATAACTAATATTTATTTTCGGGTACATTCAATCGAAGCTACATTGAATTAGGAGCGTTTGGGTTATCTCTCGTTTTGTTACAAAATTTGCTAAAAGAAATTATTTATGTGCATTAAAAGGAGTCGAGATAACCGCACCTCCACATTGTCCTCATATAGGCACACACTAGAACATTATATCTAAATTCTCGTTAGTTTCGACTAAAGTATGTAAGTTTTGTATCTAGGATCAATCATGCCTCCCACAGCCTTCTATGACCACAAAGACACTCTAAACTACCTTCCCAAACATCACAAAACTAAGGGTCTTACTCCGGCTCAAGTCAAAATCTTTAAGGCTCTAGAAAAACGTTATGTTCATGAGGGTAGAACCATTGACCCATCCTTTCTAGAAGGAACCAATATTCGTCAAGAACTTGCAACCATTCGCTTTGATGGTCTCCTAGACATCAACGAACAAATTTGTCCTAGATTTATCTTAGAGTTTTATGCTAGTGTAGTCCTCACAACCAATGATTATGGTCTCATGTCAATCCAATTCAAAGTGAACCAAAATGGCTTCAATATACCTCTCAATCAATTTGCAGAAGTCCTTCGAATTCCATGTGAAGGTACATGCCTTTACTCGGATAAATGGTCCCTATCAATCCTTGACTCTATTGTTGATCGTATTCCTCCATATGACACTCCTCTAGTTGCAAAAGAAATAATCTGAAAATATCTTTTCCTTCCTAGAGCTTCAAACACAAGAACAACCCGCACGGGTAATGAAGTCAACCGAGACCCATTTGGCATAGAACTCAATGAAATTAGGCCTTAATTCAAAAAATGGGAAGAAATACTTAGGGCTAATGTCTTGTGTACCATTGGCAATCGTGATCACATCAATGTTTGTCTTTGTTACATGCTTTATAGCTTGTCTACCCACCAACCTTTCAACTTAGCCTACTATGTTGCCAAAAGGATGGCGGCCATACGCATGCTAGGAACCACCACTCTTCCATACAGGATGCTTCTCACCCGTCTATTTAGAGCCTTTGCACCCATTCCACCCAATGCTAAAGGGTTTTGTCCTGACTACTCCCTTGTTGGTCACATATTTGTGCCATTAAGTGATAAGAGAGTAGCAAATACTTAAGGAAAATGTATTCATCCACCTACTTCCTCATCATCATCATCAATGAGAGAGGATGACGAACTTCCAAACTCTAGGCTTCCACCTCTTGAGTACTTCCAACAACTCCCGGTCATTGAAAATCAATCGAAAGAATTCAAGCAAACAAGAGGAATGTTCAAGTGCATTGGAAGATTCCTAACAAAGATTAACAAGAAATTGGATAGGCAATGAGAGGCATTATGAGCGTTTGGTACATTTGCTCTAAAACAATGATGTTTGATGTATTTTTCTTGTCGTAGGATGATAGCTTAACCTTCAATGATTATGTGAACTAACCTTGTCATGCAGGTAGATAAAATCTTGATGTTATCATTTTTCTATTTTTTTCACATTATTTGTGAAATTATTAGCCCTTGCTTGATCTATACCCT
This sequence comes from Artemisia tridentata subsp. tridentata, assembly GCA_021014915.2. NCBI lineage: Eukaryota > Viridiplantae > Streptophyta > Magnoliopsida > Asterales > Asteraceae > Artemisia > Artemisia tridentata. Next base: position 437,653,487 of record CP139509.1, on the reverse strand, counting down.
TACATGTGTTAATACTTGTTTTATTGTTATTTTCTAATCACAACTAATTAATTACACATGTTTTAGGAAAATTCACGGGATTTGAACGGGGTTCGGGGGTTCAAAAAAGCCTTCTGTTTACTTTTTGGACTGACGGATTGGACGGAACCAAAAATTTGATTCCGTCCATCCAAAATTTTGGTGCCACCAAAATTTACTTGACGGATCAGGCGGAACCAAATTTATGGTTCCGCCTGTGTTTTCAATTGGTTCAGCCAAACAACAACTATAATTTTTAAATTTTCATTTAAATCCCGCACTCTAGATCATTAATTCTTGTTATTAGGATACTTTTATTGCTATTCCCTCATATTAAAATCATCTTAGTTCACTTAGACCAATAGGAAAACCATTTCCCACCAAAACTTGAAATTTCAAAAATTCACTCAAGTTACCTTTCTCCATAAAGCAAAGATCCCTAAATTTGGTTCCTAGCTATCCGTGGATCAATGACAATGAAGATCTTACACTCAACTCAACCCCATTGGATTGACTTTGATGATTTGACAACCTTCTCTTCCACATCCAAATCATTAGAAACCACCATTTTTGTATGGTTTAACATCAAATCCAAACACACTTGATGCGTGGTTTTGCGACCTTACAACAGGTTTTACCTCTCGAGGGATCTCAAGAGGCTTGCAACCCCACCAGGCAGTGTACCTGACCGATGTAGTATAGTGTAGTGGTAAGTACGGGGGATTGATCGTTCTCCACAGGGAATAGTGTTCGTTAGGTATGAAAAACTACTCTAATAGGTCTAAGGGTGAGAGAAGATTCTTTTTTATGTTTTTATATTTTTTTATGAAAGCAAGTAAAATCTCGGGTTTGAAAGAGTGGGCGGAATTAGTTGCTAGTCAACTAACCCAAATAACTACGAATGCAAATAAAATAAAATAACAGAAAATGAAAATGTGGTGAAACTTATGTGGAGAGAAATGTGTTTACTTAGATTTCCTTACTCCCTAACTATCTTTTACCGGTTGATTAGTGTGTATTAATTGCGTGGATGACGGGTGTATTCCTTAATACCATTCGTGGGGTGGCGTACGTACTTCCCCAACTCTATGAACTCCTACTTCACTCCTATGTCGAGCCGGCTAGGAAGCTCCTAACATGGGATCACTAGAATTCGCTCATGCATTAAATACAACCATAAAAACCTTTAGTACGCATTGGTTCATGTTTCTTAAGACGTTCAAGCAAGTTACCGAATAGGAAGTTAGCCAGTTTTCTTAAGCCTAACATAGATGAACAATCATCCAATACAACTAATAACACACTAATAACCAATAATCAATAGCTAGGTTTCATTAGATCTAAGCAAACACAAGATAAATCTAGCCTAGCATGTTAAACAAAAGACAGGAACAAGATAGAATCAAACAACAAATAGACATATTGAATGATTAATTGATAACTTATCTTCAATGTAACATGGAAGATCTCAAGGCAAAAAGCCTTGAAAAAGCTGCTAAATTCGTCTTAGGGTTTTCACACACAAAGTTCCCCAATAAGTTCCACACCAATGACAAAAAATTGCAAAACTATATATAGAGATTAAGGTCTGACGGCGTCACGTTGTAGATTCTGACGCCGTCACCTCGCCGCTTTTAGGGTTCCCGGATGGCCTTCCTGACGCCGTCCCTCTCTAGACCTCCAAAATCCATTCTGGCTTATCAAGGCTTGACGCCGTCAGATTATAGCTTGACGCCGTCCCTCTTTAAATTAAGCCGTGACGACCTTGATCAGATTAAAGGGTGACGCCGTCAGAATTCCATGCAAATTTCTCTGGCTTATCATGAGTAATTTTCACATCCACCTTTTTCTTGCCAAGCCATGACGCCGTCTGGGGATAATCCTGACGCCGTCAAAGGTAATTTTCAGCCGATTTTGAGACTTTGTCGTTTTCTTCACTTTTATGCTCCAAAAACGTCCAAAATGCTTCCTTTTCCAGATTTCTTCTCCAAAGTACCTAAAATGACAAAAGGAACGATTTAGGGCAATATTTGATCAAATAAATACGATTTAGGGCTTAAATGACCCCCTAAAAGCGGTACACTTTTCGCTTCATCAACACTCTTCCATAAATCTTGAATTCTATAAATTATAACCTCTAGGATGATCATTTCTCACACCTTCACCACCATTTCTTGTGAATTTCTGCATATCTCAAGCATTTTTCATAATGACAAAATCAACTAACTCTTCATCACCCTCAAGACCACCAAGAAGAACAGTTAGGATTAGTGTAAAAACTTGCTGTTTTGTCAATCTAAACTCATCATCATCAGACTCCTCACCACTCAACATCTCATCTCCAATCCATGATGAAAACTTTCTCACTTTGTCCACTCCAACACCTTCACCTGTCATCATAACAACTCCACCACCAACAAAGACACCAGTGGCCATCACACCACCTCCCGCACCATCTCAAATACCTAAATCACCATCACCTCCAAGATCTCCAAAACTTCAACCACTTGAATTATTTGCCACACCACCGACCTCTCCACACCCGTTTTTAGAAACTTTGGAAGACCTACCTCAAAGATCAACAAATCCACCACCATTACCATTTGATTATGAACCATCACAACAATAACCCTTACTCTTCCACCCTATTTATAGGGAAATCCATGACCCACTCTACGGAGACCATGCTCCACCACCTCAACAACCTCAACCTCAACCCTTCTCACCAACCTCAACACTTAGGGACATTGACGAGTCCATGTGGATTGATCCTCCACAAACTCAAGGTCAAATTAATGAAGAACTAGACCACCTCTATGCCTTTTCCAACATTGTGGATTCTCACCTCCATGAAGCCATGCAACTACAAACCACCTTGCTTTCATCCATCTTAGCTCCACCAAATCCCAACCACCAATCAACAAATGTTCCACCACCACCACCACCAACAAACGAACAAACTTTACCACCAAACTTCCCTCGCCATGGTTGCTGCATGTGTGAAAGAACCGCTCATCTTAGTCAAAGAACCAATATATTGGTTCATGAGCTCCAAAACGAGATGAAGTTCATTTTAAATCACATCCTCGAGCGTCTTAACGCTCTTTCTCATCCTCCTCAATAGACGATCACACTAGGAGCTTCACATCTTAGGATTTTTTTTATAAGTTATTTTTTCTATTCTAGGATTTTTATTTCTAAGTTATTTTTTCCCAAGATTTTTTTAAGTTATTTTTCTATTTATTCTTGCATTTCAAAATCTCCATTATTGTCCAATTTTGTGACTTTTGTCACAAAATACTTTACTAATGAATGATGTTTATTGATGTTTGTGTGTTGGTTGTGACTTCTTATTGTACATTATATCTATGTTTGGTTTGAACTATTTATCACTAACCTTTGTTTTGTAGCACTCAAAATTCATGCAACTTATACTTGGCACCCTAACTAGGGGGAGTATTGACCAAGGGGGGGCCTAATCAAGCACTCAAAATCCATGCATCTTATACTTGGCACCCTAACTAGGGGGAGTATTGAGCAAGGGCTTGCACTACATTTCGCTAAGCTTTTCTTCTTTTTGTTTCGACAAAAAGGGGGAGAAAATATTAAACTCAAAACTCACACATTTTATACAATTTAAAATGTCTAAATTGATTTTAAAGTTGCATAAAACCAGTTTAATCTATATTTTTAAAGACTTGCACTCTATCTATCTCATTGATTAAAAATAAACTTTATCTTTTGTCCTCAACAAAAAGGGGGAGATTGTTAATATAAATATCGTCTAAAAAAAGGTTATTTATATTTTACGATCTTTGCTATATTTTGTTAACGACAATGATAAACTTTATTTTTAGCAAATCATAAATATAGTTAAGTTTTTTTTACATATATGGTCATAAGTCTTTCATAAACATAAAACATCACCTAACTAGTATATACATTCTACAAGTGCACTTTCATATACATTTTAAAAGTTCACTTTCATACACTTCTTAATCTAAAAATAGATATGTATTATGACATCATGGCATGCATCATTTTGAAATCTTTAGAAGATTTTGAAGATCATTTGAAGATATCATGAATATCTTGTTTAGATCCTTACTCAATAAATCCTTGGAAAGATATAGAAATTTCGTGGTTGGAATTTACATAGCATGACAATCATAAAAACTCCATAATCAAAGTACACATATAGCGGAAGCGTGTAACAATTAGTATAACATATAATTATTAACATAAACATTAAATAGAAAACATACCCGATGCACTTCAATTAATTCTTGAACAATTGAAGATTATTAGATCAATGATAAACCCCTTACCTTTTTGTTTATCGATCTCTTGATAATAACTATATTGAGTTATTACCTCGTTCTTGTACACACAAATTAAACCGTATTAAGTTTATGCAAGTAAAAACACAAGAACAATTTTGTTTAACAAAATTTCGATCCAAACAACCTTGGAGAAGGTGATTCGATCGGCTAGACCAAGAAAAGAGGAAAGAAAACCTTAGGGATAATTGTGTGCACAAAAGTTATGAAAACAATTGACCCTAAGGTTTGTTTATATAGTGTTTAAGAAACTTTGGGAACAAGTTAAGGCAATGGGTTGCCCTAACCCATTGATCGGCCGCCCCATAACCCAAGGAGGGTTCTAGAGCCTTTTCTTGTTTCCTAATTTTACACACATACTTCTTTCCTTATTTGCTTGTCGTTGTCAAACTAAAAACTCGGTCGTAAGTTTCTGAAAATAATATATCATAATTTTATTATTATATACTTTGATTCAATCCCTATTCGTGATCTAGACATTACGTTCTTCTTTTAAATTAACAATCAAAACTTTGTTAACTATTAATATGACTTGGCGTCTGCAAACTCATTGTCAACCTAGATCTCGAGGTAGATTTCCTGTGAAAACTAAATGTTATATTAATTATTAAATTCCTTTTGATACTAATACTTTACATAAAAACTGTTGTCAACTCATTAACTTCGTTTCTGATTTTAATGATTAACAAATCCATTGAATATTAATACTTTTCCATTTATACGTATTGTTTAGATTGACATTTACTATAAGAATGCCATACTTTATCATTGTAAAACATCTTATTTTTGTATGTACGATTGCTTATCAAATGCATAACCATTGACTGGTAGTTATTACTTGTATCTCAGTTGACGGTAACTAATTTAAAATGAATTACTTGATGACAAAAATCCATTAATTAATCTATCATGTTTAGTTGGGATAAGTCCTATACTCTACACTTAGAATATCATGTGAATTTGGTATTACTACGCATCAATATACTTTCAAGTATATTCTCACCAACATTCACATTTGTCTTAATTTAATGATATTCCCATATCATTAACCGACAATGGACACATTTAGAATAATAAAATTATTCAAGGATATAAACATGCAAAAACAGGATATATATTTCAACAAGACAATAAAACATAAACAATACTTTATTTCATAAAATCAATAATTGTCTATTACATCCTTTATCCAAATACTAATCACAAATGGGCATGAAACTTTCAGCCTTACGAAGACCTATTCCTTCAGCTAACTTATAAAGCTTAGTGCCAGGAAGAGCTTTCGTCAATTGATCTGCCAAGTTATCATCTGTGTGAACTTTGAGTACTTCGATCTCCCCAATCTCTATTTGCTCTCGCACATAGTGATATTTGATCGGATAATGTCTGGTGCCCTTCATGATTCCAGGTTCATTGGCAAATGTAATTGCAGCTGAATTATCACAATACATTTTTATAGGTCGTTGAATCGAAGGCATAACTCCAAGCCTTGATACAAACTTCCTAATCCAGACGGCTTCCATTGCAGCATCTGATGCAGCTATGTACTCACTTTCTGCTGCAGACATCGCTAATGTACTCTGCTTCTTGCTCCTCCAATCCACAGCTCCTCCATTAATGACAAAGACGTATCCAGTCTGAGACTTCATATCATCCTTATCACTTTTCCATGAAGCATCGCAGTAACCTGTAACACCAAGTTCTGCTTGTGGATCACCCCCATAAACTAAGAACACATCTTTAGTAGCCCTAAGGTACTTAAGAATATTCTTAACAGCAGTCCAGTGAGCTTCACCAGTATCCTGCTGATATCGACTGGTTAAGTTCTGAGCAAATGCCACATCTGGCCTTGTGCTTTTAACCGCATACATAATAGATCCTACCGCCGAAGCATAAGGAACTTTTGCCATGCGTTTCACCTCTTCAGGTGTTGAAGCACAAACTTTCTTGCTCAAGCCATGTTGTTCTTGCATCGGCAAATATCCCTTCTTGGAATCTTGCATATTGAATCTCTTCAATATTTTATCGATGTAAGCACTTTGGCTTAATCCAATTAATCGCTGAGATCTATCTCTATATATCTTAATTCCCAGAATGAAAGCAGCTTCCCCTAAATCTTTCATAGAAAAACACTTTCCAAGATATGCCTTGACTTCATGCAAACTTGGAATGTCTTTTCCCATGATCAATATGTCATCAACATATAATATAAGGAAAATTACTTCACTCCCACTAACTTTGTGGTATACACATGGCTCATCAAGATTTTGAGTAAAACCAAACTTCTTTATTTCACTATCAAACCTCTTGTTCCATTGTCGTGATGCTTGCTTCAATCCATAAATGGATCTTTGAAGTTTGCATACACGATTTGGAAACTTTGGATTCACAAACCCCTCAGGCTGCGCCATATAGATATCCTCATCTAGGCGACCATTTAAGAAGGCGGTTTTGACATCCATCTGCCAAATCTCATAATCATAGTATGCAGCTATGGCTATGAGAATCCTAATAGCCCTAATGTCAGCTACAGGAGAAAAAGTCTCCTCGTAGTCAACACCATACGTTTGAGTAAAGCCTTTAGCTACCAAACGGGCTTTATAGGTGTGTACATTGCCATCCATGTCAGTTTTCTTCTTGAAGAGCCACTTACTCCCAACTACCTTGGCATTAGGAGGAAGGTCTACTTCAATCCAGACTTCATTGTCTCTCATGGATTGCATTTCCCCATTCATAGCAACCAACCATTTTTCCTTTTCAGGACTATTAATGGCAGCTTTATAACTAGGCGGTTCATCAAGATCCCCTTGTATATATTCCTCACATTCTACGTTAAGACATAGACGTTCAGGAGCTTTTACAGTCCTTACGGATCTGCGAATGGGAACCACTTCAACTTCTGGTGGAGGACCCAGACTTTCTGGTTCTTCAGGAAGTTGGTTAGTGTTTTCAGAAGGTAATGCATCATCTTGATCTTCTTCAAGATCATATATTCTCCCACTTAATTCTTGAGATATGAGATCCTTCTCCAAGAAGTCTCCATACCTAGCAACGAATACTTTGTTCTCAGGAGGATAATAAAAGTAGTAACCCATTGTATCCTTTGGGTATCCTACGAAGATACATTTTACAGATCTTTGTTGGAGCTTGTCGCCCGAGTCACGTTTAACATACGCCTCGCAACCCCAGACCTTAAGATAAGACAAGTTAGGAGCATTTCCAGTCCATAACTCATATGGTGTCTTATCTACCTTCTTTGTGGGAACCATGTTAAGAATGCGAACAGCAGACTCCAAGGCATAATCCCAGAATGAGAAGGGAAGAGTAGTTAGATTAAACATAGATCGTATCATGTCTTGCAATGTACGATTTCTTCTCTCAGACACACCATTTTGTTGTGGTGTATATGGAGAAGTAAGGTGCTGGACAATTCCTTCCTTAGCTAGATAATCCACAAACTCTTGACTCAGGTATTCACCACCTCTATCGGATCGAAGAGCTTTAATCTTCTTTCCAAGTTGCAACTCTACTTCAGCTTTAAACACTTTGAATGTTTCAAACACCTCATGTTTATGTTTAAGTAAATAAACATAACCATAACGGCTGAAATCATCCGTAAATGTTAAGAAGTAGCTAGCACCTCTCCTTGACACATGTCTAAGTGGTCCACACACATCTGTATGAATAAGACCAAGTAGATCAGTAGCCCTTTCAATCCTATTATTAAAGGGTTTCTTTGTCATCTTCCCACTAATACAAGACTCGCATTTATCAAATGATTCATCATTGATCTTTTCTAAAAGCCCATCATGTTGCAGCTTTTTCATGCGATCCTTGCTTATGTGTGCAAGACGACAATGCCAAAGATAAGACGAATCCAGACTTTTCTTGATTCTCTTATTGTTGATGCTATACATCGAATTATTTTTAACACAAGCATTATCATTATCATTCATATCAAGTTCAAAGATACCATTCACAGCAATAGCTTTAAAATAAAATACACCATTTAAAGAAACAGAAATTCCATTGCTATTAATAGTATGTTCAAAACCAAGGTTCAACAAACATGAAAATGAAATAACACCTCTAACAATTGACGGTGCATAATGACAATTATTTAAAGATAGTACTAGGCCCGAAGGCAACACTAAATCAAATACGCCTATAGCTTCAACTGCTGCATGTGCGCCATTACCCACGTGCAAGAATTGTTGTCCATAGGCCAGCTTTCTCTCAACTCTAAACCCCTGCATAGTATTGCAAATATGAATACCACATCCCGTATCATATACCCAGGAATTTAACTTATGAGTTAGAGTAAATAATTCAATCATAAAGAACGCACCTGAAGAGCTGGGTTTACCAGCTTCACTCTTTTGCTTCTTCTGTCGCAAGTCATTGATGTAGAGTGGACAGTTCCTCTTCCAGTGCCCTACTTCATGACAGTGGTGACAAGCCTGATCCTTCTTTCCTGGAGGACTCACCTTGTTCTTCTTGGGCTGGTGTTGATTCACCTTAGGATTTGGTTGATAGCCCATAACTTGTTTGCCTTTATCAACTTTACCCTTACCCTTGTTCACATGCGATTTTTTCTGGATCCTACCTCCTTGAATTGCCAACACTTGGGGAGTAGGAGCCTTGCCCTTATTTGGTAAGTGTTTCTCATAGTCAACAAGCAATGCGAGTAACTCAGAAACTGTCTTCCCCGAGCAATGCATGTTGAAGTTCTGAACGAAACCACCAAAATCCTTGTTAAGGGATCTGTTGATTAGGTGAACTTGAACATTCTCGGGGTATGCAAAACCACCTCTTTGAAGTTGATCAAAGAATTCCTTCATCTCATTAACATAGTCTTCAACTGGTTTGCCATCATTATGCTTGCAGCTGTGTAACTTGTCAAGAGACTCATACAATTCAACTTCAGGAGATTTTTCATAAGCCTTTTTTAGGTCATTGAGCATGTCATGTGGAAAATGATACTCAAACTTCTTTTGCATCATTGGTTCCATACTTTGAAGCATTAAGCACCCAATTTCATTGTACTTAGCATGCTCAATTTTCCATGCTGCTTTAACCTCATCAGAGGCGTCCGCAGCAGGCTCCTCAGGGCAAGGAGTATTCAAGTAATTGAGCTTACCAGTCGCCCTCAAGACAATTCTGAGCGATCTGTGCCAATCATTGAAGTTTTTCCCAGTCAATTTGGCTCTTTCAAGATGACTCTTGAAAGCAGCATACACGGAGTTATCGGGTTGAGCCATTCTACAGAAATAGAAAAGTTCAAACATTAGTATTTTCGATAATAATTATTCTCAAGAAAATATAATACCCATGGATATATTCATATAACCAACTTAATTTCCTTGAAAATCTAGGATCCAACTTTACATAGTTCCACTACATCAGTTGATCTGCTAGTAGTGGAAGTACAAAAGATGGTAATCTGTCGTACAATAATTGGCAAACAAGTTTTCCAATTCCTAGATAATTTATGGGATTTACTACATATTGATTCATCAATATGTCACGTAAGCATGTTTTATCCCATCTTATGCCTTAAGCTCTAGGTCTCACGCATCAGCTTAATTAAGTTGTCTAACTTAGAAACTGCAAATTCATCCATGTGTGGTCTCACGCACACTCGGAAATTTACCTTGTCATTAATTTTGGTCCAGGTCTCACGCATACCCAAAATTAACTTCAAGTGTTCCTTATAGTTAGATGGCACGTAACTTAAATTTTAGGGTATTTAGTTTTTGATGTGACAAAAACATGTACAAAGATGCATGCACTCATCTTTGTATCATTAGTTTTCAAAACAATTTTTAATTACCATTTAGTTAAGAGTAAACCAAAAAACTATTTACTTGAGGTATTGGGTTCACCAATTAAAGAAGTACCTCCAATTATCGCCCACATATCCTACTACTTACATGTTATTCGGATATTTGCCACAAAAATGGCGCGTGGAATTGAGGTAAATCACCCTTAAGATGATAGTGTACGTATATAGTGATATAGGTAAGTCGCAGTTGACGCACAAGCGGGCCCGGAGAGCCGGTAGGAGCGAATCTCTTAAAAAACCCCTCTCCAGTTAAACCCACCACACAGTTTGTCAACTTTGGTCCGCCTTTCACACACTATTGTACAAAAACATCAATCAAGCAAAAGTTTATGATCTTAGTCTTAAAAAATTAAATAACAAAGTTTAGATCTTGCTAGTTTCGCCTGGGAGCCAATTACCGTGCGAAGCGAACCACTGTCGGCACATAAGACACCGCAAGATCCTTACTTTATTACCGATGTTTCACCATTATTAGTCCAATTTAATTTTTCTTTGAAAATTACCCTTTTTATTGCTTACTTTAACATATCACATATAAAAAAACAATAAACAAGTAATTAAAAGAAAACAAATAATCAACTAATAATAAAACAATTAAACAATTAATTGTAATTGAAACATCTAGCCACATGCAATCCTTTTAAACAAATCCTATTAATAATCTATATGTGAATTATTATGTATAGAATCAATAAAACTCCCATTGGTTTTCGAGCGCATTGTACCCAATGGACCACAGTCGCCAACAATTGGCCGCGTAAGTTTTAGTGATAATATACCACGTTGCACATAACCGATTCATTAATTTAATATATATTAGGTCTTCCCTAATTATTGATTTATTTAAACATGTAGCAAACATCTAAACAATTTAATTCAAGTAATTTTAATCCGTGACTAATTATGCATAAATAGTCACGAATTCATGCATATCATATAGCAATTTGGTCACAAGATTCATAACACAACAATTGTTTAAAGACCTAGGGTTTCTAATTAATCACAATTAATTATTAAAATCACAAACCCTAATTAGGGTTCATGGATAAATTCGACACCCCCCCTTAAATTAGGGTTAGGGTTCGACTATTATTAAAAAAAAACAAATTTTAATAATCAAAACCCTAGAAAAACAATCATGTATATTCTAAACAATTTAAAAGATACGTTTTTTTTTATTGTTTAAGTAATCAATTACATGTTATACATGGCTCTTGATGCCACTGTTGGAATTTACATAGCATGACAATCATAAAAACTCCATAATCAAAGTACACATATAGCGGAAGCGTGTAACAATTAGTATAACATATAATTATTAACATAAACATTAAATAGAAAACATACCCGATGCACTTCAATTAATTCTTGAACAATTGAAGATAATTAGATCAATGATAAACCCCTTACCGTTTTGTTTATCGATCTCTTGATAATAACTATAGTGAGTTATTACCTCGTTCTTGTACACACAAATTAAACCGTATTAAGTTTATGCAAGTAAAAACACAAGAACAATTTTGTTTAACAAAATTTCGATCCAAACAACCTTGGAGAAGGTGATTCGATCGGCTAGACCAAGAAAAGAGGAAAGAAAACCTTAGGGATAATTGTGTGCACAAAAGTTATGAAAACAATTGACCCTAAGGTTTGTTTATATAGTGTTTAAGAAACTTTGGGAACAAGTTAAGGCAATGGGTTGCCCTAACCCATTGATCGGCCGCCCCATAACCCAAGGAGGGTTCTAGAGCCTTTTCTTGTTTCCTAATTTTACACAAACACTTCTTTCCTTATTTGCGTCTAACGGTCGTTAGTCATTTAACTGAAAACACTAACGGTCGTTAAGTTCTCGTGTTAATAATAAATATATAAAATACATTTATTATTATTACTTAATACTCATTTGTAATGTGTGCAATCCCGAGGTCTCGGGTTCGATACTAGACATTTACGTATTAATTATTTAACCATTTCTAACAGAAATATCGTGGTTAGATTTGGTTAAGATTTGTGAAGATATTCAGTCAGGTTCCCACGGAACCAAACAGGTACAAGGACGGATCCCTTTATTTGTATCCGTCCCATCCGTGGTTTGCTAAGGCAGTTTGCCTATAAATAGCAAGCCACACATTGATGTTTTCTCATCACTCATAAGCATAAACAACATCATACATTCTTTCATTCATATTTAACTCATTTATATTTCATATTTCATTTAGCTTCTTTGTAGCAAGAATATCAAAGTATCACAACAAAGCGTTGCAAAACTTGTTAGTTAGTCACTGTGTGAATTGTTGTTGTTCACACATCATTGTTTGTACCAAACAATCATAAATCCTCTGTAGTGATTGGTTAGTATTTTAGTCCTCAAAATAAATAGTGTGACGGGAGTGGTTGTACCCTTGTAAAAGAACTCGGTATTTAGCTTTGTACTGAAATAAGTGTAAGCAACGTTTGTAAAGGTTTTCTCCGCCGAGAAGGGAGCTTGTTGACTAGTGAAGAAAAACTCTCGAGTTAGAGACTCAGGGAGTGGAGTAGGGCAAGGAAAAGAGTCCTTGTAGACCGAACCACTTTAAACAATCGTGTTGTGGTTTGATCGTTTCTTTCTTTACTTGCATATTATTTATTGTCTGTTATTTGCATTAGTTGAATTCTCACCAAGTATTCAAAGCAAATAAATTTTAAAAACAGTAAAACTATTCAACACCCCTTCTAGTTTTCCACACTTAGGATTGGGTTTCTTGAAATGGTTGATACTTACCAAGAGAACTTTTATGGATAACTAAAATTTAGTCACATGAACTTGCTTCTTGGAACTTACACTCATCCTATTTTGTTAAGAACGGTTTCCTCCTAGAATTATTAGTTTAGGACGTGGCACCTCCGAATCTTTCTATATAAAGCATGACACTCCTTTAGAGAGCAAAAGGTCATAGCATAAGGAATCCAAACTTTCAAGGGTGATTAACCACTTAGCTGTCTAATATTTGAAAGAGCATATATTATTCAATTTTCATAAAAGATGGCGGGAGCAAAAAGCCACAAATTACATTTATGAGCTCTTAAGAGTTCCAACTACTCTTTGCTTAACATTCAAAACATTACATGATCCTATCATTTTTCTTTCTTGCAAAAGCTTAGCCAATGTTGCTAAGGGGATAGCTAGAGTATGACTCGGGTCGTGTCAGAGTCTCGTTGTTCTAGCTTTAGAAAGGGCCACTTTTTATTATTAAGATAAATTTTTATTATTTATTTATTTATTTTTAAGAAAAGCAGGTCAACGGGTGATGTACACATGTCATACGGGCAATCAAGTCCTGTAAAACACACATACACCGATAAGGACAAGACAAAGGCTAAGTAAACGTCAGATAAGTAAAAAATGATAAGAACAAGTGGACTCCCCTGATGTGAGGATGATGTAAATGTCAGATAAGTAAAAAGTGCATTGAACCGACTTTCCAATGTCCATGAATAATAAGAAATATCCATGAAGAACCGACTGCCAACGTCCAAAATGTAAACCTACCAAACATCAAATAGTCCAAACACAACACACATACACACACATACACACACACACACACACATGCACACACACACTCACACACACACACACACACACACACACACACACACACACATACACACACACACACACACACACATATATATATATATATATATATATATATATATATATATATATATATAAATAATAAACATCAACCGACACAATCGTTACAACAAATCCTAATAAAATACAGACCCATACAAAGATATCACAAAAAGAATGCATCAGATTACAGACATGAAACTAATCTATGATTAATCTAAAACTACATCGGGTCTGCATTAGTGGTCTAGGGTCTAACTATTGGCCATCAGTGATGTGTCGAGGGATCAGAAGCAAGAGGAGCTGCCATTTCATCCCTAACAATCGATTGTGTGTTTGAGCCAGATGTGCCATCAGTGGAAGTCGAAACTTTCCTCACGTCCATCTGAATGTTACCCTGAACACCAGGTGCAGATGGAGCAGATGTCACACCCCCAAATACCTGATTTACAGCGGAATGGAATACCTGGGGCGTGACTGCCATAGCATCACCGTTACATTTATATTGAACGACCTAAAGTGTCATTTTAAAAGTCCATCGTTTGATTTCATAAAACATACAGAGTTTACAAAAGATAGGTCCCAAAAGATTTGTCAAAGTTGCGGAAATAAGTTTGTTACAAACCAAACGATAATTTAAGTGCATAAAAATACAAGTGAGACGCGTCGTCATCGCGACTCTATGATAAGTCCTCAGGCAGGCCATGATGCGAATGCTTTAATTACCTGAAAATACATTGCTAAAACGGTCAACAAAAAATGCTGGTGAGAATCATAGGTTTATGTAAATGATAAGTCTGTACGGTAACCACAAGTATAAACTGAAATGACAAGAATGCTACATAAAAATCATACAATGGCTCTTAAGCTCATGACCCCGAAGCTAGACTGATTATGAAGGACCCACCAGAGTGTTTTAACCACCTCGTTTTAACCATTGAAAATCGTGTGACAGCCCACTATTTTTCAGAAAATATAGTTTTCGTCGTTAAACTTGAAATTAACGTATCTTTCTCTTCGTAAGCTCGTTTTTACTCATTCCAGTGGCCATGGCTTCGTTTTTGAGTGTATTTTCTAAATATGTAAACCAAAATAACCCATGATCCACTGAAATTTCCATATTTTGCCAAAATGGACAGACCCTTATTATATTTTGTCAAAAACCATTTTTACTAGTTCGAGGGTTGTACAAATCCCTTCCAATCAATACCAAAGCTATTCTAAACCTACCATACACCTTCCTAGAGTGTCATGGTTCCTAATCTTCACCAAAAATGATAGAATTCATAAGAACACTAGTTATTAGTTTTTAAGTCCATAAAATTAGAAAATCATATAAAGAGTGGTATAAATACATAAGTATACTTGCATGTCTTGTTACTAGAACATAAAAATAGATCAAATAGAAGTATGTAAGAGTTGAAAATTTTATTTAGAACACTTTCTTGATGATGAAGACTTTTTGAGGTTATTAACTTAGTTACTTCAAAGTTTTTATTTCAAAACCCTAACTAGAAGCACTAATGGAACTAGAAAAATACTAGATCTTGAAATTCCTATGGTTTCTTCTTCTTCTTTGGGTGGAACGTGCATCAAGAGAGGCAAGAGAGAATTTTTCTCGTAAATTTTATGTGTGAAAAATTATGAAGTATACTTTTCTATTTATAGGCAAACTTTTAGGTTAAAGGGTATAATGGTAAATTCATGTATTGGCATAATGATAAATATTTGGTCAAAGTCAACATTTGGTGACTAGGGGGGGAAGGTGGCGGCAAAAGGGGGAAAGGTGGGATGAGATGGTGCTTTTCATTATGACGAAGATAAAGTATGACAAAGTTGTAAAAATTATAAAATTTTAGCGGGTACTGAGTTATCTAGAAATAAATTTTAACGGGACAAGACAAAGTATGAAGAAGTTGTAAAAAATTATAAAATCACATTTCTTGCAAGTATCGGGTGTCCAAATAATTATCGTGTTGAAATTCCGTAAACCGTCGTAGTTATAAGTTTTTAACGTTATATATAGTAAATAATTTCAAAACACCGGGTAAACTAATAATATAATTCTTATATCACTGTAATGAGTGTGAAAATATATTAGGATCATAGTCGGGAGTGTCGGGTATATTGTTCGTAGTAAATGATGGAGTGATAGCGTTTATTTAATAAATAAATATATGTGAATTGAAATTATACAAACCCGTGAATGACCTAATATGAAGATGATGTTATTGATGATATTTAGACTACTCTAGTCTATATAACGTATCCTTAGTGATGTTCCATGAATACGTAGTTAAACCCTTACGGTCACGCGAATTTTGATACCCGTAAACCTAGTTTACGAAATGGTGAATGATGACCATGAATAGTGATTTCCCTTCGGGAATGAATAGTGTTTCATGAATAGTAAATTTTTTTAATAACGTTCCAAAGTCATAAACTGACTTCAAAAATGATGAATAGTGAAATGATGAATAGTAATTCATGAATAGTAAATTTAGAAGTTTGGAAAATGACCTGAAATTAAGATTTGTCACAGTCTTCCACCCTAAAAGGAATTCAGTCCCTGAATTCAGTTAGTGTTGGTCTCTGGAATGGTATTGGTGGAAAGATATGGATAATTGAGTCGTATCTGGTCTTCCCGCTCCCAAGCAAACTCAGGACCTTTTCAAGAATTCCAGCGAACTTTCACGATAGGAATTCGACTCTGCTTCAACTGTTTGACCTCACGGTCCATGATTTTTGTTGGTTCCTCCACGAAATTGAGCTTATCGTCGCGTTGAATTTCTTCTAATGGAATTACAAGTGATTCGTCTGAAAGACACTTCTTGAGATTTGAAACGTGAAATGTGTTATGTACGCTGTTGAGCTCTGACGGAAGCTCAAGTCTGTATGCCAGTCGGTCGATTCTAGCTAGAATCTTAAATAGTCCAATATGCCTAGGGTTCAATTTCTCACGTTTCCAAAATTGTATCATGCCTTTCCAAGGCAAGAATTTCAACATAACTTGTTCTCCAACTCGAATTCTAATGGTTCGTGGCTTAGGGACACCTAATTCCAATGATTTGCGTCATGTACCAGCCTAACTTTTCTATTGTTCTCTTATCGCTTGTAACTGATTCTTGACCTGTACGATTGTCCTTTGTTGCTTCACAATTAAGTCCAAGACTAGTGAGTTGGGCTTTTCCGATTTTGGTCTGTCGATAGGTGATTGGTACTTCGACAATAGGGTGCCTCAAGGGTGCAGTCTTTGTATTCGTGTGATGGCTTATTGTTGAAGGTGAAATCTATCAATGTCAAAGGATTACTCCAAACAATTCAAAGTCGATTATATGGCGCTGAGCACATTCTATAGTCCTTGGATAGTTCTCTTCAATGTTCATTGATCCGAGGATGGTAGATCGTGCGTGCATCTGATTGGGTAAGAATATCTTAAAGGTATTGTCAGAAGTTTGAGGTGTATCGTCTATCCTTGCATTGTTTTCTTATGTCATGGAATACTTCTCGTAGATGGAAGGTCTTTCCACGAAAGGTCAATGGTAAAATCCAATTTATCAGTCGAGTAAGTGACATGTGGTGTAGGTATCTAGAGAGGGTTTGTCAAAAGGGATGTTTATGAAAGATTTTATTTGGTTACAAAGCTTTTGAATGAAGATTGTTATTCAGAATTTTTGAAAAGATGATTATTTCCTTCATGGCATAATCCTTCCTGAATTAGACATAGGTGATCAGGCTATGTATAATTGAGGACTAATGACGCGATGCTCGGTTTAGTCAAAGTAGCCTTATGTTTCTCAAAAGTTTTAGATGATGTTCAATGTGTTGTTTGGTAAAATAGTAGTAAATAGTTGGTAGGATGACAGAATATCAATTTATAAGGTGGTAGTAATATAAATCATTTGAAAAATTCTGTGAAATAATTTCCTGAGATGGTAGTAAAATAGCTTAAGGTAAAGTTATGAGAAACAGTTTTATAAAGCGGTAGTGCCATAGTTTGGGATAAAATCTGATGGATGGGTTATAGGATGTATGGGAGATTCTTATAGAATGGTACGAATCTATAGTCAAAGACAAAATTTGCCTAACCCCTACTAGGGTAGCGGTATGTTGTTGCGAAATGATTGAAAATTGGGCAAATGGAATAGGAAATGAAATATACGAAGGTTGTGATTATTGTGGAGATGATAAAAGATAGAGATTACATTAGATAGAAAGGTACATGATACGACGAGGTTACAAGAAAGTACTTAAGATAGACTACTTAAAGAAATACAACCCTAGAGGGCTCCGTCTATGGTTTGTTATTAAGACAGAAGTTCTTTGTTCTTAAACATTGTTGTCGTCCTTAATGTTGTTGATGTCCTGGCAATCTCCTCCTCCGCTGATATAAGCTCTCCCACGAGCTATTCTATCCTGATTCCCAGCTCCTTGGTTCCTCTATTTTGGACATTTATTCCTAAAATTTCCTCTCTCTCCACAGACAAAACATGTCACTAAAGGTTTCTAATTTTTAGCCACAATAGGAAACTTGCAGTTTCTGGTATAGTGACCAATCTGCTTACAGTTGCCACCTCGAAATATTGTTTCTACTTCTTCGAACCATTTGTAAAATCCCTTCGCGCCTTCAATCCCGCTAAAGGTGTGAGGGTCGCAATCCATAAATTCCTCGTGAGTAAGATTTTTGGTGAGGGTTGTGGCTATGCTCTTGGCAATGATTTGCTCAACGGTGGCTGGTGTCATGGATGGAGCGGCTTGCTTCGACCTAACTTCTTCAAAATCATAAGAAACCATGAGAATTTATAAGTTGTAAGGATCATCACACTCACGTATACACAACCATGACATGCATAAATGGAGTGAAATCACAATGAGATGCCATCATGAAAATATCATAGATATAATAATAACACACGTGAATATATAAAATGAAAATTTCGGCCTACATAGACCGATATCAGACATAGCACCACCATATCCATATAGTAGAGTCAATACTTGGTGATTTCGTTGTACAACAACCAAAATACTATAAGTTTCTTTGAACTATGCCACACACCCCGTGGCTAGAATAATAGTAAAAGCTAGTAAAGATATAAGTCTAGTCTAGCGGCTTCCTGGTGCTCCTCTGAGTGGATCCAGGGTTGCGGCATCATAGAGTTGGGATAAGTCCTGATGTGGGGTCTGGAGTTGTGCATCGATCATATCCGAGATAGTATAGATCCCAAACCATTCTTGAGGAATCTGCTGATGTTCCTGCTGAGTCGGCGATCTTGGTACCATCCACAAGGTGTCATCTAATTCTTTATGTGGGAATGGAAAAAGGGAATGACAATGGTGATAATGGGAAGGTAGGGGCAGTCTCCTGAATCTCAAAAGTCTCAGTGTCATATCTGGTAGTTTCTTCTAAGTCTGGCTCAGGTGGTGCTAATACCTCAAATAGGTGGGAGTTATTATCTAACAATGGTGAGTGATATGAGAATGTCGAGGTATAGGAAGGTGAGAGTAGTGATGTAGGTGTATTAGTGGATGAAAAAGCATCCTCGATATCCGAGTCTGCTAGAATGATACTAGGGTGGTTGGGTGAAGACATATCATTGTAAACCAGGTCAATATAGATATATATAAGTATAAGTATAAGTAACTCGTATAGTGTATGTATGAAACAGCATGTATAGTGAATATTCACTTATGATGAAATGATGAGATGCTATGATGATGTGGTTATAGTCTAGGGTCCGTGATACAACCTAGTTCGCTAAAACCTTAGCTCTGATGTCAATCTGTCACACCCCCAAATACCTGATTTGCAGCGGAATGGAATACCTAGGGCGTGACTGCCATAGCATCACAGTTACAGTTATATTGAACGACCTAAAGTGTCGTTTTAAAAGTACATCGTTTGGTTTCATAAAACATTCAGAGTTTACAAAAGATAGGTCCCAAAAGATTTGTCAAAGTTGCGGAAATAAGTTTGTTACAAAGCAAACGATAATTTAACTGCATAAAAATAAAAGTGAGATGCGTCGTCATCGCGACTCTATGATAAGTCCTCATGCAGGCCATGATGTGAATGCTTTAATTACCTGAAAATACATTGCTAAAACGGTCAACAAAAATGTTGGTGAGAATCATAGGTTTACGTAAATGATAAGTCTATACGGTAACCACAAGTATAAAGTGAAAGGACAAGAATGCTACATAAAAATCATAAATTGGCTCTTAAGCTCATGACCCAAAAGCTAGACTAATTATGAAGGCCCCACCTAAGTGTTTTTCCAGACACTCTGAATCTGATATCAAATGAAATGCATCCGTTTGACCGGTTGAAATCTACCAACCCGGATGGAGGAGTCACCCTCAATAGATCTATTCACTCACTCTCGCTTACTACGTAATTAAGGGTTCATGATAAATAAAAGGGGACTTTAACATGGCAATGAGGTTACTTAAGCAATGTAAATGAATTTGATACTTTGGTCCGTATGAAAAATGGTGCAATGTATTCTCCCTGCAAGTTTAAAAATGAAATTATAAATTGAAAACGGGGCTATGAAAACTCACCTGATGCAATGGTTACGATAACAATAGTGGATACACTGAAATGAGGCGCGGTCTCTAACCGCCACCTAATATGAATGATATGATCTAATGCAAGTCATGAAATGATGCTACATATGCAAATACGTATGTTATAGATACCACTCGTGAAATTTGGAAATAACGTTTATCGTCGAAAAATATATTTTTAACGTCTTGTTAAGTCATAAAACATTTTTAGCGTATATATGTTGTAACGACATCCCACGATCTTCCTTTGGTGATTTATCAAAAACTAGAGTTTTTCGTCGTAATTTAATATTTTTCAACAACTAATAGAAATGACTAAGTAGCCTCGCAAAGCTAGTCGCCAAACGGTGAACAATGAGCGTTAGAATATAACCTCAGCGGTTTTAGAAAGCTTGTAACAACATCTTAAATTCGTTACATCGAAATTTTGTCCATACAAGTCCCAATCATAAAGAAAAATAATAGTTAAGTTAGATAGTCGGGCTAAATTTGTTATTTTTGTGCAGTTTTCGGGTATATTGGAAAGGTCGTATTTTACTCGATACAAGTCCGATTGACGAACGGCTGGTCAATTAGGAAACTAGGCCGGGTGTACTTGATTTTACCTCAAGGGGTTAATGTCTCAAACTGATTCGATCAAAAACCGGCTCTCAACTCGGTTACCCGCAAAGACAGTTTCACACTTAGAAAATATTTTTAAGTAAAAGCTGATGAAAATGTGTTGTGAACGTCGGTTTTCTATCGCTTGTATCTTGGTTGTTATAAGCTCGTTTTCTACGTTCTTAATGTCCTCGGCTTCGTGTTACAGCGAACTAATAGATTTTTGATATGTCGGCTTGCCTAGATCGCATTCAACGCCTCGTTTTAACTATTGAAAGTTGTGTGATAGCCTACTATTTTTCATAAAATATAGTTTTCGTCGTTAAATTTGTAATTAATGTATCTTTCTCGTCGTAAGCTCGTTTTTACTCATTTCAGCGGCCATGGCTTCGTTTTTGAGTGTATTTTCTAAATATGTAAACTAAAATAACCCATGATCCACTGAAATTTCCAGATTTTGCAAAAATGGACAGACCTTTATTATATTTTGTCAAAAACCATTTTTACTAGTTCGAGGCTTGTACAAATCCCTTCCAATCAACACCAAAGCTATTCTAAACCTACCATACACCTTCCTAGGGTGTCATGGGTTCCTAATCTTTACCAAAAATGATAGAATTCATAAGAACACTAGTTATTAGTTTTTAAGTCCATAAAATTAGAAAATCATATAAAGAGTGGTATAAATACATAAGTATACTTGCATGTCTTGTTACTAGAACATAAAAATAGATCAAATAGAAGTATGTAAGAGTAGAAAATTTTATTTAGAACACTTTCTTGATGATGAAGAGTTTTTGAGGTTATTAACTTAGTTACTTCAAGGTTTTTATTTCAAAACCCTAACTAGAAGCACTAATGGAACTAGAAAAATACTAGATCTTGAAATTCCTATGGTTTCTTCTTCTTCTTTGGGTGGAACGTGCATCAAGAGAGGCAAGAGAGAATTTTTCTCGTAAATTTTATGTGTGAAAAATTATGAAGTATACTTTTCTATTTATAGGAAAACTTTTAGGTTAAAGGGTATAATGGTAAATTCATGTAATGGCATAATGATAAATATTTGGTCAAAGTCAACATTTGGTGACTAGGGGGGGCAAGGTGGCGGCAAAAGGGGGAAAGGTGGGATGAGATGGTGCTTTTCATTAATTAACTTGTACTTTAGGTATAGTTAGGTTAGATTTTAGCTAGGATATCTTGTTATCGGGTACTGAGTTAGCTAGAAATAAATTTTAACGGGACAAGATAAAGTATGACGAAGTTGTAAAAATTATAAAATCACATTTCTTGCAAATATCGGGTGTCCAAATAATTATCGTGTTGAAATTCCGTAAACCGTCGTAGTTATAAGTTTTTAACGGTATATATAGTAAATAATTTCAAAACACCGGGTAAACTAATAATATAAATTTTATATCACTGTAATGAGTGTAAAAATATGTTAGGATCATAGTCGGGAGTGTCGGGTATATTGTTCGTAGTAAATGATGGAGTGATAGCGTTTATTTAATAAATAAATATATGTGAATTGAAATTATGCAAACCCGTGAATGACCTAATATGAAGATGATGTTACTGATGATATGTAGACCACTCTAGCCTATATGTTGTGTCCTTAGTGATATTCCATGAATACGCAGCTAAACCCTTACGGTTACGCGAATTTTGATACCTGTAAACCTAGTTTACGAAATGATGCATGATGACCATGAATAGTGATTTCCCTTCGGGAATGAATAGTGTTTTATGAATAGTAATTTTTTTTAATAACGTTCCAAAGTCGCAAACTGACTTCAAAAACGATATAGTGAAATGATGATAGTAATCCATGAATAGTAAATTTTGAAGTTTGGAAAATGACCTGAAATTACAATTTGTCACAGCAGAAGTCATGGTAACAGGAGGATGTGATGGAAGTTGGGAAGGATGAGTTGTGCCCTCCAATAAGGTTAGGATACGTGGTTTTCCTTCCTCAATTCTGGTCATGCGTTGCTCCATTTCACGGTGCCTCGAATCCTCTATGGACTTCCTATCAACCTCAACTTTCCTAAGGGCTGTAAGCATGGCAAGGATCTGAGTCAACTTGGTGCCACGTGTAACAGGTAAAAGGGCGGAAGAAGGGGCACTACACATGCCATGCTCACTAGGGGCTGGTGGAATGGTATTCTGAATCCTGCATCTCTGAACGTAGTTTTGGGTCTCCTTGGGCAAACGTCCACCCTCCCAAGCAAAAATACACTGCTTAAGACCCTCGTTATCTGTAACTAACTCAACAATCTTGCACTTGGCCAATGTGGGTATATCTAATGTCTGAGTCGCATCAATAGTTGTGAGTCGGTCAAGATTTTCCTGGGTGAGAATTTTGAAATAGCGAGCAACGACCGTGACATAGCAACCTGCTGTAACTGAAGGCGGCATACTGCCACGTGAAAATCTATTGAGATATTTTGCTAATGCCACAGCCACGTTGGTGGGTTTTTTCCTTTTCAAGCAGTAAAGTAAGAAGAGATCAGGATCAGTCACGTGGCCTTGACTCTGTTGATGATGATGGATGGTGTTTGAAATAGCAAGGTGTATGAGTCGAAGGGCCGGGTATTTAATTTGAGAAGCTTCGAGCTTAGTTACCATTTTAAGTTGAGATGATTGATAGTCTAATGGGAAAGATGGTGGAGAGGTGGGGAGTGAAGATGAAGGGGTTCTGGCGGTCTCTTCCCAGAATGCAACTCGCTTGGGTTTATCCATAATTTCAGGCCATGTAGTAAGAGCATTGGTCCATGCAGTTGACCGAATTTCTCAGAGTAGAGACCAAGAATTGTGGCCCACTGCTGAACCGTTAGGGATCGACGCACTCCTCCCAACTGGAATTTGATGGCGTCGACCTGGTCAAAGGGAGAAGCATGGAACTTTAACGGAAAAGAAAAGGTAGAAAGGAACTCAACCGTGTCTACCCCTAACAATTATCGGAAAGTGCTACAAGGGTCTTTGTAAACACCACCTCAAATTGTGCTTTTAAAACCAATCTTTGGTTTAATAAAATGTTTGATATTTCGATTCCAATTACGCAAATGGTCATACGTGTAACTAAACAATTTTCAAAACCATAGTTTACCCGCTCAACAAATCCCAATAATCCTTGGTCTAGATTAAAGTGTGGAAAACTAGAATGGGGGGGTTGAATAGTTTTACCGGTTTTTAAATCTTTTTAAAACTTAACTTGTGAAAAACTTTGATGCGATTCTTTTATGAAATCAATCAACACCAATATGAACACTAAACAATACTAACTAATATAAGAAATAAATATAAAGAAAAAAGATGGAAAGATCAAACCGGGACAAAGGGATTTATAGTGGTTCGGTCACGAAACTCTTCTTCGCCCTACTCTACTCCCCAAGTACCACCCTCGAGAGTTCTAAGCACTATGTCAACAAAGCTCCCTTCAGGCGGAGAAAACCGTACAATGTCGCTTATCCTTATTTCCGACACTAAGCTAAATGTCGAGTACTGATCTTAGCTAGTACCAATCTACCACGATCCACACGATCCTTACTACTTCACACAAACAACACACTTGACTCGATCTATCATTGATCCACTTGATCAATACAAAAGCCCACAAGCTACAAGAGATCTTCAAGATCTCCACAAGATCACAATGATCTACTCTCACAAACTACTCAAAAGAAAATGACCTTGATGTATGCTAGGATACAACAAGTATGTAACAAGTGCACTAACTATAACTACAACACTTTGTATCTTCTTTGATACCTTGTGTTCTTCTCTTGCACTCGTAGAGGAATGAAGGTAATCACTTGGTTGGATGATTGGATCACTCTTTAAACAAAAGAAAACTAAACTAAATGATCAAGAAGAAAAGATGTGGTGAGAGTTTTAAACTCAGAAAGTTGTGTGTGAAAAAGGATGCCCAAAAACTGTGAAGAGGGCTGGTATTTATAGGCAGAAGAAATCTAGCCGTTATAAGGACTCGGTACCACTAAATTTAGTGGTACCGTGCCAGACAAGAACGCTCCATTTTTTGTTTTTAGTGGTGAAAGTTTATTTAGGGAAGTTTGGAGCTGATTTTGGAGGGAAAAATAGCTGTTATGATATTTAAACTTATTTTTCTAATAAAACATTTCTTAATAATTCAAAAATAACTTGTAAAGTATATTTTTGAAAAAATGTTTTGTCACATTAAAAATGTGAAGTTTTAAACACAAATTCACATCTTTGATCATTTGTCAAGTTGTAAATTTGTTTGTTCATACCTAGAGTGATTTGCGTATAAATGGGATCTTTCGACTAAAAACTTGTTTACGATAATTTTAACGTAAAGTGTTTTCACATTTTGATATCATCAAAACGTGAAGTTATCGAAAGATATAAATAACGTTTTTAGAACATTATTTGTATCAACAATCTCCCCCTTTTTTATGATGACAAAACATAAACTCATTTTAAGTTAAAGATTAGTTTTAAAAAGTTTTTAAGGAGTTTATATCCCATTTCTCCCCCTTTTTGTCGAAGCAAAAGGGTTGCTAAGGCTCCCCCTTGATGTATACTCCCCCTCATTTGGAGGGCACCAAGGAATCGAGCAATGATTCTTGCTACAAAACAAAGTTAGATGACACGCATACAATATCTAACATGTAGCAATCAAGACAAATATCCAACCACAAGCTAAAAAAAAATGGCTAAGTAGCCAAAAACTATAAAAGGGAAAACAACTACATGACTAGCCCATCCATTCATATAAAGAAATGTCATACATGAAGTATGACTACATTGCAAACATAAAAACAAACAGCAAGAAGCATATATAAATCCTTAGTTACAAGAGACCCTAAGATAAGCTTCATTTCCAAAAAGGGATCCTAAGTTTTTGTTGATGGAAACTAAACATGAATATGTTTAGTTAAGTGGGCTAGTGGGAGGTGGAGAGGGTGACATGATTGGAGATGGTGGTGGTGTCAAGAGATGCTCCACATAGGAGAACATAAAGTGTATCTCATCTCTCAAAGAAGGGATGAGGTTACGGTTGTGAAGGCAACATAGGCAATTAGCACTATGTAGATCAAATGGATGAGGTTGGATAGGTTGGCCCATGATTGGAGAAGGAGGTGGTGGTGAGTTTGTTGGTGATGGGGTTGGCATGGCATAATCCAATGGAGTGATGGGTGTGAGTATGTAGTCCATGGATGATGGCATGGTGTTCAAGGAGTGAGATGATGAAGATGTTGTTCGAGTTTATGATGTTTTGGAAGGAGCATTAGGTGGAGAAGGTGAGTTAGGAGTGGCTTGGGAAGGTGGTGTGGTGACTTCATCATCTTTGGTGAGATCAACAAAGAGAGGTTTGGATGGTTGTCTTACGGTGATCCTAGGTTTCTTTGAGATGTGGGTTGTTGATCCTTATGTGGAAGACATGGTGAATGAGTAATGTGAGGTTGAAGATGAGATGCAGGATAATCTTGCAATGGTGAAGCCTTATATAGGCAAGAGTTGTGGAATTTGAATTAAAGTTGGTGTTAGTGTCCTATGGTGTAGTGAGGGAATCTTAGGGTGTGTGAGAGTTTGCAAAATATTGCAGGTTTGAGGTTAGGGATGCAGGATTCTAGAGGAAACAGTGAAAATTCATCAAAAAATGGGACGGTACCACTAAATACCACACGGCACCGTTAAATTTAACGGTACCGTGGCCTATTTAACGGTACCGTGACCTGGAAGTCACGAATTTTCTTGTGCAGCCTAGTTCTGGGCAGCTAAAAGGAAGTTTTCTAGGGGAACTATTTGCAGGAAATGTTAGTGTCTCAAACCACTAAAGATTTATTTGCCTAATATGTCCCATATTAAGCTACTCTTATCAATTAAAGATTATCATGCAATTTTCTAAGATAATCTATAAGCATACAAACAAAAAGGACAAAATAAGCTATCATCCAAGAATCACAAAAAAAAAAATTCATGCAAGGTGATAGAATAAATGTCAAGCATGCAAGATAGTAAGGAGTATTAATCTCTAATTTAATTTATCATTGATAAATCCTAATAAAAAGTATTAATCCCTCCCTAACTACTTATGACTTGAGCTTTCTCCCATTTTCATCACACTCTCGTCTTGAGCACGCATCTCTTCCTCATGATTTGGATCATCAATGGGTGCATAGTGGGTGGAAGATACGGAAATGAGAATGGATGAGATATATGACTCATTTAGGGGTTTCATGACAGGATTGAAGAGTGAGTATTGAGGACCACGAAGGTAAGGATGAGAGTTCATGAAGTGGTGATAATGAAGTGGTGATAAAGACGAGTTAGGAACATCCCATAGGGTATCAATTTATTTTTGTTACCCTTGAGATGTACAATTCGCTTAGCGAAGAAGTATGCGAGATTGTACGGTTGTTGAGTGTGAAGACAGTAAATCATATGAGCACAACACGCCAAAAGTTGCTAACGATTTCTGTTTAGACTAAGAACATTTTCGCGCAGGATGACTGCCCAAGAAAGTAGTCCATAACGAACCTCTTCCAAATGAATTTTCGTTGGATTTGGGTAAGAAGAGTACTTATGAGTACAAATGAGTTTGGTAAGTTCGGTTGGAAAGGGTATGTAGGAACAATACGGACTATCCTCTTCTCGATAGTTGAAGAGGGACTCAAGACACCAATCTTCAGTATAGGCACATTGCCAATGATTGGGGATTCGGAGAATTTGTGCAAATTGATCAAGAGTCAAGAAGAATTTGAAGTTTCGGATCCAAAACCAAAATGACAGAGATTGATCCTCGTTACGTACAAGTTCAACTTGTCGAAAGAATTCCAACACAAAACGAGGACAAATGTGCTCGTTGATGTGTAGTAAGCAATCGAATCCTATAGCTCTAAATGAGGTGTTAATATCCCTATGATAAACTAATGATGGATCAATGACTCGAACTTCATGAAACCGACGGGTTTCAAGATTAACATAGGCACGAATGTGACTACCGGGTGTTGTAGGTTCACGAGTGATTTCGGGGGTATAGGTGTCGGTTAGAAGATGATCAAAATCATACTCATGAGACATTTTTGTTACCTATAAGAGAATATTTAAGAAAAATTAAAATTGAGAATAGTTGCTTAAAAGATACGTGCCTAGTATGTGCCTATATGCAAACCATGTGGAGGTGCGGTAATCTCGACTCTAGAACTAAAAATAATGAGATTACCCAAATGCTCCTAACTTCACTTTTGCTCAAGCGAATATGCCGATAAATACATATTAGTTATGTAATTCGATAAATATTCATGAGACCATGTATGCATGAGAAAAACGTTTTTAGTTTGTATCAACAATGCATGAAAAAATGTTTCATGATCCTAGTTTCGTGAAATTTTTCGAAAACAATGGAATTGGGGTGTTTAGCGACTTCAATGTTTTGGCGCCAAAAGTTTTAAGTTTGAAAGACTTTAGTGTTAATGTCTCCTAATGCAATAGCTAATACCCTAGACATGATTCCTCTTAAAGCTATTTACTTAAAAGCAAAATTTGGACCAAAATGTATGATATAGATGGATTTATGCAAATCCTAAGTTAAGGGAATCATGATTGTTGTACATTGTCTACTCCTAGTTCAAATTTCCTAAAGACTCAATCAAAATTGAAAAACCCCAATTCAATTTTCATGTATGAACAAACCCTAGACTCAAGATTAAAGAAAATTAGAGTCAAATGACTTACAATTTATGTTGAAAAAGTAGAAGTTGTTGATAATCTTGAAAATTAATGCCTTGGATATGATCTTGAAAGGGTGTAATTGAATTTTGGGTTGCGAGGTTTGGTTTTGACATCAATGACAAAAGTTGGGAAAGTTTAAAAATGAATAATGTGGGAAAAGAGGACTGAAATACGAACTGTATCAGATACACGGTACCACGGTACCATTAAATTTAATGGTGTCGTGCCACTTTAGTGGTGCCGTGATCTGCTGAGATGAATTTTCGTCCCATTTTGATTTTTGACGAATAAGTCTCGTTGCTTTAGTGAGACTTTTCGACATGAGGAAAGAATTTATACCTAATAAATTCTTTTGCTGAGGAGACTTAGACTAGACGAAAAGGGATGACTTTAATATTTCCAGTGAAATATTCAAGTAGTCATACGAGGGATGTGAAGAATGACTCAATATTTCCAGTGAAATATTTAAAGAGTCATGAGACGAGACGCACGAGATGACTTTAATATTTCTAGTGAAATATTTAAATAGTCATAAGATTTATGGAATATGTTCCATCATTCCTAGACCTAGACGAATATAGTTGAAGGATTCTCGTTTGAGAGGTTTGGTCAAGATGTCGGCGATATTGTCTTGAGAGGGAACTTTCTCAATAGAAATGTTTCCTTTTTGGACGTTATTGCGAAGGAAGTGGTGACTAATTTCGATGTGTTTAGTACGAGAGTGTTGAACGGGGTTTTTGCTAAAGTCAATAGCACCTTTGTTATCGCACATAATAGGGACATCGTCTAGATGGATGTCGTAGTCAATAAGAGCTTGTTTCATCCATAGTGCTTGTTGACATACCTTTCCAGCGCTTACATATTCGGCTTCGGTCGTGGAGATAGCAAGAGCCATTTGTTTCTTGGAGAACCAAGAAGTTAGACAACAACCCATGAAGGTACAAACCCCACTCGTACTTTTTCGATCCACATAATCTCCCGCGTGATCAGAGTCGGCATAGACAATAGTTTTTACACCGGTCCCCTTGGGATAGATTAATCCCAAGTGTATAGTGCCTTTAATGTATCGGAAGATACGCTTAACCGCTTCAAAGTGAGAGATTTTGGGATCCTCTTGGAAACGAGCACAAAGGCAGACACTAAACATGATATCGGGCCTACTTGCCGTGAGGTATAGTAAACTTCCTATCATACCTCCATATTTAGTGCTATCCACGGACTCACCTTCTTCATCTTTCGTGACTTTCATTTCTGTGGACATGGGAGTTTTCATGGGCTTAGACTCTTCTAAACTAAATTTCTTAAGCATCTCCTTACTATACCTAGATTGATTAATGAAGATACCATCTTCCATTTTTTTTATTTGTAGACCAAGGAAGAAATTTAATTCGCCCATCATGCTCATCTCAAACTCGTCACGCATGATCTTAGAGAAATCATCGCACAGTTCTGGACAAGTTGAGCCAAATATGATGTCATCGACATATATTTGAACAATATTGAGATGTGAATTACGTTTCTTCGTGAAATGTGTGTTGTCAACCATTCCCATGGTATATTCATGTTCAATCAAGAATGCTTTTAGTCTATCGTACCAATCTTTAGGAGCTTGTTTAAGACCATAGAGTGCTTTCTTGAGTTTATAAACATGATTCGGTTTCTCAAAATAACGAATCCCGGAGGTTGTGCAACGTATACCTCCTCGTTGATATAACCATTTAGGAATGCACTTTTCACGTCCATTTGGTATAACTTAAATTCTAAGGCGCAAGCATAGGCAAGGAGTATCCTAATAGACTCTAATCTAGCTATGGGTGCATAAGTTTCATTGTAATCTATTCCTTCTTGTTGGTTATAGCCTTGTGCTACCAACCTTGCCTTATTCCTAGTTACGACGCCATTTTCGTCGAGTTTATTTCTAAACACCCACTTAGTTCCTATGATGGTTTGATTCTTAGGTGGAGGTACTAGATCCCAAACTTGGTTTGCGGTGAATTGATTTAACTCTTCTTGCATGGTAACTACCTAGCTTTCATCCTTAATTGCTTCACCGACATTATTAGGTTCTACGGTAGATATAAAACAAACGAAATTACTTTTGTTTTGTGCTTGTGACCTAAGGGTTCTTTGGTTTAGGTTTCCTATGACATTTTCAATAGGATGGTTCTTGGATTCCTTAATGTTGACAACTTCGTCAACTTCAACTATTTCATCCTCAATGTCATTTTCTAAGGTTTTCTTGCCATTGACCTTAATGGCTTCTTCCTTATCTAAGTCATCATCCACCAAAGGTGATGTCTTAGTTGGTGGAGGACTTTTATCGAATGTCACGTTGAGTGATTCTTCGACTTTCATTGTTTCCTTGTTTAGGACAACATTGGCTTTACTATTTTGGGAGTAACCTAGGAAAATACCTTTGTAAGACTTTGGGTCAAACTTGGTGAGGTAGTCTTTAGTGTTTAGTATGAAGCCCTTGCTTCCAAATACTCTAAAGTAATCTAGAGTAGGTTTTCTACCATTCAAGATTTCGTATGGTGTTTTCCTTAAGATAGGTCTAATTAGAATCCTATTTAGTATGTAAGTTGAGGTGTCCACCGCATTACACCAAAACTTTTGCGGAATTGATTATTCATTCAACATCGTTCTACTCATCTCTTGTAGAGTATGATTTTTCCGCTCAACTACCCCTTTTGATTGCGGAGTGCGTGAAGCCGAGATATTGTGTGTAATACCATTAGCATCACAATATACTCCAAATTGCACTTCATTGTCAAATTTTCGACCATGATCCATCCTGATTGAGACTATTGTACACCCTAGTTGATTTTGGACCCTCTTACTAAAGATTTCGAATTCCTCGAAAGCTTGTGTCTTATTCTTAAGGAATCTAGTCCAAGTATACCTAGAGTAGTCATCAACTATTACTAAGGTGTAGTAATTTCCTCCGTAGCTCCGTACGGCGGATGGACCAAATAAGTCCATGTGAAGGAGTTCTAGGCATCTAGAGGTCGAGACCATATTCTTAGCTTTGTGTCCAGAATGAGCTTGTTTTCCAACTTTACAAGCGTCACAAAAGTGTTTATCATTTTTAATCTTAGGTAGGTTTTTAACTAGTTCCTTAGACGCCAATGATTGTATCAAGCTCATATTGGCGTGACCTAGTCTCCTATGCCATAGAGTGGAATTATCATCTATGGTTGTTAGGCAAATCTTATCTTGAGGCTTATTTCATATTTTCATAACAAATAAGCCATTCTTCCTAACTCCTTTGCCTATGGTTTTACCATTCTTAATGATCTCACTACCCTCTTTGGAGAATATAACTCTACACTTATTACCTACCATTTGACTAATGTTAAGCAAGTTAAATCCTAAGTTATCTAAATGCTCAACATTTCTAATAGTGAGGGAGTTTTGTGTAATCGTACCTTTGCCTATCATGTTGCCCTTAAGTTTGATACCAAAAGTGACATTACCTCCGTTGTACGTCTTGTATGATGAGAATAGACTTTGGTTACCCGTCATATGATTAGTGCATCCACTATCCTTGACCGATTCATCGGGCTCCAATTCGATTCCCAAGCATATCTCATTTGAAGCCTGAGCCATTAGACATGTTTCGTCGTTGGGCTTCTTCTCTTCTTCTTCACCGCTATCACTCCAAGAGCCTCCTATGAAAGCTCTTTGGTTGTTTGTTCTTGGTGGTTTAGGACATTCTCCTATGAGATGATTGGAATTTCCGTATCTAAAACATCTCCTATCACTCTTTCCTTTCTTCTCATCTCGGTTCTTTTGTGACGACTTCTTTTCATCACGAGGTTGTCTAACGAACCTACCTCTTCTCCTAAATAACTTCTTAAAGTCTCTAACGGCTAGTGCATATTCTTCGTCTTCACTATCGGAATCCGAACTTTCCTCATCACTAGACTCCTTTTTTGCTTTCAATGCTTGAGATCTAACTCTCTCGCTTTTGCCTTTGACTATGTCGGAGTCTTTCTTGATTATCATTTCAAGAACCTTCAAGTTTCCTATTAGTTCATCAAGTGATAATGTCGTCAAGTTCTTTGACTCTTCAATTGCGGTGACCTTTGCTCTCCATTTGGGATGTAGAGCCCTAAGAAACTTCCTAACATAGTTCTTGCTAGAATAACCTTCATCAAGAGCTTTAAGACTAGTAATAATAGTATTAAATCTAGCAAAAGCATTATTAATAGATTCATCTTTCGGAATGAAAAAATGTTCATATTGTTGCACAAGAAGATCTATCTTGTTCTCTTTGACTTGATTATTACCTTGGTGAGTGACTAACAAAGTTTTTCAAATTTCTTTTGCCGTATTACACATAAAAATTCTTTCAAATTCCTTTTTTGGCAAAGCATTATAAATCATCATTTTAGCCTCATCATTTTTTGCTAGTTTTCTTTTAAAGTCATCACTTTGTTTATTATAAGGAACTATTTCATCCCTTTTAGTTTCCGGATTCTTTTGAATCGGTTGAAAGTCACCCACGGTAATAATATGCCAAAGATCAATGTCTTTTGATTTCACATACGTTTCGAATCTTGTTTTCCAATATATAAAACAATCGGTTTTGAAAAGCGGTGGTCTTTGCACAGATTGCCCTTCTTGATATTTGTCAAAATTCATTGATCGATTCAAGTTTTAAAATACAATTTATTTTAAAATCTTGACTAACCTGGCTCTGATACCAGTTGTGGAAAACTAGAAGGGGAGGTTGAATAGTTTTACCGGTTTTTGTGAAATCAATCAACACCAATATGAACACTAAACAATACTAACTAATATAAGCAATAAATATAAAGAAAAGAGATGGAAAGATCAAACCGGGACAAAGGGATTTATCGTGGTTCGGTCACGAAGCTCTTCTTCGCCTTACTCCACTCCCCGAGTACCACACTTGAGAGTTCTAAGCACTATGTCAACAAAGCTCCCTTCAGATGGAGAAAATCGTACAACATCGCTTATCCTTATTTCAGACACTAAGATAAATGTCGAGTACTAATCTTAGCTAGTACCAATCTACCACGATCCACACGATACTTACTACTTCACACAATCAACACACTTGACTCGATCTACCATTGATCCACTTGATCAATACACAATCCCACCAGCTACAAGAGATCTTCAAGATCTCCACAAGATCACAATGATCTACTCTCACAAACTACTCAAAAGAAAATGACCTTGATGTATGCTAGGATACAACAAGTATGTAACAAGTGTTACAAGTGCACTAACTATAACTACAACACTTTGTATCTTCTTTGATACCTTGTGTTCTTCTCTTGCACTAGTAGAGAAATGAAGGTGATCAATTGGTTGGATGATTGGATCACTCTTTAAACAAAAGAAAACTAAACTAAATAATCAAGAAGAAAAGATGTGGTGAGAGTTTTAAACTCAGAAAGTTGTGTGTGAAAAAGGATGCCCAAAAATTGTGAAGAGGGCTGGTATTTATAGGCAGAAGAAAACTAGCCGTTATAATGACACGGTACCACTAAATGTCACACGGTACCACTAAATTTAGTGGTACCGTGCCAGACAAGAACGCTCTATTTTTTGTTTTTAGTGGTGAAAGTTTATTTGGGGAAGTTTGGAGCTGATTTTGGAGGGAAAAATAGCTGTTTTGATATTTAAACTTATTTTTCCAATAAAACATTTCTTAATAATTCAAAAATAACTTGTAAAGTATATTTTTGAAAAAATATTTTGTCACATTAAAAATGTGAAGTTCTAAACACAAATTCACTTCTTTGATCATTTGTCAAGTTGTAAATTTGTTTGTTCATACCTAGAGTGATTTGCGTAGAAATGGGATCTTTCGACTAAAAACTTGTTTACGTTAATTTTAACGTAAAGTGTTTTCACATTTTGTTATCATCAAAACGTGAAGTTATCGAAAGATATAAATAACGTTTTTAGAACATTATTTGCATCAACATAAAGTTTCCACTAAAAATAGACAATTAGTGAAATACAAATGATTTTCAAAAGAAGTTGGTCTACAAGCTTAATCCAATCATTCATAGATATATTAGTTGATGAACACAAGATTTGAACAAAGAAAACATCAAGACAATCATTTCAATCAAAAACCCCCAAATGGGTTGTGGGAAACTTATTTTAGAGGTTACTTACAATAAGTTTCGCGATCGTTTATGGGCTAGTTGTTTAGACCTTGACCTACGATAAACTAATGAAAAGCACAATGATAATATTGGCGGAATATTCAAACATAGAAACAATATTATCACAACAAGGTTTTGCCAAACTTTCTCTATATCGTCTCAATATTATTAAACAAAATAATACGGTTACATTAATGAACTGTAACGGGGATACTAAGATCCTTGAGATGACTAACTACACTAACAGTCCCAATACTACTTGATCAATAGTAGTACGGTTATCCTCTATCAATAACAGGAATCAAATGATCCTTGAGGCTAAACAAAACTAACAACATCAGACCCCTCGTCTGATGTTCCCACACACACTCTTTTGATTTTTTTACATATTGACACCCTTTGGTGTTTAAATTCTAAGCACACTAAAGCACTACATAAAACATTCTGGTGTCTTCACAGATAACACATGGTGAAGCACAAAGACACGCTTTTTATCTAAGGGTATGATCTCCTTTTTATAGTACAAAGGAGATCATTACAAAGTTGATAAGTCTTATCTACTACTTGCTTGTGTATGTCAGTCATTAAGATACAACTTGTATCTTTGTTTACAACTTTGTTGACTGATCAAATATCTAGATATTATCTACCGTATATAATTGACTCATATACAAAATATCTTCTTCATCCTTATCTATCCAGCAGCAGTATGACTCACTGATCAGCAGCAGCTTCATTTGTACTAGCAGCAGTATGTTTGCACTAGCAGTAATATCATTTGTACTAGCAGCAGAATGCTCTGTACCAGCAGTAGTATAAAATACACTAGCAGCAGTATGATTTATGCCTAGCAGCAGAATCTACTTAGCGTATTTTGCTTATCATTTCAGTATTCTTCATGTTTCATTCTTCTTGTTCTGTGATCATCAAATCTATGAAAATATAATTCCCAACAATCTTCCCCTATTTGATGATTACAAAACAAACACGTTCTTGTACGAATTTCCCTAGACGAAGTAGAGAAATTGAGATAATTAAATCTCACCATGAATGAAACCATACAGTCTTCCCCTTAATCTATGCTATCCACCACATCTCTTCCCCTTTTTGTTATCAACAAATAGAGAATATTACAAATATGATCTTTACAATTACAAACTAATACTACACATCTAATTCATCCTTCTAATGTCTCAAATTACCCTCCATTAAGCTTTTCGCACTAAAAATGAACTTGAGACAGTAAAAATCTAAACCATTAGTAGTAATACTAATCAATAATAGTAAGAATCAACAACTTCCCTTGTGGTGATGCACAAATATAATAAATGGTTATACATCTGAACATTTAAGCTTCCCCTGAAACCCATATGTTAACCATTCAAATCTCCAATTCTGTAGGCTTTTATGATTGATGAAGAAAAACCAACCATTACTAACTTGATGATGAAACAGAATAAACCATCCTTGTGTTTTTATGTCTTGTACTAAAACTGATTTCGAACGTATACACATGTATAGGGAGACCTCAGTCTCTTGACAATAAACTCATCTCCAATGAGACACTGAGCACTACAATGTAACTCCTTTAAGTGTTTGTCAATTCGTAGTCACTTGAACGAACGAACAAGTTATCTTTAAAGTGTAGTAATCACCTTAAGATATAATAAGAACACAACCTTGAAAAATTCTACTTCATCTTTTAATAAGCAGCAACTAACCTTCTTCGCCAATGAAAAATAGAAACAAGCCTTTAATCTTTTAAGAACATAACCCAACTCTCTTCTCTCTGAGTGAGTGTTCTTCCCCTTTGTGTGTGTAAACCAAGAAAGAAAAACCAAAAATTCATATCTCAACTGTTTCTGCAACAGTTTTGAAAAATTTAAGCAAAACGAATTTTT
The DNA here is from genome assembly GCA_021014915.2 of Artemisia tridentata subsp. tridentata. Taxonomy (NCBI): domain Eukaryota; kingdom Viridiplantae; phylum Streptophyta; class Magnoliopsida; order Asterales; family Asteraceae; genus Artemisia; species Artemisia tridentata. The sequence continues at coordinate 437,616,726 of CP139509.1, read as the reverse complement.
CTTCTTTCTTTAGCTAAAACCTTTTCTTTTCCTAGATCCAGAGCCCCCCGCTCTGATACCATTTGTGGGAAACTTATTTTAGAGGTTACTAACAATAAGTTTCGCGATCGTTTATGGGCTAGATGTTTAGACCTTGACCTAGGATAAACTAATGAAAAGCACAATGATAATATTGGCGGAATATTCAAACATAGAAACAATATTATCACAACAAGGTTTTGCCAAACTTTCTCTATATCGTCTCAATATTATTAAACAAAATAATACGGTTACATCAATGAACTGTAACGGGGATACTAAGATCCTTGAGACGACTAACTACACTAACAGCCCCAATACTACTTGATCAATAGTAGTACGGTTATCCTCTATCAATAACCGGAATCAAATGATCCTTGAGGCTAAACCAAACTAACAACATCAGACCCCTCGTCTGATGTTCCTACACACACTCTTTTGATGTTTTACATATTGACACCCGCTGGTGTTTAAATTCTAAGCACACTAAAGCACTACATAAAACATTCTGGTGTCTTCACAGATAACACATGATGAAGCACAAAGCCACGCTTTTTATCTAAGGGTATGATCTCCTTTTTATAGTACAAAGGAGATCATTACAAAGTTGATAAGTCTTATCTACTACCTGCTTGTGTATGTCAGTCATTAAGATACAACTTGTATATTTGTTTACAACTTTGTTGACTGATCAAATATCTAGATATTATCTACCGTATATAATTGACTCATATACAAAATATCTTCTTCATCCTTATCTATCCAGCAGCAGTATGACTCACTGATCAGCAGCAGCTTCATTTGTACTAGCAGCAGTATGTTTGCACTAGCAGTAATATCATTTGTACTAGCAGCAGAATGTTTGCACTAGCAGCAGAATGCTCTGTACCAGCAGTAGTATAAAATACACTAGCAGCAGTATGATTTATGCCTAGCAGCAGAATCTACATAGCGTATTTTGCTTATCATTAAAGTATTCTTCATGTTTCATTCTTCTTGTTCTGTGATCATCAAATCTATGAAAATATAATTCCCAACAATCTTCCCCTATTTGATGATTACAAAACAAACACGTTATTGTATGAATTTCCCTAGACGAAGTAAAGAAATTGAGATAATTAAATCTCACCATGAATGAAACCATACTGTCTTCCCCTTAATCTATGTTATCCACCACATCTCTTCCCCTTTTTGTTATCAACAAATAGAGAATATTACAAATATGATCTTTACAATTAAAAACTAATACTACACATCTAATTCATCCTTCTAATGTCTCAAATTACCCACCATTAAGCTTTTCGCACTAAAAATGAACTTGAGACAGTAAAAATCTAAACCATTAGTAGTAATACTAATCAATAATAGTAAGAATCAACAACTTCCCCTGTGGTGATGCACAAATATAATAAATGGTTATACATCTGAACATTTAAGCTTCCCCTGAAACCCATATGTTAACCATTCGAATCTCCAATTCTGTAGGCTTTTATGATTGATGGAGAAAAACCAACCATTACTAACTTGATGATGAAACAGAATAAACCATCCTTGTGTTTTTATGTCTTGTACTAAAACTGACTTCGAACGTATACCCATGTATAGGGAGACCTCAGTCTCTTGACAATAAACTCATCTCCAATGAGACACTGAGCACTACAATGTAACTCCTTTAAGTGTTTGTCAATTCATAGTCACTTGAACGAACGAACAAGTTATCTTTAAAGTGTAGTAATCACCTTAAGATATAATAAGAACACAACCTTGAAAAATTCTACTTCATCTTCAAATAAGCAGCAACTAACCTTCTTCGCCAATGAAAAATAGAAACAAGCCTTTAATCTTTTAAGAACATAACCCAACTCTCTTCCCTCTGAGTGAGTGTTCTTCCCCTTTGTGTGTGTAAACCAAGAAAGAAAAACCAAAAATTCATACCTCAACTGTTTCTGCAACAGTTTTGAAAAATTTAAGCAAAACGAATTTTTCTTCTATCTTTAGCTAAAACCTTTTCTTTTCCTAGATCCAGAGCCCCCCGCTCTGATACCATTTGTGGGAAACTTATTTTAGAGGTTACTAACAATAAGTTTCGCGATCGTTTATGGGCTAGTTGTTTAGACCTTGACCTAGGATAAACTAATGAAAAGCACAATGATAATATTGGCGGAATATTTAAACATAGAAACAATATTATCACTATAAGGTTTTGCCAAACTTTCTCTATATCGTCTCAATATTATTAAACAAAATAATACGGTTACATCAATGAACTGTAACGGGGATACTAAGATCCTTGAGACGACTAACTACACTAACAGCCCCAATACTACTTGATCAATAGTAGTACGGTTATCCTCTATCAATAACAGGAATCAAATGATCCTTGAGGTTAAACCAAACTAACAACATCAGACCCCTCGTCTGATGTTCCCACACACACTCTTTTGATGTTTTACATATTGACACCCTTTGGTGTTTAAATTCTAAGCACACTAAAGCAATACATAAAACATTCTGGTGTCTTCACAGATAACACATGGTGAAGCACAAAGACACGCTTTTTATCTAAGGGTATGATCTCCTTTTTATAGTACAAAGGAGATCATTACAAAGTTGATAAGTCTTATCTACTACTTGCTTGTGTATGTCAGTCATTAAGATACAACTTGTATCTTTGTTTACAACTTTGTTGACTGATCAAATATCTAGATATTATCTACCGTATATAATTGAATCATATACAAAATATCTACTTCATCCTTATCTATCCAGCAGCAGTATGACTCACTCATCAGCAGCAGCTTCATTTGTACTAGCAGCAGTATGTTTGCACTAGCAGTAGTATCATTTGTACTAGCAGCAGAATGTTTGCACTAGCAGCAGAATGCTCTGTACCAGCAGTAGTATAAAATACACTAGCAGCAGTATGATTTATTCCTAGCAGCAGAATCTACTTGGCGTATTTTGCTTATCATTTCAGTATTCTTCATGTTTCATTCTTCTTGTTCTGTGATCATCAAATCTATGAAAATTTAATTCCCAACATGGGTTTTGCACAATCACACCATGTCTGTATTATCCAACCTCAAGCTACATCTAATCTAAGCTAACACTAAGAAACTACTCACTCGTAAAGAGTGATTCAAACAAACAAGTAAAGAAAATGAAACAAGACATAATTGATGCGTGGGTTTTGCAACCATAATTCAAAAGTCAAGAATTAACTGTTGGATTACAATAATGTTTGCGGGAATCAAATGGTGTTATTCTCCTCTCCAATTACACCAAAAAGCCCTAAAAATCTCCAAAGATAAGACTTGAGCCGTCACTTGTATGTGTGTGAAAAGAATGTCAAAAAACCCTAAAATAAGAGCTTAAATAATTGCCCGTGCAGGTACCATACGGCCGTATGGTAAATGAGTATACGGGCTTATAGTGCAATCTTCAAAAATTCTCAGGTAGGTGATACAGCCGTATGGTGTAAAAGCATACAACCGTATGGTCTTAACTTCATAATATCTTCAGGTTGCATATGGTCGTATTGTAAAAGAGCATACAGCCGTATGGTCTTCTGGGCATAGAATTTCTTGAAAATCTTCAATGTCATCCGTCTTTTATCCGTGGTACCATCCATCTCCAATCCGCTCCATCTGCATCAAATCATCACACTAACCTTACAAAACAACTTTTAAGCATAATTAAGCACATATTTCATCAAACAAGAACTAATATGGACCCAAATTATGAGTTATTGCCTCGTAAAATATGGATGATTTGTGCAGTATCACTATCCTAGACTATAATCTATTTATACTTATCATTAGAAGCTTAAGTCTTGATATTCGATAAATAGACAAAGCTTGACGAGCCCACTGGGTTGTTTTTGGCTTTCTAAAGCCGGACCCTTCCTTTATAACTAGTCGGATCCCTTTTAGAAGGGATCCGGAGGAACCAGCTGCAGAGATCTTCATTTTATACCTTTTTACCTCTCTTTCACTCTCTTTACCTTATTAATTAGTTGCTCATATCCTTATAGTCATTATTAAGCTATCCTCAGTCCCATTAGATGTTATATTCTCATATGCAAGACTTAGGATCTTTCTAGGATGCTTTTGATCCATCATTTTTCATACTCTCAATATTTTTCCACTCCAGTGCTTATGCCCTCTTCCTCTCACCTTGATCTACTTATTCTCATATTATTTACATTTATTTTGAATTTCTGTTTGCCCATATTAAGCCTAAAATGCACAAAACTTAATTTTTATTTTCTATGATTTTTGAGATTTTTGAGATTTTCTATATTTATTCTTTCTGACCATTCCTTGATTCTCATCACTAATGATAACTTTTTAAGTCAACTAGACTCATCCTTGACCATTTATTAGTCTCCTTCTAGCTCACATATATCTATAAAACTCATCATTAGCCACATTTCTTATATTAGATTATGTGCTCAGGATATCCACCAATAAGGACACTAGTTTACACTCATTACTTCAAGTTATATAGGCTAGAGTTCATTAATGCACAACCTTCTCTCTGTTTTTCTGTCTCAGTTAGCCGGATCCCTTGGCTAGAGCTAGCCGGATCCCTTTTGAGAAGGATCCGGCGGATCTGGGCAAACAGAAACAGTCAAGAAAAATTTTAATCATTTAAAACCCACCTTTATCCACTCAAACACTCAAAATGTATACCCTAGAAACTTGAAACTTAATTTGTAGAGATACGCATGCATATGATTTCCTTTTGGAGGTTTTTAGTGGATCTATCATTTAAGACTTTGCATGATTCTCTTCTATTTAAACCACTTGTGTTTGTGCTTCAATCCTACACTTAAACACCACCACTCTCTATTGATAATTCATCATCTAAACACCTCACACCATGGCTAAACCTTCAAGTGGAAACTCATCAACTAGAAGTCCTCCTCGAAAAATTGCACGCAATGTCTATGAAATCTCATTAACTGAATCTTCACCTATCAAGAATCCGTCAACTAACTACATTCAAACCACTCCTTCTCACTCTAGTGAACCAACACCAACACTTGCTCCTATTGAACCAACTTCTCATCTACCAAGTGAACCTTCACCTTTAATCACCTCTACCACCACTCCTCCGCCATAAGTCACTTTCGTTGAACCCCGTAGAATCATTTTTGATACACCTCACACCTCACCTCATTCTTTCTTAAACACCTCACAAAAGTATGGAGTTATTGATGTTTGTCAAATTCGATCAAGTGAACATTTGGCAGATTTATTCACAAAATCTTTGCCGACAAAAGTTTTTGAGCAGCCTTCGACGCTTGAAAGATATATATTAATATGAGGAGGAGCATTATGCGCATTGCACTTTTTTTTCCTTTAATAAAGTTTTTATCTCATTGGCTTTTTCTTAATAAGGTTTTTAATGAGACAGTCTATAGCGTATAATAGTCGATGAATATACAAGGAGGAGTATGGTAAATATGGTTTATGGGCTTATATCTTACCTTATAAACACCTCCTTATTGTAACCTCTTGATAATCAATCAATAATACTCTCGCTTCTCCCTACATCTCTTTACTCTTGTTCATTGTCTTTCACAATAGTATCCATAATTTTACTACATCCTAGTTTATTTTATTTTTTATTTTTAAGCTGAATCCCTTGCTAAATTGGAAGGACAAAAATATATATGAAATACTTTTAATCCTTTTAACAATATTTATTGTAAGTTACACAATTTTATCACATACATCGATTTTTGAAGAAACAATATATATATTTAGAATATTAATAACTGTTATGGATAATTATTAGTGGATGTCCATATAACTCATAATAGGCCCATGGCCCATGTTAGCTATTAGGGTTTTTGCCCTAATGTTTGTCTATATATACTCTTTGTAAATCTCATAGTTAATAATCAATAAGAAGAATATTCATTCCCTCAATTCTTGTTCAGAACACGTTATCAGTACGCTCTAAAGGTTATTTTTTTTCTCATCCCCTTTCGCTGATGTATGCCACACTCTATATTAACTCTTTATATTGACATATTTGTTGTACTGCTACTCGTATAGTAGATTGAAACATTTAATCATTAGGATATTATGATTGCAAAACATTTGTTCAGTTTTCATATATCTTACGTAATGTGTTGTTTTAATTGCAAACTAATTTTGTTCAATATTTTTAGTGATTACATGTTTTATATATGTTTGTTCATTGTTCTATATTCATATTCATTTGATTGTATTCCTAAAAATAGAACTTACTCTCTAATTCATATTAATTACAAGATGCATGTATTGATTTTACTCATGAGTATTTGCTCTGCTGTTGTGAAACATGAGGAATACGTCTACACCATGGGTGTTGGAGACTTAAAGAATCAGAATCATATGATTAAATAATTAGGTGCTTAGAGTTGAAGGTATTTACTTAGGTAACTTTACCATCATATGAGTATGTAAATTTTCTTCTAGCAACTCAGTACCTGCTTCTCCATGTGTAATTATCTTGGCCATATTTATCAACCGATCATCGCAATTTATTTAATCTAGTACGTGTATATAAATTATGTTTCTTTGATTGTTTTTTTTTTTTACATGTTTGATAGAAAAAAAAAAAAAAAAATTATTTGTCTTGGGCGTTGGAAGCCGAGACATACTTGGATGCACATGGGCTTGTGGATACAATCCACGAAGGAAAAGAAACAACTAATATGCAAAAAGCCCAGGCATTGATGTTCTTACGACATCACCTCCATGTGGACTTAAAAACTGAGTACCTCACAGTAAAAGATCCACTAGCCCTTTGGAATAAGTTAAAGGACCGATATGACCACCAGAAAACGGTCATCTTGCCAAGGGCAAGATATGAATGGACTCACTTAAGGCTCCAAGATTTCAAAACAGTGAGTGAATTTAACTCGGCCATGCATCGCATTACCTCCACATTGCTATTATGTGGTGACTCAATTAGTGATGCCGAGATGTTGGAAAAGACTTTTTCCACATTCCATGCTTCGAATATACTATTGCAACAGCAATATCGAGCCAAAGGATTCACTAAATATAGTGACCTAATTTCATGCTTACTTGTGGCCGAAGAAAATAATGAGCTTTTAATGAAAAATCATGATAATCGTCCAACTGGTACCGCTCCTTTATCGGAAGCGCATGTGACTACTTATCACAATGGAGGTCGTGGTCGTGGTTATGACCGTGGACGAGGTTATGGTTCTGGTCGAGGTCGTGGTCAAGGACGTGGCAATGGTAGAGGTAATTATCATGCTGTTAATCATAGTGTTAACTTTAAGAACAACAATGGCCACAAGAAGTGGCAAGATAAGGAAAAGAATGGAGGAGATGAAAAAAAAAGAAAAGAACATAATAGCGGATTCATGTTATCGTTGTGGCACTTTTGGTCATTGGGCAAAGCAATGCCGTACACCCAGGCATCTAGTTGAACTTTATCAAAATTCTATCAAGAACAAGGGAAACGGGGTAGAGTCAAATTTTGTTTATGATAATAAAAATGATATCCCCGATGGTCCTAAAGACCATACTGATGATGAAACTTATTTGGAAACTGATGATTTTCTTACAGATGATTAATTGGTAGAGTCAAGCCATGAATAATTTTTCTTTCAGTGTTTTGTTAGAAATATTCTTTAAGTGTTTGGTTTGGAATTTTCTTTAGGTGTTTTTCTTAGGCTTTCTTGATTATGTTTGGATTCCTATTATTTTTGGCTATGAATATTTTATTAGGCTTTATTTTATTTATTTTATTTATTTGGTGTCCATTATATTTTTTTTCGAATTGATAAATGCTTCAAGACTTCAATCTGTCTTTACTTGACACATACCAATTTTATAATAACACATAACCTATTTAAGGCTATCTAGTTTGTTATGTGATCTGAGTTATAAACATGTTTATAGCAATATAGTTGAATGACGTATACAGATTTTATTTTACATATTATTTTTTTGTGGCCAAGCATAGTAACGTGCGTAATTTATTTATTAATTTTTGTTTCTGTAAATTCTTTAATGGACATTATGTTATGATATATGATGTATATGTGTTAAGAATATTGTGCAACTTGTATTGATTGGCAAACCGGTTCGACCATTCCGGTTTAGTGATGATGCGAAATATATAGAAGAATGATGTGTTTCTTCCAAGATAAATTTTTATTGTTCTCAGTGGAAGTTGGTTATTTACTTATCACCATAAAATACAAATAAGGACTTGCTTCCTTAAATTGTGAAAAAATATAAAGGGCATGTATGTAGGCCTATACATGTGCCATATGGATCATTTTGATTTATAAAATCGATGCATCGTCAAAATGATCATTAAAGACGCAACTTAAGATTAGCGTTATTAATGGCTCGGGTTATAAAATGCGAGCACGGTTTTCCAAATTAAATTATTAAAAATGGTGGTGAAAACTTCCAAGTATTGGGCGATTTTTGGAATAAGTGTTGAACATAAAAGTAGCCCATGTTCATACGCGAATTGCTTTTGTTGAAACGTTTATAAAACGTCTTCAGTTGATTGCAAAGCCAATAATATTATGAGAACAAAACTTTTAGTTTATGGGGCATGTTATGACATATGAATCGCATCTTGCCAACAATCTATAATGAATCCTCCCCGTTAGAATGGTTTTGGTCACAAACCAAATTTCCCATGTGAGATTTTGTAATTGTGTGATATATAGTAAATACACCACAACACACAAAATGGGATATTTAAATTGATAATTCATTCAGGGGGAGAGAATGAGCAGCGAGAAATATGGAATGAATTATGATATAGATGTTGATCCTCACATTAATGAATATGAACTTAAAGTTCAAGGGACAAATAACATTTCAGATATATAAAATGCCAGACATATTTAGTGACCTAAAGAAAGTGACTAGATCATATTATGCTGCTATTGCTCCAATTACAATGTGTGTCCCAACAGTAAAATCATTGATTGGTAGTAAGTCTATGGCACGTCTGCAGCGTGATAGACGAATCGATTCCAAATAAAAAGTCCTCGAATGAATAGATAAAATGGAGCAATAAATTAAGATGGTCGAATCGAGGTAATAAAGACCCCATAATAGTCTCTAAAAGAAAAACTAGACATGAAAGGATATTGAAAACCCCGGGTACATGAAAAAAAAACTTTGAGATCTCAACAAATGATAGAATATAATGTCTAGTAAAGTGTGGAATCGAAAAGAACTGAAACGACGTCGATAATACTGTATATAATAATGCGCATGATAAATACAAGGTGAGGATCTTGGATATCTACAAGAAGTGTAGTTGTAAAATGAATGGCCAAAGAATATAAAGACGCAAGTAACTAATGAACTATGAAAGTCTCTTATGATGAAACGTGATTATTGGGTGAAATCCATACACATGAATGTTATGAGAAAGGATATTTAATGTTATGTCTGGAAATATGATAAATAAGTTGTATGCGTCTAATATTATAAAACAAGAGCTCATTTTTGTTAAGATTCCTTAAGGAATATAGAATGCATGGAACACGTGTCATGATTTAAAATTCTCGAGAATAGTAGTTGATCAAATTGAACCACAGTAAATCAAATATTTCAATATTTTCAAGGTACAAAGGATATGGGTTTATATTTTACTAACCCGTCAAAACAAGTTTAGTTAGTTTTGCAGATGCAGGATATATGTTTAACTTACAATGATCGATCTCAACATGGATATATTGTTACAAGTGGCGAATATTTTTCCTGGCATTTGATAGAGCAAACAATCAAGGCGACTTCATCAATCCATACATAAATTCTGGAAAGGAGATAGCAACTATTGCATGAAGATAATGTAGCATACCTTGCTATATTCAAGTAACGTTACATCAAAGGCGACAAGACACTTCTCATTCCAGTGATGATTTTGTTGACCTATTTACAAGATACCAAGTGATGTAGTCATCAGAGGGAGATAATACGCGCTGCACTCTTTTTGTCCTTAGTCATGGTTTTGTCCCACTGGGTTTTCCTGGCAAGGTTTTTAATGAGGCAGCATTCCCTAAGCGTATTAACAATATGGACATCCAAGAAGGAGTGTTATGGATAATTATTAGTGGATGTCCATATAACCCATAATAGGCCCATGACCCATGTTAGATATTAGGGTTTTTGCCCTAATGTTTGTCTATATATACTCTTTGTAAATCTCATAGTTAATAATCAATAAGAAGAAAATTCATTCCCTCAATTCTTGTTCAGAACAATAACCTTTTTATTTATTTTTTGGAAGGCGAATTTCATTTTTTTTGGTTTAGAGTCGCACCCGCCACATTGGCAGGCCCTCATCCACTACATACCCAGACTATGTTGTTTGAACCGGGTCCACGCTAGCATAGTGAGGATTTTTAACGGCTATCGCCCGAAAACCGTACCGCCTCCACATGAGTTTTCTCGCTAGAGTAACGGCCGGATGAAAACCGGGGCCGGCTCGGATTCGAACTTGTGCAACATTGGCTCATAGGCTCTCCTCTTCATTGCCTAATACCAACAGAGCTTTGTGGCCCTCATGTGAGGACTTCACCCAAACCGGTACTACTCTCACACGGGCTCGTTTAACTGACTAAGCGTTAACCACTAGACCACAAAGAAGTTGATATTTTGAAGGGTAAAAGATATAGAATACCATCGTACTTTCAAAAAAATACCTAGTTGAACCATTTACTTTTTTATTGCTTACTTGACCAACGAACTTTCAAATTTTAATTCGACTTGAAACATTTCTTTAGACCGTTAGTCTTCATGTAGCAACGTTAGTCCTATTAGTCAACGAACGTTTGCAAAGTTAGTCCTTTTATACTAACGATTGTTTTTAATTAACTAAAAATTTGGAAAAAAATTTTAAAAAAATTCGAAAAAATTTTAAAAATTCAAAAAATTTAAAAAAATTCGAAAAACTTATAAAATTTCGAAAAAAATTTAAAAAAATTCGAAAAATTTATAAAAATTCTAAAAATTTATAAAAATTCAAAAAAAATTTAAAAATTCAAAAAAAATTTAAAAATACGAAAAAACTTATAAAAATTTAAAAAATTTATAAAAATTCGAAAATATTTTAAAAATTCGAAAAGTTTATAAAAACTCAAAATTTTTTTATAAAAATTCGAAAAGTTTATAAATTTCGAAAAAAATTTAAAAAAATTCGAAAAGTTTATAAATTTCGAAAAAAATTTAAAAAAATCCGAAAAATTTATAAAAATTCAAAAAATTTATAAAAAATTTAAAAAATTTACAAAAATTTATAAAAATTCAAAAAATTTATTGAATTTTTTATAAATTTTTTGAATTTTTTTAAATTTTTTTCGAAATTTATAAACTTTTCGAATTTTTATAAAAAGATTTTAAAAATTCGAAAAATTTACAAAAATATATAAAAATTCAAAAAATTTATTGAATTTTTTATAAAAATTCGAAATTTTTTTATAAAAATTTGAAATTTTTATAAAAATTGGAAATTTTATAAAAAAATTTTGAATTTTTATAAAAATTCAATAAATTTTTTGAATTTTTATAAATTTTTGTAAATTTTTTAAATTTTTTATAAAATTTTTGAATTTTTATAAATTTTTCGAATTTTTTTAAATGTTTTTCGAAATTTATAAACTTTTCGAATTTTTATAAAAAAATTTTGAGTTTTTATAAACTTTTCGAATTTTTAAAAATTTTTCGAAATTTTATAAGTTTTTTCGAATTTTTAAAATATTTTCGAATTTTTATAAATTTTTGAAATTTTTATAAGTTTTTTCGAATTTTTAAAATTTTTTTGAATTTTTATTGAATTTTTATAAATTTTTCGAATTTTTTTAAATTTTTTTCGAATTTTTAAAATATTTTCGAATTTTTATAAATTTTTGAAATTTTTATAAGTTTTTTCGAATTTTTAAAATTTTTTTGAATTTTTAAAATTTTTTTGAATTTTTATAAATTTTTTGAATTTTTATAAATTTTTCGAATTTTTTTTCGAAATTTTATAAGTTTTTCGAATTTTTATAAATTTTTTGAATTTTTAAAAATTTTTCGAATTTTTTTAAATTTTTTTCCAAATTTTTAGTTAATTAAAAACAATCGTTAGTATAAAAGGACTAACTTTGCAAACGTTCGTTGACATCGTTAGTATAAAAGGACTAACTTTGCAAACGTTCGTTGACTAATAGGATTATCGTTAGTATAAAAGTACTAACTTTGCAAACGTTCGTTGACTAATAGGATTAACGTTGCCACATGAATACTAACGGTCTAAAGAAATGTTTCAAGTCTAATTAAAATTTGAAAGTTCGTTGGTCAATTAAGCAATAAAAAAGTAAATAGTTCAACTTGATACTTTTTTGAAAGTACGATAGTATTCTTTAGCTTTTACTCTATTTTAAAAGATTGAACTTTTTGTTATTTTATCGCATATAAAAATTAACATTTCATCTTTACCAACTTTAAACTTAAAAGTTGACACTAAAAAATTCCACAATGATATGTTTACAATAACATGTTCAAGTTATAAATCTATTCATAATACTATAAGATTAGGCCCTCTAATTTATTGTGGAGGCGTCAAGATTGCATTGAGTACAAGTTACCTAATGCTCGAAATTAAATACAGAAAATAGAGTTTCATTATGCGGAGGCTTCATGCGTAAGTACCTTGATTTAATGTTCATGCTTAAGTGGTAAGTACATATGAGTTATATTTAGTGTTTCAAATGTAAATGATTGAAACCATAAGAAGTGTTGCTAGCCTTTATTTTCATTTAATCATTTGCTCATTTCATTTGCCTTCAAATAAATGTACAAACCCTTGAACCACCATCATTGAATACTATAAATAACACCATTTGGTCTTTGTTACTGATGTGTGTGTGTGTGTGTGAAACTTTAATTTGTGTGTAGTTTGATGATTTTTTATGAATCACATGTTTGTTGTTAGTTTATTATTGTTTGTGTGTAAATTCAGTGCAACACCAACTAACCAATTTCCTTTTGATCTCTACTTTTTGTTTCTAGGCACATGATGAGAATGAAATGGATCGCATGCTAGCAATTGATGGCATTGAACTCATTGGCATCAATAACCGTAACCTTGGTATGTACCCCGGCCCATCTGTTTTTATGGCTCAAGATCTGTGAATTAACAAGCTTGCTAATTAGATAAATAGTTTTGAAATAGATATTGACATGATCATATTTTTCAGTCAATAGTTTTTTCATATTTTTTCTTATAGTGTGATAAAGTTCTTTTTGGTGTAGCTTCTCACCTATGGAATTGAATTTAGTTGGTTAATGTAAAATTTCTCCGTCCAATGAAAGTGTACTATCCATATTAATGTTACGTGCAATGGTTCATGTAGAAATATTGACTTGATTAACGCAAGGGGGTATACGTGCAAAGGTAAGCAAATGGTTAACTTGCTTGCATGTGAAGTCGGTTGATAGTCCAGCTTTGAAGTTTATGGAAGACAAATGGATGTGTTGTTGCCTGAGAAGGAACCGAGGGTTAGATCTGCTAACCTATTTTAAAATTTTGGGTTGGTTAGTAGTTTATTAATGTTATTCTTGCAGGTATTGATAAGTGGTTAGTGACGCTAACGGGGTATATCAAGATGTTGATAACAAAACAAAGTGGAAGATGGAGACGGAGTGGATAATATCTCCACATTTATGAAAGAACTGTCAAAAAATTAGGCATGCAAGATAATGAAAATCATATGTAAACAAGGTTTATAATTAGTGTGACAAAGCTTTGATGAATATTAATGGTGGCTTGAATCTTGCTTTTATTTTATTTTTCCTTCTACTTAAGCAGTTTAAGAGGTTGCAATGTATCCACCCCATGACATTAGAAATAATACAAAATCAAAGTTGAATTGATGGAAAGTATAACTAGACAAAATTAATATTTTGAGAATTTATTTTAATCTACGTTATTTTATAGGGATTTGAGGGTCTCTTTACCAATGGTTACTATATGGTATTAATTGAAGTTCACAAATTATTTGTTTTAATTTTGATCTTACAAATATGTATAAAATTTGATGTTGTTATTAATGAAAAGATGAGTTTTGGAATGTTTGTAGGGACATGAAAGTGAGAATGTGTCGTAATTAGTGGGAAGGGGTAATCTTAGGCTCCATTTTTTGTATCGAATTCATTTTAATGTGGAGTAATCAAGATACTCAAGATGGAGTCCCATTGCATATAGTACAAGATAGCTAATACTCGAAATTCAATGCAACCTCATAATAACTATACAATCATGAAAGGAGATGAAGTGCAAGGGTTGCCCGAATTGATCACATGGCATTTAGTATAGAATTAAAGTCGGCTAGATGAAGTGCAAGGGTTGCGAAAGGTTGCAAGAATAATTAATGATATAACCTAATTCATGCCTATATAAACCGGCCAAAATCACATTTAGTATGTACAGATTCACACATCTTTTAGATCTTTGATTGTTGGTAGCGGTATGTAAATTCTCTTTTGCAACATTTAGGACATGATTCACACATCTTTTAGATCTTTGTAATTAACCCGACCTTCTTTTTTTTCTTAATTTAGTTATCATACGCAGGTACCATGCAACTCACACAAGATAATGCATGCTTAGATAAATGGAACCAAAGACTGGGATACCAACTATTTTCTTTGTTTCATACATATTTAGGTGATCGTTATAGATAAGCATATATATAGATATATGTATTATGTTAATGCATTTTCATATACAAGTAATTTATGTGCGTTTTCTATTGATGTAGCTCACATGTGCGAATTGATTCAAGAAAATGTACACGAGCATGTATGTAAAGCAACATTTAAATGGTTAAATGATACTTTTTAGTGTGATTAGTTTATGTAAGTAGTTGCTTTCGAATGCTCTTTGAGAAATATTAGAATGAATTTATTGTGTGCAATTGAATTATTATTGAAAAGAAGAAGGTTTGCGCATCGCAAATTGTTTTCTTTTTCTATATGTAGAATCATTAGTAAGAAACCAATATTGACGCCCATTAAATGAGTTTGCCATAATAGCAAAATACAACATATTAAAAATATCACATTGAGTAACGAATAGAAAGGAAAAAATACATAATTTTGACTTAAAGCCATTTGTAAATTATAATATCAAATAAAAAAGTTGAGTCTTAAACATAAGCAAAAGTTCAAACTTTTATCGAAAAAAAAAACCAGTGCATTTAATGTGAAGTATATACAACATCAAGATGGAAGTGCAAGGCTTGCCGGAATTGATCACATGATATTTAGTAATTAGTAGAGAATTAAAAGTTGGTTATTGATTGAGATGAAGTTGAAAAGGTTGCAAGAATAATTGATAATTTAACCTAATGCAATATATATAGATATATGTATTATGTTAATGCATTTTCATATACAAGTAATTTATGTGTGTTTTCTATTGATGTAGCTCACATGTGTGAATTGATTCAAGAAAATGTGCACGAGCATATATGTAAAGCAACATTTAAATGGTTAAATGATATTTTTTAGCGTGATTAGTATATGTAAGCATGCAACTTGAATAATGAATATAAAAGGAAAAGTACATAATTTTTGCTTGAACCCATTTGTAAATTAAAAAAATTAAGTTTAAGACATAATAGTGGAGTCCAAAAGGTTTTAGGAATTATTAATAGTGTATTAATTAATATTCATTTGGTTAGCTATTTGGAATTGAGTTTATTGATAAAATTTATTAATATTAGTTAGACTTCAATGTTAATTTCCAATGAAATTAGTTGTACAATAAAATGAGATGAAGCTAACTTTAGTTTTTAATCATAAACTTTATAAATAAATACTAATATGTTATAAAAATATTAAATATAAAAATCACCAAACAACTAATGGCATACTTACAACAGATGTAATACAATCATAACTTACGAACCTAATAAAAAAAATAATTAACGCAAATTACACTATAACAAATAAGAAAAAACCAGTGTGCTTCGTATTACCATGCAAAAATCATATAATGCAAAATTATTGTTGGGTTACGTAATAGGCCAAAACAATCAAAGGAAATTACATCAAGCGTATGACAATTTAATAACGACAACCCCATTTAGAAAATATAAAGACCAAAAAACCAAAACAATATCAACCATTTTTATATTTTTAAACAACAAAATAAAAATGTTTCATACAACATACTAAACTAAAAATACAAATTCACTCGACAATACACAAAAACAATACGCGCAATTAACAATTAGATTAAAAGCCTATGCGTAGTACGGGTTCAGCATGCCTCGAGTTATAAATTTATTCATAAAATTGAGCCATGGGAAGTTAATTAGAATGACATTGAATGAAGAAAATAAAAGGTTTACAAATTCTTTTATCCCGCGTATTTTTTATTATTATTATTATTATTTTTTAATTACTTTTATAAATTATTATTGACTAAAAATACAAACAACTTAACATGTCCTTTCTACTTGTTGGATAAAAAATAGAAGATGATATATATAAAAGCTATTACTAGTATTTGTTTATTGTTAACCAACTGGGCTAGCTCAGTTGGCTACTAAGATTCATTAGAGGCTTGAGGAGGGGAGGTTTGTTTAAGGGAGGTCTCAAGTTCGAGTCTCACCCGAGACTTTTACCCTTTCAGACGGAATAAAAGAAAGTACAGGGGGAGTTCAAGGTCAGCATACTACCCAATTGAATGTCACTGCTACCTGAACGACTAACTACAAGCCGTTTAAAAAAAAAAAAACAAACAAAAATAAAAACAAAATTTTGTTTATTGTTTTTAGATAATGAATTTGGACTGAAAATTATTTTTCGTTATTAAATAAGCCATTAAAGAACATGGTATAAGTAACCACCGTTGCAGATATGTATATAAGCTATTAAATTGCCGAACTGTGTATCAAAACTCACGATTAAACTTACTAACTTTTTACGGGTCTGAGCCTTGGTTCTACAAAACTGCAGAAATCAATCATTACAGCAAACTTACTTACCAAACTAACAATAAGGCTGAAGGGAGTGGTGTCGCCGGGGGTGAGGCGACCAATCATTGGGTCGCCGGGTGGGGGCGGTGTTTTGGCCGGCGAACCAAGGCGAACAAGAAGGGAGTCAAAGGAGGAGGTGGCGAACCAGGGGGGTCGCCTGGGGGTGGATTTTGGCCGGAATCGTCAGGTGGGGGTGGTGTTCACGGCGATAGGGGGCGAACCAGGGTGGATTTTGGCCGGAATCGCAGGTGAGTCGCTCGACTCCCTTCAGTCTAAGTTATAGGCTGTAATATAGACAATGTTGGGACAATACGATATATAAGACCACTTGCATCAACTGCGTCAAAGTGGCGTTAAGTTGTAATTTTGGGCCATTTAACGCACATTACTATGCGTTATCCAATGTGAGCAATTGAGTTAAAGCTGCGTTAACGGAGTGCGTTACCCGGTTAACGTAGCGTTAAGCTACTTTTTGTAAAATTTTTTTTTTTTTTTTAAAAAAAAAAAAAATTCACTTTGGCCTCCTTTTAAGGGTAGATTGTGTAAAAATATTTGATATAAAGTTGAGTTAAGGTGTGTTAAAGCTGAGTTATTGATGTGTGCGTTAAAGCTGAGTTAAGTTAAAGGGTGAAAAAACTGACGTGACATGCCTTAAAATTTAAAGCTGAGTTAACTGATATGAGTGGCCTAATAGCTTGAAGCTCTACTAACCAACCAAGAATTGTACAAAATTGATTCTCCACTGGGTTACCTAGTTTTGTACAGCCAGCCAACCAATCTATCTCATTTTGCAAATAATTAAAAGCGAAAATTACTTCAAATGCCCTTTTTTTTTAAATGAATTGTCTTGTAGAGGTATAACTTTTTTGCAATATCCAAAAAGTCCACCTACATCGCTGCCTACTAGCAGCGATGTCAATTCTCAACACGCGTCCAATCCATATTAATCGCAAATGAAAATAAAAAGCCACATCACCATTTCGCTGCCAACTAGCAGCGATGTCAATTCTCAACACGCGTCCAATCCATATTAATCGCAAATGAAAATAAAAAGCCACATCACCATTTCGCTGCCAATAATCAGCGAATTCCTTTTTGGCAAATTAAAAACAAGAATTAATTACATTTTTGGTCCTTATGGTTTACCGGGTGTAACGGTTTTGGTCAAATAGTTTAAAAAGTAACGAATTCTGTCCAGAATCCGACGACCAGTAACAGGTTTAGTCCAATTTTTGGTCCGCCGTTAGTTTGACCAATTTTGACTGTTAAATCTGAGGGCATTTTTGTCTTTTCATTTATATTGTTAAATAAAAGAGTTAACTACATTATTTTTTGTCCTTGTGGTTTGTCGAGTGTTTCACTTTTAGTCCAATAGTTTTTATACGCATGTTTATATACATTTTTACTTATGTTTTTATCTATGTTTTAATCTATGTTTTTATTTAGGCTTTTATAAACGTTTTTATATATGCTTTTATATATATATATATATATATATATATATATATATATATATATATATATATATATATATATATATATATATATATATATCTACGTTTTTATCAACACTTTTATATACATTTTTATACACGTTTTTATCTACGCTTTTATCTACGTTTTTATATAAGTTTTTATGCACATTTTTATACACATATTTTTATACACGTTTTTATACACATTTTTAAATATGTTTTTATATACGTTTTAATCTATGTTTTTATTTACGCTTTTATATACATTTTTATCTACCTTTTATTATACGTTTTGTATACATTTTTTTTATTTTATATATCTACGTTTTTAACAACGCTATTATATACATTTTTATATACGTTTTTATATACGTTTTTATATACGTTTTTATCTACGTTTTTATATACGTTTTTATATACGTTTTTATATACGTTCTACGTTTTTAAATACGTTTTAAAAAATGTAGATAAAAACGTATATAAAACGTATATAAAATGTACATAAAACGTATATAAAAGCTAAGATAAAAATGTAGATTAAAACGTAGATAAAAATGTAGATAAAACGCATATAAAAAACATATATAAAAATGTATATAAAAACGTAGATAAAAACGTATAAAAAACGTGTATAAAAACGTGTATAAAATGTGTGTATAAAAATGTAAATAAAAACGTGCGTAATTAGTCAAACTAACGGTCAAGAAAAAATTGGACCAAACCTATTACGGGTCATCGGATTCTGGATTGAATCCGTTACTTTTTAAATTATTAGACCAAAACTGTTATATCCGATAAACCGCAAGGACCAAAAATGTAATTAACTCTAAAAACAAAAAAACTCTTGATTAAATAAAGAGAATATCACCATGCCAAGTCACCATTTCACATACATATGGTCGGGAAATGCATTTCCATTTTTCTAATTAAATAAAGTGAATATCAAAAAGTGCAAAATTCATCCTTCAACTTTTGGATATTTACAACTTTTTTATATAACAAACTTTATTCGTCAAATATCTATCAAATGTCTAGCTAATTTGCTAATAAAAAATATACCGTTGCGAAGAGCTCTGTATTACGAACAAAACGAGGCCAATATCGATGTGCTTTTGACGTACGTACTATTTAAACAAAATGTTAAAGTTTTTTTTTTTTAAAAAAAAAAAAAAAAAAAAAAAAAAAACTTTCAAAACACACTCTTAAATCACAAGGACTAAAGACATACAATTCTATGAAAGAGGAAAATCGTTGGAATGACCGGAATATCGTTTGAGAAATAAACGATATTCCGGTCATTCCGAAACGATTTTCCTCTTTCATACAATTGCATGTCTTTGGTCTTTGTGATTTAAGAGTGTTTTAAAAGTTTTTTTTGTTTTTAAAAAAGGGAGAATTTCATATATATCCGTCATTTGTTTCAAAATTTCATATAGATCCAACCTAATTTAAAATTTTCATATATATCCAATCTAAAACTTAAAATTTTCATATATGTCCAAATACCCAATTTATATATATTTAAAAGCTTAAAATACATATTTATTATCATTTATATATAATTTATATATGCCATACTATATTACACTATGAAAATTTGGTAATTCTCTTTTAATGGTCTGTGATAAAAGTTAGGGGTATCAATTTGTGACAGACACGAAACATGACATGAGACCGGCATAAAAAATGCGTAGTCTCATGTCATAAAAAATACGTAGTTATCATTGTGGCCCAAAGTAAGATATGAAACTAAAACCTTTATTCACAAAATGATATCTACTTGCATAATAAAGGGTGTAATTAAACTGGCACAAAATTTAGAGGGGTGTTTTGGATTTCTAACTAAATTTGGTTTAGGCTTATTGCGTTTCTATGATAATCTCTAGTGTTTTGATAGTAAAACACTGCTTATGATTATCTGTTTATTTGAGGGTGGCTTCAAAAGCATATCCAAACACCAATCCTGCAATTCCTTTTGTTACAGCTACGTATCCCCTTCTTATTTCCGGTTAACATAAACAGTTGATATACACAATCCGATCAAATATCTCTGTCGCCACCGTCACCACCACTCTGATCAAACAGACACACACTCACATCAAACACACAATCCGATTAAACACACGCCATTGGATTAGGGCATCAGTGGAATCACGCAAATTATGTTGTTCAAAAAATCCGTGTTATGTCGTTATTCAAATCACGCAAACGAATCTTCTTATTCAGGTTATATATAAATTTCATTCAGCTCATTTTAAGCTTATTTCTTTCTTATTTTATCTGTTTTTTTATCTATACGAGTATGATATTTAGTTTTTTTTGTAAATATGTGTAAAATTAGAGCATTTGTGTAGATTCAGAACTGTGTAGATCAAAATCAATTATGTAATGATTTTTGAAGTTTTGACAAAAAATGCATCAAAGATGCGTTTATTTAAATTTCTCACCATGTGTTTGATAAAATGTATGAACAAGATTTTATGAAATGCGATGCATTAATTTAAAGCATGTGTGTTTAATATTGAATGTTATGAAATCTTAGGGTATCTGTGTGTATATTTGCAGCATGAGATTACACATTAGGGCATCGGATTGTGTTAGTGCATCTATGTTTATGGTTGCTGCATCAGGTTAAATGTTTGTATGTTTGGTGCATCGTTGAACATATTAGAGCATCAGTGAGTATTGCTTAGGGCATCACTAAGTATGATTAGTGTATCATCAGACATATTAAGGAATCAGTGTGTATGTTTGGTGTATTTGTTTGTATGTTTAGTGCATCGTTAGGCATAGTAGGGCATCCATTTGTATGTTTAATGCATCGTTGGAAATACTTGGGTATTTGTTTGTATGTTTAGTGCATCGATGAACACATTAGGGCATCAGTGAGTATGACTAGTGTAGTGCATCGTCAGACATTATATAAACAAGTGTAGATGATTGGATTATAAGGAATTTAATGTAGTGCATATTTTTGTTAGATTAGAGCATCGCGAGATAGATTAATGCATCCATTGTGTATTATTAGAGCACCACGAGATAGATTAATGCATCCATTGTGTATTATTAGAGCATCACATGACATGTTTCGTCATTTTTGTTTGATTAATGCATCAGATGAATTGTTACAGCATCTGTTTGTGTGATTAGTGCATCAAAATATGTTTAGTGCATCGTTGAACACATTAGAGCATCAGTGAGTATGATTAGGGCATCAGTGTTAGTGGTTGCCGCATCAGGTTAAATGTTTTATGTTTGGTGCATCGCTGAACATATTAGAGCATCAGTGAGTATGATTAGTGCATCAGTAAGTATGATTAGTGCATCAGTGAGTAATGATTAGGGCATCTATGAGTATGATTAGTGCATCAAAAAGGTAGATATTAGGGCATCTATGAGTATGATTAGTGCATCGAAAATGTAAATATTAGTGCATCAAAAAGGTAGATGTTTGAATGGTTGTACCTTATCTGAGCTTTGGTCCGGGTATATATCATATAATGTGACTGATTCTATGCTTTATGTTTTCATTCAAACTTAATAAAAAATAAAATAGCAATATATAGAGCAGGGGGCACCATTTTCTATTTCGTTGGCGGAAGAACTAGTCAGATACTTGAGACAATGCCTTCTTATATATAATTTATTGTATAGCTTCAATTGTGTAATATTCACAGAAGTAGCTCTTATACAAGCTCTTTAAATGTTAAATGTATCTTGCGTTATCTGCTTATGTCTAACTGATTCATCAAGCTTAATTCTTGGATTCAGTGCTAACTATTACTATAAATGTTTGTTCTCTAGTGACAGAAGCTGAGCTGGAGAGATTAAAGCATGCATTGAAACTTCTTTCTGAAGCTGAGAAACAATTAAGATTCTCCACTGAACGGTCAACATGGTTCACAACATTCCTTTTACAGCTTGGCTCCGTCCCGTCAACGGATCCCACTCCTTCAGGAAGCAGTAGAAGACAAAGCTCGTGGACTACTGATGATGAACCATCTGCTACTTTTAAAGACATTTATTTCCAAAAACAAACACCCCAAAAGGCTACTCCCATGTACCCCCCCCCCAAACCAAGTTATAGAGATTCAACTAGCCCAGAAGATGCACTACTACCAATGAGGCAAACCATTTGCTGGTACATCTGCAGAAAAAGGGACTCCTGGATCATTGAATCCATTCAAAGCCGAGAGGAATCAAGTCTTTCCCTAAGATGCCAGTGGTCAAATGGCGTTAATTGATCCATCACAGCAGCAATGAGAATATGAGTTGACCTGTGAACTCAATCTTTTGAAGATTAATGAAAGGAAGGCGATTTCAAAGGAATATATTGGCAATCATTATCCTAAAACACCAAGCTTGCACGATAGTAAGAGCATGTGAGTGGTCACAGTTTGTCATTTTTTAACATAATAGGAAAGTACTTTTGGTCGATTTATTCTTTTATGAACGGCTTTCTCAAAATCAGCCTTTAAAGGCCTATGTTTCAATCTTAAAAATAATTTCTTAATTTGATAGTGCTTTCCTAAAACAGAAATCAATTTAAAGTGTGTTCCATTAACATGTAATGTGTACCTTTTTGCTTGATAAAAAATGATTTGGATCTCACGCTAAAACAAAAAACTTGTTACAACCTTATGCAAAGATTGCTAAAATTGCTTCAATTTTGTTTATACAGGGGATACGAATCTGGATCACGAGGTGGTGGTTGCTTCTGTTTTAACAAACCTAGGCAGAACCGCAGGGGAAAGGTAAATTCTTATAAACAGACGTGGCAATACGGGTAGTTAAGGTTGGGTAAGTTTGCACGGGCCAGTTCGGTTGACCAAAGCACTCTGCTTTTGTATATAGGGTTACAATGGCTAATTGTGCCAATCAAATGTTTAATGCTTAAATAAAGTTGATGCTCGTTACATTAATAAAGTCCTCCTGTTAACTATTGTGTCTTATCTTGGTGCATCTATTAACAATTAGTGCATCTGTTAACAGACACACTAGGTAATTATGGTGGATTTGTTAACAGATTGGTGCATCTGTTACAACAGTGTTACCACTAGGTAATTATGGTGGATTTGTTAACAGATTGGTTTCCTTCTTCCTCTCTCAGGTCGGAGCTGCACTTTCGATTGTTTACATATCTGGACTGCTGTGATGTTTGTTGGATGTGGACAGTAGTATATTGATCTGAAGAAGTTGAATATCAAGTTTATTGTGAAGACTTTGATTAAATGAGTGTGTGCATGATGTCTGGAGTGGGTTTCGTTTTTATTTATGTCCTCGATCTGCATGACATCTTTACTTGTATAATAATTCAGACAGCTTATAAGCAATTAGCTAGAACTTGTTATTTGAACATGAAATGTGTGTAGTAAAATTTTCTTCTTTAAGCTAAATTTGAGTTCTTTTTACTTAATTTGAAACAAGTTTTAACAGTGTAGATGGTTAAATAAACTAGTATTCAGCAACAACTTAAAGTGATATGATTACATTAAACACAATCTCTTATAGCACGAGAAGTGTGCGCGCGTGCGCGTTCACTGGTGGAAGAGGCACAATAATGGGAGAGATCATGGTTGCAAAAGCGGACAAAAGTGAAGTGGACACAACAAATTCTTTTGCATCTCTTTTTCTTGTATCTTGTTATCTGACCACAATTATCTAATATTCTGTAATATATAAGCTAGAGTTTGATTATTTTATTCTCAAATATCAGTTGATCAATGTGTTTATAAATAATTGTGGTGCTTTACGAAGCAAACCAGACCACACAGGAGCACCAAAATTCATATAATAGTAATGAGGCAAAGAAGGGCTTAATTTATTCCACTACTCGCCTTTAAAGACATAGGTTAAAAGTGTTAACACAATCGAAATCAACGTTACAGATCCTCTCATACAACATAACGAAACTTCAAGGAAAGGTTCAAGTCACTAGATAGAATCAAGCATACAAAATCTAATAAATTTAAAATCCTACAGAGTTGAACAAGTGAGGATGTGTGATTTGAATTTCTACAGCTCATTGATAACCTCCTCTTGAGGTGTGTGAATCAAATCGATCATCCTCCATATCTGCACATTCGACCATAAAAAGAAAAGGTTTAGTATCCGGTTATAATATGAGATCATGTAACTGAGGAGAATAATGCAGTAGAAACCAATCCTACCTGCAGTGTTCCACCTCCACCAGTACTACTATAAAACCAAAAGGTGTTTAGAAGCCTAGAATCTCTAAAACCATTTTGTTAATGCAAATAATGTTCTAAAAACGTTATTTATATCTTTCGATAACTCCACGTTTTGATGATAACAAAATGTGAAAACACTTTACATCAAAATTAACGTAAACAAGTTTTTAGTCGAAATATCCCGTTTCTACGTAAATCACTCTAGGTATGAACAAACAAATTTACAACTTGACAAATGATCAAAGAAGTGAATTTGTGTTTCAAACTTCATATTTTTAATGTGACAAAACATTTTTTCAAAAATATACCTTACAAGTTATTGGGAAAATAGGTTTAAAAATCATAACAGCTATTTCCCCCCCCCCCCCCCCAAAAAAATCACCTCTAAACTTCCCCAAATAAACTTTCACCACTAAAAAAAAAATTAGAGCGTCCTTGTCTGGCACGGTACCACTAAATTTAGTGGTACCGTGTGGTATTTAGTGGTACCGTAACCCTATAACGGGAAAATTTCTTCTGCCTATAAATACCAGCCCTCTTCACAGTTTTTGGGCATCCTTTTTCACACACAACTTTCTGAGTTTAAAACTCTTATCACATCTTCTCTCCTTTGATCATTTAGTTTAGTTTTCTTTTGTTTAAAGAGTGATCCAATCATCCAACCAAGTGATCACCTTCATTCCTCTACAAGTGTAAGAGAAGAACACAAAGTATCAAGAAGATTTAAAGTGTTGCAGTTATAGTTAGTGCACTTGTAACATATTGTTACATACTTGTTGTATCCTAGCATACACCAAGTTGATATTTCTTTTGTGTAGTTTGTGAGAGTAGATCATTGTGATCTTGTTGAGATCTTGGAGATCTCTTGTAGCTTGTGTGCTTGAGTGTTGATCAAGTGGATCAAGGGTAGATTGTGTCAAGTGTGTTGATTGTGTGATTTAGTAAGGATCGTGTGGATCGGTAGATTGGTACTAGCTAAGATTAGTACTCGACATTTAGCTTAGTGTCGAAAATAAGGATAAGCGACGTTGTACGGTTTTCTCCGCCTTAAAGGAGCTTTGTTGACATAGTGCTTAGAACTCTCGAGTTTGGTACTCAGGGAGTGGAGTAGGGCGAAGAAGAGCTTCGTGACCAAACCACTATAAATCTCGCTGTCTCGGTTTGATCTTTCCACCTCATTTCTTTATACTTATTGTTTATATTAGATAGTATAGTTTAGTGTTCATATTGGTGTTGATTAATTTCACAAAAGAATCGAATCAAAGTTTTTCACAAATAAAGTGTTGGGAATAAAATGTTCAAGTCAAAGAGCCTGCTGGATGATGTATTGAGCCTGCTAGTTGATTTTGAAGAAGTTGAAGATGTACTAACAGTACCTTCTGGGTGAGAAGGTACTGCTAGTTAATGAAGGTCCTGCCAAGTTGATGATCAAGTTGATAGATATTTATTTGTAGATATTTGTTGTATTATTAGTCTTTGTACAATGTAATACGTTATGTAGAAGTAGTTCAGTCTTCCATGTTTGTGCAGAAGAATATACAGAGTAGTTTACATTGGTAGTTGTATTTAATTGTAGGCTAGAAAAGTCCAAGTATCTTATTATATTACACAACTTGACAACTTGTAATGAGGGGTCCTTATCCTATAAAAGGATCCCTTAGTCACCACCTTTGTAGTAATCTCTTGTCCAACTAAGCACTTAGCAATATCCAAAAACAGAACATCTCTCTAGTAACTTAGTTACTAATTCACAAATCCTTAACAAACCAAAGATTCAAGGTTACTTTGTAATCCTGGTGATAGTTAGATCATCCGTATTATTTCATCAATAATATTGAATCGTTTTGTGTTACTAAAGTTGTGTTCATTGTTCATTATAACTCACGTTTACATATTCACCACCTTTGTGTTCTTTTAAGTGTGTTATAGTAGATTCCGCATACTAAAACACATTCATTCATAAATATCTCAAACACATTATTAAGATTCACATCCCAAGTGTTTGTATAATCCTCCTGATGCGTGGTTTTGCAACCTTACAACAGGTTTTACCTCTCGAGGGATCTCAAGAGGCTTACAACCCCACCAGGCAGTGTACCTGACCGATGTAGTATAGTGTAGTGGTAAGTACGGGGGATTGATCGTTCTCCACAGGGAATAGTGTTCGTTAGGTATGAAAGACTACTCTAATAGGTCTAAGGGTTGAAGAAGATTCTTTTTGTATTTTTTTATAATTTTATGAAAGCAAGTAAAATCTCGGGTTTGAAAGAGTGGGCGGAATTAGTTGCTAGTCAACTAACCCAAATTACTACGAATGCAAATAAAATAAAATAACTGAAAGTAAAATGTTGGTGAAAACTAATGTGTAGAGAAATGTGTTCACTTAGATTTCCTTACTCCCTAACTATCTTTTACCGGTTGATTAGTGTGTATTAGTTGCGAGGATGACGGGTGTATTCCTTAATACCAATCGTGGGGTGGCGTACGTACTTCCCCAACTCTACAAGCTCCTACTTCACTCCTATGTCGAGCCGGCTAGGAAGCTCCTAACATGGGATCACTAGAATTCGCTTGTGCATTAAATACAACCATAAAAACCTTTAGTACGCATTTGGTTCATGTTTCTTAAGACGTTCAAGCAAGTTACCGAATAGGAAGTTAGCCAGTTTTCTTAAGCCTAACATAGATAAACAATCATCCAATACAACTAATAACACACTAATAACCAATAATCAATAGCTAGGTTTCATTAGATCTAAGCAAACACAAGATAAATCTAGCCTAACATGTTAAACAAAAGACAAGAACAAGATAAAATCAAACAACACATAGACATATTGAATGATTAATTGATAACTTATCTTTCAATGTAACATGGAAGATCTCAAGGCAAAAAGCCTTGAAAAAGATGCTAAAATCGTCTTAGGGTTTTCTCCCAAAAATTCCACACTAAGTCCTCTCCCTCATGACAAAGAATTGCAAAACTATATATAGATTTTTACATCTGACGGCGTCACCTTATGGAGTGTGACGCTGTCACCTCGCCGCTTCTAGGGTTCCCGGATGGCCTTCTTGACGCCGTCCCTCTTTAGCTCTCCAAAATCCGTTCTGGCTTATCAAGGCTTGACGCCGTCAGACCTTGAACGTGACGCCGTCCCTCTTTGAATTAAGCCGTGACGCCCTTGATCAGGTTAAAGCGTGACGCCGTCAGAATTTACATGCAATTTTCACTGGCTTATCATGAGTAAATTTCACATCCACCTTTTCTTGCCAAGCCATGACGCCGTCCAGAGTAAAATCTGACGCCGTCAAAGGTAACTTTTAGCCGATTTTTGAGACTTTGTCGTTTTCTTCGCTTTTATGCTCCAAAAACGTCCAAAATGCCTCCTTTTCTAGATTTCTCCTCAAAAGTACCTAAAATGACAAAAGGAACGATTTAGGGCAATATTTGATCAAATAAATACGATTTAGGGCTTAAATGACCCCTTAAAAGCGGTACACTTTTCGCTTCATCAAATACCCTTACACTTGAGATTTGCTTGTCCTCAAGCAAATGCGCTTTTATTCTAATCAAAATACAGGTTAGGGGTCATTTAATGCAAACATAAAAGTAATTACAACAAATAATCATTCCACTTCAATCATAATAAGCACGGAGATTATAAACTAGCACCTCACAAGTAGTGTTTAGATACTCACATCTCTCAAGTGTCATCAAAATAAATCTCATAAATGAAAACGGATAATATCTCTCACTACCTGTCATAGCAAATAGATTACCATAGGCTTGGGAAAGGATCGAAAACCTCCTCCACTAGGCGTAAGCACCTAAGATAAACTATCAAAGAGGGCTTTTACATGGGTTATAACGTTAGGTGTAGGGAAAAGGAAAACACGGTTTTGTTGGATAAAGGATATTTTACTGGTGGCGAGTTAAAGATCTTGATTAATTACATGTACTATACAATGTTGCTAAGCCAAGACTCGACTCAATCTAAGCTAATGAAAGAAAATAACAAAAACATAAAACAAACATAAAATGAAACGGGATGGTAGTCCGTATGTTTTTTCTACTTTTCTTTTTCTCATTTTTTTGTATTTTTCTTGATTTTTTAGATTTTTTTTTTTTTTTTTTTTTTTTTTTTTTTTTTTTTTTTTTTTTTTTCATACACTCTTGCCCTACCATCCAAAATAATACATCATAGGGGCATTGCATTCCCCTTACACTTGAACTTTTACATAACTTTACAATTAACTATTCTAATGACTCGAATTAAGATAATTGAAAAACTTGGAGTACTTTTTTAAAATATTTAGCACATATGGGGGTAATGAATGATGTTCTTCCCCATTACTCCATTACACTAGTACTTTACCCAAGAGTCTCAATCGTCCCAAAATAATATATACAAAGATATGACTCGACTTAGCAACCATGTAATTAATTAGATAATTAACTTGGGTTTAAACAAATGTTGTCACAATAATGCACTAAAAATGAGTGCATACAAGGTGGGCTAAGGCGATTTGGGTGTACATTTAAGTGGGGTGTAACAAATTCTTCCTCTAAGTAAAATGCTTAAAGGTCGAAACGAAAAGATAGGCTCTGAGGGGTGTACTAGGGGTATCGTGTACTAAAAATGAGTACAACGCAAAGGGTGTGGGAGAATTACTTGACCAATGTAGCCAAAGTAATTATAACAAAAACACAGGTGTAAAACAATGGGTTAATCCTAATGCCTCTTATCATGTAGTAAATCTAACTACACGAATGTAGTCTCACTTGTGGCCTCGGAATGGTCCTAACGCAAGTTCTAGAATCTAAGTGCTACCGGTACACACATCATAGCATATATGCTTTTCCTACCAATTCTAGGGCGAACCTCACATATTTGGGGGTGGAAAATTTTTTAGTGGTACGGTTTTTGTGCTAGTCATATAACTCCTATCCGTGAGACGCTCATTAAGATCAAAGTTTCACTCCTATGTGTTGTAAAAAATTTTAAATTTGGCACTAAAATTACCTTAACAAGTATTTCTCTCAGTTTTATTACACATCTACTATTAAACAAACAAAAATCAAGCGCAATTGTATTCTCTAAAATCGTACTTTTACCCTCCCCTTACACTTAAGATGAACATTGTCCCCAATGTTCAAATAACAAGATGTAAAAGCATAAAGTAAAAGAATGAAATCAAATACTCCCCTGATTCGCTCGGTGGATGATGAAGTAACACGGTTAAATATTCTTCCAAAGTAATGTTGAAGCTCCATGACTAATGCATCGCCATAAGCTTGATTCAAAACATTTTCTTGTCCAAAATAACCTGTTAAACCTGAGAAAACAAACACGAAAACCTGCATAACATCGGCGGGATAAAATCTATATATAAGGATATAATGCTTGTGGAATGATAACTTTGCAGATTCCTGGAGATTATAAGTTGGAGATTTTAATAAAAACTTTTTATGAAAACAAAACTTTCAAAAATTTCTGAAAATTAAATCTGACGCCGTCAGGTTATAAACCCTGACGCCGTCAGAAATGACCTGACAAAAATTTTCATTTTAAGTTTCCGGAAAATTTCTGGAAAAAACCTTTACCTTACTTCCTGGAAATCCTGCAAAATATCATTATGACTCGATACAAGCATTTGACTCAAACAAATACTAATATGTATGTTCATTTAATATTATTACGATTCATGTTAATTTGTGTTCTAATAAACCGATTTAGATTTCCCTTACACTTAACTTTTGCAAAATACCTTTATATGTAGTTAAGACGAAGTTAAAAACAAAATAAAGCATTTTCACAAATTACTTTTGAACATGAATCAATAAGAATAAAAATTAAACACACATACGGAAACAAATAAAAACAAACAAACAAACAAATAAACACACAAAGCAAATAAAGCTTGGGTTGCCTCCCAAGAAGCGCTTTTCTTTATTAACGAGTCTTGTAGCTAGACTCAAAGTCACTCTACCTAGTATCGCTTATGCTCACGTATCCGAGTGTGAGCCATCTAATTGTTGCCTCATCTTTCTTGTATTCATCATTTAGCTCCAAACATCCATGATAGTATCTCTTATTTTTCTCATGTGGATATTTGAGCCCCTTCCTCTTATCATTCTCACTTAACAAATCAAGAGGCACAAGTCTATTACAAGATTCAATGGAGAAGTTTTTAAACCTAGGATGTGCTCGGGGCATTTGGTAAGTAAAATCTTCATCCCCATCCGAGAATGTAATTAACCCGTCCACAAGTTTTTCGTCAAGGTTGGTCAACCTTTTGAAGGGTTCTCCAAAAATGACTTGGGTTAATTTGTTATCAATGAATTCTCCTAAGCTCTCCATAACCATAAAATCCACCAAATACACAAAACTTCCAACGAATACGTGTAGTGGCTTAGTCCTAGCAACGATGTTATCACCTTGATATTCTAGCTCATCTACCATGATTTTATTATAATTAGCGCGAGAGATAATGTTCATAGGTAAAGATGAGTTAAGATAAGCATAAAAAATCATGATAACCAATCTTACACGGAAATTGCATGTTAAAGAGGCTATCCTTTTCGATCTTAGTCCTAGGGTCAACATACTTAAAGGGATCAATTTCCTCTTTTCCCCATTCCTCGTTAACTACTTCTCCATTACCGGCATCCTCATCGGAGTCTGAGTAGTAAAACGGACTAACATAGTCATTCTCATGGTCAGACTCCTCCATCTCAGAATTGTTACCAAAGTGATGGTCGGGTGAAAGGTTGTTGTTTTCTATGATGGGGGGGGGAACGGGTAGTTGAAAGTTTGCACGGCGAAAAACACGAATAACAGGGATCAAATGACCAATGTTACTCATGAGGTAAGTGGAAGGTATCACAAACAAAAGTACAAAGAAACAAGATAGACTAAAGAAAACCTAGAAAAAGAAAATAAAAATCTCACTAGAAGGGAATCTAGTGAGTAGACCTATAAAGTAAAAATTCAACCTAAACAATAACTATTCCCCGGCAACGGCGCCAAAAACTTGATGCGTGGTTTTGCAACCTTACAACAGGTTTTACCTCTCGAGGGATCTCAAGAGGCTTACAACCCCACCAGGCAGTGTACCTGACCGATGTAGTATAGTGTAGTGGTAAGTACGGGGGATTGATCGTTCTCCACAGGGAATAGTGTTCGTTAGGTATGAAAGACTACTCTAATAGGTCTAAGGGTTGAAGAAGATTCTTTTTGTATTTTTTTATAATTTTATGAAAGCAAGTAAAATCTCGGGTTTGAAAGAGTGGGCGGAATTAGTTGCTAGTCAACTAACCCAAATTACTACGAATGCAAATAAAATAAAATAACTGAAAGTAAAATGTTGGTGAAAACTAATGTGTAGAGAAATGTGTTCACTTAGATTTCCTTACTCCCTAACTATCTTTTACCGGTTGATTAGTGTGTATTAGTTGCGTGGATGACGGGTGTATTCCTTAATACCAATCGTGGGGTGGCGTACGTACTTCCTCAACTCTACAAGCTCCTACTTCACTCCTATGTCGAGCCGGCTAGGAAGCTCCTAACATGGGATCACTAGAATTCGCTTGTGCATTAAATACAACCATAAAAACCTTTAGTACGCATTTGGTTCATGTTTCTTAAGACGTTCAAGCAAGTTACCGAATAGGAAGTTAGCCAGTTTTCTTAAGCCTAACATAGATAAACAATCATCCAATACAACTAATAACACACTAATAACCAATAATCAATAGCTAGGTTTCATTAGATCTAAGCAAACACAAGATAAATCTAGCCTAACATGTTAAACAAAAGACAAGAACAAGATAAAATCAAACAACACATAGACATATTGAATGATTAATTGATAACTTATCTTTCAATGTAACATGGAAGATCTCAAGGCAAAAAGCCTTGAAAAAGATGCTAAAATCGTCTTAGGGTTTTCTCCCAAAAATTCCACACTAAGTCCTCTCCCTCATGACAAAGAATTGCAAAACTATATATAGATTTTTACATCTGACGGCGTCACCTTATGGAGTGTGACGCCGTCACCTCGCCGCTTCTAGGGTTCCCGGATGGCCTTCTTGACGCCGTCCCTCTTTAGCTCTCCAAAATCCGTTCTGGCTTATCAAGGATTGACACCGTCAGACCTTGAACGTGACGCCGTCCCTCTTTGAATTAAGCCGTGACGCCCTTGATCAGGTTAAAGCGTGACGCCGTCAGAATTTACATGCAATTTTCACTGGCTTATCATGAGTAAATTTCACATCCACCTTTTCTTGCCAAGCCATGACGCCGTCCAGAGTAAAATCTGACGCCGTCAAAGGTAACTTTTAGCCGATTTTTGAGACTTTGTCGTTTTCTTCACTTTTATGCTCCAAAAACGTCCAAAATGCCTCCTTTTCCAGATTTCTCCTCAAAAGTACCTAAAATGACAAAAGGAACGATTTAGGGCAATATTTGATCAAATAAATACGATTTAGGGCTTAAATGACCCCTTAAAAGCGGTACACTTTTCGCTTCATCACCTCCACAAGTGGTATCAGAGCTAGGCTGATATTTACGATTTAAAAGAACAATGGATGTTGAACACATTCAAACCAATGTTGCTGCAAAACTTCCATTACTCAAACAAAATGAGTTTGATATGTGGAGACTGAGGGTAGAACAATACTTTCAAGTGCAAGACTATGCACTTTGGGAGATTATTGAAGAAGGAAACTCATTTAAACCCACAATCACCACCTCCACAGTAAACGATGCACTAGTAACACATGTGCAAGTAAACCCAACAAGCGCAGAAGAAAGAATTCAAAAGAGAAATGATCTTAAAGCCAGGAGTATGCTTCTCATGACTATTCCAAATGATCAGCTTTTGATCTTTAACAAGTACAAATGTGCTAAAACCCTTTTTCAAGCTATTGTGGCTAGATTTGGTGGAAATGATGCCACCAAGAAAACTCAGAAAACTCTCCTCAAACATCAGTTTGAAAACTTTGCAGCTACAACAAATGAGTCTTTGGACAGCATGTTCAATAGACTTCAAAAGCTTTCAAGTCAGTTAGCCGTTCATGAAGTAATGATATCTCAAGAAGACTTAAACTCCAAATTTCTTAGGAGTTTACCCTCTGAATGGTCCATGCATGTCATTGTCTAGAAAAACAAACCAGATATTGATCAGATGAGTCTTAATGATCTCTACAACAACTTCAAAATAGTAGAGCATGAAGTGAAGAAGACTACTGGTTCAAGCTCAGGAAATATGGCTTTTGTATCATCTCTAAGCACCTCAAGAGTTGTAGATGAAGAAAAAGATGATAGAGAAGAAGGTACTGCCAACACAAATTTTGGTACTGTCAGTACTTCTAGCAGTACCAAAACAATTCTAGATGAAACAATTGGTTGTGCTTTCCTGACATCACAACACAATGGGTCCATATTAACTTTTGAAGATCTTCAAGAAATCAATGATGATGATCTTGAAGAAATGGACATAAAGTGGCAACTTTCACTTCTGAGCATAAGGGCTAAGAAGTTACTGATGAGGACTGGAAAGAAGATTATCATAGATGGTAATGAGCCTGCTGGGTATGACAAGTCCAAAGTGGAGTGTTACAACTGCCACATGAAGGGTCACTACTCAAGAGAGTGTAGAAGACCAAAGAAGCAGGATGATAAGGGAAGAGGGTTTTAGAACAAGAACAATGGAAGCTTTGAGAAGAAAGGAAGCTTTGAGAACAAGAGCAAGGCTGTGGAAATCACTGAGCCTAAAGCAATGGTAGCTATTGATGGGATGGGTTTTGATTGGAGTTTTATGGGTGAAGAGGAGTCAACTTCAGATGAATTGGCTTTAATGGCTTTCTCCACTCCTGAGGTACAAATTACTAAATGTTCTAATACTTGTAAAGTTTTTGAAGAATTACAAACTTTTATAAAACTTTATGATGAACTGAAAGTAGAAGAAAGAAAAACTCATCAAGACCTAGTTAACCATAAGTGTGGTATGGCCAAACTTGAAAAGCAGATAATCCATTTTAGGGAAAATGAACTCACTTTTTCTGACACTAAAGCCATTCTTAATAGGGAAATATTTTTGAAAGATGCAGAAATAAAAATGTTAAGAACTGAGTGTGCTAAAATGACATTGGCAAAGGAAAATATTCAACTAACAGTTACCACTTTGGAAACTGCTTCTGACTGTACTAGAAGCATAGTTGAAAATCAGATGAACAAGAGAATCAAATCAGGGATTGGATACAATACTAGTCCACCTCCTTATAGAGGAATCCCTTGTCCCCAAGGATTAGATCTTGCAGAATCAGGTTTACATGAATTCATCAACAAACCACTAGCTAAACCTTTAGAGAAAAGTGAACCTTTGGAGAATGCTAGTGTTGCATCTCTCTCTAACAAAAAGGTGCTCACTGATAAGAAATCAGATGTTCTAATTATTGAAGATTGGACATCTGATGATGATGAAGAAGAGACTGTTTCAAACATAGGAAACAAAGTAGGACCAATTAGTCCTAAAAGAGTAGAGATTAAGACTAAGCCTAAAGTTGTTCTAAAAACAGTTGAATGTTGTGCTAAGTGTAATAGCAAACCTAGAGGTAGCCAAAGAAATTGGTACAATCTTAAGTCACACCAACTTGGTGATGATTTTGTTATGTACAATAAGGCTTGCTATTACTGTGATAGTTTTAATCATACTCATGCTTATTGTAACAATTGGGTTTCTGGGAGTAAATCAAGGTCTAAAACAAATGAAACAAACCCCAGAAAAAGTTTTGTGAAGTCTAACACACCAAAAGTTAATCATACTGTTAGACAAAATAAGCCTGTTAAATCAAAACCAACTGATAAGGGTGCAAGAAACATTTTCAAACATGCACCAAGAGTTGTGAAAAGTCCCATTGAAAAGAAATCTGTGGTCAAAACACAAATTTGGAGACCAAAACCAAGAGGTCATGCTAGACCAAATGGTACTGCCAAGATTGGTACTGATAGACCAAAGACCACAAAATGGATTAAAAGGGAAAATGCTGTTAAGTCCTCAGCATGTTGGATATGGGAAACCACTCCAATCAAAAGGTGCATCACAATCCTAAAGTGGTTTGATTTCATTGATGCAAGAGGCAAACCCAAGTCAGTTATGGCTTGGGTACCCCAAGGAAACTAATATGTCTATATATGTGCAGGAACATTCAACTGATATTGGTGATCAAGGATATGTAGATAGTGGATGTTCAAGGCACATGACAGGCAACATGTCTTACCTCACAGACTTCAAAAAAATTGATGGAGGATATGTTACCTTTGGGGGAGGCATCAAAGGAAAGATTACTGGTAAAGGTACTATCAAAACCAGTAAATTAGATTTTGAAAATGTGTACTTTGTGAAAGAACTTCAGTTTAATCTCCTTAGTGTCTCACAAATGTGTGACAAAAAGAACAATGTTCTCTTTACTGACAATGAATGTATGGTTCTTTCTTCTGATTTTAAAATGCCTGATGAAATTCAGATCCTTCTTAAAATCCCAAAAAGGAACAATATGTACAGTGTTGATTTAAAGAACATTGATCCTAAGGAGAGTTTAACTTGTTTAGTAGCAAAAGCCTCATTGGTTGAATCTATGCTTTGGCATAGAAGGCTTGGTCATGTAAACTTTAAAACAATCAATACAATTGCAAAATATGATTTGGTTAGAGGTTTACCCAAAAAGATTTTTCAAAATGACCAAACCTGTGTTGATTGTCTTAAAGGCAAACAACATAGAGCTTCTTGTAAGCCCAAGACCCATAACTCAATTTCTCAAGCTTTATACATGCTTCATATGGATCTTTTTGGTCCTACTAATGTGAGTAGCTTGAATGGTAAAAGATATTGTCTTGTAGTTACTGATGATTACAGCAGATTTTCTTGGGTTTTCTTTTTAAGATCTAAGCATGAAACTAGTGAGATTCTTAAATCTTATATAACTGAGGTAGAAAACCAAGCTGATAAGAAAGTGAAAGTAATCAGATGTGACAATGGGACAGAATTCAAGAATAGGGTTATGGATGAATTTTGCAAAGAAAAAGGAATAAAAAGAGAATTTAGTGTAGCTAGAACCCCACAGCAAAATGGAGTAGCAGAAAGGAAAAATAGAACACTTATAGAGGCTGCTAGAACAATGTTAGTAGACTTTAAGTTGCCTATTTCATTTTGGGCTGAAGCAGTAGGTACTGCTTGTTATGTGCAAAACAGGGTTCTTGTGATAAAACCACATAAAATGACACCTTATGAACTTTTCTTTGGTAGAACACCATCTTTAAGTTTTATGAGACCTTTTGGATGTCATGTCACTATTCTCAATACCAAAGATCATTTAGGCAAGTTTGAAGGAAAAGCTGATGAAGGCTATTTGATAGGGTATTCTTTGCAAAGTAAAGCCTATAGAGTGTATAATAGTTGCACTAGGCTAGTGGAAGAAAATCTTCACATAGAGTTTCAAGAGAAACTAACAAATGTGAAAGGCATTGGGCCAGATTGGATGTTTGAAATTGATAGACTTTCAGAATCTATGAATTATATGCCTGTTTCAGGTACAAATACTAATGATAATGCAGGTTTTGAAGACAATGTTGAAACACCTAAAGATCAAGATTACATCTGGATGCCAATTTGGAAAGGGTTAAATTTATCTTCAAGTCTTGAAGAACCTTCAAATACAACAAATGAAGGTACTGAAGATGATCATGGAACTCAGGGTCAAGAGAATCAAGAAAGTAGTACAAATGACAATGGTACTGCTAGTTCACCAGATGGTACTGCTAGTTCACAAATTGGTACTGCTGAGCCATTAAATGTTCAAACAGATGATTCTTTACCAGAAGAAGTGGGGATTGGCAATCTTCCATTTACCTATGAAGTTCCTACAACAAACAACACAAGAATTCTCAAAGATCACTCCACTGATGATGTGATTGGTAGCATTGATTCTGGTGTTAGAACAAGATCTCAAGTCTTGACTTCAGATCAAGAAGGGTTTATCTCATCTATTTATGAAGAAAAGAATCATGAAGTTGCCAACATATGCCTGTTTTCATGTTTTCTCTCACAGGCTGAACCCAAAAACATTAACAAAGCCTTAGATGATGCAAGTTGGGTTGAAGCAATGCAAGAAGAACTTCTTCAATTCAAGCTTCAGAAGGTTTGGAAATTGGTTGATTTGCCAAAAGGTCACTGGGCAATTGGAACCAAATGGGTATTCAGAAACAAGAAAGATGAAAGAGGAACAGTGATCAGAAACAAAGCAAGATTGGTGGCCCAAGGATATACTCAAGAAGAAGGGGTGGATTATGAAGAGGTTTTTGCTCTAGTTGCAAGACTTGAAGCAATTAGGCTATTCTTGGCCTATGCTTCTTTCATAGGCTTCACTGTTTTCCAAATGGATGTCAAGAGTGCTTTCTTGTATGGCACTATTGAAGAAGAAGTGTATGTTTCTCAACCTCCAGGCTTCATTGATGCAGAGTATCCAGACAAGGTGTATAGGGTTACCAAGGCTCTTTATGGTCTACACCAAGCTCCTAGGGCATGGTATGAAACATTGGCTTTCTATCTATTGGAAAATGGATTCCAAAGAGGCAAGATTGATCCAACTTTGTTCATCAAAAGAACCAAGAAAGACATCTTGCTGGTGCAAATTTATGTTGATGACATTATCTTTGGATCCACAAACCAAGACTTGTGTGTAGAATTTGAAAAACTTATGCATAGTAAGTTTGAAATGAGTTCCATGGGGGAACTTACTTTCTTTTTGGGTCTCCAAGTGAAACAATCTAAAGAAGGCATATTTATCAGCCAAGATAAGTATGTAGCAGAGATCCTAAGGAAATTTCAGTTTGCTGATTCTAAGGTTGCAAGTACACCAATGGATTCAGAAAAGGGGTTACTAAAAGATGCTGAGGGTGAAGATGTGGATTTACAAAATTATAGATCAATGATTGGGTCCTTGATGTACCTTACATCATCAAGACCAGATATCATGTTCTCAGTATGTGTATGTGCAAGGTTTCAAGTACATCCCAAAGTTTCTCATCTCACAGCAGTCAAAAGGATCTTTAGATATCTCAAGGGTCAACCTAGGTTGGGTCTCTGGTATCCAAGGGAATCATCTTTTGACTTGGTGGCTTATTCTGATAGTGACTATGTTGGTGTAACACTAGACAGAAAACCCACAACTGGTGGATGTCAATTTCTTGGTTGCAGACTCATATCTTGGCAATGCAAGAAACAAACAATGGTGGCCAACTCTACAACTGAAGCAGAATATGTTGCTGGTGCAAGTTGTTATGGATAAGTTCTTTGGATCCAAAATCAAATGCTTGACTATGGGTACAATTTTCTTAACACCATTATTTACATTGACAATAGCAGTATTATTTGTATCATTAAAAATCCAGTTCAACATTCAAAAACAAAACACATTGAAATCAGACACCATTTCATAAGGGATTGCAATGAGAAAAGGTTAATTCAAGTTGTCAAAATTGATTCTGAAAAGAATTATGCAGACCTTCTCACCATAGCTTTTGATTTAGGTAGATTCAAATACCTAGTAGGAGGTATTGGAATGATTAATCTTTGAAAAACATGTGTTTTTGTACATAAAAATAACTGATATTGGCTTTTAAACATGGTACTGCTAGTTAGTCAAAAGGTACTGTCAGTTCATAATTGGTCCTGCTAGTATAAAATTTGCTCTGTTTTGTTCATATTGATGCTTAAATATTTACAATGCTATAGATCAAGTGCTTTGCACTTTGTTCTTTTGGTTTGCAACTAACAAATTTCAGGTTGATAACAAAACAAGAGATCTTCCAAACAAAAAGGGGAAATAAAAGTTATTTACAATCTCAGGGGAGGTAACAATCTCAGGGGAGGAAATAATAGCCCAGAATGGAAGAAAAACCAATTTATGAAAGAAAAAGACAAGAGCATACAAGATGATGCAGAGGTTGAAAATGATAAGAATAGATCAAATATTCAGAAGGGATGAAGCATTCCTAAAGGAGAAAGTTCTATCTAGATCAAACTAAGGAAAGTTTCAATTCAAAGGCATGCTAATAGATGATTTCACTTGTTGAACCAAGCATCCAAGATACACAGCATCATTGCCTCTTACAATTCCTCCATCCAAGGAAATTGCACCATCTTTCAGGTCAACATGGAATTGGTATTCAGTTCACCAAAGTTTTACAAACTTAAGAGCTGGCTAGTCCATAAGCAAACGGATTTTGGTAAAGACACATCAAATCCGTTGATGGTTGATAGTTTACCAAAAACTATATGGTATTTAACTAACCTTACTTAACAGTAAATAGTTAACTAGTCCATAAGCAAAAGGCTTTTGGTAAAGACAACTCAAATCCGTTGATAGCTGATAGTTTGCTAAAAACTATAAGGGATTTTTGCAAAAATTTCAAAGAGACTGCCAAGTAATATTTTCTTTCAAAGGTACTGGTAGTTCAAATTTTGGTACTGCTAGAGTAAAATGGTACTGCTAGATAACCGTTGAGCCTGTCAGAAAAAGTTATAGCCGTTGGGCCTGGTAGTTACATTTAGCCGTTGGGGTAGTTCTGTAAATTACTGATGATTATATTATATTATATTTCACATATAAAAGATCTTTTTAACCGCCTTTTCATTTACTTATTATAATCTTTCTTATTGTCGGTTAAAAGTAATTCTCTCATAACATCTTTCATCAGTCCTTATCACAATTAACACTCACCTTTCATCTTCTACCAGTACCACCAACAAATCCCACCATCATAATCAAGATTTTCATTAACCTTCACCATGGCAAATCTAACCTTTGTTAAACGTCACAATCAGTTAGCATTTTTGGAAAAGTCTGAGGATAATGCCTCTTTTCATCAAATAGTGGACTTTTTAAATGATTCGTACATCAGGTTTGCTTTACTTGTAAATCCCACTATTTATGAATCTCAAATTTTACAATTTTGGCAAACTGCTAAAGTTAAAACTTCTGAAAATGGGGACCAAAGGATAAAAGCCAAAGTGGATGGCAAAACATTGACTCTTACTGAGT
This sequence comes from Artemisia tridentata subsp. tridentata, assembly GCA_021014915.2. NCBI lineage: Eukaryota > Viridiplantae > Streptophyta > Magnoliopsida > Asterales > Asteraceae > Artemisia > Artemisia tridentata. Next base: position 437,575,899 of record CP139509.1, on the reverse strand, counting down.
CATCCATTCGAAGACGTCTTCATTTGGATGATTCAGATGGTATTAGTAAATTGCCTGATACTGAAATTTTTGAAAATTTGGAAAGAATGGGGTATAATGCCGATTCTACTAAACTCACCTTTCTTAAAAAGCATTTTACTCCACAATGGAGATTTTTGATCCATACAATCCTTCATTGTTTGAGCCAAAAGAAAACCTCTTGGGAGCAATTTAGTGGAAACATGGCTTCTGCTCTCATTTTCTTGGCAACAAACAGAAAATACAATTTTTCCAAACATATTTTTGAAGGATTGGTTAAAAATGTGGATAGCATAACAAAGTTTTTGATGTATCCAAGATTTATTCTGTGCATCATCTCAAAATCAAAACATTTGTTACTTCCCCCACACTCACTTTATGAAACACCAAAACTTTCTCACAAAGTATTTTCAGACATGAGAATTGGTTTCAATGGGGAAGAAATACCACTTTTTGATGAAATGTTACCACAACATGCTGAAGAACCAACACCATCATCTGAATCACCATCATCAAGTTCTTCACCTGGTTACATCTCACCAACTCATCTTACATCACCAATCCCTACACCAGTACCATCTGCAACACCACCAACACCATCACATCATGTATCACCATCCCAATCTCCTCAAACAGTGAAAGATCTAAAAGAGAAGGTGAAGCTCTTGGAAGATGCTCTTAAAAGTCAGAACACAAAGTTTTCTGAGATCAACATCAAGTTAGTTAAGAGAGTAAAGAAATTGGAGAATGAAGTGAAGAAGCTAAAGGGTAAAAGATCTTCAAAGGTTGTTTTATCTAGTTCTTCAAAATTAGATGCTGAAGGTTTAGGTCACTCTTCCAAAAAGGGGAGGATGGATAGTTCAGAAGATGAAGAGGAGGCTCAATTTCATCTTCATAAAGGAACTCAGATTTATGATGAAGAGCCTGCTGGTGCAGAGCAAGAGCCTGCTAGTTCAAAAGAGCCTGCTAGGATTGAAAGGCTATTGGCTATGGATTATAAAGGGTCTGCTGATCATGTGTACAAAATAAAGAGGGAATTAGAGCCTCAAGGGAATTTGTTTGTTCAAGGGAGGTTATTTATTGCTGATGAGCAATCTACTGCTCCATCTCAAGAACCTACACCAAAAGATAAGGGCAAGAGCATTATAGTTGATGATGAACCCAAGCCCAAAAAGTTGAAGAGAACAGAGCAAGTACAGATGGCTTTAGATGAGGAAGTCTCCAAAAGGCTTCATGAAGAAGAAGTGCAGAAAGCATTTGAAGCTTCAAGACTGCTTGCAGAAATGCAAGAGCAAAAAGATGCTGCTCAAACTCTTCTTGACACACAAGCTGCTCAAGAAACTTTTGATGCACAGATGCAATGGATTATTGCAAATGATCCAATTGTAAGAGGTCAAGTAGCAATTATTATGGATGACAAGAATCTTTCTACTGAAGAGAAAACAACAGAGTTTGAAACTTTTATCAACAAAAAGTATAAAGAAGCAGCTCTGGATGATATTTTTCAAAAGATTCAAGAAAGTAAGAAAAGAGGTTTTAAGGTGGGCACATCTCAGAAAGATCAAGTGACTTTTATGAAGAGATTTCTAAGAGGTCAAGCAAATTGGACTGAATATCAACTGAAAAAGAAATCTGCTGATGAAATCTACTTCCTGTATCTAAATGCCTACAAGAGTCTTTACTACAAGATCCCATCTGATGCAAAGCCTTCAATGAAAAAGAAAGTTGCTCAACAGAAGAAAGAAGAAACAAAATTGGATTCAGAGCAAGTAAGTAAAATGTTAATTACTTTGCCAACAATTATACATGCTGATCCAATTAGGTCTAGACACCATATTATTGATTGGGAAATTCACCATGATAGATTAGGAAAGTCATGGAAAATAACTAGGGTTGGAGGACAAACTGCCATTTTCAAGAATTTTGAAAATCTAATTAGAGCATGTGATAGAGCTGACTTAGAAGAATTGTGGAATCTAGTTCAAATTAAGCTAGACACAAATTCTAGCACTAATGTTAAGGAACAGGAACTATGGGTAGAGTTTAATAGGATGTATGATCCTAATCCAAAAGTTGTTCATTGGAAGTTTCCATATCATGATCCTTCAACCACATGGTAATTTCTAAGCCTTAGCAGTATTCATCATCTTTTTCCACAAAGTGGGATTGAACTCTTTATGTTGGCTGAGAAAGAGTATCCACTTAGTTATGAAGTTCTTACAACCATGATCTCCAAGAGATTAAGATGTGATAAAGATGAAGAAAAGTCAGAAGTTGTTCAAAGTTTGCTGAGGAGCATATTTGAGCAATGTGAAAGAAAAAGGAAGAACAGAGAGTAAAGGTTTTGGAAGAGTTCCCTCAGATCCTCAAGGTATGTATTTTATTCATAAGAAACTTGTGTATTTTAAAGGAAATAACAAGTTTAGGGGAGGATTGTTGGGAATAAAATGTTCAAGTCAAAGAGCCTGCTGGATGATGTATTGAGCCTGCTAGTTGATTTTGAAGAAGTTGAAGATGTACTAATAGTACCTTCTAGGTGAGAAGGTACTGCTAGTTAATGAAGGTCCTGCCAAGTTGGTGATCAAGTTGATAGATATTTATTTGTAGATATTTGTTGTATTATTAGTCTTTGTACAATGTAATACGTTATGTAGAAGTAGTTCAGTCTTCCATGTTTGTGCAGAAGAATATATAGAGTAGTTTACATTGGTAGTTGTATTTAATTGTAGGCTAGAAAAGTCCAAGTATCTTATTATATTACACAACTTGAAAACTTGTAATGAGGGGTCCTTATCCTATAAAAGGATTCCTTAGTCACCACCTTTGTAGTAATCTCTTATCCAACTAAGCACTTAGCAATATCCAAAAATAGAACATCTCTCTAGTAACTTAGTTACTAATTCACAAATCCTTAACAAACCAAAGATTCAAGGTTACTTTGTAATCCTGGTGATAGTTAGATCATCCGTATTATTTCATCAATAATATTGAATCGTTTTGTGTTACTAAAGTTGTGTTCATTGTTCATTATAATCACGTTTACATATTCACCACCTTTGTGTTCTTTTAAGTGTGTTATAGTAGATTCGCATACTAAAACACATTCATTCATAAATATCTCAAACACATTATTAAGATTCACATCCCAAGTGTTTGTATAATCCTCCACATTAAAGTTTTAAAATGGGCTATTCAACCCCTCCCCCACTCTTCTAGTTTTCCATAATGGTATCGAGCCACGTAGGAAGATTTAAACTAAATTGTATATAAAACTTGAATTGATATGATTTTGAATATCAAGAAGGGAATCTATGCAAAGACCACCCTTTTTGAAACCATTATTTAATATTTGGAAAATAAGATTTGAAATGTATGTGAAATCAAAGGACATTGATCTTTGGCATATTATTACCCAGGGTGACTTTCAACCGATTGAAGATCCAAAATAAAAGGGATGAAAGTTCCCTAAATGAACAAAGTGGATAACCTTAAAGAAAACTAGCAAAAATGATGAGGTGAAAATGCAGATTTATAATTTTGCCGAAAAAGGAATTTGAAACAATTTTTTGACACGGTCAAAAGAAACTTGAAAAACTTTGTTAGTCACTTCGTTAGTAATAAATCAAGTCAAAGAGAACAAGATGGATCTTCTTGTGCCAATTGAACCAATTTTCCATTCCGAAAGATGAATTATTGATAATGCATTTGCAGATTTAATACTATTATTATTAGTCTTAAGCTCTTGATGAGGTTATTCTAGCAAGAACTAGTTAGGAAGTTTTCTTAGGGCTCTACATCCCAAATGGAGAGCAAAGTCACTGATGAACTCAAATAAGTACATTTTATTATCATCATTTATCCTATTTATTTGACTTGTTTTATTATATTATATATGAGAATTGATACGTTAATGTTTACTTTTGTAATTCTCAGGTAAAAACAAGTATTATGTGAAACTTGGCGATTTTGGACTAATTATGGAGCAAAACAAGCAAGATGTTAAGAGTCTACTGAAACGTACAAGATCAAGATCATTCTGCTCCAGATACGCCGCAACATACTTCTTACATACGGCGTATCACTATCAAGATTTCACAAGTTACAATCAAGACGGCAAAGGACATGCGCGCATAGAGAAATGGAGTTACGCCGCATCTTAAGGCGGTGTACGAATATTCCTGAATATATTAATCTTGGACCCTACGCGAAGTTAAGTCAATGCGCCGCATCTACTTATCCTATGCGCCGCATCTAACCCTCAGACAGAAACTATAAATACCCTAAGGTCAGACGAATTTCAGAGGTTGGACAGTGCAAGATACCATACGTACGAGTACCAAACTAGAGACGAATTCAGACGTATTAGCAGCACAAGACACACCCTGAACGAAGATACAAGAGCTATAAGAAGGTCCTGCGTGTATTCAATTCATTAAGTAGTTTTGTTTTATTGTATTAGTACACTTTAATTCATCAGGATTGATGGTCTGATGTCATGTGACTACGGAAAATCATGACCACCCCTTAAAATTGCTTTCCCATTAATTAAAGTATATATGTTGATGTCTTTGGTGACTTTTATTAGTGCATTGATAACCTCTGTGTCTAGCTGAGCATTGCTTGGGTCGCCATGCCCCTTCCTTGCCTATTTATTCTATCGTTTCTAGGATAGTGGGATAGACATAAGTGATCATTAAGGGTTTACTCGCCGATAAGATTAGAGCCAACGAGAAAGGGTTAATTATATACACTTCATACAAAACTAGCAATAAAACAAGTGACAAGCTACTTAATTATCAGGACATGTCTTCTTATTGTCTCAAGTATCTATCTGTATACGTGTGTGCTAATCGCTGATTTGTGCTCATTAGTTTAGTTTACTATTTAATCACAACCAAACCGTGCCAGTCTCTCAGGCTGAACCCCCTTGCGTTAGATTAGGTTGTATAGCTAACTTAGGATATTAAAATACTGATTAGAATAACTAGATAATACGTTCCACTCTTAGTGATCAACACTCTACTTACCATTATATTCATACTGACCGGGTACACTGCTCGTTAAGTGTGTGTGTTATTGATAAGTCGGCTAAATATAAATTTAAAACTTGAGTAGGCATTAATACTGCTAAACCACAACGACACATCACGCGCATCAAGTTTTTGGCGCCGTTGCCGGGGAGTGAATTGTTATTATCTGTTAATTTGATTAGTATTTTAATTAGGTTTTTCTTTTTAATTTTTAGATTCTAACCACTAACCCTGTTATATATTAGATAAATTGCATTCGTTGTATTATTTGCATATTTTCTGTTTTTGTGTGTTTTTTTTGTTTTCTTTAATTTTTGTTTCTTTTTGTTTGATTTTAGTTTTGTTTTTCTTTTTCTATTTTTCTGCATCGTTTATAGCTATACACGATTAGGCGCATATTTTTCAAGATACAGCGTATTGCGTTAATTTTTATAAAATACAGCGTTTAAATAAATACGAGACGCGTTTTCCCAAAAATTCGAGTACGACGCATCTTTCCCAAGATACGGCGTATTTTCTATTTAAATTAAAAACAGCTTTTCGAATTTTTAAACAGATACGACGCATCGATCTCTATCGATATGGCGCATCTACTTAATCAAAAATCTTGTATTTTGAAACGTAACGAAATACGGCGCATTAAATTTTGTTAATACGACGCATTTAATTTTAATAAATATAAACGATTTTTGATAATTTAAACTTGATACGGCGCATTCTAAAATTATAAGCGGCGTATCTGTTTTCTGAATAAAAGACTGATTAAATTTTAACGAAAATAAGATACGGCGTATCCAACTTTTTGGATACGGCGCATCGTCTACTGATATCAGCAACTTTTATTTTACTTTGATTGTTTCACTCTTCTTTTGCACAAGTAAGTTTTATTTCAGGAAGATGGACGATCCGGATATTACAATGGAAGTATATGTTAGGTTTGAAGAGGAAAAAGCCTTGAGTAATAATCAGGTGTATAACTGGAAGAGAGCAAGATATTGTGCACAAGTCATTGAGACGAAAGAAATTAGTATGAAAGAATACTTGTTGCTGGAAAAGGTTAAGTCAAAGAAAAAAAGAAATGGGTTGCCGTTTCAATACACTTGGTGTATGTCAAATGATGATGAGGAGGAGTCATATACCGTGAAACCAATTCCGGCAATTGTTATTCATAGTACTTTTTCTCCGGAGATTGCACAAGATGATGTGTATACGGAACCCTACGTTGAAGAATATTCTGCAATCGTATTACCACCATTAGACAATCTAACGGATGAAGATGAAAAGTATTCTAATTTTGATTTCGAAACATTTGACGCAATAGTTTATGATGACATACCTCAACCAGATTTTGACCCAACGAGGAATTTTGAAGAAATCTGGGATTACTTATTTAAGGATAAAATTCGGGACGATTATGAAATTGCAAGACCATTAGTTGAAGATGGAGATTCACAAGATAAATTGGAGTCACTTAGAACACAAAGTGGTACAAATTTATTTAATATTATTAATTCCGTTACTAATAATCTTGCTAGTTTTCCTAAACAGGTTGCAAAACAAAAGAATGATGAGGTCAAATTTATTACACTACCTATTGAAGCACATGAAGCACCTGTGATCAACCCGTTTTTGGTGGAGCTCGAGGAAGAATTTGGTGATGAGCTCTTAAACATTGCTATGATTGATGAAGATGATGATTTCGACCCTATGAAGGATATAGAGGAACTTGAACTTTTACTTGCTAAAGACCCTTTCTCATCTTCTGCGGAAGTCAAGGGACGCCTTACTACCAAAGAGACTAACCAAGAAGAAAGGAGACTCATTTTTCCTCAACATACTACTCTTTCAGATGAAGTGGTCAAGTCATCCAATTTATCAACCAAACCGGGTAAGAATAGGAAAGATGTACATATATTGCCAAGGTATGATCTTTATGTATTTATTCCATCTTTAATAGCAAATTTACACTCTTTTCGTGTTTATTGCTACTATCACCCGCACTTGATCCCAAGTGGGGGGAACAACACCCTATTACACAGTAAATAAGGGTGGAGTCAGGCTCGTGACTCGAACAAAAACAAGCGCTTCGTGGGAGGCAACCCATGCTTATCTAAAATTTTTACTTTTCTGTTCTGTGTCGAGTCTGTCAGACCCGTAGAAGATGCGGCGCATCTCCATCCTAAGATGCGACGCATCACCTGCAATGGTCATATCTTATTTTATTTTCTGCATTTTTATTTCTTTTGACTTTAAAACTTTCTGTCAGTATTTTAATGCGGCGCATCCCTGGTTAAGGATGCGACGCATCTTTTATTCTGATTCGTATTTTATTCCAGGCTCGATACGGCGTATCTTCTTCCATAAGATACGGCGTATCGACTGACCTGATGATTTTCATTTTAATTTTTAGTTTTATTTTTACTAACTACTAATGTATTATGCAAGTTTGAACCTTCTTAACTCAGGTGTGTTAAAGTCTTAATGGTATTATAGATTCCTGCATTCTTGTGGATACATCATTTTTAAAGCTTAAACGTTCTCATCCACAAGAAAGTTGATTTTTGCTCTTATACGAATAATGGAGGATCATACCGAGCAAATCTCAGGGGAGTTTTTCTGTTCTAATTCTTTTATTTTCCAGTTTTTAATCTTTGATACAAACAACGAGGACGTTGTTTAACTTAAGTGGGGGGGGGGGATTGGAGAATTAGAACACTTACTTGTCCTAAACTTTTTCAAAATATGCTTAAAATGCGCTTAATATATCAAAATTTAAAATTTTTTAGCATGTTTTTGTTTAAAGTCTAAATTACATAGCTGCACACATAACATTATTTTCAAAAATTGTGAACTTATAAAAATTCACAAATCTATGAGTGTGCCGGTGACTTGTAAACTTTAGAACTTGGCTTATATACTATTCGAGACCACCATAATAAGTATTATCTATATAATTGGAATGACTTGTCTAAATTGGTAAATTTCTAGGATTACACCCAAATAGCCTTTATATGTTATGTGATATTAACTAACTACACTGGTTAGTTAACCCTCGCATAAACCCTTTGTTACTCTCACTTTTAGAGTAAGATACCCCTAGAAAAACACTCAGAGCAATTCCCTTCGTTTCTTACACCTTTGTTATAATGTTTCGTTACACCCTTACACCTTAGCCTACCCTGTAGATTAAAATCCGTGGTTGGTTAATTGCTTTAGGCAAAGTGTGTTTTCTTACATTACCTGTGTTCGCGTGCGTAATTCATTATCTTTGGTTAGGTCGGGAAATTGCACAATGCAATTGGTATGAAAGTAAATATTGTATAACTTTGAGTTTATTTTTCGTGTGTCTACTACTTTCACTATTGTAGTTATTTCTGAAAGTATGAAGAGTATGGTAAAATTATCCGGAAAAATAGTGATAGTAAAGTTGTGAAATTTTAGATGTCAAAAAAAAATAATAAATAAATAAATAAAAATAAAAAAATCGAAAAAAATAGAAAAGAAAAAGAAAAAGGAAAAGTTGGAAGTTTGTTTTAACCAACTTATATAAAGTTTTGTATTAAGTGGGCGATATCACCACTATTTGTTGTATATTATATTTATGGATTGAATGGGAGTTGGTCGTTATGGGAACGCCAACTAAGGATTATTCTTTGATTGAGATCTTGTTGAGTATAATTCGTGTCTACCTAAAGCGTGTGTTTCAAGTGTTAAAGCGTGAGTTATTCAATGATATGAGTCTTATTCATGGGATGGTTGGGAAAGTAATTTACCACACTTAGGATTTTAATTTATCTGTTTTGTTTATTTTTCATTTTACACCAATTTGTATCCCAAATATTATCCATACCCTACATCATTCTATATCCAAACCTTTGATTTATTGAGATTAGGGATTTGAGCAATCTTAAGTATCGTAGTCGTGGATTCGGCTATGTATTTATGATTTTGTCGCCTTTTTTGATATAATATTATTGGTAAAGATTACTTGGTTCTATCTTTAGCCTATTCGAGTTAAGGATTTGAGCAATTGCAAGTATCGTGGTCGTGGATTCGATCATGTATTTGTGATTTTGTCGCCTTTTCTGAAATATGAGATCGACAGAGATTAAAAAGGATGATCAACCCTTAACCAACAAACCCTTTTTACCGCTTTAGACTTGTTATTCCTTGGCTTTAGTGGAGGAGATGCGTATACTTGCCAAGCTTATGATAGAATATTCGTCACGACTGGACAGTTAAACGATTAGATTTGCTTTTATCGAAATATTTTATTTTATTTCTAATTCGTTAAGTGTTTGGTTGTGCAATTATGACAAAACAAATACATGCTTAAATATAAAAATAAATCCTAATATCTTTTAGGATACATTTTCATAAGATTTATTCTAAGGTTTACTTGGAGACAAGTAAAGTTCAAGTGGGGGGATATTTGATGAACTCAAATAAGTACATTTTATTATCATCATTTATCCTATTTATTTGACTTGTTTTATTATATTATATATGAGAATTGATACGTTAATGTTTACTTTTGTAATTCTCAGGTAAAAACAAGTATTATGTGAAACTTGGCGATTTTGGACTAATTATGGAGCAAAACAAGCAATATGTTAAGAGTCTACTAAATGTACAAGATCAAGATCATTCTGCTCCAGATACGCCGCAACATACTTCTTACATACGGCGTATCACTATCAAGATTTCACAAGTTACAATCCAAGACGGCAAAGGACATGCGCCGCATAGAGAAATGGAGTTACGCCGCATCTTAAGGCGGTGTACGAATATTCCTGAATATATTAATCTTGGACCCTACGCGAAGTTAAGTCAATGCGCCACATCTACTTATCCTATGCGCCGCATCTAACCTCAGACAAAACTATAAATACCCCAAGGTCAGACGAATTTCAGAGGTTGGACAGTGCAAGATACCATACGTACGAGTACCAAACTAGAGACGAATTCAGACGTATTAGCAGCACAAGACACACCCTGAACGAAGATACAAGAGCTGTAAGAAGGTCCTGCGTGTATTCAATTCATTAAGTAGTTTTGTTTTATTGTATTAGTACACTTTAATTCATCAGGATTGATGGGCTGATGTCATGTGACTACGAAAAATCATGACCACCCCTTAAAATTGCTTTCCCATTAATAAAGTTTATATGTTGATGTCTTTGGTGACTTTTATAGTGCATTGATAACCTTGTGTCTAGCTGAGCATTGTTTGGGTCGCCATGCCCCTTCCTCGCCTATTTATTCTATCGTTTCTAGGATAGTGGGATAGACATAAGTGATCATTAAGGGTTTACTCGCCGATAAGATTAGAGCCAACGAGAAAGGGTTAATTATATACACTTCATATAAAACTAGCAATAAAACAAGTGACAAGCTACTTAATAATCAGGACAGGTATTCTTATTGTCTCAAGTATCTATCTGTGTACGTGTGTGCTAATCGCTGATTCGTGCTCATTAGTTTAGTTTACCACTTAATCACAACCAAACCGTGCCAGTCTCTCAGGCTGAACCCCCTTGTGTTAGATTAGGTTGTATAGCTAACTTAGAATATTAAAATACTGATTAGAATAACTAGATAATACATTCCACTCTTAGTGATCGACACTCTACTTACCATTATATTCATACTGACCGGGTACACTGCTCGTTAAGTGTGTGTGTTATTGATAAGTCGGCTAAATATAAATTTAAAACTTGAGTAGGCATTAATACTACTAAACCGCAACGACACATCACGCGCATTAGTCACCACCATTGAAGAGTCAAAGAACTTGGCAATATTATCACTTGATGAACTTATAGAAAACTTGAAGGTTCATGAAATGATAATCAAGAAAGACTCCGACATAGTCAAAGGCAAAAGCGAGAAAGTTAGATCTCTAGCATTGAAAGCCAAAAAGGAGTCAAGTGATGAGGAAAGTTCGGATTCCGATAGTGAAGACGAAGAGTATGCATTAGCCGTTAGAGATTTTAAGAAGTTCTTTAGGAGAAGAGGTAGATTTGTTAGACAACCTCGTGATGAAAAGAAGTCGTTTCAAAAGAACCAATATGAGAAGAAAGGAAAAAGTGATAGGAAATGCTTTAGATGCGGAGATCCTAATCATCTCATCGGAGAAGGTCCTAAACCACCGAGAACAAACAACCAAAGAGCTTTCGTAGGAGGCTCTTGGAGTGATAGTGGTGAAGAAGAAGAGAAGAATCCCAACGACGAAACATGTCTTATGGCTTAAGTGTCAAATGAGGTACATTACGACTCTTCTTACTATAGTGATGATAATTCGTCAATAGATTATAATAGACTATATGATGAATATAATAAACTATGTGAAGTAAGTTCTAAAATCATAACTAGAAACAAAACACTAAAAGCAACATTGCATGAACTCGAAGTGCAAATTTTAGAACTAAAAGACCAAGTAAAAGGACTTGAGAAAAATAAAGAAATAGATATTGGATGTAGGTCATGCATATGTCTTCGAGTAGAGAATGAAAAACTCAAAGAAAATGTGTTAAGGATCATTAAGTTTGAAAAATGAACAAAAACACTAAATGACATGTTAGATAATATTAGATATAGTGAACATGTCGGTGCGGGTCTAGGTTTTAATCAAAATGAAGCTTCGACAAGTAAAACGAAACAAGTAAAATTTATCAAACCCACAAGTTCTGTCGAAACAGTGGACGGTACCATTAAAGGTACAAACAGCACCACTAAAATTAGTGGTACCGTGGTACCGTCTGGTGCTGAAGACAGAACTGAGTCAATTCTGAAAAATAACTTAAGTCCTAAACTAAGTCACATAGTAGTTAACAATGTCAAAATACCTATTGCTAGTAAAAAGGAGGTCAAAAGTTTTTACAAACCTTTGTCAACCCGCGGGCTTGGCTTTGTAAAACCCGATACTAGATCAAAGACTCCTCCATCTAGAAAAACAAATGTTCCTAAGCCTCGATCAAGAACTCCTCAACCGAGAAGTAACTTTAGAAGATCAAGTTATCCAAATAACTATCCCGTAACTTGGAATAAACTTCAACCACGAAGTTATTTGCCATGGGAAATTTGTCCTCCGTTCCAAAATCCTAACCAAATACAACTAATGCATTGGATGTTTAATACTAACCACTTTGGACCCATGAGATATTGGGGACCAAATGTTTGAATCTTTGTCTTATTCAATAGATATGCTTGGGAATCGACTTGGAGCCCGATGAATGGATCAAGGATAGTGGATGCATTAATCATATGATGGGTAACCGAAGTCTATTCTCATCATACAAGGCTTACAACGGAGGTAATGCCACTTTCGGTAGCAAAATTAAGGGCAACATCATAGGCAAAGGTACGATTACTCAGGACTCCCTCACTATTAGAAATGTTGAGCATGTAGATAACTTAGGATTTAACTTGCTTAGTATTAGTCAAATGGTTGACAATAAGTGTAGAGTTATATTTTTCGAATAGGGTAGTGAGATCACTAAGAATGGTAAGACCATATGCAAAGGAGTTAGGAAGAATGGCTTATTTATTATGAAAATAGGAAATAAGCCTCAGGATAAGATTTGCCTAGCAACCATAGATGATAATTCCACTCTATGGCATAGGAGACTAGGTCACGCCAATATGCGTTTAATACAATCATTGGCGTCTAAGGAACTAGTTAGAAACCTACCTAAGATTAAGTTTGATAAGCACTTTTGTGACGCTTGTAAAGTTAGAAAACAAGCTCATTCTAGTCACAAAGCTAAGAATATGGTCTCGACCTCTAGATGCCTAGAAATCCTTCACATGGACTTATTTGGTCCATCCGCCTTACGGAGCTACGGAGAAAATTACTACAACTTAGTAATAGTTGATGACTACTCTAGGTATACTTGGACTAGATTTCTTAAGGATAAGACACAAGCTTTCAAGGAATTCGAAATCTTTAGTAAGAAGGTCCAAAATCAACTAGGGTGTACAATAGTCTCAATTAGGACGGATCATGGTCGGGAATTTGATAATGAAGTTCAATTTGGAGTATACTGTGATGCTAATGGTATTACACACAATTTCTCGGCTTCACGCACTCCACAATCAAATGTGGTAGTTGAGCGGAAAAATCGTACTCTACAAGAGATGAGTAGAACGATGTTGAATGAACAATACATTCCGCAAAAGTTTTGGTGTAACGCGGTAGACACCTCAACTTACATACTTAATAGGATCTTGATTAGACCAATCTTCGAAAAAACACCATACAAAATCTTGAAAGGTAGAAAACCTACTCTAGATTACTTTAGAGTGTTTGGAAGCAAGTGCTTCATACTAAACACAAAAGACTACCTCACCAAGTTTAACCCAAAATCTTGCGAAGGTATTTTCCTAGGTTACTCCCAAAATAGTAAAGCCTATGTTTTCCTAAATAAAGAAATAATGAAAGTCGAAGAATCACTCAACGTGATATTCGATGAAAGTCCTCCACCAACTAAGACATCACCCTTGGTGGATGATGACTTAGATGAGGAAGAAGCCATTAAGCTCAATGGCAAGAAAACCTTAGAAAATGACATTGAGGATGAAATAGTTGAGGTTGACGAAGTTTTCAACATTAAGGAATCTAAGAACCATACAATTGAAAATGTCATAGGAAACCTAAACCAAAGAACCCTTAGGTCACAAGCATAAAACAAAAGTAATTTTTTTTGTTTTATATCTACCGTAGAACCTAAGAATATTGGTGAAGCAATGAAGGATGAAAGCTGGGTAGTTGCCAAGCAAGAAGAGTTAAATCAATTCACCGCAAACCAAGTTTGGGATCTAGTACCTCCACCTAAGAATCAAACCATCATAGGAACTAAGTGGGTGTTTAGAAATAAACTCGACGAAAATGGCGTCGTAACTAGGAATAAGGCAAGGTTGGTAGCACAAGGCTACAACCAACAAGAAGGAATAGATTACGATGAAACTTATGCACCCGTAGCTAGATTAGAGTCTATTAGGATACTCTTTGCCTATGCTTGCACCTTAGACTTTAAACTATACCAAATGGATGTGAAAAGTGCATTCTTAAATGGTTATATCAACGAGGAGGTACACGTAGCAAAACCTCCGGGATTCGTTGATTTCGAAAAACTGAATCATGTTTATAAACTTAAGAAAGCACTCTATGGTCTTAAACAAGCTCCCAAAGCTTGGTACGATAGACTAAAAGCGTTCTTGCTTAAACATGAATATACCATGGGAATGGTTAATAACACACTTTTCATTAAGAAACAAAATTCACATCTCATCATTGTTTAAATATATGTCGACAACATTATATTCGGCTCAACTTGTCCAGAACTGTGCGATGATTTTTCAAAGATCATGCGTGACGAGTTTGAGATGAGCATGATGGGTGAATTAAAATTCTTCCTTGGTCTACAAATAAAACAAATGGAAGATGGTATCCTCTTTAATCAATCTAAGTATATTAAGGAGATGCTTAAGAAATTTAGTTTAGAAGAGTCTAAGCCCATGAAAACTCCCATGTCCACGGAAACGAAACTCACGAAAGATGAAGAAGGTGAGTCTGTGGATAACACTAAGTATAGAGGTATGATAGGAAGTTTATTATACCTAACGGCAAGTAGGCCCGATATCATGTTTAGTGTCTGCCTTTGTGCTTGCTTCAAAGAGGATCCCAAAACCTCTCACATTGAAGCGGTTAAGTGTATCTTCCGATACATTAAAGGCACTATACACTTGGGATTATTCTATCCCAAGGTGACCGGTGTAGAAACTATTGTCTACGCTGACTCTGATCATGCGGGAGATTATTTGGATCGAAAAATTATCAGTCACCTTCATGGGTTGTTTTCTAACTTCTTGGTTCTCCAAGAAACAAACGGCTCTTGCTATCTCCACGACCGAAGCCGAATATGTAAGCGCCGGAAAGGCATGTCAACAAGCACTATGGATGAAACAAGCTCTAATTGACTACGACATCCATCTCAACGACATCCCTATTATGTGCGATAACAAAGGTGCTATTGACTTGAGCAAAAACCCCGTTCGACACTCTCGTACTAAACACATCGAAATTCGTCACCACTTTCTTCGCGATAACGTCCAAAAAGGAAACATTTCTATTGAGAAAGTTCCATCTTAAGACAATATCGCCGACATCTTGACCAAACCTCTCAAACGAGAATCCTTCAATTATCTTCTTCTAGGTCTAGGAATGATGGAACATATTCCGTAAATCTTATGACTATCTAAATATTTCACTGGAAATATTAAAGTCATCCCTCGTATCCCTCTAATGACTACTTATATATTTCCTCGAAAGTATTTAAAGTCATCTCCTATCGTCCAGTCTAGTTCTTCTCGTTAAAAGAATTTATTAGGTATAAATTCTTTCCTCGTGTCAAAAAGTCTCACTAAAACAGCGAGACTTATTCGTCAAAAATCAAAATGGGACAAAAATTCATCCCAGCAGATCACGGCACCACTAAAGTGGAACGGAACCATTAATTTTAATGGTACCGTGGTACCGTGTATCTGACACAACTCGTATTTCAGTCCTCTTTTCCCACATTATCCACTTTTAAACTTTCCCAACTTCTGCCATTGCTGTCAAAACCGAACCTCACAACCCAAAATTCAATTACACCCTTTCAAGATCAAA
The DNA here is from genome assembly GCA_021014915.2 of Artemisia tridentata subsp. tridentata. Classification (NCBI taxonomy): domain Eukaryota; kingdom Viridiplantae; phylum Streptophyta; class Magnoliopsida; order Asterales; family Asteraceae; genus Artemisia; species Artemisia tridentata. The sequence goes on along the minus strand of CP139509.1, from coordinate 437,560,179 downwards.
TTCGAGTCATTAATTTTCAAGATTATCAACTACTTCCACTTTTTCAACATAAATTGTAAGTCATTTGACTCTAATTTTCCTTAATCTCGAGTCTAGGGTTTGTTCATACATGAAAATTGAATTGGGGTTTTTCAATTTTGATTGAGTCTTTAGGAAATTAGGACTAGGATTAGACAATGTATAACAATCATGATTCCCTTAACATAGGATTTCCATAAACCCACTTAAATCACATATTTTAGTCCAAACTTTGTTTTTATAACTAGATTAAGCATGGTTAAGAGGAATCATGTCTAGGGTACTTGAAACTATGATTAGAAGTCATTAATACTCAAATTCTTCAAATTTAAAACTCTTGGCGCCAAAACCTTGAAGTCGCCAAATACCCTAATTCCATTGTTTTTCGAAAAATTTCATGAAACTAGGATCATGAAACACTTTTCGTGCATTGTTGATACAAACTAAAAACGTTTTCTCATGCATACATGATCTCACGAATATTGATCGAATTACATAACTAATATGTATTTTTTGACATATCCGTTTGAGCAAAAGTGAAGTTAGGAGCGTTTGGGTAATCTTATTACTTTTAGTTCTAGAGTTGAGATTACCGCACCTCCACATGGTTTGCATACAGACACACACTAGGCACGTGTTTTCAAAACAACTATTCTCAATTTTAATTTTTCTTAAAATTTTCTTATAGGTAACAAAAATGTCTCATAAGTATGATTTTGATCATCTTCTAACCGACACGTATACTCCCGAAATCTCTCATGGACCTACAACACTCGGTAGTCACATTCGTGCCTATGTTAATCTTGAAACCCGTCGGTTTCATGAAGGTCGAGTCGTTGATCCATCTTTAGTTTATCATAGGGATATCAACACCCCATTTAGAGCTATAGGCTTCGATTGCTTGCTTCACATCAACGAGCACATTTGTCCTCGTTTTGTGTTGGAATTCTTTTGACAAATTGAACTCGTACGTAACGAGGATCAATCTTTGTCACTTTGGTTTTGGATCCGAAATTTCAAATTTGTCTTAACTCTTGAGCAATTTGCTCAAATTCTCCGAATCCCCAATCATGGGCAATGTGCCTATACTGAAGATTGGTGTCTTGAGTCTCTCTTCAAATATCGAGAAGAGGATAGTCCGTATTGTTCCTACATACCCTCTCCAACTGAACTTACCAAACTCATTCGTATTCATAAGTACTCTTCTTACCCAGATCCAACAAAAATTCGTTTGGAAGAGGTTCGTTATGAACTAATCTCTTGGGCAGTCATCCTGCGAGAAAATGTTCTCAGTCTAAAAGGAAATCGTGAGCAACTTTTGGCGTGTTGTGCTCATATGATTTACTGTCTTCATACTCAACAACCATACAATCTCGCCTACTTTTTCGCTAAGCAAATTGTACATCTCAAGGGTAACAAAAATAAATTGATACCTTATGGGATATTCCTAACTCGTCTTTATCACCACTTCATGAACTTTCATCCATACCTTCGTGGTCCTCAATACTCACTCTTTAATCCCGTCATGGAACCCCTTAATGAGTCACATATCTCATCCATTCTCATTTCCGAATCTTCCACCAACCATGCACCCTTTAATGATCCGAATCATGAGAAAGAGGTTCAAGCTCATGTCGAGAGTGTGATGAAAACGGGAGCAAGTTCAAGTCACTTTTAAGAAGCCACGTCATGAGTAGTTAGGGAGGGATTAGTACTTCTATCTTATATTAGGATTTATCTATGATAAATTATATTAAGGCTTAATACTCCTAACTATCTTGCATGCTTGACCTTTATTCTATCACCTTGCATGATTTTAAATTATGTGATTCTTGGATGATAGCTTATTTTGTCCTTTTTGATTGCATGCTTATCTTAGATAGTTGCATGATAATCTTTAATTGTTAGGAGTAGCTAAATATGAGATATATTTGGTAATTTAATCTTTAGTGGTTTGAGGCACTAACATTTCATGCAAATAGTCCACCTAGAAAACTCCTTTTAGCTGCCCAAAACTAGGCAGCACAGGAAAATTCGTGACTCCCAGGTCACGGTACCGTTAAATAGGCCACGGTACCGTTAAATTTAACGGTACCGTGTGGTATTTAGTGGTACCGTGCCCTTTGATCGTTGTGGATCGATTTGTAATTTATTTCCAAGGAAACATAAGTGAAGTATGTGTAACCCGGGTCGTTATCCCCGATGAAGGATGAATGGGATTTGTGTAATCGGGTTTGTGAATCGTGTTTGAGATATAAAAATGGAGAGATTTTGGATTTTGATTACAACTACAGGAAACAATAAATAGGCTAGGGAGATCTTAAAACTACGGGAAACAAAATTAGGCTAAAGGTAATCCTAAAAATTACAATTAAAATAAATTACGTAATTAAAAACGTAAACGTGCTAAACTAAAACGTGAAATCTAAGAAATATTAATCCTACGGGTATCAAATTAATTTTTCTACGTTCTAAATGATAAAAGAAAAATTTAGAAAAAAGATTTGTATTTTTTTTTTTTTTTTTTTTTTTGACTTTTTAACTATTTATTATGAATTAAAAATGATTAAACTAAATTAAATTTGGAAAAATACTAAATGAACACTAAAAATTATGAAAATTTAACAGAAAATAAATTACACTAAGATTAACCTAGGAAAAATTTGAAAACTGAAAAAGCTATTGCAATAAGCTGCTAAATAAGCTAATCAGTTGTTTATAAGCTAAAGAATGAAAAAGGAAAAGCAATGTTTAAATCAAACACACCACAGCCCTTGGACAGAAAAGTCCCAAGGGCAGAGTGGAGTGGTGGTTGTGTTGTGAGTTGGCAGACCTGGGTTCGAATCCCAAGTTATGCCCTTTTTGCAAACTACTTTTTTTTTTTTTTTTTTTTTTTTTTTTTTTTTTTTCTGTTAAAAACTAATAAAGCACTAACAAATATGCATTTCTTAAAACTACAATTATTTTTGAAAACCAAGAATAAGCCCAGAAATAAGCTGGACAGGGTGATTAGTGACAAAAGAAGAAAATGAGCTAAGGTTCTGATATAGAGGACTGATAAGCATAAAATAAACTACTTGGGAACATAAATAAGCTAAGGTATAATAGTGGTGTTCTAAATAAGCTATGGAAAGAAAAAGCAAGCATGAATAAGCACTAACAAGAAACAAAGTAAGCTATAAGTACTCAGGGATCTGCTGAAGTGGCATGTTCAGGGCACAAAGGGTTACTTTCAAGCCACTAAAAAGCTGGTAAAAGCTACTCAAGAAAAATTATAAAAAAAATACTAACTACTACATTAGCAGGCCAAGTCCAAGTTTGAGCTTACAACAGTTTGTTTCCAACAAATTAAAAATGAACAAAATGGGGCTGAAAACAAGAAAAACTCTAAATGTGCAGTCTCCCAGTTTGACCTCAGACCTTCCAAAACTTAATGACACAAAATGAAACTTTGGTTTTAACTATACTACTGATAAGAACCTTTGAAAATACTAAACAATGTGTCCAAATAAGCTGAGATTAATTTGACTTATTTTAAGCTTTTTGAGAACTAAAAATAAAAACAGATGTGAACTACTCAAGTGTAACTAATCATACTTAACTTAACAACATGAGGAACAATAAGGCATAAGAGAAAGTCAGATAAGCAGTAAATAGGCAGTTACACAGTACGTTGACTAAAGTTGACCAAAGGTAAAATTTAAAACTTCATTAACTAAAAGCTAAATAAAACCTGCCTTTGAAAGGCTTACATGACTCACTATTTATACTAGATTCTAACTAGGGGTCTTCACTGCCTTTTGTGCTTCTTTTGTGAGGGAAACAACTGGGTAAAGTTACTTGTGCTTCTTTGGAGCAAATTCCCACCCTTGGATTAAAAGGAACTGATCACAGCCTTTAAAATTGTCTTGGCGCCCAATACTTCCTACGGATTGATGACATGGATGATGGGGAGGTATAAGGGGAAGGGTTTCAGAATTGGGGAAAATGGGGAAGTGGTGAAATTGGTGAAATTTTAGGGAGGAGAGGTTGATGGTGATGGTGGTTTGTCTGGTTATGGGGAAGTGTTTGTTTTGGCGGGATAGGGAAAAAAAAAGGAGTTGACTGATTGTCTGAGGTGTTTTTAGGTTTAGCTAAAAGTGAAATAAACCGGGTATGGGCTTGGGTATTTTGGGCTAAGGGTTTAGGTAGCTGGGTTGGGTTAGGGTTAATGGTTGGGTTATAGTTTTAGGATTGAATTTGGGATTTGTTTAAACTTAGGGATCAAACTTGTACATTCTGAAAATCCAAGGGTCTAGGCTGCCAAAGACTGAAATTAAATTCCAAGGACCATTGGTGTCATTTTGGTATTTTCGGGGTTGACTTTGACTTTGACCTTGACTCTGTCTTCACTTGATCAAATTACGCAGTTGTTGTCGAGTCGATCCCAAAAATGCTCGTTTTCGCTCTGTTTTCAATCTTTTGTACCTGAAATGTATAAAAACACAAACCAAGGATATCTGCAGTATAATTTGGTATATTTGGCCGTTTTTGGTTATTTTTGTGTCTTTAATGGGTGTAAAATGATGAGTATTTAGACACTCATCAATCCCCCACACTAAACTATTGCTAGTCCCTAGCAATCCGATCATATGAAGTAATGAAAGGAACCAAGTATACCCCGTTTCGACTTTTTATTTAATGCGAGAAATTTAAACTAGAACATAAATAAATAACATGCTTGATTTTCAAAAATGGTATCATGGAACGGGATTCACACAAAATGGGTGTCTCCAGGGAATTGTAATCGTCATCCTCTTTTTTATACTCCCAACTAAGCTTAAACTTATTGTGCAAATGCTTTTGTAAAATGCTAACACTACTTATACTAATAATCTATGTAAGCCGAAACTTAACTTTTCACTCCCACAATTTATTCAATTTAGGTGACTGTGCTATTTTCAAAATTTTGACCGCAAAATCGATATTTATTATGGTTGTTATTTGTTTAAGTCAAATACTAATTTACCGATATATATTTACATATATGTTTCCTCAAAAATTTAAAATAAAAAGTTGAACTCGGGCTCTTTATCAAAATTGTATAAAAATTTGTTTTGCATAACAACATGATTTTAACGTTCAAACGTTTGAAAACAGCACGTATTTAATCCGATTAGTTATCTCCTGGGAGGAAAAGCCATAGATTACTTGTATAAGCTCTAAAGAAAACCAACTATTCTACGCTTAGCATTTTCATTTGCACAAATCGTAAAACCTTAGTCTAAACGTTAAGGAAGCAGCCAGATCAACACTCTGGCAGAGTCGGGATTCCCTTTGTTCTAACCTAATCAAGACTAAACACTTTTATTTTTATCTTTCTTTTTTGGTGCAAAGCACTTTGTTTTTTATATAAAAACGACAAAAAATTTAAAATTTGGCCAAAACGGGGGTACTAGGGCACTAGAAGGTACATAAGTGACAAAATTCGCGAGAATTCCCCCCACACTTAGAATTGAATATTGCCCTCAATATTCAAAGTATCGGTTACTAAGCCGTCACTTTGAACGTAAAAAGGTAATACCACTAACCGAGTGTGAAACGGAAATCTCCATTTTTCACAAAAAAAAGGTTGAAAAGATATCCCTAGATAAACGTTTGTAAAAAGATCGGATATTGGGCGGCTGGATTGAAAACAGGCGCATCAATCATCACGATCTCAGGAAAACCTGAAAATAAGAGCAAACAACACACAAAAGAAAGCACAGTAGAGGAATTCCCCCACACTTAGTGTTAGAAAATAGAGAGAAGCCAGAAACATGGGCGTTTACCCACACAATGCTAATGTTTTTGTTAACCGAGTCACTAGCTTGACTCGACCCCGAATTCATTTGTTCTTGGGGAAGCAAGTGGAAGAAACAATCTCCATCGGACTTTCATTCAATGTGTTTGGATAAACATTTGAACATCAGAAAGTTCCACACCGACGAGATACCCACGGTATTTTAATAGTAGAAACTATTAGGGACGATACCGGGGTCAAAGATGGTGTCCTCATTCCCGAAGGAGAAAAGGGAAAGAGAGATCACACCATATGTGATGAAGAGAAGCAAGATTTTTATGATGATCATAAATAACTCTTCATCATCAAAAGCAATATCGTCTTCAACGAGAGGGAGGGTTGGGATGAAATCTTCAAGAAATAAATCCTTATGATCAATAACATCTCCCCCCACACTAGAGTCATTCTCAATCTCGAAATAAAAATGGTCAAATTCCGGCTGAGAGAGTTCACCGGAGAACTCTTCGAAGATAACCGAACCATTTTTATTAAAGAGAAACGAGTCAGACTCGGGAAGAGAGATACAAGCATGAGAAGTGGTACTGCCACTACTCGTCTCTTCCAAAAGATCGATATCAAAAGAAAAGGCTTCATAAGCCGGGAGGGAAAAATCAGAATGAGAAGTGGGATTGCCACTACTCTCTTCAGCTGTATCAAAGATGAAACTTTCATATTCGGGAACAAGATCCTCGAGCTTGTGCTACGGAGGATCTGACGGCTTATCTTCAAAAACAACTTCCTTCGGGGGGAGAGAAAATAATGGTTCATCAAACATCATTTTTTCTAGTAACGGAGCATCTCCCCCGGATCACCATCGGGCTCAACAATTTCCGGCGAAATTGGAGCATCATAATAAGAACATCTCGAGCTCTTCCATATAGATATCACTTCTGTCAATCGGAGGAGAAGTAATGGAAGAGTCGGAAATGATTGGTGCAGAAATAGGAGTGGAATTTTTAGTTCCATCCATAGAATCAACAATCTCGATACGACAAACCGATTCCGGAGATGGGACAAGTGGTGTGCTCTTAGAGCTAGCAATTTCCACCACTTCCGTTGTGGTCTCCGGTTCTTGTTCATCGTAATCAAAAACACTCTTTACTTCCCCCGCACATTTCTCAAACCATTTGCTTGTGCCAGGGGTAATTTTCAGTGCTTTGAGCTCAGCACGTTTTTCTGAAGAACTCTTAACCTCGAATCTTGAAAGTATCGAATTACTTCTTTCGGAAGCAATTACGAGATCAGATTTTTGATTAACCGTAGCAATGGTGCTTTTGGTTAGAGGTTTAGAGTTCTGATTGATGTTAAACGTGACTTCCTCATTTTCAACACGAATGGTTAACTCTTCAGCATAGACATCAATGAGAGCACGGCTCGTCCTTAAGAAAGCTCTACCCAGAATGAGTGGAACTCGAGGATCGGCATCAAAGTTTACCAGAACAAAGTCAGTAGGAAAGTGGAACTTTCCTACTTTTACAATGACATCCTCGGCTATTGCAAGTTGACGCGTTATAGTACGGTCCGCTAGCTCGAGTGTCATGCAAGTGGATGTAAGCTCGGGAAGAGATAATTTCTTCCTTACCGAGAGTGGCATAAGGTTAATGCTTGCGCCAAGATCGGCCAAGGCAGAGAATTGAACCATCCCCGAGAAATCACATGGGATTAAAAACTTGCCGGGGTTCTCGAGCTTTTCGGGAAGCTTCCTGAGGATAACCGCTGAGCATTGCTCATTTAGCGGCGTCTTTGCCATCTCATTCAACTTATCTTTGTTGCTTAGCAAACTTTTGAGAGTAGATGGAAATTTGGGCATAAGGATAAGAGCATCTGCGAAGCTTATGTCAAAATGCAACTCGTTGAAAATTTGGAAGAATTTTTCCATTTGTTGATTGGTTTTTTCTTTAAGCTTCTGATCATTAAGCCTCGAAGGATATGGAATCGAAGGCTTAGGATTGGTCTTCGGAACATCGGGTTCCGGAATTTGAGTTTGGTCGACCGGAGGTTGGACGTGTGCGGTACTTTGTGAACTTGAAGAATGCACTTTGTCCGTTGTCTCCTCGGTCTCAATTTCAACTACCTTTGGAGGAAGAGAAGAAGAGGTAGTTGGAATTTTGGGTCCATTATATTGGACACCACTCCTTGTTGTGATCGCCTTCACATCGCCCCTCGGGTTAGCGATCGTGGTGCTAGGAAGAGTTCCTGAGCCCGAGGGTCGATCATTTAAAGACTTTCTGATCTCATTTATTTGGGTGGCCATCAACCGATTGGTTTCATCTTGGGATTTCATGAATTGTTTAAAGATTACGGTCTCCTTGGGGTTGGTAAGAATTACCTCCCTGATTATAGGATCCCGAAGCAGCATAAACGCTCTCTTGAGTGTTGCCATTGGTGGCTGGACACTCAAAATATGGGTGTGGACCACCACATGTTACACAGCTTTGATTCACCACATTTGCTTGTTGAGTTTGGTTTTGAAGATTATTTTGATGTAGCCTCAAAACAGCAGTGGATAAATCATCCATTCTTTTAGTGAGTGAAGCTATCTCGGATGAAGAGTCCGTAGTGATAGATTTAGATGACTCACTCCTCTCGGCGGAGGAATCCCAATAATTGTGGTGGGCGGTCATGTTTTCGATTAAATCTTGGCACTCTTCGGGTCGCCTTTTCATAAAGGTACCTCCGGCCGCAGCATTGATCATTTCACGATGTCTTAATGTTAAACCATTATAGAATGTGTCTATTATGGTAACAAGTAACATATTATGATTAGGACATCGATCAATAGATAGCTTATAACGTTCCCAAGCTTCGAATAAAGATTCATCGGGAAGCTGGCGAAAGTTGCTTATATCGTTCCTCAATTTCGTCACCATCGATGGTGGGAAATATTTTGCCAAGAATTTTGAAGTCATTTCATCGAAACTATGAATTGAATTCTTGGGAAGACGATCAAACCAAGCGGTGGCATGATGCGTCAACGAATAAGGAAAAAGATATAAGCGAAGGGCGTCATCGGTGACCCCTTGTTGTTTCATACTTTGGGTTATCTTGATGAATTTATCGAGATGCTTGTTTGCATCTTCACCCGGCAAACCATGAAATTGGCACGAAGTTTGGACTTGTTGGATCATATGATGTTTAAGTCCAAAATCCGCGGCTTGGATGTTGACGGGAGCAATAGGTCCGCCCCGTCCTTGCATGGTTGGTTGGCACAACTCCTCCATCGTTCGGAGATCGGGAGCTGGCCCATCATTGTTTATATTCGTTTCCATGTCTTCGTCGTCTTGAAAATCAAGACGTTGACCTCGACGAATAATTCTTTCGGGATTTGAAACGGGTGAACAAAGATTGGGTGTGGAAGAACGGGTGTTCATACACCAACAAAACAACAAAAGTTAAAAACAAATTTTTGAAAATGAAAATCTTTTTTTTTTTTTTTTTTTTTTTTTTGTATTTTTATTTTAAGGATAATTACACAATATTTTTTTTTTGTGATCGATTCGTCAATCGAAACTCGTTTCTCTTAAAATTACTCGCAGAGTGGCGGAGAAGCAAAGGTCCGCTCGAAAGCTGATTAAAAACCCGCCTCTTTCGGTTTGTCAATTTAATGTCAAACCATCCTTAAACCACTTGTATAGGTTGTAATTTCAAGATAATCCGAAAAATAATTAACTCACGATTCGTTTTGTTGGAAATTCGGAATGGTTTACAACACTTCAAAGAAGTGAGGATATATTATTTTATTTTCTTTTGTTTTTGTAAACACCTTAGACAAGGTTTTTTTTTTTTTTTTTTTTTTTTTTTTTAGAAAATATTCACAAATTTACTATAAACCTTCACAAAGATGATTTATAAAACACGAATCAAAAAACGAGATTTCAAAAATCCGCTACAACCCTCCCGGCAACGGCGCCAAAAAATTGATCGTTGTGGATCGATTTGTAATTTATTTCCAAGGAAACACAAGTGAAGTATGTGTAACCCGGGTCGTTATCCCCGATGAAGGATGAATGGGATTTGTGTAATCGGGTTTGTGAATCGTGTTTGAGATATAAAAATGGAGAGATTTTGGATTTTGATTACAACTACAGGAAACAATAAATAGGCTAGGGAGATCTTAAAACTACGGGAAACAAAATTAGGCTAAAGGTAATCCTAAAAATTACAATTAAAATAAATTACGTAATTAAAAACGTAAACGTGCTAAACTAAAACGTGAAATCTAAGAAATATTAATCCTACGGGTATCAAATTAATTTTTCTACGTTCTAAATGATAAAAGAAAAATTTAGAAAAAAGATTTGTATTTTTTTTTTTTTTTACTTTTTAACTATTTATTATGAATTAAAAATGATTAAACTAAATTAAATTTGGAAAAATACTAAATGAACACTAAAAATTATGAAAATTTAACAGAAAATAAATTACACTAAGATTAACCTAGGAAAAATTTGAAAACTGAAAAAGCTATTGCAATAAGCTGCTAAATAAGCTAATCAGTTGTTTATAAGCTAAAGAATGAAAAAGGAAAAGCAATGTTTAAATCAAACACACCACAGCCCTTGGACAGAAAAGTCCCAAGGGCAGAGTGGTAGTGTGGTTGTGTTATGAGTTGGCAGACCTGGGTTCGAATCCCAGGTTATGCCCTTTTTGCAAACTACTTTTTTTTTTTTTTTTTTTTTTTTTCCTGTTAAAAACTAATAAAGCACTAACAAATATGCATTTCTTAAAACTACAATTATTTTTGAAAACCAAGAATAAGCCCAGAAATAAGCTGGACAGGGTGATTAGTGACAAAAGAAGAAAATGAGCTAAGGTTCTGATATAGAGGACTGATAAGCATAAAATAAACGACATGGGAACATAAATAAGCTAAGGTATAATAGTGGTGTTCTAAATAAGCTATGGAAAGAAAAAGCAAGCATGAATAAGCACTAACAAGAAACAAAGTAAGCTATAAGTACTCAGGGATCTGCTGAAGTGGCATGTTCAGGGCACAAGGGGTTACTTTCAAGCCACTAAAAAGCTGGTAAAAGCTACTCAAGAAAAATTATAAAAAAAATACTAACTACTACATTAGCAGGCCAAGTCCAAGTTTGAGCTTACAACAGTTTGTTTCCAACAAATTAAAAATGAACAAAATGGGGCTGAAAACAAGAAAAACTCTAAATGTGCAGTCTCCCAGTTTGACCTCAGACCTTCCAAAACTTAATGACACAAAATGAAACTTTGGTTTTAACTATACTACTGATAAGAACCTTTGAAAATACTAAACAATGTGTCCAAATAAGCTGAGATTAATTTGACTTATTTTAAGCTTTTTGAGAACTAAAAATAAAAACAGATGTGAACTACTCAAGTGTAACTAATCATACTTAACTTAACAACATGAGGAACAATAAGGCATAAGAGAAAGTCAGATAAGCAGTAAATAGGCAGTTACACAGTACGTTGACTAAAGTTGACCAAAGGTAAAATTTAAAACTTCATTAACAAAAATTGAAAGATTACAATACTGAAAAGATAGAAAAACATAAGTACCTTAACTAAAAGCTAAATAAAACCTGCCTTTGAAAGGCTTACATGACTCACTATTTATACTAGATTCTAACTAGGGGTCTTCACTGCCTTTTGTGCTTCTTTTGTGAGGGAAACAACTGGGTAAAGTTACTTGTGCTTCTTTGGAGCAAATTCCCACCCTTGGATTAAAAGGAACTGATCACAGCCTTTAAAATTGTCTTGGCGCCCAATACTTCCTACGGATTGATGACATGGATGATGGGGAGGTATAAGGGGAAGGGTTTCAGAATTGGGGAAAATGGGGAAGTGGTGAAATTGGTGAAATTTTAGGGAGGAGAGGTTGATGGTGATGGTGGTTTGTCTGGTTATGGGGAAGTGTTTGTTTTGGCGGGATAGGGAAAAAAAAAGGAGTTGACTGATTGTCTGAGGTGTTTTTAGGTTTAGCTAAAAGTGAAATAAACCGGGTATGGGCTTGGGTATTTTGGGCTAAGGGTTTAGGTAGCTGGGTTGGGTTAGGGTTAATGGTTGGGTTATAGTTTTAGGATTGAATTTGGGATTTGTTTAAACTTAGGGATCAAACTTGTACATTCTGAAAATCCAAGGGTCTAGGCTGCCAAAGACTGAAATTAAATTCCAAGGACCATTGGTGTCATTTTGGTATTTTCGGGGTTGACTTTGACTTTGACCTTGACTCTGTCTTCACTTGATCAAATTACGCAGTTGTTGTCGAGTCGATCCAAAAAATGCTCGTTTTCGCTCTGTTTTCAATCTTTTGTACCTGAAATGTATAAAAACACAAACCAAGGATATCTGCAGTATAATTTGGTATATTTGGCCATTTTTGGTTATTTTTGTGTCTTTAATGGGTGTAAAATGATGAGTATTTAGACACTCATCACCCTTATTTGACGAATTTTCAATGTTTCCTCTAGATTCCTGCATCCCTAACCTCAAACCTGCAATATTTTGCAAACTCTCATACACCCTAAGATTCCCTCACTACACCATAGGACACTTCCACCAACTTTAATTCAAATCCCACAACTCTTGCCTATTTAAAGCCTCACCATTGCAAGCATCTCTTGCATCTTATCTTCAACCTCCCATTACTTACTCACCATATCTTCCACACAAGGATCAACAACCCATATCTCCAAGAAACCTAGGATCACCATTAGACCACCATCCAAACCTCTCTTTGTTGATCTCACCGAAGATGATGAAGTCGCAACACCACCTTCCCAAAGCACTCCTAACTCACCATCTCCATAAAATGCTCCTTCCAAAACATCATCTACTAGAACAACATCTTCATCATCTCTCTCTTTGAACACCATGCCATCCTCTATGGATTACACACTCTCACCTATTACGCCATTGGATTATGCCATGCCAGCCCCATCACCAACATACTCACCACCACCTCCATCTCCAATCATGGGCCAACCTATCCAACCTCATCCGGTTGATATACATAGTGCAAATTGCCTATGTTGTCTTCACAACCGCAACCTCATCTTCTCTTTGAGAGATGAGCTACACTTCATGTTCTCCTATGTTGAACATCTCTTGACACCCCCACCACCTCCAATCATGTCACCCTCTCCACCTCCCACTAACCCATTTGGAAAATCTTAGGGCCTCTTGTCACTAAAGATTTATATGTGCTTCTTGTTGTTTATTTTTATGTTTATGTTGTAGTCATACTTTATGTATGACATTTCTCTCTATGAATAGATGGGCTTATTGTGTGGTTGTTTTATCTTTTATGGTTTTTGGCTTCTTAGCCCTTTTCTTAGTTTATGGTTGGATATTTGTCTTGGTTGCTACATGTTAGATATTGTATGTGTGTCATCTAACTTTGTTTTGTAGCAAGAAACGTTGCTTGATTCCTTGGTGTCCTCCAAACGAGGGGGAGTATACATCAAGGGGGAGCCTTTGCGATCTTTTTGCTTCGACAAAAAGAGGGAGAAATGGGATATAAACTCATGCTAAAAACTTGTTAAAATTAATCTTTAACTTAAAATGAGTTTATGTTTTGTCATCATCAAAAAGGGGGAGATTGTTGATGCAAATAATGTTCTAAAAATGTTATTTATATCTTTCGATAACTTCACGTTTTGATGATAACAAAATGTGAAAACACTTTACGTCAAAATTAACGTAAACAAGTTTTTAGTCGAAATATCCCGTTTCTACGTAAATCACTCTAGGTACGAATAAATAAATTTACAACTTGACAAATGATCAAAGAAGTGAATTTGTGTTTCAAACTTCACATTGTTAATGTGACAAAACATTTTTTCAAAAATATACCTTACAAGTTATTTTTGAATTATAAAGAAATGTTTTATTGGAAAAATAAGTTCAAAAATCATAACAGCTATTTTCCCCCCAAAATCAGCTCCAAACATCCCCAAATAAACTTTCACCACTAAAAACAAAAATTGGAGCGTCCTTGTCTGGCACGGTACCACGGTACCACTAAATTTAGTGGTACCGTGTGGTATTTAGTGGTACCGTGACCCTATAACGGGCAAATTTCTTCTGCTTATAAATACCAGCCCTCTTCACAGTTTTTGGGCATCCTTTTTCACACACAACTTTCTGAGTTTAAAACTCTTATCACATCTTCTCTCCTTTGATCATTTAGTTTAGTTTTCTTTTGTTTAAAAAGTGATCCAATCATCCAACCAAGTGATCACCTTCATTCCTCTACTAGTGCAAGAGAAGAACACAAAGTATCAAGAATATACAAAGTGTTGTAGTTATAGTTAGTGCACTTGTAACATATTGTTACATACTTGTTGTATCCTAGCATACACCAAGTTGATATTTCTTTTGTGTAGTTTGTGAGAGTAGATCATTGTGATCTTGTTGAGATCTTGGAGATCTCTTGTAGCTTGTGTGCTTGAGTGTTGATCAAGTGGATCAAGGGTAGATCGTGTCAAGTGTGTTGATTGTGTGATTTAGTAAGGATCGTGTGGATCGTGGTAGATTGTTACTAGCTAAGATTAGTACTCGACATTTAGCTTAGTGTCGGAAATAAGGATAAGGGACCTTGTACGGTTTTCTTCGCCCGAAAGGAGCTTTGTTGACATAGTGCTAAGAACTCTCGAGTTTGGTAATCGGGAAGTGGAGTAGAGCGAAGAAGAGCTTCGTGACCGAACCACTATAAATCTCATTGGCTCGGTTTGATCTTTCCATCTCATTTCTTTATACTTATTGTTTATATTAGATAGTATAGCTTAGTGTTCATATTGGTGTTGATTGATTTCACAAAAGAATCGAATCAAAGTTTTTCACCAATAACGTTTTAAATACCGGTAAAACTATTCAATCCCCCCTTCTAGTTTTCCACACATTTTATTCAAAAATACTACCAGATAATAATTTAATACATTAATATAGTTTTTGAGATCATATTGAATACATTTAACAAATGTTAAATTAAAAAATGGATCAATGTGATCCAAAGTTCTGAAGTGTAACTAAAAATTACTTTATCTGACACACTAATTCCGGAAACAATGCTACGTCAATCTATAGTTTTATTAATCTAATTGAACTGGTACGCAAAAATTCCGCGCTTAAATAAAGTTGTGCTTGAGTGTAATCAGCAGTGCATCAAATAATACAAAATAATCTAAATTCGAAACATGCAGGCTAGCAAAGGATAAGTCCTTTAGTACAACAAATTAGCGCGCATACAATTCCGCAAACAGTCACACTTATTATTGACCTCTATATCATGAGGTACACAAATTTTGTGTTTACGCGGACGTGCTATTAAATGCAATCACAATGTAAAATTAGTGCATCGCAGCTATAAAATTTCGTTGACACATTTTATCAAACACCTTGTGTGCTACCTTTTTAAACATGACTTCTATCTATTTTTACTCAAAGTTTTCTTCAGATTTAAAAGTAAACTCTCGAATAAACATATTTAGACCAACAATAACAAAAAAGAAATGAACAAATTATTCAAAATAGGATCAATAAACTCATAGACATCCAAACGAAGATTAATATGATCATATTAATCGACGGTAACAGTAAAAAATCAATTAAAAAAACTTACTTTCAAAACTTGAATAATGAATCTAATTACCTCTTGGGTGCGGAATGGTGGATAACGATGGTGAACGGTGGGGAATGGTGGTGAATGATGGGGAATGATGGTGAACGATGGGGAACGGTTGTGAAGGCCGGTGGATGTGAGCGGTGGTGGGTAACTGAAAGATGTTATTTGAGAAAGAAGAAAAAGCAGAAAAAGAAAAAATGAAAAAAATAGGCATTATATATGAAAGGTGCTAATATACAAAACCCTTCCTTAAAGAATGAAGGAAAATACAATAAGGTCCCTATAGTTTGGTGTGAAAAAAGGGGAGGGGAAGGAGGGGGTGATTTGTACACTTTTCTCACTTTTCTACCGAGATCAACTTTTCTCATGAACCAATATATATATATATATATATATATATATATATATATATATATATATATATATATATATATATATATATATATATATATATATATATATATATATATAGTCTTTGGTTCCATTGAGAATGTTTTTAGTTTGAGAAGATTAAGAAATCTTCGTTTAAGCTATTGATTCATATTTTTTGATTTGATTCGCAAGTATACATCAATTAATATTGAATCAAATATATAAATTACAAATTTGATTCACAAATCTTTGTGAAAATCGAGTTATTGTAATGATTCATTAAATTTTTACAGATGATTCATAATGGTACTTATATCGCCAAATCGTGAAGTTTTTGACAAGGATTCAATTTCTTTTTACACATTTTGGATTAGAATCACATGAAAATGAGTTCTACACTTGAAAAACTTAAATCGAAGTTAAAAATCTATCGTTTTTAAAAATCCTTCTCAATTGAGAAGGAAAAAAACCTTCTCAATGGATCCAGGTTCTATATATATATATATAGGTAGACTTTCTTGCGAGAACCATCTTATCTGCGAGAACTGACAGAACCACAAAAAACATCATGCACGCCTTTTAAAATAAAATAAAAATACATGCAAATCATCAATAATGTAAGTATCACTATGTTCTTCAAATATCATGAACCATCCTCTTTTCACAAAAACCTTACACAACGGTCGCAATATTGTCATTGCACGCCTTATAAAAACATATATGCACGTCTTCAAAGAAAAAATTTGTATTTCCAATTTCTTATCAAATTCTTTAGAACAACCATGTTTTTTTAAAAAACATATATGTTGTTTTTAGAACATATGTGCAAAAATACAATTATTGAAGGCGTGCATGTATGTTTTTGGTGGTTCTGTCAGTTCATCCAATAAGATGGTTCTCGCAGAAGTCTCACTATTTTTATATTTAATAATATATATTATTATATATATTATAATAATATATATATATATATATATATATATGTATATATATATAATAATTTATAATTATATATATATATGAGTTAAGATCCATGACAAACAAAAAAAATCTAAAGAACAAATAAGCACATCCTAGCCTTCCATTTTGATTTCATCAAACGGTATAGATCAAACCAAAAAAAAAAAACAAAGGGAGGGCAAAATTGGCATTTTAGCTCATTTAATATAAAAAACCACTTTCCACCTTTTTTTAAAAAACAACATATCTTACAAACGGTAAATCTTCAAGCTACGAAAAATACACCATCACGACGGGAATTAAATCATCTTTCTAAAGATATGCACTTTTATATACTTTCGATGAACTTTTTTTTCAAAATTTCCGTCCAGAAAAATCCCACGAGATTCGTAAAAAAATCACTTGTGATTTGTTATTTTTAAAAAATCACAAGTGATTTGTAAAAATGAGTAAATCACTGTTTTTGAGTTTTATACTTTTATGTCACAGCTTTTTAAAGGTAGATGTTTTTTATATGATTGTTGAAATGAGCTCTTTGAATCTCTTTATTAAAAAGTTGTATGTTGTTATACAGAATCCCATGTGATTCTCTCTGATCCCTTGGGATTCATATAGAATCTCATGGGATTCTGTATGAATCACACGGGTAATCTTTATGAATTACAGGTGATTCATCAAAGAATCTCATGGGATTCTGTATGGATCCCATGAGATTCTATATGAATCACAAGGGATCAGAGAGAATCACATGGGATTCTGTATAAATCCCATGGGATTTTCATTTTGCTTTATATAAACTGTAAGTACAAAATCACATGAGATTCTGTATGAATCTCAAGGGATTCTGTATGAAATCACATGGGATTCTGTATGATTTATCTTGTCGATAAATCACAAAGGATTCTGTATGAAATCAGATGGGATTCCGTATGAATCTCAAAGGGTTTCATTGTGAATCCCATGGGATTCAGTATAAATCTCAAGGGATTCATTGTGAATCCCATGGGATTCTTTGGTGCATCACATGGGATTTTTTTAGTATTTTAGTATATGACAAATTGTCTCAAAAAAAAAATACACAACATTAAAAAAACTATACGTAGTGAGTATCATATGTAAAGAATAAAAAAATCTTAGCTGTAAAGTAAAAAATAGAAAAAGAAAAATGGGTTTGGTTTCCCAACTTCAATGCACCCACGCACCTATGTGACTAGAAAATCATAACTTTCTCTTTCTACCATTGATAACTTCAACTTTCTCTTTCATAGTTCATTTTTTTTCCGTCGATCTGTGATTCTTTTATGGCAAGATTCATTATTTTTTTTCTTTTTTTCCCTCTTTTTCTGATTCTATCAACTTTACTGACTTCATTTCATTAACCACCACAACGACGACGACCTGACAACAACAACAAACTCTTATTCAGTTACAACAACCACCACAACGAAGACGACCTGAAAATGACGACGACGACGTTCGCTCGGTCAAACATCATGTCTCACCTGAAAACGACGACGTTCGCTCGCTCAAGAATCAACGCGGCAATCTGCGTCCTCTCCATCGACGGCGCCGGGATGTTTCGCCGGAAAAGCTCTAGCTTATCTCGAAAACAATATCCGGTGATCCTGTCCATCAACGACGACGTGTTTGGGGATCTAAGAGAGATGAGAGAGACGAGTGTGAGTGTATGTGTGTACATTGTGTGTGTTTAGGAGGTTAGGTAGAAAGTAAGGAAAGACTAAAATGCCCCTTAGTATATTTGTTCATTTTAATCTAAACCGTTAGATGGAAGAAGGATGGATGGTTGAGATCTTGTTATTTGTTCTTTAGATAAATGTTGTTTCGTATTGAACTTTTCTCTATATATATATAGGGTCCGGTTCTAGAGAAAAGTGTAATTAGATAGAAAAGTGAGAAAAAAAGTTACAGGGTAGATTGCGAACACAACTGAAACTTTAGGGTAGAAAATGAAAAAAAAGAACAATAACTAATGGGGAGCGTCAATTATAATCAGATACAACACACACAACATCGCCATCTATATCCCACCATCGCAATCTACATCGCCACCACCACCATCTACATCGCCACCACCACACAGCCATCGCACCGCCGCCAATCACCACAACCAATCACCAACGCACCACAACAACATCACATATATTGATAAAACATCAAGGATCTCGTAGAAAATCATCATGGAAGGTTCCATAAGGTCGTATCATTACTAATACTACTCGCGAGGCTACTGTATCTCAGCTTAAAGCCTTGCGTGGCGACATCGTTTCTGGTAAATCTAATTTTGATGACGTCGCTTCTCGTTACTCTGATTGCTGCTCCGCTAAATGTGGTGGTGATCTCGGTAATTTTTATTTAAACTCTTTTCATTTGTTATATTATTTCTTTGTTGATTGTATTGATTGCATTGATTTTGTGGACTGAATTGAGGATAGGCATAAGTAATTGTTGGAATATTTAATTTATAATCACTTATAAATGTGGTTAATTTATAGAACTACATTTATAGTTCAATATGATTATAAATTTTTAAATATATATTACAAAGAGTAATTATTCATATTTAATTACAACTTTAATTCCAACGATGCACTAATCTGTATGTATGAATGAGGCGTATGTATTATGTGTTTGTTGCATCTATATGTACACATATGATCAGTGCATCGCCATTACGGCATCTATTTAGTTTAATTGGTGCATCTATTTAGTTTAATTGGTGCATCTGTCTAGTTTAAAGTTGTTATAGCATAGTAATCAGATTTGTGAGGTTCGGTAAAACTTCAATTTTCTAAAACACTTATAATAAAAACAAATACCAAAAATGATATTTTTGTTAGAAACCAACAGTAAGGTTTATGAAATGTAAGTAAATGTCTCTTAAGTAATTTATTTTACAATTAGATAATACTTGCAGCGAGTATGAAACTTATGACCCTAAATGGTTTATTTCTCGAATTATTAATGATTCTCGAAGTTTTATGATTTTACTAATTCGACTAGTGGAGTGTGACACCAAGATGCTCACCTTAACTCTGGTGTGTGGCCAGGGGTGGCACTGACAAACTGTAAAACTGCTAGCAAAAGTCAATGATAACGATAAACATAGTGGGTAACACTCTAAAAAGTATAAAAGATATGCAATTTGTATAAAAGTTCTATGTTTATTCACGAATCACGACTCAGGGAAATTTGAAATTAGATGTCAAGTTTTTCACTTATAAACTAATAGTTTATAAACTGATCACATTATAAGTGTGCAAAAGGATATAGAGTCATAAGAAATTGCTTGCTTAGATGAAAACTGTTTTAAAAAAGACTGTTTTAATGTCAAAGGATTTTGTGTATTGTTGTAGTGACGTACCAGTACACCAGATCTGACAATGCGTACAACTTCTGCTTATTTAGTGAACAAGGTGGCTTGAGCCGTTTAAAGGCAACAACGATGTGATCGCCAAAAACAAGAACACTACAATTGGCCAAGTTTACTAATTCTAGTTAAATAAGCCCACATGTCTAAACTTTTTAGCTTATCCAAACACTACAATTGGCCAGCTTAGACAAAATAAGCTAACACAAACAATCCCCAAAAACCAGGTCCTGGAACCCCTATTTTTTACAGCAAACAGTAATTGGACTAGAAAGTGTCAAACATGAACCAAAAAATATAACTGGTAACAATAAATTTTACTTGAAGAAAAAATTAACTACCTTAACACTTTGTGTATTGGCTTATTCTCGCAAGTAATTGCTTTCAGCAGAGCCAATGCTAGAGAGTTTACTTAAGTAGCTTCTCATCATTATATTGTTAAAGCCAAACTTGCATTCCACAGCACAAAACTTCCACTCCTACAAGAACTAGAGCCCGGTTTTAAAGCAAAAGACCCAGCTCTATCGTTACCCAACATAGAGCCCGGTTATGTAAGAAAAAACATGTTCATTTTTGTAGTAGTGATATCTTTAAAAAAAATTCACTGATCATAAAGTGCGAAGAAAAAAGCGTGTAGAAATGACAAATTTATTGTAGTGAAACTTTAGGAAGTTAACGCATTCTGGTTTGGTGGCGGTGAGCTTTTAAATATATTTTACCCTTTTGTAAGGCTTATTAGTAGGTAATCTATATTATGTGTTTGGTGCATCTATATTATGTGCATCGGTTAGTATAATTAGGACATATGCCGTAATGTTGCAGCACCTATATGTGTTAGAGCAACTGTATGTATGAATGAGGCGTATGTATTATGTGTTTGGTGCATCTATATGTACACATATGATCAGTGCATCGCCATTACGGCATCTGTTTAGTATGATAATAATCATTTTATAAGTTAGGCATCTGTTTGTATGATATTAGCACATCTGGTAGATATTAGTGCATTCATTTGCATTTTTAGAGCATTTGTTTGGACATATTAGCGTAGAGATCTTTATGTATGCAATTAATTATTTTTCTTTGGTAACCATGGTGTCCGACTGTTGGCTGACTAAATGAATAGGTCTAAGAGTCTGAGCCCACCAGAAGTCAGGGCACTTGCTCGAAGCGGGTAAAATGCCCTTAAAAAAAGGAGAAATTTGCTAGTAATTCTACTAGTGGCATGTATTTAGGCAACCAACCCAATTAAACACCCTAAAAAAAGAGGAGAAATGTTGTGATTGTCTCTGTTTTGCATTTTTACATGAAACAATGTGGCAAGTGCACTACCAAACATGATGATAGCAGCCTATCCACGAATAGGATGAGTGTTAATGGAAACGACAATATTTAATAACATTTTGGCCGTGAATTTACGTCTATTGTCCAGTTTTCATAGAATGTGAAATAAGAACTGCTAATATATAGATGCAGCAAAATATTTGATAGATCTGTTCAGAAAATAGGAACTTGAGTATGGATAACTATATTATTCCTCGCTTCTAGCATGAAAAGTTGGTCCACATTATTTGTATGTCCGTGTATCTATTACCATTGATTACGTAGTTAAACCTACCTGACAAATTCATACCCAACTTTGCTCAATTTTCTTAGATAATTGCCTACCAATACTAGAAACATATGTGATCAGCTCTATACTTATTTTATATGTTGTGAACATTCTGGGTGACATAGGAAGGCATAGATGAGCCATGCCGGTAAGTGCATAACATGCTAGTGACTCCAATGAAACGAAACAGATTAAAACCGTAAAAACTATAAAATACACCACCTCATATAGTGCATCTGTTAATATATTAGTGCATCTGTTAATATATATTAGTGCATCTTTTAATATATATTAGTGCATCTGTTAAAAAGATTAGTGCATCTGTTATATATCGATGATAAGATGCAGAGATCTAATATGATAATTTTCAGGAGTGCATTTGTTTCCTGAAGGAGGTCGAGTCTAGTGCTCAGGAACCTTCCAATCGTTTTCATAGCTCTGGGAACATATGGAGTGTTTTTAGGGAGACAATTCATGTGTTTCCCCTTGCTCATCAAATCCGTAGCCGAATGAAAATCAGGCTTCCAAGTCTTTTATAAGGGTATGATTTTTCAAAAAGTATATTAGTTTCCAGGAAATGGATAATTATATCACACAAACCCATATAATCTGGCATTCTAGCTCATGTGGTTTTGAGATCTGATATAATGGAAGTTATCAAATACTCATCGGTAGCCAAATCAAATAAATACAATTTTGAATCAAATTTAAGTGACGGTGATTTCCGTTGCCCTTGTGTTAGTTCTGTGTGAATAGTGTTATAAGTACATATATCTTTATTATTAAAAAAAGTTGGGTCTAGTTTGTATCTATTATATATGTATTAGTGCATCCGTTATATATGTATTAGTGCATCTGTTAAAAGATTTGTGCATCCGTTATATATTTATTAGTGCATCCGTTATATATGTATTAGTGCATCTGTTAAAAGATTTGTGCATCTATTATATATGTATTAGTGCATCCGTTATATATGTATTAGTGCATCTGTTAAAAGAACAACATAATATGTTCTTCTTTTAATATTTACCTGGTTCAGTTACCTGCAAGTGACTTTGTGAATAGTTGATTTAGGTTTAGTTCATCTGTCACACCCCCAAAATCGGGTCCAGCGGAAGTTTAAATGTCGCTGGGGTGCAACTCAATTGGTATCACAGCACAAGTGCAAAGAACGGTTTTCATCTCAACCATTTAGAATATATTTGAAAAAAACAAAAGTGTTGAATTTACATTGTTAAAAGTACTGCGGAAATAGGCCCTTAAATAAGTTAAATGGTCCCAAATGTTTGTCAGAGTCTTCTATGACCGTGTCATGCCCTACCACAAGCCTCCAGTAGCGTGCTATTGCTTAAAACCTGAAAATACATGCTAAAGCGTCAACACGAGGTTGGTGAGTTCATAGAGTTTAATAAAAAATGTAAAGCCTTTGAATGAAGATTTCCCAGCAAAGGCATTGTAAATCCACCCAGTTCCAAGTCCCGCCCATACAAGACTTGCAACCTGTGTGTTTAGAACCCACTGCCAAATATGATCTGGTTTATGTAAATGAAATGTTATACGGAAACCATAAGTATAAAATGAATGACAAAACAATGCCACATAAAAATTAATACATTAGCTCTTAAGCTCATGAGCCCGAAGCTAGACTGATAATGTACGCCCCAAAAGGGAGTGCTTTGCCAAACACTCTGAATGTATGAAATGAAATGCGTTCGTTTGACCAGTTGGCTCTACCAACCCGAACGGAGGCGTCACCCTCAATAGATCTATCCACTCACCTTCGCTTGCTCACAATTAACGGTCCATGATAACTAAAAGGGGACTTTAAATTGGCAATGATGGTAACTTAAGCAATGTATATGAGTTTGATACTTTGGTCCGTATAATGAAATAATTTTGCCCTAACCGAGTCAACACAAATAATGAAACTCTTGTTTGCCTAAACCGGGTCAACACAAATAAAGATACGTTGGTTTGCCCTAACCGGGTCAATACAAAGGGTGATTCATCCATCTCTAAAATGGTTTTTAATGCATTTGTATAAGTGACATGTTTCAATAAACAAATAGAGTGTTTCATCAACCGAGTAAAATGTTTCATGTAAACGAGTAAAGTTTGTATATAAAACGAGCATGTATTCTCCCCAAAACGTAATCCAAACGTATAAAGGTAGGGGCTATGAAACTCACCTGATGCGCTAGCAACAATGACAAATATGAATATGCTGGAATGAGGCTCGGTCTCCAACCGCGACCTAATATGAATGATATGATCTAATGTAAGCAATGAAATGATGCTACACATGCAAATACGTATGTTACCGATACCACTCAGGAATTTTGAAAATATCGTTTATCGTCGAAAAATACATTTTTGACGTCTCGTTAAGTCATAAACTACTTTTTGTGCAAACATGTTGAAACGGTACTCCACGATCCTCGTTTGGTGTTCTATAGTCAAATATAATGTTTTCGTCGCAAAATATCACTTTTCATAACTTGTGAAATTATGCCCAAATGGCCTCGTAAAACTAGTCGTGAAATATTGTACGTTAAGTGTTAGCGGTAAAACTCGACGTTTTTGAAAACCTTGCAACATAATCTTAATGTCGTTTCATTTGAATTTTGATCAAACATGCCTCGATCATATAGAAAATTGGCTATCAATGTTGTGACTTGTAAAAATACTAGTTTTCACACTTAGAAACATATTTCTATTAGTGCTGTCAAAATAAACATGGTTCGTCGGGTTTCAAACGCGTGTATCTCGGTCGTTATAAGTTCATTTTCTACGTTCTTTATATCCACGGCTTCGTATTAACATGAACTAACATAATCTCAGTAGGTCGGCTCCTCTAGATCACGTCTAACACCTCGTTTGGTCCTTTGAAATTCGGCAAACAGCAAGCTTATTTTCAGAAAATTAGTTTTCGTCGTCTATCTTAGAAAATTCATATCTCCTTCGTTATAAGTCGGTTTTTACTCATTCCAACGCCCACGGTTTCGTTTTTGAAAGAAGTTTCTAAATATGAAGGCCAAAATGTCTCAATGTTCACTGATTTTTCTAGTTTTCACGTTTTTGGACAGTAGGTTTATATACTTGTTAAAAACACATTTTTCTAGTTCAAGTCTTGTTTATACCACTTTCAATCAACACCACAAGTACTCTAATCCTACCATACACCTTCTTAAGGTGTCATGGGGTCCTAAACATCACCAACAATGGTGGGTTTCATGAGGATGTTAGTAAAATGTATAGATCTAGTGTTATATAAAGAAAATGGGTAAAGTGGTATATATAACATATGTTTTGCATGACTAGCTACCAAAATAACTTGATAATATATCAATATATGAATAAAATGAAAGTATGAAATGAAAAAATAAATGTTCTTGAGCTTACTTGAATTATAGAAGAGTTTTGGATGTAAAATGATTAAAACCTTGGGATTTTTATTTCAAAATCCTAACAAGGAAGGTAAATGAGACTTGTTTATAACTTGAAATTCAAAAAAAATGTTGGATCTTCCTTGGTTCTTGTTTTGGCCGTGGGATGCAATGGAGAAGAAGAGAGAAATTTTGATTTTTGCTTAGTTAAGTTATGTTATGAATGTGTTAGTGTAATGAAATGGAAATTAAATGGGTAGTAATGCATTAATTGGTTTTGGATTAATAGGGAAAGGGAGGGGCGGCACATGGGGTAAAAAGAAATGAATTTGATAGCTAATAAATGATCTTGTCCCCCATTTTATGTGTATTAGTTTGGTTTGAGTATACATTAGGTGTTATCGTGTACCGAGTTAACTAGAAATAAACCATGACGAGTTGAAATAAAATACGACGAAGTTGTAAAAATTATAAATTCACATTCCTTGCAAGAATCGGGTGTTAAAATAATTATCGTGGTGAAATATCGCAACCCGACGGAGTTATGAGCTCCTAACAGAAAATATAGAAAACGATTTAAAAACACCGGTTAAAGTAATAATATAATCTCTATATTATTATAATGAGCATGAAAATATATTAGGATCATAGTCGGGAGTATCGGGTATAATGTTAGTAGTAATGACTGAGTGGTAACGTTTAATAAATAAACGAACATACGTTAATGAAAATCACACAAACCCGTGCATGACCTAATATGATACTGATGATACTGATGATATGTAGACTACTCTAGTCTATATGATGTGTCTTAACTGATGATGCATGAATACGCAGCTAAACCATACTGGTTACGCGAATTTAAATACCCGTAAACCTAGTTTACGAAAGGATGAGCGATAACCATGAATAGTGATTTTCCTCCAGGAATGAATAGTGTTTCGTGAATAGTAAAATTTTTAAAAACTTCTCAAAGTCTCAAACTGACTTCGAAATGATGAATAGTGATCGGTGAATAGTAATTTCTAGGATGAATAGTGAAATTTCAAAACTTGAAAAATGACCTGAAATTACGAGTTGTGACAACATGAGAGATGTAAATAATAATATTCTTTTCTTTTGTTTCTACTTGTAGAGTCTAGATTCCAGAATCAATGTGCATGCAATGATCTTGAAAGTGCAGGAAATGATAATTTATTGCAGATGTCTAAAGAAGATCTTGTAAAAGGTATGGTTGGACAAACATCTCGTTTCATGCCAAAGGGATATTCGGGCTTAATGGGTGGGCCAGATGGGTAGATTAACAGATAATGGATAATTGGATATTAATGTTTTCCACTATTTTTCTGGTATGTCTTCTCTGCAGATTCAGATAGTGATAGTTCATCGAAAGATGGATCAGATCATAGGATTTGAAGAGGAGCAGCCAATTAAGGTACTTACTCGTGTTTGCTGATAAGTTTGCATATGCATTCCTCACATGTGACATGTTGTGTGTATTTTATGGTTTATGTGATTATATGCTCAATTGTTTTTATACAGTATTGTGTGCTCAACTAATTTCGACTGTAATAGTGAGGGAGGAAAAGTATTACTTACTGAGGCGTTTTCACTTTTGATTTGAATGCACTTGGATGTTTTTATTCATACCCTTTTGAGGCCTTAATGTTGTACTAGTAAATATATCCTTGCAGAATAATGGTAATTGCATACAACATTAATATCTGTGTGCATTTTGCCAAGACTGTTCTTGTTGCTTATAATTGAATGAGTCAAGAATGAATCTAAAATAAGCGTTATCGCATCCATTTGCATGTTTAGTGCATCCATTTGTATGTTTAGTGCATCTATTTGGACATATTAATGCATCCATTTGCATATTTAGTGCATCCATTTGCTAATGTACATCCATACACCCCCCTGTGTTATAGCTGACGTTTGCAATGGGTTTCTTTATTATCACCTGTGTTATAGCTGACGTTTGCAATGGGTGGGCCATACGGGTTGCGAAAAATATGGGAATTAGAAGGGCATTTTTCTGTCCTGCCTCAGCTACCACATTGGTTTCTATATGTCCTTTCAGAAACTGATTGATGATGGAATTATACACAAGAGTGGTATGTGAAGAACTTATATTAACCTTTCTTTTATATGTATTAAAATACAACCCTAAAGATGTTCTTCTTATTGCAGGTGTTCCTATAACTGATCAGATAATTCAGCTGTCAGAAACCATGCCACCAATAAAACCTAAGAACCTTGGATGGGCGGGCTTTCCGGATGTGGCAACTGTAGAAGCAACTTTACAAATGGTAATAGAAGCTGAAGAAGCTTCTAAAATGACTGAATGGATTTCAACCGGATGTAGATTTATTGACGAAATCTAAGAATCTTTCATCAACTCTGCATAAACTGTATCTTTGGGAGAAGAAGTTGCTTGATGAAGTTAAGGTATGTATTGAGGCTATCTATTAAACACTTGCTTGTCAATTTTATATCTTGTTCTGTGTACTTTGTCGGAATCTAGCATTCTAATTCCAATCGCTTGCCTTTAATACAACATGTTTTACGCGTTAAATTCGTATAATTATACTCTGCGCGTTACTAATTTTTTCTGATGAAAGGCGCAACATTTATTTTCCGAATAAATTCATATTCTGCTAGAGCTCCTATTGGAAAGCTTACTAATCTTTTTTGTCGTTAGACTTATTTTTTTTAGATTTTTCAATGTGTTACAAAACACAATCATTTGAGATATTTATATTAGTCACTAATAGAGTATGCATATGGGTTGTAATCATGGTTTTGTGTTGGCCAACTCATATAAAACAAATCTAAGTTAATGTAAATATAACAATTAAATACGTGAAATCCTTTTCTTATGTGTGTCACAGATTGAGGAGAAAATGAGGCTACTCCATGACGAGAAAAAGCGAAGACTTTCACGTATGAATGAGAAAGGCGCCGAGCCTCACAAAATTGACTCAACAAGGACTTTCGTTAGAAGTCTTTCAACGAAAATTCGAATTGCAATTCAAGTTGTGGATAAGATCTCGGAGAAAATAAACCAATTACGAGATGAAGAATTGTGGCCACAATTGAATGACTTTATTGAAGGGTATATATATGCTTTTTTATATATTTTTTTGTATTTGCTTATTCGACTTGCTTATTCAGTTTTTGCACAATCATCTACCATCTCCACTACAATATGTTGATCCCACTATAAGATTGTGGGGCCGCATATGCTGCAGAATAAAAATAGAAAGTTTTGCAGAACCTAAAGTTAAAATAATAGAGCCTCTTGGGACATGTATTCCTTGGCTTTGTTCTTTATAAATTTGGCTAGTATATGCCATATATTCTTTGCAAGATTCTGACTGTATAGGCTCATATATACTCGTAGGCCCATATAATCTCTTAACAAGGTTCTGACTGTAACTACAATGAACCGTCGTGTAGGATTATGTAAACTTGAGTCTTCATAATCCGTATAGCTTAGCTCTTAGTGGTTTGTATTGCGTTACATAAGTGTTACCTCCAGAAAAATTAGTATTATCATAAAAATATATGATTTAGTTCGCTTATATATGATGTATGATATATTGATTCTAGATTATCGGGGATGTGGAGATTGATGGTAGAATGCAACCATAGTCAGTGTGAGGCAATCCGTGCAGCTAAGGGTATTGATCCTGCCGCCTCTCAAAAACACTCGAGCGATGCAACTCTAGAAGCCACATTGCAACTTGAACATGAACTGCTCAATTGGGCTTTCCGGACAGTGAAGACAATGAAGTAGCATTGAAGTAGCTGCACTTGTTCCTTTTTCATGGGTATCTGTTTACATATTTAGTGCATATGTGGTAATAGTAAGCCATCTATTTGTATCTTTACTGTATTAAATCAAACATAAGGTTGTGGTTGTCGATATAGCACTATAGCTTTCAATATAAAACCAATAACTGATTGTATATATATGTTTTTTTCTATCGCAAGGTTAGTGCATCTGTGTTAACAGATTGGTGCATATGTGTTACAGTTTTATTGTATCTTCATATATGTCTCTGTCTACACATTATTGCAACTTTTCTTCTCATTGAATGTAGCATTCTTAAATCTTTATATATCCACATACAAAGAAAATACTTTATATCAGTTTGTCAACTTATTGAACTAAAGTTTATACAAACTAAACATAAGTCATGATTTGGCTCGGGAGGTACTTTAGTGCATCCGTTTGAGGTACCTAGTGCATCCATTTGAGGCACTTTAGTGCATCCATTTGAGGTAATTTAGTGCATCCGTTTGAGACTCGTGATAACAGTTGACTTATAAGTAAATAATAAAAGACTCATGCTAGCTTAACTATAGGTGATTAAGCCAATAGTTTTATCCCAAACAAAAATGGTTTCATGTTACATTAACAAAACAATAAAACTGTAACTTATATTTAATACCAATAGTATACAAATAATATTATAGTTGAGTACATAGCTTCATAAGAAATAAAATAAGGGAATTGTCATTATTCGTGCTTTTGATTCCAAATATGTCAGTAATGTAGTCGTCGTTTTTACTCTTCACCAAAGAACCTCTAGTTCCTTTTTGGCATCTTCGCTAGATTCCTGTACACATGTAGTAACCTCACCAAGTTTTTCTTGAAATGCATCTAATTGAGACTTTCCGCGCTCCAACTCATCCTTCCAAACTGTTTGTGTTTGGGTTAATTGAGAGCTTAAGGTTGCGTCCTCGCTTGCCATCACCTCTGTAAACAAGAGAAAACGATATATAAAAACCGCATTTCCACAAAGGTATATTCATATTCATATGCACATGTAAAGCTAAGTATATGCATTCTAATTCATATATATTATAAACAAGAGGTCAAATGGTCTCGGGTCAAACGGGCAAAAAAGCACCAAAAGACATATTTTCTACAAACAAAAATTTGTATCTCAGAAAAAAAAAAAAAAAAAAAAAAAAAAAAAAAAAAAAAAAAAAAACAAGAGAACTAGTACTATTAATACAGGTTACCTGTGTTAGTATAGCATCAGAAAAACACATATCAGATTGTAGTAAAATGCTTATGATAGAAATATCAAAATACCACCATTTTTGGTTTACCAGATCATTGAAATACAAAGTATCTAGGTAAGAGAAAGGAATGTACATCGGTAAAGTTCTTAAAGATTCATAACCAATTTTTTTAAATGATTTAGCATTTTTTGTTTTGCAGACTGCTCACGTGTGCTTTAGGTGAGCCCACAGTGAAGAAGCGAAAGGAGTAAAATAGGGTCAGTTTCGGTCCATTCAATTGCTAACGTATCAATCAAAACGTTTTAGGTTGGCTAAAAAAGAAACTGGTTCAACCTGTTTATAAGTCGCCTAAAGTAGATTAAGGTGCTCACATCATCCTAATTACTATGTGGTGTCGCATTTATGAACAGTCGTTGCAATTATAGCATCGCACTTATTAACTATGTGGCGTCGCATTTATGAACAGTCGCTGCATCACATTATGAAATTAGTGCATCACAGTTATAAAATTTCATTCAGACATTTTATCAAACACCTTGGGTGCAGTTTTATAAACACGTTTTAGATGATTTTTTTTATCAATTTCGTTTCAAATAACTATTCTATATAGTAAATTATGTCAATAATCTCTTATAATCAATATATCAATGAACAAACCTGTCACTACCGAAGCAAATTTCAATTAACAAAACCCAAACTCATAATAAAAGAGAATCCGTATATATAAACACTAAGAAACATATATATATGGTTTATATTTGATGTTAAATAGCAAAACTAATAAAACTGTAATCGGCATCATTTAAACAACTAACCTTGATCTTCAATTTGAGAAACTATGATGAAAGGATCAAGTGCATCTGATCAGTTAAACAAATAACCTTGATCCTCAAATAGTGTATTGATTGAAGGATTTAATCAAAGAAGAAAAATGAGAAATTATGACGAGAGGATTTAATCACAGAGAGTATGATCAGAGAAAAAGAAAAGAAAAAAGTGAAAAGAATTAGGCATTATATATGGTAAGGAAGAAAATAGTGTGAATTTATAAAACCGTCCCTTGAAGAATGAGCGAAGTAACAAACAGGTCCCTGTAGTTAGGAGGAAAAAAGGAGGGGGAATGGGAGAGGGTGATTTGTACACTTTTCTCACTTTTCTACCGAGATGAACTTTTCTCATGAACCAATATATATATATATATATATATATATATATATATATATATATATATATATAATATATATATATATATATAATATATATATATATATATATATATATAGATATTTATACATTTTACAATATAATATATATTATAGCAACTCTTAGCCCTTTACGAATTAGAAATACGATAATATTCAATCAACCCTTGTCGTATAAATAGAATTCAATCACCATTATTTTTGAAACTTGTGTGTGAAATCTAGCTTTAAATGTATTTAACCTTCTCTATTAGACTTCACCAACACTCACGGGCAGTGTACCCGTTCGTGGGATAGTATAGAGTCGGTAAAACCGGGTGGTTCACTGGAGCGCGGGTACCTAAGTAATTCAAAGAAAATTATTTATAAGAAAATTGTGCTTTAAATCCACGAGATTATGAGTTTCATTAACTTAAACTACTAAGTTAACTAAAGACTTAAATGACTAAAAGACAATCTAAAACTAAATAGGTGTGAAACAATCAAGAGAAAAAGACGTACTCGCCTTGCTAATCATTTAGGCAACTAACCACATAATTGTAAGTGCAATGTTCTTCTAGTTGTACGCAGTGAGTCTTATGAGCGTAGGTGTGATTCGGCCGGCACTCCCTACAACCTTTTTAGATAAATACCTAGACGTGGCTCACGCACTAGGGTCAATCTATCCTCCGAGCATTTAGTTCATCAACTAATCTACATGACTATGTTTTGTGTTTGCCAAGCACTCAACAACTAAATAAACCAAGTGTGATTCGGAATTGCCACACCCTAAATCTACCACTTGTCGAATCTTACATCCTATTATCTACCACTTTGAACACCGCTAAGCCAATGGTCATGGTCCCTGATAACGCTTAAATTGTGTATATTTTTAGGCGCGTTATCCGTGCTTTTGTGCATGTTATTTGGTTAATTTGATGAACTTTTGGTAATTATTGGCACAATGTTATGTTTTCAGGTTCATGATTATCCAAGACAAAGAAAACGAAGAAAAAGTCGAAGAAATGATGAAAAAATGTGAAGTTGTGCATTTACAAGAATTCCCGCCATGCATACATCTCGTGGAGCACAATCGAGAAGATAAAACCAAGAAGAGTTTGTTCTGAAGACTTTAGAATGAAGTTTTGAACAATTTTGAAGTGAAAGAAAGAGTTGTGGGCCAAAGAAATAACACCCATTAGGCTAATCGAAGAAGACAAAGTGCGCACGCAGAAACTGTACCACCAGCCGCGCAACTTGACCACGAGCCGTGGGCATACCACCAGCCTGCTGATGGACAAATCCAGTTTTAAATACAAAATTTATTCCAAGTCTGATCATGTACCTTCATTAACTCATCTCTCAGCCATTTTATGACCCTTAGGCCCCAAGGAGTTCCAATTAAGGCCCAAGGCCTATGTGCATCCATATATACCCTCCTTTGGCTTTGTTTTTGGCTACTAAGTCTAATCTAGCTCTCATAAATTCTATCATTCATCAAACCATTTCACATACTAACTCAAAGACTTTCTCAAACCTTTATACCACAGAGAAAAACACATGAACAAAGGAGGATCAAGAACTCATAATACCAAGGGCTAATCATCAAGTAAACATCACCAATTGAGTAGACATCAAAGCCTAACCAATTGGAATCTTAATTACACTTTTGCAAGACCTTTTCATTTTGATTTCTAGTACCAAATTTTCTGTGGTTATTTCTTTGTTTGCTATGAGTGGCTAATGCCTTTGAGCACTTGCTTAGATGATGCTTGTGATATGATTTCTTGATTGATTGTGACTACGTAATTTTTACTCAATTTCAAACTGTAATAAGATCCAATTGTGCTTAAAGTTTCACGTGATAATTGTTTATCAAATTAGATTGGTTGGTAATAGTGTCATAGGCCGAAAAAGACGTTGTTATTTAATCAACTATAGCATTTTTCTATGATTGGCTACCTTTTATATTGACCATTTCTTAACTAATTTGATTAAACATGAAACATAAGTGTAATTGTTGATAGGCTTGTGAAACTACTGCGAATATACTCCATTGAAATTGTGTTTGTCTTGAATTGGTTGAAAGGACTTATGCTTGATTTCATCATTTTATGATCTTTACGAAGATTATGAGTCTTAAGAACAATAGATTAGATCACCGTCTAATTATCATGATCAACTTGGTAAAGTTAATTGTCACAATCAAGCAACACTAAGTGTCAGAACTAGTCTAAGCAAGTGAGTTTTCCTATATTGAATTATTATCATCTTATTTGCTTGCTTGCTAATTTCGTGTTATTGGGTTAATCATTGATTCTAAATCTTACACATACAAAACTAAACAAATCCTTGCGAATGATCTCGGCTTACCGAATCAAATCTTACTACATACGGACGAGTATACTTGCTTTATGTGTTTCGTTTGAATTAGAGGTAAATCGTGTTTATAAATTTAAAACTTGCACACGTGAGACACATCAGCCACTAAGGATACTTGCCAAATTACCTTATATGACTCAAAATAATCAGGTTTTAGATGGTTACCTACTAATTAATTATCATCAATATGTAGCCATGGTCTATGCAAGGACATAAGTCTACAAAAGCATATAAATCATCCACAATACAGCTAAGATAAATGAAACAATGATGCAATTAAATAAAATAGTCATAAAAGGTAAGCACTAAAGGGTTAGCCTTCCATTACAAACAATAAGCAAAGATAAAGCGGTTTTAAAAGAATAGCAATAGTCATAATGATCAAACCGACCATAAACAATGTTTATGATGTGTAATTCTTCGATCCCATGATGTTTCTAGCCTTAGAATTCATGTTGCAACTTCTAGGGTTCGTCTCCGGAAGTTAGGAATGAAAAGCGATACCTGATGCATGGTTTTGCAACCTTACAACAGGTTTTACCTCTCGAGGGATCTCAAGAGGCTTACAACCCCACCAGGCAGTGTACCTGACCGATGTAGTATAGTGTAGTGGTAAGTACGGGGGATTGATCGTTCTCCACAGGGAATAGTGTTCGTTAGGTATGAAAGACTACTCTAATTAGGTCTAAGGGTTGAGGAAGATTCTTTTTTTATGTTTTTATATTTTTATGAAAGCAAGTAAAATCTCGGGTTTGAAGGAGTGGGCGGAATTAGTTGCTAGTCAACTAACCCAAATTACTACGAATGCAAATAAAATAAAATAACAGAAAATAAAAAGTTTGGTGAAAACTTATGTGTAGAGAAATGTGTTCACTTAGATTTCCTTACTCCCTAACTATCTTTTACCGGTTGATTAGTGTGTATTAGTCGCGTGGATGACGGGTGTATTCCTTAATACCATTCGTGGGTGGCGTACGTACTTCCCCAACTCTACAAGCTCCTACTTCACTCCTATGTCGAGCCGGCTAGGAAGCTCCTAACATGGGATCACTAGAATTCGCTTGTGCATTAAATACAACCATAAAAACCTTTAGTACGCATTTGGTTCATGTTTCTTAAGACGTTCAAGCAAGTTACCGAATAGGAAGTTAGCCAGTTTTCTTAAGCCTAACATAGATAAACAATCATCCAATACAACTAATAACACACTAATAACCAATAATCAATAGCTAGGTTTCATTAGATCTAAGCAAACACAAGATAAATCTAGCCTAACATATTAACCAAAAGACAAGCACAAGATATAATCAAACAACATATAGACATATTGAATGATTAATTGATAACTTATCTTTAATGTAACATGGAAGATCTCAAGGCAAAAAGCCTTGAAAAAGATGCTAAAATCGTCTTAGGGTTTTCTCCCAAAAATTCCACACTAAGTTCCACACTAATGACAAAAAATTAGAAAACTATATATAGACTTTTGGATCTGACGGCGTCACGTTATGGAGTGTGACGCCGTCACCTCGCCGCTTCTAGGGTTCCCGGATGACCTTCTTGACGCCGTCCCTCTTTAGCTCTCCAAAATCCGTTCTGGCTTATCAAGGCTTGACGCCGTCAGACCTTGAACGTGACGCCGTCCCTCTTTGAATTAAGCCGTGACGCCCTTGATCAGGTTAAAGCGTGACGCCGTCAGAATTCACATGCAATTTTCACTGGCTTATCATGAGTAAATTTCACATCCACCTTTTCTTGCCAAGCCATGACGCCGTCTGGAGTAAATCCTGACGCCGTCAAAGGTAACTTCCAGCACAATTTTGAGACTTTGTCGTTTTCTTCACTTTTATGCTCCAAAAACGTCCAAAATGCCTCCTTTTCCAGATTTCTCCTCAAAAGTACCTAAAATGACAAAAGGAACGATTTAGGGCAATATTTGATCAAATAAATACGATTTAGGGCTTAAATGACCCCTTAAAAGCGGTACACTTTTCGCTTCATCAATACCTAAATTGCATTAGGTTAAAGTATTCACCCGTAACTCTATACGGCGTATGCCTATTGGGTTGCATACGTCGTATGCTCTTGATAACTCTTGGCCACGTCACTGATCTTCAGTTCCATATGACGTATGCTTGTAATGGGGAATACGATGTATGGTCTTCAACACTTAGAATATTTCTTCGAAGTAATCTTGTATACACCTTATGCTATATTGAGGGTATACGACGTATGTTCTTGCTGAAGCGTATACTTCTTCGTATTTAGGCTTTTTTTTGCTTGTTTTCCGGTCTTTTTGGTGAGAATTGCTCCATTGCTTCAGATAAACACTAAAATACTAATATAAAGGAGCATAATCGGGGGAACATGATAGTAAAAATATGTTCTTATTTGATGTCATCAAATATCCCCCCCCCCCCCCCCCCCCCACATAAACTCTAGTTATCCTCATGTAGACTTTGAATTAAACTTAGAAAAGTATCTTCTAAACATAACCTACAAAATATTAATTTAAATTGATGATAGACATTATAATCATATTACTTACCTCATTCCATAGCTAATTTATCAAAACGAACACCACATCACGTGGTTCCTAAACAAGATCATTACAACATTAACACTTAGTATTACCTCAATGCATAACTAATAAAGAGGATTTACACAACCCGTAAACATACACACACTCATCTCTAACATTCATATGATCATAAACATGATCATATGAGAAAACCCCTAAAAATCACTAATTAATCATTACTCATTAAAGGGACTTAACCTATAAACACTATAACATCACCACATTAGCTTAAAACCCTTTTTAAACCCCCCCCCCCCCCCCCCCCCCCCCCCCCCCACACCCCCACACCCACACCCAAAAAAGAACAAAAAAAAAGAACAAATGGTTACATGAACCCTAATCCCAATATGAAAATTTAACTAGAAATTAGGTACACTTACATGAGGGGAATAATAGACAGAGACTACTTCTTGAATTAGAACACTAGTCTTCACCCAAATTCACTTATTTGATCACTAGGAAAAATCCTCCTCTTTTCCCTCCTTGATACCCACGACCCACACACACCCACATAACATAATCTAGAATGTTATGGAGGGGGTGTTTGTTTAAGCTTATATAACATAAGCCACAATTTTGTGGCATATTTTGACACTGTTATATATGGGCTTATATAACATTGACAATGTTATATAAGCCCATAAGTCACGTCAAAATATGCCACGTCAAAATATGCCACAAAATTGTGGCTTATGTTATATAAGCCAAACTCATTAAGCTAATAAGCACGTATATAAGCTGAAACAAACACCCTTCGAATATTTGATGGGTATCGGTTAAAAGAAAATCTAGACATTGTTTGGTCTTATGGCACGTATAGTCCCTCACTTCTCCTTTCCTCATAGTGGAGCCACATAATACTTTATAAAACATTTACTTAATATATTGACTAAAACTTAACTCCAACCTTGACTATTTGATTGACTTTCTGCTTCAAACATTTGACTACCCAAACAAATGAAGTCTTCTAATATTAAAAGTTATGATCAAACTATCACAATGGCATTTTTCTAATATTAAAAGTCATGATCAAACTATCACAATGGCATTTTTCTAATAAAGATTTTGTATGTTTACATTCAGCTTGTTTCATCAACAAACAGGTTTAGATCCGGAAGGACAAACCTATCCTCCTCCAAAGCTGGTAAAGAGGTACTAACCACCTCGGGTACATGGGTCTCACCAGAAGAAACTACTTTTTCAAGCACATTACATTCACTAGAAGAGACCTGCTGTACGTGGGTATCTCCAGAAGTGACCACCTCTTGTCCAGCAGAAGAGACCTCGAGTACCTCAGTATCAGCAGACATACAAACTACCTTCTGTCTTGATCCCTCGCCCTGAATGTGTGCTATAGTCTGAATTAAGATAGAGTATAAGCTAAGGATTAGCCAATGGAAATCTTGTAAGTAAGTATAATGAGAGTATAAGCTAAGGATTAGTCAATGGAAATCTTGTAGGTAAGTATAATGTGTGCTATAGTTTGAATTAAGATAGAGTATAAGCTAAGGATTAGTCAATGGAAATCTTGTAGGTAAGTATAATGAAAGTAGTAACTATGCTATGAAAAATCATACCAATTTTATATAAACATCGTAAAGAAGTTTTCATTCTAAATTAATTTATCTTATATGTCTCGTGTCGCGTCCCATCTTAGAGCGCACTTTCTGAGTTAGCAACATACAAGATACGTGTAGTTGAAAGGGGTGTGACTCGAAATTTTCTACAGGATCAAGATTTTGGCATATACTGTATTTGCAACCACAAGCACAAAATTATGTACATGTGTGCACATACACAAACACGCAATACGTACGGGTAAAAAGAGCGGAAAATGCGTATACCATCAACATCAGTTTATTCTGTTCCTTCCTTAGTGATATGATATTGTTTTTTAGAATATGGAGCTCCTGTTTGCAAGACAATGTAACTCTTAAATCAACATACGAGCAATAAAAGTGAAAATTCTTCAACAATTCAAATGATTCGCAAACGTACCCTTTTTCTTTTTGCAATCTCTTTCAGTTCTTCTTCACGTCTGGCAGAAAGCTATTAGAAAACAAACAAACTATGTTGGTATCTTTGAGTAAGAATAGATAATAGAGTAACAAAAGATATATATAGCAGCTAAATTAAGTATGAAAAAATAGCCTGTCAACTTTTTGCAAAACACATAAAACACATAAAGTATGAAAATATAAAGTTCTAACTTTCAACTTTTGACTTAAGTTATAGCTTCTTGGTTGGAGGTATTCTGCTCGGCTATGGGAACATATATAGCCTGATTTTGTAAATCTAGAACAATAGGGTACATAGTACAATATATGTAATATGTTAATTAGACCTGAGAAATAAATAGGATTATTATGGCATAATCTTGGTAAACTTGCACTAGATCTAGAAATATCAAATATGTATCACATATGTATTTGACATTCATAGGATCTCCAAGTTTTTCAAGTGTAGAGATCTAATTAGAAGTATATTGGCTTGCCATGGCATAATCCTCATCATAAGTTCACAATACGTATTTTATATGAATCAATCGCTGTTAAAGATAAAAGGACTAAATATCTTCATAAAATAATGTAGAGTTAATTTATTTCTGGTGGAGTTTTCACCATAAGATCATGGCATTTAATTCTTGTACACGATGGATCATGTCATAAAAATGAGATATTTGCAACCGGAAGAAGGACACGTGTACGTGTCGAACTGTGTCACTCTGTATGTGTGCGCAAATCAAAGACGGTAAAAAGAAACAAAATAAGTGAATCTGAAGGTAATTATGCCGTTCAAATAGAAGTGAAAGCACTTATACCTCCAAATTCATTCTCTCTTGTTCCTCCCTTATCCGCTTAATTTCGGCCTTTATGACTGCTAGTTCCTGTGAGCATGACAACGTACATAACTCTAGAATAAGCATACAAGCAACAAATATGGAAAATCTTCAACAAGTCAAATGATACGCAAACGTACTGTCTTTCTCTCTTTTTTCTTCTTAGCCTCAGCCTCAGTTCTAGCCGAAATCTATGATAAAAAATAATAATAATAATAATAATAATAATAATAAACAATTTTGTTTTTGCGTACTTGTAGATGATATAATAAAACAGATACAGGGGCTATTATGGCTTAAAAATGGTTTTAATTTACTTCTTCGTAATCATCTAAACACAGAATAGAAATGAAATAAATTATGTTAAAAGTATATTTTATTGGAGTTTTTCTGCTCGCTTCTGTATGCAGTACATATATATTTTAGCTAACTTGGTAATTTTGTGTGTGATTTACAAATTAGTATCACATGTCTTTGGCAAACATAAGACAATTCTCCACCCTTTTGATTGTTGATGTCTGAAGTCTTTCCTTCACACAAGTTCACTATCCTACACAGTATATACTTTTAAGAGTGAATATGTCTATAAAAGTAAGTTTGTGGACACATTGACTTGGAAACTTGTTAAAGTTTTATCCAAAGTTCCAAACCAATGAAAAAGAAGGATAGGGTTTAAATTCGTGGTATCTAATGCTGCAGCCATGCATGCTGGTATCTATTGATTGTCCTAGAAGCTTTGTTCGGATTTAAATCATGGGTACTGAACCTAGAAAACATTCAGTTTCCACAACTCAACAACCATATGTTCCAAAGCATCGGGGTCAAAAAGGATCATATTCAGCGCACTTTCATTGTTTCACCAAAATAAAAATAATGAAAAGCTAGTGACCTACTGAAAAAGAATTGGAGAATAATAAGTGAGTTCTACCTGCAACTCCTTGTTATGTAGGCTCTCTATGTTTCCACCTTCAACATGAGCTTTTATATTTTCAGCTGGTTCCTGTATACATGACTCCTCAAGTCCAAAATCAGCATACAATTGCAAGCAGCCAATAATAAAACAAAAAATAGTCTTCAACAAGTTGATCCAATGCATCTCTAATACATGTCCTATATAAACTACTGTAAAGAAAACCAAAGAATATGGCGGCTAACATATAGTTTAAGTCAGTTTTATTTTTAATGTAATTATTTTAACACACGTTTGGAACGGAAAAGCTTAATTAAATTAGTGGCCGCCTTTTTATTATTGGCTTTGTGGTTATGGTTTATTCACTTGGCTTAAGAGACTTGACCCGTATTTGCAAATATCAAAGACCAAGGTATATGTAACATACCGATCACGCAAATCTTAGACCAACATATAAATATGAAAATAATGGCAGTGTCTTAGTAAAACTGCTTGTGTCAACTTTGGTTTGTCTCATGCTTATTTGGCTACCATAAGATTTGGATGACGTCAAAATTAAAACCCTTAACCAACAAATCCTACAGCTATCAGCTATGACACATTATAAATGGTCCCTTGATCTTCAAAATGTATGGCTATATAACACATTAGACTAAATTATATAATTGGACCAACGGGCCTTTAGCCTAGCGGTGTTCATGCGAATGTGAATGCTCCCCAGTAAATAAATAAAAGTGGCTGTGGCTTCAAGTCACAGTTGGGACAAATGTGTGGTTTATGTATAGTGTAGATGTGTGAGTTTGCATATCTAAAAACTACATGCTCGTTTGGATTTTCAGATATCTTACATCAATATACTCCTAAACTCCCTTATTGTGACTTATTGGAATGTGCGATACAACTAGATGCATTTTTTTACCATCAACATCTCGCAATAATCCTAACCAACAATCGTAACAGAAAGATAAGATTGATAGTCACCTTTTGCTTAGTTGGTTTCTTTAGTGGAGATGATGTGTGTGGTTTCGAAGTTGAACGCTGCTTTTGTATATAACAATCAACAACTTTCATTAGAAATCTATGTCATCAAAAATCAACGGATAGACAGATAGATAAATTGTTTTTTAAGCGAAAGAAAAAATAATAATAAAAAATAATACTCCCTCCGTCCCAGTAAAAGTGTCTTGTTTTGAATATTCAAAGTCTTTGTTTTTCAACTTTGACCGTAAATATATTTTTTTTTTTTTTGTTATATAATACTGTTAACCGAATATTATGACCGGGAATATGTCTCCCACTATCTCCCACTCATATTATTGTATATCCCTTGATTTATGGGATGTGTCTCTTTGTAATCCCTTTATAAGGG
The DNA here is from genome assembly GCA_021014915.2 of Artemisia tridentata subsp. tridentata. Lineage (NCBI taxonomy): Eukaryota > Viridiplantae > Streptophyta > Magnoliopsida > Asterales > Asteraceae > Artemisia > Artemisia tridentata. The sequence continues at coordinate 437,518,716 of CP139509.1, read as the reverse complement.
TCCATCATCAATCAATAAGAACACACAAGATTCTCCTATCTTACATGGTATCAGAGCAGGTGGTTTCGGGTATTCGATGAAAAAGGAGAATGAAATAATTATGGGGGAGTGGAATGATTGATGAGTGGGGATAAGAGTGTTTATTATTATTAAAAAAAAAAATTAATTATTTTGTTAGTTGATTGTTCGTGCAGGTTTGTTACAAGTCGACTAAAGTTGATCGTTGGTACCAGTCCTTAATGTCGACCGTTGGTACAAAAAGATTACCAGTCGACTAAAATCGACCGTTGGTACCAGTCAACTAAAATCGATCGTTGGTATGATTTTGTTACGAGTCGACTAACGACATTAATGTGTTGTTTTTCATTTTATCTTTTCTAGTTCAGTACTCCAGTTCGAGCTTTCGCGATTTCGCCGCTCGAACTGCGAGGGAGTGTTAACCGAATATTATGACCGGGAATATGTCTCCCACTATCTCCCACTCATATTATTGTATATCCCTTGATTTATGGGATGTGTCTCTTTGAAATCCCTTTATAAGGGTCCATCATCAATCAATAAGAACACACAAGATTCTCCTATCTTACAAATACTTGATGAAAGTTATATGAATTGATTTAGTTTTAGATGCGTTTTCATTGGGTATACTTTTCATAAAGTATTATATAACAAAAAAATATATATTTATGGTCAAAATTTAAAACAAGAGACTTTGAAAATTCAAAACAAGACACTTTTACTGGGACGGAGGGAGTAATAAAAAATAAAAAAATGTGAGATAGAGCATATATGTTATCGGACCACTCTATCCAATTTATAGACATTTTCTCAAATTGGTAGATTGTCTAAGTATTTAAGGTAACAAATTTAGTTGAAGTCGATAATATGTAACATTGCATATCCAGGACGAATTGAATCTGCAAAAGCTAACCGTAAGTATTACATATAGATATGAGCAAAGTTAGACTGAAATGGCAGCATTTTGGTAAAATTGCTCGCAATCTACATAGACAATATTTCTTTGGCTAACACAAGCATTCTCAACATTCCAAGTGTGTAGATATAACAATGAAAAAAAAAATCATTTATTTCACGGCATAACCATCCAGGCCTCCACCCAAGTCGCACATTACATACTTTTATATTGGTTTCACACAAACTAGAAGGAAAAGTCATAGGGCTTTGATGTCTTGGTATTTATCAAACCAGTGCTAGAATCCTGTTCATATGGATGCACTTTCAATGATCTAGCACGATTATTTAGTGGGTTTAGAGCTAACCTCATTGTCTTGGTTAGGATGCACTTTCGATGTCTTTGGTTGCCGACAGACCTATGATGTTTGGAAGGGTGTTATACAAATTTTTTCCGATCATAAGTACAAAAATTTGCACCATGAAAACTTCTTTAACTAAGCTAAAGTTGCACTATTAAGAATATAGCAAAAATATCGGAGGTTGCAAATAGCAAAACACTGGCAATTTTTTAAAACAATACATCTCGATACCCAGAATTGAGTGTGGGTCGTGCGACACCCGGTAGGTTTTTCCCCGGTTGCATATCAAGTTTGTCAGGAATGAAACTGTGATATTGTATTATGATTTATGAAAGCTTCTAGAACTTCGTTTTTTCACAAACAGATTAAAAGATAAAACGGTAGAAAAATTGAAATAATTAATGAGTGTACGTGCTACTAACCTTCAGCTTCAGGTTCTCAGTGTCCTTTATCTTAATGCGTTTAACGGGACCTTTTGTAACCTCTTGTTCCTATATATGCAAGACAATAACTGTTAAATTAGCTTGAAAACAACAAATATAGAAAATATTTTTAACAAGTAATTTGAAATGCATCTCAAGCGCACTCTTTTCCGGTGTTATTTGTTGTTTAACATCGACTCCTCCTCGTGCACTTGAGTTTTACCCAGGCTCTAGAATAAACAAACAAACTATGTAATTGGTACCTTTAATCAAGTACTTAATGACGGCTATAACTGTATAAAATAAGATGTATTGTGATAGCGTACGTGAGTTTAGCCTAATAGCTAAAGCTCATACGATCATAGCAGGGTGAAACAAGTCCAAAAGGATAAAGGCCCAACACACTTTGGCTGGAAATCAATCTCCGAGTCACAACGAGCCTTGCCTGGAGAATCAATATCCAGACAACAAATGGCATGACAATTTGTTCTTTCATTCCGTTATTGTACTATTGTCATGTGAACACACCTCACTGGCATAGAGGTAGTCTCGCGGTTATTTAAAGTGAATATGTCTATAAAAGTAAGTTTGTGGACACATTGACTTGGAAACTTGTTAAAGTTGTGTATCCAAAGTTCCAAACCAATGAAAAAGAAGGATAGGCTTTTAATTCGTGGTATCTAATGCTGAAGCCATGCATGCTGGTATCTATTGATTGTCCTAGAAGCTTTATTCGGATTTAAATCATGGGTACTGAACCTAGAAAACATTCCGTTTCCACAACTCAACAACCATATGTTCCAAAGCATCGGGGTCAAAAAGGATCATATTCAGCGCACTTTCATTGTTTCACCAAAATAAAAATAATGAAAAGCTAGTGACCTAATGAAAAAGAATTGGAGAATAATAAGTGAGTTCTACCTGCAACTCCTTGTTATGTAGGCTCTCTATGTTTCCACCTTCAACATGAGCTTTTATATTTTCAGCTGGTTCCTGTATACATGACTCCTCAAGTCCAAAATCAGCATACAATTGCAAGCAGCCAATAATAAAACAAAAAATAGTCTTCAACAAGTTGATCCAATGCATCTCTAATACATGTCCTATATAAACTACTGTAAAGAAAACAAAAGAATATGGCGGCTAACATATACTCCCTCCGTCCCAGTAAAAGTGTCTTGTTTTGAATTTTCAAAGTCTCTTGTTTTAAATTTTGACCATAAATATATATTTTTTTGTTATATAATACTTTATGAAAAGTATACCCAATGAAAACGCATCTAAAACTAAATCAATTCATATAACTTTCATCAAGTATTATATAACAAAAAAAAAAAAAAATATTTACGGTCAAAGTTGAAAAACAAAGACTTTGAATATTCAAAACAATACACTTTTACTGGGACGGAGGGAGTAGTTTAAGTCAGTTTTATTTTTAATGTAATTATTTTAACACACGTTTGGAACGGAAAAGCTTAATTAAATTAGTGGCCGCCTTTTTATTATTGGCTTTGTGGTTATGGTTTATTCACTTGGCTTAAGAGACTTGACCCGCATTTGCAAAATATCAAAGACCAAGGTATATGTAACATACCGATCATGCAAATCTTAGACCAACATATAAATATGAAAATAATGGCAGTGTCTTAGTAAAACTGCTTGTGTCAACTTTGGTGTGTCGCATGCTTATTTGGCTACCATAAGATTTGGATGACGTCAAACTTAAAACCCTTAACCAACAAATTCTATAGCTATCAGCTATGACACATTATAAATGGTCCCTTGATCTTCAAAATGTATCGCTATATAACACATTAGACTAAATTATATAATTGGACCAACGGGCCTTTAGCCTAGCGGTGTTCGTGCGAATGTGAATGCTCCCCAGTAAATAAATAAAAGTGGCTGTGGCTTCAAGTCACAGTTGGGACAAATGTGTGGTTTATGTATAGTGTAGATGTGTGAGTTTGCATATCTAAAAACTACATGCTCGTTTGGATTTTCAGATATCTTACATCAATATACTCCTAAACTCCCTTATCGTGACTTATTGGAATGTGCAATACAACTAGATGCATTTTTTTACCATCAACATCTCGCAATAATCCTAACCAACAATCGTAACAGAAAGATAAGATTGATAGTCACCTTTTGCTTAGTTGGTTTCTTTAGTGGAGATGATGTGTGTGGTTTCGAAGTTGAACGCTGCTTTTGTATATAACAATCAACAACTTTCATTAGAAATCTGTGTCATCAAAAATCAACGGATAGAAAGATAGATAAATTGTTTTTTAAGCGAAAGAAAAAATAATAATAAAAAATAAAAAAAATGTGAGATAGAGCATATATGTTATCGGACCACTCTATCCAATTTATTGACATTTTCTCAAATTGGTAGATAGTCTAAGTATTTTAAGGTAACAAATTTAGTTGAAGTCGATAATATGTAACATTGCATATCCAGGACGAATTGAATCTGCAAAAGCTAACCGTAAGTATTACATATAGATATGAGCAAAGTTAGACTGAAATGGCAGCATTTTGGTAAAATTGCTCGCAATCTACATAGACAATATTTCTTTGGCTAACACAAGCATTCTCAACATTCCAAGTGTGTAGATATAACAATGAAAAAAAAAATTATTTATTTCACGGCATAACCATCCAGGCCTCCACCCAAGTTTAAATTCTGTACATTACATACTTTTATATTGGTTTCACACAAACTAGAAGGAAAAGTCATAGGGCTTTGATGTCTTGGTATTTATCTAACCAGTGCTAGAATCCTGTTCATATGGATGCACTTTCGATGATCTAGCACGATTATTTAGTGGGTTTAGAGCTAACTTCATTGGCTTGGTTAGGATGCACTTTCGCTGTCTTTGGTTGCCGACGGACCTATGATGTTTGGAAGGGTGTTGTACAAATTTTTTTCCGATCACAAGTACAAAAATTTGCACCATGAAAACTTCTTTAACTAAGCTAAAGTTGCAGTATTAAGAATATAGCAAAAATATCGGAGGTTGCAAATAGCAAAAAACATGCAATTTTTTAAAACAATACATCTCGATACCCAGAATTGAGTGTGGGTCGTGCGACACCCGGTAGGTTTTTCCCCGGTTGCATATCAAGTTTGTCAGGAATGCAACTGTAATATTGTATTATGATTTATGAAAGCTTCTAGAACTTCGTTTTTTCACAAACAGATTAAAAGCTAAAACGGTGGAAAAAATGAAATAATTAATGAGTGTACGTGCTACTAACCTTCAGCTTCAGGTTCTCAGTGTCCTTTATCTTAATGCGTTTAACGGGACCTTTTGTAACCTCTTGTTCCTATATATGCAAGACAATAAACCGTTAAATTAGCTTGAAAACAACAAATATAGAAAATATTTTTAACAAGTAATTTGAAATGCATCTCAAGCGCACTCTTTTCCGGTGTTTTTTGTTGTTTAACATCGACTCCTCCTCGTGCACTTGAGTTTTACCCAGGCTCTAGAATAAACAAACAAACTATGTAATTGGTACCTTTAATCAAGTACTTAATGACGGCTATAACTGTATAAAATAAGATGTATTGTGATAGCGTACGTGAGTTTAGCCTAATAGCTAAAGCTCATACGATCATAGCAGGGTGAAACAAGTCCAAAAGGCTAAAGGCCCAACACACTTTTCCTGGGAATCAATCTCAGACTCACAACGAGCCTTGCATGGAGAATCAATCTCCAGGCAACAAATGGCATGACAATTTGTTCTTTCATTCCGTTATTGTACTATTGTCATGTGAACACACCTCACTGGCATAGAGGTAGTGTCGCGGTTATTTCGCTATGACATGCAGATCATGTCTCGTATGAATATTCCCCCGACGTCAAGTCGTCATGAGCCAATGATGTCACGCCACGTGTCATTGTTGTCTCCTCCATAGGATGACCTCCACGTGGGTCATCCATAGCCGTCGGATCACATCCACGGATCACACACAACCCCAAATGCATCTCTATAAATACACATGCATTTTATGAGAAGAACCAAGTTCATCTCCTCCACATTTACACACAATAAACCTAGTTGTATGTGAACATTGCCCTAGCTTTAGATAAACACTCATATATTGGGGTTCTTACCACTCAAAGAAACCGAACTTATGATTAGGCTATTATTATTATTGTTGTTGTTGTTGTTGTTATTTTATAATAAACATCACTTTATTATTATTATTATTATTATTATTATTATTATTATTATTATTATTAGAGTAAACTGCAAAAACCGTCCCTGTGGTTTGATAAAATTGCAGAAATCGTCCTTGGTCTTCCATAAGTGCAGGCGGCGTCCCTGCCACGAAACCTTTTGATCATTTTGGTCCCTGATTTTAACCGGCGTTAAGTGGATTCCGTTAGTAGTTACACGTTAGCCCTTTTTTGCCAACGATCGTTGCAATGTTCATCCTATAAACTAACGACCGTTAATAATTTAAATTTTTTTTGGTTTATTTTAAGTTTTTCGATTTTTATATACATTTTTTTATAAAAAATATACGTTTCCATATATGGTTTTATACGCTTTTATATACACGTTTTTATACGTTTTTATATACGTTTTTATATACTTTTTATATATTATATACGTATTTATAAAAACATATACGTCTTTATATACGCTTTTATATACGTTTTTATATACACGTTTTTATATACGTTTTTTAAACATATATGTTTTCATATATGTTTTTATACGCTTTTATATACGTTTTTATATATACGTTTTTATACGTTTTTATATACCTTTTTTTATATTTTTTATATATTATATACATATACGTTTTTATACATTGTTTATAAAAACATATACGTTTTTATATACGTATATAATAACGTATATGTTTTTATAATTACGTATATAATAAGTATATAAAAATGTGTATAAAAACGTATATAATAACGTATAAAAAGTATATAAAATGTGTATAAAAATGTGCAAAAACGTACATAAAAACGTAGATTACCCTCGTAATGTTGCGGTAATACATAAGTGGTAGGTGGTAATATTATTGGAGGTATGAGGTCAAATTGGTTATCTGTGGCTTATAATAAAAAATAAGTATGAGACAATGTCAATTCATTACTCTTATAAGGTATAAAAATATACACCTACAAATCTCCAAACATTATTTATTATTTATTTATTTATTTATTTATTTATTTTTTGCACCATATCATTTTAAGAAAAGTAGGTTCTACAAATATACACCTTTTAAAGTTTTTTTTTTTTTTTTTTTTTTTTAACTTGTTGGTATTATTCAAATCTTTTTTTGGTATATTTGTCCCACATAGATGTGGGATGTAAGTAAAATAATGCTTATAAATGCAAATAAAATTCATATATTAAAAAAAAAAAAAAAAAAAGCATGTGGATTTAACTACGAGAAGAGATATTAAATCAACCATGTATATATGAGTAACATAAATCATAGACTTAACACTTAGCACTTTGTACATTTGCATTATTTATCTTTAATAAATCCGTCCCGGTTTTAATAGAGAACATTTATTTTGTTTTTGGGGTTTATTTTTTTCGAAAATTCCAAAAGGTGGCTTGATTGGTTTTCGGTGGCACTTTTACGATTAAATCAGATTTTTCGAACTTTGTAACTCGTTCTAAATTTTCAATTCTATCGATTTTTTTTTTTTTTTTTTTTTTTTTTTTTTTTGCATAAAGAAGTAAACAAACTCAAAATAATATTACACATATCTATACTAGATAAAATGCATGAATAGCATTTTCTCTGATAAATTTTGTAAGACACTCATTAATGCATATTATGCAATATAAGTGGTTAATGCATCATGTACAAATTACAAATGTTTGTATTAAGTTATCATCCACAATACTTTAATACATCATTTATTCTTTTAAAATAAATAACAAATGATGTATTAAAGTATTGTGAAAGAAAACTTAATACAAGGATTTGTAATGTGTACATGATGCATTAACACTTATATTTCATAATATGCATTAATGAGTGTCTTACAAAATTTATTAGAGAAAATGTCATTCATGTATTTTATATAGGTATAGATATGTCTAATATGTATTAAAACATATATTTTTCACATAATATTTTGCACCTTTGCATTATTTTCCGAAAATTTCAAACGGTGTTTTGATTGGTTATCGGGCATTAAATCATATTTTTCGAACTTTGTAAATCGTTCTAACAATTTCAGTTCCGTTGATTTATTTGTGCATTTTTCATAAAAAAGTATAGTAATTCAAAAGAAATAATAAATGAGGTATTAAAATGTTAGGAAAGATAATTTAATACAAGTATTTGTGGTATGTGCATGATTCATTAGTACTTGTATTGCTTAAAAATGCATTAATAGGTTTCTTATAAAATTAGGGAAAATGTAATTCATGATTATTAATATGCTTTTAATATATATGATAAAAATAAGTTGACTTTTTTTGATTTTTTTAAAAAACAAAAAGGGTATTATTATTAGTACCCTTTATATCTCTTACCCCTTCAATTCCCCCTTTATTTTTAGCGCTAATCACAAAAAAAAAAACATTATATTTGCCACTATATCTTTTTATGTGTAATATATTAAAAAATTTGCTTGTATGTGTATTAAAGTACCATTTTTGTCTTTATGTACTTTATTACCATTTTGCCCCTCATTTTTATTTTATTTTTTTGATTAGCCCTTATTTTTATTGACATAACAAAAATAGTTATAATTTTTTATTTTATACTTTTGATTTTACTTTTAACTTGTTAAACTTTATATTTTATATTCGCATTTTTTCCGACAATTTTCACAGTTTATTAACAGGACAAAACAGTCTTTTACGATTTTATGCTTCTTATTTTTATATTTTACTACTTTTAACTTATCAAACTTTATATTTTTTGTTCCAAACGATCGTCGATCGCCCAAGCAACCCTAATCCAAAAAAAAGTAATCGATCGATTCATCACAGTAAGGACGATCGATCTCAAAATCGATCGATTCACCTTACTGTGACAAGCCTAAGACCCTTTGGTGAAAGGGTCAATTCGTCAAATACAAGACAAAAAGAAAGATAAAAGTATCATACACCTACAAAGACCTTGAATTGACGATCGTGCATGGCAGCATGGGAACAAGGCGATCGAGTAGAATTCTGGAGAGAAACTTAAGAGTATGGTTGTAAATTCGAAAAAATGATAAGGGTATTATGCTATTTTATTTTTACTACTATGTTTTTATACTACTGTTTTATTCGAAAAACTCTAGAATTTTTTTTAAGGCTTCAAGCAATGAGCTTGATCAAATTGGTCCATAGAAACGTAAACAATACGGAGTTACAAACCTTCGATCTATGGGAAGCAATTAATAGCGGCTGAATCACTCGTCTCCGGCTCCTACGCGAACGACGGGGCTCGCGAACAGCCCAATCTCGTAGTAGTAGTTGAGGTTCCATTAGCAAGATCTTATTTTAGAATGTGAGAAAACGGTGTGTTTTGGTGTGTGGGAGTGATGAGAGTGTCTAAGGGTTTATATAGTAATGATTGTGTGAATTGGATGAGCCAATGTGTTACATGTGGCACTAACTGCTGACCTCTCTACGAATTTGACAAGTGGTTTTATTCACCCACAGAATTATCATTTTGATTTTTGTAGTTGTAATGAAATGAATGTGAAGGTTGGCCGGGTTGTAATAAACAGAGATCATGCGGATGTTGTAAATATTTATAGGTAATTTTTGTAATTCAGATTTATAGATATGATAGATTATGGTAAGTTGGTAAAAATACGTTGTTTGGGTATTTAATAATTTTATTGGGGTCTTTTGAAATGCCAAGGGATGTGACTTAATATTGTCGATTTCATTTCTGACATCAAATCTCAAATGTGTTAAAAGGATTGGTGTGGCTTTTCTATCATTTGGTTGTGGAGTATTTTGAGGTGTTAGAACAAGTGTAATGAGTCAGTCGAACACTCAGTCGACCAACATAGCTGACGCGTCGGCACCACTACATCACCCCTGTTGCGACGCATTCTAGATCGAGAAAAGGGACGAATCGGTCGTATTTTCGGCCGAGTTGTGTGAGGATATGTGTGTGTGGTGTTTTTATTAAATAATTATTTGTGTGTGTTTTTTGTGGTGTTATCGGTCTCTTTATTACACTAAATTGGTCATGAATTTATTGTAAAACGATAAAGCTGATGTAACATTCATATCACTTACTAGTCGAATGCTAAATCTTTTAGAGAGACATGTTAGTCTTTATTCAAAATATTGCAATTTTTCTTTTATTTTTCCTTAAATATGAAGTGCATATTTATCAAGAAAAGTTACTTCCCTTTTCCCCTCAAATAACTTTTACTTTCCTTAAAAAAAAAGTGAAGAAAACAAAAAATGTTCAATTTCCTTTCATTTTTTCCCAGATTGTAACTAAACAATATACCGATTAAACCATATGTTTGAGTTCACCATCACACAAAATCAAACCAAGTACCCCCCCCCCCCCCCTCCTTATTGGGAATGTTGACGTATCACTTTAGAGTTGTATTTGAAGTTGTTTTTTTTATTCGTTTTCGTTTGAGAGGGTGCAATTTTCACTAGTAAAGTAGGTTGTTCTATCTAGTTTAGCTAGGGTATTCATTCTAGGTTTGGTGCTTTTGTTCGGATTTCATATTTTTTGAATTCTACCGTTTTAATGTGATTTTTTTTTTCTCGAGTCAAAAGTTCTTTATAAAAGTGATTTAAGTGCAATAGACCTTTAATGGTTATCCCTCCCAACTCAAAACTTCCTCAACTAAATGTGAAAAATGAAATTTCTTGCAGAGAAAATAATTTGTGCAATAATATGGTTGAAAAATTGTGTTTCTTGAACCAAATACCTCCTACTTATGTAACGGCATTTTTGCAACTAGTGACTTGTTGGTAAACTAACAAGCTTAGCTTTATTATCACCAATGTTATTATTATTCCTCATATTTGTAATGGACGTTGCGTGTTCTTAATGTGGCGATATAAATTCTGCCGTCTTTTGACAATTAGGTTTTGCATGGTGGTCGGGAAAAAAATAACCTAGAACTGAATTAACTGCCCAAATAAGATATTTGTCTCACGTGCACGTGTATTACGCACGTCACCTAAATTAAGTGACCTCATATGTGTATTATTTGTTATAATAATTAACGCACGTTACCATATCTTAATTACTTAGGGCCCGTTTGGTACGAGGGTATCAGAGGGTTTAGAATGAAAGAAACTTCATAACATTTGTTTGGTTCATATTTCTTTCCCAGACATATGATATTTAATCATAAATGTGATACCAGGCCAAGTAGTAGGGAATGGTGAAAAGATAAAAAGTTTTATGAAGAGTCCCACCTCTGCGTTAATATCAACCACACAATCAAATAGTTTTCCTTTTCAATATTTTTTTTATCTTTTTTATTTTTAACAAATAATAATTTTAAATATACTATTAATTTATAAATTATATATACCACACATTTTCTCTCTCCTCTTTTTCTTTCAAACCTTTCTAAAATTCAAATTCAATTCCAATCCCACTTTCAAATCAAACGCACCCTTAATGTTAAAAGACGCAATACAACCAAAGAAATATATTTATAGAAATATATAAATAAGTTAATAGAGATTTACGTGGAAACTTTGTTTCAGTGCCAAAAGGAATATTGTTGATTCGCAACAACGTGCACGTAAAAATCTCAGCCTATTATTATTATATGCAATATTATTATACTTTATGCAGATTCAAACATGACCAATATATGTTGACTTATGTTATTCATGCCATCTCCAACATGGTGTCTGAATGAACTTTTGCTTTATATTTAGATAATGGAGCACACAAATTCATCTCCAACCATCCTTCATATTCAAATAAAATTTTGGAACATTGTTCAATTTCCTCCATATTTGGAGGATCACTATATAAACACCATAAATCTCATTTTCATTTTCAACTTGTGTTAAGTAACAGTAGATGGACATGAATAATCAAAAGAATGTTAATAATGATCTTGAGGTTAGTACATTGTAAACTCTTATTTATCTTCATAAATTTGTTGTTTCATTGTGTTACTTCATGGTCGTTAATGCTTTTGTTTGATTGTTTGTTTGTATACAGCTTCATCCCCCTCCCAATCCTGCTCCAAATCCCAATCCATTTTTCAACTCAAACTTGATAAACTAGGACTGAGATGAGGTTATTGTCATCTCAAGTGATGATGATGATGATGATGATGGAATTCCAACGCCAACTGTTGAGAGTCGAGTTTTGGTAGTTGGTCAGAAAAGAATTTATAGCTTGATTGATGAAAGTGAAAGTTTGGTAGTTCCAACGCGGCAACGCCAACTGTGGCATGTTACAATCTTTTTCAATTACATTTTGATTATTTCACGTTTCATGTATAACGTTATATGAAACACTTACAGTTGTTTGCCGCCATATATCTCGTCGCTATGCCTTTTGGTTATTTCACATTTTATCACAACCATAGCTGTTTACCGCTAGAAAATTCCGTTGGGTACTCGCCTAGTAATAATTAACGCACGTCGCCATATCTTAATTACATAATGTTAAAAGACGCAAGACAACAAAAGAAATACATATAGAAATATTCAAATATATAAATAAGTTAATAGAGATTTACGTGGAAACTTTGTTTCAGTGCCAAAATTAATATTGTTGATTCGCAACAACGAGCAGGTAAAAATCTCAGCGTTGTAACATCCCGCCTTACTCAGCCCACAATATTGTCCGCTTTGCCCGAAGGCTCACGGATTTGCTTTTGTGGCCTTCCTGTAACTTCCCGGCATGGTCACCCATGCCAATTGTGCTCTCACACGAGAACGCTTAATTGTAACTTGCTATAACCATTAGGCCACAAAACGCGTTGTGTCTGATAAGGCGTATGTTATTCTAATATAACGATGATATTACCTTGTTTGACAATGGGAACTCAAACCAGGAACTCGAAAATTACTACTCGAATATCTTCCTTAATTTGATGCTCGCTTATTACGTCTAGGGTTTATGTGTGTTTTATTTTGTATAATTCTCAAAGGTACGTACGTGTGATACTTAAGAGTGGTTAGGCCCATAAATCTCGTGAAAATCCTGAATTTTGTGAGAGTCCAGTAACCCACATCTAGATGAGAATCTTCACACGTTTCTTTTTCTTTTCTTTTTTTTTAAATTTTTACTTGCCATACCCAAAAGAACTCCATTCACTTTCTATTAATACAAATACAACCCTTGGACAATTTACTTTATATCTAGTACCACAAGTTAGAAAAACAACCAATTTCATTCATTAAAATTTCGGGTATTCCAACTCTTCCCTCCTAAAAAAAATTTGTCCCCAAAATTTAGTCTAGATATATAAACGTATATACCAAGAAGTTCATTTAAACTCTTATGCTTTATTAGAAAGTTTCATGTAACAACGGTACTCTTGCAATCAACAAAGAAGGTAAGTCTTCACGAAACTTAACGAGTTTAAAACATCAAAATGCGAAATAGTGAAAGGTCCTACCAATGCCTTCTTCCTAATACGAAGTGTCACGAGCCTTCTCAGCTGTGAGTTGAAAAACTCTTCCTTTCCAAATAGAATAAATGAATATACTAAAGCCATGAACACAATATCGAACAATACCGGATGGGTAGATATCTAAGTTATAGAAGCCGACCAAAACAAACTCACAAAATGTAATATGTATTCTTTCCAAATCTACTACTAATAATGAACTTTTCCTTCTAATCTAATTATCATGTCAAAAAATTTTCATGTCATTGTCCAGTAAGGTTATCATGTTCGAGTTACGAAGGTGGCCATTTTCTATAGCTTAAATATACTCAATATCTAAGCATACTGATTTTGTTAAGTTACTCACTTGTCAATACATATGCGTCACACATTCATAACTCATATAACATAATTGTTCTTAACTTTTCATAAGTTATGTCTTGAGGAAATTTTTCAAATACTTATTTTTCTTATCATACCACATTTGAACTTTTTTTTTTCTTTTTTTAATGCTAGTTCATGCCTCTCATGCATGTATCTATTTGGTTCTATTATTACTATCTAGAATCCAAATGAAGGACAACAAGTTTACGTCAATGAATACATATACATTTTTTTTAATACCAGTTACTTTCCTTATGAATCACAACACAAATATAGACATACTAAAGGCTTATTTTACTCCTTATCTTTAGTGTGCCTAAAGGGCATAAAATATCGAATCTTTTCGCAAATAAATACTTTATCAAGGTTTAAGACTAGGTTCCTAACACCTAATTCACTTAAACCTGGCTTTGATACCAACTTGTAACATCCCGCCTTACTCAGCCCACAATATTGTCCGCTTTTTCCGAAGGCTCACGGCTTTGCTTTTGTGGCCTTCCTATAACTTCCCGGCATGGTCACCCACGCCAGTTGTGCTCTCACACGAGCACGCTTAGCTGTAACTTGCTATAACCATTAGACCACAAAACGCGTTGTGTCTGATAAGGCGTATGTTATTCTAATATAACGATGATATTACCCTTTTTGACAATGGGAACTCGAACTAGGAACTCAAAAATTACTACTCAAATCATAAATTTTTAAAAAATTTTGCAATTCATGGGACTTGAACCCATGACCTCTGCTCCCAAACACAAGCCTACCTACCACTAGATCACTTTAGAGTTTTTGTTTATTGTTTTGAAAACAAAGTACACTTGCTTAAAATCAATTGAGGTATCAGCCACTAATATTTAGGGATATCAATCAAGTTTATTCATTTCAAATTGTGTAAACGATCATATATTCAATCATACAGCCTACAATCAAGGGATATCCATGGCAAGTTTGATTACTCTGCTATAATCATGGAAAGATTTAAGGTATTGTGAATAAAAAAATTTTAATTTCAATCTTTTTAAAAAGTTATCCCAAACTATTTTCAATGTGAGTTTTAACTCGAAACGCTAATCCTGCACTATATATTTGGTCTGTCGTTAGTTTTCTAATGTCAAAAATCATATTCATATTGTTTGTATCAAAGTTACTAATCATGAGTAAGCATTTTCATTCCAGGTTTGCAAATAAGGGCAAGTCTCCAAGCAGTAGCTCTTTTAAATCTCCAGGTATTCATTTATTTATCCAAAAGATTTCAATAATTTTTCATTCCTGTATTGATTATTTTAAATTATTGTTGTATACATATTTGTTTATTCAAACCATTTCAGTATCGAAACACTATATGTTTGACTATATGAATAATGTATACTTATTTGTCTCTGTTTTTCAAAACCTTAATTGTAGTTATGTAAAGGCACAGTGATAGATTAGTGTATGATTTTTAAAATGTATGAAACCATTATAGTTTGACATCCTCTAATTCAAGTTTTATATTGCTGCCTAAATGATTAGTTAATCTATATAAGCAAACTGTAATTTATGAGTAAGCAATATAGTTAAGGATTTTAATCCTTCAAACATCAGTATTATTTGTTTTTTCATATAAATTATATAGTATAGACATGCAAATCTTATAATATTTTGTTAATATATATAGTGCTTACATTAACTTTTTGCATCATTATAGTAAATGCAGCTAAATAGAAAATAACTAAGCTAAGCGATGTGGACCCCATGATTGATGACATTGCTGTCAAAGGGCATTCCTACAAGAAAGACGATGAAAAAAACCCGTACAGTCTTGATTGTGTTTTACAAGATGAAGAGGTATGTAACATAATATTTGTTTATTCAAACAGCTTGATGATCAATTTATATTTTGGTCAACTAAAGTATAATTTTAATCTAATAACAGGGTACCAGGATTGAGGTGTACATAAGAAAGGAATTCAAGTATGCATTCGAGCCACTGTTAGTTGAGGGCCAGTGCTACATTATCTCTAATTTTGCGGTTGCAGAGAATGGTTGCGCATTGCCATTGTTGCCTCACAAATGGAAGATCAGCTTTTACCGCAACACAGTTGTGACAAGGATTGACCCGTTCAATGATGATCTCATAGTTTCCAGTTTGAACCATTCAATTCAATTCTGGATGAGAGCAACAAATATGAACCTTCTTATTATGTTGGTATGTATGATTATTATTTTGAAAACTTTTCATTAACATTAAATACATTTGCAGTATTTGTAAACCTGGAATGAGAATGCTTAGTCATGATTAGTAAATTTGATACAAACGATATGAATATGATTTGTGATATTTGAAAACTAACGATAGACCTAATGTAAAAAATGATTATTATTTTGTTTACTTTTAATGAACATTAAATACATTTGCACTATTTGTATAACAGATGTACTGGGTACTATTGTTGCCATCAGGGATATTGTCGCGGTCAATTCCAAATGGGGCAAAAATACCCGCAGGACCGTTGTGCTTGAAGATGCTCAGTAAGACATCTTATATTTACATTTATATTTCATTTGGCATAAAATATCCATCGACATTTACACAATCTCATTTTATGACTTTGTAGGTCTGTTAGAATCAATCTCACTTTTTGGGACAGTTGGGCAAGCATGTGGAACGAGTATTCTCAGAATCGTGATACATTGGGTTGTCTCATCATCATACTCCAACTTGGTAAAGTCAAATACTGGTATGGTAAGTATACTTTTTGACACATTCTTTAATTCATTACGTATATGATCAACATCTCTTAATATTCTACTTTGAAATTATACTATCATGTTCTGTTTAACCATATAGATACTCCTGCTGTTCATAATGCTATTTTCGGCACGAAAATATTCATGAACTCTACTATGCCAGAAATTGTCAACTTCAGGAAAAGGTATTTTCCTATACAATTTTATGTGTTTAATATACTATTCTTACTATTAGGGTTTCCTTTTTAGTAATTCTATTACAAATTCAATTTTTAGTTTCACGCTTTTAAATAGCCACACAATCTATCTGTTTTCTAGTTATCAGGAGCGTGAGGATTTCAATGAAACAGACTTTAAGATCGAGTTATACACTCCACCCAAAAAGGTTGAAAGCCCTGCGGAGTTCATGTCTAGTTGCGTTAAGAAATGGTGGGAACGATCTGTGATACAGAACCCGTACGTGCTACTTTCGCTATTCTTTCTACAATGTCCACTTTCTTTATTTATTTTCCGTTAACATATACTTGAAAGAATCGAACGAGTACCACTAAATAATATTCCACTAAGCATGCTCTGGTTTTTTTTTTTTTTTTTTTTTTTTTTTTTTTTTTTTTTTTTTTTTTTTTTGAAAGGATTCTCAATGCGTGGTTTATGCCATTATACATAAAATTATGAAAGATGAAGGTTGGGCGAACACAGAATGTAAAACGTGCAACAAGCGCGTTGAAATCATACCGGCTAAGGCTCATGGCCCATCAAGAAACCGTAAGCCAACATTCCACTGTGACAGTCATGGGACGGTTCAAGCAGCACCAGTGTATGACTTTTTTTATTTATTTATTAGGAAGATCTTATATAACTATAACGTATAATATATAATTACTTATACATGTGTTTTCGTATATTATTACAGGTTTAAGTTAATGCTTCGTTTCGTTGACGATACAGGTTCTGCATACGCTGTGTTTTTTAACACCACTGTTTTCAAATTGTGCAGGAAGACTGCTTGGGAAATAATGGAAAAGAAAGGAATGAATCCGGATGAATATTTCCCGGACGACTTGGATGTGATTTTCGGGAAAAAGGTACTGTTAAAGATATTCTATTCAGAATATAACCATAACAGAAACAGTCACAAGTATAGGTGTGACGCTGTGTCTGAAGATCCCGATGTTATTGCGTACTTCAAAAATGGCTTTATAGAATCCGATGTATGTAAACAGATAATTTTAACTTTTATGTTATTTGCATATTAACAAGTATAACTAACAAATATCATACTTTTACCTTATCTTAGGATCCAGCGGACCAGTATACCACACCTATTTTGCTGATCAAACCACCAAGGCTGCCGAGATCAACATACCAGAGTGTCACAAAGACATTGGTACTCGATACTCCACCCGCGAAAGATAACCAAACATCCAGCAGTGGTGATGGTTCTAAGCAGTCTCCCAGCAGTTGTGATGGTTCAAACAAGAAAAATCGTGAGCGTGTTGAATACATTGACCTTGATGATTATCCCAATGACGTTGAGGATGCAGAGCCCACTCTACTAAAAAAACCAATGGTTCAAGTGAAGATCGAGAAATATCCTTGAGCAACGCAACACATGTCCTTGGTTTAATTTTATTTCCTTTCTTTATTTCATGAAATTTGTTATGCCATAAACAATTTGAATGTTTCGTTTGTCTTTGTGGTGGTTGTTTGAAAAGGTTTGTTACCTTAGACAATTTCAGTATTTTGGTTTTGGATATTGTTGCTTTTTTTCACCACATTCTGATGGTGTATTTTAAACATCGTTTGGAATTTGAATAATCTGTCGAATCATTATCTGCTAAATTCATATTTGGTTATGTTTTAATTGTTTTATGGTTTGAATAAAGGTATAAAAGGTTAATACATGCCCAATATCTTACGTACATTTTTTAGTGTTGTATTATTAGTTTAGTAAGTTTGGCAATGTTATTCATTAGTATTACCATACCATAAATAACCATTGGCAAATGTTTTTAATACCATTTGCATAACAGATGTTTTCTGCACAACATTCAGTTTATTAGGTTCAAACAGGCATAACAAAAAATTACATTGTTTACTATCTATAGAACGTTGCAGAAAACCAAAGATGATGTTATGCATAACCATCAACTCCTACACAACATTTTTTTGACAATTCAAATGTATATACTGAATATGATATACTCAAATACTTTAATAATTAGTAACAAACTACCAATTTAAAAGATGGTGTTTCAAAATACATTTAAACTTTATTTTTATGCAAATCATTTCCTAAAATCTCTGACTATTAAAACCCTATATATACTATCAACTATAAACCAAATACATTTGCTTATACTAAAGTTGAACAATAGCCGATGGAACATCATCAACAGAAGTCATCAAAGGTAAATAAACGTTTTTCTATATAGTTTATATATTGTTGATGCATCGTTATAATATTCTTAAGTTTTATTCTTACCAGTAAGAAGTGGAGTCAAAGTCAAGATCAGATTTTTGGATTGAAGATCATACTGTCATCATCAAAGCAGATGATGAATTGATATGTGTTACATTACTATGTAAACAAATATTATCTAATCCCTTATGTCGTGTAACTTATATTACACTGTATGTTTCCAGGGTGTCTCTCCAAAAATGAACCACAAAGACTTACAAATGTAATGTTGTTCATAGTGTGCATAGTGATGATGAGAACGATGAATGGATCTGTATTAACAAAGATTGTTTATACCATGTCCATCAGGAAGACAAAATGGTATCAAAAAATAATTTTGATGATGAAGTCGTTGTCGATCATGACAACGAGAAATGGATATGTATGAACAAAGACTGTGTATTCCACAATCATAAGTAGTTTTCTATTCTTTTTTTATATTACATTTGAAAGTTCAATCAATGTTACATTTCATGGTCTATTCTACATGTAAAGCATCATACAATCAAGATCATCCGTTTTTAAAACCACATTTTATGTTGTATTGTACATATCAAATGATAACAACATCAAAACATACATATTGTATATGATGTCCTATGACCTTCCCGCCATACTTTCATACAAATTTGATACCTATAGTAAAATGCATAACGCGATTTTCATCAAGTACTTAACCAAGTTGTATTACATCTATACTAACCTAACACATTTTATATGACAATATTGGGCTTATTTGCAAATCTTGGATTAACGTGTGGGCTTAAACACATATTCCAATATTGGGCTTAACAAACAAACATACTACATTTTAGTAAAAGTTATGTGTATTTTATCTTCTTAAAAGTTAAAAAAAAAAAAAAGAAAAAAAAAGAACCAAAGCAGAAAAAACGTATAATTTAAAATTTTAGGAGTGCATATTATCTACAATTAGTTCATATATTTTAGGCAATGATCCCAATATTTTTGTGAGATATATTCAAATTCAAATAACAAGATACCCTTTGGCAGATAATTTATTAGTCATTAATATAAAAATATTTTGAAAATACAGTACAAAAATATCTTCAACAATAAACTCTATATAAACTCCTACCAATGTTTAACATTATCATACTATACGCTTTTTTGAATAATTGTTTAGAGATGGCAAACACAGGATCCCCAAAGGTATAAATGTTGTTTGGCATTTTGTTTTTGCCATTATAAGTATTTGTTATTTTTTAGATGTGTTATACATATATGTTAAAAGATACCATCTATTGAACCTTGCAGAAGTCCAACGAAGATGGCATTCATTGTGCATCAACTACTAATGATGTGGTTAAAAATGATTTAATGATTTAAATTGAAAAATTAACCTTACCACTTCCTTAATTAATATAATGCCGATTCAGTTAACTTGTGCACTATAAAATTCCTTATTATTCACCATTTCACAAGTCACAATTCACAAACAAATTATAATTTCCATATTGTGCTCATTATGTTTCCTCTAATGAAGATACCAAAATGCCCTGCTGAAAATGATCAATATGAAGCAAACTTACCCAAGTAAGTTTAACAGTTTAATGTCTTATCATTTTTTTATTCCACCATAGTTTTACATTGTAAATATTACTTTCACATAACAGGAAGAAACGAATCGAGTCAATAACGGAATACTCTAAGAAAGAATATGTTGGATCAACAGGTTAGTTTATGGTTGTTTATACATTTGAAGTGATCATCCACAATTTGTAAAAACATGTGGATATATATAATAATCATCTATTTAGTTCTTTACAGTTAAAAATATTTTTGTCATCACTTTTGCTAATCTTATAAATTGCTTAATGTTTGTTAGAAGGAATCAATGCTGAATCAAAAGATGATGCAACAAGCTCTCTCTTGCATCCTGCTGAGTTGTATTTTGAGCTACAAGCTAAAGCAAGACAGAAAAAATGGGAAGCCTATGTAAAGCACAACATGAAACAAAGGTCAAAGACTAAAGAAAATAAGCTCAAGATTGCAATCAAAACTGGAACTTGAGGAACCAGAACATTTCACCAACGAAGAGCATTTGGAAACAATAGACTATGAAAATGTTCATTTAGCATTTGATCCAGAAAAATCACCTAAGTTTAATTGTTAAATTGTTTTTTGATGTCTTATTTTGTTGTTGTCATTTTATATACATTTGAATTTCATCTTTCTTTGCTTAACTATATCAATGTTTGTGGTGCCATTTACAAAATGCTTCTTATAAACATTTGCCTTTACTAAATGGGTTAATTAAAGATAACAATGGCTTGCAAAAATTGCATAAAATCCAACTTATTACACACATGAAACAAAAATGTGAAGGATTATACAAACACTTGGGATGTTAATCTTAATAATGTGTTTGGGATATTTATGAATGAATGTGATTTAGTACGCGGAATTTACTATAACACACTTAAAGGAACAAAGGTGGTGGATATGCAAACGTGAATTATTTAGAACAATGAACACAACATGAATAACACAAAACGATTCAATATTATTTATGAGATAATATAGGTGATCTAAACTATCACCAGGATTACAAAGGTAACCTTGAATCTTTGATTCGTTAAAGGGATTTGTGAATTTGTAACTAAGTTACTAGAAAGGGTGTGATGTTTTGGATATTACTAAGTATTTAGTTAAAGAGATATTTTTAAGGTGGTGACTAAGGGTTCCTTTTATAGGACAAGGAACCCTTTTTACATGTTGTCAAGTTGCATAAGATAACAAGACTTTCTAACCTACTATTACAACTTCCAATGTAAAACACTCAGTATTATCTACTGCACGACATAGAAGACTGAACTACTTTTACTTAACGTGTTACATTGTACAAAGACTAATAATACAACTAAAATATCTACAATTAAAATATCTAACAACTTGATGTTCAAACTGGCAGGACCTTCTTTAACTAGCAGTACCTTCTCACCCAGAAGGTACTGTTAGTTTATCTTCAACCTCTTCAAAATGAACTAGCAGACCTAATACTTCATCTGGCAGGCTCTTTGACTTAAGCATTTTATTCCCAACAATCCTCCCCTAAACTTGTTATTCCCTTTAAAATAAACAAGTTTCTTATGAATAAAATCCATACCTTGAGGATCTGAGGGAACTCTTCCAAAAACTTTACTCTCTATTCTTCCTTTTTCTTTCACATTGTTCAAAAATGTTCATCAACAAACTTTGAACAACTTCTGACCTTTCTTCATCTTTATCACACCTTAACCTCTTGGAAATCATGGTTGAAAGAACTTCATAGCTCAGTGGATACTCTTTTTCAGCTAACATAAAGAGCTCAATCCCACTTTGTGTAAAAAGATGATGCACACTGCTAAGACTTAGGAATTCCCATGTGGTGGTAGGATCATGGTATGGAAACTTCCAATGAACATCCTTTGGATTAGGATCATACATCCTATTGAACTCTACCCAAAGTTCTTGTTCCTTAACGTCAGTGTTATTCTTAGTGTTTAGCCTGATTTGAACTAAATTCCACAACTCTTCTAAATCAGCTCTATCACATGCCCTTATCAGATTCTCAAATTTTTTAAAGATGGCAGTTTGACCCCCAACCCTGATAATCTTCCAAGCCTTTCCTGACTTATCATGGTGAATCTCCCAATCTATAATAGGGTGTCTAGACCTAATTGGATCAGCATGAATAATTGTTGGTAAAGCAATTATCATTTTACTTACTTGTTCTGGATCTAATTTTGCTTCTTGTTTCTTTTGAGCATCTTTCTTTTTCTTTGAAGGTTTAGCATCAGATGGGATCTTGAAGTAACATGTCTTGTAGGCATTAAGATAAAGGAAGTTGATTTCATCATGAGTTTTCTTCTTCAGTTGAGATTCAGTCCAATTAGCTTGACTTCTTAGAAACTTCTTCATGAAAATCACTTGATCTTTCTTAGATGAGCCCACCTTAAAACCTCTCTTCTGGCTTTCCTGAATCTTTTGAAAAATATTATCCAGAGCTGCTTCTTTATATTTGTTGTTGATAAAAGTTTCAAGCTCTGCTGTTTTCTCTTCAGTGTTAAGATTCTTGTCATCCAAAATTAAGTTAGCTTGACCTCTCACAATTGGATCATTGGCAATGATCCATTGCATCTGAGCATCAAATGTTTCCTGAGCAGCTTGAGTGTCAAGAAGAATTTGAGCAGCATCCTTTTGTTCTTGCATTTCTGCAAGCAGTCTTGAATCTTCTAAAGCTTTTTGCATTTCTTCTTCATGAAGCTTTTTGGAGACTTCCTCATCTAAAGCCATCTGCACTTGCTCTCTTTTCTTCAACCTTTTGGGCCTAGGTTCATCTTCAACCATAATTTTCTTGCCCTTATCTTTTGGTGTTGTTTCTTGACTTGGAGCAGCAGATTGTGCATCAGCAATAAATAACCTTCCTTGAACAAACAACCCCCCTGAGGCTGTGATTCCCTCTTTCTTTTGTAAACATTTTCAGCAGTACCTCTATAATCCATAGCCAACAGCCTCTTAATCCTAGCAGGCTCTTGCTCTGCTTCAGCAAGCTCTTTTGCACTAACAGGCTCTTCATCATATACTTGAGTTCCTTCATGAAATTGAAATTGAGCCTCCTTTTCACCTTCTGAACTAACAGGCCTCTTAATCCTAGCAGGCTCTTGCTCTGCTTCAGCAGGCTCTTTTGCACTAACAGGCTCTTCATCATATACTTGAGTTCCTTCATGAAATTGAAATTGAGCCTCCTCTTCACCTTCTGAACTACCCATCCTCCCCTTTTTGGAAGAGAGACCCATACTTTCTGCATCTGAACTTGAAGAACTAGATAAAACCAACTGTGAAGATCTTTTACCCTTTAGAATCTTCACTTCATTCTCCAATCTCTTAACCCTCTTAACTAGCTTGGTGTTGATCTTAGATAATTTTGTGTTCTGTCTTTGAAGAGCATTTTCCAAGAGCTGCACTTTCTCATTTAGTTCCTTCACAGTCTGAGAATCCAAAATTTGATGTTGAGGAGATTGGGATGGTGATGCATGATATGATGGTGATGGTGTTGTTACAGATGGTACTGGTGATGGGATTGGTGATGGATGATGAGATGGTGATATGTATCCAGGTGAAGAATTTGGTGATGATGATTCAGATGATGTGGATTGTTCTTCACCATTTTGTGGTAACATTTCCTCAAAAAGTGGTACTTCTTCCCCATTAAAACCAATTTTCATATTTGAAAACACCTTGTGTGAAAGTTTTGGAGTTTCATAAGGAGAGTGTGGGGGAAGTAACAAAAGTTTTGATTTGGTGATGATGCATTGAATAAATCTGGGATACATCAAAAGATTTAAGAAAAGTGAGTTTATTAGAATTTACATTATACCCCATTCTTTCCAAATTTTCAAAGATTTCAGTATCAGGCAATTGACTAATACCATCTGAATCATCCAATCGAAGATGTCTTCTAATGGATGACTCGGTAAGAGTCAAGGTTTTGCCATCCACTTTGGCTTTTATCTTTTGGTCCCCATTTTCAAGAGTTTTAACTTTAGCCGTTTTCCAAAATTGTAAAATTTGTGATTCATAAATAGTGGGATTTACAAGTAAAGCAAACCTGATGTAAGAATCATTTAGAAAGTCCACTATTTGATGAAAAGATTCATTATCCTCAGACTTTACCAAAAATGCTAACTTTGAAAGTAAATTTTACTTGGCAGTATCTTTGAAATTTTAGCAAAAATCCCTTATAGTTTTTAGCAAACTATCAGCTATCAACGGATTTGTCTTGTCTTTACCAAAAGCCGTTTGCTTTGGACTAGTCAACTATTTACTGTAAAGTATGGTTAGTTAAATACCATATAGTTTTTGGTAAACTATCAACCATCAACGGATTTGATTTGTCTTTACCAAAATCCGTTTGCTTTTGGACTAGCCAGCTCTTAAGTTTGTAAAACTTGGTGAACTGAATACCATCTCCACATCATGATCCTTGTTTTGTTATCAACTTGAGTAACCTGAAATTTGTTAGTTGCTGACCAAAGAACAGAGTACAAGATGATGACATAGCTTATTCTGGAGTATTATATATATTCAGAAAGGCATGCTGATAGATGATTTCACTTGTTGAAACAAGCATCCAAGATACACAGTACAATTGACTCTTATAATTCCTCCATCCAAGGAAATTGCACCATCTTTTAGTCCAAGATTGGAGCAATGTGATGATATTGTTAAAATCAAAGGTCAGAAAGCAAAGCACTTGTTTTATTGCATTGAAAACATTTAAGCATCAAGATGAACAAAACAGAGCAAACTTTATACTAGCAGGACCAATTATGAACTGACAGTACCTTTTGACTAACTAGCAGTACCATGTTTAAGAGCCAGTACCATATATTTTATGTACAAAAACACATGTTTTTCAAAGATATATCATTCCAATACCTGCTACCAGGTATTTAAATCTACCTAAATCAAAAGCTTTAGTGAGAAGGTCTGCAAAATTATTTTCAGAATCAATTTTGACAACTTGTATTAACCTTTTCTCATTGCAATCTCTTATGAAATGGTGTTTGATTTCAATGTGTTTTGTTTTTGAATGTTGAACTGATTTTTAATGATACAAATAGTACTGCTATTGTCAATGTAAATGATGGTGTTAAGAAAATTGTACCCATAGTCAAGCAATTGATTTTGGATCCAAAGCACTTGCCCACAACAACTTGCACCAGCAACATATTTTGCTTCAGTTGTAGAGTTGGCCACCATTGTTTGCTTCTTGCATTGCCATGATATGAGTCTGCAGCCAAGAAATTGACATCCACCAGTTGTGGATTTTCTGTCTAGGGTTGCACCAGCATAGTCACTATCAGAATAAGCCACCAAGTCAAAAGATGATTCCCTTGGATACTATAGACCCAACCTAGGTTGACCCTTGAGATATCTAAAGATTCTTTTGACTGCTGTAAGATGAGAAACTTTGGGATTTACTTGAAACCTTGCACATACACACACTGGGAACATGATATCTGGTCTTGATGATGTAAGGTACATCAAGGACCCAATCATTGATCTGTAATTGTGCAAATCCACATCTTCACCCTCAGCATCCTTGAGTAACCCCTTTTCTGAATCCATTGGAGTACTTGCAACCTTAGAATCTGCAAACTGAAACTTCCTCAGAATCTCTGCTACATACTTATCTTGGCTGATAAATATGCCTTCATTTGATTGTTTCACTTGGAGACCCAGAAAGAAAGTAAGTTCCCCCATGGAACTCATTTCAAACTTACTATGCATAAGTTTTTCAAACTCCACACACAACTCTTGGTTTGTGGATCCAAAGATAATGTCATCAACATAAATCTGCACCAGCAAGATGTCTTTCTTGGTTCTTTTGATGAACAAAGTTGGATCAATCTTGCCTCTTTGAAATCCATTTTCTAATAAATAGAAAGCTAAGGTTTCATACCATGCCCTAGGAGCTTGGTGTAGACCATAAAGAGCCTTGGTAACCCTATACACCTTGTTTGGATATTCTGCATCAATGAAGCCTGGAGGTTGAGAAACATACACTTCTTCTTCAATAGTACCATACAAGAAGGCACTCTTAACATCCATTTGGTAAACAGTGAAGCCTATGAAAGAAGCATAGGCCAAGAATAGCCTAATTGCTTCAAGTCTTGCAACTGGAGCAAAAACCTCTTCATAATCCACCCCTTCTTCTTGAGTATACCCTTGGGCCACCAATCTTGCCTTGTTTCTGATCACAATCCCCCTTTCATCTTTCTTATTCCTGAACACCCATTTGGTTCCAATTGCCCTGTGACCTTTGGGCAAATCAACCAGTTTCCAAACCTTCTGAAGCTTGAATTGAAGAAGCTCTTCTTGCATTGCTTCAACCCAACTTGAATCATCTAAGGCTTTGTTAATGTTTTTGGGTTCAGCCTGTGAGAGAAAACATGAAAACAGGCATATGTTGGCAACTTCATGATTCTTTTCTTCATAGACAGATGAGATAAACCCTTCTTGGTCTGAAGACAAGACTTGAGTTCTTGTTCTAACACCAGAATCAATGCTACCAATCACATTATCAATGGAGTGATCTTTAAGAATTCTTGTGTTGTGTGTTGTAGGAACTTCATAGGTAAGTGGAAGATTTCCAATCCCCACATCTTCTGGTAAGGAATCATCTTATTGAACATTTAATGGTTTAGCAGTACCAACTTGTGAACTGGCAGTACCATCTGGTGAACTGGCAGTACCATTTTCATCTGTACTACTTTCTTGATTCTCTTGACCCTGAGTTCCATGATCATCTTCAACACCTTCATTTGCTGTATTTGAAGGTTCTCTATGACTTGAAGATAAATCCAATCCTTTCCAAATTACCATCAAGATGTAATCTTGATCTTCAGCTGTTTCAACATTGTCTTCAAAACCTGCATTATCATTAGTATTTGTACCTGTAACAGGCACATAATTCATAGATTCTGAAAGCCTATCAATGTCAAAAATCCAATCTGGCCCAATGCCTGCAACATTTGGTAGTTTCTCTTGAAACTCTATGTGCAGATTTTCTTCCACTAGCCTAGTGCAACTGTTATACACCCTATAGGCCTTACTTTGCAAAGAATACCCTATCATGTAGCCTTCATCAGCTTTTCCTTCAAATTTTCCTAGATGGTCTTTGGTATTGAGAATAACGACATGACATCCAAAAGGTCTCATAAAACTTAAAGATGGTGTTCTACCAAAGAAAAGTTCATAAGGAGTCTTTTTATGGGGTTTAATCACAAGAACCCTGTTCTGCACATAACAAGCAGTACCTACAGCTTCAGCCCAAAATGAAATAGGCAACTTAGAGTCTACTAACATTGTTCTAGCAGCCTCTATAAGTGTTCTATTTTTCCTTTCTGCTACTCCATTTTGCTGTGGGGTTCTAGCTACACTAAATTCTCTTTTTATTCCTTTTTTCTTTGCAAAATTCATCCATAACCCTATTCTTAAATTCTGTCCCATTGTCACATCTAATTACTTTCACTTTCTTATCAGTTTGGTTTTCTACCTGAGTTATATAAGACTTAAGGATCTCACTAGTTCATCCTTAGTTCTTAAAAAGAAAACCCAAGAAAATCTGATGTAATCATCAGTAACTACAAGACAATATTTTTTACCATTCAAGATACTCACAGATGTAGGACCAAAAAGGTCCATATGAAGCATGTATAAAGCTTGAGAAATTGAGTTATGGGTCTTGGGCTTACAAGAAGTTCTATGTTGTTTGCCTTTAAGACAATCAACACAGGTTTGGTCATTTTGAAAAATCTTTTTGGGTAAACCTCTAACCAAATCATATTTTGCAATTGTATTGATTGTTTTAAAGTTTATATGACCAAGCCTTCTATGCCATAGCATAGATTCATCCAATGAGGCTTTTGCTACTAGACAAGTTAAACTCTCCTTAGGAACAATGTTCTTTAAATCAACACTGTACATATTGTTCATTCTTGGGATTTTAAGAAGAATCTGACTTTCATCAGGAATTTTAAAATCAGGAGAAAGAACCATGCATTCATTGTCAGTAAAAAAAACATTGTTCTTTTTGTCACACATTTGTGAGACACTGAGGAGATTAAACTGAAGCTCTTTCACAAAGTACACATTTTCAAAATCTAATTTACTGGTTTTGATTGTACCTTTACCAGTAATATTTCCTTTGATTCCTCCCCCAAAGGTAACATATCCTCCATCAAATGATTTGAAGTCTGTGAGGTAAGACATGTTGCCTGTCATGTGCCTTGAACATCCACTATCTACATATCCTTGATCACCAATATCATTTGAATGTTCCTGCACATATATAAACATATTAGTTTCCTTGGGGTACCCAAGCCATGACTGACTTGGGTTTGCCTCTTGCATCAATGTAATCAAACCTCTTTAGGACTGTCGATGCAACTTTTGATTGGAGTGGTCTCCATATCCAACATGTTGAGGACTTAACAGCATTTTCCCTTTTAACCCATTTTGTGGTCCTTGGTCTGACAGTACTAATTTTGGCAGTACCATTTGGTCTAGCAGGACCTTTTGGTTTTGGTCTCCAATCTTGTGTTTTAACCACATATTTCTTTTTAATGGGACTTTTCACAACTCTTGGTGCATGTTTGAAAGTATTTCTTGCACCCTTAGTAGTTGGTTTTGAGTTAACAGGATTATTTGGTCTAACAGTATGATTAACTTTTGGTGTGTTAGACTTCACAAAACTTTTTCTGGGGTTTGTACCATTTGTTTTAGACCTTGATGTACTCCTAGAAACCCAGTTGTTACAATAAGCATGAGTATGATTAAAACTACCACAGTAATAGCAGGCCTTATTGTACATAACAAAATCATCACCAAGTTGGTGTGACTTAAGATTGTTCCAATTTCTCTGGCTACCTCTAGGTTTGCTATTACACTTAGCACAACATTCAACTGTTTTCAGAACAGTTTTAGCCTTTGTCTTAATCTCTACACTTTTAGGACTGGGTGGTCCTACTTTGTTTCCTTTCTTTGAAACAGTCTCTTTTTCCTCATCATCAGATGTCCAATCTTCAATAATTGGAGCATCTGAGCTCTTATCAGTGAGCACCTTTTTGTTAGAGAGTGAAGTAACACTAGCACTCTCAAAAGGTTCACTTTTCTCTACAGGTTTCTCATTATCTAGTGGTTTATTGGTGAATTCATGTAAACCTGATTCTGCAAGATCTAAACCTGGGGGACAAGGGATTCCTCTGTAAGGAGGTGGACAAGTCTTGTATCCAATCCCAGATTTGATTCTCTTGTTCATTTGATTTTCAACTATCCTTCTATTACAGTCAGAAGCAGTTTCTAATGTGGTAATAGTTAGTTGAATATTATCCTTTGCCAGTTTCACTTTAGCAAACTCAGTTCTACGATTTATTTCAGCATCTTTAAAATATTTCCTATAAAATGCCTTTTGTGTCAGAAAATGAGTTCATTTCCCTAAAGTGATTTTCTGTTTCTCAAGTTTGGCCATACCACACTTATGATTAACTAGGTCTTGATGAGTTTTTCTTTGTTCTACTTTCAGTTCATCATAAAGTTTTATTAAAGTTTCTAATTCTTCAAAAACTTTACAAGTATTAGAACATTTAGTAATTTGTACCTCAGGATTGGTGAAAGCCATTAAAGCCATTTCATTTGAAGTTGACTCCTCTTCACCCATAAAGCTCCAATCAAAACCCAGCCCATCAATAGCTACCATAGCTTTAGGCTCAGTGATTTCCACAGCCTTGCTCTTGTTCTCAAAGCTTCCCTTGTTCTTGTTCTCAAAACCTCTTCCCTTATCATCCTGCTTCTTTGGTCTTCTACACTCTCTTGAGTAGTGACCCTTCATGTGGCAGTTGTAGCACTCCACTTTAGACTTGTCATACCCAGCAGGCTCATTACCATTGATGGTAATCTTCTTTCCAGTCCTCATCAGAAATTTCTTAGCCCTCATGCTAAGAAGTGAAATTTGCCACTTTATGTCCATTTCCTCAAGATCTTCATCATTGATCTCTTGAATATCTTCAAAAGTCAATATGGAACCATTGTGTTGTGATGTCAGGAAAGCACAACCAATTGTTTCATCTAGAATTGTTTTGGTACTGCTAGAAGTATTGGCAGTACCAAAATTTGTGTTGGCAGTACCTTCTTCTACACCATCTTTTTCTTCATCTACTATCCTTGAGGTGCTGGGAGATGACACAAAGGCCATATTCCCTGAGCTTGAACTAGTAGACTTCTTCACTTCATGCTCTACTATCTTGAAGTTGCTGTAAAGATCATTAAGACTCATGTGATCAATATCTGGTTTGTTTTTCCAGAAAATGACATGCATGGCCCATTCAGAGGGTAAACTCCTAAGGAATTTGGAGTTTAAGTCTTCTTGAGATATCAGCACTTCATGAATGGCTAACTGACTTGAAAGCTTTTGTAGTCTATTGAACATGTTGTCCAAAGACTCATTTGTTGTGGCTGAAAAGTTTTCAAACTGTTGTTTGAGGAGAGTTTTCTGAGTTTTCTTGGTGGCATCATTTCCACCAAATCTAGCCACAATAGCTTAAAAGAGGGTTTTAGCACATTTGTACTTGTTGAAGATCAAAAGCTGGTCCTTTGGAATAGACATGAGAAGCATACTCCTGGCCTTAAGATCATTTCTCTTTTGGATTCTTTCTTCTGCGGTAGTTGGTTTCACTTGCACATTTGTTACTATTGCATCGTTTACTGTAGAGGTGGTGATTGTAGGTTTGAATGAGTTTCCTTCTTCAATAATCTCCCAAAGTGCATAGTCTTGCACTTGGAAGTATTGCTCTACCCTCAGTCTCCACATCTCAAACTCATTCTGTTTGAGTAATGGAAGTTTTGCAGACACATTGGTTTGAATGTGTTCAACGTCCATTGTTCTTTTAAATCGTAAATATCAGCCTTGCTCTGATACCACTTGTGAAGGATTATACAAACACTTGGGATGTTAATCTTAATAATGTGTTTGGGATATTTATGAATGATTGTGATTTAGTACGCGGAATTTACTATAACACACTTAAAGGAACAAAGGTGGTGGATTTGCAAACGTGAATTATTTAGAACAATGAACACAACATGAATAACACAAAACGATTCAATATTATTTATGAGATAATACGGGTGATCTAAACTATCACCAGGATTACAAAGGTAACCTTGAATCTTTGATTCGTTAAAGGGATTTGTGAATTTGTAACTAAGTTACTAGAAAGGGTGTGATGTTTTGGATATTACTAAGTATTTAGTTAAAGAGATATTTTTAAGGTGGTGACTAAGGGTTCCTTTTATAGGATAAGGAACCCTTTTTACATGTTGTCAAGTTGCATAAGATAACAAAACTTTCTAACCTACTATTACAACTTCCAATGTAAAACACTCAGTATTATCTACTGCACGACATAGAAGACTGAACTACTTTTACTTAACGTGTTACATTGTACAAAGACTAATAATACAACTAAAATATCTACAATTAAAATATCTAACAACTTGACGTTCAAACTGGCAGGACCTTCTTTAACTAGCAGTACCTTCTCACCCAGAAGGTACTGTTAGTTTATCTTCAACCTCTTCAAAATGAACTAGCAGACCTAATACTTCATCTGGCAGGCTCTTTGACTTAAGCATTTTATTCCCAACAAAAAACCTAATTCAGAAAGTACCCAAATAACATATTGAAAGTGAAAATGTTTTAACAACGACAACTAAAATAATCAAACATAAGAAAATATTTAATCTTCATCGTCGCTAACGTTGTGGTCAACAACAAAATCATCATTTATGTTATGTCCTGCTTCACGAAGGGCTTTGATCATTTCATCAGCCTTCGTTACTTTAGACATCATGTTATTCCAACTGCCGTTTTCATTCTTATTAATCTTTTGCCAAATGCCGTTAAAATATAACCATGCTTGATCTGTTTCAATAAATCCAATAAAAGTGCTAATCGAAATAAAGTTATATTACATAATGAAAATATAAATTATGAAAGACTTTATAATATATTTTTACATATACAATACCTTTAGGTTTTCCTGGAGATTCCTCCTTATTGTTACCATGTTCATGATCAGATGTATGAGTTTTAGCAGTTGCGACTACAACACGACTGTTCTTATCATGTTCATTGTGCGCTTCTGAGTTTGATGAACTTGATTCAATGGATTCATATTGTTTTGCAGTAGTCGACATGTTTAGAAAGTATTTTTTATTTAGGGGTTACTCGTGTGATTTGCTTTGAGATGTTTGTAGATATTATTTATAGTGTTTTGAAATATATGCACTATAATAGGGAAATCATAACCATGTGTAAAATTTTAATGATAAGAATATCAGTACAAAGTTGTGTATGATTATTTTTCAAACTTAATTAAATAAATGATCAAGTGCAAATATGTTGAATAATCTAATTAAAGAAACTTTTGTAGCCAAATTACTTTCAAAACTGAAATTGTTTAAAAATCAGAAACTGTTTTAATTTGTTTACAAATCAATTTGCTTTAAACACTTCCAATTAAACACCGAAATTATCTCAATTTGTTTAAAAATCAAAACTGAAATATCATTTCCTAATTAAACAAAATAATTTCAAATTTTGAAACCGCAATCCAAATCAACATATATTCTATTTTTTTGCTTTCATTTTGTTTTACAACATCCACTTAAACAAATTCAGTATGATGAACGATCGCACCCCTTTGTGATGTCGATCCTATGATGGATAACATCAAAGTGAAAGTCAGATGTGTAAGCAAATGGTTTTCACATCCATATGGAAAGCCTTATCCCATTAAGAGTATTCGATGTGTTATGCAAGATGAGCAGGTTAGTGAGGATAAAGTCTAAACTATTTATTAAGTGTTTTATTTAAATGAATCATTTACTAACAATTCGTTTTGGGCACTAGGGAAACCGCATCCAATGCATCATTAGGAAGTGTGATATGCACAAATACGATGAAGTACTTCACAAGGGCATGTGCTATATTGTTAGTGATTTTGCTGTATCAAATAATGAAGGTAGATACCCTTTATTTACCAACAGGTACAAGATTTTGTTTTTAAACAACACTGCATTGACTCCGATAAACCAAATTGACAAAAACTTGAAATCATTCATGTTTGTACCATTCACATACATTGTTCCATGATTCATCACCGAAGCTGATACAGTTGGTATGTGCTTTTTACTTTAATTAATTACATATTAGAATTATTTTCGTTTTTTTTTTTTTTTTTTTTTTTTTTTTTTTTTTTTTTTTTTTTTTTTTTTTTTTTTTTTTTTTTTTTTACCTTTTTTGTGAATTATACTGTATATATTTACTTACACTATAATATATAGATGTCATTGGCACAATTGTCTCTATTAGGGAACCCATACAGTTTGATTCTCATGGCACGACCAAACAACGCATACATTTGTAGATTCAGGATGATGAGTATGTTTACTTATCATATTTTTTTATATAAAATGTATGTATATAAAATTAACACATTTTAATAAACATATCAAATATTTAATCCACTCAGGGGAAACAGATTGGAGTGTCGTTTCTTTAATGGATTGGTTGACATGTTTAAAGAAGTTCCATCTAACAGATATTCATCCGGACATGTTGTTCTCATCATACAGTTAGTGAAAGTCGTTTATTTGGACGGTATTATACTATAAACTATAAAGCTTTAAAAAATTTCAATTGAATGTATGTAAATTTATGCTTATTTTTATATAGGTACCCCAACTGTTGCCATGCATCATAGTGGATCGAGTAAGATATATATCAATGACGATACTCCTGAGGTTAAGGTGTTTAAACTGGGGTAATATAAAAATACCATACATGCATAACACTTTCAATGCTAAAATCTACTTTTCTAACATCATTATATTTTGTAGGTATCAAGATAAATATGGATACGACATGCATAATTTCAAGATTGATTTATTACCTCCAACGACCAATCTTTTAACACCTGAAAGTTTCTTTAAGGCTTACTAGATGAGGCATGGTAGATTGGTCTTACCAACCAATATTTGAAGACAAGTTTTAAAAGGAGTAATCACTTGCATTTACCATATATTATTATATATCACAATCATTTCTTAATGTCATGTCAATTTTAATGCTTTCCTAATGTTTGTTCAAGACAATTTCTTTTGTTTTCCATGTCTTTCATTTGAATAATTAAGTTTTTTAATGTTTTCTTCCATTTATTTTTATTATATTATGTATCTATATCATTTTATTCAATTTATTGTGTTGTAATGTATGAAGTTTTAGTCCGCATATGACTAAAAAAAATGTAATCAATTTGGTTTGATACTTCTGATTGTTATTTCTACATATAATACATGATCAATTAAGGAAGTTTTTCCAATTATTTTGTTAAACATAATTTCGATTTTCAATATTTATTTTTATTTCAATAATTTCGGAAAACAATTTTATGAAGCGTACCCGCCCATCGGGCGGGTCATGAAGCTAGTGTATTATATACGTAATGTGATGTGTACAAATTATGTTATTGGGCAAAAATAAATCATTCTTGAAGATAAATGTTCAAGCCTTTTTGAAGCTCGAAAAAAGCCGAAAAACTATAAATGAAGCTTACATCACCTAACCTAAAAGGATTTGTGCATATTTTGAAAAGCAACCTAAATCTAAGACTACCCATCAATCATCCAACACAACCAACTATTTAGAAAAGAGAAATGAATTACAGAACTTAGTGAGTGAAATAATACGACGATCCAAAATAATGGAATAAAAGACCTAGGAACGAGCAAGGAATTTTTGAAGTGTAAGTTTGGAGTATTTGGTTGGAGATGATAATTTTTTGAAGGATGAATGTAAGTGAAAGATGTAATTTTTTCTTTAAATTTGAAGATTTTTTTACGGATGTAGTTGGAGATGGCCTTAGTAAGTTTATAATATCTAGGGGTGAACAAAAAAACCGAGAAAACCAAAACCAAACCAAAAACCAAAAAAGACCGAACTGAAAATGAAATAAAAGTCGATGGTTCGGTTTTTATTTTTTCAAAAACCAAAAATTTCGGTTCGATTATGGTTTTAGCCCAAAAAACCAAACCGAATCGATCCTTTTTTATTATTTAATTTTTTGAAAATCAATTTTTTATTACTCCCTCCGTCCTAATTTATTTGTCCAATTTTGATTTTCTGAATATTTCATTTTTAATTTTGACCTTAACTATTTTCTTTTGTATTATACAATACTTGATACAAAATATATGAATGAATTGAATTTTAATAGTATTTTCATTGGTATAATTTTCATTAATTATTATATAACACAAACAAAAATAGTTAAGGTCAAAGTTGAAAAACAAAGATCCCAAAAAGTCAAAACTGGACAAATAAATTGGGACGGATGAAGTATATAATAATATATATTCAATATAATATAAATAAATAACTAAACAAATCGAATTTGCAAATTCATATTCATTTTGTGGCGAAGTTAAAATACATTTTTCTTAATGTGTATGTGTATTTACTTGAAAATATATCAATACGTATTCGACAATGATCATACTATATGTGTTTGATTTTCATTTATGTGTGTTTCATCTATGTTTGTGTATGTGTTGCAATTTGGGATAATATTATTAGGCTTATATTAACAAAAATTAAAGAAGAATGGTAATCTTACGTAAGACAAGTTTGCTGGTACGAATTGGCCAAATGCATATATAAACGGTTCAAAACCAAAATCACTAAAAAACCGAACCGAAATTGATAAAAGACACCAATAAAACCGAACCGGCAAAAACCTTTCGGTTTGGGTTATGGTTTTGTAAAAAACCAAGTTTGTTGGTACGAATCGGTCAAACGCATATATTGATGATTTAGTAGTGTAGGAATATGTGCATGACATATGATAATTAATATTGCCATTAATATATGTTTCTATGAGGTCACACACAATAACGCGAGACTTCAGTTTAATATATTTATTGGAAATACGTAAATGGTCTAATTAAGTGAAAGGGAGATTGGACAATTATTTTGACACATCTCGAAAAGGAAATGTGTACTATAATTTTGATACGGAGAGAGTAAACAAAACACTTATTATTTGATCATCAATCCTGCATTTATTGCCAATTACCATAAATAGTAATATGTTATATAAAGGAAGGTATTGTTGAAAAATTGATGACGATGATGATAATAATGATGACAATTACCATAAATAGTAATGTGTTATATAAAGGAAGGTATTGTAGATAAATTAAAGATGATGATGATAATAATTATTAGGGATGGCAACGGGTCGGGGAATTTCGGGGATTGTATTTCCCTCCCTATTCCCATTTCAAACTTTCATCTCCATCCCCGTCCCCATCCTCATCGGGGAATAGTTTTACATCGCCAGACCCATCCCCAACGGGGATCGGGGATTTTCCATCTTTATCAAGAAAACATAAAAAAATACACAAACTAATTGAAAATATACAGAATTTGACCATAAAGTGTCTCAAGAAACGCACATCACTCATACTTTAACTAATAACAATGTTAATCCAACTTTAAAGATTCGTAAGATACTAAGACAACACATATAATAAAAGAATAACGTAAATTATATGTGAGTATTCGGACAAAACATTGATTAAGTAATATATAATAATTAGTGTTTAATTATTTATACTATTTAATCTATTTGATCACTTAAATATCACATATGCATATACATTACATGTCAATGCTTATAGAAATATAAATATAAAAGTAAATATTGTATGACTATACATATAATATTCATATATTTATACATTAAAAAGATTGGGGCCGGGTTCGGGTTCGGGGATTGACAGTTATCCCCATCCCCACTGATAGAAAAATAAACACCCTTTAATATACTCTCTCCGTCCCAAAATATAAGTCTAATTTGACTTTTTGAATCGAACTTTGACCTTTAATATTTTTGATTGTATTATATAATACTTGATGCTAAATATATAAATGGATTGTGTTTTAAATATGTGGAAACGATATGGAAACGGTAGAGGGGGGGGGGGGGTGAATACGTTTCCGTTTTGAACTTAAAAACTTTTGTATCAAATATAGTATAAATCAAGTTTCACCATTATTAGTCCGGTTTATATTGCTTTTCTAAAAACATTCTTATGATAAATTTCCGATAAAGCTTGACGTAATATGTAAAGTGTCAACACAAAGACAATCAACAATATAAAGCAAGAATAAAAGTAAAGCGATAAGTAAGAAGGATACGCGAACCAACACGAGGATTTATAGTGGTTTGGTCACGAAGCTCCTCTTCGCCCTACTCCACTGCCCGAGTATCCAACTCGAGAGTTACTTCACTAGATCAACAAGCTCCATTCTTGGCGGAGAAACCTTACACAACATAGCTTACACTTTATCTGGTACAAAGCTAAATACCAGGTCCTTAACACGGCGGACCAAACCAACACGACGTCACCTACACTTTATCTGGTACACGGCTAGATACCGAGCTCTTCCACGAGGTAGAGCCAAACCTTCGTCGCCTACACTTTATCCAGTACAAGGCTAGATACCGGGTTCCATTACAAAGGATGAACCACTACCCGATCAACACAATACATCATGAGGGACCAACGCCCTACTACACCAATCTACACAACACATCTATGACACCCGTTATGTTTTGTGACCCAACATAACAAACCTTGTGTTTTATGGTACAAACACATAAACCATCTAATCTAGTTAAAGATACAAGAAGAAGATACAAGAGAAGATCCAAGACAATGTGTCTAATGGATATGAATGACTAAACTAAATGAACTTCCTTTAATAGAAAGCCTTCAATGAAGATCACAAGTTCCCTAGTCTTGTTTTGATTGCGTGGTTTTGTAACCTTACAACAGGTTTTACCTCTCGAGGGATCCCAAGAGGCTTACAACCCCACCAGGCAGTGTACCTGACCGATGTAGTATAGTGTAGTGGTAAGTACGGGGGATTGATCGTTCTCCACAGGGAATAGTGTTCGTTAGGTGTGAAAGGCTACTCTAATTAGGTCTAAGGGTTGAGGAAGATTCTTTTTATGTTTTTATATTTTTATGAAAGCAAGTAAAATCTCGGTTTTGAAAGAGTGGCGGAATTAGTTGCTAGTCAACTAACCCAAATTACTACGAATGCAAATAAAATAAAATAACAAAAATGAAAATGTGGTGAGAAACTTATGTGTAGAGAAATGTGTTTACTTAGATTTCCTTACTCCCTAACTATCTTTTACCGGTTAATTAGTGTGTATTAGTTGCGTGGATGACGGGTGTATTCCTTAATACCATTCGTGGGGTGGCGTACTTACTTCCCCAACTCTACAAGCTCCTACTTCACTCCTACGTCGAGCCGGCTAGGAAGCTCCTAACATGGGATCACTAGAATTCGCTTGTGCATTAAATACAACCATAAAAACCTTTAGTACGCATTTGGTTCATGTTTCTTAAGACGTTCAAGCAAGTTACCGAATAGGAAGTTAGCCAGTTTTCTTAAGCCTAACATAGATAAACAATCATCCAATACAACTAACAACACACTAACAACCAATAATCAATAGCTAGGTTTCATTAGATCTAAGCAAACACAAGATAAATTTAGCCTAACATGTTAAACAAAAGACAAGAATAAGATAGAATCAAACAACACATAGACATATTGAATGATTAATTGATAACTTATCTTTCAATGAAAATGGAAGATCTCAAGGCAAAAAGCCCTGAAAAAGTAGCTAAAATTGTCTTAGGGTTTTCTCCCAAAATTCCACACACTAAGCTCTCCCTAAATGAAAAAAAATTAGAAAACTATATATAGATTTTTGGATCTGACGGCGTCACCTTATGGAGTGTGACGCCGTCACCTCGCCGCTTTTAGGGTTCCCGGATGACCTTCTTGACGCCGTCCCTCTTTAGCTCTTCCAAAATCCATTCTGGCTTATCAAGGCTTGACGCCGTCGAACCATGAACGTGACGCCGTCCCCTTATGATTTAAGCCGTGACGCCCTCGATCAAGTTAAAGCGTGACGCCGTCAGAATTCACATGCTATTTTCACTGGCCCGTCATGAGTAAATTTCACGTCCAACTTTTCTTGCCAAGGCATGACGCCGTCCAGAGTAAAGTCTGACGCCGTCAAGAGTAACTTTTAGCCGATTCTTGAGACTTTGCCGTTTTCTTCACTTTAATGCTCCAAAAACGTCCAAAATGCCTCCTTTTCCAGATTTCTCCTCAAAAGTACCTAAAATGACAAAAGAAACGATTTAGGGCAATATTTGATCAAATAAATACGATTTAAGGCTTAAATGACCCCTTAAAAGCGGTACACTTTTCGCTTCATCAAATACCCTTACACTTGAGATTTGCTTGTCCTCAAGCAAATGCGCTTTTATTCTAATCAAAATACAAGTTAGGGGTCATTTAATGCTAACAATAAAAGTAATTACAACAAATATTCGTTCCACTTTAATCATAATAAGCACGGAGATTATAAACTAGCACCTCACAAGTAGTGTTTTGATACTCACATCTCTCAAGTGTCATCAAAATAAATCTCATAA
This sequence comes from Artemisia tridentata subsp. tridentata, assembly GCA_021014915.2. Taxonomy (NCBI): domain Eukaryota; kingdom Viridiplantae; phylum Streptophyta; class Magnoliopsida; order Asterales; family Asteraceae; genus Artemisia; species Artemisia tridentata. Next base: position 437,478,725 of record CP139509.1, on the reverse strand, counting down.
ATGGAAACGGATAATATCTCTCACTACCTGTCATAGCAAATAGATTACCATAGGCTTGGGAAAGGATCAAAAACCTCCTCCACTAGGCGTAAGCACCTAAGATAAACTATCAAAGAGGGCTTTTAAATGGGTTATAACGTTAGGTGTAGGGAAAAGGAAAACACGGTTTGGTTGGATAAGGGATATTTTACTGGTGGCTAGTTAAAGATCTTGATCAATTACATGTACTATACAATGTTGCTAAGCCAAGACTCGACTCAATCTTAAGCTAGAAACGAAATAACAAAATAACAAAAATATAAAACAAACATAAAATGAAACGGGATGGTAGTCCGTATGTTTTTTCTATTTTTCATTTTCCCATTTTTTTGTGTTTTTCTTGATTTTTTTTTTTTTTTTTTTTTTTTTTTTTTTTTGCATACACTTTTGCCCTACCATCCAAAATAATACATCATAGGGGCATTGCATTCCCCTTACACTTGAATTTTTACATAACTTTACAAATACTAATCTAATGACTCGAATTAAGATAATTGAAAAACTTGGAGTACTTTTAAAATATTTAGCACATATGGGGGTAATAAATGATGTTCTTCCCCATTACTCCATTATACTAGTACTTTACCCATGAGTCCCAATCGTCCCAAAACAATATGTACAAGGATATGACTCGACTTAGCAACCATGTAATCAATTAGATAATTAACTTGGGGTTTAAACAAATGTTGTAACAATAATGCACTAAAAATGAGTGCATACAAGGTAGGCTAAGGCGATTTGGGTGTACATTTTAGTGGGGTGTAACAAATTCTTCCTTTAAGTAAAATGCTTAAAGGTCGAAATGAAAAGATAGGCTCTGAGGGGTGTACTAGGGGTATCGTGTACTAAGAATGAGTACAACACAAAGGGTGTGGGAGAATTACTTGACCAATGTAGCCAACGTAATTATAACAAAAACACAGGTGTAAAACAATGGGTTAATCCTAATGCCTCTTATCATGTAGTAAATCTAACTACACGAATGTAGTCTCACTTGTGGCCTCGGAATGGTCCTAACGCAAGTTCTAGAATCTAAGTGCTACCGGTACACACATCATAGCATAAATGCTTTTCCTACCAATTCTAGGGGCGAACCTCACATATTTGGGGTGGAAAATTTTTTAGTGGTACGGCTTTTTGTGCTAGTCATATAACTCCTATCCGTTAAGACACTCATTAAGACCAAAGTTTCACTCCTATATGTTGTAAAAAATTTTAAATTTGGCACTAAAATTGCCTTAACAGGTATTTCTCTCAGTTTTATTACACATCTACCATTAAACAAACAAAAATCAAGCGTAATGGCATTCTCTAAAATCGTACTTTTACCCCCCTTACACTTAAGATGAACATTGTCCCCAATGTTCAAATAACAAGATGTAAAAGCATAAAGTAAAAGAATGAAATCAAATACTCCCCTGATTCGCTCGGCGGATAATGAAATTACATGGTTAAATCTTCCTCAAAGAGAATGTTGAAGCTCCATGACTAATGCATCGCCATAAGCTTGATTCCATAAACATCTCCTTGTCCAAAATAACCTGTTAAACCTGAGAAAACAAACACGAAAACCTGCATAACATCGGCGGGAAAAATCTATATATAAGGATATAATGCTTGTGGACTGATAATTTTGCAGATTCCTGGAGATTATAAGTTGGAGATTTAATAAAAAATTTTTATGAAAACAAAACTTTCAAAAATTTCTGGAAATTAAATCTGACGCCGTCAGGTTATAACCCCTGACGCCGTCAGAAATGACCTGACAAAAATTTTCATTTTAAGTTTCCGGAAAATTTCTGGAAAAACCTTTACCTTACTTCCTGGAAATCCTTCAAAACATCATTATGACTCGATACAAGCATTTGACTCAAACAAATACGAATATGTATGTTAATTTATTATTATTACGATTCATGTTCATTTGTGTTCTAATAAACCGATTTAGATTTCCCTTACACTTATCTTTTGCAAAATACCTTTATATGTAGTTAAGACGAAGTTAAAAACAACATAAAGCATTTTCACAAATTAGTTTTTAACATGAATCAATAATAATAAAAATTAAAACACATACGGAAACAAATAAAATCAAACAAGCAAATAAACAAACACACAAAGCAAATAACACAAATAAAGCTTGGGTTGCCTCCCAAGAAGCGCTTTTCTTTATTAACGAGTCTTGTAGCTAGACTCAAAGTCACGCTACCCTATGTAAGTGAGCTCGTCATCAAGGACGTCTTTAGGGTTAAGCTTGGATTGAAGTTTCCTATTGGTTCGCTTAGTACGATATATCTTTTCAAACTTCTCTCCATCCGGGTCATACAACGTCATCTTAATATGCCATGACCCATCTCCATCTTTGGGTGGTTTATCCCAATTCCACTTATGATCATCTTCCTCACAAATCCACTTATTCATTCCTAGGTTAATTGGCAAAACTCCTAGGAAATCAATCATCTTTCTAAAAACTAGAGGGTCTTCAAATGGATCCAATTCGGTGTCCCTAGCCAAGAGTTGCTCCACCGAATGCGTTCGGTTAACAAAGTCCTCTTCTAGGTAAAATGGGCGTTGGGGTCCTATGAAGCCTCTATCTATCCAAGGTCCATATCTAGATGGTCTCCTATTTGATTCTAGCCAATGTGGTGTTGGTTCCTCACTAGTATCATAGGCATGTTTCTTAACATCATAGACTGACCAAGTATCTCCTTCTCCTACCGCTATCTTGGATTCCTTACAATCAATCATAGCACTAGCGGTCGCCAAAAATCCTCTACCTATCAACAAGGGGCATGTAGGGTCGCTAACCATATCAAGGACGTGGAAATCGGCTAAAATGGTTAGTTTTCCAATGTGCACTAACACGTCCTTAACTACTCCAACGGGTAAGCAACACTTCCATCCGCTAAGCCTATTATCACCTCGGTTTCTTCAAGTTTTCCAAGTTTTAGAGAGGTGTAGAGAGGTAACGGAAGTAGGTTAAGGCTTGATCCAAGATCGGCTAATGTGTCATAAGCCTCCGAATTACCGATCTTGCAAGGTAGAACAAATAAGCCTGGATCATCTAACTTCTTAGGTAGCTTGTTTTGAACAAAGGCGGTCCCTTTTTCGCCTAACTTGAGCTTCTTCTCATCCAAATCATCATCAACCGGACTTTCAAGGTGGAGCTCCTTGAATTCTTCGTCAAGGTTTTGAGTGGGAGGTGTTTCAACTATGTTGTTGACCAATTTGGATGTCATAACTTCTTGGTCATTTGGAACGACTTGGGTTTGTTTGAAACACGTGCTCATGGAATTGACCGAATAATATTGTGGACAAGAACTAGGGGACGAAACCGATGAAATAGCGTTGACATTTAGTTTCGGGTTCTTGACCGTGTTGCTAGGGAGTGCTCCCATTTCTCGGTCATTGAGGGCTTTCAACAAGGTGTCAATCTTATCGGTCATCTCGCTTTGTTTTTGTTTGAAATCGGATTCAAACTTGGCTAAACGAGCTTCTTGAGATGCCATAAATTGAGACATCAATCCTTCAAAGTTATCGGTACTACCATTGCCGGAAGGATTGTTGTTGAAAGTACGGTTCGAGTAGGAACCGCTTGATTGGAAACGATTAGGTGGGTTGGAAGAATTGGTTTGTTGTGAGTTTTGGTTTTGTTTCCACCTAAGGTTCGGGTGATTTTTCCATGAGGGGTTGTATGTATCACCGTAATGGTTTGGCTCGGGTTTGAAAGTGTACCACTTGTCTCCCGCTCCGTCGGTACGCGAGGATGCGTAGTCCACAAAAGCTTGTTCGGGGAGTTCCATGCAATCACGAGTGTCGTGGGGACCACTACATAATTCACATGAAGAAGTGATTTTGTTCACTTGGCTTGAAGGTTTAGGAGCCTCGTAGGATTTCATGAGAAACTTGACTTGGTCTTCAAGTTCTATGATCCTACGGTCGGAAGTGCTTGAATTGTTCGAAGGCAAAGATATTGCCTTGACCGTTTTATTCAAATCACGGGGATCACTCCAACTTTCGTTGTCATAAAGAGCAAGATCCTCTAGGAGAGCCCATGATTGTTCCGCACTTAGATCACGTAGCTTACCACCGGCCGATTGGTCAATGGTTTGCCTCGTGGAGAGATTGATATGGTCATAGAAGATTTGGACTTGGAGCCAAAGTTCTATGCCATGGTGAGGGACTTTTTGGAGTAAGTCCTTGAATCGAGTCCATGCCTCGTAGAGAGTTTCGCCTTGACGTTGTTGGAACATCAAGATATCATTCCTTAGCTTGGTAGTTCTTCCCGGTGGGAAAAACTGAGCAAGGAAACGAGTGGTGAGATCATCCCAAGAGGTGATGGATCCTGCGGGTTGACGTTCTAGCCACTGACTAGCTTGGTCCCGCAGAGAGAATTGAAAGAGACGCAATCGGGTCGTCTCTCGAGTGGCAACATCAAGGTCTATGGAATCAACGATTTTAAGAAAGTCCTTGAGATGTTGATTAGGATCTTCAGAACGAAGTCCATGGAATGCGCATCCGCTTTGCACCAACCGGATGGTGTCGGATCGCAAGGGTGTGATATTGGCTCCTTGAGTGAGCTCAATGGTGTTTCGATAGCCATGGTGGCTAGGACGGGAATACTCTCCTAAAGTACGGGCTCTAGGAGGTGGTGGTGGTTGTTGTGGTGGTGGGTTGTGGTGGTTAAGGATATTACCATCTTCCATGATGTCGGATGGTATGGTTACGAACAAAGACACGAAGAAAATAGATAGACTAAAGAAAACCTAGAAAAATAAAATAAAAATCTCACTAGAAAGGAATCTAGTGAGTAGACCTAATAGAAATAAAAATTCAACCTAAACAATAACTATTCCCCGGCAACGGCGCCAAAAACTTGATTGCGTGGTTTTGTAACCTTACAACAGGTTTTACCTCTCGAGGGATCCCAAGAGGCTTACAACCCCACCAGGCAGTGTACCTGACCGATGTAGTATAGTGTAGTGGTAAGTACGGGGGATTGATCGTTCTCCACAGGGAATAGTGTTCGTTAGGTGTGAAAGACTACTCTAATTAGGTCTAAGGGTTGAGGAAGATTCTTTTTATGTTTTTATATTTTTATGAAAGCAAGTAAAATCTCGGTTTTGAAAGAGTGGCGGAATTAGTTGCTAGTCAACTAACCCAAATTACTACGAATGCAAATAAAATAAAATAACAAAAATGAAAATGTGGTGAGAAACTTATGTGTAGAGAAATGTGTTTACTTAGATTTCCTTACTCCCTAACTATCTTTTACCGGTTAATTAGTGTGTATTAGTTGCGTGGATGACGGGTGTATTCCTTAATACCATTCGTGGGGTGGCGTACTTACTTCCCCAACTCTACAAGCTCCTACTTCACTCCTATGTCGAGCCGGCTAGGAAGCTGCTAACATGGGATCACTAGAATTCGCTTGTGCATTAAATACAACCATAAAAACCTTTAGTACGCATTTGGTTCATGTTTCTTAAGACGTTCAAGCAAGTTACCGAATAGGAAGTTAGCCAGTTTTCTTAAGCCTAACATAGATAAACAATCATCCAATACAACTAACAACACACTAACAACCAATAATCAATAGCTAGGTTTCATTAGATCTAAGCAAACACAAGATAAATTTAGCCTAACATGTTAAACAAAAGACAAGAATAAGATAGAATCAAACAACACATAGACATATTGAATGATTAATTGATAACTTATCTTTCAATGAAACATGGAAGATCTCAAGGCAAAAAGCCCTGAAAAAGTAGCTAAAATCGTCTTAGGGTTTTCTCCCAAAATTCCACACACTAAGCTCTCCCTAAATGACAAAAAATTAGAAAACTATATATAGATTTTTGGATCTGACGGCGTCACCTTATGGAGTGTGACGCCGTCACCTCGCCGCTTTTAGGGTTCCCGGATGACCTTCTTGACGCCGTCCCTCTTTAGCTCTTCCAAAATCCATTCTGGCTTATCAAGGCTTGACGCCGTCGAACCATGAACGTGACGCCGTCCCCTTATGATTTAAGCCGTGACGCCCTCGATCAAGTTAAAGCGTGACGCCGTCAGAATTCACATGCTATTTTCGCTGGCCCGTCATGAGTAAATTTCACGTCCAACTTTTCTTGCCAAGGCATGACGCCGTCCAGAGTAAAGTCTGACGCCGTCAAGAGTAACTTTTAGCCGATTCTTGAGACTTTGCCGTTTTCTTCACTTTAATGCTCCAAAAACGTCCAAAATGCCTCCTTTTCCAGATTTCTCCTCAAAGTACCTAAAATGACAAAAGAAACGATTTAGGGCAATATTTGATCAAATAAATACGATTTAAGGCTTAAATGACCCCTTAAAAGCGGTACACTTTTCGCTTCATCACAAGTTCCCTAGGCTTGTTTTGATAGATCTTCATGTATGTATGGTTGTAGTGGATGAGGATGCAAGATCTCTAAGCTTGCTTTGGAGGATCACTTCAGTAGGTAAGGATACAAGATCTTAAGGCTTCCTTTGGAGGATCACTTCGGGAGTATGCTTACAACAAAATGAGAGTTAGAAGCATTACGATCATATCAGAAAGAAGGTGTTTTACACGTTTTACTACTGATCTAAATGTGTTAGAAATGGTAGAGAGAAAGAGTGTGAAAGGTCTTGTTAAATGATGAGAAATGGTTTGCTATTTATAGGCAAAAAGAAGAAGTTGTTTACTGTTCACCCAGATCCCTTTGAAAGGGATCCGGCCCTTGTAAACCAAGGGATCCGCGAGGGATCCGGCGACGCTCCTCTTTATTTGGGTCATGGGTCATGGGTAATGGTTCATGGGTTCTGGGTTATGGTCCATGGGTCATGGGATGTCATGCATGATGTCAAAGACATCTTGGGTCATGGGTTATAGACTTTGGGTCATGGGTTATGGACTTTGGGTCATGGGTCATGGGTTTTACCCATTTTGATGTCATGCATGATGTAATGCACATTAATGCACATGGGTCATGGTTCATGGATTATGGGTCATGGGTTTTGGGTTATGGATAGTCCAAGCTACGTTACTAGTATATTACATTTAACTAGTTGATTCTAAAGAATGTATTTTATGAAAATGTAAGTAATAAATATTACTTATAAGTGTTTCATAAAAATGGTTTTGCTTTTATATAAACTATTTTACTAGATATGTTTAATGGTTTATTTGGGTTTTGATCATAACGCAACATATAAACTATCTTTGGACTTAGACTTTACTTCTCCCAAGAATGGCGAGCTTGCGTCATCTCTAGTGAAGTTAAATTGAAATCCCCTTATTGCTCCACTAATCCTAGCAACACTTCTCTTGAAGCTTGGAAGACTTGTATGAAAGAAGCTTGATCTCGTCTTGTAAGAAGAACCTTGAGAAACACAAGAGAAAGAAAGCTATGAGAATGATCCTTGGATCTGAGGTTACAGAGATATTAAAAGAAATAAGAAGAGTTAGAATGAGATAAGATAAAAAGAGAAAAGGAAAGTGAAGAAATGCAAGTTTGCTCCCCCATTATGAGAGCGTCAAGTAATTAGGGAGACGTGATCATTGCAAAATGTGCAACGATTATGCTTTGACGATAGCTCCCCCTTGTTGAGGGAGTCAAGTACTCCTAGTGTGTTTTGAAAATCTAGAAAACAAAAAATTAATGAAACATTTCGTCCAAAGACGAGAGTGCTATACACATCAATGTGTATATATGTACCTACAAAGAAAAGATTAGTGTCAAAAAGAAAATAATCCTACTACTTGCATCATTGTGGTTGGTTTAGAGGTTGTAAGGTTTGTTCAAGGTAGAAAGAATGTATTTGGGAATGAGACGCATTTCATCACAAAATTCACTTGGCTTTTGACTACATAGATGTTTGTGGAAGATGGTTCAACGACCATGGATTGTAGTGGTACTAAGACACTAGTAGGATGTGGTTGACACAAGTAGGTTGTGGTTGAGGATTGTTAGTTCTCAGAGGTAAATCTTCTAGAGAGTTCAAGAAAGGGTGAAGAATGAGGTGTAGTAGAGGAGAGAAGTCGAGGTTCAAGAGGTGAAACTCATGTAGGTTGTGTAGATATGGGAGTGTTTTGAGGTGTAGGTTTAGAAGAAGTTGGTTTAAGAGATGAAGGTGATGGTTTGATGGAATGGAGTTGTGGTGGTAGACATGATGACTTCGTGAGTAGTGAAAGAAGTGGAGGAAGATGGTGAGGATAATGCAAGATGAGGAATATGATAAATGTGCAAATGGGCACAACTTGACTTGATAATGAAATTGACCATTGTCAACCTACACAAACCCAAATGAGTTAGTACAAAAGGAAAACAATTATATCAATTAGTACAAACAGAGAAATTATTCACATAATATCATGGAAGCAAAAGAGAACACATAAATAGTCACATATACGGATCACATAAAAAAATTCTTCTTCCATGAATGTCGCAACAAGCTTTAAAGAGAAAGACTATAGAACAAGGCCTTAAAAGAAACTGAGAATCCTATGTGTTGAGCTAGTGTTTGAGTGAAGAAAGGAAGATTATAAGTGAAAGAGTTTGTTTTTTACTGCTCTGTTTCCCCGGATCCACCGGATCCTTCTCAAAAGGGATCCGGCTAGCACTAGCAAAGGGATCCGGATAACTGAGACAGGGAAATGTAGGATTGGTGTGTATGTAAGTGCTCCTAGCCTATATAAGTTGAGGTGATGGGTGTAAGAGAATGTCTTAAATAGCGGAAGTCCTGATAACTTAAGACTAATGATGAGAAGTTGCTAATGATGGGTTTTATAGAGAGATGAGAGCTAAAGAAAGCTAAGATATGATTAAGGATGAAACTAGTTGGCTTAGGAAGTGTGTTAATACAAATATCGTCTAAAAAACGTTATTTATATTTTACGATCTTTGCTATATTTTGTTAACGACAATTATAAACTTTATTTTAGAAAAACATAAATATAGTTAAGTCTGATGAGGCGAAAAGTGTACCGCTTTTAAGGGGTCATTTAAGCCCGAAATCGTATTTATTTGATCAAATATTGCCCTAAATCGTTCCTTTTGTCATTTTAGGTACTTTTGAGGAGAAATCTGGAAAAGGAGGCATTTTGGACGTTTTTGGAGCATTAAAGTGAAGAAAACGGCAAAGTCTCAAGAATCGGCTAAAAGTTACTCTTGACGGCGTCACAATTAACATGGGACGGCGTCATGCCTTGGCAAGAAAAGTTGGATGTGAAATTTACTCATGACGGGCCAGTGAGTTTGCATGAGAATTCTGACGGCGTCACGCTTTAACTAAATCAAGGGCGTCACGGCTTAAATCATAAGGGGACGGCGTCACGTTCATGATCCGACGGCGTCAAGCCTTGATAAGCCAGAATGTATTTTTGAAGAGCTAAAGAGGGACGGCGTCAAGATGGTCATCCGGGAACCCTAAAAGCGGCGAGGTGGACGGCGTCACAATGCATAAGGTGACGCCGTCAGATGTCAAAGTCTATATATAGTTTTCTAATTTTTTGTCATTAAGAGAGAGCTTAGTGTGTGGAATTTTGGGATAAAACCCTAAGACGATTTTAGCTACTTTTTCAGGGCTTTTTGCCTTGAGATCTTCCATGTTTCATTGAAAGATAAGTTATCAATTAATCATTCAATATGTCTATGTGTTGTTTGATTCTATCTTATGCTTGTCTTTTGTTTAACATGTTAGGCTAATTTTATCTTGTGTTTGCTTAGATCTAATGAAACCTAGCTATTGATTATTGGTTGTTAGTGTGTTATTAGTTGTATTGGATGATTGTTTATCTATGTTAGGCTTAAGAAAACTAGCTAACTTCCTATTCGGTAACTTGCTTGAACGTCTTAAGAAACATGAACCAAACGCGTACTAAAGGTTTTTATGGTTGTATTTAATGCATAAGCGAATTCTAGTGATCCATGTTAGGAGCTTCCTAGCCGGCTCGACATAGGAGTGAAGTAGGAGCTTGTAGAGTTTGGGGAAGTAAGTACGCCACCCCACGAATGGTATTAAGGAATACACCCGTCATCCACGCGACTAATACACACTAATTAACCGGTAAAAGATAGTTAGGGAGTAAGGAAATCTAAGTAAACACATTTCTCTACACATAAGTTTCTCACCACTTTTCATTTTTGTTATTTTATTTTATTTGCATTTGTAGTAATTTGGGTTAGTTGACTAGCAACTAATTCCGCCCACTCCTTCAAAACCCAGAGATTTTACTTGCTTTTATAAAATATAAAAACATAAAAAGAATCTTCCTCAACCCTTAGACCTAATTAGAGTAGCCTTTCACACCTAACGAACACTATTCCCTGTGGAGAACGATCAATCCCCCGTACTTACCACTACACTATACTACATCGGTCAGGTACACTGCTGGTGGGGTTGTAAGCCTCTTGAGATCCCTCGAGAGGTAAAACCTGTTGTAAGGTTGCAAAACCCACGCATCAAGTTTTTGGCGCCGCTGCCGGGGGAATAGTTATTGTTTAGGTTGAATTTTTATTTCTATTAGGTCTACTCACTAGATTCCTTTCTAGTGAGATTTTTATTTTATTTTTCTAGTTTTCTTTAGTCTATCTTATTTCTTTGTGCTTTTGTTTGTGATACCTTCCAATTATATCATGAGTAACATTGGTCATTTGATCCCTGTTATTCGTGTTTTTCGCCGTGCAAACTTTCAACTACCCGTTCCCGCCCCCATCATAGGAAACAACAACCTTTCACCCGACCACCACTTTGGTAACAATTCTGAGATGGAGGAGTCTGACCATTGAGAATGAATATGTTAGTCCGTTTTTACTATTCAGACTCCGATTGAGGATGCCGGGTGTAATGGAGAGAAGTAGTTGACGAGGGATGGGGAAAAAGAGGAAATTGATCCTTTAAGTATGTTGACCTAGGACTAAGATCGAAAAGGATAGCCTCTTTAACATGCATATTCCCGTGTAAAATTGGTTATCATGATTTTTATGCTTATCTTAACTCGTCTTTGCCTAGAACATTATCTCTCGCGCTAATTATAATAAAATCATGGTAAATGAGCTAGAATATCAAGGGAGTAACATTGTCGCTAGGATTGAGCCACTGCACGTATTCGTTGGAAGTTTTGTATACTTGGTGGATTTTATGGTTATGGAGAACTTAGGAGAATTCATTGATAACAAATTAACCAAGTCATTTTTGGAGAACCCTTCAAAAGGTTGACCAACCTTGACGAAAAACTTGTGGACGGGTTAATTACATTCTCGGATGGGGATGAAGATTTTGTTTATCAAATGCCCCGAGCACATCCTAGGTTTAAGAACTACCCCATTGAATCTTGCAATAGAATTATGCCTATCGACTTGTTAAGTGAGAATGATAAGAGGAAGGGGCTCAAATATCCACATGAGAAAAATAAGAGATACTATCATGGATGTTTGGAGCTGAATGATGAATTACAAGAAAGAGTGAGGCAACAATTAGATGGCTCACACTCGGATACGTGAGCATAAGCGACACTAGATGAGCCTTACTTTGAGTCTAGCTACAAGACTCGTTAATAAAGAAAGGCGCTTCTTGGGAGGCAACCCAAGCTTTATTATTTTATTTGCTTTGTGTGTTCATTTGTTTGTGTGTTTGTTTTATTTGTTTCGTATGTGTGTGTAATTTTTATTCTTATTGATTCATGTTAAAAACTAAATTGTGAAAATGCTTTATTTTGTTTTTAACTTCGTCTTAACTACATATAAAGGTATTTTGCAAAAGATAAGTGTAAGGGAAATCTAAATCGGTTTATTAGAACACAAATGAACATGAATCATAATAATAATAAGTTAGCATACATATTCGTATTTGTTTGAGTCAAATGCTTGTATCGAGTCATAATGATGTTTTGCAGAATTTCCAGGAAGTAAGGTAAAGGTTTTTTCCAGAAATTTTCCGGAAACTTAAATGAAAATTTTTGTCAGGTCATTTCTGACGGCGTCAGGGGTTATAACCTGACGGCGTCAGATTTAATTTCCAGAAATTTTTGAAAATTTTGTTTTCATAAAAAGTTTTTATTAAAATCTCCAACTTATAATCTCCAGGAATCTGCAAAGTTATCATTCCACAAGCATTATATCCTTATATATAGATTTTATCCCGCCGATGTTATGCAGGTTTTCGTGTTTGTTTTCTCAGGTTCAACAGGTTATTTTGGACAAGGAAATGTTTTGAATCAAGCTTATGGCGATGCATTAGTCATGGAGCTTCAACATTCTCTTTGGAGGAAGATTTAACCGTGTAATTTCATTATCCAACGAGCGAATCAGGGGAGTATTTGATTTCATTCTTTTACTTTATGCTTTTACATTTGTCATTTGAACATTGGGGACAATGTTCATCTTAAGTGTAAGGGGAGGGTAAAAGTACGATTTTTTGAGAATACAATTGCGCTTGATTTTGTTTGTTTGATGGTAGATGTGTAATAAAACTGATGAGAAATACTTGTTAAGGTAATTTTAGTGCCAAATTTAAAATTTTTTACAACATATGGAGTAAACTTGATCTTAATGAGCGTTCATGGATAGGAGTTTATATGACTAGCACAAAAACCGTACACTAAAAAAATTTTCCACCCCCAAATATGTGAGGTTCGCCCTAGAATTGGTAGGAAAAGCATTTATGCTATGATGTGTGTACCGGTAGCACTTAGATTCTAGAACTTGCGTTAGGACATTCCAAGGCCACAAGTGAGACTACATTCGTGTAGTTAGATTTACTACATGATAAGAGGCATTAGGATTTAACCCATTGTTTTACACCTGTGTTTTTGTTTTATAATTACATTGGCTACATTGGTCAAGTAATTCTCCACACCCTTTGCGTTGTACTCTTTTTAGTACACGATACCCCTAGTACAACCCCTCAGAGCCTATCTTTTCGTTTCGACCTTTAAGCATTTTACTTAAAGGAAGAATTTGTTACACCCCACTTAAATGTACACCCAAATCGCCTTAGCCTACCTTGTATGCACTCATTTTTAGTGCATTATTGTTACAACATTTGTTTAAACCCAAGTTAATTATCTAGTTGATTACATGGTTGCTAAGTCGAGTCATATCCTTGTACATATTGTTTTGGGACGATTGGGACTCGTGGGTAAAGTACTAGTGTAATGGAGTAATGGGGAAGAACATCATTTATTACTCCCATATGTGCTAAATGTTTTAAAAGTACTCCAAGTTTTTCAATTATCTTAATTCGAGTCATTAGAATAGTTATTTGTAAAGTTATGTAAAAGTTCAAGTGTAAGGGGATGCAACGCCCTATGATGTATTATTTTGGATGGTAGGGTAAAAGTGTATGCAAAAAAAAAAAAAAAAAAAAAAAAAAAAAAAAAAATCAAGAAAAATACAAAAAAAATGAGAAAAAGAAAAGTAGAAAAAACATACGGACTACCATCCCGTTTCATTTTATGTTTATTTTATGTTTATGTTTTGTTATTTTCTTTCATTAGCTTAAGATCGAGTCTAGTCTTGGCTTAGCAACATTGTATAGTACATGTAATTGATCAAGATCTTTAACTCGCCACCAGTAAAATATCCTTTATCCAACAAAACCGTGTTTTCCTTTTCCCTACACCTAACGTTATAACCCATTTAAAAGCCCTCTTTGATAGTTTATCTTAGGTGCTTACGCCTAGTGGAGGAGGTTTTCGATCCTTTCCCAAGCCTATGGTAATCTATTTGCTATGACAGGTAGTGAGAGATATTTTCCGTTTTCATTTATGAGATTTATTTTGATGACACTTGAGAGATGTGAGTATCTAAACACTACTTGTGAGGTGCTAGTATGTAATCTCCGTGCTTATTATGATTGAAGTGGAACGATTATTTGTTGTAATTACTTTTATGTTTGCATTAAATGACCCCTAACTTGTATTTTGATTGGAATAAAAGCGCATTTGCTTGAGGACAAGCAAATCTCAAGTGTAAGGGTATTTGATGAGGCGAAAAGTGTACCGCTTTTAAGGGGTCATTTAAGCCCGAAATCGTATTTATTTGATCAAATATTGCCCTAAATCGTTCCTTTTGTCATTTTAGGTACTTTTGAGGAGAAATCTGGAAAAGGAGGCATTTTGGACGTTTTTGGAGCATTAAAGTGAAGAAAACGGCAAAGTCTCAAGAATCGGCTAAAAGTTACTCTTGACGGCGTCACAATTAACATGGGACGGCGTCATGCCTTGGCAAGAAAAGTTGGATGTGAAATTTACTCATGACGGGCCAGTGAGTTTGCATGAGAATTCTGACGGCGTCACGCTTTAACTAAATCAAGGGCGTCACGGCTTAAATCATAAGGGGACGGCGTCACGTTCATGATCCGACGGCGTCAAGCCTTGATAAGCCAGAATGGATTTTTGAAGAGCTAAAGAGGGACGGCGTCAAGATGGTCATCCGGGAACCCTAAAAGCGGCGAGGTGACGGCGTCACAATGCATAAGGTGACGCCGTCAGATGTCAAAGTCTATATATAGTTTTCTAATTTTTTGTCATTAAGAGAGAGCTTAGTGTGTGGAATTTTGGGATAAAACCCTAAGACGATTTTAGCTACTTTTTCAGGGCTTTTTGCCTTGAGATCTTCCATGTTTCATTGAAAGATAAGTTATCCATTAATCATTCAATATGTCTATGTGTTGTTTGATTCTATCTTATGCTTGTCTTTTGTTTAACATGTTAGGCTAATTTTATCTTGTGTTTGCTTAGATCTAATGAAACCTAGCTATTGATTATTGGTTGTTAGTGTGTTATTAGTTGTATTGGATGATTGTTTATCTATGTTAGGCTTAAGAAAACTAGCTAACTTCCTATTCGGTAACTTGCTTGAACGTCTTAAGAAACATGAACCAAACGCGTACTAAAGGTTTTTATGGTTGTATTTAATGCATAAGCGAATTCTAGTGATCCCATGTTAGGAGCTTCCTAGCCGGCTCGACATAGGAGTGAAGTAGGAGCTTGTAGAGTTTGGGGAAGTAAGTACGCCACCCCACGAATGGTATTAAGGAATACACCCGTCATCCACGCGACTAATACACACTAATTAACCGGTAAAAGATAGTTAGGGAGTAAGGAAATCTAAGTAAACACATTTCTCTACACATAAGTTTCTCACCACTTTTCATTTTTGTTATTTTATTTTATTTGCATTTGTAGTAATTTGGGTTAGTTGACTAGCAACTAATTCCGCCCACTCCTTCAAAACCCGAGATTTTACTTGCTTTTATAAAATATAAAAACATAAAAAGAATCTTCCTCAACCCTTAGACCTAATTAGAGTAGCCTTTCACACCTAACGAACACTATTCCCTGTGGAGAACGATCAATCCCCCGTACTTACCACTACACTATACTACATCGGTCAGGTACACAGCCTGGTGGGGTTGTAAGCCTCTTGAGATCCCTCGAGAGGTAAAACCTGTTGTAAGGTTGCAAAAACCCACGCATCAAAAACATAAATATAGTTAAGTCTTTTACATATATAGTCACAAGTCTTTCATATACACAAATTAAACATCACTTAGTTAATATATATATTTTACAAAGTAAACTTTCATAAACTAGTTAATCTAAAATGGAAATGTATTTTTACATCATGACATGCATCATCTTTGAGATCTTTGGAAGATATGATGAATATCTTGTTTAGATTGTTACTCAAAGAATCATGGAAAGATATTGTAAATATTTTGGTTAGATTTTATAAAAATTTGGATGATTCTTTGTTAGGTCCCCACGGAACCAAACGACTACACGAACGGAACCCTCATTTTGGTTCCGTCCCATCCGTGGTTTGCTGGCACTTGTTGCCTATAAATAGCAAGCCACACATTGATGTTTTCTCATCACTTTCATACAAAAAAAATAACATACATTCTCTCATTCATTATTCTCTATATCTAACTCATTCTTATTTCATGTTAGTGAACTTCTTTGTAGCAATAAGATCAAAGCATTACAAGCTTCAACAAAACGTTGCAAGGCTTGTTTGTTTGTCATTGTGTGAATTGTATTCATTCATACATCATTGTTTGTACCAAACCATCATAAACCTCTGATAGTGATCGGTTAGTATTTTAGTCTTCAAAATACTTAGTGTGACGGGAGTGGTTGTACCCTTGTAAAAGAACTCGACATCTAGCTTTGTGTCAGAAATATTGTAAGCGACGTGTAAAGGTTTTCTCCGCCGGATAAAGGAGCTTGTTGACTAGTGAAGAAAACTCTCGAGTTGGATACTCGAGGAGTAGAGTAGAGCAAGGAAAAAGAGTCCTTGTAGACCGAACCACTATAAACACTCGTGTTGTGGTTTGATCGTTTCTTTCTTGCACTATACTTATTTGTTATTTTGTTTGCATACATTAAGTCATTTCATAAAAACATAACAAAGAAAAAGAAATTAAAAATGGTAAAACTATTCATCCCCCCTTCTAGTTTTCCACAATTGGCATCAAGAGCAACGTTACTCAAGATTTTTAAAATTTATTGTATTTTAAAACTTGAAACGATCCATGGATTTTGAAAACTTTAAAGAAGGGCAATCTATGCAAAGACCACCACTTTTTGAACCAAATGGATTTATTTATTGGAAAATCCATTTTGAAACATATGTGAAATCAAAAGATATAGATCTATGACATATAATTATAGAAGGTGATCATAAACCTATTATAAAAGATATTGCTAGTGGTCGGGATAAGGATACTTCACTTACTCGTCATAGTGATGAGCAAAAGAAGTTAATTGCAAAAAATAATGAAGCAAAAATGATGCTTTACAATGCTCTAACTAAAAAGGAATTTGAAAGAGTCTTTATGTACAAAACCGCTAAAGAAATTTGGAAATCTTTAATAATCACTCATCAAGGAAATTCACAAGTCAAGAATAACTAAATTGATCTTCTTGTTCAACAATATGAACAATTTAGTATTCCTAAAGATGAAGTCATTGATAGTGCATTTGCTCGCTTTAATACTATTATTACTTCTCTCAAAGCACTTGATGAATCCTTTTGTAGTAAGAACTTTGTCAGGAAATTTCTTAGAGCAATTCATCTAAAATGGAGAGCAAAAGTGACGGCTATTGAAGAATCTAAAGATCTCTCAAAGCTAGCACTTGACGATCTAATTGAAAACCTCAAAGTTCATGAAATGGTAATGGTGAATGACTTAGAGATCGTTAAAGGCAAAAAGGAAAAGATCAAGTCCATTGCCTTAAAAGCAAGAATGGAGACAAGTGATGATGAAGAATCTAGCTCGGGAAGTAAAGATGAGGAATATGCCATGGCCGTAAGAGATTTCAAAAAGTTCTTTCGAAGACGAGGAAAGTTTGTAAAACAACCTAGAGATGACAAGAAACCCTTTCGAAAAGATCCTGATGATACGAAAGGGAATGTTGAAAGAAAATGCTTTATATGTGGTGACACAAGCCATCTCATAGGAGATTTTCCAAAGCCACCTAAAAACAAAACTCAAAGAGCTTTTGTGAGTGGTGCTTGGAGTGAAAGTGAAGATGATGACGAGGAGCCAAAGAATGAAGAAATTGCTCTCATGGCTCAAGACTTAAACGAGGTACACTCTGACTCATCTTATTCCTCTATTGATGATGACACCTTACAAAAGGAATATAAAAAACTGTGTGAACTTGGCTTAAAATCATAAACAAAAACAAATTTTTGAAAACCAAAAAGGAATTCTTAGAAAATGAAGTTTATGAATTAAAAGAAAAAGCAAAACGTTTAGAAAAGAGTAAAGCTATTGACAAGGTATGTACATCATGTCAAGAGCTTAGACTTGAATTAGAGAAACTTAAAATCACACAGGATGCACTTATCAAACAAAACTCTAAGTTCAAAAAGTTTGATAAAAATATTTGTTGTGTGGATGAAATAATGAGAATCCAAAAATTGCCACACGATAAAATTGGACTAGGTTTTATGAAATTATGAGATTTAAGTATTCTAAAGAAATAAGCCGAAAAAGTTCAAGAAACTTTTCCAACTGCCTCAGGGACCCACGGATCAGACGGAACCAAAAATTTGGTTCCGCCTGTGGAACAGTTTGGTTCCGTGGGTACATCAGCAGAACAGAAAGTTCGTACATCGGCTCGTACTGAGTTTGTTAAAGTCATAAAGAAACCTAACACTACCACAAATGAAACTAAACAAAAAACAACTGTTACAATAGGATTAGGACTTTCTAAAAATGAGTATAAATCCAAAATCACTCAACAGAGGCCTAAAACACCTATTCCCAAACACCCCTTTCCAAAGAGCAACTACAACACACAACCCACATATCAACAAAATGGTTGGAATCAAAACTTCCCAAGGCATTATCAAAATCCTAACTACATGCCATGGAACTCATATCCACCATTCCCATACATAAATCAAGTTAATGGGATGTTTAACCAAAATTGACCCATGAGATATTGGGGACCAAATGCTTGAGTTTTTATATAACTTAGGTATAGTTGAAAGTCGGATTGAAACCGGACGAGTGGATAAAAGATAGCGATTGTTCAAGGCATATGACGGGAAACATGGGCCTCTTCTCAACCTACCAAGAATATGACGGAGGTAATGTCACTTTTGGTAGCAAATTAAAAAGCAAAATCATCGGAAAAGGTACTATCTCTCATGACTTTCTCTTTCTATTGATAATGTTGCTCATGTTGATAATTTAGGATTCAACCTTCTTAGTATTAGTCAACTATGCTGTAAAAAGTATAATGTTCTATTTAGTGAAAACGAAAGTAAAATACTAAAAGATGGAATAACCGTAGCAAAAGGGGTTTTGAAAAACAACGTGTACATCATGAAAATTGATAAAAATTCTAGAGATGAACTTTGCTTAACTTCGTTAGATGATTCCTCAAATCTTTGGCATAGACGCTTAGGCCATGCTAATATGAGACTTATTCAATCACTATCTTCAAAAGATCTCGTTAGGAACTTACCCAAGTTGAAATATGACCAACACTTTTGTAAAGCTTGCAAAATTGGAAAACAAGTTCATAGTAGCCATAAGGCTAAAAATATGGTGTCTACATCTAGGTGTCTAGAACTTTTGCATATGGATTTATTTGGTCCATCCGCTGTACAAAGTTATGGAGGCAACTTCTACACTTTGGTCATAGTAGATGATTATTCAAGATACAATTAGACAAAGTTTTTGAAAAGTAAAAACGAAGCTTTTGATCAATTTAAAATTCTTAGTAAGAAAATTCAAAACCAACTAGATAGTCGTATTGTGTCAATAAGAACGGATCATGGTCGTGAATTTGATAATGAAACACAATTTGGAAACTTTTGTGATGCCAACGGCATAACACATAATTTTTTGGCTCCTCGTACTCCTCAGTCAAATGGTGTAGTAGAACGGAAAAACCAGACTCTTCAAGAGATGAGTAGAACAATGCTTAATGAACAAAATATACCACAAAAGTTTTGGTGTAACGCCGTTGACACTTCAACCTATATTTTAAATAAAGTATTAATTCAACCATTCTTGAACAAAACACCATATGAACTATATAAAGGCAAAAAGCCTACGCTAGGATACTTTAAAGTGTTTGGAAGTAAATGTTTTATTTTAAACACTAAGGATTATCACACCAAATTTGACCCAAAGTCTTATGAAGGTGTATTTCTTGGATATTCTCAAAATAGCAAAGCTTATATTGTTTTAATCAAAGAAACCTTGAGAGTCAAGGAATCATTAAACGTAACATTTGACGAACGTCCACCTCCCTCTAAGACATCACCTTTGGTAGATGATGTAACACCCCCAATTCAATGATGCAGCGGAATTCAAACTGGGTGTCACTCGACGGCACAACAGTCATAATAATAGAAAACGATCTCTAACTGAGTCGTTTTAAAAAAAAAGAGAATTATCATTCAAATTAATATATCAGAGTTTACAAAATAGGTCCCAAAAGGTTCCATGTTTACAAAGTACATCAATATAAAGTTTTTTGATGTCTTTTTGAATGATAAAGTAAGTTATAGCCTTCTTGATTGAGTCTGTGCCCCTCCGTGCCATCCTTGATCATTATGCACCTGAAATACATGCTTAAACTGTCAACACAAAGGTTGAGTGATATTCATAGAGTTTGTTATGTAGTTGAACACAATATGTTGGTAGTGTGAGTTAATTAGACTCATACTCAAGGATGGAAA
This sequence comes from Artemisia tridentata subsp. tridentata, assembly GCA_021014915.2. NCBI lineage: Eukaryota > Viridiplantae > Streptophyta > Magnoliopsida > Asterales > Asteraceae > Artemisia > Artemisia tridentata. The sequence continues at coordinate 437,458,473 of CP139509.1, read as the reverse complement.
ACAAAATGGTTATTATTATTCACTAATCTCATGTAACCAATACGTTAACGTGTGCCAATATCGATCGGTTGATTGCCCCTATAGGTACTTTGCCAACATACCTAAGACTCAAATATAGTACGTTTGATTACCGGACCGGGTCAATACAAACGGGATTCGTCAATCCCAATAGGCCTATTCACAATATTCGCGCTCACTATCCTAGTGATTAAATGGTTCATGATATGGGGGCTTTGATTGGCAATGATGGTACTTAGTGATAATAAAACAATCAGATAGCATACAATTTCAAAGCATTGTGTTCGGTTAAAATAGCATGTATTCCCCCCAAGGGTTTGTAAAACAATTAAGTAATAGAAAGTAGGGCTATGAACTCACCGTGAGTTGGATGGTGTTTTAGTGCTTCAATGAGTTTGATGGATAAGTCGGGAAACCTCTAAGTGCAACCTACAATAGAACGTTGCGACTTAGGTTTGGAATAAAGTCTAAGAATACAAAGACGTACATGCATATGTCTTGCATATGGTTTATGAAACATGTTTTGTTTGTATATCTCGTACTACTGTTCGGGCCATCATAATTCAGAGGTCATGCAGTAAACGTTCGAGGAGCTAGGACACTTTAACTTGTAAATACAGCAACTCGTCGATCCGTTTACCCAAATGAAACCCCTCACATGAAGCTCCCTACTAACATAGTATTTAATATGTGAAACATATATTTTGCTTACTTGATTTGTTGTAATTTAGTTCAAGGAGAATTGCAAAGGAAATATGCAAAACCCGAGTCGTAGTCCCGTGAAGGTGTGAATGGAATTTCGTGTTTTCGGAACGTGAAACGTGAAGAGAATAGTGAAAGAGTGAGATATTTTGGTTTTTACACTACGGATATGAAATAACAAACGGAAACAACCAATTAAACTAAAGGTACAAGTATACTAAGCACGCGGAATCTAAAACGAAAATTAAACTTTAAAACTAACGTTATGATTTTAAAAACGTATTTAAAAAGTAAAATTCTAAATTATAAGTCCTAAAAATGCAAAATAATTTTTCTTAAACTCTAAATATTTAAAAGAAAATTTTGAAAAAGAAAAATATTTTTTTGACTTTTTAATTATTTTTTATAAATTAAAAACTATTTAAAAGAAAATAATTGATTAAAAATACTAAACGAAAAAAGAAAATTCTGAAATTTTTTTCTAAAATACTTTATATTAAACTTGAGCTATGAAAAATATAAAAAGTGTCCTAGCTTATTTCAATAAGTTGGGAAAAAGCAAACAAGGTCTGATTAGCTAAAAAGGGAAAAGGAATAAAAAGGGTTTTAAGTTAAATAATGTAAGTTTTAACTAACAAAAGCCAAGAGTGCAGTGGTTGGGTTGTTTGATTGTGGGCTGACAGACCTGGGTTCGAATCCCAGGTATGTCAGTTTTTGCAATCTTTTTTTTTCTTTGATTTCCTTTTTAAATCTTACTGTCAATTGATTCATAGCAGATTTTTTTTACTAATTTTTTTTTTTTTTTAAACTCAAACACAAACCCAGGAACAGCTTCTGTTGATTGATCAGTGGTGAAAAAAAAGAGATAATCTCACAAAAATGCAAGGTGAACTAATAAGCTATTAAATAATCTAATGAAAATGGGAAATAAACTAAGATATCAACTAACTAAAAACAATATCCAAATAAACAAATGAGCATCACAAATAAGCGTTTAGAAGCTCAAAATAGGCTAAAAGATAAACAAAAGTCTGCTGATAAAGGTGAGGTTTTTTTTTTTGATTTTTTGACAAAAGGAAACTTACATACCAGATTTTCAACAACTCTAATAACCAATTTTGAGCATATATGAACACCTAAATTTCCTTCAAACCAAATTACCCTTCATGATCTATCCTAGACTGAGTTAACTTCAAATTTTTGACTATTTAAGCAAGGGTGACAAAACTACTTGAAATTGCTTAAGATTACTAGTATACCATTCCTATATACTGATTAAAGCTTTTCAAAACATCAGATTATGAACCTAACCTAACTTTGACCACAAAAGTCAAGTTATGCCAAACATCCTTTAAGGTACTGATATTCGACTTTTTAGCTAGTATAGAACTAACAAGGGCTAAAATCTGAAAGGCTATTGCAAAATAACTATATATCTATCCTAAAAAGCTAAATTGAAGAACTGAAAGGCACTGAATAAGCTAAAACATAAATAAGCTATTTAGTTTTTCTAAAACTCCCCAGGCTGAAAAAAATGGAAAACAACTAAGAACTAGAATCCTACATTACATGAGCATATCACAGATTAATAAACACAAACTAAAACAAAGAAGCACATAAAAAAGCATAATAAGCAATAAGCAGTTAAATAAGCAGATAAGCTAAAGACAATATTTAAACTGAAAATGAGCTTATATTAAATAAAAAGTAAATTACAACTGAAATAAAAGAAGAAAATTACAAATACCTTAAAGAAAATAGCTAAAATAAAACCTAAGTTGCTACGGTGACTAAAGCTACTATTTATACAGAAAAAACTATCTAGGGTTTCATGAGCTTGTGCTTCTCTTGTGAGAGTGTTCCCCTCTATGCCTTTGTGCTTTTTCTTGGACCCTTGGATCTTTCTTGGTCACTAATCAAAACAATCTTGGTCGTTGGATCTTTTCTTGCAACAGGGATTGCCAAGGTGAAGGGGGGGGGACCAAAGACATATCCATGTGATTGTCTTGGCTGGTAGTGGAGGGTGAAAGTGATGGTCGGGTTAATGGAAGCTTAGGCGGGAAAATAGGTTTAGAGAAGATAAACAGTGTTTAGGGATTAGGGATTTTGACCAATTGGAAAGGGGGTTTGACCGTGGGTTTAATATTTTAACCCCGGTATTTTTAGTTAAGGGAAATGGGTGGGCTTTTGGTGATGTGGGCTGGTGGGTTGTTGGTTTAGTATTGATGGGTTGGGTTTGTGGGATAGTAGTGGTGAATTGTTGGTTTAGTATTGATGGGTTGGGTTTGTGGGATAGTGGTGGTGAATGGGTTTTAAGGTTTAATAGTTGGATCCGGATGTATCTTTGGTTGGGATAAATTTGTTTAACCACAAGGACTAGTTTTGTAAATGCTTAAATTGTGGGGACCAAAACTGCCATTTTGGCAAAGTTAATCAAGGGACTGATTTTGTAATTTCTCAGTGATCCAAGGGTCATTCTTCAAAAATATTATCTTTGACGAATCTTTCCCGGCTTCGGATCTATAAATATCTTTTCCACGTCTCGTGCCAGTGTTTTCCGGATTTTTCTTTGTTTTTGTCCTTTTTCTTTAATAAGTTGTCTGCATAAACATAAACACAAAAACACAATATCTTTTGGCATTTTGGTTAGTTTTTGGTCTATTTGGGTCGGGTTTTGGTCAATAAAAGGTATGTGTTTAAGCACATACCAAAATTCTCCCAGACTAAGATATTGCGGTGTCCTCACGCAATGTTATAAAAACACGTTTTTGAAATCAAAAATTTCCAATCTCTTTTTACTAACTTTGAGAAGTAGCAAAATTTTCAAAAGAGATTAAGAAATCTTAAGTTCTAAAAACTCCCCGATTTTCCTTTTTATTATATTTTTGTATTTTTTTTTTATCATAATCAGGTGACGGCTTTGTTGACAATCATTATCTCACGATAACTTTTAGGTTCAACGAGTAGGAAACACGACTCATGAAGAAGTGACCATACGGATAAAATTCGTCGCCCCTGATTTTTCACAAGTCCCCAAACTAAGCTTAAAAACGAAATCATTGTCTATTTACAAGTTAGATGCCAACACTACCCATGAAAGTTACTTGTGTAATTACCTCTTGCTCCCATTTTTCCTAATTTCCTCTATTTATTTTATTTTTGGTGAGAAATGAATTTCTTCATATTTTCTCGTTTCGATATGTTTATGCCGATAAAGATACTAAATTAAGACGCTAATTAGTTTTCAATCTTCTCTCGAGAATCATTGTTTTGAAAATGAGGTCCACATCAAGGTTTTTATTTATATTTTTGACTTTTTCTATTTTTCTTTCATCACTTTTTTTTTTTTTTTTTTTTTTTTTTATTTTTTTCACTAACTTTTCACTTGCGTACCCTAAACGACGGACCTTCACGGTTTAATTTCAAGACCTTACACTTTCCGGCATAAAGGATCCAAGGGCCGTTACAACGGAGAGTTCCAAGACTCTAGACATTCCTGAAATGAGGATCCAAGGTGGTTAGACCAAGACCTCACACATTCCTGAACTAGAGGTCCAAGGGCCGGTGCAAGAGGGTAGCCAAGACCTAAACGCCTTCCGGAAATAAGGATCCAAGGCCCGATCTCGAATCCGTGGTTTAGAGCACTTAACTTATTATTATTGAACTTATTTATTAAGGAACCTTGATGTGTACCCAATTTTCAAAACAAGGATTCTTTTAAGAAGACTAAGAACTAATCATCGGCAAAACTTAACATCTTTAATTATTCTTACAGATATATATAGTGAAACAATTTTGTGGGAGCAAAAGGCCACAAGTAACTTCGTTGAGCTCTAAAGAGAACCAACTACTCCACGTTTAGCAATCTAACTTCTAACTAAACTCTATCATTTCTCGTTCTTCGCAAATTTAAAATCTTAAATAATAAGATCCGCGAATGCTTAGTCTTATAATCAAGCCATGCATATATAAAGTCGATACGGGAACTTGCAAACTCTTGAAAAGAATTCGCATTTTATAGCTCCTTGCGTAAAAGACTAGCACAAGCTTATAGATTATAAATGGTTAATGGGACAAGCTAGGGCTCAACACGCCCGATCAAGTCAGAATTTTATTCCTACTCTCACCAGCGGAAAGTCAACAAAATGTCAAAATTTATTATATTTTTGCAAAAAAAATTAATTTTTTCTCATTTTTTTGGATTTTTTCAAATTTTGAGGAAAAACAGGGTTGCGAGAGAAAACGGCAAAAATGCAAGGCAAAAATCAAATCGAAAGATTACCCCCCCAGACTAAAACGAGACATTGTCCTCAATGTCTTAAAGGTAAGGGTTCTCCTACATAAATCTAAGGCCGTTTATTAATTATGCCAAAGATAAACGTAAAACGATAAGATTAAGGATATCGGATGAGAACGAATGATGAAACTCGAGTAGAGAGAAGCAAACCACGAGCACGAGAGTCTTCATTCATCGGGCAATCCTGGACACATCACAGAAAACCACGAAACACAAGAAATGAAAGAGGAAGCCCATCCTCACGTCACTTTATTAGAAAATAGATAAGAAGATAGATGGATAAGCATGGGGTGACTCCCACGAAGCGCTTGTTAAGTATCGAGTCGGAAAGCTTAGACTCGCTCCGAATTTAATTGTTCTTGGGGGAGCATGTGGAAAAGATATTCTCAATCGGACTTTAGTTCAAGAGGTTTGGATAAACATTGAAACAAGTGAAAGTTCCACTCCGATGAGAAACCCTCGGTATTTTAGAAAGAATAACCATAAAGGGTAATACCGGGGTCAAAGATGGTATCCTCACTCCCGATGGAGTGAAGGATGGGAGAAGTCACAGCATATGTGATGAAGAGCATAAAGATTTGGATAATTATCATGAAATACTCTTCATCATCAGCAGAAGTTTTGTCAAGAATCTCGGGCGGGAGGCTCGGGATGAAATCTTCATGAGAAGGTACACCTCCCCCCAGACTAGTGATGAAGCGAAAAGTGTACCGCTTTTAAGGGGTCATTTAAGCCCTAAATCGTATTTATTTGATCAAATATTGCCCTAAATCGTTCCTTTTGTCATTTTAGGTACTTTTGAGGAGAAATCTGGAAAATGAGGCATTTTGGACGTTTTTGGAGCATTAAAGTGAAGAAAATGACAAAGTCTCAAAAATCGGCTAAAAGTTACCCTTGACGGCGTCAGATTTTGCTCTGGAAGGCGTCATGGCTTGGCAAGAAAAGGTGGACGTGAAATTTACTCATGATAAGCCAGTGAAAATTGCATGTGAATTCTGACGGCGTCACGCTTTAACCTGATCAAGGGCGTCACGGCTTAATTCAAAGAGGGACGGCGTCACGTTCACGAGCTGACGGCGTCAAGCCTTGATAAGCCAGAACGGATTTTGGAGAGCTAAAGAGGGACGGCGTCAAGAAGGTCATCCGGGAACCCTAAAAGTGGCGAGGTGACGGCGTCACACTCCATAAGGTGACGCCGTCAGATGTAAAAATCTATATATAGTTTTGCAATTCTTTGTCATTAGTGTGGAGGACTTAGTGTGGAATTTTTGGGAGAAAACCCTAAGACGATTTTAGCATCTTTTTCAAGGCTTTTTGCCTTGAGATCTTCCATGTTACATTGAAAGATAAGTTATCAATTAATCATTCAATATGTCTATGTGTTGTTTGATTCTATCTTGTTCTTGTCTTTTGTTTAACATGTTAGGCTAGATTTATCTTGTGTTTGCTTAGATCTAATGAAACCTAGCTATTGATTATTGGTTATTAGTGTGTTATTAGTTGTATTGGATGATTGTTTATCTATGTTAGGCTTAAGAAAACTGGCTAACTTCCTATTCGGTAACTTGCTTGAACGTCTTAAGAAACATGAACCAAATGCGTACTAAAGGTTTTTATGGTTGTATTTAATGCACAAGCGAATTCTAGTGATCCCATGTTAGGAGCTTCCTAGCCGGCTCGACATAGGAGTGAAGTAGGAGCTTGTAGAGTTGGGGAAGTACGTACGCCACCCCACGATTGGTATTAGGGAATACACCCGTCATCCACGCAACTAATACACACTAATCAACTGGTAAAAGATAGTTAGGGAGTAAGGAAATCTAAGTGAACACATTTCTCTACACATAAGTTTCTCACCAACTTTTTATTTTCAGTTATTTATTTTATTTGCATTCGTAGTAATTTGGGTTAGTTGACTAGCAACTAATTCCGCCCACTCCTTCAAACCCGAGATTTTACTTGCTTTCATAAAAAAAATATAAAAACATAAAAAAGAATCTTCCTCAACCCTTAGACCTATTAGAGTAGTCTTTCATACCTAACGAACACTATTCCCTGTGGAGAACGATCAATCCCCCGTACTTACCACTAAACTATACTACATCGGTCAGGTACACTGCCTGGTGGGGTTGTAAGCCTCTTGAGATCCCTCGAGAGGTAAAACCTGTTGTAAGGTTGCAAAACCACGCATCAAGTTTTTGGCGCCGTTGCCGGGGAATAGTTATTGTTTAGGTTGAATTTTTATTTTATAGGTCTACTCACTAGATTCCTTTCTAGTGAGATTTTTGTTTTATTTTTCTAGGTCTTCTTTAGTCTATCTATTTTCTTCGTTTCTTTGTTCGTAACCATACCATCCGACATCATGGAAGATGGTAATATCCTTAATCCCAACAACCCACCACCACAACAACCACCACCTCCTAGAGCCCGTACCTTAGGAGAGTATTCCCGTCCTAGCCACCATGGCTATCGAAACACCATTGAGCTCACTCAAGGAGCCAATGTCACACCCTTGCGATCCGACACCATCCGGTTGGTGCAAAGCGGATGCGCATTCCATGGACTTCGATCTGAAGATCCTAATCAACACCTCAAGGACTTTCTTAAAATTGTTGATTCTATAGACCTTGATGTTGCCACTCGAGAGACGACCCGATTGCGTCTCTTTCAATTCTCTCTGCGGGATCAAGCTAGTCAGTGGCTAGAACGTCAACCCGCAGGATCCATCACCTCTTGGGATGATCTCACCACTCGTTTCCTTGCTCAGTTTTTCCCACCGGGAAGAACTACCAAGCTAAGGAAGGATATCTTGATGTTTGAACAACGTCGAGGCGAAACCCTCTACGGGGCATGGATTCGATTCAAGGACTTACTCCAAAAAGTCCCTCATCATGGCATAAATCTCTGGCTTCAAATCCAAATCTTCTATGACCATGTTGATTACCACACCAAGCGTGCCATCGATCGAGCCGCCGGGGGCAGATTGCGCGACAAAAGCGCCGAGGAATCATGGGAGATCATTGATGAGCTTGCATCCGACGATGATGAATTGTGGCAAGTCTCCCACGACGTGCGCTCGGCAGTCAAGACATATTCATCACCCGATACAGCCAATCAAATCACTGAGGAAAGCGTTAGTGAACTTGAGAAAAGGGTTGCATATCTTATGGAAAAGCAAAAGAGACCCTTAAGTCCACAAAAAGCAACAATTAACTCAGTCTCAAGCGTTAAGCAAACACCATTGTCCGAATCACCCCTTAGGGAAAATGCTAAACCCTTCCATAAGCACGCTCAACCCAACTCACCACCTCAGGAACTTAGTCCAACATTCGAAGCTCGAATGAGAGAGTACATGTCAAAACACTCCGAACGGTTGGCAAAATTTGAGGAAGCCGTCTACAAACAGAAGGAGGAAATGGAAGAGAAAATGGCGGAGATGATGAATCTTTTGAAAGAATACACAAATACAAAAGCCCCTGAAAAAGTGTTGGTGAGGAATGACGCTGAAGTCCCTAACACTAAATTTGTCAAGGCCACCTCCGTCGTCCAAGAGGGCGGAAATGATGGAAGAGGGAAATCCATAATTATGGAAGTTAACAAAGTTGACCTCATCCCACTTAATAATGGAAACACCAATAAATGCGATTCCGACAAGGGAGAGGAGGCGCCCTCTGAGGAGCGCCAATTGGGTGAACCGCCAATGTCACAACAAGTGAGGCATTACTTGAAGCACGAAATAAACAAGGAAACCATAAACGATTGGGTAGGAAACTATCGACGTACTCATCTACCCAACAAGGAGTCAAAGAAGATGGAACCGGATGATGAATCCGACACATTACCCGGAGGGCAATTGTATGAGTGCCTCATAAGACAAAAGTTAGTGGAAAAGCAGGAATTCTACGGGGTCTTTGAAATACCATGCAGCATTGGAAAACACAAGTATCTGGATGCGATAGCTGACCAAGGTTCCGACGTAAATTTGATGCCTTTATCCGTTTATGTCCAGTTAACCGATGAGTTGCCATCCATCACCCATACTAAACTCTCCTTTGCGAAACATTCTTACGAGTATCCGTTAGGAATTGCAGAAGATGTGTTGGTCAACGTTGCCGGATTCCTATATCCGGTCGACTTCATGATTATTGAAAGAAATGACATGAATATGCCAATAATCCTTGGGGCACCCTTTCTCGCGACCACTAGGGCACAAATCAATTACGAAAAAAGTACCATCCAAATGAAGAAGGGGAAGAAGACGATGAACTTCCCAACGATTCCACGTCATATACGAGATGTTGCCCTACAAAAAAGGATGGAGGCTAACCCCAATGTAATCCGTGGTAATGTTCGAGAGAAAATTCTTGCATGGGAGGCAAGGATTAAGAATTATATGGAAAATGAGATTAGAGAATGTAAGGGTGGAAATAACGATTATATTGAGGCTGATGAGCAAACCAATAACCCCGTTGAATTTACAAAAGGAGACTCGGTGCTCCTAAGGCATTCAGAAACAGAAGCACCTACCAATGAACCAAGTCCCTGGTGGTACGGACCATTCACAATTAAAAGTTTACACCAAGATGGGATAGTAAGCTTGACCAGCAAAGGAGGAGGTGAAGTGACCGCGAATGTCGAGCGATTGAGACACCACCACCCTGATAACAAGGATCATATCTATCAGGGATACGTCATTATGAATGATGGAATCACGTAATGTACGTGACTTTGAGTCTAGCTACAAGACTCGTTAATAAAGAAAAGCGCTTCTTGGGAGGCAACCCAATCTTTATTTGCTTTGTGTGTTTATTTATTTATTTGCTTTGTGTGTTTATTTGTTTGTTTGTTTATTTTTATTTGTTTCCGTATGTGTGTTTAATTTTTATTAGTATTGATTCATGTTCAAAACTAATTTGTGAAAATGCTTTATTTTGTTTTTAACTTCGTCTTAACTACATATAAAGGTATTTTGCAAAAGTTAAGTGTAAGGGAAATCTAAATCGGTTTATTAGAACACAAATTAACATGAATCGTAATAATAATAAATTAACATACATATTAGTGTGTGTTTGAGTCAAATGCTTGTATCGAGTCATAATGATGTTTTGCAGGATTTCCAGGAAGTAAGGTAAAGGTTTTTCCAGAAATTTTCCGGAAACTTAAAATGAAAATTTTTGTCAGGTCATTTCTGACGGCGTCAGGGTTTATAACCTGACGGCGTCAGATTTAATTTTCAGCAATTTTTGAAAATTTTGTTTTTAAAAAAGTTTTTATTAAAATCTCCAACTTATAATCTCCAGGAATCTGCAAAATTATCATTCCACAAGCATTATATCCTTATATATAGATTTTATCCCGCCGATGTTATGCAGGTTTTCGTGTTTGTTTTCTCAGGTTTAACAGGTTATTTTGGACAAGGAAATGTTTTTGGATCAAGCTTATGGCGATGCATTAGTCATGGAGCTTCAACATTCTTTGGAAGAAGATTTAACCGTATTACTTCATTATCCACCGAGCGAATCAGGGGAGTATTTGATTTCATTCTTTTACTTTATGCTTTTACATCTTGTTATTTGAACATTGGGGACAATGTTCATCTTAAGTGTAAGGGGAGGGTAAAAGTACGATTTTAGAGAATACAATTGCGCTTGATTTTTGTTTGTTTAATAGTAGATGTGTAATAAAACTGAGAGAAATACTTGTTAAGGTAATTTTAGTGCCAAATTTAAAATTTTTTACAACATATAGGAGTGAAACTTTGATCTTAATGAGCGTCTCACGGATAGGAGTTATATGACTAGCACAAAAACCGTACCACTAAAAAATTTTCCACCCCCAAATATGTGAGGTTCGCCCCTAGAATTGGTTGGAAAAGCATTCATGCTATGATGTGTGTACCGGTAGCACTTAGATTCTAGAACTTGCGTTAGGACCATTCCGAGGCCACAAGTGAGACTACATTCGTGTAGTTAGATTTACTACATGATAAGAGGCATTAGGATTAACCCATTGTTTTACACCTGTGATTTTGTTATAATTACGTTGGCTACATTGGTCAAGTAATTCTCCCACACCCTTTGCGTTGTACTCATTTTTAGTACACGATACCCTAGTACACCCCTCAGAGCCTATCTTTTCGTTTCGACCTTTAAGCATTTTACTTAAAGGAAGAATTTGTTACACCCCACTTAAATGTACACCCAAATCGCCTTAGCCTACCTTGTATGCACTCATCTTTAGTGCATTATTGTTACAACATTTGTTTAAACCCAAGTTAATTATCTAGTTGATTACATGGTTGCTAAGTCGAGTCATATCTTTGTACATATTGTTTTGGGACGATTGGGACTCATGGGTAAAGTACTAGTGTAATGGAGTAATGGGGAAGAACAACATTATTACCCCCATATGTGCTAAATATTTTAAAAGTACTCCAAGTTTTTCGATTATCTTAATTCGAGTCATTAGAATAATTATTTGTAAAGTTATGTAAAAGTTCAAGTGTAAGGGGGATGCAATGCCCCTATGATGTATTATTTTGGATGGTAGGGCAATAGTGTATGAAAAAAAAAAAAAAAAAAAAATCAAGAAAAATACAAAAAAATGAGAAAAAGAAAAATAGAAAAAAACATACGGACTACCATCCCGTTTCATTTTATTTTATTTTATGTTTTTGTTATTTTCTTTCATTAGCTTAGATCGAGTCGAGTCTTGGCTTAGCAACATTGTATAGTACATGTAATTGATCAAGATCTTTAACTCGCCACCAGTAAAATATCCTTTATCCAACAAAACCGTGTTTTCCTTTTCCCTACACCTAACGTTATAACCCATGTAAAAGCCCTCTTTGATAGTTTATCTTTGGTGCTTACGCCTAGTGGAGGAGGTTTTCGATCCTTTCCCAAGCCTATGGTAATCTATTTGCTATGACAGGTAGTGAGAGATATTATCCGTTTTCATTTATGAGATTTATTTTGATGATACTTGAGAGATGTGAGTATCTAAACACTACTTGTGAGGTGCTAGTTTATAATCTCCGTTCTTATTATGATTAAAGTGGAACGATTATTTGTTGTAATTACTTTTATGTTTGCATTAAATGACCCCTAACTTGTATTTTGATTAGAATAAAAGCGCATTTGCTTGAGGACAAGCAAATCTCAAGTGTAAGGGTATTTGATGAAGCGAAAAGTGTACCGCTTTTAAGGGGTCATTTAAGCCCTAAATCGTATTTATTTGATCAAATATTGCCCTAAATCGTTCCTTTTGTCATTTTAGGTACTTTTGAGGAGAAATCTGGAAAAGGAGGCATTTTGGACGTTTTTGGAGCATTAAAGTGAAGAAAACGACAAAGTCTCAAAAATCGGCTAAAAGTTACCCTTGACGGCGTCAGATTTTACTCTGGACGGCGTCATGGCTTGGCAAGAAAAGGTGGACGTGAAATTTACTCATGATAAGCCAGTGAAAATTGCATGTGAATTCTGACGGCGTCACGCTTTAACCTGATCAAGGGCGTCATGGCTTAATTCAAAGAGGGACGGCGTCACGTTCACGAGCTGACGGCGTCAAGCCTTGATAAGCCAGAACGGATTTTGGAGAGCTAAAGAGGGACGGCGTCAAGAAGGTCATCCGGGAACCCTAAAAGCGGCGAGGTGACGGCGTCACACTCCATAAGGTGACGCCGTCAGATGTAAAAATCTATATATAGTTTTGCAATTCTTTGTCATTAGTGTGGAGACTTAGTGTGGAATTTTTGGGAGAAAACCCTAAGACGATTTTAGCATCTTTTTCAAGGCTTTTTGCCTTGAGATCTTCCATGTTACATTGAAAGATAAGTTATCAATTAATCATTCAATATGTCTATGTGTTGTTTGATTCTATCTTGTTCTTGTCTTTTGTTTAACATGTTAGGCTAGATTTATCTTGTGTTTGCTTAGATCTAATGAAACCTAGCTATTGATTATTGGTTATTAGTGTGTTATTAGTTGTATTGGATGATTGTTTATCTATGTTAGGCTTAAGAAAACTGGCTAACTTCCTATTCGGTAACTTGCTTGAACGTCTTAAGAAACATGAACCAAATGCGTACTAAAGGTTTTTATGGTTGTATTTAATGCACAAGCGAATTCTAGTGATCCCATGTTAGGAGCTTCCTAGCCGGCTCGACATAGGAGTGAAGTAGGAGCTTGTAGAGTTGGGGAAGTACGTACGCCACCCCACGATTGGTATTAGGGAATACACCCGTCATCCACGCAACTAATACACACTAATCAACTGGTAAAAGATAGTTAGGGAGTAAGGAAATCTAAGTGAACACATTTCTCTACACATAAGTTTCTCACCAACTTTTTATTTTCAGTTATTTATTTTATTTGCATTCGTAGTAATTTGGGTTAGTTGACTAGCAACTAATTCCGCCCACTCCTTCAAACCCGAGATTTTACTTGCTTTCATAAAAAAAATATAAAAACATAAAAAAGAATCTTCCTCAACCCTTAGACCTATTAGAGTAGTCTTTCATACCTAACGAACACTATTCCCTATGGAGAACGATCAATCCCCCGTACTTACCACTACGCTATACTACATCGGTTAGGTACACTGCCTGGTGGGGTTGTAAGCCTCTTGAGATCCCTCGAGAGGTAAAACCTGTTGTAAGGTTGCAAAACCACGCATCAACTAGTATCTTCCTCCAGATCAAAATAGAATTTATCATATTCTGGAGGAGATATCAAAAGAGAAAGTTCATCGAAGAACTCCTTGTGATAGAGATCATTCAATTCGAAGAGAAATGAATCATATTCGGGAGGAGAGATATGAGCATGAGAAGTGGTATTGCCACTACTCGTCTCCTCCGAATGATCAATATCAAAGTAGAAGGCTTCAAAAGCCGGGATAGAGAAATCAGAATGAGAAGTGGGATTCCCACTACTCTCAGCATCAAATATGAAACTCTCATATTCGGGAAAAGCATCCTTGAGCTCGAGCTCCAAAGGATCTAACGGCTTTTGCTTAACATCTTCCGGGGGAAAGGAAAATGGTCAACTTTCATTTTTAATAACGAGACATCTTCCCCTGGATCACCATCGGGCTCAACAATTTCCGGAGAAATTGGAGCATCATCAAAGAACACCTCGATCTCTTCCCTCGAGATAACACTTCCCTCAATCGGAGGAGAAGGATGGGAAGAGTCGAAAATGTTTGGTTCAGAAATCTCAATTCGATAAATCGATTCCGGAGGTGGGACAAGTGGTGTGCTCTTAGAGCTAGCAATTTCCTCCACTTCCGTTGTGACCTCCGAATCTGGTTCATCATCATCAAGAATACTCTTTACATCCGCGGAACAACTCGCAAACCATTTTCTTGAACCGGGAGTAATTTTCATAGCCTTGAGCTCAGCACGTTTTTCAGAAAGACTCTTAACCGAAAATCTGGAAAGAATCGAATCACTTCTTTTGGAAGTAATTACGGGATCAGATTTTTGATTAACCGTAGCAACATTGCATTTGTCGGTTAGAGGTTTAGAGTTTTGATTTATGTTAAACGTTACTTTCTCATTATCAACTCTTAAGGTTATTTCTTCTCCATACATATCAATCAAAGCCCACCCGGTCCTCAAAAATGATCTTCTGAGAATTAGAGGAACCCGGGGGTCAGCATCAAAATCAACCACCACAAAATCGGCGGGAAAATGGAACTTCCCCACCTTGACAAAGACATCCTCGGCTACACCTTTAGGAAGGGTTATGGAACGATCCGCAAGCTCGAGGGTCATGCAAGTGGGGGTGAGATCGGGAAGAGAAAGTTTTTTCCAGACTGAAAACGGCATTAGGTTGATGCTTGCACCGAGATCGGCCAAGGCGCAGCATTCAACCATCCCCGGAAATTCACAAGGAATGAGAAATTTTCGGGATCTCCAAGCTTTTCCGGAAACTTTTTAAGAATTGCCGCTGAGCAGTTTTCATTAAGAGGAGTTTTTGCCAATTCAAATAACTTTTCTTTGTTGGTCAATAAACCCTTGAGTGTGGAAGCAAACTTAGGCATCAGAAGTAAAGCATCCGCAAAGCTTATATCAAAATGCAAATCTTGGAGGATTTGGTAGAATTTTTCCATTTGATTTGAAGCTTTATCGCGGAGCTTTTGATCATTCATTCTCGATGGATAAGGAAGTTTTGCTTTTATGGGAGCTTCGTCGGGCTCAAGCACAACCTTTGGCTTAGATGGTTGGACAACCGGAGGTTGGACGTCTTCGGTCCTTCCGTTATCAGTAGGAAGTTCCGTGTCCTTTGTCGCCTCGGTCTCACGGGAAACTACCTTGGGAGGAAGAGAAGAATCGGTAGTTGGAGCCGTGGGTCCATCATATGATACACCACTCCTTGTAGTGATCGCCTTAACATCGCCCCTCGGGTTAGCGATCGTATTGCTTGGAAGAGTTCCAGAGCCCGAGGGTCGATCATTTAAAGACTTTTTCATCTCAGTCATTTCCTTAATCAAAAACCTAGTTGTTTCTTCTTGGGATTTGTTAAATTTTAGTTGATTTTGACTTTGAAGAACTAGTTGTTTCAACAACTCATCCGAGGGCGATTGGTTTTGCACAAATCCTTGATTTTGATTAGGATTTTGTCCTCGGTTATTTTGATTAAAACCCTGGTTGTTGTTTTGAAAATTTTCCTGATTATAATTTCCCTGATTTTGAAAATTTCCTTGGTTCGGGTTTTGAAAATTTCCCTGATTCGGGTAGCCATGATTTTGACCTTGATTGTAATTTCCTTGGTTTTGGTTACCATGATTCACCCGATTTTGATTTTGATTATTTCTATTTGGCACATTTTGATTTTGATTTTGGGTGAAACCGGGTGGTCCGAGATAATTGTTTGAACGGTAGCTGAGCAAATTACGGTCTCCTTGGGGTTGGTAACCGTTACCTCCCTGATTAAAGGATCCCGTAGCAGCGTAAACGTTCTCTTGAGTGTAGCCACCGGAGGCTGGGCACTCGAAATACGGATGAGGACCACCGCAATTTTCACAACTATTATTAACAACATTGACTTGATTTTTGTTGTTGTTTTGATTCAAACTTTGATGTATTCTTAAGATAGCAGTGGACATATCATTCATCTGCTTAGAGAGAGCTGCTGTCTCGGGGTTAAAAGAGGAAGTAGTAGTGCCAGATCTAGTAGACTCATTCCTCTCGGCTGAGGAATCCCAATAATTGTGATGGGTAGTCATGTTTTCAATGAGATCATAGCACTCTTCGGGTCGCCTTTTCATAAAGGTTCCACCGGCTGCAGCATTAATCGTATCACGATGTCTCAATGTTAGACCATTATAGAACGTATCTATTATGGTGACTAATAACATGTTATGATTTGGACACCGATCAATCGAAAGCTTGTAGCGTTCCCATGCCTCAAATAAGGATTCATCGGGAAGCTGACGGAAGTTACTAATTTCATTCCTTAATTTTGTCACCATTGACGGTGGGAAATACTTCGCCAAGAACTTTGAAACCATCTCATCAAAAGTGTGAATGGAGTTCTTGGGAAGACGATCAAACCAAGCGGTGGCATGATGCATCAAGGAATATGGGAAGAGATAAAGTCGAAGGGCGTCATCGGTGACCCCATTGTGTTTCATACTTTGGGTGACGGTAATAAATTTGTCAAGATGCTTGTTTGCATCGTCACCCGGCAAACCGTGAAATTGGCAAGAATTTTGGACCTGTTGGATCATATGATGCTTAAGTACAAAATATGCAGCTTGAATATTGACGGGGGCAATCGGGCCACCACGTCCGTGTATTGTTGGTTGGCACAACTCCTCCATCGTTCGGAGATCGGGAGCTGGCATTGGGTTAGGATTTTCATCATCCATCGGCGGATGTTGATTGTTGTTGTTTACTTCCTCAACGTTTGGGAAATCAACACGGTGATTGTGATGGATAATTCTCTCGGGATTTGAGAGCGGTGAAAGAAGAGGTTGAGAAGAAGAAGAACGGGTGTGCATACACCAAAAACAAACAAAGGAACAGCTTCTGTTGATTGATCAGTGGTGAAAAAAAAGAGATAATCTCACAAAAATGCAAGGTGACCTAATAAGCTATTAAATAATCTAATGAAAATGGGAAATAAACTAAGATATCACTAACTAAAAACAATATCCAAATAAACAAATGAGCATCACAAATAAGCGTTTAGAAGCTCAAAATAGGCTAAAAGATAAACAAAAGTCTGCTGATAAAGGTGAGTTTTTTTTTTTTTTTTTGATTTTTTGACAAAAGGAAACTTACATACCAGATTTTCAACCACTCTAATAACCAATTTTGAGCATATATGAACACCTAAATTTCCTTCAAACCAAATTACCCTTCATGATCTATCCTAGACTGAGTTAACTTCAATTTTTTGACTATTTAAGCAAGGGTGACAAAACTACTTGAAATTGCTTAAGATTACTAGTATACCATTCCTATATACTGATTAAAGCTTTTCAAAACTCAGATTATGAACCTAACCTAACTTTGACCACAAAAGTCAAGTTATGCCAAACATCCTTTAAGGTACTGATATTCGACTTTTTAGCTAGTATAGAACTAACAAGGGCTAAAATCTGAAAGGCTATTGCAAAATAACTATATATCTATCCTAAAAAGCTAAATTGAAGAACTGAAAGGCACTGAATAAGCTAAAACATAAATAAGCTATTTAGTTTTTCTAAAACTCCCCAGGCTGAAAAAAATGGAAAACAACTAAGAACTAGAATCCTACATTACATGAGCATATCACAGATTAATAAACACAAACTAAAACAAAGAAGCACATAAAAAAGCATAATAAGCAATAAGCAGTTAAATAAGCAGATAAGCTAAAGACAATATTTAAACTGAAAATGAGCTTATATTAAATAAAAAGTAAATTACAACTGAAATAAAAGAAGAAAATTACAAATACCTTAAAGAAAATAGCTAAAATAAAACCTAAGTTGCTACGGTGACTAAAGCTACTATTTATACAGAAAAAACTATCTAGGGTTTCATGAGCTTGTGCTTCTCTTATGAGAGTGTTCCCCTCTATGCCTTTGTGCTTTTTCTTGGACCCTTGGATCTTTCTTGGTCACCAATCAAAACAATCTTGGTCGTTGGATCTTTTCTTGCAACAGGGATTGCCAAGGTGGAGGGGGGGGGGACCAAAGACATATCCATGTGATTGTCTTGGCTGGTAGTGGAGGGTGAAAGTGATGGTCGGGTTAATGGATGCTTAGGCGGGAAAATGGGTTTAGAGAAGATAAACAGTGTTTAGGGATTAGGGATTTTGACCAATTGGAAAGGGGGTTTGACCGTGGGTTTAATATTTTGACCCCGGTATTTTTAGTTAAGGGAAATGGGTGGGCTTTTGGTGATGTGGGCTGGTGGGTTGTTGGTTTAGTATTGATGGGTTGGGTTTGTGGGATAGTGGTGGTGAATTGTTGGTTTAGTATTGATGGGTTGGGTTTGTGGGATAGTGGTGGTGAATGGGTTTTAAGGTTTAATAGTTGGATCCGGATGTATCTTTGGTTGGGATAAATTTGTTTAACCACAAGGACAAGTTTTGTAAATGCTGAAATTATGGGGACCAAAACTGCCATTTTGGCAAAGTTAATCAAGGGACTGATTTTGTAATTTCTCAGTGATCCAAGGGTTATTCTTCAAAAATATTATCTTTGATGAATCTTTCCCGGCTTCGGGTCTATAAATATCTTTTCCACGTCTCGTGCCCGTGTTTTCCGGATTTTTCTTTGTTTTTGTCCTTTTTCTTTAATAAGTTGCCTGCATAAACATAAACACAAAAACACAATATCTTTTGGCATTTTGGTTAGTGGATACCCGAGTCGTGGTCCCAGCGAGGCGTGAAATTGAGGATATCGTTTGAGGTTCGTAATTAAAGTGCTTGAAATAACGAGGGTTTGTTTGGGTTTCTAATATCTACGAAAATCAAATAACGCGAACGAAAATTTAAAAACGAGCAAAAACGTAAAATCTTTGAAAAACTAATCCTACGGGTACCAAATTAATTTTCCTACGTCCTAAATGACAAAAGAAAATTTTGAAAAAAGAAATTATATTTTTTTGACTTTTAATTAATTTTTTATGATTTAAAAACTATTTAAACTAATTTAAATTACTAAAAATACTAAAACTAATTTTAAAAATCTGAAAAATTTTCTTAAATTACTTTATACTACCAGAGTCCTAAGAAAAATAAGAAAAATGAAAATGTTTTTTTAAGTAAGCCGAAAATAAGCAAACAGTTTTTTATAAGCTAAATTAGAAAAGAGTGTTAAATAAAAAATGGTTCAAAAATAAAATCAAAAGGGACCTAGTCCATTTGGTAAAACTGTGGTGTGTTGGTTAGCAGACCTGGGTTCGAATCCCAGGTTCTGCTATTTTTTTTGAAACTTTTTTTTTTTTTTTTTTTTTTTTTGATTTTCTTTTGTTTGAAACTGATTAAGCACAAGTATAAAAAGATACTATGAAACTGGAAACATTTGTAAAACCACAAATAAGCTAAGAATGAGCTTAAAAAGCGGAAACTGTTGGGTAAATGGAGAAAGAAGAAAATGAAAAAGTGGACAAATAAGCTAAAATATGCTAATCTATTAAGCTCAGGTCATGAAATTGCAACCAAGATCAAAATAATTATCAATAACAAGTGAGAACCAGAGACAATCAGGGACTAACACAAAATAAGCCAACAAACTCCTTAAGAGTCTGCTGATCTATTCTAAGGGTGCAGGGGTGAAACAGGGCAGAGGGCGGTTTTTGAGCTTAATTTAAGCTAGCTTAACAAGCTCAAAAGTCCAAAATAAGCTACAACAGATTAAGACTACCTAGGGAGCTACTTAAAAAACAAAAGTTTAAAATCTATATCCTACTTAAACTAAACTAAAACTGATATTAAAAAGGGCAAAATAAAAAAGTGCATGCTGCTAATGTAATGGTCTGTGCAGACTTGGGAATGAGCTTACAACACTTCAAACTTAAATGATTTAATCTATCAAATTTCAATTCAAACAATATTTAGACACCAAATAACTCAAAACCTAAATTTCAACTAATTTTTATCTGCAAATCAAAGAAAAACAGTCTTCCTACCTATTTTCTACTTAGCAATTAAAAACCTCAAAAATCTTTATACTACCTAAGAAACAACCTAAAAACAGTTTGTGTTCTACTGACCTACATAGGCATACCATATAACTAACAAACAACAAATAAGCAAGGTGAAAAAAACATAATAAGCAATAGGCAATCAAAATAAGCTACACTACTGGATTAAAAAGAAGAACTAAACTGAATATTAAATTAAAATAAGAGTAAATTACAACTGAAATTTAAATTACAAAGTACCTTAAATAAATAAAATGCTAAAATAAACCTACTACAAAACTGCTACTCACTATCCTATTTATACTCAAAGAAATACAAAACCCTAGTTCTGAATGTGCTTCTGGTGTGAGTGTGTTCCCTATCATGCTTCGTGTGCTTCTTTTGGGACCCTTGGATCATAACTTGGTCACCACATCTTGGAATCTCATTCGTTGATGATTTTTTCTGCCCTAGGATCGCTGAGGTGGAGGGGGGGACCAAAGACAACCCCATGTGAAGTCTTGGCTGGTAGTGGTGATGAAAATGACTGGTAGGATTAAGCAGGATAATGGCGGGCAATTAGGATGTTAGAGGAGATGAATAGTAGTTAGCTGGGTTTGACTGGGATTTAGGGATTTTGACTTTCCCTTTGGGGGTTTGACTGACTTGTTTGACCCGTATTTAGCTAATATGGGAATGGGCTTGGTTTTGTTGGGCTGGTAATGGGTTATGGGTTTCATGTAAATTAGGTGGGTTGGGTTTTTAAATGGGTTAGTTTATTTTTTAGATCCGGATAAGTAGTATTAATTTAGGAATTACTATAGGGACCAAGTGTGTAAACTTGCAAAGTTCAGGGACCATTCTTGCCATTTCTTCAAAATTAATCAAGGGACTGATTTTGCCAACCAAGGTTATCCAAGGGCCATTTTGGAATTTTCGAGCTTGAATTTAATCCGAATAAAAAAAAGTATTTTCCGGCTTCGGTTTTCGGCTCTTTTCCATATCATGCTCGGTTTTGTCCATATTTGCCCCGTTTTCAATCCTTTTGAACCTGAAACACAAAAAACACAATCCAAGGATATTTGTAACAATATAGGGTCTATTTGGGTGTTTTTGGTCGTTTTTGTGGGGTTTTCCGGGTATAAAATGATGAGTAAAAGGCCACTCATCAATCCCCCACACTAAGCAATTGCTAGTCCCTAGCAATCCGATCATATGAAGTAATGAAATGATCAAAAATTACCAAGCCTATCCCGTTTTGACTTTATTATAAAATGCAAGTAAATTAAATGAGATAAAACGTAAATAACATGCTTGATTTTCAAAAATGGCATCATGGAACGGGAATCACACAAAATGGGTGACTCCGGGGAATTGTAATCGTCATCCTCTTTTTATACTCCCCAACTAAGTCTAAAATCCTTGTGCAAACGTTTTTGTAAAATGCTAACACTACTTATATTAGCAATCTATGCAAGCCGAGACTTAACTTTTCGCTCCCACAATTATTCATAAGTTAGGTGTGTGTGCTTGTTTTCAAAGTTTTGATCGTAAAAATTGACATTTATTAGGGTTAAAAACCGACAATGATTTAGAAATTACAGATTCAAAGGTGAGATCACTCCATGTAGCGACTTTCTTCTCAGCTTCTCCTTAGTAAACTTAGGAGGCTAGGTTTTTACACCCTCGAGAATAGTATCGGAGCTCACGGGATCTTTGAAGTCAACAATTTCTAAATCACCGTCCAACTTTTTAGACAATTTTGATGAATACTAGTTCAACTTTCGATTTAAATTTAAGAAAAAGCAAGTTTCTCACATTTATTCATAAGCAACAAACATTTTCCATACATTTTTTCATTTTTCATCACTTTTTCACTTTTTTTTTTTCACTTTTTTTTTTCAACTAACTTTTCACTTGCGTACCCTAAACGACGGAGCTTCACGGTTTAGTTCCAAGACCTTACACCTTTTGGAATAAAGGATCCAAGGGCCGTTACAACGGAGTGTTCCAAGACTCTAGACATTCCTGAAATGAGGATCCAAGGGTGTTAGACCAAGACCTCACACATTCCTGAACTAGAGGTCCAAGGGCCGGTGCAAGAGGGTAGCCAAGACCTAAACGCCTTCCGGAAATAAGGATCCAAGGCCCGATCTCGAATCCGTAGCTTAGAGCACTTAACTTATTAGTATTAAACTTTAATTTTTGCAACTTTCAAGCAACGTCTCACTTTCATTTTGCATTCTTATTATGTTTGTAAGAAAGTATGCTTGTTCAGAAATTTAAATAAAACTTTGAACTAGTACTCTAAATCAAGATTGTATAAAAATTTATTTTTAGCTTAACAAAAACGGTTTTTGCATTCAAAAGTTTGAAAATAGCACTTATTTAGTCAGATTAGGAGCTTCTGGGAGAGAAAAGCCATAGATTACTTATATTATCTCTAAAGAGAACCAACTACTCCACGCTTAGCATTTTCATTTGCACAATTCGTAAAAACTTAGCCTAAAAGTTAAGGGAAGCAGCTAGATCAACACTCTAGCAGAGTCGGGATTCCCCTTGTTCTAGCCTAATCAAGTCTAAACTTCCACTAATACCGAAGCATTAATGTATAGCAAATTATTTTTTATGTGCAAAGAACTTCTTTTTAATGCAAAATACGATAAAAATTTTAAAATTTTGGTCAAAACGGGGGTGCTAGGGAACTAGTAGGTACAAATTGTGAAAATTTTTAAAATTTGGTCAAATGAGAATTCCCCTCCACACTTAGAATTGAATATTGCCCTCAATATTCAAAGTACCGGCCTAAGCCGAAACTATAGAACGTAAAAGGGTAAGACTACTAGCTAAGTGTGGAAACGAAATCTTTTTCACATAAAGGATTATAAAAGATATCCCTGGATAAACATAAATATAAAGATCGGATATTGGGCGGCTGGATTGAAAACAGGCGCATCAATCATCACGATCTACGGGAATCCTGAAAACAAAGGCAAACACACAACAACAAAGCACAAGTAGAGGAACTCCCCCACACTTAGTGTTAGAAAATAGGAAAGAAGATAGAAGGATAAGCATGGGTTGCCACCCACGAAGCGCTTGTTTTTGCTAACCGAGTCACGAGCTTGACTCGACCCCGAATTCATTTGTCCATGGGGAAGCAAGTGGAAGAGAAAATCTCCATCGAACTTTCATTCAAAATGTTTGGATAAACATTGAAGTTCATGAAAGTTCCACTCCAATGAGATACACCCGGTTTTAAGAAAGAGAAACCATAAATGGTGATACCGGGGTCAAAGATGGTGTCCTCACTCCCGTAGTTGAAAAGGGAAAGAGAAATCACACCATATGTGATGAAGAGAAGCAAGATTTTTATGACTATCATAAAAAACTCTCCATCATCAAAAGCAATATTTTCTTCAACGGGAGGGAGGGTTGGGATAAGATCTTCAAGAATTAAATCCTTATGATCACTAACACATCCCCCCACACTAGAATCATCCTCAAGATCAAAGTAGAAATGATCATATTCCGGAGGAGATAAATGAAGGAGTTCATCGGAGAACTCCTCATGATAACGATCATTCACATTAAAATGAAATGAATCATACTCTGGAAGAGAGAGATAAGAATGGGAAGTGGTACTGCCACTACCCGTCTCTTCCGAATGATCGATATCAAAGGAAAAGGCTTCGTAAGCCGAGAGTGAATAATCAGGATGAGAAGTGGGACTGCCACTACTCTCCTCTTTGTCATTAAACACAAAACTCTCATATTCGGGAAAAGCATCCTTGAGCTCGAGCTCCACAGGATCAGACTGCTTTTCCTCAATAACAACTTTCTTCAACCTCGAGCTCTTCCTTATAGATATCACTTCCCTCAAACGGAGGAGAAGGATGGGAAGAGTCGGAAATGAGTGGTGCGGAAATATCAATACGATAAACCGATTCCGGAGGTGGGGCAAGTGGTGCGCTCTTAGAGCTAGCAGTTTTCACCACTTCCGTTGTATCCTCCGATTCGTGTTCATCGTAATCAAGAACACTTTTAACTTCAGCACAACTCTTAAACCATTGACTTGAACCAGGGGCAATTTTCATTGCTTTGAGCTCAGCACGTTTTTGTGACGTACTCTTGACCGTAAATCTTGAAAGTATATCAGATTTTTGATCAATCGTAGCGACGTTGCATTTAGACCCCTGATTAATATTAAACGTGACCGCTTCATTATCAACACGAATGGTTAATTCTTCAGCGTACACATCAATGAGAGCACGGCTCGTTCTTAAGAAAGCTCTACCCAAAATGAGTGGAACTCGAGGATCAGCATCAAAGTTTACCACAACAAAATCAGTGGGAAAGTGGAATTTTCCTACTTTCACAACAACGTCCTCGGCTATTCCAAGCGGATGAGTAATAGTACGGTCCGCTAGCTCGAGTGTCATGCAAGTAGGTGTAAGCTTTGGAAGAGACAATTTTTCCCATATCGAGAGTGGCATAAGGTTAATGCTTGCGCCAAGATCGGCCAAGGCGGAGCATTGAACCATCCCCGAGAAATCACATGGGATTAAAAACTTGCCGGGGTCTCCGAGCTTTTCGGGAAGCTTTTTGAGGATAACCGCCGAGCATTGCTCGTTTAGGGGGGTTTTTGCCATCTCCAACAACTTTTCCTTGTTGCTTAGCAAACTTTTAAGTTTAGATGCAAATTTTGGCATAAGAACGAGAGCATCTGCAAAGCTTATGTCGAAATGCAACTCATTGAAGATTTGAAAGAACTTTTCCATTTGTTGATTGTTTTTTTCTTTATGCTTCTGATCATTAAGCCTTGAAGGATATGGTATTGAAGGCTTAGAATTTGTCTTCGGAACATCGGGTTCCGGAATGGGAGTTTGGATTACTGGAGGTGGGACGTGTGCAGTACTTTGTGGGCTTGAGGTGTGCACCTTGTCCTTTGTTACCTCCTCCTCTCGTTCCACTTCCTTCACCGGAGAAGGAGTAGGAATTGAGGGTCCGTCATAAGCTTTACCACTTCGGGTGGTAACAGCTTTCAACTCTCCCTTTGGGTTAAGAATTGTATTAGCTAGGAGAGTTCCTGATGTAGAAGCTTGATTAGCTTGATTAGCTTGCTGAAATTGATTGATGAGAGTATCAAACATGATCTCAATTTTTGTTTGAGATTGATCAATTTTGCTTTTGAGCTCATTACCCTGCTTAGTCAAAGCATTTTGAAATTCGATTTTCAAATTTGTGATTTGATTTTGCATGGCCCTCATTTTCACCTCATTTGTCTTAATGTAATTTGTAAGATCATTTGAGGGAGCAATCGGGGCAGGGTAATTAGGAGCTTGATACCCTTGAGTGAAATTGACCCCTTGGGTCGGGTATTGATTCGTAGGGGCTTGATATGGAACATTTTGCCCTCTGTTTTGGTTTTGATTAAACCTGTTTTGATTGTTTGGTTGAGAAAAACCGGGTGGTCCTGTTTGATAATTAGCACGATAACTCGGGTCATTTTGAGGACGGTATTGAGTACCTCCTTGATTTAAAGACCCGGCTACGGCATTGCTTTTAAAAGGCCGGCCATCGGTGGCGGTACAATTATAATAAGCATGAGGACCACCACAAGTGACACAACTATCCTCCACCGCTTTGACTTGATCGGGTGGAGAAGCTTGTGGGGTAGAAGAAAGAATTTTTGGGATGGAGAGAACCAAAGCTTGTACTGTATCCGTAAGCTTGTCAATTTTAGCATCCGTGCTAGAAGTATTCACCGGATGTGAACAAGAAGGCGAAGCACTCACTTGGGAAACAACCGGTTTGCTTCGTGAAGTGCGAACCTTTGACTTGTTCTCGATGATGGACAAAGCATCTCCCGCAGTCCGATTCAATATAAAACCACCGGAGGCGGCGTTTAGAGAATCTTGGTCGGTTTGGTTCAATCCATTGTAAAAAGTATCAATTTGGTGTAACTCAGAAAAACCGTGGTGAGGACATTTGCGAAGTAATTCTTTAAAACGGTCCCACGCTTCACTAAAAGATTCATCAAATTTTTGAGTAAATTTGGTAATTTCATTTTTTAAACTTGTGGTTTTTGAAGGTGGAAAGAATTCGTTCACAAATTTCGACACCAAATCTTCCCAAGTTAAGATAGAACGAGGGGGTTGTTTTTCAAGCCAAATCCGGGCTGCCCCCTCAAGAGAGAAAGGAAAGAGAAGCAATTTGATTGCTTCTGGAGGAACATCCCTACATTTGATGGTCGATGCAATTTTGTTGAACCATCGAATGTGGGAATGAGGGTCATCCCTCTCGAAACCGTAAAATTGATTCGACGTTACTAAGGATAGTAACGCCGGGTTAAGCTCGAAATTATCGGCAACGATCGGGGGAACAACAATAGCATCTCCGTAACCCTCGGTGGGTGCTTGGAGAAGCTCAAGCATGGTGCGATTTTCCGCCATTATATTAATGGGAGGATCGGGATTAGTACGAATCTCGGGTTCGACTAATGAGGCAGCACGTCTACGATTACGTGTGCGCATGCACCAAGAACATTAGGATTAAAAAGGAAAGAAGAATATTTTTGGGTTTTTTTGGTTTTTTCAATTTTTTTGGATTTTTGGATAAAAATATATTTACAAGATATATACGAAACTTCACGAGGAAGGTTCTTCAAGTCACTAATTGTCAAACCGTGACGATATTGTCGCAACACAACCTCCCCGGCAGCGGCGCCAAAAATTGATTGTTTTCTCACACGTCAACTACTTTTTTAGGAAAAAGGTTGTCAACGCGCGAAACACAACGCAAAATCGTCTAATAACATAGTATTTAATATGTGAAACATATATTTTGGTTACTTGATTATATGACATATTAAGAGTTTATAAAACACTAAATAATCAAATAAAAGTTCATAAGTATTTAAGCTTCATAAATACTTACCTTAATATAGAATGCTTGAGTATTATAGAAAAGGGAATATAAGCGGAGCTTCGACGTAGAATTTGTAATCTTCGTAAACCCAAGGCTACTTGAAGATTATAACGACGCCTTTTTGGAAACCCTAAGTGATTTGAAGATAATAACAAGTCTTTTTGGAGACTTGAAATTATTTGAAGATTATAACGTCTCTTTCTTGA
Source organism: Artemisia tridentata subsp. tridentata (assembly GCA_021014915.2). Classification (NCBI taxonomy): domain Eukaryota; kingdom Viridiplantae; phylum Streptophyta; class Magnoliopsida; order Asterales; family Asteraceae; genus Artemisia; species Artemisia tridentata. The sequence continues at coordinate 437,431,196 of CP139509.1, read as the reverse complement.
AAACTTGAAGAAAACAAGATCAAAACCTAGTTTCTTCTCAAGAACACAAGAATGTTCTTACCAAATCTAATAGAATTGCCTTTAGGGTTTAGGACTTTAGGTTTATAAGAAAGGAGGGTGCAAGTATTAGTGTAGTTTTAGCTTGGTATTTATAGAAAAAATTTAGGATAGTTTTGTAAATAAAATTTTACACTTGTAATGATCTTAGGAATCAATGGCTCGGATCAAGCCACATGCTATTGGTTCCTTCCTTGATAAGCTTCATGATGTTACACCCCGTACCCGTTAGACCAAAAATTTAAAACTTTTTACGCAAAAACACTTGACTTTTAAGGACATCCGGTCACTCTTTTGATGACTGACAAAAATCTATAAATATTTAGCCCTTAAGACTAATTTTAAATAAAACTAGACTCAATTACCTTCAAAATAATAGGTGGCACGACCCGTAACGACTTACAGATCAAAAGATATGATTTTTCAAAGTTTACCAAAATCTGTCCAAATCAAACCGAAATTTGGAACCGAAATTTCATGTCCCAAACCGAAATTTCACCCCAAACTCACTCAAAGCAATTAACATCTCATACTAGATCGATTACATAATCAATCAACCCGTTTGCTACCCAAAATGGGTAGAAATACACTTAACCCAAACACCCCTTTAACTACATAACCCCTTTTATACATCTTTTGACCCATTTCTCGAAAAGACAACTTCTATGACCCGATGATTAACGAAACTTTCCAGATTTTATTAGTATCTCAATGGGCTCATTCCCATATAAAAACATTTACCATTTGACTTCCCGAAAGGGTACTTACAAAATAGACGGGTTATGCAAATAACCCGTTTGACCCATTTTCACTACAAACAACCCATACGACTTCCATTTTACACCAAACTTGACTAACTTCATTTATTTAACATATCAAACACGTTCTTACAACACTTGACCCGTTCACTACCCAAAATGGGTATATTTACAACTAAACCAAACGCCCCTTTAACTTTATACATAAACACATAAACTACACTTTGACTCATAGTTAGACTCCCAAACTTTACGAAGACCTCAACACACATTATACAAACTAAAAGAAAGACTCTCGGGGGTACAACCTTGTCTCGAGCTTGGTATTCTACCTAGCTCCTACTACTTATTATCTTCCGAATTCACTTCCAAATCCTTATGCTATAATCCATGAAACTTCCTTCCATCGGGCATAAGCCTACAAAACATTGACAACTAAAAGAATAAGCTTACGCTTAGTAAGTAACCCAACATAAAACATATATCGTACACATACTTTCACATAAGAATCATAACCATCATAAAGGCTTCTAATCTATAACATCCAAACTGTGGAAAACTAGAAGGGGGGGTTGAATAGTTTTACGTCTTTTTAATTTTATTATGAAAACTTTGTTTCCTTTTAAAACCTTAGATTTGAGTTTATATAAAAAATGATACTTGAACAATATTATTAATTATATGTGTATCCTATTAGATTTGTTATAAAAGTTTTCTTTTTATGAATAGAGTTTTAAATTGATCTTTATGTGAAATCAACTTCTAATTAATACTAACAGTTATATACGCCTATATGTATGAAAGTAATGACGATATAAAGAAATAAGTAAGAGATGGAAAGATCAAACCGAGACACGATGGATTTATAGTGGTTCGGCTACAAGGACACCTTCCTTGCCCTACTCCACGCACCGAGCAAACCTTGCTCGAGAGTTTTCTTCACTACTTCAACAAGCTCCCTTATGGCGGGGAAAACCTTACACACTTTCGCTTACACCGGTTTAACGACACAAAGCTAAATGTCGAGTTCTAATCGTAGCTAGAACCAATCTCAAAACTTCAATCACAACTTGTTCACAACTTATTCACGACTTCTTCACGACGGCTTCACGACTTCAACACAACGGCTTCACGACTTCTACAAGACGACTTCACAACTTCTAAGCTACGGCTTCACGACTTCTACACAACAACTTCACACCTTCTAAGCTACGGCTTCACGACTTCTACACAACGACTTCACAACTTCCACATGAGGACTTCACGACTTCTAAGCTACGGCTTCACGACTTCTACATGACGACTTCACAACTTCTAAGCTACGGCTTCACGACTTCTACATGACGACTTCACAACTTCTAAGTTATGGCTTCATGACTTCTACATGACGACTTCACAACTTCTAAGCTACGGCTTCACGACTTCTACATGATGACTTCACAACTTCTAAGTTATGGCTTCACGACTTCTACATGACGACTTCACAACTTCTGAGTTATGGCTTCACGACTTCTACACCACGGCTTTACAACTTCTACATGACTTCTTTACACCACAACTACTTATACACCTTCTTCACTACTTACACACTACACTAATCTAATCACTCATGTTCACACCTACTATACACACCTTATTCACAAATGAATGAATGATTTACAAACTTTACTAAACTAACAACTTAAGTAACAAAATGACACTAAGTTGTAATATTTCTAGTCTTGATTGATAGAAGTATTCTTCTTTTGCACAAGAATGGTGGAAGCTTGAATCACTTGGAAACCAATGCTTATGAATCTATGATCAAAGGATTTTGGAAAGGATTTGGAAAGAAAAGAGGAGATTTAGAACAGAAGGTTTGAGGTGCAAAAAGGTGAGAAAATGTCCAGGGGAAAGCCAGTATTTATAGGCAAAAACTGGACAGCTGGAGGAGCGTGCCGGCCCCCTTAAATAGGGGGGCGGTCCCCTTAAAATTAAGGGGGCTGCCTTATATAATTAAGGGGGCCGCCAAGCATAACCGTTGCCCAGTTTTGTCTTTTTGTGAGAAAGGTTTTTCTGTAACATTTTTGCCATTTTTGGTTAAAAATTTGAATTCATAAATTTATAATGAATTAAACCTTTTTATTTATTACCAAAAATGTTTTTCTAAAAGATATAAAATGTTTTTGACATTTTATAAAAAATCTAGTGATTCAGAAAATGTTCCTTTGATCATATAATGCATTAAGCATTAGTTCATTCATACCTTAAGTGATTTGAGTTGTAGAAATGAATATTTACAACTAAATACTTGTTCATTTGATAAGTTTATGTTTAATGAGTTTAGATTTTGTGATTATCAAAACACAGAGATATGAATAAGTATGAATAATGTTTTTAGGCATTATTTATATCAACAATCTCCCTCTTTTTGATGATTACAAAATTAAAACGTTTTAAATCCAAAAAATTATTTTTGGACAAGTATTTATTGAGTTTATATTCACTTCTCCCCCTTTTTGTAGAATCAAAAAGGTTATGCCGACAAGTTTTAGAAACTAAATTTTTCGGGACGAGAACTCCCCCTTGATGTGTGCTCCCCCTCGTTTTAGGGCACCAAGGAATCGAGATATGGAATACTTGCAAGAAAAATATTAGAAGCACAAGCATATATGTAACACAGTATAATAGCATGACAATCAAAATATTAGAAGAACAAGCATATATAATAGCATAGCAATCAAAATATTAGAAGCATAAGCATATATGTAACATATTATAATATCTTAGCAAACAACTATTAATGTCATGAACCAAAACATACATTAATTCAAAATGATTATGTGGAAAACATAGTCATTAATACAACATTTATTATGCTTAAAGCATACAATAGGTAGAAAATTCTAATTTGCCAAAGAGAGCCATCGGACTTGCTTGCAACATAAAAACTTGGACAATTTTGTTTGGGAAAATATAAGCATATAGTATGCTTGGATGGTTGACGGTGGAGTGTTTGAAATTAAGGTGGTTAAGTGAAGGTAAAAATGATGGATTAATGGAGGTATGTTTTTGGGTGCATGGATGTTGGAGAGTTTGGTGGTGGAGATATTGGAGGTGAAGAGTTTGGAGAGGAAGATGTTGATTGAGGGTTTTGATGTTGTTCAAGTGAGGGTGTTGGATGAGATTTAGTGAGAAGATACTCAATCCAAGTTAGGTGCTCATTCAAAGCAATGGTTTATTTTTGGAGAAAGATGCAACAAGGACAATTGTTGACATGTTTCTCAATTTGACTCAAGTTGTGGGGTGTTAGAAATATAAATATTCAGATGAAGGTTCGGTCACCCCGAGCATCTATTTAGCATTCACATAGCTCGTAGGCTTATTTATATTAGTTTAGTACTATTAGTATTATTAGTATTATTAGTGTAGTTAAATATATTTGTGGAGTGGGTCGGGGCTTTCCCCACTGTCAGCTCACTCCACAGCGCACTAGGGGCACAATATTAGGACTATATATATAACCCTTCCCACACAAGGGAAGGGTGGAACTCTCATTTCTATCAATCTAATTTTCTTGATTTTTGAGTTACCCACTCTCTCTCTATTTCATCTTCCACCTAACTTATCTACCATGGGTTTCTTGATCTTTCAAGACCCAAGACCACCCGAATCAAGCACACAATCAAGATGTTCATCTTCTACAATTGGTATCAAGAGCCATGGTTAGGTTCGGTTTGATTGTGTGGTGATCTCATTTTTTTGGTTCGAATCCTTTTATACAAACTGCTCTACTCATTTTTCATTTGAATCACTGAGTGGGCCTATCAGTATTCATTGTGTTGAAGCAAGTTTTGTTGAATCTAACTTGGGCCACATCATGCAGTTTCTCGTTTACGATGTTTTTTTTCTGTGGTTATAAAATTTGTTTTATTCTTGGGCCTTAGTGATTTTGGTTGAAACAAGCCCATACGTGTTGTTGATGTAATATCAGCTTTGGTTTTTGGGTTTTGGTGGTTCGAACAACAACTCACATCCTTCTTTGATTCTTCATTTGGTTCGAATCATGTTGTTCAAACTGCTTTACGTTTTTTTTTTGTCCGAATTTTTTAATAGCCTTGGTTTGATTTTTGGGTTTGTGTAAACTAGTGACTTGTGCTAATGATGTTCATCCTAGCGTTTTATGGCTGAGAAAGTGACTATTCTTGACAGCGGTTTAGTGTTGCAGGTTGGACTTTAACCAAAATGGGTATAGTGACCGGTCAACTGTAGTTTGACTTGTCCTAGCGGTTTATTGACTGGCGGTTTATTGACTGTGGCGGTTTATTGACTGTGGCGGTTTATTGACTGGCGGTTTATAGATTGGCGGTTTATTGGCTGGCGGTTTATTGGCTGGCAGTTTATTGACTGGCGGTTTACTACAGTTGACAAGTCAAGAAAAGTCAAAGTAATCAAAACGATAAAAAGAAAGAAGATGAAGAAGAAAACCAAACCCACAATCATAAATCAACAACAATCAAACCACAACAAATACCCAATGTCCTTTACAAGAACAAAACCACTAAGAAGTTTTCATCACAGATCCGAAACCGAAATTATAGAACGATCTCAGATTTTTCATTCGTGTTTCACATGATACTTCAAACACACGAATAGAAAATATCATCATAGATTTGTTAAGAGATTAAACTCATCATCGATTTAAATTCTTTTGAAGACTAAAATTCAATTAATTATTCGAAACACAAAAGAAAAGATTTTTAACATTGATGGTATAATATTTTTCTTCATTTCTTTAAAACAAACAAAAGTCAAATGGTTATAAGCCTACCCGAGACCCTTTTTCAAAGATCTTGAAGCTGAGATATCTTGCATCTTTCGTGGGCTTAATGATTCGAACATATGTTCTTGAAGTTGTTTTTTTATGTTCGCTAAACCAAAAGTAATACATACAGGTTTGTTATTGTGCTATGATTCGATATGAGATAAAATTTTCAAGGGTCTCATTTGGGGTGTGTTTCGTGGCTACGTGATATCTGTATACGGATTGATGAGGTTGCGTTCCATTTGTGAAGATTATCTGAGTTTAGGGTTTGAGTTGTGGGTAACTTTACTGATCGAATATTTTTTTGGAAGAGGAGCAGTTAGGTGAGAGTGAAAGAGGCGGATTAAGATATGATTAGGGTTGGAGATAAGTTGGTTTAGTGATGTTTAAATACCCAATGTGATAGGGTATGGATGTTTTTCTTTGGATTGGTGCTACTAAATAGTTGAATGGGCTGGTCAAGAGAGTTTTTGGGCTTATGTTCGGATCGGGCCTATCATTGGACGAAAGTGAGTTATTTAGTTCGGCTATTTATTGGACGAAAGTGTGGTATTTTTGGGATTCACAATTTCTTTTGATAAGTATTTGGCAAAAACGAGTGGTATGTTTGGATCTACAAAATATCACGTGATTACATACGTCGCGACTAGGATTTGGGTAAATGAATGTCAACGTGTTTACAGACTTGTGGGTTTGGCAGCATTGGTGCATGCTATGTGAGTGAGCTTGCGATTAGATCTTTGCGATTTGAGTTACAGTTGACTAATTGCGATTTGGTAAATAGCGAGTTGGCAAGTTGCTATTTGACTTGTTGCGATTTGACTTATTGCGATTTGACCAGTTGCAGTTTGACGTTGCGAGTTGACACTTGCGATTTGACTTATTGCAATTTGGTTGATTGCGATTTGACTTGTTGCGATTTGACAAACTGCGACTTGACTTGTTGCGATTTGACCAAGTTGAGATTTAACTTCGTTGATTTGAATTTTGAAGATTAGTATTGCAACTTACTCTTAGCTGTCCTTGTTGATTTCACGGTTTCTCTTGTTGATTTTAGAAAATCCCGCGAAAGATTCGATTTCTCGGTTTAAATCTCAAGAGCTGTAAAATCCCGTGAAATTAATTTTGGACAAGTAGGCTGGACTTGGATTTAGACATAGTAATACTTATGGGGTTTGACTATTGTTTTCGAGATTAGTTTGTGCTACAAGATCGGTAGGAATTGGGAAATTATGGTAGCTTGGTTGGTTTGTTAATTCACGGGTTGGTGTACTTAGTGTCTCAAACATCTCGGGGTTGGATGGATGCACGATGTTTGATGACCCTTACTCGAGCGTACTTATGGTGATTAGACTTGGTAGTTTAAGAAGTGGATATATACAATAAAGGATGGAAGGTTGGGTATATATCACTACCTATATTTAAAGGAGTTACGTTGTTGTGCTCAATATAGGTTCTAAATCACAAATTTAGTGTAAGTATAAGTCGCGGACTTGTCCTTTATCAAGCCTCATCAAGTGATTGTTGTTTCTCAAGCTTCTAATGGGATTGTAGTACAAGATCTTCTCAAGAAGTGGTCAGACTTAAAGACGGGAGGTGGTTGGTTCAGAGACGCGTTTTAACCTGTTACACACTATATAGTTAAACATAGTTCATCAAGCGGTGTTGGCATATTATGAGCTTCAGGGAATTTTTAATCTGCTAAACCATTGATGAGGAGACAAACGAGGGGTTACTACAAGAGAGTCTTAATCACTATCTTCGTTGCAGTAGTTTTATTTGTCTCTTTCCAAGTATTGTGCCGGACAAATTCTCAAACATCACGGACTCTCAGCTTTGGCAAAAAGGGTCATTTCATGCCCTTTTTGAGGGGGAGAATTAGTGCGAATTTCCTAGCGGTTCAGTCTTCAGAGGCTTGAATATTAGCGGTTCCAGTTTCAGTGGTTTAGCTTTCAGCGGTATGGGGCCTAGCCATTGGCCTAAGATTTCAGAGGTCTGATACTTACTGTTGTGCAGTCTGTTCTTGAATTTATCTCTCGGATTCAAACTCAAGAACTGTAAAATCCTGTACACAGTACGACAACTATTCCATGCACTGCACCAATAACATCCAAGCAGCTGGGTCAGACAGCTATGTTTGTTCGGACTGACTATGAGTCATGGGCACTGCTAAGAATTACCGCATGTTTCTTCTCCCTTCGACTATTCAACCACACAAAATGATCACGAAGTTAAATTGGTATTCCTTGCTTGAGAGTGAGGTTGGATTTCACGAAAGAGTCTACCTATTTTATCTAGAAATCAGGGTTGGTTGGATGCATGATTTCAATGATAACTTGCTCGCGCGTAAGATGTAAGTTGAAGACTTGGGTTATCTAGTTTCCAGAAGTCGGGGTGGATGGTTGAAGACCTGGTAAACTATCACTTAAAGGAGATACATTGTAGTACTCAGTGTCACACGTAGAAGACGTTGTGGATAATCGCAAGAGGTGATGAAAGTCTCATACTTTGTCAGGATAACATTAAGCACTTAGAGGCTTAACACCGTTCTTCCAACAACAATGCAAGCTTAGGTAACAAATTTGAGTAATTCTACTTCATTTTCAAGATTGGTATATCGGGTTTCCCTCATCAAGTGATCACAATTGTTTGTGTTCGAGGTTGGTTAGTCAGACAAAGGCTTTAAAAGTTGTGATGTGATCTGTAATTCTCATATGATATTCTTAACCCAAACTGATGTTCGTCAAAACCACATCAGTCATGCCACATTCAACCTGTTACTGTCTCACGATTTCTTCTTGGTTTTTGATGCGCGTGATGTGTCGTTGCGGTTTAGCAGTTTTAATGCCTATTCAAGTTTTAAATTTATATTTAGCCGACTTATCAATAACACACACACTTAACGAGCAGTGTACCCGGTCAGTATGAAGATAATGGTAAGTAGAGTGTCGATCACTAAGAGTGGAACGTATAATCTCGTTAATCTAATCAGTATTTTAATATCCTAACGCAAGGGGGTTTCAGCCTGAGAGACTGGCACAATTTTGTTTGCAATTAAATAATAAAATAAACAAATAGGCACGAATCAGCAAGTAGCACACACGTACACAGATAGATACTTGAGACAATAAGAGGGCTGTCCTTATGATTAAGTAGATTGTCACTTGTTTTATTGATAGCTTTATATGAAGTGTATGTAATTAACCCTTTCTCGTTGGTCCTATTCTCATCGGCGAGTAAACCCTTAATGACGACTTATGTCTAAAAGTTATTCCTAAGTGATCAATTTAGAAACAACCGTGGGAGCCACACCTTGTCCCGCAGTCGGGTGCCCGCAAGCCACTGATAAACACAGAGGTGGTCAATGCACTAATAAGTAGTAACCAAAGACATCAACATATAAACTTTAATTGATGGGAAAGCAAGTATTAAAGGGAGTGCAATCTTTCCGTTGTCACATTACACAAGCCACCAATCCTGATGAATTAAAGTTTGCTAAAACAATAAAACAAAACTACTTAATGAATTAAATACATGCAGCACCTTCTTACAGCTCTTGTATCTTCGATTTGGGTGTGTCTTGTGCTGCCTTCTTGACTGAATTCGTCCTTCTCTTCTGTTCGGTCTTTAGGTTTTCGAACTTCCGAATCTGTGTGTCACTTTCCAATGTGTCTGGTCTACGGGGTATTTATAGTTTGTGTCTGAGGGAAGATGCGGCGCATCTACTTAAGTAGATGCGGCGCATGTACTTAACTTCGCGTGGGGTCCAAGATTATAATATTCAGGAATATTCGTACACCGCCAGAAGATGCGGCGTAACTCTTGATTAGATGCGGCGCATGTCCTCTTGTATCTTGGATCGTATCTGGTGATATCTTGATAGAGATGCGGCGCATGTTGATAGTGAGATGCGGCGCATCTGGAGCAGAATTGACTTGATCTTGTCCATGTCAGTAGACTCTTTACTTTATGCACGTTTTGCTCCATTATTAGTCCAAAATCGCCAAGTTTCACCAAATGCTTGTTTTTACCTGAGAATTACAAAAGTAAACGATTAAGTATCAATCCTCATACATAATATAGTAAAACAAGTCAAATTAATAGGATAAATGATAGTAATAAAATGTACTTATTTGAGTTCATCAAATATCCCCCCACTTGAACTTTACTTGTCCCCAAGTAAACCTTAGATTAAATCTCATGAAAATGTATCCTAAAAGAAGTTAGGATTTATTTTTATATTTAAGCATGTATTCGTTTATTTCGTAATCACACAACTAAACACTTAACGAATTAGAAGTAAAATAAAATAAGTCGATAAAAGCAAATCTAATCGTTTAACTGTCCAGTCGCGACGAATATTCTATCATAAGCTTGGCAAGTATACACATCTCCACCACTAAAGCTAAGGAATAACAAGTCTAAAGCGGTAAAAAGGGTTTTTAGGCTTAAGGGTTAATTATTCTTATTTACACTATCGATCTCAAATTCCAGAAAAGGCGACAAAATCACAAATACATGATCGAATCCACGAACACGATACTTGCAATTGCTCAAATCCTTAACTCGAATAGGCTAAAGATAGGTCCAAACTTTACCAATAATAATATATCAAAAAGGGCGACAAAATCATAAATACATAGCCGAATCCACGACTACGATACTTAAGATTGCTCAAATCCCTAATCTCAATAAATCAAAGGTTTGGTTGGATAAAGAACAATACAGGGTATGGATAACATTTAGGATATAAATTGGTGTAAAAATAAAAATAAACAAAACAAATAAATTAAAATCCTAAGTGTGGTTAATCACTATCCCAACCATCCCATGAATAAGACTCATATCATTGAATAACTCACGCTTTAACACTTGAAACACACGCTTTAGGTAGACACGAATTATACTCAACAAATTCTTAATCAAAGAATAATCCTTAATTGGCATTCCCATAACTGCCAATTCCCATTCAATCCATAGATATAATACAACAAATAGTGGCCATATGAACCACTTACATAACTTTACATCGTTGGCTTAAAATAAACATCCAACTCTTTTTTCTTTCTTTTTCTTTTCTCATTTTTTCGATTTTTTTTTTTTTTTTTTTTTTTTTTTTTTTTTTTTTTTTTTTTTTTTTTTTTTTTTTTAACTTGAAACATAAACATAGATGTGTAAAATTTCACCACATCACTATAACTTTCTTTCCGGATAATTTTTCCATACTTTTCATAACTTCAGAAGTAATGGTAAATAGTGAAAGTAGTAAACACACGAAAAATAAACTCTAAAATATACAATATTTACTTTCACTTCAATTGCATTGTGCAATTTCCCGACCTAACCATATATAATGAATTACGCACGCGAACACAGGTAATGTAAGGAAACACACTCTGCCTATAGCAATTAACCAACCACGGATTCTAATCTACAGGGTAGGCTAAGGTTTAAGGTGTAACGAAACATTTTAAACATAGGTGTAAGAAACGAAAGGAATGGCTCTGAGGGTTTTTCTAGGGGTATCTTACTCTAAAAATGAGAGTAACAAAAGGTTTTATACGGGGGTTAACTAACCAGTGTAGTTAGCTAATAACACATAACATATAAAGGCTTTTTGGGTGTAATCCTAGAATTTTACCAAGTTAGACAAGTCATTCCAATTAAATAAATAATACTCATTATGGTGGTCTCGAATAGTATACAAGCCAAGTTCTAAAGTTTACAAGTCACCGGCACACTCATAGATTTGTGAATTTTGGAAAATCACAATTTTTGAAAATAATGTCATGTGTGCAGTTATGCAACTTAGATCTTAAACAAAAACATGCTAAAAAAAATTTTTAAGTTTGATATATTAAGTACATTTTAAGCATAATTTTTGAAAAAGTTTAGGACAAGTAAGTGTTAAGTGTTCTAATTCTCCTATCCCCCCACTTAAGTTAAACAACGTCCTCGTTGTTTGTATAAAAGGTTAAAAACTGGAAATAAAAGAATTAGAACGGAAAAACTCCCCTGAGATTTGCTCGGTATGATCCTCCATTAGTATATGAGCAAAAATCATCTTTCTTGTGGATTAGAACGTTAAAGCTTCATGCTTGATGTATCCACAGGAAATCCAGAAAACTATAATACCACCAACACTTTAAAACACACCTAAGATAAGAAAGGTTCAACTTGCATAATACATTAGTAGTTAGGTAAAAATAAAACTTAAAAATTAAAACTGAAAATCATCAGGTCAGTCGATGCGCCGTATCCTATTGAAGAAGATACGCCGTATCGATCCTGGAATAAATACGGATCAGAATAAAGATGCGCCGCATCCTTAACCAGGGATGCGCCGCATTAAAATAACTGATAAAAAGTTTTAAAGTCGAAAATAAAAATGCAGAAAAATAAAATAAGATATGACCATTGCAGAGGATGCGTCGCATCTCAGGACTGAGATGCGCCGTATCTTCGTGCGGCCTGGACTGACTCGACACAGAAAACAGAATAATAAAAGATAAATCCGGGTTGTCTCCCGGTCAGCACTTGTCTTTATTCCAGAGTCTTCAAGTTAGACTCACGTTCAGCTCTTTAATTCATTACGTCGGGCTCAAACTCCACCACCTCGCTCTCATTATCCTCAATTTTATTATCAAAGTATTTCTTCACACGTTGCCCGTTTACTTTGAATATATAACCATTTTTATCGCATATTTCAATTGTTCCGTATGGATACACTTTCTTGACAACGAACGGACCCGTCCATCTTGATTTAAGTTTACCAGGATACATCTTTAATCTAGAATTAAATAGTAGCACTCTCTCTCCGATAGCAAACGTTTTATCCCCACGTAACCTCGAGTCATGCCATCTTTTAGTTCTTTCTTTGTAGATTTTAGTATTCTTGTAGGCCTCATCTCTTAGTTCATAGAGTTCATTAAGTTCCATGAAACGGTTTTTTCGTTGCAGCTTCCATATCCAAATTACAATTCGTTAAAGCCCAATACGCACTTTGTTCAATTTCGACCGGTAGGTGGCATGCTTTTCCGTATACAAGACGGAATGGAGTGCATCCCGTCGGTGTCTTATAGGCTGTACGGAATGCCCATAAAGCATCATCCAACTTGTCAGACCACCCTTTAGGATTATAACCAGTCGTTTTTTCAAGAATTCGTTTTATAGCTCTATTGGTTACTTCAGTTTGACCATTTGATTGAGGATGGTATGCGGTGGAAACCCTATGATACACTCCATATTTCTGCAAGGCTCTTCCAAGATGGTGATTACAAAAGTGTGTTCCCCTATCACTAATCAATGCTTTAGGAATTCCAAACCTAGAGAACAAACCTTGTAAAAATTTAAGTACTACCTTGCTGTCGTTTGTTGGAGATGCCTGCGCTTCTACCCATTTTGACACGTAATCAACAGCAACCAAAATATATTTATTACCTTTAGATTCAGGAAACGGTCCCATGAAGTCTAATCCCCATATGTCGAAAACTTCACATACCTGGATATAGTTTTGCGGCATTTCGTTCCTTGATGTAATATTTCCAGATCGTTGACACGCATCACATCCTTTTATATAATCTTTCGCATCCTCCAGCATAGTGGGCCAATAAAATCCTGCGTCAAGAATTTTTCTTCTTGTGACGACTGTACCGTGATGCCCCCCTGTTGGCCCTGAATGGCAATGTGCCAATATTGCAGGAATGTCATCACCATCTACGCATCTTCGTATAATATTGTCAGGACATAATTTAAAGGCATAAGGTTCATCCCAAATATACTCGCTAGAGCGAGTTATAAACCTCCTTTTCTCGTCGGATGTTAGTCCTTTTGGAATTTCATTTGCAACAATAAAGTTTATAAAATCGGCGTACCATGGTCCATTATTATTGCTCTTAATTCCTACCATCATAAGGTGTTCATCAGGGAAGTCATCAGCTATTTCCCTTTCGTCAAGCACCTCCATATCAGGGTTTTCAAGTCTAGATAAGTGGTCAGCAGCTAGATTCTCGGCACCCTTTTTATCTTTAATTTCAATATCGAATCCTTGGAGCAATAAAACCCACCTAATAAGCCTTGGCTTGGCATCCTGTTTATTGAACAAATACTTCAAAGCAGAATGGTCAGTGTAAACCACAGTTTTTGATAATATAAGATATGATCTAAATTTATCGAATGCAAAAACTACTGCTAGAAGTTCTTTTTCCGTGGTTGTGTAATGTTCTTGGGCATTATTCAATGTTTTGCTAGCATAATAGATTGGCTTAAATTTCTTATCCATCCTTTGGCCAAGTACAGCCCCAACAGCATAATCACTAGCATCACACATTAATTCAAAAGGTAAATTCCAATCTGGCGAAATTATAATAGGTGCGGAAGTTAGTTTTTCTTTAAGTATATTAAATGCCTTTTTGCAATCATTAGAAAAATCAAACTTCGCATCTTTTAGTAATAATTGGGTCATAGGCCTAGATATCATTGAAAAATCCTTTATGAACCTACGGTAAAATCCAGCATGCCCTAAAAAACTTCTAACACCTTTAACATTAGTGGGGTAAGGTAGTTTAGCAATTACATCAATTTTAGCTTTATCAACTTCTATACCTTTCCCAGAAATTTTATGTCCTAACACAATTCCCTCTCTAACCATAAAGTGACATTTTTCCCAATTAAGAACAAGGTTAGTTTCTTCACACCTAGCAAGCATTCTATCAAGTTTAAAGAGACAATCATTAAATGAGTTACCGAACACCGAAAAGTCGTCCATGAAGACTTCCATAAAGTCTTCTACCATATCATGGAAGATAGCCGTCATACAACGTTGAAAAGTAGCAGGGGCGTTGCATAGTCCGAACGGCATTCTCCTATAGGCGAAGGTTCCATAAGGGCAGGTGAAAGTCGTCTTCTCTTGATCCTCGGGGGCAATGGGTATTTGGAAGAAACCTGAAAAACCATCCAAAAAACAATAATAATCATATCCTGATAGTCTTTCTAACATTTGATCAATAAATGGAAGAGGGAAGTGATCTTTTCGCGTAGCATCATTGAGTTTGCGGTAGTCGATGCAAACTCTCCATCCGGTAACAGTTCTTGAAGGGATTAGCTCATTGTCGTCATTGAGTACTACCGTCATTCCTCCTTTTTTTGGTACAACGTGGATAGGACTGACCCACGAGCTGTCGGAAATTGGGTAGATAAGTCCGGAGTCAAGTAACTTTACGATTTCATTTTTCACCACATCTTGGACTTTTGGATTCAAACGCCTTTGAGGTTGGATAGTTGGTTTGAATTCATCTTCCATAAGGATTTTATGTGTACAAAATGACGGGCTAATTCCCTTAATATCAGACATACTCCATGCTAATGCTCCTCTTCGTTTATATAGTACCTGCAAAAGAGACTCTTTTTCTTTTGGCGTTAAGT
Organism: Artemisia tridentata subsp. tridentata; assembly: GCA_021014915.2. Lineage (NCBI taxonomy): Eukaryota > Viridiplantae > Streptophyta > Magnoliopsida > Asterales > Asteraceae > Artemisia > Artemisia tridentata. The sequence continues at coordinate 437,416,154 of CP139509.1, read as the reverse complement.
CAGATGCAATAATAACGGGTGAATTAGTATTTCCGTTTAAATAAGCATATTCCAAAGTAGAAGGAAGATCCTTAAGCACAGGTTTAACATTATTAATTTCAGTAGCACTAGCGGAATAAACCTGTTCTTTAATTATATCGCTGCTGTCATCGGATAGATGCGCCGCATCGAGGTTTTCGATGCGCCGTATCTCATTACATACAGCAGAATCAGCAGCGAAATTATAATCAATAGCATTCTCATCAACTTGATCTTCTATAGCAATTGTGTTTTCTAAATTTTTAAGCAGAAAAGAATCAAGCAAATTATTTTTTAATAATCTCTGAGTAAATTGATTAATCGTGTCGTCAGAAACATCGATATTATAGCATTCATCATCATCGGAATTATCTTTACTCATAGATTGTTCCATGTTAAATTCAACCTCATCTTTTCCTATGGTAAGAGTTATTTTTTTATTAAAAACATCAATCATGGCCCTAGCAGTGGCTAAAAATGGTCTCCCTAATATTATAGGAGTTCTAGAATTTTCAGGCATATCGAGGATAACGAAGTCGATAGGTAATTCAAATTTATCAACTTTTATTAATATATTTTCCGCTATTCCTAATGGGTATTGTATGGACCTATCAGCTAGTTCTAAGCACATCCTAGTAGGTTTTGGTTCACCAAGACCTAATTTATCATACATAGAAGAGGGCATAAGACTTATACTAGCTCCTAGGTCGGCTAAGGCATTTTCAATATGCAAATTTTTAATTTGACAAGGAATAGTGAAACTCCCTGGATCTTTTTCTTTTGATGGAAGGTTGTTGAGCAACGCCGCTGAGCTTCTTTTCCCCATTGTTATGGTGCAAGCCTCTTCGAGTTTAGACTTGTTTGTAAGCAAGCTCTTCAGATATTTAGCATATTTTGGCATTTGCACTAGGGCTTCCATAAATGGTATACTAAGCTGCAGCTGCTTGAGATTCTCCAGGAATTTCTTTTGATAGGCATCTTCTTTCTCTTTCCTTGCCCTGTGTGGGAAAGGTGGTGTTGATCGTTTAGGTTCAACAGAAGGTTCTTTTCTAGTCACAGGTTCTGGATCAGTCTCTTTAGGTTGCTCTTGCTCAGGTGATAAAGATTCAGGGGAAATTTCGTTTGTACTGTCATCCTCGGGTGTTTCTCCGATTTGAAAGGTTGACTTTCCGCCTCTAGTTGTAATTCCTTTCAGATCGTGTCTTACCAAAAGAACCTTGTTAAGCACCGTTGACAATTGGTGCACTTCAATTGCCAATCCATTGATCATATTGTTTTGTTCCTTTAGTAATAGCTCATGACTGCCTTTGAATTCGGTGATAAAGTTCCTTGCTTCATGATGTTCTTGTTCATTGGCTTGAGCGATTAGTACCGCAAACTCTTCCATAGTAAGGCTTCTTTGGGGTCTTCCGAACCAGTTGGAGAAAATATCGAACATTGTGCCTGAAAATTAAGAACAAGAAGATTTCAAAGTAAAAGCTTCCAAGCATAAGGGTAAGTCAGAATATTTTCCGTTCGGAAATTAGAAAAGAATAAAAGTTGCTGATGTCTGCAGACGATCCGGCGTATCCAAAAAGTTGGATACGCCGTATCTTATGATCGTTAAAATTAAATCAGACTTTATCCAGAAAATAGATACGCCGCTTAGAATTTATGAATGCGCCGTATCGAATTAATTAATCAAAAATCAGTTTATCTAATTAAAATTAAATGCGTCGTATTAACGAAAGTTAATGCGCCGTATTTTCGTTACGTTTAAAAATAAAAGATTTTTGATTCAGTAAGATGCGCCGTATCGACGGAAATCGATACGCCGTATTTATTTAATAATTCGCAAACTGTTTTTAATTAAAATAATAGATACGCCGTATCTTCAAAAGAAGATGCGTCGTATGGCGTTAACGTTTTAGAAAAGTTTTTATCAAAAACAGATACGCCGTATCTACAAAAGCAGATGCGTCGTATTACTTTATCGCTTAGAAAAATTTTCTTATTAAAAACAGATACGCCGTATCTTGGGGAAAAGATGCGTCGTATCGAATTAATTAAACGCGTTGTATTAAAAAAAATTAAACGCAATACGCCGTATCTGAGAGATCAGATGCGCCGTATCGTTTGATTTAGCACAGTACAACGATAGCAGAACAGAAAAATACGAAAAATAAAAATAAAAATTAAACACACCAAACAAAAATAAAACACACAAAAATAAAAACAAAAGCAAACAAATAACACACAATACAACAAATATGCAAAATAGTACAATGATGCAATTAATCTAATAAAAAAAAAAAAAACAAATTAAGATACACCACGAGTATTATAATTAGGTTTTTCTATTAAAATACTAATTCAAATTAACAGATAATAACAATTCACTCCCCGGCAACGGCGCCAAAAACTTGATGCGCGTGATGTGTCGTTGCGGTTTAGCAGTTTTAATGCCTATTCAAGTTTTAAATTTATATTTAGCCGACTTATCAATAACACACACACTTAACGAGCAGTGTACCCGGTCAGTATGAAGATAATGGTAAGTAGAGTGTCGATCACTAAGAGTGGAACGTATAATCTCGTTAATCTAATCAGTATTTTAATATCCTAACGCAAGGGGGTTTCAGCCTGAGAGACTGGCACAATTTTGTTTGCAATTAAATAATAAAATAAACAAATAGGCACGAATCAGCAAGTAGCACACACGTACACAGATAGATACTTGAGACAATAAGAGGGCTGTCCTTATGATTAAGTAGATTGTCACTTGTTTTATTGATAGCTTTATATGAAGTGTATGTAATTAACCCTTTCTCGTTGGTCCTATTCTCATCGGCGAGTAAACCCTTAATGACGACTTATGTCTAAAAGTTATTCCTAAGTGATCAATTTAGAAACAACCGTGGGAGCCACACCTTGTCCCGCAGTCGGGTGCCCGCAAGCCACTGATAAACACAGAGGTGGTCAATGCACTAATAAGTAGTAACCAAAGACATCAACATATAAACTTTAATTGATGGGAAAGCAAGTATTAAAGGGAGTGCAATCTTTCCGTTGTCACATTACACAAGCCACCAATCCTGATGAATTAAAGTTTGCTAAAACAATAAAACAAAACTACTTAATGAATTAAATACATGCAGCACCTTCTTACAGCTCTTGTATCTTCGATTTGGGTGTGTCTTGTGCTGCCTTCTTGACTGAATTCGTCCTTCTCTTCTGTTCGGTCTTTAGGTTTTCGAACTTCCGAATCTGTGTGTCACTTTCCAATGTGTCTGGTCTACGGGGTATTTATAGTTTGTGTCTGAGGGAAGATGCGGCGCATCTACTTAAGTAGATGCGGCGCATGTACTTAACTTCGCGTGGGGTCCAAGATTATAATATTCAGGAATATTCGTACACCGCCAGAAGATGCGGCGTAACTCTTGATTAGATGCGGCGCATGTCCTCTTGTATCTTGGATCGTATCTGGTGATATCTTGATAGAGATGCGGCGCATGTTGATAGTGAGATGCGGCGCATCTGGAGCAGAATTGACTTGATCTTGTCCATGTCAGTAGACTCTTTACTTTATGCACGTTTTGCTCCATTATTAGTCCAAAATCGCCAAGTTTCACCAAATGCTTGTTTTTACCTGAGAATTACAAAAGTAAACAATTAAGTATCAATCCTCATACATAATATAGTAAAACAAGTCAAATAAATAGGATAAATGATAGTAATAAAATGTACTTATTTGAGTTCATCAGTTGGTTAGTTGGACAAAGGTTGTAAAATCCCGCGAAAGAATTGATTTCTCGGTTTAAATCATAGATCTGTAAAATCCCGTGATAATGGGCTATGCGCTCTTGACCATGATCGGGTTAAAACCATTATCAAAGTTCAGCTATAACATCACAAATGGCTGGATCGGGGGCATTTAATCGACAAGATGTGACTACGGCATTTGTTCAGTATTATTTATTTGAGGCAGAAGTGAAATTTCATGGATGCGTGTACTTAGTATCTGAAGACATCGGGGAGGTTGGATGAAGATTCTTCGAGATCCTTGTTCGAGCTTTCAACATTTACAATGACAAGGACTTGGATATCTAGTTATTTTTTTTCTTTCTCTCTATTGCAAAATAACTATCACTTTAAGGAGTCACGTTGTAGTGCTCAGTGTCACATGAAGTTGTGGATATCCAAGAGGTGATGTACGTCTTATACTTGATGGTTGGTTGGTTGAAGAGTATAGAGTACTTAGGGATTCGATGTTGCACGAATTCTCTACACCGCTCTTTGTCACGCATTAGTACAAGTTTAAGTCACAAGTTCGGGTTATATTACTTCAGTATCAAGTTCATCATATTGGGTTTTCTCCATCAGTGGTCACGACATCAAGCCGACAGAATGATAATGGGGTTGGTAACGAGTTAGATGAGAGATGAAGTAAAGAGAGAGAAATGACGTCTGTACACATCAGTGCAGGCCTCGCTCTTCATCATTATGACGTCTGTACACGTCAGTGCAGGCCTCGCTCTTCAACATTATGACGTCTGTACACATCAGTGCAGGCCTCGCTCTTTATCATAATGACGTCTGTACACATCAATGCAGGCCTCGCTCTTCATTGGCTATGATGTCTGTTCATATCAGTTCAGGCCTCGTTCATCAAAGAAAAGAAAAGTGTACGCTTGAGTGCACTTTATCTTCAAAAGAAGAGGAGTCTTCTTATTTATGGCCATTCTCATCAACAAGTTTCACGCTCTTTCCGTGCTTATTCAGTCTTCAAGTGGATCGGCGCATATTGGAGTATATTTTTATTCACGTATTCAACCAAAAATTGCAGTTGACAGGCATATGCAATTTTTGAGGGGGGGAAAGGGTGAATAAACAACATGTCAGTCTTCAAGAACCGTCAAGCGGAGCTACTTACCGTTGATGGTATTCATATTCACTAGTTCAATCATCAAAAATTGCAGTTGACAGGCATATGCAATTTTTAAGGGGGGGGGGGGGAAGGGTGAATATTAATCTACATGTTGGTTGATGATTGAGAAATGGTCATACGACTCCTGAATACGTCAGTTCAGGAGTCGTGCAAACCATGGTTCTCCAACACTACATCTTCTTCCTCTATCAAGGTGTTGAAGAACATGGTCATGGAATGCTAATCGACATCGTCTCACGGGCTGGTACAATCAGCATCAAAGGCTTTCTAGTCAATGCTTCATGTACACGTCATTACGCTGCATGTACACATCATGATGATGATTCCGATTAATCGTAACCATCATGGGGAAGAGAAATGTGTACACCAAGGACACACAACAGGTTCACGTGATCGGGCTTAATACTTCTTCTTAGTTGAAGTTATTCCGGGAAGACAAATGTCATAACCGCAGAGAAGATCAGTGGTTCAACTTGTTACCTTGGTATTAACGTTTCACTGTTACGTTATGGGCTGATTAATCGTAACCATCAGGGGAGAGAGAATGTGTACATCAAGGACGCACAACAGGTTCACGTGATCAGGGCTTAATATCCAAGGATGGATACATACTATAGATGATCAGTGGTTCAACTTGTTGCTTTGGTGTTATACTAAAGACTGAAGAAGGTCGAGTCGTCAGTCTATTCTACATTCTCTGTTGTGTGTTATCATCCCATGTGTATGCTGCGGGCTGATGGGTTATATGTAAGGTTACTGGAAGGCATTTGGTGAGATAAAGATGGTTAGTATTCTGTTCCTCCATATTGGGCAATCTTGAAGAAGGTCGAGTCTACAGTCTTCTCTACATTTAAAAATGTTGAGTTCTTTTCTTACAACTTGATATTTAACTTAATCCCATGACAGTTCTTGTTTGATGAGTTGTGGAGTTAAGTTAGGTTCAAGTTGTTCTGTAGTTTAAGGTTAGGTCCAACTTGATTTTAACTTAACCTCATGACAGTTCTTGTTTGATGAGTTGTGGGGTTAAGCTAGATTTCAGTTGAGGCTCAACTTAAACTAACGAAAAGATGCCTAAGGTTTTTGACGGCGTTACTCAAGGACGGGAATATTAGAAGACTAAAGACGACATGCATTTGGTTATCTAAAGACTTCTTCACATTATGGGTGTTCATCCAAAGTCTTCTTTCTATTATGGGTGTTCATCAGAAAGGTTGTCATATTGGGGGAGAGCACTAATTAGGGGAGAGTGAAAAGCCTGAATTAATCCCTAATTAAATGTGCTCACGTTACTCTTCAGCAAGTCAAATGATGGAAGCGGAAAAGATTCAGGATGCTGAGGAGTAATGGTTTTCGGTTCGTATCCTTGTATATATTTTGCTTCTTACATTCTTTTTCATATCTTATTCCATTTTTGTAAATAGATATATAGAAATCTTGCTAATTGTAAATAGAGAAACGTAAAATCAGAAAAACCATAAAAATTAAAAAATTAGAAAAGACCAAAAATAGTTTCACCTAGGCATGTCTTCTGTTTATCGATAACATTTACGGACTTAGAAATGTCATTCAATAATGGCACGGGTCTTTAAATGAAGCTCGAGCAGAAGTTAAAATGGATTCTTAAAACATGTCTAAATGGCTTGCTATTACTTCAGATAGCAACCCGCGCTTCAAAATGGGGAAAGCACGTCACCAAAAAGACGGCTGTTCCTCCAACTGGGTGATGTTCACCTGGGCATGGATTACTTTATATCCATGTTTCTTTGATTTGATGTACGTTTCAGTGCATCATTTCTTGAAAAAGAAGAGAAGTCTTCTTTGTATACAAATAGTTTTCATTCTATGATTCTTCTGAAAATTATTTGTGAGACACTTGGTGAATATGTGTTGTATGAAATTTGTTTAAACTTGGATTATGCATAAAATGTGTCACTCAATCAACGACTACAAATCTTTAATACGGGTCATTGATTGAGGGGGAGAGTGAATTCAAATTTTATATCATCAAACGGGTTTCTTGGTTAAATCATACTTGTTGAAATGGTTTTGCAGTTAATGGGGTATTAGTTGAAGAGGATCTTGCTAAAATTTTATATCAAATGGCCAAACGTGTGAATTGCTAGAAAGTTTAGGTCATTATGTGCAATGTGCTTATAGTTTCCTAGCTTTATATATCTAGAAGGTTCATTTGTGTTACTTTGGAATCCTCGTGTAATCCCCTAAATAATTTAAGACTCAAAACCTAAAAGAAGTAAGAAAACCAGTTGCAGTTGATGTTTTTGAATACTCCTATGACATGTGTATGATCTGAATGAATGAGTTTCAACTGTTGTTTGACTCTTGTTAGTCGATTGCTGCTTAATTGTTTTTGATATTGTGCATATGTTCTCAGGATTCACTTAGGTATATAGCTATCATGATAGAATCATGTTCCTAAGATCCTGAATTGAATATTGAAATCTGTGTGAATTGCCATGTTCATGATTGCTATTTGCTCTTCATGCTAGATAGTGGTTTGACGTATTTCCTGATTGTGGTTTGATTATAAGATGAACTTGGTATTATAATGTGGCAAGCTGCTGAAGGGTAGCTATTAAGGAATAGTGTATCTGTATGTATGTATATCTGTGTTGATATTCTTATGCAGATTCCATAGCCAAAATGAATGTGCCAGTTCCCATTCTAACCATTTGATCAGACGTTCAAACTCTATTGATTGGCTCGGAATTCACCACGACAGCAACATCGGCAGCAACAACAACAACAACACCTTCACCTCCACCACCATCATTTCAACAAAGCAGTACTTACTCGGATCTCGCCAAGTGGGGATCGAAAATACTTGAGAAGAGTTGTTGGTGGATGGATAATCGATGTTGACCACTGACTCACTCAGAAAAGCGGATGATCACATCATCTGCGCAAAAAGGTCAATATCATTTGTGTCATAATAATCACTTTGTGCATAATAAGCAGTGAATAATAAGCAGTGAATCTCCCTCTTAGTTTAAGGGGGAGCATAGTATGTTTCATCATCAGACTACATTAAATCGGACACATTTTCTCTCACATTTTCTAAGTTATTTAAATCAATTGGGATCACAAATCTCAAAAGGTTTGAAATTTTTGATCGGGGGAGAGAATGTGATTTAAATATGAAACCTGATGAAAATGTGATGTTTTGGACTTAAGTGTGAGCTCTCCCATATGTGCTAAACTCTTTCGTATATCGATGAACATATTGAGGGGGAGCGAATGGACTAAAAGGATTTGGCATCTCACGTGAGCAAGGCTCAGACTTCACCAATGAATTGACGAAACATATATTGTCATTGATCGAAAGGACATATCCTGGCCGGGTAATAATTTCAAGCTGGTCTAACCAGTGATGTAAGCGTGTCTCGAAAAGGATGTGTCTGAGTAGAGTGTACCGTTTCGAGAAACTTTCTGTGGACTTGACCAGGCCGGGTAATAATTTCAAGCTGGTCTAACCAGTGATGTAAACGTGTCTCGAATCGGTCATGTTCACTGAAAGTTGATCAATTCAAAAAGTGCGAGCTCTACCTAACATGTGCAAATTTATAAAACAATCATTTGAGCACATGTTGAAGGGGAGTATTTGAAATATATAAAACTCTCAAGTGTTTGCAAAAATGTGTTTCTGAATCATGAACACTTTGAGAGATTTTTCAAAGATTTGGTCAATGGCAATTGTGGAAGAACATCAAAGACCGACCATTTTACTTAATGTATGGAGTTATAAGGATGGTAAGGTTAGGTACAAGTTCCCACGATCCCGCCAGAGCCGGAGGGATCTACCCAGGGACAATCCATTAGTTAGTGTAGAAGTCCTTAGGTATGACTAAAAAAGGAGAAAAGTGGATAAGGGAAAAGTGCCAACTGAGATGGAGCTAGTACTGGAACAAACCCAACAAGGTTCTAGTAATGAAGTCTCGGTAAGCACTGAAGGGGTTGAAGAACGAAAAAGAATTGTAAAGATAAAGTGTGAAAAGAAAGAAGCCCTCCTTACAACTTAGGCAGAAACCGGGTCAATACATATGCTGTCAGAGTCACTTAGTTGATTGCTGGCATTGAAGACAAAGTATCATGGACCCAGTGATACGCTGCACAACCCTCCCTAGCCACTCAAGGTCCCTCAAAGGATTCTTGTTTCAATTGTCACGGAGTTCAATACATTCCTATCGTCTCTCTCACTCCGAGTTAGATGATATTGAAAAGGTGGCAGTCCTCTCCAGCCTCCGCTCACTAAATCAAAACGCACTATAGAGTCTAGAGCCACGAGATTCATAATAAGATCTCTTAAGGACACGAATTACTTCTACACTGGTTGTTCAACATTAAGGACACCAGTTGTAAACTTATGAGTCCTTCGCAGATCTTAGCAATCTGCCAGAACATTTATGAGAGAATTTACGAATGTAATTCTCAATGATTGAATGGAAATTCCTGCCAGGGTCAACATCAAGCAGCCCTGACTTCGGTAATTCTTTATGGATTACGCTTAGTGGTCACGGCGGTTTCTAACGGTCTACAGTCGTGGAGTGATCTCCAGCGACTCACCTAATCGTTGATGTGCTACGGTTCGATCTTAAAAATCCCTCTGTGGGTTTTCGATTAGGAACGGTCTTGGTGAGGATTAGAGAGAGTTTTCACACTATGCTGTTAACAATCTCAAAGTCCAAACTTGTAAGTACCGGTCGATTTGTTGCTAACTGTCGTATGCAGGAACTTCTGGTGGTTGTAGCTGTTGGATGCTGTAGCTGATTGCAGTTGTAGCTGGTTGCAGTAAAGATGCCAATCCTCTACCACATGTTCACACTACATCATCATTGTAACTCAACAAAGTCATGATCAACCTAAAAGACCTTTAACACGGCTTCTGCAAACTCTGATGCTAAAGATCATGACACCAAATAGTGTGAGCATGTCGGCTCAAAGAATATCACATCACAAGGAGACATACTACTGAATGATGGCTAGAAGATACATGCTGGATGATATTTTCAAAGAACACTTAAAATCATCCATGACAACGGAAAAGTAATCAAAAGTCCACTGCTGAATGCACAAAGTTTCATGACATTGAAGAATCAAAGACTACGAGCTATGAAGACAAGTTCTGAAGACAAAATGCTAGAATTCAAGTTATTATTTCCGGGGTGACCTCCCTTAGGGGGAGATTGTTAGAAATATAAATATTCAGATGAAGGTTCGGTCACCCCGAGCATCTATTTAGCATTCACATAGCTCGTAGGCTTATTTATATTAGTTTAGTACTATTAGTATTATTAGTATTATTAGTGTATTTAAATATATTTGTGGAGTGGGTCGGGGCTTTCCCCACTGTCAGCTCACTCCACAGCGCACTAGGGGCACAATATTAGGACTATATATATAACCCTTCCCACACAAGGGAAGGGTGGAACTCTCATTTCTATCAATCTAATTTTCCTGATTTTTGAGTTACCCACTCTCTCTCTATTTCATCTTCCACCTAACTTATCTACCATGGGTTTCTTGATCTTTCAAGATCCAAGACCACCCGAATCAAGCACACAATCAAGATGTTCATCTTCTACATGGGGTGATGATGGAGAACTAGATGGAGGTTTATCTAAGTTGCTTTGAGCAAGGTGTAGAGAAAGAAGAGCACTAAGCTCATGGGCTTCCTTGAGTTCTTCAATGAACTTCAAGTGTTCGGTGGAAGGTGATGATGGTGGAGGTGGTGGTAACACTCTTGGTGGTGGAGACATTTGTGAGCTTGGGTAATCATAAGTGGATGAGGATGGAAATGTGGAAGAAGAGGGTATTCCAAGAGTGGTGAGTGTTTTCGATGGTACATTGGTAGGTTGAATGAGATGTGAGGTGTTGTGAATGAGATTGGGATTGTTGTTTTGGGATTGATCTTGCTCTTCATATGACTCATGTGGGTGTGATGAAGGTGTATTTGTGGAAGTAAGGATGTATGATTGGTTATGTTTGTGAAAGGGTTCATTTAGATGATCATGAGACTTAGGTGTTTGTTGATTTGGGTGAGTATGAGGTTTAGGTAGTGGTTGATTTGGGTGAGTATGAGGTTTAGGTATTGGTTGATTTTGAACAACATCATTTGTTGAGTTAGAGTTATGACAAGTGTCAAGCTTCCGTCTCCAGACAGGCCTTACGGAGATTTTAGCAACTCTTGAAGTCTTGGATCTTGGGTTGTTGGGAGATGACATGTTTGGATGGATGAGCATTAATGATGGAGATGGGTATTTATAGTGTGGGAATGATGTGGTTGAGGAAGGTAAATTTTGGTGGGAGGTTTAGGACAAAACATGTTTGTGAGTTTTGGGAAGTGTAGGATAAAATGGGCTAAAAAATAGAAAAAGGGAACAGCACCTTCGACCATCAGATGGCCGGTCCCCTTAAATATTAAGGGGGCCGCCTAATGAATTAAGGGGGCCGCCCATCTGCTGATTTCCAGGTTACTGGAAATGGGTTTTTGACAGAAAATTATTGAAATGGTTGTGTTTTTGGGTTTAGTTTCAAGCAAGTTCAACTCTTTGAGGCAATTTATCATTTAATAACTTATGTATGCAAAGCATGTTTCATAAGGACATTAAGCACTTCTGTTTAGCATGCAACCTACTTATTAAGCAAGTAATATATATATAAATTTATGGACAAGAAACATGATACCAAGTAATTCCTAATATGATTTTTAGGGAGATGGGTTTAAGTTAATGAATCCTAATGAGTGCAAAGCAATGGGAAATTGTGATAGCATGGACTTCTAGACTTGTACCAAGCAAGATCTTAATGAGAAAACTATGGTTTTTCAGATTTGATTTAGTTTACTTATAAATGTCATATACATAAATATAGATGACAAATATGAGATCACCATGCATGATTTAAATAAGTGTTTTTGGCATTATTCAACAATGTTTGAGAGTAGGTTTTTATGTGGATGTGAAAAATATTTTAATGAAATAGTTTTGGTTTTATTTCAAAATGTTTTTATGAGGAAAGAAAACATATTTTTCCAATCTTTGGTTTTGATAAACACGTAATTATGGACACAAGTTTGGAAGAAAGGTAGGATGGTAAAACATGTAAAATAGAAAGGTGTCATAATCTTTTGAAAAATCATTTTTCCAAAATGTGAAGTTTTTGCATAATTAAAAACAAGTCCCATTAATTATAGGTTTAAAAATAGTGGTTATAAAAGATCTCATGCTCAAGGGTATTGGTTAAGTCTATTGTCACATGCTACCCTCTTCTATATATCCAATGGCATTTAAGCATGTATTATGACTAAATACAAAAATACATCATATCAGAATAGTTAGAGAAAAACAAAAACTATTATAATAACTATGCATTCAACAACTAAGAAAATAATTACGAAGGCATGCAATCAAATCACATAGGAGCAAGTAAACATCTAGAAATTTTATATATGCAAGATGACATAAATCTAGGAATGAAAAGCTCTAATGCAAAACAAAGTTCATAAAAGTAAACTATCGTTAGGTATATTTAGGAAGAATAATGTAATCAAGTTGGAGAATGAGTATAAGACTATTACTAGTGGTGCTAAATTCAGGCTAAACACGACCATTTTTACGGGTTACACACACCCAACTTCTCACATAGAAGCAATTCAACCGTTGGGTCAAATTGAATTTCTAGTCAATAGATTCTCCAGTAGTCATTCTCTTACTAGAAGAAATTAATTTCCTAAATTTACCTATCAAAGAATACCAAATATGAAGTTTGCTTGGTTCACTAATTAAGTTCCTAAATTTCTAGTCAATATATCCTGACATCTCTAGCACGTTTGATGTCGCACACTTATCTATCTTGATGCCATAGTCTACAAGAGGTTGTATCATCCATAGTTTTCTAACGCGAGAAATCTAATCTTACTTCTATGTTAATGATTTATCCACTTAGCTTAATTCACTTCATCACCAAGAGTATTCTAATAGTGGACATATAAGATCACCATTTTAAATTTGAGAAGGCTAAATAAGTTCGACAGTGAATACTTCATTTAATACTTAGGAGGCTAACTAAAGGGTTTCTAATTTATTAAACCGCAGAACGAATATAACTAAAGTGTAAAGGCAAAGTAACCTATCAAACTAAGCATATCCTAAGGCATTAATAAGATTATATGCAAGAAGTAATTACTTATGAAATTTAAAAAGAGAACTTACCTCAAGTCCTAGCTTTTCTTCGTAATGTTTCAGATGATGATCGACGTGTGAATGATAGGTGAGTCTTCAAGATAACCAAGATGTGAAAGTATATCATGGCAAGCTTCTAACACCTTATTAAAACGAAGCGGCTTGACCCGAACATGTCTTGTACTAGACTCATTTGATATCTTAGTCTTGATGCATATGACGCCTAATGTAGAATCTTCCACATCAGATGGTGATCTTCTCCTTTCTCTGTGTCACTCCATGACTTTGGATTGAGTTCACTTTGGAGTTGATTCATGTAGTCTTCGTCGTTAATACCTTCATTAAAAATATTTGAACTAGTAGCACATGTATCTATTTTATCTAAATGTTTATCTATTAAATTTTCTAAGATAACTAATTCATGTACAAGATCAAAATCCTCATCTTTGGCTTGACATTTTTCTTGATGAAAGTTTAAGAGATTTTTCCAAATGTCATTTGCCGTTTGACAGAAGGATATTCTTTCATATTTAACTTTCGGCAAGGTTTTATAAATAATTATTTTAGCTTTATTATTTATGTCATTCTTTGTTTTCAAATATTCATTTTGACTTTCAAAATCCGTTTTTGTTTGATTCTCAAAATCCATTTTTGTTTGGCTTTCAAAATTCGTTTTTGTTTGACTTTCAAAATCACCAATCGAAATGACATGCCAAAGATCTAGATCAACCAATTTCACATAAGTTTAAAATTTATTTTTCCATTCAAGAAAAGTATAGTTTTCAAATAGCGGTGGTTTTTGCATAGATTCCCTTTCTAGATATTTTTCGAATTCCATAGATCGATTCAAGTTTTAAAATACAGTATATTTTAAAGATCTTGATTGACCTGGCTCTTGATACCAATTGTGGAAAACTAGAAGGGGGGTTGAATAGTTTTACGTCTTTTTAATTTTAATATGAAAACTTTGTTTCCTTTTAAAACCTTAGATTTGAGTTTATATGAAAAATGATACTTGAACAATATTATTAATTATATGTGTATCCTATTAGATTTGTTATAAAAGTTTTCTTTTTATGAATAGAGTTTTAAATTGATCTTTATGTGAAATCAACTTCTAATTAATACTAACAGTTATATATGCCTATATGTATGAAAGTAATGACGATATAAAGAAATAAGTAAGAGATGGAAAGATCAAACCGAGACACGATGGATTTATAGTGGTTCGGCTACAAGGACACCTTCCTTGCCCTACTCCACTCACCGAGCAAACCTTGCTCGAGAGTTTTCTTCACTACTTCAACAAGCTCCCTTATGGCGGGGAAAACCTTACACACTTTCGCTTACACCGGTTTAACGACACAAAGCTAAATGTCGAGTTCTAATCGTAGCTAGAACCAATCTCAAAACTTCAATCACAACTTGTTCACGACTTCTTCACGACGGCTTCACGACTTCAACACAACGGCTTCACGACTTCTACAAGACGACTTCACAACTTCTAAGCTACGGCTTCACGACTTCTACACAACAACTTCACACCTTCTAAGCTACGGCTTCACGACTTCTACACAACGACTTCACAACTTCTACATGAGGACTTCACGACTTCTAAGCTACGGCTTCATGACTTCACAACTTCTAAGCTACGGCTTCACGACTTCTACATGACGACTTCACAACTTCTAAGTTATGGCTTCACGACTTCTACATCACGACTTCACAACTTCTAAGCTACGGCTTCACGACTTCTACATGATGACTTCACAACTTCTAAGTTATGGCTTCACGACTTCTACATGACGACTTCACAACTTCTGAGTTATGGCTTCACGACTTCTACACCACGGCTTTACAACTTCTACATGACTTCTTTACACCACAACTACTTATACACCTTCTTCACTACTTACACACTACACTAATCTAATCACTCATGTTCACACCTACTATACACACCTTATACACAAATGAATGAATGATTTACAAACTTTACTAAACTAACAACTTAAGTAACAAAATGACACTAAGTTGTAATACTTCTAGTCTTGATTGATAGAAGTATTCTTCTTTTGCACAAGAATGGTGGAAGCTTGAATCACTTGGAAACCAATGCTTAAGAATCTATGATCAAAGGATTTTGGAAAGGATTTGGAAAGAAAAGAGGAGATTTAGAACAGAAGGTTTGAGGTGCAAAAAGGTGAGAAAATGTCCAGGGGAAAGCCAGTATTTATAGGCAAAAACTGGACAGCTGGAGGAGCGTGCCGGCCCCCTTAAATAGGGGGCGGTCCCCTTAAAATTAAGGGGGCCGCCCAGCATAACCGTTGCCCAGTTTTGTCTTTTTGTGGGGAAGGTTTTTCTGGAACATTTTTGCCATTTTTGGTTAAAAATTTGAATTCATAAATTTATAATGAATTAAACCTTTTTATTTATTACCAAAAATATTTTTCTAAAAGATATAAAATGTTTTTGACATTTTATAAAAAATCTAGTGATTCAGAAAATGTTCCTTTGATCATATAATGCATTAAGCATTAGTTCATTCATACCTTAAGTGATTTGAGTTGTAGAAATGAATACGGCTTCATGACTTTACAACTAAATACTTGTTCATTTGATAAGTTTATGTTTAATGAGTTTAGATTTTGTGATTATCAAAACATAGAGATATGAATAAATATGAATAATGTTTTTAGGCATTATTTATATCAACACAAACCATATCCCACATATTCTCATATCATAACCATTATCAATCACAACAACCGTAACCAACTACATACCTTAAATAGTCCAAATCCAACAAGCTACATACCGTTAGCCACAAACCACTAGCCATCCATACTTAGCTTATAATCATTCTAAGTCCAACTCCTATATTCTTACACAACCACAATACATACATGATAAATACACATATAATACAAGTTTTAGGGAGAGTTACTTACCTCATATCCAAGCTAATCTATCATATCATTATTTCACCACCATCATCATCATCCTCACTAGCAATCATCATCTTCTTGATTACTTCCTAACCATAACCATCATCAAAACTTATTATCACAACATATCATAATCAAGGGTTATAAAACTCATTTAACTTACCCATCATCTTTTCTATGTCATCACATGATCATCCCATGATCATGTGATCAAAACCCACTTAATCCATAAACCCTCACCTCAATAATCATCATTAACTACTAGATTATAATACTTACTTGGAGTGGATTATGCTAGGGAAGACTATAAGCATTGTATCTCCATCATCTTCTTCCTTAATCATCAAGACTTGGTTTTCCCTCCTCTTTTGCTCTCCAACACCGACACACTCACTCACATTTCCTGGAAAATGCTAGAATCCTCCAACTCAAGATATTTACTTGTACAAGTTTGGCCTAATGGCAAGGATGGCCCCTCAAGTCTCATTCCTTCTATTTTGGTCACAACTAACTTATAACACATTTAATCTATTACAACTCTAGCCCCTTAGGTCCATTTCCTATCTATTTGTGGCACATAATACTTTTCATCACTTTATAACACATATTTTGACTATCACTTGACTATCGGGTTTGACTTCCACGTAACTTTATTGACCAACCAATCACATTAGGTCTTTATCCATTTTCATCCAGGGTGGGGTCCCAACACCTGGGAAACGGGTGTTACAATTCTATCCCCCTTATTTAGATTTCGTCCCCGAAATCTTTCGTCTATTTCTAACCAAGACTTAGTCTCATAACCCATCTCATTCCTAGCACCTTAATTCCTAGTTTATTTAGTGCAACAATCTAAGTGATCCTGCAACTCTAGGCATAATATAACATATCATACATCCTTAATCCTTATCACTTCCCAATTACTTTATACCCTACAACTCTTGCTTAGATTTTACAAGACATACTTATTACCACTAGTCATCTTTCTAATCCGCTCTATTACCGTTACATCACCGTCTCACTTGCTTTATCCTTCACTCTCATTCTTGACTATTTGATACTTAAGAAACTCATACTATTTGACTTTGCATAATTACACTCGACTAATACGTTCACATTCTATTATTTTCATTCATCATATTTCGCGCCACGCCGCAAAGCACATTATATCATCATTACAATTCTTCCATCCCATCAAAATTTCTCCTAAGTCTCAACTAAAAGTCATGGTCAAATTCTAACCCTCCTATCTTAGTCTTTATAATTTCTAACCAATTCTAAACTTCCACTTCCTACTTCTCTAACCCTACTCGTGCCGCGTCGGCAACACATAAGCCCACTCATTTATAATTCCTCATTTACATGGAGAGGCGTCCCAATCGATGTAAATCAAGAAATATAAACTCATGGTTATGTACTCCCGACATAACACTACTACTCCTATTTCCCAATCTAACTTTTATTATTTTATTTTCATTTTACATTTCACTCGTTATTTAAACTCTTCCATTTTCTAGCTTGGATCCACTTTACTTTAACATTTTCCCCGAAAGGACTTTCACACATGCCAAGGATGTAGGCAATCTTTGCCGGTGAAGGCAATACATTTTATCCCAAAGGATTCTTTATCATTCATTGACTTGGTCATCCCAAAGGATACCACCTTTAACATTCATCCCGAAGGATCATTAACATTCACACTTCATCACTTTCACATTATAGCATTGGATCCAAGTTATTAACATTTTAACACACACACCCCTTATCCCATCCATTTTATTTAGTGAGCGCAAGCTCATAGTGCATATGAACTTGCTCATTATAAATACACACTTCTATGTGTTTTACCATCCTACATTCTTAATCCGCGTTAGTTATTTTCACATCTTTACTTTACCTCTTGCATTCTTAGCCTTCATTAATCATCTTCACATTCTTACATTTCATTTTAGTCTACTTAACTCATTTACATCTAGACTTTGCACATATTGCCAACCGTAACTCATGCATTTATTATAGTAATTACCGCTAATCGCCTTAGCCGTAATATGATAATTTCAGGACAACGCCTTTATCTCATACACACTCCTATCATTCTTTCTTGCGTCTTTAATCCACCACATTTTTATTCTCGTATCTTATCTCTTTTCTATTAGTCTCACTCGCTTCCTTTACATGTAGACCTTACATAGGTTGTCAACTATATCACATTCATTCATTATTAATAATTACAGCTAATCGCCTTAGCCGTAATATAATTATTTCATGGCAATACCTTAACCTCATACATGCCCATCTTATTATAGCTATTAGTACTTAAGAAATTCGCTCTATTTCATCATTTACTCAATCCCTATGCCCTTTTCTCATTTTGTAACTTTACTAAGTTCATCACGGACTCATTATGTATATATTTATATCATTTCTTCACCACACTATGCTATAACACTCATTCAACATTACCACACGTTCATAATTATGCTCCTAATACTTTGACTTTCCACTAACCCATCTCTAATACCTCATTAGTCCCTTTCACACCTTACCATTATTATCTTCCTATAGTACGCAAGCACATAACTAAATCTTGAGTCTATACTATGCAAAACTATCATTCACTTACGTAGCATACATATACATAACATGTATTTCGTCTCATAATCCAAACAATCCATAACCCATTTCTAACTCATTACTTCTATATTCAACTACATCCACATCACGTAATAATTACCGACACAACCCGAGGTGCGCGGTAATCCTATCACTCACATATCAAGTCATATATCAGATAAAACACATCCATAAGTCCTCATCATTCTACTCATATAGACATCACATAATTCATTTCAAAACTCAACATTCACATCCTATAACTTACATAATATTTTCCCGCATTTCTTAAACTTAAACTTAACGCATCTACGAGTGGTTTAAGTCTAGGGAATCCTAAAAAAAACCTAATTCACTTAAACCAAAGCTCTGATACCAAGTTGTTACACCCCGTACCTGTTAGACCAAAAATTTAAAACTTTTTACGCAAAAACACTTGACTTTTAAGGACATCTGGTCACTCTTTTGACGACTGACAAAAATCTATAAACATTTAGGCCTTAAGATTAATTTTAAATAAAACTAGACTCAATTACCTTCAAAATAATAGGTGGCACGACCCGTAACAACTTACGGATCAAAAGATATGATTTTTCAAAGTTTACCAAAATCTGTCGAAATCAAACCGAAATTTGGAACCGAAATTTGGTGTCCCAAACCAAAATTTCATGTCCCAAACCGAAATTTCACCCCAAACTCACTCAAAGCAATTAACATCTCATACTAGATCGATTACATAATCAATCAACCCATTTGCTACCCAAAATGGGTAGAAATACACCTAACCGAAACACCCCTTTAACTACATAACCCCTTTTATACATCTTTTGACCCATTTCTCGAAAAGACAACTTCTATGACCTGATGATTAACGAAACTTTTCAGATTTTATTAGTATGTCAATGGGCTCATTCCCATATAAAAACATTTACCATTTGACTTCCCGAAAGGGTACTTACAAAATAGACGGGTTATGCAAATAACCCGTTTGACCCATTTTCACTACAAATAACCCATACGACTTCCATTTTACACCAAACTTGACTAACTTCATTTATTTAACATATCAAACACGTTCCAACAACACTTGACCCGTTCACTACCCAAAATGGGTATATTTACAACTAAACCAAACGCCCCTTTAACTTTATATATAAACACTTAAACTACACTTTGACTCATAGTTAGACTCCCAAACTTTACGACGACTTCAACACACATTATACAAACTAAAATAAAGACTCTCGGGGTTACAACCTTGTCTCGAGCTCGGTATTCTACCTAGCTCCTACTACTTATTATCTTCCAAATTCACTTCCAAATCCTTATGCTATAATCCATGAAACTTCCTTCCGTCGCGCATAAGCCTACAGAACATTGACAACTAAAAGAATAAGCTTACGCTTAGTAAGTAACCCAACATAAAACATATATCATACACATACTTTCACATAAGCATCATAACCATTATAAAGGCTTCTATTCTACAACATCCAAACCATATCCCACATATTCTCATATCATAACCATTATCAATCACAACAACCGTAACCAACTACATACCTTAAATAGTCCAAATCCAACAAGCTACATACCCTTAGCCACAAACCACTAGCCACAAACCACTAGCCATCCATACACATATAATACAACTTTTAGGGAGAGTTACTTACCTCATATTCAAGCTAATCTATCATATCATTATTTCACCACCATCATCATCATCCTCACTAGCCATCATCATCTTCTTCATTACTTCCTAACCATAATGTGGGAAACTAGAAGGGGGGTTGAATAGTTTACCGGTTTAAAAATCCTTTTAAAAATCTTGTTTTAAAAGTTAGCAATTGGAAACTTTGATTCGAACTTTATATGTAACCAATCAACACTAATATAAACTACACTCTAAGCTAAGTAATAATAACAAATAAAAGTAAAGAGTAGAGTTGGAAAAATCGAACCGAGACAGAGGATTTATAGTGGTTCGGCTACGAAGCTCTTCTTCGCCCTACTCCACTCCCCGAGTACCACACTCGAGAGTTTCAAACACTATATCAACAACCTCGCTTCAGGCGGAGAAAACCGTACACGTCACTTATCTTATTACCGACACTAAGCTAAATGTCGAGTGCTAATCTTAGCTAGCACCAATCTACCAAGGTCCACGTGACCAAATACTCAAGCCTAGTGGCTTCAAGAGATCACCAAGATCTCAACACGATCACAATGATCAACACTCACTTCACTCTACTCAACTAACACTAATCTATCGACCCTTGATCTTTTTGATCAATCACACAAGCCCAATGGCTATAAGAGATGTTCACTATCTCTATAGATCACACTTGATCTTCACTCTCACTAACAAAAGATAAGAAAGCTTGATGTATGCAAAGATACAACAAGGTTGTAACAAGTGTTACAAAAACCTAACAACTATAACTCTTGTATCTTCTTGAATACTTGAGTTCTTCTCTTGCTAATGAAGAGGGATGACAACACCTTGTATCTACTTGGATACTTGTGTTCTTCTCTTGCTAATGAAGAGGGATGACAACATCTTGTATCTACTTGGATACTTGTGTTCTTCTCTTGCTAATGAAGAGGGATGACAACACCTTGTATCTACTTGGATACTTGTGTTCTTCTCTTGCTAATGAAGAGGATCACTTGAAGGATGATTGGATCACTCTTGAAACAAAGAAAAATAATCTAAAGAAGTGAAAGGTTTGAGAGGATTAAGCTAGGGGATTTTTCTGTGTGTGAAGGGTGCCTAAAACTGTGAAAGGGGTTGATATTTATAGGCAAAAAAAATCTGAACGTTACAGAAAAAATGGTACGGACGGCTCCGTTAAATACCCCACGGCTCCATTAAATTTAACGGAACCGTGGAGCCGTCGTAGACTAGGACGCTCCAAATTTTGTCTTTTCTGGTGAAAACTTATTTGGGGAAGGTTGGAGCTGATTTTGGGGGGAAAAATAGCTGTTGTGATTTTCAAACTTATTTTTCCATTAAAACATTTCTTAATATTTCAAAAATAATTTGTCATGTGTATTTTTGAAAAAATGTTTTGTCCCATTTAAAATGTGAATTCTCAAAACATAAATTCACTTCTTTGATCGCTAGTTCAAGTTGTAACTTTGTTCTAGAGTGATTTGCGTAGAAACGGGATCTTCCGATTAAAGACTTGTTTACGTTGATTTCAACGTATCGTGATTTCACATTTTGTCATCCTCAAAACGTGAAGTAATCGAAAGATATAAATAACGTTTTTAGAACATTATTTGCATCAACAATCTCCCCCTTTTTGATGATGACAAAATATAAACTCATGTTAGGTTAAAATTAGTTTTAACAAGTTTTTAATGAGTTTACTCCCATTTCTCCCCCTTTTTGTCTAATCAAAAAGGTGACGAAGGCTCCCCCTTGATGTGTACTCCCCCTCATTTGGAGAACACAAAGGAATTGAGCAATGGTTCGTGCTACAAAACAAGGTTAGACGACAAATATACAATATCTAACACGTAGCACATTTGACAAATATCCAACCACACAAAAAAAATATGGCTAAGTAGCCAAAATGAAAAGCCCATTTCATAAATATAAAATAATTGTCATACATAAGTATGACTACAATAGGAAAGCAAATTAAACTAACAAGAAGACACATAAACATCTAAAGTAACATGAGGCTTCTAGATTTGCTTCCAACTTCAAAAGGTTCCTAATCATTTATTGGAGGGACTAAACATAACCATGTTTAGTTTGGGCTATTGTGTGGTGGAGGTGGTGGAAGGATGATGGGTCCTATGGGTTGTGTGAGGAGGTGTTCTAAGTATGAGAACCTAAAGTTAAGCTCATCTCTAAGGTTCATGATGAGTTCAAGGTTGTAGTTGCAACAAGGGCAACTCAAGGTGTGAGGTTGTAGTGGATAAAGGATGGGATGACCCATTAAAGGTTGAGGTGATGGTGATAGTGATAGTGATGGTGATGAGGATGATGTGTTGGTGGCTAGTTCAAGAGGTGATATAGGTGATAGGGTTAGTGTGAGAGCCAAAGGTTGTGGTGATGGTGATGATGATGTAGTGAAGGTTAAAGGTGTGTTGGTTCTCATAGTAGTGGAGGATGAGGATGTTGGTTTGGTTGATGTTGCCTTGGATGGAGCTTAGGGTGTAGTGAAGGAAGATGATGACTTGGTTGAGGTTATAGGTGTGTGTGTATCATCTTCATCATCCAAGGTAAGATCAATGAAAATTGTCTCATTGGTGTTTGGTAAGGCTTGTAGTGGGTGAGTATTCTTGATCCATTGATCAATTTGATTGGTTTCATTTGTTGGTTTGATGTAGAATCTTTGTTTCTTAAATACTCTTGATCCCATGATGGTTGTATGGTGAGTGTGAAGGTTTAAGGATGGGTGTAAGGATGGCAATGCATGATGTTAGCTTAAATAGCCAAATCAAAAGCATGCAAGGTTGAAAAGGATGTTGGATTTGGGGATTTGGGTGCATAGGAATCAGGTTTTGCTTGCAGATTTTCAGGAAAAGAAAGTCAAAAAGTGAAAGAGAATTGTTAAATTCGTCTTCCAGAGGCACGGTACCATTAAAGGTACTACAGCACCACTAAATTTAGTGGAGTCATGGCCTATTTAATGGAGTCGTGGGCTCTTTTGACCTTCTTTCCAGGTCTGCAGGTTTTAGGCAGCCTAAATGGGGAAATTTTCTAGGGAATCCATTGGCTGCAAATCTCAAAGCCTCAAATCACTAAACACATAGAATTCCTAAAGCTAGTTTCAACTAGCAACTAACTTGATCATGTGATCATCTATGTATTTAGGTAACTATTAAGCATGCATGAATTCAAGCAAGTTTAACATCTAGTGCATGTAATAAAATAATAGAACATGCATGAACTAGGCAAGATTGATTAACATAAAGGTTAATTAACTAAGCAAATTAACCATGTTCAAGTGTGAAATGTTAAAGGAGAACATTTCAAGCAAGTTAATGTTTATGGACATTGCCATGACTTTATTTATAATAGCTTAATAATACTTAAGTTAATAGTACTACTTAAGCTAATCCTAACTAGTCTCGTTTCTTTCCTAACTTTTTAATCTTGTTCCCAAGCCCTTTGATCGCCTTGCCGATGGACTTGAATCCCCCGATAGTTTGCTCATGCATTGAGACTTGTTGATTGTACATTACTGTTTGTCTCCTCATTAGGTTAGGTAGGTTGACGTCACCAAACTCAAGGTCGGAGGTTGGTTGGAATGACGAAGTGTCAAGGTTACGAAAGTAGGTTTCGGGAGAGGGGATTTGAGAACTAGACGTTCCTTCTTCGTTCACCTCATCATCGTCCTCATCCATAGGCTCAGATGATGATTCGTGACTGAAGGAGGAGGATGAATGAGGAATGTCGGAAGTGGATTTAGGACCATGTTTGGACCCTTTGTCCTTACGTTGCTTTGTGCGACGTCGTGGTCCACCAAGAGGTTTCATAACAGGATTGACTAAGACATATTCGACACTTTGGAGATTGGGAAAATGTTCCATGACCCAATGGAAAAGACGAGTAAGCAGCATACCATATGGAATGAACTTATCCGAACGACTGTGAATATTGGCCATCCTTTTGACCATATAGTATGCGAGGTTATATGGTTCCTCGATACTAAGACAGTAGAGCATATGGGCGAGACTCGCAGAGACGTGATCACGGTTGCCCGCAAGGCTCAACACGTTCTTACGAAGAAGGAGTTCTCAACTTCTAAGGTCGGGAAGGAGCTCTTTGAGGTAGATACGGTTTGGGTCAAGGTGGACAATTAAGCCATCACGCTTTTGATACATGTGGACGACTCGAGGTGTTTGGATGACTTGTTTGATGGACTCAAGGTCGGGAATTTCAGTGCGATAAGCACCTACATTCTCAAGATTATAGAAGAGAGACTCAAGAGAATGGTCTTCAGTGTATGCACACTGACCATATGCAGGAACACCGAGAATTTGTCCAATCTCGGAGACAGACAGGATGATATTTTGGTTTTGAATCCAAAAATCAAGAAAGACATTACCATCATCATCAGTGAAGGTACGGACTCGACTATAAAACTCGAGAACAAAACGAGGACAGACTTGATCGTTTATTTTGTATAAACAATCGAACTCGATAGAGGGGAAACAGACATGGATGTTGTCTGTCGTGACATAGAGTGCATCGACTAGACGCCCTTCGTGTATGTATCGATTTTGGACTTTTGCGAAATAAGCTCTTTGCTCATCAGGAATGTTTAGATTTTCAAGAGTACTAAGAATGTATTGTCTGGTATCTTGACAATCATTTCGAGGCATTGTTTTCTACAAAAAAAATATTTTTGTATATGTTAGTTCGTTGCATTTTAATGATTACACTTCTAGTGTGTGTGCCTAAATGCAAACAATGTGGAGGTGCGGCAATCTCGGCTTTAAAACTATCCTAATGAGATTACCCAAACGCTCCTAACTTCACTTTTGCTCAATCAAATATGTCGAACAATACATATCATTTATGTACTTCGACCCATATTTGAGAGTTTGCGTATATATGCAAAAACGTTTTTAATTTGCATCAACAATGCATGAAAAAGGTTTCATGATCCTAGATTTGTGAAGATTTTTGAAAAATGATCGAATTGGGGTGTTTGGCAAACACCTCAACATGGCGCCAACTAGCTTTAAGTTTGAAAAGCTTTAATGCAAAACGTTCCTAATTCAATTTTAATCATCCTAAACATGATTCCATTACAAATAATCAATCATAATCCGATTTTAGTTATTAAATTCGGACTAGGTTTTGCAACATAAGTGGGTTTAATAAAATCCTAGATTTAGCGAATCATGTGAATGCTACATTGTCTAATCCTAGTCTTAATTTCACAAAGGATTAACAAAATTCGAAAATCCCCAATTCAATTTTGAACTCAAGAACAAACCCTAGACTCAAATTGAAAGAAATTAAGTATGATTTACTTACAATTAGTGTTGTTGTGATTAGGATTTGTTGATTCCAATGCCTCAATATTGATTTGTAAGAGCTTAATTGAATTTTAGTGTATGGGTTCGGTTTTGATAGCAAGAGGAAGTGGTTTTGGGTTTGATTGAAGGGATGTGCAGAAGAAAAGAAAGAGTGGCACGTTTTTCAGATGCACGGCACCACGGTTCCGCTAAACATTAGTGGAGCCGTGTCTATTTAGTGGAGCCGTGTATCTGATGGAGCCATTTTTCTTCTGTTTTGACTTTTAGCTGATTAATCTTACTTATTTAGTAATACTTTTTGACACGAGGGAAAAGTTTATACCTAATAAACTTTTTGACGAAAACAATTAGGATGGATGACAAGGAATGACCTTAGTGTTTCCAAGGAAATTGACTAAGTTGTCATTGGATGAGGATTGACTTCTAATATTTCCCGTGAAATAAATAGAAGTTATGAGTCGTGTTTTGGTGGATGACTATAATATTTCCCATGAAATATTTAATTAGTCAGAATACGAGACGCGAGGAACGACTTAATATTTCCCGTGAAATATTCAAGTCATGTGACGAGTTGTGAGGGAATGACTTAGAACTTCTAGAGGAATTTCTAAAAGTCATGAGATGAGTTAGATAGATGACTTAAAAAGTCATGGGTGATTCATGGAGGATGACTTCAATATTTCCCGTGAAATATTTGAGGAGTCATAGAAGGGATAAAACGTATATAAGATATGACGCAAGGGATGAATTTAATATTTCCATTGAAATATCGAAATAGTCATAAGCGGGATGAGAGGAATGACTTAAGAGTCATGAGGCGATGTGAGTGAAATGACAAATGAGTCATGGAACAAGACGTGAGAAATGACGTTAATATTTCAAGTGAATTATTAAGAGGTCATGAGGAGAGAGGTGGACGATGACTTTAATAATTCGAAAGAATTATCTAAATAGTCATGAGCGGGGTGACGAGAACGTATTGGTTGGAGAATTGACGATGTTGTCATTCAAGAGACGGAGGAGATGACGTACTTCGACGAGCTTCGTTCATGAGCAAACTACAGGGTTCCCGGTCAAGTCTAATGGCATCTTGACTGCTACTCTTCATAGGGGGTTGTCTCATCTATAGTGTTTGTTGTCGTGCCTTTCCGGCGCTTACGTACTCGGCTTCGATCGTGGAGACAATAAGAGTAGTTTGTTTCTTGGGGAACCAAGATGTTTGTTAATCAACCTATGAAGGTACAAACATTACTCTCTATGTTTCAATCCACATTTACTCTCTCATTATCAGAGTTGGTATAGAAACATTTTCTACATCAATCTCCTTGAGATATCGCAATCTCAAGTGTGTAGTACCTTTGATGTATCGGATGATACATCAAACACTTTGATGTAAGAAGTCTTGGGTCACTTCTTATAAGTGGGCACAAAGCCAAACACTATTCATGATAATGGACCTACTTGCCGTTAGGTAAACTACTTTACCTATTATGCCCCTAACCTAGTTATATCCGCGCACTCACCTTCTTCGTCTCTTGTGAGTTTCGTTTTTGCGGATATGGGCGTCAGTGTCAATTAAGACTATTACTTAAACTATGTATCTCATACATATAGTATACATAAGTTTAAAGGGATACTTAATTTAGGCAAGATTACTTATGTGCAAGGAAGGAAACTTGATTCACTCATCAATGCTTAATTCAAACTTGTCACGCATGATCTTCAAGCGATCATCAAACATTTCTGGACAAGTTGAGTTTGACATGATGAGATGTGAATAAAGTTTCTGTGTTATAGTGCCTACCATGTTAGATTCTAACTACACTATTTCATGCCAAACATTACTACTCACAAAGGGTGTTTTAAGAAAGCGTACCTGTGCCTGAGGTGTTGCTCTTAAAACTAGAGGATTAGACTACCTTTGTTGAATGTTGAGCATATAAGACACGACTTGACTTTTGCGTCACCAGACTTGTTTGATAACACATCATACTCCTTTTGTTAGACTCCGAAATTTATTTACACTCATGTTTTCCTAGCAAAACAAAAGTTCAAACATCTGGTCCCCAATATCTCATGGGTCCAAAGTTGTTAGAGTCAAACATCCTACGCATTTGTTGCGTTAGTTTAGGATGTGAGAATGGAGGACACATTTCCCATGGTAAGTAACCTTTTGATGGACGATCATTCCAAGTTACGGGAAAGTTACTTGGATGATTTTGTCTTCTAAAGTTACCTCTCGGTAGAGGAGTTCTAGACCGGGGTTTGGGAGAATTACTTTTTCTAGTTGGAGGAGTAGTAGACCTAGTGCCACGCATTACAAATCCATGTTCGGGAGATGACAATGGTTTGTAAAAGCCTTTGGCTTTCTCTTTACTTGGTGTAGACACTCCAGTACTATCTACAACTACGTGACTCGGTTTAGGACTCAAGTTCTTTTTCAGAATTGACCCAGTTTTGTCCTCAGCACCAGACGGTACCACGGTACCACTAAATTTAGTGGTGTCGTCTGTACCTTTAGTGGTGCCGTCCCCTTCAGACTTAGACATTTCAGGCATTACAAATTTAACTTGTTTGGTACCACTTGTAGAAGCCTGATTTGGGTCAAAACCTAAACCCGCACGGTCATGTTCACTATATCTATTGTTTTCAAGTATATCATTAAGTGTTTTAGTTCCTTCATCAAACTTAATGCTTCTTAAAGCATTTTCTTTAAGTTTTTCATTTTCTACTTGAAGACTTATACATGACCCGCATCCTAAGTCTACTTCCTTGTTTTTCTCAAGTCTTTTGACTTGATCTTTTAGTTCTAGGACTTGTAGTTCTAGTTCTTGTAGTTTTATTTTAAGTTTTGTGTTTCTACCTAAGATCTTAGTACTAACTACGCATAGTTTGTTGTATTCGTCATGCAATTCACTATCATCTATTGACGAATTGTTATCACTATAATAAGAAGAGTCGGAATGTACCTCGTTAGAAGCTTGAGCCATTAGGCACTTTTCATCGTTAGGCTTCTTCTCTTCTTCTTCACCGCTATCACTCCAAGAGCCTCCTACAAAGGCTCTTTGGTTGTTGGATTTTGGTGGCTTAGGACATTCTCCTATGAAGTGATTAGGATCTCCGCATCTATAGCATTTCCTATCACTTGTCCCTTTTCTTTCATCATGATTTCTTTGGGATGACCTCTTCTCATCGCGAGGTTGTCTAGGAAATCTACCTTTCCTCCTAAAGAACTTTCTAAAGTTCCTAACGGCTAGTGCGTACTCTTCATCTTCACTACCGGAACTCGAACATTCCTCATCACTGGACTCCTTCTTGGCCTTTAATGCTAGAGATCTAACTCTCTCACTTTTGCCTTTGACAATGTCGGAGTCCTTCTTGATGATCATCTCGTGAACTTTCAAATTTCCTATAAGTTCATCGAGTGACAATGCCGCCAAGTCCTTTGACTCTTCTATGGCGGTGACCTTTGCTCTCCATTTAGGATGTAGAGCTCTAAGAAACTTCCTAACATAGTTCTTACTAGAATAACCTTAATCAAGAGCTTTAGGACTAGTGATAATAGTATTAAATCTAGCAAAAACATTATCTATTGACTCATCCTCCGAAATGGAGAATTGTTCATATTGTTGAACAAGAAGATCTATCTTGTTCTCTTTGACTTGGTTATTACCTTGGTGAGTGACTAACAAAGTTTTCCAAATATCTTTTGCCGTATTACACATGAAAATTCTTTCGAATTCCTTTTTAGGCAAAGCATTATAAATCATCATTTTAGCCTCATTATTTTTGGCTAATTTCCTTTTAAGTTCATCACTTTGTTTATCATAAGAAACTATTTCATCCTTTTTAGTTTCCGGATTCATTTGAATAAGTTGAAAGTCACCCTCGGTAATAACATGCCAAAGATCAATGTCTTTTGATTTCACATACGTTTCGAATCTTGTTTTCCAATATATAAAACAATCGGTTTCGAAAAGTGGTGGTCTTTGCATAGATTGCCCTTCTAGATATTTGTCGGAATCTATTGATCGATTCAAGTTTTAAAATACAATATACTTTATTGACTTGACTAACGTGGCTTCTGATACCAATTGTGGGAAACTAGAAGGGGGGTTGAATAGTTTACCGGTTTAAAAATCCTTTTAAAAATCTTGTTTTAAAAGTTAGCAATTGGAAACTTTGATTCGAACTTTATATGTAACCAATCAACACTAATATGAACTACACTCTAAGCTAAGTAATAATAACAAATAAAAGTAAAGAGTAGAGTTGGAAAGATCAAACCGAGACAGAGGATTTATAGTGGTTTGGCTACGAAGCTCTTCTTCGCCCTACTCCACTCCCCGAGTACCACACTCGAGAGTTTCAAACACTTTATCAACAACCTCCCTTCAGGCGGAGAAAACCGTACACGTCGCTTATCCTATTACCGACACTAAGCTAAATGTCGAGTGCTAATCTTAGCTAGCACCAATCTACCAAGGTCCACGTGACCAAACACTCAAGCCCATTGGCTTCAAGAGATCACCAAGATCTCAACACGATCACAATGATCAACACTCACTTCACTCTACTCAACTAACATTAATCTATCGACCCTTGATCTTCTTGACACTATCTCTATAGATCACACTTGATCTTCACTCTCACTAACAAAAGATAAGAAAGCTTGATGTATGCAAAGATACAACAAGGTTGTAACAAGTGTTACAAAAACCTAACAACTATAACTCTTGTATCTTCTTGAATACTTGAGTTCTTCTCTTGCTAATGAAGAGGGATGACAACACCTTGTATCTACTTGGATACTTGTGTTCTTCTCTTGCTAATGAAGAGGGATGACAACACCTTGTATCTACTTGGATACTTGTGTTCTTCTCTTGCTAATGAAGAGGGATGACAACACCTTGTATCTACTTGGATACTTGTGTTCTTCTCTTGCTAATGAAGAGGTATGAAGAGGATCACTTGAAGGATGATTGGATCACTCTTGAAACAAAGAAAACTAATCTAAAGAAGTGAAAGGTTTGAGAGGATTAAGCTAGGGGATTTTTCTGTGTGTGAAGGGTGCCTAAAACTGTGAAGGGGGTTGATATTTATAGGCAAGAAAAATCTGAACGTTACAGAAAAAATGGTACGGACGGCTCCTTTAAATACCCCACGGCTCCATTAAATTTAACGGAACCGTGGAGCCGTCCTAGACTAGGATGCTCCAAATTTTGTCTTTTCTAGTGAAAACTTATTTGGGGAAGGTTGGAGCTGATTTTGGGGGGAAAAATAGTTGTTGTGATTTTCAAACTTATTTTTCCATTAAAACATTTCTTAATATTTCAAAAATAATTTGTCATATGTATTTTTGAAAAAATGTTTTGTCCCATTTAAAATGTGAATTCTCAAAATATAAATTCACTTCTTTGATCACTAGTTCAAGTTGTAACTTTGTTCTAGAGTGATTTGCGTAGAAACGGGATCTTCCGATTAAAGACTTGTTTACGTTGATTTTAACGTATCGTGATTTCACATTTTGTCATCCTCAAAACGTGAAGTAATCGAAAGATATAAATAACGTTTTTAGAACATTATTTGCATCAACACATAACCATCATCAAAACTTATTATCACAACATATCATAATCAAGGGTTATAAAACCCATTTAACTTACCCATCATCTTTTCTATGTCATCACATGATCATCCCATGATCATGTGATCAAAACCCACTTAATCCATAAACCCTCACCTCAATAATCATCATTAACTACTAGATTATAATACTTACTTGGAGTGGATTGTGCTAGGGAAGACTATAAGCATTGTATCTCCATCATCTTCTTCCTTAATCATCAAGACTTGGTTTTCCCTCCTCTTTTGCTCTCCAACACCGACACACTCACTCACATCTCCTGGAAAATGCTAGAATCCTCCAACTCAAGATATTTACTTGTACAAGTTTGGCCTAATGGCAAGGATGGCCCCTCAAGTCTCATTCCTTCTATTTTGGTCACAACTAACTTATAACACATTTAATCTATTACAACTCTAGCCCCTTAGGTCCATTTCCTATCTATTTGTGGCACATAATACTTTTCATCACCTTATAACACATATTTTGACTATCACTTGACTATCGGGTTTGACTTCCACATAACTTTGTTGACCAACCAATCACATTAGGTCTTTATCCATTTTCATCCAGGATGGGGTCCCAACACCTGGGAAACGGGTGTTACACATGAAGCTTTCATGAGAAGCTTGATAAGTTTCTTGCATTATCTTGCTTTTACGGAGTGAGTTTTGGTACCGGTAATTGCTAACGGTAAGTATTGAAATCACGAAACGCAAAACCTGGTATCGTAAAAATACGAAACTTGCAGAAATGATTAAAATCATCAATATACTCATTATTATCTTATAAAAATGAGTGATAAGTTTAATGGGCCGCGAAAACGCTGATAACGCTGGAAACGTAGGTTTAAAATGCGTAAAACGTAAAAAAATGTATCTTTTCTAATATGAAGATAATGAATTAAAATGACCTATAATGTCTAGACTGGGCTCACTCTAGTGTCGGTTGGTGTTAAATGTCCTTTAAACGTAAAACCGGAAGCCTAAAAATTAAGGAATGATTTATAAAATCAAAGAATGATTTTATGGTCAATGGAGGAGGGAAAATATGTTGACTTTTTCAACAATACAAAAGCTTCTAAATGTCTTAGAAAATGTGGTGCAGGTAAAGGCTAAGGTTGCGGATAAGTAAAAGTGCTTAAAACGCAAGTTTAGTTCTGCAAGACACAGGGTCTATTTGGTAACATTTTAACTTAATTATCAAAAATTCCCTAATTGATTGTGAGTGTACTAAACATTATTCTGATGCGAGGAAAATTGGCGCAGCTGATTTTTGTTATGCGCAGGATGTTTAAACAACGTTTAAACCAAACGTATAGATTCTTAATAACTTTTGCGAAAATGATCCGATGAGCGTCAAACTTTTATTTTATCATGGAAATAATTTATCTCACGAGAATATGAAAAAAAAATCGAAAATGAATAGTGCAAGTGAATAGTAAAAATAAATAGTAACATGAATAGTAAAATTTTCGGGAATAGAAATTAACCTGAAATGCGAATTGTTACAGATGATGCCTTAGTTGAAAGTCAACTTGTTGAAAACAAAGGGAATATAAATAATGACAAGGAAGATGAACTATTAAGATAAGAAATTGTCAATATCAAAGAACCTAAAGGTCATCCATTAGATAGTATTATAGGAAAAATAAATGAAAAAACCTTAAGATCACAAGTCCAAAATCAAAGCAATTTCTTTTTTTTTTTGTATCAACCATTGAACCCAAAAATATAAATGAAGCTATAAAAGATGAATCTTGGGTCATAGCGATGCAAGAAGAATTAAATCAATTCGTTAGAAATGATGTTTGAACATTAGTTCCTCAACCAAAATGTCAAACAATAATTGGAACGAAATGGGTTTTTCGAAATAAAATGGATGAAAATGGTGTAGTTTCTAGAAACAAAGCTAGGCTAGTAGCACAAGATTATAATCAACAAGAAGGCATTGACTACGATGAAACTTTTGCTCCGGTTGCTAGGCTCGAGTCAATTAGAATTTTACTTGCATATACATGTGCTCATGATTTCAAACTTTTTCAAATGGATTTCAAAAGTTCATTTCTAAATGGATTTATAAATGAAGAAGTATATGTCGCACAACCTCCGGGTTTCATCGATTTTGAAAAACCTAATCATGTCTATAAGCTTAAAAAGACTTTATACGGACTTAAGCAAGCACCAAAAGCATGGTATGATCGACTTAAAACATTCTTAGTTGAACATAAGTACACCATGGGTTTAGTAGATGACACTCTTTTCACCAAGAAAAGGAATTCACATATTATCATTGTTCAAATATATGTGGATGACATCATATTCGGATCAACTTGTCAAGAGCTATGTGATGATTTCTCAAAAATCATGCACGACGAGTTTGAAATGAGTATGATGGGAGAACTTAACTTTTTCTTAGGACTTCAAATCAAGCAATTAGAAGATGGAATATTCTTTAACCAATCTAAATACATAAAATACATGCTTAAAAAATTTGGTCTTGAAGACTCTAAACCTATTAAAATGCCTATGTCTTCGGAAACCAAACTCACCAAGGATGAAGAAGGTGAATCTGTAGATAACACTAAATATAGAGGAATGATTGGTAGTCTACTCTATCTCACGGCAAGTAGACCCAAAATTATGTTTAGTGTTTGTCTATGTGCTCGCTTTCAAGAAGATCCTAAAACATCACATCTTGAAGCCGTAAAACGAATTTTTGGATACATTAAAGGTACTACACACCTAGGATTATGGTATCCCCAAGGAACGGGAGTTGAAACCATAGTGTATGCCGACTCAGATCATGCCGGTGACTATGCTGATAGAAAAAGTACAAGTGGTATCTGTACTTTTGTTGGACATTGTCTCACCTCATGGTTTTCAAAGAAACAAACGGCTCTTGCCATCTCAACAACCGAAGCCGAATACGTATCAGCAGAAAAAGCATGTCAACAAGCTTTGTGGATGAAGCAAGCTCTTGTCGACTACGAAATTCAACTTAACGATATCTCCATCCTTTGCGACAACAAAGGAGCTATCGACCTCAGTAAAAATCTAGTTCAACATGCTCGAACTAAATACATTGAAATCCGTCATCATTTCCTTCGCAACAATGTTCAAAAAGGAAACATCTCTATCAAGAAAGTATCCTCAGAAGATAACATTGCCGATATTCTAACTAAACCTCTTAAACGAGAGCCATTTAATCTCCTTAGACTTGGACTAGGACTAATGGAACCTAATTTGTAGTTTTAATCATAGCATAGACCTTCATTTAACCAAAACGACAAAATTGACTAAATTCAACTCTGGTCCCAAGGAACCCTTCGACAACACGGACGGAACCAAAAAATTGGTTCCGCCCTGTCCGTGGGTTCCTGGGTTAGATTCTATGGCAGTTTAAACAAACACCCCCTCTCACAAATCAAAACACATAAACGACTCAAACTCATTCCACACCATATCACTCTCAAAATTAAGGCATCTCCTTCTACTATTCTCGGCTCAAATCAACATTGTAACCTTCCTTACTACCTTTTCTCTTAATTCTGAGTCCAGGGTTTCTAATTTATGCACAAAACCAAAAATTGGGGATTATGCATTGTCACAATTCGTAATTTCAGGTCATTTTCCTAACCTCGACAATTTACCATTAATCGTAAACCAAGTTTTCAGAAGACTTTAAATTCACGTAACCAGTTCGGTTTAGCTGTGAATTCATAACATTGTCAGTAAGGACACATCATATAGACTAGAGGAGTCTGCATATCATCAGTATTTTAATTCATGCACGGTTATGCATTATTTAAATTTACGTATGGTTATTTATTTAATTAACGTTACCACTCAGTCAGTATTATTAACAATTATACCCAGTACTCCAGACAATGATCCTAATAAATTTTTATACTAATTTTAATAATATAAAGTTTATATTATTATTTTACCCGATGTTATTACACCAATTGCTATATTTTTCGTTAAGGGCTTATAACTCCGTCATATTACGAAAAATTAACCCGATAATTATTCCGACACCCGATTCTTGTCAGGAATATATTTTTACAATTTTTGCAACTTCGTCGTATTTTACGTCACTTCGTTGATATTTATTTCAAGACAACTCGGTACCCGATAACACCCGAAGTGTACACCTAAACAACTAACTCATACAATATCTACAAAATATCTTCCAATTGCCCACTTTTTCATCCAAACCCACGCCCCCCTCTTACACATTTGCTTAATTTTTCTTCCATGCCATACTTTCACATTTATTAGCTAGTACATGATTTCTTTTGATTTAATTTCATAAACTACACATAGTAGTTCATTTCACAAGGTGTAAAAGTAAATCCATTCTCTCTTCCTCTCCCATATCCACGGCAGCCACAAGAACCAAGGAAGAAACAATAATTTTTTTTAGTACAAGTGTTATTTTAGTTCATTTCATGATCCTTGTTAAGGTTTTGAAATAAAAACCTCAAGGTTTTCATCCAAATCTCTTCAAATCTCATCATACTTTGTAAGTAACTTCAAGAACACTAATTTTTCATATTTTACTTTCATTTGATTCATATGTTTATGTATTTTCAAGTTATATAAATTATTCATGCAAGTTATTTATGTTTTAGATACCACTTTTGCACATAAACTATCTTAAACACTAGATCCATAAGTTTCATTAATGATTTCATGAAATCCACCAAGGATGGTGATGTTTAGGACCCCATGACACCCTAAGAAGGTGTATGGTAGGATTTGCGAACTTGTGGAGTTGATATGAAGTGATTTGATTAAGTTAGAACCTTGAAAATGGATTTTTAAACAAAATAGAAAAGGGACTGTTTTTAAACGACAGATCTGGAAAACTCAGAAACTTTTGAAATATTTTGGCCTTCATATTCAGAAAGATCTTTCAAAAACGAACCCGTGAGCGCAAGAATCATTAAAATCCGAATTATAACGAAGAAGATATGAATTTTTAAAGTTACGCGACGAAAACTATATTTTCAGAAAAAAATGTGCTGTTGGCCGAATTTTCAGGAGCAAAACGAGTCGTTAGCCGTGATCTAGATGAGCCGAGACATTAAAAATATGTTAGTTCATAATTATACGAACCCGCGGATATATAGAACGTTGAAAACGAGCTTATAACGAACAAAATATGGACTTTTAAAGACTCGACGATATGTATATATTTTGACAGCACCCTTTTTAGTAGAAACTAGAGTGTTAAAAACTAGTATTTTCATAACTTGAAATATTGATAGCCG
Source organism: Artemisia tridentata subsp. tridentata (assembly GCA_021014915.2). Taxonomy (NCBI): domain Eukaryota; kingdom Viridiplantae; phylum Streptophyta; class Magnoliopsida; order Asterales; family Asteraceae; genus Artemisia; species Artemisia tridentata. The sequence continues at coordinate 437,379,535 of CP139509.1, read as the reverse complement.
TTTACCAAATCGATCGAGGCGCGGTTGATTCAATGTCAAAAGTAACGATATTGAAATATTGTTATAAGGTTTTTGAGAACGTCAAGTCGGAATACTAATATGTATACAAAGTATATAATTTTCGCGACTAGTTTTACACGGCCAAAATGGTTATATTTTCACAAGTCGTATAAAGTATTATTTTGCGACGAAACTGTTATATTTGACAATATAATACCAAATAAGGATCATTGAGTACCATTTCACTATATATAAACGAGAAATGTTTTATAACTTGACGATATGTCAAAAACGTATATATTGACAATAAATGGTATCTTTAAAAGTATCAAGTGGTATCGTTAACATAAGTATTTGCATGAGTTGAGTTACATCATTGCTTACATAAGTCATATCATTCATAATAGGTCGCGTTTAGAGGCCGAGTTCCATTTTCATCTTACTCATCATTATCATTGTGCTATCATACCAAGTGAGTTTTCATAGCCCCGTTTTTTAATTTATTATTTCATTTCAAATCCCACGGGGGAGAATACATTGCAACCATTTTTATATGCGAGCCCTAGTATCAAATTCCTTGTACATAGATTAAGTTACCTTGTTGCCATATGAAAGTCCCCTATATCATGAACCGTTAATTTACCTGTAAGCGAGAGTGAGTGGATAGATCTATCGAGGGTGACGCCTCCATCCGTGTTGGCTTTGACCAACAACCGATAGCGGATGCATTTCATGTCTTTTTATTAGAGTGCCTGGCAAAACACTCTGAGGGGCACCACAGATTCAGTCATAGTTTCGGGGTCATGAGCTTAAGTCTATTGTACACCATTTTTATGTGACTTATGTCATACACTTTATACTTGTGGCTATCGTATACCTTCATTTTATTAAACCTATGATCTCTCACCAACTTTATGTTGACCGTTTTTAGCAATGTATTTTCAGGTTATTAGCTAGCATGTGGGCATGCATTGGACTAATTTGGAGTCGCGGGGTCGACTTGCATCATTCATCTTTTGCACTTATGTAACCGTTTGATCTGCTATGGTTTGGTTTATAAATTTGCAACATCATTTTGGGACCTTTGTTTTGTAAACTCTGATTTTATTTATGATCAAACGTGTATTTTCAAAACGACACTTTAGGTCGTTCAATATATCCATTGTATGAGACGCCATGAAAGTCACACCAAGGTATTCAATTCCGCTGCCATTAACAGGTAAATTCAGGGTGTGACAGATTGGCATCAGAGCAAAGGTTATAGCGAACTAGGTTGTATCTTGGACCCTAGACTATAACTACCCCAACGGTAGCGTCTCATCATTACATCATAAGTGCACATTATTATTTACGAGGATTCATTACATGGGTTATTCATTTCATTTTGCATTGTTGCTACAGAGATATGTCTTCCAATTCCCACCCTATGGTTATACTTTCTGATGTTTACATCGAGGACACTATGTCTTCTACTACTCCCATTGTTGCACCTACTCCTCAGATTTCACTTATTGCACCACCTTTGGTTACTCGTGCACCTACAGATTCATCATCCCATACTATTCCGGTTTCCACAGGATCCAACTCTTATGTTCCGACGTCGCAAGACGATCGGGGGTCCTAGGAAGAGCGTACGTTTTGTTGCCTCTACTCCTAGGGTGCCCATTACTCATACATCACATCGTTCTTTCACCAGTTGACCTTACATCATACTCACTATGGATAACATCCGATGCCGAGACCGAGCCTTTGAGGAGGGTAAAGTCGCATCTACACCATCATTATCACCATTAAGGTATCTTAGGAACAGGGATGTCCCTATTACTTCAGCCCATACAGAGTATACCATTTGATAAGACGTACATGCTTAGTCCTTATGGACCTATTAGGATGTTTATTGCAAGAAAGATAGTATATCTTCATTCCCTCACTATTAGAACACTCACTACTCATGTATTACCACCATTATCAGCTACTCATACCACTATTGGCCGTCCCATAGTGCATACTCCAGTTTTACCGCTCAGACGTCGCAAGATAGCGTAAAAGAGGGTAGTGATTCCTTCAGTATTATCACCATCGACTTCATCATCATCATATGGAACCCCATTTATACCATCACATCTCAGGGATTCTAACCACATACTTAACTTACCACTTGAAAAGCGTACATGATTTGATACACCATTACCATCTACCACTAAGGACACTACACCACCTTGCAGACTAAGGTTGATGAGAGTTCGAGAGCCCTTACTGTTAGACAACCTACTACTCTTCATCGTTAGATGATGATCTCTAATTAATTGAGACTACACGTGAGGGTTTGGATGCCCCACAAACCAAACAACAGCAACAACAAATCGCCAAAGAGTGGCATTCCTCGCAAAGACTCTATACTATCTCAGGTATAACCGACTCATACTTCCATGACATAATGAACCAACAAGATGCTTTGAGCAATATTACACCACCACAAGAGAACTCTTCACAACACCCTCATCATTACCAAGTTTGATTACATCACATTCTAAGCCGAGGAGTTGGATTTCATCATTGGTCATCGTAACAACACCCCACCAATCAGATATGACACCGAGACCTTCGAGATTCGGGAGCCTAACCTTGCCTTTCAGTACGACCATTGTCATTTCCCTTTTCCCATTCTCACTTGACATGAATTAAATAACATTTTGTGGATAACACCAAGATCACGGACGCAACAGGAACATCAATAGATTCCTCAAGAATGGATTGGAATCTACATTATCTCGGACATGAATCGATGCACAACCCCGGACCTCACTTCAGGACTCATCTTAATCTTATGACGCCACAACCCTGGATTCATTGAAAAGGACATCCTCCTAGCTTTTACCTTTACTCGCTTTTACTATCATCCTTGCCACGGGAAGTGTGGCGTAGTTCAAAGAAGCTTGTGGTATTTTGATTGTTGTACAACGAGATCCTCAAGTATTGACTTTACTATATGGGTATGGTTGTGCTATCTATGACACCGGTCAATGTAGACCGAAATTTTCAAGTGTTGTATTCATGTGTTATGAGGATATACGCATGATTGCGGTGGTATACATAGTGAACAATGATCGTTGCTATTACGAGTACTCATGGTTGTATTCTTTTATGGTTTTGAAGAAACATGGCACTAAAGAAAGTTAAGACTACATCGGCTACACCGAACATGACACAAGCAGCTATCCAAAATCTTTTTAAGAATAGTATTTCTGAAGCACTAGTGGTTGAAAGAGCCGTTGAGGCTGCTTCTCAGATAGGGACATCTGGGAAGGCTAGTAATGGAACTAATGGAAGAAAGTGTACGTATAAGGACTTCAAAAGTGGTAATCCCATCAAATTCAAAAGGTACTGAAGAAGCCATTGCTATGATTCGTTGGTTTGAGCATACCAAATCTGTATTTCACCTATGCTATTGTCCCGAGGAAGCTAAGGTAAAGTTTGTTGCTAGTACACTCCCTGATGAAGCTATATCATGGTGGAATTCCTACACCGAGCTCATTAGAAAGGATAATGCATACAAGCATACATGGGATGAATTCAAGAATTTGTTGACGAAGAAGTTTCGTCCACGCACGGAAGTGAAGAAGTTGGAGGTCGAGTTTTAGGAACTAGTGACATTGGGTAACGACATTGAGACATACCTCAGAAGATTTTAAGAGTTGGCTGCTTTATGCCCGTCTATGGTTCCTAATAATGAGAAGTAGTTGGAAAACTTCATTAGTGGTTTACCTAAAAACATCTGTGGAGATGTGATCTCTTCTGACCCGCAAACATGTGATGAGGCAAACAGGATGGCTCAGAAACTGATGGCACAGGTTCTAAGGAAAGGAATTCCTGCCTTATATCATAAACCGTATTTCGAGCCCTTAGGGTCGTATCTATCCATTGTAATTTTCCGTTGGTACGTTGACCTGACCTAGTTGTATAAGCACTCTTCTATCCAATGTAATAACTATCTTTTGCTATTTCCCCGATACTCACAACCTTGGGTTATTCCATTTCTATTTCAATTGCTCCATTTTCAATCGTTCCACAACAACATATCACTATCCTATTAGGGATTAAACTGATTTCACTCTTGGCAGATTAGTAGACTATTACCATTTCGAAAGATTCATCCATGTATCCAATGAACCATTCAACAAATATAATGCAAGTTATTTTACTACCCTACGGGAGAATTGTTTTTCAGAATTTTCAAAATAAGCCATTTTGTACCACCCTATAAATGGATTTTCTGTCATTTTATCAAGTATTTACTACCGCTACGCGAGACAATTTTCATGTTACTTTCAAAGGAAATATCTAGAAAACCATTTATCAAAACAACACGTTGAACACCATCTAAAACTTTTGGGAAAAAAGTAATACCGTTTCAATTTAACCAAGCAACGCATCGTTGGTCCTCAATTATACATAGCCTGATCACCTATGTATAATTCAGGAGGAATTATGCCGTGAAGAAAATAGTCACATTTTCAGGAATTATTAATAACAATCTTCATTCAAAAGCTTTGTAAACAAATGGAATCTTTCATGAACCCCCTTTTTAACAAACTTCCACCGGATACTTACACCACTCATCACTCACTCAGCCATTAAGTTGAATTTTACCATTGATTTCTCTAGGAGAGACTCTACATTATGAAGGATATTTCATGACATAGAAACGACGAAAGGATAGACGATACCCCTTAGATTTCTAGCAATTCCTTTAAGATATTCCTTTTCTAATTGGATATACACGCTCTACCATCGTTAGCCCGACGAATCCTTAAGAGAACTACCTGAGCACTATAGGATGTATTCAACACCACATAACCAACTTTGAATGGATTAGGATAATCTCTCGATTATTGATAAATTTCATCACCAGCAAAAATAGCCAACACGGGAATATATAAAGGCACCATTTAAGACACCCTATGGCCCAAGTGACCATATACACATGTACATATCGAATTTGGAAAAGTTAAATTCACGGGCCTAGAACTAAACCGGGAAACAACCAAGGGAATTCCACAAGTCAAGAATCAGTTACGAGAAATGAGAAAACAATGGAAGTTAGGTTAATGCATGATGCACATCATCCGGATTTGATATCCTTGAACAATGAACCTCCTAGATTCAAGTGGAAGCACGAGCTATGATTGAAAGCCTTGCCTTGGAAAGGCAGGATACAATTTTTGGGTAACCCGACAGACTGAGCTCTCAGTATTGGACCATTTCAGATTCTAGTTAGAACCGATCAGTTGGCATACAAACCTAAGTTTCCGCCAGAGTTCAGCAACAAATATACTACTCATCTCACCTTTCAGACCTCAAGAAGTACTTTCCTAATAAAACACACAAAGTCGAAGTACTTTATTTATCCAAGTTCTAATAAGATATATCAGGACCTCAAGAGGTTTTATTGGTAGCCGAACATGAAAGTAGAAGTAGCTACTTATGTCAGCAAATGCCATACTTGTGCTAAAGTAAAAGCCGAGTACCAGAAACCAACAGGATTACTTCAGCAACCAGAAATTTCACAATGGAAATAGGAACACGTTACAATGGACTCTGTTACTAAACTCCCCAAGATTTCAGGTGGTTACGATGCTATTTGGGTTATAGTAGATAGTCTCACCAAATCAACCCATTTCATTCCAATCAAAGAGACTCATTCCATGAAGCAGCTTATCAGACTTTGTGACAAGGAAATAGTCTTAAGGCACAGTGCACCAATTTCCATCATTTCCGATAGAGATAATAGCGTACTTCAAACTTCTAACAGTCATTGCAGGATTCTTTTGGGTCTAAGTTAGACATGAGTACTGCGTACCATCCTCAGATCGATGTTCAGAGTGAGAGAATAATCTAAACACTGGAAGATATGCTTAGGGCATGTGTGATCGACTTTAGAAATGGTTGGGCGAACCATTTGCCATTGATCGAGTTTCCTTATAACAACAAGCTTCCTCAATGGATATTCAAGATAAAGCAAGGATATCGATGTAGATCCTTCCTAAGGCCCTACTACCTGTAGAAATTTCGGATAACCCCACTTCCATGTCAAGAACAGCAACATGCCCGAACGGATTCCCCCATCCGCATAGGAAAACGAGACAGGCATTCCTCGACGTATTATCAGCCGATACCTACATTTTTGCCATCATGGTAACAACTTCAATGATGAACCATTTCAGGACTTAAGTAAGGTTGAATACCCATGCCGTTAGTTTTGCCTATTGTCAACCAATGGACGTCATCCAACATCAGAAACCATGGACCGCGAGGTCAAGCTATTGAAGCAGAGTCGAATTCCTATCGTGAAAGTTCGCTGGAATTCTCGAAGAGGACCCGAGTCTACTTGGGAACGAGAAGACCAAATGCGACGCAAGTATCCGCATCTTTTTCCCGAGCCTGCTTCTGAAACCAACAACAATTGAATTCAGGGACTGAATTCCCTTTTGGAGGGGTGACTGTCACAATTCGTAATTTCAGGTCATTTTCCTAACCTCGACAATTTACCATTAATCGTAAACCAAGTTTTCAGAAGACTTTAAATTCACGTAACCAGTTCGGTTTAGCTGTGAATTCATAACATTGTCAGTAAGGACACATCATATAGACTAGAGGAGTCTGCATATCATCAGTATTTTAATTCATGCACGGTTATGCATTATTTAAATTTACGTATGGTTATTTATTTAATTAACGTTACCACTCAGTCAGTATTATTAACAATTATACCCAGTACTCCAGACAATGATCCTAATAAATTTTTATACTAATTTTAATAATATAAAGTTTATATTATTATTTTACCCGGTGTTATTACACCAATTGCTATATTTTTCGTTAAGGGCTTATAACTCCGTCATATTACGAAAAATTAACCCGATAATTATTCCGACACCCGATTCTTGTCAGGAATATATTTTTACAATTTTTGCAACTTCGTCGTATTTTACGTCACTTCGTTGATATTTATTTCAAGACAACTCGGTACCCGATAACACCCGAAGTGTACACCTAAACAACTAACTCATACAATATCTACAAAATATCTTCCAATTGCCCACTTTTTCATCCAAACCCACGCCCCCCTCTTACACATTTGCTTAATTTTTCTTCCATGCCATACTTTCACATTTATTAGCTAGTACATGATTTCTTTTGATTTAATTTCATAAACTACACATAGTAGTTCATTTCACAAGGTGTAAAAGTAAATCCATTCTCTCTTCCTCTCCCATATCCACGGCAGCCACAAGAACCAAGGAAGAAACAATAATTTTTTTTAGTACAAGTGTTATTTTAGTTCATTTCATGATCCTTGTTAAGGTTTTGAAATAAAAACCTCAAGGTTTTCATCCAAATCTCTTCAAATCTCATCATACTTTGTAAGTAACTTCAAGAACACTAATTTTTCATATTTTACTTTCATTTGATTCATATGTTTATGTATTTTCAAGTTATATAAATTATTCATGCAAGTTATTTATGTTTTAGATACCACTTTTGCACATAAACTATCTTAAACACTAGATCCATAAGTTTCATTAATGATTTCATGAAATCCACCAAGGATGGTGATGTTTAGGACCCCATGACACCCTAAGAAGGTGTATGGTAGGATTTGCGAACTTGTGGAGTTGATATGAAGTGATTTGATTAAGTTAGAACCTTGAAAATGGATTTTTAAACAAAATAGAAAAGGGACTGTTTTTAAACGACAGATCTGGAAAACTCAGAAACTTTTGAAATATTTTGGCCTTCATATTCAGAAAGATCTTTCAAAAACGAACCCGTGAGCGCAAGAATCATTAAAATCCGAATTATAACGAAGAAGATATGAATTTTTAAAGTTACGCGACGAAAACTATATTTTCAGAAAAAAATGTGCTGTTGGCCGAATTTTCAGGAGCAAAACGAGTCGTTAGCCGTGATCTAGATGAGCCGAGACATTAAAAATATGTTAGTTCATAATTATACGAACCCGCGGATATATAGAACGTTGAAAACGAGCTTATAACGAACAAAATATGGACTTTTAAAGACTCGACGATATGTATATATTTTGACAGCACCCTTTTTAGTAGAAAATAGAGTGTTAAAAACTAGTATTTTCATAACTTGAAATATTGATAGCCATTTACCAAATCGATCGAGGCGCGGTTGATTCAATGTCAAAAGTAACGATATTGAAATATTGTTATAAGGTTTTTGAGAACGTCAAGTCGGAATACTAATATGTATACAAAGTATATAATTTTCGCGACTAGTTTTACACGGCCAAAATGGTTATATTTTCACAAGTCGTATAAAGTATTATTTTGCGACGAAACTGTTATATTTGACAATATAATACCAAATAAGGATCATTGAGTACCATTTCACTATATATAAACGAGAAATGTTTTATAACTTGACGATATGTCAAAAACGTATATATTGACAATAAATGGTATCTTTAAAAGTATCAAGTGGTATCGTTAACATAAGTATTTGCATGAGTTGAGTTACATCATTGCTTACATAAGTCATATCATTCATAATAGGTCGCGTTTAGAGGCCGAGTTCCATTTTCATCTTACTCATCATTATCATTGTGCTATCATACCAAGTGAGTTTTCATAGCCCCGTTTTTTAATTTATTATTTCATTTCAAATCCCACGGGGGAGAATACATTGCAACCATTTTTATATGCGAGCCCTAGTATCAAATTCCTTGTACATAGATTAAGTTACCTTGTTGCCATATGAAAGTCCCCTATATCATGAACCGTTAATTTACCTGTAAGCGAGAGTGAGTGGATAGATCTATCGAGGGTGACGCCTCCATCCGTGTTGGCTTTGACCAACAACCGATAGCGGATGCATTTCATGTCTTTTTATTAGAGTGCCTGGCAAAACACTCTGAGGGGCACCACAGATTCAGTCATAGTTTCGGGGTCATGAGCTTAAGTCTATTGTACACCATTTTTATGTGACTTATGTCATACACTTTATACTTGTGGCTATCGTATACCTTCATTTTATTAAACCTATGATCTCTCACCAACTTTATGTTGACCGTTTTTAGCAATGTATTTTCAGGTTATTAGCTAGCATGTGGGCATGCATTGGACTAATTTGGAGTCGCGGGGTCGACTTGCATCATTCATCTTTTGCACTTATGTAACCGTTTGATCTGCTATGGTTTGGTTTATAAATTTGCAACATCATTTTGGGACCTTTGTTTTGTAAACTCTGATTTTATTTATGATCAAACGTGTATTTTCAAAACGACACTTTAGGTCGTTCAATATATCCATTGTATGAGACGCCATGAAAGTCACACCAAGGTATTCAATTCCGCTGCCATTAACAGGTAAATTCAGGGTGTGACATGCATTTTCTTAGATAGTTCATAAAGTACATTTGTAAATTACAAAACTAATCATGTTTCCCTTAGTTAGGAATTGTATCTTATAAGACATTATCATGATTTACTAAAAACCTCATGTCAAAATTTTGTAAAAGCTTCTCACTTTTAGGACAAACAATTTCTCATTGTTCATACAAATAAAAATGTTATGTTTAAAACATCATTTGCATAATGTCTCTTGAATGCTAAAGGAAGTACATAACTAATATGTATTTTCGGGTACATTCAATCGAGGCTACATCGAATTAGGAGCGTTTGGGTTATCTCTCGTTTTTGTTACAAAATTACTAAAAAAATTCTTTTTATGCATTAAAAGGAGTCAAGATAACCGCACCTCCACATTGTCCTCATATAGGCACACAATAGAACATCATATCAAAATTCTCATTAGTTTTGACTAAAGTGTGAAATTTTTGTATCTAGGATTAAACATGCCTCCCGCAACCTTCTATGACCACAAAGACACTCTCAACTACATCCCCAAACACCAAAAGACTAAGGGACTCACCCCGGCTCAAGTCAAAATCTTCAAAGCTCTAGAGAAACGCTATTTTCATGAAGGTAGAACCATTGACCCATCCTTTCTAGAAGGCACTAACATTCGTCATGAACTTGCAACCATTTACTTTTATTGTCTCCTAGACATAAACGAACCTATTTGTCCTAGATTTGTCCTAGAGTTCTATGCTAGTGTAATATGATGGACTCATGTCAATACAATTCAAAGTAAACCAACATGACTTCAACATTCCTCTCCATCAATTTGCCGAAGTCCTTGGAATTCCATGTGAAGGTACATGCCTTTAATAGGATAAATGGTCTCTTTCAATCCTTAACTTAATCATTGATCATATGCTTCCATACGACACTCCTCTAGTTGCCAAAAAATCATCCAAGAACATCTTTTCCATCCAAGAACCTCAACCACAAAGACAACCTGTTCGGGTAATGAGGTTAACCGAGATCCATTTGGGATGGAACTCAATGAACTCAAACCCCAATTCAAGAAATGGGAAGAAGTCCTTAGGGCAAATGTCTTGTGCACTATAGGTAATCGCGATCATATCAATGCTTGTCTTAGCAACATGCTTTATAGTTTGTCAACCCACCAACCTTTCAACTTAGCCTACTACATTTCCAAAAGGATGGTCGACATACCTATGCTAGGAAACACCGTTCTTCCCAACGGGATGCTTCTCACCCGTCTCTATAGAGCATTTGCACCCATTCCACCCAATCCTAAAGGGTTTTGTCCTGACTACTCTCTTGTCAATCACATCATGGTTCCATTAAGTGACAAAAGAGTAGCTAAGACTCAAGGGAAACGTCCTCATCCTCCAAGTTCCTCATCATCATCATCAATGAGCGAGGATGATGGTCTCCCCAACTCTAGGCTTCCTCCTCGTGATTACTTTCAACAACTTTCAATCCTTGAAAACCCATCAAAAGAGTTCAAGCAGACAAGAGGAATGTTCAAGTGCATTGGAAGGTTCCTCACCAAGATCAACAAGAAATTGGATAGGCAATAAGAGGTTTTATGAGTGTTTGGTACATTTGCTCCAAAAAAAATGATGTTTGATGATAACTTAAACAATTATGTGAACTAACCTTGTCTTGTAGGTAGATAACATCTTTATTTTATCATTTTTCCATTTTTTTCACAATATTAGTGAAACTATTAGCCCCTGCTTGATCTATACCCATACATGTGTTAATAATTGTTTTGTTGTCATTTACTAATCACATTGAATTAATTACACATGTTTTTAAAAAATTACGGAATTTGAACGGGTTTCGGGGGTCAAAAAATGCTCACTGTTAAGGTTTTTGGACTGGCGATGGGCGGAACCAAAAATTTGGTTCCGCCTTTGTATTTTTGGGGTACTCCCAAAAACATGCCCGCGGATGAAGCAAAACCAAAATATTGGTTACGCCCGTTATGTCGCAAGGTAACTCAATCCTGCAGTTATATATTTTCAAATTTCGCTAAATCCCGCACTATAGATCACTAGTTTTTATTACTAGAACACTTTTTACTGATACTCACTCATATAAGGATCATATTATCTCACTCACACCAATAGGATAGGCATTTCCCACCAAAATTCAAAATTTCTCAAAAACCACTCAAGGAACCTTTCTCTATAAAGGAATAATCCCTTTATTTGGTTCCTTGCCATCCGTGGGGCTCTGAAATTCAAGATTTTGCAATGATTGCAAGACATTAACTGCATATCCTTCTTCTTTCACTCAACTCACCCCCATTGGGTTGACTTTGGTGATTAGACAAGTTTCTCTACCACCTCCAAATCATTAGGAACCACCATTTTTGTATGTATTAACATCAAATCAAAACACACTCTTCCATGAATCTTCAATTCTATAAATTAGCACCTCCAGGATACACATTCCTCACACCTTCACCACCACTTCCTGTAATTTTTTAGCATCCCTTAAGCAAATCAACAATGACAAAATCCACCAACTCATCACCCTCCGCTAGGCGACCAAGAAGAACCGCTAGAATAAGTGTCATACCTTGTTGCTTCGTTAACCTAAACTCATCATCATCAGACTCTTCACCCATTACCATCTCATCACCCATCATAGATGAAAACTTCTTGTCTCTAACTACTCCAAAACCTCCACCAAGATCAACTACCATTTTTACTACTCCACCACCAACTAAAACCCCAATAGCAACCACACCACCTCCCGCTCCATCACAACCACCAACATCATCATCACCTCCAAAATCTCCAAAACTAGAACCCATCAAACTTTTTGCTACACCACCAACTTCTCCGCATCCATTTTTGGAGACTTTGGAAGACTTGCCACCAAGAACATCAAATCCACCTCCTCTACCATCATTTGCAACAATCGAGCGTATCGCTTAAGAATAACCAAGGGCTTCATTCATGCCCAATGAACCCTTTGATAATGAACCATCTCAACCTCAACCTCTACTTTTTCACCCTATTTATAGGGACATCCATGGGCCACTCTATGGAGACCATCCACATCATGAAATCCACAATGATCAACCTCCACCACAACCTCAATCCTTTTTCCCTACTTTTGAGGACATTGATGAGTCTATGTGGATTGACTCTCCAAGCTCACAAGAAATCTGTAATATCCACAATGAAATGAATGGTCTCATCACCTTCAAAAACATGATAGGTTCCCACATTCAAGAAGCTATACATTTACAAGAAGTCTTGTTCTCAAATGCAACCACCATACCACCACCAAACACCTCTCAAGCACATAACACTCAATCAAATCAACCACCACCACCAAATGACAATCAAGTCGTACTACTTCCACCTGGCTTCCCTCGCCATGGTTGTTCCATGTGTGAACGAACCGCGAGGATTAGCGAAAGGACCAACATAATGGTCCATAAACTACAGGATGAAATGAGGTTCTTCCTCCAACACATCCTCGAACATTTAAACGCTCTTTCCCATCCTCCTCCTCAATAGAACAACTAGGATGGATGAAATAATAATATTAGGATTTTTTTAATAGTTTTAGGATTTTATTTTTCTATTTTTCTAGGATCTTTTTTTTCTAAGTTATTTTTCATTTTGCATTTCATTTCCTCATACTCATTTATGTCCCATCATTTTGACCTTTGTCAAAATGAATTTTACTAAATGAATGATGTTCTATTATGTTTTGTGTGTTGGTTTATGTATGGTTGGTTTGGATTATTTATCACTAACCTTTATTTTGTGGCATTCAAAATCCATGTACTTGGCACCCCATCAAGGGGGAGTATTGACCAAGGGGGAGCTAATCAAGCTCGGGCTTGCACTACATTCCGCTACGCTTCTCTTCTTTTTGTTTTGACAAAAAGGGGGAGAAAATATTAAACTTAAACTAACTCACAAATTGGTCACAATTGGTATCTTTATACAACTTAAAAATCAACATGTTGCATAAAAACAAGTTTAATCTATATTTTTAAAAGACTAGCACTTTATTTATCTCATTGCTTAAAAATAAATTTTATGTTTTGTCCTCAACAAAAAGGGGAGATTGTTAATACAAATATCGTCTAAAAAACATTATTTATATTTTACAATCTTTGCTATATTTTGTTAACGACAATTATAAACTTTATTTTAGCAAAACATAAATATAGTTAAGTCTTTTACATATATAGTCACAAGTCTTTCATAAACACAAATTAAACATCACTTAGGTAATATATACATTTTACAAAGTATACTTTCATAAACTAGTTAATCTAAAATGGAAATGTATTTTTACATCATGGCATGCATCATCTTTGAGATCTTTAGAAGATATGATGAATATCTTATTAAGATTGTTACTCAAAGAATCATGGAAAGATATGGTAAATATTTTGGTTAGATTTTATAAATATTTGGATGATTCTCTGTCAGGTCCCCGCGAAACCAAACGACTATACGGACGGAACCCCCATTTTGGTTCTGTCCCATCCATGGTTTGCTGGCATTTGTTGCCTATAAATAGCAAGATACACATTGATGTTTTCTCATCACTTTCATACAAAAAAATAACATACGTTCTCTCATTCATTATTCTCTATATCAAACTCATTCTTATTTCATTTTAGTGAACTTCTTTGTAGCAAGAAGATCAAAGCATTACAAGCTTCAACAAAATGTTGCAAGGCTTGTTTGTTTGTCATTGTGTGAATTGTATTCATTCATACATCATTGTTTGTACCAAACCATCATAAATCTCTGATAGTGATCGGTTAGTAATTTAGTCCTCAAAATACTTAGTGTGACGGTTGTACCCTTGTAAAAGAACTCGACGTCTAGCTTTGTGTCGAAAATATTGTAAGCGACGTGTAAAGGTTTTCTCCGCCGGATAAAGGAGCTTGTTGACTAGTGAAGAAAACTCTCGAGTTGGATACTCGGGGAGTGGAGTAGGGCAAGGAAAAAGAGTCCTTGTAGACCGAACCACTATAAACACTCATTTTGTGTTTTGATCGTTTCTTTCTTGCACTATACTTATTTGTTATTTTTTTTGCATACATTAAGTCATTTCATACAAACATAACAAAGAAAAAGAAATTAAAAATGGTAAAACTATTCAACCCCCTTCTAGTTTTCCACAAAGTAGTTAATGGAGATAGAAATCAGAGAGTGGTTAAGAGGAAAGTCAGAAAATTTCCTAAAAACTATAAGAAATGAAAATTTGATTTTAGAGCATTTTAGGGATAAAATGGGTAAAATGATTTTGTGAAAAATAAGATTAATATGGGGATAAGTGGATTAAGATGAGAGGAAGAAGGTGTAAGCACCAGAGTGGAAAGATGATGATTGTTTAAGAAATGATAAATCATAAACATCTTAGAAGAGTCCTAAGACATCCATAAAAAGGTATAGGAACTACTGAGAATAAGGATAGTTCAATTGTGTTTAATAAGGTATGAGCAACTAATCTAATGAGGTCTGGAAGGTGATATAGAGGTAGAAAAGTAAGAAATGTATCTTTGTTCAACTGGTTCCTCCGGAACCGTTCAAGAAGGGATCCGGCATCTGAGAACTAAATTTACACAGAAGGCTCGCAAAGGTAACTCACACCTATCAAAACTCAAAAATAAGTTTTCATAATAGCAAGTGTTGAAAGAGATGGTCTAAATTAGAAAATCGTTTGCACTAACAATGGCGTACAAGGTATGTTTCAAGAGGGAAGAGGATATATGATGGTGTTCTAGTCAATAGAGTTGTGACGTGCTAGTTTAGGACAATCCTAGGCTTCATTTAAATTCAGATCCAGAAGGTGGAGTTATTGTTTGTGGATATGAAGTAATTGTGTTTAGAAGAGTAAGTGTTGGATTAGATGTTACACCCCATGCCCGCTTAGACCAAAAACTTAAAACTTTTACGTGGAAATGCTTGACCTTTCACGGATATTTTGTTACTCTTTTGACCATTGACAAAAATCTATAAACATTAAGACCTTAAGACTATTTTTAAATGAAACTAGACTCAATTACCTTCGAAACGCCGGGTGGCGCGACCCGTAACGACTTACGGATTAAAAGATATGATTTTTCAAAGATTACCAAAAACTGTCAAAAAATCGCCCAACCGATCGGCATGCCCCCGCATCCGATCGGCAGAGCTCTCCATCCGATCGGATGGAGGCTTGCTGATCTACCAAAATCACTTTCGAGTCCTGAACTTGAAAACCCGGTCTCGATATTTTACCAAACCTTCCAGATTCACTTAGTATATCAATGGGCTCATTTTCGTATAAAAACATTCACCGTTTGACCCTCGGAATAGTACTTTACAAGATGACGGGTTTTACACTAAAACCCATTTTGACCCATTTCATGACATATGACCCTTACGACTTCCCCAACACATCAAACTTACCCAAAACCATTAACATAACATATTAAATCTATTTCATAACCCAATGACCCGTTCACAACCCAAAATGGGTTAAAACACTGTTATGCCAAACACCCCTTTAATTTTGACTATAACACACTAAACACACTTTGACACACCATTTGACCACCCAAGCATTGCAACGACCTTGACACACATTATACAACTCATAGGAAGACTCTTGGGGGTACAACCTTGACTCGAGCTCGGTATTCTACCTAGCTCCTAATGCTTACTATCTTCCAACCCGCTTCCAAATCCTTAAGCTATAATCCAAGCCTTACTCCTTATTCCAAGCCATAGTATCAACATACGAACCTACAAAACGTTGAAACACTAAAACGTAAGCTTTCGCTTAATAAGTTACTAGATTAACATTTGATTAACACGTTAATCCACATATATGCATTACAACACTTAACCACTTAACACATAAGGCCATAATCACATTAACACATAAACATCACAAAACATACCTTAACAATTCCTTAATTATGCTCCAACACTTGAGACGACTAACTAAGCATGTCTCCTATCAATTCCATATTCACTAATCCAAGACTATCAACTATAACGTTCATACACATAATCACATAATATGCAAACGACCGTATTAAACACATATTAACCGAGTTACTTACCTTAGCTTCCAAAGCTAAGCTACAATCATAATACCACAATCATCATCATGTTCATCATCATCACCATCATCACCAACATCATCACCATCATCATCCTAGTTTAACATCATCATAAACACTTAAAACACATAACATAATAACTATAATAATGGTTTATACAACTATCAACTTACTTCTAACCATCTCTAATCATCATATAATCATGTATTGATTACATGATCATCAATCCCATCATTTACTAACTTAATCCCATTATCAACACATCACATAATCATCATTACCTCTTAATTATACTTAAAACATCATTTACCCATTTTCCCCAAATTGGGTACATAAACCCTAACTCTTGAATTAACCAATTAAACACTAATTAGAGGTTACTTACTTGCAAGGATCATGGCTAAGCATCTTACTCGTGGATTGGAATATATAAACATCATCTCCACTTCATCCTCAAGCTCCATTCTCCCTCTCTTTTTCTCTTCTAAACATCGGACCTCAACACACCCTAAAATAATTATAAAAATGTCTAGAATCTCCTAGTTTATACTAGATAGATTGCTTCTTTGGCTAAATGACATAACTAGTCCCTTAAGTCCCCTTTTTTCCTACTTTGGCCACAACCAACTCATAACACATTTAGTCCTTGGCAACTTAGGTCCTTGAAATCTATTTTCTTTATAAATGTGACAAAACATATCTATATAGCCCTATTATACATACTTTGACTATCAGGTTTGACCGCTACACAACTTTCGTTGACTAACCAATCACATTAAGCCTTATTCAACTCATCTAGAGTGGGGTCTAGTTGTATACGGGAAACGGGTCTAACAATTCTACCCCCCTTATTTAGATTTCGTCCCCGAAATCTATCCTCTATTACTAACAAAACTTACTCACATAATACACATCATTCCTAGCACTTTTGATTCTCAGTTTATTTGGTTGCAACGATCTAAGTGATCTTGCGACTCTATGCATACAATAACACATCACATGGCCTTAATCCACATTACTTCCCGCTTACTTCTATAACCATATAACTCTTACTTGGCTAATACTTTCACCTTCTATCAACACCACTTAACCATTTCTTTTACGTTCTCTTTCAACACCTCGTTTCTTCTACTTACATTTATATATTATTCTCGTTTAATATTATAAATCTTATAGGAATATTCCATACTTTGACTTTATAACGTCATACTTTTACATTGCCGTCACATTACCCATGCCACTTATCATCAATTATTTCCATTACTCACATTTTGTACCCCGCCACAATTGCATATTATAACCCTTTTTAAGCATCATTACAATTCTTTAATTCCTACAACTTATACTTAACACTCAAACATAGGTTTCTCATAAGTCTCACTAAAAGACGTATTCTAATTTTAACCCTCCTATCTTATTCCTTATAATTTCTAACTAATTTTAGACTTCCGCTTTCTACTTCCCTAGCCCTACTCGTGCCATGTCGGAAACACATAAGCCCACTCATTCATACTTTCTCATTTACATGGAAAGGCGTCCCAATCGATGTAAATCAAGAAACATGATTTCATGGTTACATATTCCCAACACAAAACAAGTACTCCTAATTCCTAGTTTAACTTTTATTCTCTCATCTTTTTTTTTTTATACTTCACATTTCCTTTTTAGACTTGGATCAATATCATTAACACATTCATTGTGGGGATATTTTTATCGCCAAGGATGAAGGCAACCCCATTTGCCGATGAAGGCAATATGTTTTATCCCGAAGGATCCTTTAACATTCATTAGCTCGGTCATCCCGAAGGATACCATCTTTAACGTTCATCCCGAAGGATCATTAACATTCACACTTTATCACTTTAACAATAGGTCCAAGTCATAAGCACCTCACACACATTATTACATCCATTTATTTTAGTGAACGCCAGCGCATAGAGCATATGAGCCTGCTTATTATAATTACACATTTCTACGTGTTTTCACTCTTCATTCTAAATCCGCTTTAATCATTTTCACATCCTTACTTTACTCCTTAGCCTATCCGACTTTCTCCGCATTTAAACCTTACATAGGTTAATTTCATTCCTTCGTTAGCACCATTCATTCTTTTGCATATTTTAAGTTATTAACACATTCTTATCATATTTAATTTTTTCATCACATACTTTCGTTCCTACTTGCACCCTTAACTCATCACATTCTCTTTCTCGTACCTTGTCTTACTTCTTTTACCTTTCACGTTTTATTTACCAACACTTTCGTTTTAATAATCACCGCTAATGGGGCACCTTAGTTGTGATAATAATAGTTTCAGGTCATTACCTTGACTTCATACCTACTCATATCATTCTCACTTACATTCTTAACCTTTCGCATTCTTATTCTCATACCTTAACTCATCTCATTACTTATCTATGCATTTAGAGCAATGCCGATCTTGGTCATCATTTACATATCATTTTACTTTAATCTCATTCTATAACCTTTATTTTATTAGACATTTATCAATCAATACATCAAGTCATTCTCACTTTCATTACCTATCACCATAACATTGTTATCATTTCTATACATTCATGTACATACTCAATCCTCCTACCTACTCATCTCATTCTCATTTACGTTCTTAACTTATCGCATTTAACTTTTAGCATTCAAACTTTTTCGTTTAATTTCCATCCTTTATATACCAACACCCTTAATCACAACTTCACATTCAAACTTAAACCTCAAGTACTTTACCCTACCGTTATCCCGCCTTTATACCACTTTAGCATTAGTCTTTAGTCACTAAATATAATGAGACCATATGTTGGTCACATTTCATGCCATCATTCCCTAACCTCATTCTTTAATCTTCAAGTCATTAAACACTTAATCATTGATTCGCTAGTTTCATCCTGCCTTTTCACGCTATACGTTAGTACGCTTAATATCATTACGTTCCACTTTTAAAACGTTAGTACTTTAATTTACTTACTAGCCCATCTCTAATACCACTTACCTTGTCTATTCACATCTTGCTATCTTTATACTCCTATAACGTACAATCTTACATCAAATTCAATTACGTTGTCCTCATCGCTTACACACATCTGGCCTGCCACAGGGTTACATCACATACACATTCTTATCATAAAACATATGCGTCGCTTATCGCCTTAAGTCATATAAAGCATATTACCTAAATCATCTATAACTTAAACATATACTTAGAAAACCTTTAAATTTCATGAACCTATTATTCAAATTATATAATCAAACATCTTTAATCCGACATAACTTATTTCTTACATTCTTCAAACCATCAACTACATGTCACCACTAATTAATAGCATCTAACTTACAAGTTTCGTTAATTATTCATCATTTGTGCTTTTGTCAAACTAATAATTTTCCGTTTTTCCCTCTCCTTGCCTAACGCACTTTCAATCACTCGCCTATCACCTTTCATTACTTTGACAAAATCAATATGATATTTTTCGATTTCATACTTTCATATTCATATATCATATTTCACCTTAATTATCCCATTACATTTATCGTTTTCTTGTCAACCCCAGGTTAACCTCTTTTTTTTTTTTTTTTTTTGCCGGTACGTCATTTTAATGTTACCTATTTTTAATCCTAATGACTCATGTAATTTGGATTCCCTCGCGTTACACTTCTTCTATACTTCATGTTATAACACGCATTCATAAATCACTTTGCATACGACAAAAATAACGCCTTATAAATAAACATCAAGCACATTAGTACATTTTTAATCTCATATATACGTAAGGTCTACGTTTCACATTCTTCCCGTAGAAGATAAACATTACTAACCACTTATACTCCATTAGTCTATAATTAATTTAAAATTTAAAACATTTAAACATGTCTATGTCATACCATTTGTCTATTATCATATAGGTAATTACTACTTCATTTTACCAATCTATACATTATCTAGTTCATGTATCATTTATTACTTACACATTTCTAAAATATTTTACAATTACACAATTTAACAATATGCTTTACTTAAGCATCTAAATCCTCACCATACACACATCCTCATATATCTTGAACATTCACATAAGAACAAATCTTACTCAATTCTATAACCCTCACTAGGTCATTATTCATTCAAGCATAATACATAATAATAAACACATTTTAATAACTTCGCCTACGACTCATGACTTTAAGACATCAAACCGCTTTAATAAAACTTTATTCTATGCAAGAAGCATCATACACTTACATGCCACCTATCATAATATAATCCACCGTAGTATTATATCACATATATGTTAACACCATAAAACACATATAGCGCCCTTTAACTTCAATGAGTATAACATATCATACATTCCATCCCATAATTTAAACAAAGTATAACTCGCGTCTAACTCGTTATTTCTACAACCACTAAATTCACATCACATTTTTCACATTACACCGTAGCTATATCCTAATCCCATTATTACTATAAGCACTTCTACATCCTACCATTAAGGCATCTATTTTTCCGCTTTACTTAAACTTATATTCAACGCATCTACGAGTGGTTTAAGTCTAGAAAACCTAAAGTGGAAACCTAATTCACTTAAACCGAAGCTCTGATACCAAGTTGTTACACCCCGTGCCCACTTAGACCAAAAATTAAAAACTTTTACGCAGAAACGCTTGACCTTTCACGGATATTCTGTTACTCTTTCTATCATTGACAAAAATATATAAACATTCAAACCTTAAGACTATTTTCAAATGAAACTAGACTCAATTACCTTCGAAACGCCGGGTGGCGCGACCCGTAACGACTTACGGATTAAAAGAAATGATTTTTCAAAGATTACCAAAAACTGTCAAAAAACCGCCCAACCGATCGGCATGCCCCCGCATCCGATTCGGATGGGCTGCATCCGATTGGCAGAGCCCTCCATCCGATCGGATGGAGGCTTGCTGATCTACCAAAATCACATTATACAACTCATAAGAAGACTCTCGGGGGTACAACCTTGACTCGAGCTCGGTATTCTACCTAGCTCCTAATGCTTACTATCTTCCAACCCGCTTCCAAATCCTTAAGCTATAATCCAAGCCTTACTCCTTATTCCAAGCCATAGTATCAACATACGAACCTACAAAACGTTGAAACACTAAAACGTAAGCTTTCGCTTAGTAAGTAACTAGATTAACATTTGATTAACACGTTAATCCACATATATGCATTACAACACTTAACCACTTAACCCATAAGGCCATAATCACATTAACACATAAACATCACAAAACATACCTTAACCATTCCTTAATCATGCTCCAACACTTGAGACGACTAACTAAGCATGTCTCCTATAAATTCCATACTCACTAATCCAAGACTATCAACTATAACGTTCATACACATAATCACATAATATGCAAACGACCGTATTAAACACATATTAACCGAGTTACTTACCTTAGCTTCCAAAGCTAAGCTACAATCATAATACCACCATCATCATCATGTTCATCATCATCACCATCATCACCAACATCATCACCATCATCATCCTAGTTTAACATCATCATAAACACTTAAAACACATAACATAATAACTATAACAATGGTTTATACAACCATCAACTTACTTCTAACCATCTCTAATCATGATATAATCATGTATTGATTACATGATCATCAATCCCATCATTTACTAACTTAATCCCATTATCAACACATCACATAATCATCATTACCTCTTAATTATACTTAAAACACCATTTACCCATTTTCCCCAAATTGGGTACATAAACCCTAACTCTTGAATTAACCAATTAAATACTAATTAGAGGTTACTTACTTGCAAGGATCATGGCTAAGCCTCTTACTCGTGGATTGGAACATATAAACATCATCTCCACTTCATCCTCAAGCTCCATTCTCCCTCTCTTTTTCTCTTCTAAACACCGGACCTCAACACACCCTAAAATAATTATAAAAATGTCTAGAATCTCCTAGTTTTTACTAGATAGATTGCATCTTTTCTTAATGACATAACTAGTCCCTTAAGTCCCCTTTTTCCGTACTTTGGCCACAACCAACTCATAACACATCTAGTCATTGGCAACTTAGGTCCTTGAAATCTATTTTCTTTATAAATGTGACACAACATATCTATATAGCCCTATTATACATACTTTGACTATCGGGTTTGACCGCTACACAACTTCCGTTGACTGACCAATCACATTAAGCCTTATTCAACTCATCTAGAGTGGGGTCTAGTTGTATACGGGAAACGGGTCTAACATTAAAGAGGCTTGAAACAAGTACGGTTTAGTTGGTTTTAGCTATGAGATGTTTACCTATGTGTTTAGAAGAGTAAGAGACACATGTATATGTGTTCTTAAAAGATAATTATGTGAATGAATTTCCCTCCCCCATAATTGGTGGACATCCAACATAATGAGTTTAACAAAGGATAAAGAATATAAGGAATTAGATTGTTTAGAAGGTTGTTTCGGTTTAATGAAGGCGATGAGCTAAGTATAGTCATTACGGATGGTGATTAGCATACAATGAACTTCATCCTTGAATTCATGTATCTCTTCTCGATCAAAGTAAGATAATTGCTTGATGAGACAAATGGTTGTGACTAACAAAAGAAAAATCAATTTTACTACTTGTTTGATTAGTAATCCTAAGACAACGCAAAGTATTGCCATTGTAAACTTACTTTAGGAGCATAAGAGTAGAGATTTTTCAAGTGAGAGAATGAATATGAGACTATTACTAGCGGTGCTCAATTAAGGCTAAACACGACCATTTTTACGGGTGATTCCACATACCCAACTTCTCTCAGGAAGCAATTCAACCGCTAGGTCAAATTGAGTTTCTAGTGTAATAAGTTCTCCAATATTCATTCTCAAGTTAGGAAAATTTATATTCCAACAATGGCCTATCGAAGAGTAACAATGATGATACTTTGCTTTGTTATATTAATATTATGCCTTAAGAAAATGTATAACAACTAAGGTGACAAGGATGTTATGTTAAAAGGTTTATAAATTGGTGTGATGATTTTTAGAGTTAAAGACGGAAGCAAACAATATGTTTTAATATAGAGTATGGGATGTGGAGTTCAAATTATGTTGCTGGGAAGCTTGAGTTTGGATTTTCGGATATGACCAATTATATTTACGTTGCAAAATAATTTACTTGAGTATTTTTGATAAAGCAATCAAGTTGTCAATCCTACTATGAAGCTTGGAATGCGATTATAGAGAAGAAGACAGGAAAGTACATCATCATCACAAGTATGGGTTATGATCTGATGTACATTCTTGTCGTTTCAGAAAACAACACAAGAAAAGATGAAATCAAGAAATCAACTAACATATAAGCACATAGTATACTTATGTTACACAAATAACAAACTCAACAAGAAGTCATATAGCATATTACATGTTTTAAACATTATTCAACTAATATAACTTATCCAAGCATTTAAGAAAATGACATTTTCAACACAACTGGATGTTATCCCAAACACTCCTTCAAAATGCACATTCATTGTCAAACAAGCAAATGAATAGCAAGGTAAGGAAGCCACATATGTTACACAAACAAACAAGCACAAAACTATTTGAGATAAGCATATGATCAAGTAATGCAAGGTAAAACAATTAATCATTTAGCATAGCATACGAAAGTTCCTTTCATCGCTTTGTGTTAAATATAAACATGTATACCAAGCTTGATTAGTTTTCCTTTATATTTATGAATATGTCCAAAACCTTAGTTTCAAAAGAAAGCACACTAATATTCAAAGATGAAGACATCCGTCTCCAATTAGACCAAAAGTTTGTGCAAATGTTATGACCGAAAAATGACTTTCTATTATAAAATAAAGATTCTGTAAATTTTTGTTTTGAATCAGTTTATGAAATTATTTTTATTTGAAAGTAGACTCTAATACCTTTAAAATGATAGGTGGCACGACTTCTTCGGACTTACGGTTAATTAGTTATGAATTTTTGAAGTTTATCAAAAACTGTCATCTGTGCAGACGGATCCGCCGGATCCCTTGCAAAAGGGATCCACCCTTTGATAACAAAGGGATCCACGGATCTGACACAGATTCACCAAAACACATATTTTGACCCGACGAAAAGGTTTAACCTTTGTAGACTTTTTAGTGAACTTATATTACCCATTTTAATCTTTATTCAAGCCTGAATAACAAGATATCTAACAACAAAAACTTCAAAGAAAAAAAATCAACAAAACATTTTCCATATTATGCTTGACTTAATCGAAAATTTGATACAAGGACCTTACTCGGTTTTCAAAAATCATTTGTTTTAAAAAAAGAGTCAACCTGTCTCTGATACGAATTGTGGATATGATATGGAAACGGTAGAGGGGGGTGAATACGTTTTCGTTTCAAACTTAAAAACTTTTGTATCAAATATAGTATAAATCAAGTTTCACCATTATTAGTCCGGTTTATATTTCTTTTCTAAAAACACCCTTACGACAAATTGCCGATCAAGCTTGACGTAATATGTAAAGTGTCAACACAAAGACAATCAACAATATAAAGCAAGAATAAAAGTAAAGCGATAAGTAAGAAGGATACGCAAACCAACACGAGGATTTATAGTGGTTCGGTCACGAAGCTCCTCTTCGCCCTACTCCACTCCCCGAGTATCCAACTCGAGAGTTACTTCACTAGATCAACAAGCTCCATTCTCGGCGGAGAAACCTTACACAACATAGATTACATTTTATCCGGTACAAAGCTAAATACTGGGTCCTTAACACGGCGGACCAAACCAACATGACGTCGCCTACACTTTATCTGGTACACGCCTAGATAGCGAGCTCTTCCACAAGGTAGAGCCAAACCTTCTCCACCTACACTTTATCCGGTACAAGGCTGGATACCAGGTTTCATTACAAAGGAGGAACAACTACCCGATCAACACAACACATCATGAGGGACCAACGCCCTACTATACCAATCTACACAACACATCTATGACACCCGTTATGTTTTGTGGCCCAACATAACAAACCTTGTGTTTTATGGTACAAACACATAAACCATCTAATCTAGTTAAAGATACAAGAAGAAGATACAAGAGAAGATCCAAGACAATGTGTCTAATGGATATGAATGACTAAACTAAATGAACTTCCTTTAATAGAAAGCCTTCAATGAAGATCACAAGTTCCCTAGGCTTGTTATGATAGATGTATGTATGGTTGTGGTGGATGAGGATGCAAGATCTCTAAGCTTGCTTTAGAAAATCACTTCAGTAGGTAAGGATGCAAGATCTTAAGGCTTGCTTTGGAGGATCACTTCGGGAGTATGCTTACAACAAAATGAGAGTTAGAAGCATTATGATCATATGAGAAAGAAGATGTTTTACATGTTTTCCTACCGATCTAAATGTGTTAGAAATGGTAGAGTGAAAGTGTGTGAAAGGTGTTGTTAAATGATGAGAAATGATTTGCTATTTATAGGCAAAAAAAGAAGTTGTTTACTATTCACCCAGATCCCTTTGAAAGGGATCCGGCCCTTGTAAACCAAGGGATCCGCGAGGGATCCGGCGACGCTCCTCTTTATTTGGGTCATGGGTCATGGGTAATGGGTCATGGGTTATGGGTTATGGTCCATGGGTCATGTGATGTCATGCATGATGTCAAAGATATCTTGGGTCATGGGTTATGGACTTTGGGTTATGAACTTTGGGTCATGGGTCATGGGTTTTACCCATTGTGATGCTATGCATGATGTAATGCACATTAATGCACATGGGTCATGGGTCATGGGTCATGGGTTTTGGGTTATGGATAGTCCAAGCTATTTTACTAGTATATTACATTTAACTAGTTGATTCTAAATAATGTATTTTATGAAAATGTAAGTAATAAATATTACTTATAAGTGTTTCATAAAAATGGTTTTGGTTTTATATAAACTATTTTACTAGATGTGTTTAATGGTTTATTTGGGTTTTGATCATAACGCAACATAACAAACATGTACGAACCTGTGTTGTTACATACAAGGACTTGAGTCGTCAAGAGATGTTGAATTTATGTTGAGACAAAATATGATTACGAGTAACTTGTACATTTTACGTTATGTATTACAAGTTACATGGTTTGTCATCAATCAAAACAAACGAGACTGTATAGATTAAATATCGTAATATTTGCACTAACAAAATGTATTTTCATTTGGTATAATTTTAATCAAATATTATATAATACAGACAAAAATATTTAAAGTCAATGTTCAATTCAAAAAGTTAAATTGGATTTTATATTTTGGGACGGAAGGAGTAATAACAAATTAGTCTCATTATCACTTTTATAAATGCCAAAAACACCTCTTAGAGTTTAATATAGTAACAAATTAGTCCTCACATCAATTCACTTTATATTTTAACACCCTTTAATATTAATATTATAGCAAATAAACTCCCAAACATATAAGCTCTAAATTTTTACTCTTTTACATCATTTTTATTATAATTGTTACTTTTGATAGGAAGGACATTTATCACTAAAGCTTATTTCATAGCTACAAAACGAATGTTTTTACAATAGTCGTAACGAGTGGGCAAAAATACCTCGTTTATATAACATATAGGAACCAAAAAAAGTTTAATTACAAGGATATAACAACTAAAAGTAGAAATTTGTTAACACCTTAATGTCATATTTTTTGTTGACAAGGTTCTTTAAGTAAAATGGAACAAAATTTAAGAGGGAATTATGCCACACTTTTTCATCATAGGTGGGAAAAGAAAATTGATTGAGATAACTATCTTATATGACTGTTTTTATGTTTAATAAGGTACACTGTGACATGTGATCACATCAAAGTTAAACAAAAGTGAAGAAAAGAATGACTTACACATATACTAAATTACTAAATATTTAGGTGTATAATTAGTTTTATAAAGTAGTCATATGGAAATGGTTAAGAATGACTTCCACGAAACAATCGTTTTGAATGAATATAGTATCACATGTTTTTTCCTTTTAGTATATGCATTTGATCACATGGGCTCTCTTTGAGCTCCCTTTTTATCCTCTTTACTTTTCATTAATTGGGCTTGTTTTAATACAATGTTTGCTTTTCCAATAAAAACTGTTAAGAGTGTTGATCACATGTTTAATAGCTCTACTATCATGTGTTTCAAACTCGTACATTTTCCAAAAGAAAACGAGATGGCCTATAGTATAACAACTAACAAGGCTGCTTTTAGTACATTTTAAATTTATTCAACATGAACTGAATTGCCATTTAATAGTTACTAGCATTGTCCTCGCACGATACGGCAGCGGGTATCATGTAATTTAATTTTTTCGGTTAATAATTTATTTCATTTGTACGTTTTTTTGCAATAGTTTTACTAATTAGTTTGTTCGTTTAAGGACAATAAGCAATGGAAAAAGTTTGGTGAAACTTTGTTTGGTTTGTATTACTTTATTTGTTTGTTTTTTGTGTTTAGTAGTTTGTTTGGTTTGTACAATGTGTTTTTTTAATTGTATTTTCATTAAAAGATAATTTTTAAAGTATCATTAATTAGTAGCTTGCATGACTTGTACTATATATTTTAATACTTGTATTTATCATTAAACGAGTATTTTAAAAATGTATATTAATTATGCATTAATAAATTATAAACATTGCATTAATACTTGTATTGCTAAAAATTAAAATTTTGAGATATTTAATTTTAAAAAATTGTGTTTAATTTAGTTGTACATTTAGCTTTTATACTTGTATTAATGAATTTTAAGACTTGGTGTATTTAATGCCCAAGAAGGGCATAAAGATATTTTTGGGCATTTAACGCCTTAAATTCAGCATTACAAGTAAATTAAACACAACTTTGAAACATTAAATACCTCAAAAACTTAAATTTCAATATTACATATTATAAAACTATGTTTACAACCATTTAATGCACAAATACATTAATTCAAAACATATAATTAATACTCTTATTAAAACACCATTCACTCAAAAATACAATTTTATTAACACATGGTACAATCTAAGAAACCTACTAATCTAAACTACTTATAAAGCATTTAGCACCTTTCATCCTATTAATTATTTTAAGTTTTCTTAAAATAGATTTTTAAGCAAATACAAGTAAAAAAACATAATAAGTAGTTGAAGCGCAAATAAAAATAAAAAAAATATTGTTCAACACATACAATTAATACACAATTTAATTCAACCCTTCATCATTTCAACCCAAAACAAAATAACATTTGTTCACTGAAAAATTAAGTCACAGGGTACCCGCCACTGAATCGCGTGGGTACCCTGCTACTCTGCTAGTGGTTTATATATCGCTTTGAATGCGGAGTTTGATACAGAGCTCTTCCCTCAGTGTTTGATGGCTGGTGACGGTAAGAGATGGGTCATCGGCCATGGTTTTCGCAAGGCCTTCCTGAAGTTTAAAGAGTGCTTGGAGTTAAAGACCAGGCTAGGGGAATGCATATCCGAGGCTCTTGCAGAGGGGTTGCGTCAGGGGTTAGAAGCCGGGGTTGTTCTTGGGTCCAAGGGAGTTAAACTTGAGGATGTGACGGCTTACAATCCTGAGGCTCAAAAGTGTTATAAGGACGCGAGAGTGCGGTTGGCAAATGTGCCCTTTCCGCTGTTGGACACTCTTGAAACTTGCAAGGATGCTCCCTTAGAGTTTTTGATGTCCCAGTTGGTCTTGGAAGAGGAGCGTGCTCCGGGGTCTTCGGAGTTTACCTTTAGACCTCCGGTCGCGGAAGAGCGCATTCTTCCGGAGTCTGTGCTTAAGTCTGTTACCGCTCGTCCCAAGGCCATTGCTGCGTACAAGGAAATATGGGACATAGTTTGATTATAGTGACAAAAGTCTTGTCGTCTCGACTCCCGCTCCTGCCACTTCTGGGCCTTCCTCCATTGTTTCTCCTGCAGCTTCTCAGCCTCGGACCATCACTACTCCTTCAGGGCCAGTGACTGCTCCTACCGGGGATGATAGTGCTCAAAACGATGATATGTTTGATACCTCGGTCCTCGGCAAGATTGACCCTAAGGAGTTTTCTTGAAGCTTGTCTTAGCTGTTTTGGTTTCTTCTGCAATTCTTCAGGTGATATTTTACTATATCTACCTTGCCGCATTTCTGTGAAGCTTTATAGTTGTCTTTGATGATGTAATCCGGATGTATGCATTCGTGGATATTGTAACTGACTTATGAATATAACTTAACCATTTTGCTGTGTTTATACATTGTTGCTTTTAGTATCTTTTTTCTATTTGCCGGGGCTTGGATGTTAGGAATATAAATTGTAACACCCGGTAATTTTCCCAAAACCTTTCTAGCCAATTATTTTAAAACTTTGCATTACTTGAGAACTTATACTTTTTATTGAACTTGTTTGGGCTTGAGAAACGAGAATTATTGCGAGAATCGAGAATATTGTCCCTATTAGTGAACCGGCACAACCTAGAAAGCACGAAACGTATCGTATTTGTCAAAAATATTGATTTTTGAAAGTATTGCAAATTTATATTCGTTTTTATTGGAAAAATTATTTCGTGAACAATGGCGCAAGTTTCGTTAATTTTCGAGTCCGTTTGGTGTGTCAAATGGGTCCCGCGGTGTTTCTATCAAAAGTTTAGCTAACTTGGCACCTGCACCCCTCCGCCCATAATTACTCAACACACCCTCACTTTTATAATTACAATTTTAATCCTTATTCAAACATATATATACCCCTTTTATTAATAAAAATCATTTTACTATTCATTCTCTTCTCTCTCTCTTCTCCCTCTCTACCGCCGGCGTCCCTAAACCTCCGGCCACCTTCATATTTTTCGGCCACCGGAATATTTTCCGGCGAGTCATTTTATTTTCCGAATCAATAGATCGGCTCATTTATTTCATTTCTGGAGTTTTTGAGCCTTCGGCTCCCACCACAACACCACCCACGCGCCACCAACGCCTACTGCCTTCACACCGAGCCATCACCACCCGGCACCCACCCTAGCCACCTCCTCTTCCGGTAAAAACCCCTCACGCGCCATTTATCTTTATTTTTCTTAATTTATTTTGAAACCCTAATTTTTATATTTTATTTAATCCGATTGTAATAATGTGTTTTAATAATAAAAATGGTTCAAAAACATATTATCAAACCCTCGTGTGGAAAACCCCCTCCCCTCCTTCTTCTCGGCGTTGACTCAGTCAACCACCGAGTCAACTCAGTTGACTCGGTGTGGTTATTAATGATATTATTTTCATTTCTTTCTTGGGTTGTTGTTATTATTTGGTTGATACGGAGTTGTTTTGGAGTCCGTTTGTGTTGTTACTATTTCGGCAGCCACACGGCAAAGCCGAGCCGTGACTCACGGCGAGTCACGGCGAGTTGAGGATTATCTAGGATTAGTTGGGCTGTGATGTTGTGCTTGGCTTTGAATTTGTGTTCAGTTTAGAGTGTTTGTGTCGCGGATTTGAATTTGCGTTTCTGGATATAGTAGTGTTTGTGTTGCGGATTTGAGTATGTGTTTGCGAATATGATTGTGTTAGTATTCGGATTTTGTGCTGCGGCTGTGGTTGCTTTTGTGTCGACTGGAAATATTTTGATATAGAGTTAGAGTAGGATAGTGTGAGTAATGTTTGTGTTTGTGTTGGATTTGTTTAGCCGAGAGCCCAATGGCTCGGATTGGGTCGAGCCGTGACTCGTGGCGAGTCACGGCTAAGTTTAATAACTTGTCGTTGTTGTTTATAAATTTACTCTCGTCGTGTCGGTTTCGTTATTTAATTATATTTCGTCGAGTCGTATATATTGTTTGTCGTCGTTTATTATTTACTTACGTTGAGTCGTGGATATTTAGTTAGTCGATATTTATTTTCTAGTTTATTTAATTTAATTGTTGAGTTGTGTTATATATAGATTAGACGTTTGTTATTTATTTGTTTGTTATCGATATGGGATGTTTCGGAATACTTGCAACACATGTGGGATATTTAATAATTATCGATTGGATTTGAGTAATAGTGTAGTGTTGTATCATTGTGGGCAATGATTGGACGTATTGGATTTACGGTGTTAGTTATTTGGACTATTATGGACCCTTTGGTACACGAGACGGAAGGGTACGTTAGACTCATAAGAACTTAACCTAATTGGACCCGAACTATACAAAAAGGTCGATAAAACTAAACAATTAATATTCACGCGAATGATATGTCTAATTATATATATTTTAAAACTTGTAAAATTTGGCGAGAATTGAAATATTCAAATAAGTCGTATGACTTGGAAATGTTTTATAAACGAGCACTTCATGCCGAAATTTCGTAAAAAGTTTTATAAACTTAAACTATTTATGGTTTATTAAATATTCCAAAATCTTTTCAAAACTCTTATGTTTTAACGATTATAACATGTATTTTGGGAAAAACGGGGAAAAGCCGAAACTATCTATCGATGTCTTTTATTTGTTTATTGATTCTTTCTTGATTTCATTCTTTCTTTCATATTCCTTTCTTCTCGTCTTTCATGAGTGTCCGTTCGTATTCGTCGACTTATCATCTCTCTATCTTTCTAGTCTTCCACACGAGACTTGAACGTATCTTTCCTTTCAAACGCCATTGAAACTAAAACCTTCTATACGAGTATTATTTATTAAATCATTTCGAGTATTATTTCTGAGTTATGTCATTTAATTGGTTAGGTTGTGCTGAGGTTCATTTGTTGTGTCGTATGATTGTTTATCTCGTATTCTCTGTGACTAAGGTGTGATTCATTGCCCCACTTTTAATACTCTTAACTGTTTATAAATCCCGTGGGGGAGACTGCATGCTACTTGCTATTTTCTGAGCACAATTGTTTACTTGTATGCTATTTCCTGATTGACGCTATGAATGCTAAGTCCCTTCCTTGCCAAAAGCAAGTCCCTCGATCATGAACCATTAATCACCTGCGGGTGAGCGCGATTGTAGTTTATAGGCCTATAGGATTTGACCATCCCGCCATGTTGATCAAGGGCGGTCAACCTGTGATGTACTATAATTGAATTAACCAGGTATTTGGCAAGATACCTAGGCTTTGGGGGAAAATATTATGATTATGAAATTCCGCGGTTATTGTCGACTTACGCCAGAATTACTGGTGCCAGTTAACGCATTGTGTGTCATGAGCTTAGCAAGAACAATTGATTGATTATATGACGCTTACCCGATATTTGCATTTGTTGCTTATATCTTCCAGACTAAATTTCTTGTGCTCAACTATTATTTTATTAAACCTATGGATTACACTCAACCTTTGTGTTGACTTTTTAAGCATGTTTATCTCAGGTAATTGATTTCTGAAGTGTGCATGAGGAAGGGCTGGAGGTTCCGGATGGCTATCTGTGGGTTGTGTTTTGTTATTTCTATCTAAATTTTCCGCTGCAAACTACTTTATGTTTTCGCTGCAAACTATTTCATTATCCACTGCTAAATGTGTTAAGAGTCTTTTGAAATCTAATGGTTGAACTTTTTATTTGAATGTGGTATTTTATTAAAACGTCTCGTTATGAGATCGTTTATCTATGATTTTGACTCACTACCCCTCGAGTAATACCCCTAACTATGTTCCGTTGCCATATTCCGAGTTGGGGGTGTTACAGAATGGTATCAGAGCCAAGGTTTATAGAGAACGAGGTCATACTCAACTATAAACATTTTTCGTGTGAGTCAAAACGTTTTTTGAAAATGATAGCCATCAGCCTTCCGTGCCGCTTCACCCGTAAGTACTTTATTATTGTATATTTGGATTTTCATTACTATTTCATTTTTATATGAAATCATTTTGGCTAGAAATTTTTATACTTGTCCCGATACTCCATGGAGAGATTTATGATTACATCAGTCCCTACCGGTCAGTTATTAGTTGCACCTTTTGATCACCCCCTTGCACCACCGAGCCCAGAGATGGACCCACACCCTATTGATGTACCTCACCCGGATGATGAGGAAATAGATGATGATAAGGAGATAGGAGACCGTTAGTAGAAACTAGTGATCATTTCATTTTTAGTAGTTTGGTATTGTAGAGGTAGTTTACCTTGTACGTACTGAACTGACTAGTTTCGGTTAGTAGATTTGATAAGAAGCTTGTAGTCGTTTTGCATATCTTGCAAGACTGATGAAGAGCATCGAATCTGCGATGTATTTTGGTGATGTACTATTATGATGTTGAATAGACACTATATTATGATGCGCCCTTGTTATTTACTTTTGTGTTTTGATTCTGTTATATTAATCATATACTTATAATGTTGTACATTGTAATGATTGATAGAATTATGCCTCCTAAGGGAATGTCCCCGGCTGCGATCAGGAAGTTAATCGAAGAAGGCATAGCTGCGGCTGTTGCCGGATTAGCAGGAGCTGGTAGTCAGAATGCTGGACAAGCGAATGTGGAGCAAGTGAATGTTGAGCAAAAAGGAGTACAGCCTATTCTGGAGAAACGTTCATGTACCTACAAACAATTCATGAGCTGCAAGCCCACTACTTTCAGGGGAGCAGAAGGAGCAGTCGGCTTAACACAATGGTTTGAAAAGACGGAATCCGTGTTCTTGTTGAGTAACTGCCCGGAAGACTACAAGGTAAAGTATGCCGCAGGAAGCTTGGTGGAGCATGCTTTGTCCTGGTGGACCGCATATCTTAATGATGTCGGATTGGAGAGAGCTTGCAGTATGCCTTGGGAAGATTTTAAGAGGGAGATGGTGAAAAAGTATTACTCCCGCAGTGATATGAGAAAATTGGATACCGAATTCTACTATTTGGCGGTGAAGGGTCTTGATCTGGCTACCTATGTTCGCCGATTCCAGGAGTTGAAAGTTTTTTGTGCCCATACGGTGCCGGATAATGAGAAGCTGCTTGAGAAGTTTATTGGGGGTTTACCGGCCTGTATTGAAGGGAATGTGACGTCATACAAGTCTCCGACCTTGGACGATACGATCTGTATCGCTGAACGACTAATGGACCAGGCAATCAAGAATGGAACTGCTCAGAAAGGTAACAGCCTTGATCATAAGAGGAAGTGGGATGACTACAGGAGGAACAATCACAACAATCACAACAACCCCAACAACTACCACAACCGCAACAACAACAATCACCCTCACCCTAAACATCACCCCAACAACAACAATAACCAGTATCGTAATAACAACCATCACCACCAACAAAACCGTCGACAGGAGGCTGTCAAAGCTTATGTAGCTGCCCCGGCTCAGGTGGGAAGATATGCTGGGAATCAACCATATTGTGCCAAGTGCAATCAGCATCATTATGGACCTTGCACTGTGAGATGTCAGAAATGCAACAAAGTTGGTCATGCTACTAAGAACTGTAAGGGAAAAGCTGTGGCTATAGGGAGTAATGCACAGCCGATTGTCACTTGCTTTGGGTGTGGAGAACGTGGACATTACAGTAGTCAGTGCCCGAAAAATGCTGGACAGAAGACCGAAGGAGCTCGTGGCAGAGCGTACGTGCTGGGAAATGGAGAGCAGTATCAGGACCCAAATGTCGTTACCGGTACATCTCTACTCAACAACCTTCATGTTAAAGTCTTATTCAATTCTGGTGCTGATATGAGCTTTGTATCCTCTAAGATTTCACCATTACTAAATCTCACCCCTACCACACTAGACACCCACTATAGTATTGAACTAGCTAATGGAAACCTAGTTAATACTTGCACCGTAATCCGTGACTGTACCCTAAATCTCCTAGATCACCTGTTTAGCATCGATCTTATGCCCATAAAACTCGGAAGTTTTGATGTAGTTGTGGGAATGGATTGGTTATGCAAGCATCGGGCCAGCATTATTTGCGGTGAATGGGTTGTTCATATCCCTATTGATGACGAGACTTTGGTGGTCCGCGGAGACCGTAGTAGAACCCGTCTGAACATCATTTCCTGCATTAAGACACTGAAGTATATCGAGAAGGGCTGTCATGCGTTTTTAGCACAAGTGTCCAAGAAAGAGTCTAGAGAGAAGCGACTCGAGGACGTCCCGATCGTGCGTGATTTCCCTGAGGATCTACCTGGACTTCCACCGGCACGACAAGTGGAATTTTCAATTGACTTAGTTCCAGGAGCTGCACCCGTGGCTCGTGCACCGTATCGACTCGCTCCTACCGAAATGCAAGAACTGTCTAATCAATTGCAAGAGTTGTTGGATAAAGGTTTCATTCGACCTAGTTCATCCTCGTGGGGAGCACCGGTGTTGTTCGTAAAGAAGAAATATGGGTCGTTTAGGATGTGTATTTATTATAGTGAATTGAACAAGCTGACCGTGAAGAATCGCTACCCGTTACCGAGGATTGACAATTTGTTTGATCAGCTGCAAGGGTCGGATTACTACTCGAAGATAGATCTGAGGTCAGGTTACCACCAACTTAGAGTCCGGGAAGAGGGTATTCCCAAAACGGCATTCAGGACTCGCTATGGCCACTATGAATTCAAGGTAATGCCATTTGGTTTGACAAACGCACCAGCTGTATCCATGGACCTTATGAACCAAGTGTGTAAACCATACTTGGGCAAGTTTGTCATAGTCTTCATCGATGATATTTTGATTTACTCCAAGACTGAAGAAGAGCACAAGCAACATCTGACGACAATTCTCAAATTACTCAAGGAAGAACAATTGTATGCCAAATTCTCTAAGTGTGAATTTTGGATTCGTAGAGTACAATTTCTTGGCCATGTGATTGACAACAAAGGGTTGCATGTGGATCCCGTGAAAATTGAAGCTATTGAGAATTGGCCAACGCCTTCTAATGCTACAGAGATCCGACAATTTTTGGGATTGGCCGGGTATTACCGAAGATTCATCGAGGGATTCTCCAAGATTGCTAAGCCATTAACTGCATTGACTCAGAATAATAAGAAGTATGAATGAGGAGACGATGAAGAAGAAGCATTCCAGATTCTAAAGCGAAAGCTGTGTAGTGCACCGATTTTGGCGTTGCCAAACGGAGTGGAAGATTTTGTGGTATACTGTGATGTGTCATATCATGGGTTAGGAGCAGTTTTGATGCAGAGAGGGAAAGTCATGGCATATGCTTCCTGACAGCTTAAGACCCATGAGGAGAAGTATACTACACATGATTTAGAGTTGGGTGCAGTAGATTTTGCACTCAAGATATGGAGGCACTACCTATACGAAACGAAGTGTATCGTGTACACCCGATCACAAGAGTCTTCAGCATATCCTAGATCAGAAGGAGCTGAATATGAGACAACGGAGATGGTTAGAAACTCTAAGTGATTACGACTGTGAAATCTAATATCACCCAGGAAAGGCAAACTTTGTGGCTGATACCTTGAGCCGTAAGGAACGGTTGAAACCTCTACGAGTTTGAGCTCTAGTTATGACCATCAATTCGAATCTTCCCGCTCAAATTCTCTGTGCTAAAGAAGAAGCAGTGAAACAAGAAGATCTCCAGAGTGAAAGTCTTGATGGCATGATACAGAAGAAGTTTGAGAGGCGTTCAGACGGAACATTGTGTTTTAAAGGAAGAAGTTGGGTGCCACGTTATGGAGGATTGCGAGACTTGATTATGCATGAGTCTCATAAGTCAAAGTATTCCATTCACCCAGGATCCGACAAAATGTATCATGATCTCAAGGAACTATATTGGTGGCCGAATATGAAAGCTGAAGTTGCTGATTATGTTCGAAGGTGTTTGACGTGCGCAAAAGTTAAGGCCGAACATCAGAAACCGTCTGGTCTTCTACAACAACCTGAGATTCCCGAATGGAAATGGGAACGGATCACGATGGATTTCTTCACGAAACTCCCAAGGACTACAACTGGTTTTGACGCTATATGGGTCATAGTCGATCGATTGACAAAATCAGCACATTTTCTACCAATCAAAGAGAACTACAGCATGGATAAGTTGACAAGGCTTTACGTGAAGGAGATAGTATCAAGACATGAAGCTCCTATATTTATTATCTCCGACAGAGATAGCAGGTTTACTTCAAATTTTTGGCAGTCGCTACAGGATGCTTTTGGTACGAACCTCGATATGAGCACTGCATATCACCCGCAGACAGATGGCCAGAGCGAAAGGACGATTCAGACATTAGAGGATATGTTCCGGTCCTGCGTGATTGATTTTGGAAATGGGTGGGATACCCATTTGCCATTGGTTGAGTTTTCATATAACAACAGCTATCATGCAAGTATTAAGGCTGCACCGTTTGAGGCATTGTATGGCCGGAAATGTCGATCACCTATTTGTTGGGCTGAAGTAAGGGAAGCTCAGCTCATTGGGCCGGATCTTGTTCGAGAGACCACAAAAAAGATTGTGCAGATAAAAGACCAATTGAAGATCGCTCGAGACTGTCAGAAAAGTTACGCAGACGTAAGACGCAAACCACTAGAGTTTCAGGTTGGAGATAGAGTTATGCTAAAAGTCTCACCGTGGAAAGGTGTGATACGATTTGGCAAACTTGGAAAGCTAAACCCAAGGTACATCAGACCGTTCAAGATTCTGAACAGGGTTGGTCCTGTAGCCTATAGACTATAATTGCCCCCTGAGCTCAGTAGGGTACACCCTGTTTTCCACGTGTCTAATTTGAAGAAATGCTTTTTCGATGAGACAGCCGTGATTTCACTTGATGAGATTTAAGTTGATGAGCAACTGAACTTTATTGAAGAGCCGGTAGAGATCATGGAGCGTGAGATCAAACGACTGAAAAAGAACCAAATTCCCCTTGTGAAAGTTCGCTGGAATTCCAAGAGAGGACCCGAATTCACCAGGGAACGCGAGGACCAGTTCAAACGCAAATACCCTCACCTCTTCGAAACCAGGACTGATAAGTTGAACTGAAATCCGGGATGGATTTCCCAATATGATGTATGTGCTGTAACACCCGGTAATTTTCCCAAAACCTTTCTAGCCAAATATTTTAAAACTTTTCATTACCTGAGAACTTAAACTTTTTATTGAACTTGTTTATGCTTGAGAAACGAGAATTATTGCGAGAATCGAGAATATTGTCCCTATTAGTGAACCGGTACAACCTAGAAAGCACGAAACGTATCGTATTTTTCAAAAATATTGATTTTTGAAAGTATTGCAAATTTATACTCGTTTTTATTGGAAAAATTATTTCGTGAACAATGGCGCAAGTTTCGTTAATTTTTGAGTCCGTTTGGTGTGTCAAATAGGTCCCGCGGTGTTTCTATCAAAAGTTTAGCTAACTTGGCACCTGTACCCCTCCACCCATAATTAAACAACACATCCTCACTTTTATAATTACAATTTTAGTCCTTATTCAAACATATATATATAACCCTTTTATTAATAAAAATCATTTTACTATTCATTCTCTTCTCTCTCTATTCTCCCTCTCTACCGCCGGCGTCCCTAAACCTCCGGCCACCTTCATATTTTCCGGCGAGTCATTTTATTTGCCGAATCAATAGATCGGCTCATTTATTTCATTTCTGGAGTTTTTGAGCCTTCGGCTCCCACCACAACACCACCCACGCGCCACCACCGCCTACTGCCTTCACACCGAGCCATAACCACCCACCCTAGCCACCTCCCCTTCCGGTAAAAACCCCTAACGCGCCATTTATCTTTATTTTTCTTAATTTATTTTGAAACCCTAATTTTAATATTTTATTTAATCCGATTGTAATAATGTGTTTTAATAATAAAAATGGTTTAAAAATATATTATCAAACCCTCGTGTGGAAAACCCCCTCCCCTCCTTCTTCTCGGCGTTGACTCAGTCAACCACCAAGTCAACTCGGTTGACTCGGTGTGGTTATTAATGATATTGTTTTCATTTCTTTCTTGGGCTGTTGTTATTATTTGGTTGATATGGAGTTGTTTTGGAGTCCGTTTGAGTTGTTACTCTTTCGGCAGCCACATGGCAAAGCCGAGTCGTGACTCACGGCGAGTCACGGCGAGTTGAGGATTATCTAGGATTAGTTGGGCTGTGATGTTGTGCTTGGCTTTGAATTTGTGTTCAGTTTAGAGTGTTTGTGTCGCGGATTTGAATTTGCGTTTCTGGATATAGTAGTGTTTGTGTTGCGGATTTGAGTATGTGTTTGCGAATATGATTGTGTTAGTATTCGGATTTTGTGCTGCGGCTGTGGTTGCTTTTGTGTCGACTGGAAATATTTTGATATAGAGTTAGAGTAGGATAGTGTGAGTAATGTTTGTGTTTGTGTTGGATTTGTTTAGCCGAGAGCCCAACGGCTCGGATTGGGTCGAGCCGTGACTCGTGGCGAGTCACGGCTAAGTTTAATAACTTGTCGTTGTTGTTTATAAATTTACTCTCGTCGTGTCGGTTTCGTTATTTAATTATATTTCGTCGAGTCATATATATTGTTTGTCGTCGTTTATTATTTATTTACGTTGAGTCGCGGATATTTAGTTAGTCGATATTTATTTTCTAGTTTATTTTATTTAATTGTTGACTTGTGTTATATATAGATTAGACATTTGTTATTTATTTGTTTGTTATCGATATGGGATGTTTCGGAATACTTGCAACGCATGTGGGATATTTAATAATTATCGATTGGATTTGAATAATAGTGTAGTGTTGTATCATTGTGGACAAGGATTGGACGTATTGGATTTACGGTATTAGTTATTTGGACTATTATGGACCCTTTGGTACACGAGACGGAAGGGTACGTTAAACTCATAAGAGCTTAACCAACCTGGACCCGAACTATACAAAAAGGTCGATAAAACTAAACAAATAATATTCACGCGAATGATATGTCCAATTATATATATTTTAAAACTTGTAAAATTTGGCGAGAATTGAAATATTCAAATAAGTCGTATGAATTGGAAATGTTTTATAAACGAGCACTTCATGCCGAAATTTCGTAAAAAGTTTTATAAACTTAAACTATTTATGCTTTATTAAATATTCCAAAATCTTTTCAAAACTCTTATGTTTTAACGATTATAACATGTATTTTGGGAAAAACGGGGAAAAGCCGAAACTATCTATCGATGTCTTTTATTTGTTTATTGATTCTTTCCTGATTTCATTCTTTCTTTCATATTCCTTTCTTCTCGTCTTTCTTGAGTGTTCGTTCGTATTCGTTGACTTATCATCTCTCTATCTTTCTAGTCTTCCACACGAGACTTGAACGTATCTTTCCTTTCAAACGCCATTGAAACTAAAACCTTCTATACGAGTATTATTTATTAAATCATTTCGAGTATTATTTCTGAGTTATGTCATTTAATTGGTTAGGTTGTGCTGAGGTTCATTTGTTGTGCCGTATGATTGTTTATCTCGTATTCTCTGTGACTAAGGTGTGATTCATTGCCCCACTTTTAATACTCTTAACTGTTTATAAATCCCGTGGGGGAGACTGCATGCTACTTACTATTTTCTGAGCACAATTGTTTACTTGTATGCTATTTCCTGATTGACGCTATGAATGCTAAGTCCCTTCCTTGCCAAAAGCAAGTCCCTCGATCATGAACCATTAATCACCTGCGGGTGAGCGCGATTGTAGTTTATAGGCCTATAGGATTTGACCATCCCGCCATGTTGATCAAGGGCGGTCAACATGTGATGTACTATAATTGAATTAACCAGGTATTTGGCAAGATACCTAGGCTTTGGGGGCAAATATTATGATTATGAAATTCCACGGTTATTGTCGACTTACGCCAGAATTACTGGTGCCGGTTAACGCATTGTGTGTCATGAGCTTAGCAAGAACAATTGATTGATTATATGACGCTTACCCGATATTTGCATTTGTTGCTTATATCTTCCAGACTAAATTTCTTGTCCTCAACTATTATTTTATTAAACCTATGGATTACACTCAACCTTTGTGTTGACTTTTTAAGCATGTTTATCTCAGGTAATTGATTTCTGAAGTGTGCACGAGGAAGGGCTGGAGGTTCCGGAT
Organism: Artemisia tridentata subsp. tridentata; assembly: GCA_021014915.2. Taxonomy (NCBI): domain Eukaryota; kingdom Viridiplantae; phylum Streptophyta; class Magnoliopsida; order Asterales; family Asteraceae; genus Artemisia; species Artemisia tridentata. Next base: position 437,338,056 of record CP139509.1, on the reverse strand, counting down.
GGCTATCTGTGGGTTGTGTTTTGTTATTTCTATCTAAATTTTCCGCTGCAAACTACTTTATTTTTCCGCTGTAAACTATTTCATTATCCGCTGCTAAATGTGTTAAGAGTCTTTTGGACTCTAATGGTTGAACTTTGTATTTGAATGTGGTATTTTATTAAAATGTCTCGTTATGAGATCGTTTATCTATGATTTTGACTCACTACCCCTCGAGTAATACCCCTAACTATGTTCCGCTGCCATATTCCGAGTTGGGGGTGTTACATAAATATTCATCTGAAGACTCGGTCACCCCGAGTACTCATTAGCATTTAATAGCTCGTAGGAATATCAGTAATATTAATATGATTTGTATTAGCTTAGTTAGTTAAGTATTCGTGGAGTGGGTCGGGTGTTTACCCACTGTCAGCTCGCTCCACAGCCCACACAGGGCAACTAATATGTAACTATAAATACCCCTCTCCCACCAAGGGATAGGGTTAGAACTTCTCAACCATTCAATGCAATTCTCTTCACTTTCTCTCATTAAGTTCCCAACTCACTTTCTCTCTCTAAATCTCTCCGAAACCGCCGGCCAAATCCACCATATTTGTGTGTTTGAATGTTATGAATATGTTGCAATTGGTATCAAGAGCAATGGTTAGGTTCGTGTAAGAGCATATTTAGATTCGTGGTGTGGATTTTTGGTTTTTTCTTGTTCGTATAAAATAGTCAAGAAAAACCCTTGTTCAATCTTTGTTTTTGGTTAAATTCGTTGAAAACTTGTACTTTTGTGTTCATTGAACTGTTTTACATCTTCTTTGATAACATACAACTTGGTTAGTGTCTGTTTGTGGAAGATTTGAAGGGTTTCTTGGCAGCGGTTTGGTGTTCGGAAGAGTTTTCATCGTAGCGGTTTGACTTTCGGTGAAGGATTATTCGTAGCGGTTTGTGCTATTCTGGTAAATCTAAGTAGCGGTTGGGTAATCAGCGGTTTGGAACTTATCTATAACGGGAAACAAGACAAAACGTACGAAAAGTGACGTTTTTGTCCTATTACGGCAGCGGTTTGAGTTTCTGTCGCTAGCGGTTTGTCGTTTAGCGATTGCGGTTTGACTAGTCCTTGTGGTTTAGCATTCAGCGGTTTAACCTTCAGCGGTTTGGGTCTTAGCGGTTCAGACTTTTAGCGGTTTGAATAGTGTTCCGGCGGTTTGAATCCTGCGGTTTGACACTCTGGTTCAGCGGTTTAATACTAGCGGTTTGATCTTCAGATTCAGCGGTTTGACTTAGCGGTTTGTTATCGAGCTGTGAAGTTTTCAGACCAAAATTTCACCATAACAACTTGCATCAACCAAACCAAATCAACTTTCATCATAACACATTCAAGTAATCAAATCACGGTTTATTCTTGATTTTTGTAAAATCCCGCGAAAGTATCTATTTCTCGGTTTAAATCATAGAATTGTAAAATCCCGTGCACGTTCATATCATGTCAAAAACTACGGATTCAGTCATTTCTGAGGTACTCAAATTGTATGACATGATTGACAAACAAAAGATTCCCAAAGATGTACAACAGATAAACGTGTTTGAGTATGTTAGTGCCGATAGGAACTCTGAGTGCCTGAATTCTCAAGAGAAATAGCTCCATCAGCTACAGACAAACGTTGTTGAACCAGATACTGCTATGAACAACGTGCAACTGGTGAAACAAAACGAAGCATCTGTTGAACCTTGTGGGGTATCTTCTGTTATTTATGATGATAATGTGTTGCATGAACAAAATATTCCCGACAAAGTACAACAGAGAAACGTTGTTGAGTCAGATATTGCTAATATGGGAAATAGCGATGTTATCCCATATGAACAATATGTGAAACACAACAAAGTGTCTGTTGTACCTAGTTGTGCATCTTCTGTTCTAAATGATGATTATGTGCTGCATGAGAACACTGAATTTGTTCCTGAAGACCCATTAACCACCCAACTTAACATCTATAAAGAACAAGTGGCCATATATGAACAACGTGCTAAGTTTGAGTTGACTAAACGTGAGCAAGAAATGGATGGTCAGATGCGTACACTTATTTCTGAACGTAATCTTAGGGAAGAAAAATTGAAAATAGAGTTACATTCTTTACAAGTGAAACTTAAGCAAACTGTTCAGCTTAATCAAGTAATGCAAGAAAGTGTGAAAACACTAAAGCAAGATTTCAAAGAAAAAGAATCTAAACTCTTAAATGATTTTTCCAGACTTAAAACGTTAAAGAATAAACTTGAAAACAAGTTGTACACACAAGACCAGACCAGACAAACTACTCAAATGATTCAAAAACACAAAAGGCTGTGTGATAAGCATAGTGAGAGTAATGTAGGTGAACCTAAGTTAGCTATTCTTAAGAATGCTAAAGTAGTCCAACCTGCCTTATATGATGCCAATGTGATGATTATGCATGGTCATGCCCCACCTGATGTTTCATCTTTAGAAGAGAGTGATGTAATAGATGTGAGAAAAAGAGAAAGGATGAATGAGAAAATGAAGGATCCCAAATGCATAGTCAATCGAATAATAGTCAAACCCCATGATTATTATGAGGAGAATCGATTGACTGTGTTTGCACCTCAAAAGAAGCTAACACCCGAACAAATATTTTGGTCTTTAGATATTGAAAAGAGAAAGGCCGAAGAGCTTGAAGCCAAAACTCCATCCCTTAGGAAAATTGTAGCTGCGACGGTGTATCCTCCCAATACACCTAGACATTTGGTTCCTTTGACTCTTCCCACTGAATGTAAAACCTTAATTAGCATATATGTACTTTGTCAACTATTTGCTGATTTTGATAAAACATGTAAGAAGAGAATTACACCAACTGGAATTACTGAGGGGGAAAGAGGTTTAGAACAAACAAAAAGGTGTTACTTAACTGAGGTCATTCCATTCTTTAAATTACTCAAGGAACAGTTTGAAGGATTGCAAAACGCCCTTGAAACTGAAGTAAATGAAATGAAAGTAATGTTTAAAGATATGAAAAATGAGGTAGCTCAAAATGTGATAGAACTTAAGAGCCGTGAGATCGAGAGAAAGTACATTCTCATCACCAATGAGAATTTGATTGCTAGATGTATTGCACAGGATATATTTTATACTGCCACTGATTCTGCTTTAACTGCCTGTCAATTTCATGAGTATTCTATTGCATTGAATGTTACCTAGAATCGTGTTGTTGAGCTTGAGGGGGAGAATTTAAAACTGCAAGAGAAAATTCAAAATGATGACCATGATAACATGGTCAAGCGTTTTTCAAAACTAGAAGTTGATCATCTTAATTTACAATTAAAATATCAACACTTAGAAGAAAAATGTAAAATATCAAATGTCAAGACATCTCTGGATGCTCCTGAATTTGATACATATTTTGAATTGAGTAAACGTGATGAAAAAAATCAAGCTCACACTAACACGATTCGACAATTGAGGGCTCAAATTGCCCAATTAAAATCAAACAAGAGTGATGTGTATGGCACCAATAAACCTTCGTCTTCAAATTCTCAGAATTTTCACTTTCAAGACACTATCAATAAGTTACACTATGAAAATGAGTGTTTTCGAGCTGAAAATTCAAAGGTCAAACAACATTACAAAGAGTTATATGACTCAATTAAAGTCACACGAAACAGTCACAATGAAATGATAACCTCTTTGTTAAATGAAATCGATAATCTTAAGACTCAGGTGAAAGGAAAAATGCCAAGTATCACTTGTGATTGTGTTGCACCAAAGGTTTCTGCTTTTAGAAAGTATGATGTTGATGTTGTGCCTATTCCACTTCCCCTTAGGAACAATAGGTCTGCCTATCAAATATATCTCAATCACCTTAAGGATAGCCTTGACACACTTCGTGAGATTGTTGAGGAGGATAGGATAGAAAACCACTTGATTATGCAGTTGTGGATGCCTGCTTCCTCACTAAAAGGTCTCAGGAATTTTAAGAGTACGTCATTGGTACTGGCCCTAAGATTGAGAACAAAAGAGATAGATTTGTTGCATCATCATCTACAACTAAGAACAAGCACGTAACCTTTGATCTACCATTGGAAACTTTAGATCCCAACACATCAAAACATGTTCAACAACTGAAAGTGAAAAAGACTAAGATTCCCATCAGTCATTCTACAAGAGTTAACAGTGACACTAAAGCTAGCGAGTCAAAACCTAAGAGAAATATAAAGAATTATAGGATGTCACCAGCTAAAAGTGTTCCTAAGAAGAAAGTAGAAGACCACATGAGGAACAATAAGTCAGATTTGAACAAAATGAATCATAACTCAAATCCTAATTTCACTCTGCAAAACATGTAATGATTGCTTAATTTCGGGTAATCATGATAAATGTGTTGAGAAATTTTTGAAGTCGTCCAACAAACCCCCAGTTAAGAAAGTTTGGAGAGCTAGACAAATTAAGCAATCTTGGAAACCTACAGGGAAAATATTTACCAATGTGGGCTTTCAGTGGAAGCCCACGGGCCGAATATTCACACTAGGCGAACATTGCCCTTTAATGAGGATTACCATGCCTAGAGTAGTACCTGTTAAGGAATGGAAGCCAACTGGTAGAGTTATCCCTTTAGATACTCAATGCCCTTTAACTAGGTCCATTGCATCTACCAGTGTTGCCCCTATTGTTAAAACCAAGGCACCTATGGTTTCAGCAACTCCAGAGATTGTTTGCACTAACCAACTGGAACCTAACTTAAATTGGGGATCCGACACTCCAAATTCTCTTCTTTCGTCTGTTTTCAAATGCAGGTCGTACGAATCGTCCTTTGACATTTGGACTCAGGCTGCTCACCACATATGAGGGGAAATGACTATGACGTCTGTTCACATCAGTTCAGGCCTCGTTCTTCATCGTCAATGATGTCTGTTCATATCAGTTCAGGCCTCGTTCTTCATCGATAATGACGTCTGTTCATATCAATTCAGGCCTCGTTCTTCATCGACAATGACGTCCGTTTATATCAGTTCAGGACTCGTTCTTCACTGACAATGATGTCTGTTCACATCAGTTCAGGCCTCGTTCTTCAACGACAATGACGTCTGTTCACATCAGTTCAGGCCTCGATCTTCAACGACAATGACGCTTGAACACTGCAGTTCAAGCCTCGGGCCTCAAATGTCAACATAATGGCGTCTGCAGATAACACTTTAGGCCCCGTTCCTCAAAGAAAAGAAAGGCGTACGCTTAAGTGCGCTTTATCTTCGGAAGAAGAGAAATCTTCTTGTTTATGACCATTCTCATCATCAAGTGGATTTACTTATCGTTGATTGTATTCTTATTCACTCGTTCAATCAAAAATGGCAGTCATATGCAATTTTTGAGGAGGAGGAGGAGAAGGGTGAATAAACTACATGTTGATTGATGTTTGAGAAATGGTCATACGACTAATCGACATCTTCTCACGAGCTGATATAATCAGTAATAATGGGCTTCTAGTTAATGCTTCATGTACACATCATTAGGCTTTATGTACACATCATTATGATGATTCCGATTAATCGTAACCATCAGGGGAGAGAAATGTGTACACCAACGACGCATAACAAGTTCACATGATCGGGTTTAACATCTTATGAAACAAATTAAAGATGATCAGTGTTTCAACTTGTTACTTTGGTATCTTCATTTCATGTGTACGTCACGGGCTGATTAATCGTAATCATCAGGGGAGAGAAATGTGTACATCAAGGATGCACAACAAGTTTACGTGATCGGGCTTAACATCTATGATTCAAAGTAAAGATGATCAGTGTTTCAACTTGTTACTTTGGTGTTATCATTTCATGTGTACGTTACGAGCTGAGGGGTTATATGTAAGATTAATGGAATGCATTTGGTGAGATGAAGATGTTGATATTCAGTTCCCCAAATGGACAATCTTGAAGAAGGTCGAGTCCATAGTCTGTTCTACGTTTTCCGTTGTGTGTTAGAAGACTAAATACGGCATTCATTTGGTTATCAAAAGACTTCATATTCTGGGCATTCATCAGAAAGGTTGTCAGTTAGGGGGAGAGCACTAATTAGGGGAGAGTGAAAAGCCAGATTTAATCCCTAATTAGATTTGCGAACATTGTTCTTCAGCAATCAAAGTGATGGCAGCTGAGTTAAGTCTGAAACCAGAAACACTCAAAAGCCTTCAGGAAGAGACTGAGGAGTAATGGATTTTCTTCATATATCCTTGTATATATTTTCTTCATATATTCTTGTATATATTTTAAACCAAACTGTATATAGAAAATTATAAAACCAGAAAATTGTATATAGAAAAATATTAAAACCAAGAAAAACCATAAAAATCAGAAAAACAGAAAATACCAAAAATAGCTCTGCTAGGCATGTCTTCTGTTTATCGATAACATTTTCGGTCCTAGAAATGTCATTCAATAATGACACGGGTCTTTAAATGAAGCTCGAACAGAAGTTATACTAAATGGTTAAAACATGTCTTAATGGCTTGCAGTTACTTCATACTGCAACCCGCGCTATACTATGGGGAAAGCATGTCGCCAAAAAGACAATTGTTCCTCCAACTGGGTGATGTTCACCTGGGCATGGATTACTTTATATCCATGTTTCTTTGATCTGATGTACGATTCAGTGCATCATTTCTGGTATAAGAAGAGAAGTCTTCTCTGCACCAAAAAACTCTTTTCGTTCTATGATTCTTTAGGAGAGTTTTGGTGTTTCACAAGGTGGTAACTGGACTTAAATTTTCACAAATACTTCACACTCAATTGAATGACTACAACTCTTTAAATAAAAAATGGGTCATTAATTAAGGGGGAGAGTATTTGTTCAAATTTCTGACCCCTTTTTTAAGCATTGTGCAACATCAGTAGTGACACTCTCTCGTGGTTTCAGGGGGAGCATAGTATGCTCCATAATCAGAATACATTAAAACATGACCACATTTTCTCCTAAATTTTCTAAACATATTTAAATCAATTGGGATCACAAATCTCAAATGGTTTGAAATTTTTGATCGGGGGAGAGAATGTGATTTAAATATGAAACCTGATGAAAATGTGATTCTTTGGACTTAAATGTAAACTCTCCCATATGTGCTAAACTCTTTCGCATATCGATACACATATTGAGGGGGAGCAAATGGTTTGTGATTAAAAAAAGGATGTGGCATCTCATGTGAGCGCGGCTCAGACTTAACCAATGAATTGACGAAATATAAACTGTCATTAATCGAAAGGATGCGTCCTGGCCGGGTAATAATTTCAAGCTGGTCTAACCAGTGATGTAAGCGTGTCTCGAAGAGGACGTATCTGAGTAGAGTGTACCATTTCGAGAAACTTTCTGTGGATGTTACTAGTCCAGGTAATAATTTCAAGCTAGTCTAACTAGTGATGTAAGCGTGTCTCGAATCGGTCATGTTCACTGAAAGTGGATCAATTCAAAAAGTGAAATCTCTACCCAACATGTGCAAATTTTAAATTAAAACATATGAGCACATGTTAAGGGGGAACCTTTGAAAATTATAAAACTCTCAAAGTGTTAGCAAAATGTGTTTCATAATCATGAACATTTTGAGAGATTTTTCAAGGATTTTGGTTTACGGCAACATAAGATAGTCATGGTGTTATAAGGTGGCTAAGGTTAGGAAAACTGTACTATGATCCGCTAGAGCCGGAGGGATCTACTCAGGGACAATACCGAATAGTTAGTATTAGAAAGTCCTTAGGTATAATCATGAAAAAAAGGAGTAATATGAGAAAGGAGAAAGAAGGGGTTGAAGAATTAAAAAGAAATGAAATGAGAAAGGGTGAAAAGAAATAGCCCTCCAATTATTCAACCTTAGGGCAGAAACCGGGTTCAATTCATATGCTACTGGTGGTTACTAAGGTAACACCGGTATTGAAAACAAGACGTCATGGACCCAGTGACGCACTGCACTAAACCTTCTAAGCCACTCAAGTTCTCTTAAAAGGACTTGTTTCATTCTCACGGGGAACCCTGCATAATCTATCGACCACTCATTACGAGTTATGTTGATATTGAAACAGGAGACACCGCTCCAGTCTTCGACCACCAAAAATGCACTTATCGAGTCTAGAGCCACGAGATGCATCATAAGATCTCATAGGAACACGTGTTACTCCTACACTGGTTGTTCAACATTAAGGACACCAGATGTAAACTTATGAGTCATACGCAGATCTTAGCAATCTACCAGAACATTTATGAGGGAATTTACAAATGTAATTCTCAATGATTGAATGGAAATTCCTGCCAGGGTCGACATCAAACAGCCCTGAAAGCAGGTCACTTCAGTAATTCCTTGTGGATTACGCTTAGTGGTCACGGCGGTTCAAACGGTCTACAGTCGTGGAGCAAACTCCAGCGACTCACCTAATCGTTGATTTACTACGGTAGATCTTTTAAGCCCTCTGTGGGTTTTCGATTAGGAACGGCCTTGGTAAGGATTAGAGAGAGTTTTCACACTATGCTGTTAACAATCTCGAAATCCATACCTATAAGTGTCGGACATTTTATTGCTAACTGTCATATGCAGGAATTTCTGGCGATTGTAGCTGAATGCAGAGAAGATGCCAATCCACTACCACATGCTCACACTACACCATCATTGTATACAAAGAAGTCATGATAAACTAAAAGACCTTCAACACTGCTTCTGCAAACTCTAATGCTGAAAAACATGACCCAGAATAGTGTGAGCATGTCGGCTCAAAGAGTACCACTTATATGCCTTAGTTAATTATGAGGTTTATTGTCCTCATGCCGGGCTTGCAACACCTCTTACGCATTTTTGTGATGGTGGAATTGATTTCCGGGTTATGTATGCATATGACAAGAGTAAATAATAAAAGAAAAAATGATAAGTAAATTTTGGAAGATTTGTGGAGTTTGTGGAAAACTAGAAGGGGGGTTGAATAGTTTTTACCGTTTTAAAATTTAATTAGCTTTGTGACTTATCGTGATTTCAAAGTAATAGTACACAATCAACTATATAAGCAAGTAAGTAGAGAAAAGAACAATCAAACCACAACACGAAGATTTATAGTGGTTCGACTACAAGAACTCTCTTCCTTGCCCTACTCCACTCCTCGAGCCTCTAACTCGAGAGTTTTTCTTCACTAAGAAACAAACTCCCTTCTCGGCGGAGAAAACCTTAATACACGTCGCTTACACCTTTTTCCGGTAAAAGCTAGATACCGAGTTCTAGTTTAAGGAAGAACCAACCTGACGTCGCCTAAATAATTACCGACACTAAGCTAGATGTCGAGTTCTTTACAAGGGTACAACTACTCCCTTTCACTCTATGTGTTTTGAGGACTAAAACACTAACCGGATTCTACTGAATAAAAGATGCAACAATGATGCCTAAATTCTAATGAGTTACACAGTAGGTAACTATCAAGTCTTGCAACAGAATGTTGAAGCTTGTTAATGCTTGATCTCTTTTGCTACAAAAAAGAAGATCACTATGAATGATATGGGTTAGTAATATGTAAATGAAAGAATGTATAATTTATGCTATGTAAGTGATGAAAATGCCCAAATGATCAGCTTGCTATTTATAGGCAAACTGATCCAACAGTTGGCGGATCTGGCGGATCCCAAAAATTGGATCCGCCCTTGTATGGATTTGGATCCGCCATGTCAGGCCAGCTAAGAGATCTTCATATCTTTCCAAATCTTGCAAAATCTTTCCATATCTTCAAATGTCAACTCTTTGGCTTGAAGATCTAAACAAAATATCTCAAAATCTTTCTAAGATTATGTTCATGATGCATGCCATGATGTCACCCTAATATTTAAAAAATAAAGTTTCTATTTTAAGGAATAAACTTGTAAATGTATGTAATGTTATCCATAGTAGACTTTTAATGTGTAAATGTATTTTTAAAAGACTTATCACTATAAATGTAAAAGGCTTATTCTTATATTTATGCTTTTACTTAAAGATAAACTTTGTATTTGTCATTAACAAAATTAAGCAAAGATCGTAAAATATAAATAACGTTTTTAGGACAATATTTGTATTAACAATCTCCCCCTTTTTGTTGTTGACAAAACATAAAGTGTATTTTCATGTAAAGAACTTAAATAAAGGATGAGTCTTTTAAAAATATAGATTAAGTTAGTTTATGCAAGTTTTAAAATCTATTTTAAGCAAAAAGTATGTACTGTGATGTTTCACAGTGATGAGAACTTAATCCTTTCTCCCCCTTTTTGTCGAAACAAAAAGAAGATATGCGTAGCGGAATGTGATTTTGAGAACTTTAAAGCTCCCCCTTGATTTATACTCCCCCTAAATGGAGTGCCAGGATATGATGTATGATCCTACAAAACAAATGGTTAGAATATGATATGCTCCCCCTTGATGTATACTCCCCATTGCTAGAGTACCAACGTATACATTTCAAGAGTATGAGTTGCTATAAAAGAAAATGAGTTAGTATAATATACTCCCCCTTGATCTATACTCCCCGTTGCTAGGGTACCAACGTATATGATTCAAGGTTGAGAGAAGCTACAAAACAAAGGTTAGTTGTGAATCAATCTAACCAAGTAGCTAAATGCACATGTAAATGTCAACCAAACATGATAGTTTAACCCATTTGACTTTAAAAAGTCAAAACAAGTGTCGGATCAAAAAAATGCTCCTAAGTATAAGTGGTCTAATTATAATGAGAACTTAAAACAACAAGATATTATGCCAAATAGTGATCACCTACAAGCATAAATACATAACATCCATTCATTGAAAATTTGTTTGTGACAAAGGTCACAAAACATGATATTACAACATAAAAAGAGAACAACCAAAGCGAGTCCTAAAAATTTCTAAGAGTTCCTATAGAAGAAAGCTAGGAAGGAACTAAAAATGCCTATTGCGGAGGATTGTTTAGGTTTGATGAAGATATGATGGAGGCAAGCCAAATGGATTCTAAGTTCTTAGTATCATGTAAGTTTGAGTCAAGTTCCTCATTGCCTTGAGTGTTTGGTTGATTGAGCCACATTGATTCATCAATGTTTTGGAGTGTGGTAAGTAGATCATTGGGTTGCAAGTTAGGTGATTGTGGAGGTGATGATGATTTTCTCACTTGAGATGATGTGGGTAGTGGTGAGGAAGCTAATGGTGTTGTTGTAGATGATGGTGATCTTGGTTGAGATGGAGTTGGTGATGGTGTATTACCTATTGGAGTTATGGTAGGTGATGGTGATCTTGATGTTTGAGTTGAAACGGGTGATGGTATGTTAATCACAGGAGTTATGATGGGTGTTGAAGTAGTAGTGGATATGGTAGGGAAGTTCACATTAGAGATGGGATTTATGAACCAGTATGGTCTTACGCTAATTCTAGCGGTCCTTCTGTGTGGTCTGGATGTGTGTGAATTGTTGGATTTGTGCATTGTGAAATTGTGCAGGTATGATTATGAGAATGTGAGTGGAAATCATCCTAAGGCTTCTAATTTATACTACTCTAAAGTGTATGGAAATTGGTGTTTGGATTAGATGTTTAAAGAGGTGTTGGTTTCCAAAAACTTGGAGCAAGATAAAGTTGTTTGTCATATTATCAAAGTCAATCCATAGAAATGGAGTTGACATGAAGATATGCAGAAGATGACTCAAAAGCATGTAATGTGATTGATTCATGGATTCCAAGGAACCTAGCTAAAGGAATCCTGATGTGTTAGAGAAATGTAACCTAGACAAAAATTTGAATATTCAAATTTTGGTGGGAAAATGATTCTTATTGTTTTCTAATTGTTCTAAAGGTTTCTAAACATCCTAATGATCAGTAGAATGCTCCTGAAATGAAGAATCTAAGAGTCGATTAATAGGGAAAGTTTTGAAAAATATTATTGTTTAAGCCTGCGGATCCAATCGACAACAAAGGCGGATCCAAATTTTTGGATCCGCTGAATCCGCAGGTTCAGAACTGGTGGAGCCAAAAGATACAACAGGCGGATCCAAATTTTGAGATCCGCCATATCCATCGTACACAATTTCTAAAACAAACAGAACATATGTCGAATTTCGCGTTTCATATTCAAATCCCAAAAATTCTCCTAAAACATATGTAATAACTAATATGTGATAGAAAGATACTAAATATATAGGTTCTAACACACGTTTGCACATTGATTAATCCAATCATAATATCTTACCATAAAGGGAGTTAAGCCAAACGGGGGCTTAATCTCGGAAAATTGATAACAACATGTGTTATCGACCTACAATTTTGAGTTAGTTCACACGTATGTCAAGTACTAACATAATATCTTAAGAAACACATAAATTCAACATCTCATTGTCTAATAAAGTCTAAATCCAAACACTCCTTAGATGTCACTTGTTGTTCATTATCTTGATCATTTTCTTGTGACTCTTGTGAAGTTTCATGATCCACCGTCCTAGATTTTTCATCATTCCCTTTGTTTGTCGAAGCTCCTCGGATTCATTGTTAATGGAAGGAAGCTGATTCAAGTATTCGGGTGGAGGAATCCTAGAGTTGGGTAAACCGTCTTCGTCACTAGCTGATGATGATGAAGATGAGGTTGGAGAATGAGCACGTTTTCCTCTTGCTACGGCTACCCTATGATCGCTAAGAGGAACAAAGGTGTGTGGGATTTCGGTGTAGATAGGAAGGAAACCACTGTCATTTTGAGGAATAGGTATAGAAGCTCTAAACAGACGGGTAAGAAGCATCCCGTATGGCATGGCGGTGGTACCTAAGACAGGTATATCAACCATTCTTTTGGGGATATAGTAGGCTAAGTTGAATTGTTGGTGGGTCGACACACAGTAGAGTATGTAGCACAGGCTTGCATTCATATGATCCTAATTACCAACAGTGCTAATGACGTTGGCTCAGTTTCTTAAATTCGGGTTTGAGTTCATTAAGCTCCATGGCAAATGGATCTCGATTTACTTGTTTACCTCGGATTTTCTTAGTTGGGTTGGTTCTAGGATTGAAGAGATGGTCTCGGATGATTTCTTTGGAAGTGAGAGGTGTATCGTATGGATGGATACGGCCAAGGTTGCATTCTAGAATGGACAAAGGCCACTTGTCTGAATAAAAGCAAGTTCCTTGATTTGGAATACCTAAAAGCAAGTTCCTTGAATTGATTATGGTTTACTTTGAAATGGATTCTTAAAGATCCAAAGTCGTCAGATCTAAGTTTTATGGAGGCATAAAATTCAAGTATAAACCTAGGAATGATAGGTTCATCTATGTCGAGGAGACAATCAAGTTGGATAGCAGTTAATTGTTCACGGATATTGGTTTCTTCTAAAAATGATGAGTCTATGGTTCTACCTTCGTGAACATAGCGTTTCTCTAAGGCTTTAAAGATATTTACTTGAGCTTCGGTGAGACCTTTGGTTTTATGGTGTTGAGGTAGGTAATTGATGGTGCCCTAATGGTCATAATTTGTTGCAGGAGGCATGATTATCCTAGTCACAAGAAATTTCTTAATTTAGTTAAAACTACCGACAATACGTATATTAATTTCTAGTGAGGGCCTACATGGGGACAATGTGGAGGTGCGGTTATCTCGACTTCTTTTGATGTATGAAGATTCATTTATGCAAGATTTATAACGAAAGTATGAGATAACCCAAACGCTCCTAATTCAATGTAGCTACGTTTGAATGTACCCGAAAATACATATTGGTTATGTATTCTCTTTTGCATTCAAGAGACATTATGCAAGTGATGTTTAAAAGCATAACGTTTTTGTATTTATATGAACAATGATTGAAAATTGTTTTTCCTAGTTGTGAGAAGATTTTAGCAAAAATTTCTCATGGGGTTTTTGATGAAAACATGATAATGCATTATGATATTCGATTCCTAATATGATTTGTTATGCAATTTTAGTAAACATGCTTCATGATTTTACAAAGAAAATGCACAAAACCCATGTTTTGATTTTTGTGTAATAAATAGAAATCCTAGACTCAAATTATGATTTAGATTATGATTAGGATACTTACAGAGATGATTTAAGCACAAATTGATGGTGGAGAATGACCTAATTTCTGGGTTTGGTGTGATAGAAATCGAATTCTAGTGGGATGTGTGTTTTTGGGGAATGTGATGTACAGTAAAGGGTGTTTGTTTTAATATACAGAAAATTAGCTCAGCAGGCCGTGGATCCGGCGGATCCAAAATAAGGGATCCGCCCTTATTGCCATTTGGATCCGCAGGATCAGGACACAATTTTGTTATTGTCGTGTTTGATTAATCTAAGGTACGAGTTGATGCTTTATCTACTCACTAGGTTTCATTGATCCTAATCGAAGTCTAAGAAAGTTGAAAGGTTTCTCTTTTGAGAGGTTTTGTGAGGATATCGGCAACGTTGTTCTCTGAGGAAACTTTCTCAATTAAGATGTTTTCCCTTCTGAACATTGTCACGTAGGAAGTGGCGGCGTTTTTCTATGTGTTTGGTTCTAGCATGTTGGACTAGATTTTTGCTAAGATCGATAGCTCCTTTGTTGTTCACAAAGAATCAGTGTTGCAAAACAAGGCCGAGTTGACCGATTACTCCCCGAGTACTCGCTCCAAGGTAGGTCGTCGAGTATAGCCGAGTTGGCCGAGTACTCCGAGTACTCCCCGCATAGGCCGATTTGAGCCCCGAGTACTCGCTCCAGGGTAGGTCGCCGAGTACAAGCCAAAATCGAGTTTTGCAACCTTGCAAAGAATAGGAATGTCGTTTGAGTTTAATTTCATAGTCGACGAGAGCTTGTTTCATCCACAGTGCTTGTTGACATGTCTTTCCTGCAGATACGTACTCTGCTTCAGTTGTTGATATTGCAAGGGCAGTTTGTTTCTTAGCAAATCATGAGGTGAGACAATTTCCTACAAAAGTACAAATACCACTTGTACTTTTCCTATCTACATAATCACCGGCATGGTCTGAGTCGGCATACACTATGGTTTCTACACCCGTTCCTTTAGGATACCATAATCCTAATTGTGTAGTGCCTTTAATGTACCTAAAGATCCGTTTAACGGATTCAAGATGAGATATTTTAGGATCTTCTTGAAAGCGTACACATAGACAAACACTAAACATAATGTCCGGTCTACTAGCCATAAGATAGAGTAAACTACCAATCATACCTTTATATTTAGTGTTATCTACAGATTCACTTTCGTTATCCTTTGTGAGTTTGGTTTCGGAGGACATGGGTGTTTTCATTGGTTTAGAATCTTCAAGACCAAATTTCTTAAGCATATATTTGATATACTTAGATTGGTTGAAGAATATCCCATCTTTTAATTTGGAGACCTAAGAAAAAGTTTAGTTCCCCCATCATACTCATTTCAAACTCGTCATGCATGATTTTTGAGAAATCGTAGCATAACTCTTGACAAGTTGAACCGAATATAATGTCATCCACATATATCTGGACTATGATAATATGTGATCCCTTTTTCTTGGTGAAGAGAGTGTTGTCTAATAGGCCCATGGTATACTTATGGTCAACTAGGAAAGTCTTAAGTCGATCATATCATGCTTTTGGTGCTTGTATAAAGCTTTCTTAAGTTTGTAGACATGATTTGATTTTTCAAAATGGGCAAAGCTGGGAGGTTGTGCTATATACACTTCCTTGTTTATAAGGCCATTTAAAAATGCACTTTTGACATCCATTTGAAATAGTTTAAAATCATGTGCACATACATATGCAAGTAATATCCTAATTAATTTAAGTCTAGCGACGGGTGCAAAAGTCTCATTGATAATCTATACCTACTTTTTGATTGTAGCCTTGTGCTACTAGTCTAGCTTTGTTTTTAGTATTCAAAAACTTAGTTCATGTATATCTAGAGTAATCATCTACTATTACCAAGGTATAGAAGTTTTTCCCCGTAACTTTGTATAGTGGATGGACCAAACAAACTCATATGTAACAATTCTAGACACCTAGATGTAGACACCATGTTTTTAGCCTTATGGCTATTATGAACTTGTTTTGCAAGCATCACAAAAGTGTTGGTCATATTTCAACTTGGGTAGGTTCCTAACGAGTTCCTTAGATGAAAAGGATTGAATTAACCTCATATTGGCGTGACCTAAGCGTCCATGCCATAGAGTTGAGTTATCGTCCAAAGAAGTGAGACAACGTTTGTCTTTAGGTGTTTTATCTATAACATTTACGTTATTCTTTAAAACACCTTTTCTTACGGTTATGCCGTTTCTAAGTATTTTACTTCCATTTTTACTGAAAAGCACGTTATACTTTTTATGGCACAATTGACTTATAATAAGCAAGTTAAAACCTAAATTATCTATATGAGCAACATCATCGAGAGAGAGAGTCATGAGAGATCATACCTTTTCCTATGATTTTACTTTAAAGTTTGCTACCGAATGTGACATTACCTCCGTCGTACACTTGGTAGGTTGATGAAAGGCTTTTGTTTCTCGTCATGTGTCTTGAACACCTACTATCTTTAATCCACTCATCTGGTTCTAACTCAATTTTTGAGCATACCATAGTTCAAGAAAAACTTACGCATTTGGTCCCCAATATCTCATGGGTCCGTTTAGGTTAAACATAACATTACCATGGTTCACTGATATCTAGCAGATAATCGAAGGGAATTGCAGCTAGTTGTTCTCTAAGCATGGTTCCTTCATAGAATGAGTAGTCTACATTCGTTCTGACTTTATACTTATTTTGACCTTTTCCTATAGAGACTGATGGTTTTTGTTTGTTAATAATTGAAGTAGTGCTAGGTTTTCTAGTGACTTTAACGAAATATGTACTATCTGATTTAATAGCTTTCTGTTCATTTTTCTGTTTCCGCGGATCCTTTGGATACAACTGGCGGAACCAAAATTTTGGATCCGCCAGATCCGTGGTTCTCAGAAGTTGTTGGAACAGTTTCTTTTTCTTTTACTGTTTGTTCCTGAAAGTCACTTAAGTCTCCATTTCTCATAAAATCTGGTTTGAAACTACCATGAGGTACGTTTTGCATTTTCATTATGTCATCTGTACAACTTAAGTGTTTATCAAATCTTTTGAATTTGGAGTTTTGTTTGATAAGACCTTCCTGTGTGGACTTTAGTGTTTCTATTTCAAGTTTTAGTTCTTGACATAAAACACATGTTTCTTTAATACCTTTACCTTTTTCTAACCTTATAGCTTTCTCTTTTAACCGATGAATTTTGTTTTCTAAAAATTCCTTTTTGGTTTTTAAGAACTTATTTTTGCTTATGATTTTTAGAGTGATTTCACATAGTTTGTTATATTCTATATCTAATGTGTCATCACCAATAAAAGATTACGACGAGTCAGAATGTACCTCTTCTGTATCATTAGCCATGAGAGCAACTTCGTTGTTCTTTGGCTCGTCGTCATCACTTTCACTATCACTCCAAGCTCCACTAACAAGTGCTTTTTGAAATTTGTTCTTTGGAGGTTTTGGACATTCTCCTATTAAGTGACTAGAATCCCCGCATCTTAAACACTTCCTATCTATTTTTCCTTTCCTATCATCGCGGTCTTTCCGGAAGGATTTCTTTTCTTAACGAGGTGGTCTTACGAACTTTTCTCGTCTCCTAAAGAACTTCTTGAAATCTCTTACGGCCACGGCATACTCTTCGTCTTCGCTACTAGAACAAGACTCTTCATCACTTGATTCTACTCTAGCTTTTAAGGCAATAGACTTCATCTTCTCCTTTTTTCCTTTAACAATTTCTAAGTCTTTTTCCATCACCATTTCGTGAACTTTGAGATTTCTGATGAGCTCTTCAAGTGTCAAGCTTGAAAGATCCTTAGATTCTTCAATAGCCGTCACCTTTGCTCTCCACTTCGGATGGATTACTCTTAAAAATTTTCTGACAAAATTCTTACTAGAAAAAGATTCATCAAGTGCTTTAAGAGATGTAATAATATTATTAAACCTAGCAAACGCACTATCAATGTGTTGGTCACCTATTTTAGATCAACTATCACCTATGTAATGTGTTTAGAGAGAGAAAGATAAAACTAGAGAGAGAAAGAACTAGGGAGAAAATAAGAGAGAATTTCTCTTACACTTCTTCATTCACACCTCTCAAATGAGAGGTTTACATTATTTATAGTCCCTATGTAATGGAAAGGGGGAAGTGTGCCGTCTTTACATATTTCACTAATTCATCATTAACGTAAATACTAAGACTAAACTAGATGGCGCACTTCTACTATCATGTAGACTATATTTTTCCAATTCTGTCGAGCTATTACAATACCATTTTACACGACACATTGACTCGATAATGATCGTCACTTTAAGCATTCCCAACAATCTCCCCCTAAGGGACGATCATTGAGATCTCTCTTTGATTACATTTATGATCATCACTTTTGCGTTTCCAACAATCTCCCCCTAAGTCTTGGTCATCTTGGTTGCTCGACGTCATCTTTGCTTCTTGGGCTTCTGACATCTTCATAATCTTTGTTCTTTGTTCTTGATCTGATATGGTATGATATGGTAATGATCTTCCGTCCTCCAATGGTCTTTAGTTCTGGTGTCTTTACGTCGTTTCCATCATGCTCATATATCTTGTGACTTTTGTTCTTCAACTGGTTCTCACTTCTTCAATCTTTGACTTGTGAAAGGTTGTAGTGCTTGAACTTTGACTTTTCTTTAACATCTTTGAACTTTTGATATTTCTTAGTCTTTGTGAGAACATATCTTCAGGATATGAGCATGATGGAAGGATGATGTAACTCCAGGTATTCATGATTTGCTGCAAGTAAACAGTTAGCAATAAATCATCCGGTACTTACAGATTTTGACTTCGAGATCATCAACAGCATAGTGTGAAGACTTTCTCTAATCCAAACCCAGGCCGTTCTGAATCGAATACCCCCGAAAGGGCTTACACGGACACACCGAAGTGCACCCACGATTCAGTGAGTCACTGGAGATCACCCCACGACTGTAGACCACTTTTGGAGCAAACACTAAGCGTAATCCACAAGGGATTACCGAAGTGACCTGCTGTTAGGGCTGTTTGATGTTGACCCTGGCAGGATTTCCATTCAATCACTGAGAATCACAATTTGTGATTTCTCTCATGAATGTTCTCGGCAGATTGCTAAGATCTGCGAAGGACACTCTTATGTTTTACAACCGGTGTTCTTTTTGTTGAACAACCAGTGTAAGCTAAGTGTTCCTAAGAGATCTTTTGATGAATCTCATGGCTCTAGACTCGATTAGTACACATTGGTTTGGTTGTCAGAGGCATGGAGCAGAGTGCCTCCTTTTCAATATCAACACGTCTCGAAGTGAGAGGTCGATAGATGATGAAGGGTTCTCCGTGTGAAATGAAACAAGTGCCTGTTGAGAGACACCTGAGTAGCTAGAAGGTTAGTGCAGTGCGTCACTGGGTCCATGACGACTTTGATCTTCAATACCGGTGATGCCCAATCAACCAGTAGATTATGTATTGAACCCGGTGTCTGCCCTAATGTTGAATAAATGGAGGGCTATTTCTTTTCACCCTTTTCTTTACTTTTCTTTTTCATTCTTCAACCCCTTCTTTCTCCTTTCATTTCATTTCTCTTTTCTTTTTTTTTCTTTTTTTTTTTCTTCTTTTTCTTTTTTTTTTTTAATCATACCTAGGACTTTCTAGTACTAAACTATTGGTGTTGTTCTTGGGTAGATCCCTCCGGCTCTGGCGGATCATAGGACGGTTATTCCTAACCTTAGTCACCTTATAACTTCATGGCTATCCTATTGATGCCATAAACCAAACCCTTTTGAAAATCTCTCAAAGTGTTTATGATTGTGAAAACATATTTTGTTAACACTTTGAGAGTTTTGTGATTTTTAGAAAGACTCCCCCTCAACATGTGCTCATATGTCTTTAATTAAAATTTGCACATGCCGGGAAGAGTTGGCACTTTTGAATTGATTGATTTTCAATGAACATGATCGTCGCGAGACACGCTTACATCACTAGTAGAACTAGCTTGAAATTATTACCCGTCCAGATCATATTCAAGGAAAATCGCTCGAAATTGGTACATTCTACTCAGACACGTCCATTGCGAGACACGTTTACATCACCAGATAAACTGGCTTGAAATTATTACCCGTCCGGGACATGTCTTTTCGACTACTGACTTTTCCTATCGTCAATTCGAGGGTCAATTTCTGAGTCGAGCACTCATGAGATTCCAACTTTACATTACCATATTTTAATCATATCTTTATTCTCCCCCTCAAAAATAGCATACTCATGATGTTTTTGAAAAAACTTTATGATTAAAATATGCTGTTTTTGAGTTTTGTGGGAAGAATTTCGAGAACTTTTGTATGAACAAAGATTAGTTTTCAAATACTCCCCCTTGACGAGGGAATACTTGTCCTTATGAGAAGAATTTTTGAAAAAACATAGAAAACATTTAGGTTTAATTCTACTCATAAGAAAGGAGCTTTCGCTCCTTTGATCAGGATTGAGGCACTGAAGCGTACCTCAGGGTCCTTTCTATACAGGAACGGGTTGTGCACTGTTATGTGTACACAAGCCATAAAGCATGATTTTGATGGAACAATTTTTGTTTTTGGAAATACTCCCCCTCAAAACTTGCATTTGTTCTGAAAATTTAAACTTTTTTAAAGTTTGAGGAAAGGAGTCTTCTTGAAGCAAAATTCTGAAAGATTTAGAAATTTCTGTTTGAAAAAATTATTGAATAAATTTTGCTTCAAGGAAACTAAAACGTTATACACTGAAATACTCCCCCTCAAAACGAGCATACGTTTTGACATTTTTTGAACTTTGAAGCGAATTGGGGAGTAAAGCATTGAAAAATCTTGAGCAAAATTTTGAAAAGTTTTGAAAAACCTTTTGAAAATTTTTGAATAAATTTTGCTCAAGATTAAAAAGATTTTAGGATAAGTGCACGCTTGGTTTTAAAGAATGGTTTAGCAAGGCACTTTGCTTTCTTTGAAACCCGAGTTGTACACTGTAATGTGTGTACAAGTCATAATGTTGAAGTCCGAGTCCTCAGCTGAAGTACTAAGAAGTCATTTAAAGTTTAGATTAGACAACAACCTTGGGAACCCATTTAAGCACGGCGCTAACGGGTTAACTAACATTTGAAATCCATTTGTAAGTTTTGTCTATCTGATTTAAAGATATTGAATTCCAAAGAGGACTGAAAACCGGTGTTTCATTTTGAAATAACACTCGTGGAATCAATAGAGACTTAAAACTCTTTTTCCGTTGAAAATTGTTTGAGAAACCCGGTGTTTCTCTTGGAGTTTTAAAAACTGAAGAAGAAGATTTCCATCTAGAGTTGAACCTCATGGGTTCTCTTTGAAGATTCATTTTTGTGATAAATGGAAACCTTCCGGTATTTGGAATGTTCAAAGCAGAGTCATTCTTATGTTGCAACAAAAGCAATTCTGATATTGAATATTTGAAAGGTTTTGAATGACTTTGCTTTGGTCTCCACACTTGCTTTACCGGTGTGAAACGAAAGTGTGGAGTTTGAAAAACTTGAGTCTTATCTTTTGAAGCATTTGGATTTGAAAAGTTTTGGGAAGTAAGTGTTTCATAAAAACTTGGTTTCTTCGAAAACTTCCTTCCTTTTTGCAAAGAGTAGGTTGTAAAGTGGGAAACCTTTTTCGAAAATGGTTTTGAAGATTCACCCGTGTAAACCTTCTTTGAAACACTCACTTCTGGTGTAGAAAACTTTAAAATAGGAGCTTTTCCCTTTAATCGATTAAGAGATTCAAACTTCACTTTTAAAGCATTGTATGAAGTTCTCAAATCACTGTATTCTTTTTGAAGAGAAAGATAATCTTGGGATGCCAATTTTGATTCTAAAGAGGCAATTTGTTTCAAAATTTGATCTTTTTCGGCTTTGAAATCATCCGTTTTACGAGCCAATTTCCATTCGAACTCAACATTTTCTTTTTCAAGTCTTTCAAAATAATTCTCAAATTTGGTCGTTTTGTTGAAAAAGTCGGTTTTGGCATCCTCAAAATCGTTAGTTTGTTGAGCTAAAAACGTTTCAAGCTCAAACACTTTTGTTTGAAGCACATGATTTTCATTTTCATCTTCATTTTCAAAAAGGTACATTTTCTCCCCCGTTTCCTTTTCAAAATCTGGAGTATTAGAATCGACCAGGGGATTTGGAAAGGAAACTTTTGTGATTTGAGACTCAATCTTTTTCGTTTTCATTGATTCAATCTTTTGCAAAACATTTTCAAACTTTTTATCAGCGAATTCAGACAATTGAGACTTCAAATCTTCAGTCTCTTTTTTTTTCTTGTTTGAGTTTTGTGTCTGAACTCGTGAACGTTTGATTGAATCAAACAGGTTTTTGTAAATCTGTTTCAAATGCTCATTTTCATTTTGTAATGATGCCACAGTATGCTCCAACTCAATATTTTTGGTTTCAAGTTTTTCAAAATCAAACTTGATTTTGGCATTATCATGGTTTTCCTCAAAAACGTTTTCTTTAACTTTAAGCACTGATGTCAAAGATTTTTCAGACTCAAGGGTTTGTTTTGACAGTTCAGTTGTTTTGTTTTCAATTAATGAAACAAGTGAAGGACATTTGTCGTGAAATTGTTCAACATTCTGGTCAACCTCTCCTTCATTAGTGAATTTAGGTTGCTCAGAATGCTGTATTTCAGAAGATGAAGAAATCATATCATTGACATAAAAAAATTTATAATTTGGTACCTCAGCCATAGGCTCTGTGTCATAAATGGATCTGATATATGCACTGTCAGCATCAGTATCATTCCTTGATATGCGTTTTTCTTCTTGTTGTTCTGATTCTGTCCCACTGTTTTGCGTAACAACCAAACTAGCACCCATTGCTTTAACCTCATTAACCTGTTCCTCTTGAGTCTGCAACTTCATTTCATTCATCATTTTATCATACTCTCTTCTGTGAAGTACTCTTTCAGCAGTTGACTTCTCAATAGAATCCATTTGTTGAATGAGTATGTCTTTGAAAGTTCGAACCTCGATTCTAGTGTATTCTATAAAATACTTGCGTGTCAATACACCGTCATAATCCGAAGAGCACCGCGAATTGATAAACTGCTGAAACTGTTCCTTGAGCACTTTAAAGGCGACCGTGGATCCATTCTCGTGAAATTCTTCGTTTTCAAGCTGCTTCTCCAGTTGATCCATGTTGAGGAACATAGTTTCTGTGAACATCTCAATCTCTTCTCCAAAGAGTGATGGAAATGCCCGTTTAAATCCATAATGGGTACGAGTTCCTTCTAAGTCTTTGTTTGAGAGGACCTTAAGGTGTGAATGAAGTAATCTAAAACATGCCATGCATTTCTCTCTCGATTCTCTCTCTTTTGCTTGCATTAATAGCACTTGTGTATCTCTCTCTTTTGAACTTGATTCCATTTGATTTCGTTCCGATGTGTGATAAAGTTGATCTTGGATCGTTGCAAAGATATAGGAGTTGTGTTTGTTGTTGGTTAAGGTTTGGAAATTTGTGACATCTGTTCATTCATTTGATTGATACATTTTCTCTCCCCTGTGATTGTTGCGATGGAATCGGAAGAATCAAACTAAAATGTATCACACGTAAAGTTGAAATAGTGATTTCTGATTTCCCTCCAAAAATTGAATTTGAAAAATTTCTTTCCCAGAATTTGAAATACACTATAAAATGCAATTCTAAAGTTATTAGAAAATTTTGGGATTTGAAAAATTTTTCGCCAAATTTCACCGTAAAAATTCGAATTTTGACCTAAAAATTTGAATTTTCGGCCAAAATTTTCACTCTTATACCAAAATTTGAATTTCGCGTAAAAATTTGAATTTTTTTTTATTTAATGTTAGAATTGCGATGAGGGACCCGAATTGTCAATTGCGAAAACAACTTAAAACTGCCTCAATTGCGAAAAGGACTAGTTCTGCCAATTGTGAAAAGTTGCCTTGTCTGATATCCAATTACGAAGGATTCCTTTGTTGTCCGATATCCAATTGCGAAAAAAGCTTTGAATTGCGAAAGATCTCAACCAATTGCGAAAGCTTTTGAATTTCGAAAGGGCTGGACCAATTCCGAAAGACTGGCAATTGCGAAAGGCTGGGTCAATTTCGAAAGATGCTCTACAATTGCGAAAGATAGGCAATTTCGAAAAACTTTGAATTTCAAAAAACCCTTTTCTTTCGCAAATGAATTGCGAAAAACCCTTGTTTATCTAAATTCTTGTACAAGAATTTAGATGTTTCGATGATGATGAAGAAAACTTTTTATCACAATTTCTTATACAAGAAAAGTGATAAAATCACGTCGCAACTTTGATGATTCTAACCGAGACCTTTTGATCACTTTTCCAAATCACAAACTATCCAATCTCACGTTAATCCTTAAAAAGCTCAAATCTTTTGTCGCCAAAATGATGTTTAACCAATATAACGACACAAACAAATGATCTTTTTTATCAAAAACTCACAAAACTTCACGTTAACTTTATAAAGCTTCAAGCTTTTTCTCAAAAATGCACTAGATAATACGAAATAACAAAGAAGCTGTAACCTTTTTACTTACTACCCACGTTAAAACTAAAAACAGAAACAAAAGTACACGTGAGACAAGAGAAAAAACGCAGCTTTTAATCCTATATAGATTCCAACGAACACAACTAATATCCTAAATCCTTGTTTGGCGTATGATACCACTTGTTGGTCACCTATTTTAGATCAACTCACACCTATGTAATGTGTTTAGAGAGAGAAAGATGAAACTAGAGAGAGAAAAAACTAGGGAGAAAATAAGAGAGAATTTCTCTTACACTTCTTCATTCACACCTCTCAAATGAGAGGTTTACATTATTTATAGTCCCCATGTAATGGAAAGGGGGAAGTGTGTCGTCTTTACATATTTCACTAATTCATCATTAACGTAAATACTAAGACTAAACTAGACGGCACACTTCTACTATCATGTAGACTATATTTTTCCAATTCTGACGAGCTATTACATGACCATTTTACACGACACATTGACTCGATAATGATCGTCACTTTAAGCATTCCCAACACAATGGTCTCATCTTCAGAGATAACAAATTGTTCATATTGTTGAACAAGAAGATCAATTTTGTTATCTTTGACTTGTGAGTTCCCTTGATGAGTGATAATTAATGATTGCCAAATATCCTTAGCCGTTTTACACATAAAAACTCTTTCATATTCTTTCTTAGGTAAAGCATTGTAAAGCATCATTTTGGCTTCGTTATTTTTGTCAATCAACTTCTTTTGCTCATCACTATGACGAGTAAGAGAAGTACCTACATCCCGACCACCCGAAATATCATTACTTATGGGCTTGTAATCACCCTCTACAATTATATACCACAGATCTATGTCCTTTGACTTCACATACGTCTCAAATCGATTTTTCCAATATATGAGACAATTTGGTTCAAATAGTGGTGGTCTTTGCAAAGATTGCCCTTCTTTAAAGTTTTCAAAATCCATTGATCGTTTCAAGTTTTTAAAATACAATATATTTTGAAAATCTTGAGTAACACTGCTCTGATACCAATTGTGGAAAACTAGAAGGGGGGTTGAATAGTTTTTACCATTTTAAAATTTAATTAGCTTTGTGACTTACCATGATTTCAAAGTAATAGTACACAATCAACTATATAAGCAAGTAAGTAGAGAAAAGAACAATCAAACCACAACACGAAGATTTATAGTGGTTCGGCTACAAGAACTCTCTTCCTTGCCCTACTCCACTCCTCGAGCCTCTAACTCGAGAGTTTTTCTTCACTAAGAAATAAACTCCCTTCTCGGCAGAGAAAACCTTAATACACGTTGCTTACACCTTTTTCCGGTACAAAGCTAGATACCGGGTTCTAGTTTAAAGAAGAACCAACCTGACGTCGCCTAAATAATTACCGACACTAAGCTAGATGTCGAGTTCTTTACAAGGGTACAACTACTCCCTTTCACTCTATGTGTTTTGAGGACTAAAACACTAACCGGATTCTACTAAATAAAAGATGCAACAATGATGCCTAAATTCTAATGAGTTACACAGTAGGTAACTATCAAGTCTTGTAATAGAATGTTGAAGCTTGTTAATGCTTGATCTCTTTTGCTACAAAAAGGAAGATCACTATGAATGATATGGGTTAGTAATATGTAAATGAAAGAATGTATAATTTATGCTAAGTATGTGATGAAAATTCTCAAATGATCAGCTTGCTATTTATAGGCAAACTGATCTAACAGTTGGCGGATCTGGCGGATCCCAAAAATTGGATCTGCCCATGTATGAATTTGGATCCGCCATGTCAGGCCAGCTAAGAGATCTTCATATCTTTCCAAATCTTGCACAATCTTTTCATATCTTCAAATGTCAACTCTTTGGCTTGAAGATCTAAACAAAATATCTCAAAATCTTTCTAAGATTATGTTCATGATGCATGCCATGATGTCACCCTAATATTTACAAAATAAAGTTTCTATTTTAAGGAATAAACTTGTAAATGTATGTAATGTTATCCCTAGTAGACTTGTAATGTGTAAATGTGTTTTTAAAAGACTTATCACTATAAATGTAAAAGGCTTATTCTTATATTTATGCTTTTACTTAAAGATAAACTTTGTATTTGTCATTAACAAAATTAAGCAAAGATCGTAAAATATAAATAACGTTTTTAGGATGATATTTGTATTAACAGAGTTGATCGGGCTCTGCATGTCATTAAATTGTCACACCCCCAAATACCTGATTTGCAGCGGAATGGAATACCTAGGGCGTGACTGCCATAGCATCACAGTTACAATTACATTGAACGACCTAGAGTGTCATTTTAAAAGTACATCGTTTGATTGATTAAAACATTCAGAGTTTACAAAAGTTAGGTCCCAAAAGATAATTCAAATTTTGCGGAAAGAAGTTTGTTACAAATCAAATGATAGTTTAAGTGCATAAAAATCCGGGTGAGACGCGTCGTCACCGCGACTCCTAGATAAGTCCAAATGCCGGTCATGATGTAAATGCCTTAATTACCTGAGAATACATGCTAAAAGGGGTCAACATAATTGTTAGTGAGTTCATAGGTTTAAGTAAATAAGTAAAGTGCGGACCACAAGATTTCAATAGCATGACAATCACAATAAGTTTAACGTCATAGCCAAAAATATATAAATACAGTGCCTAAGCTCATGACCCCGAAGCTCGACAAATTGGTATGCAATTAAGCACAATAATAAATGCCCCAAATAAGTGTTTGCTAGACACTCAGAAATAATCCGAATGATATGCGTCCGTTTACCAAGTTGGCGCGACCAACCCGGACGGGGTGTCAACCCAAATAGATCTATTCATAACATCCGCGCTTACAAATAATTAACGGTTCATGATACGTAGGGGACTTTAATGGCAATGTGGTAACTTAGGAAAAGTAACAGTTTTAGTTCTTGTGTCCGTATGTAAAAACAAGCAGTGTATTCCCACCCCGAGGGTTTAGAAATCATGTATAAACAATGTAAAAGTCGGGGCTATGAAACTCACCTGATGCAATAGCAACAATGATAAATATGGATATGATGAAATGAGGCTCGGTCTCTAACCGCGACCTATTATGAATGATATGATCTAAGGTAAGCAATGATACAATGCAACACATGCAAATACGTATGTTAACGATACCACTTGTTGCTTTTGAAAATAACGTTTATCGACGAAAAATACATTTTTGATGTCTCGTTAAGTTATAAACTACGTTTCGTGTAAATATGTTGAAACAGTACTCCACGATCCTCATTTGATGTTATATTGGCAAATATAATGTTTTCGTCATAGATTAACATTTTTCATAACTTGAAAATATGCCTAAATGGCCTCATAAAACTAGTCGTGAAATATTGTACGTTAAGTGTTAGTGAATAAGCTTGGCGTTTTTAGAAACCTTATAACTTTACCTTGAATTCATATGTTTGTCATTTTGATTATACGCGTCTTGATTAATTAGAAAATCGGCTAGCAATGTTATGCCTTGTAAAAATACTAGTTTTTACACTTAGAAAATATTTCTATTAGGGGCTGTCAAAAATAAATAGAGTTTGGTCCTTTGAATTAACATGTACTAACATATTTTCAGTAGGTCGGCTCATCTAGATCACGTCTAATGCCTCGTTTGGTCCTTTGAAGTTCGGCAAACAGCACGCAAATTTTCAGAAAATAGTTTTTCGTCGTCTAACTTGGAAAAATCATATCTCCTTCATCGTAAGTCGGTTTTTGCTCATTCCAACGCCCACGGTTTCGTTTTTGAAAGTATTTTCTAAATATGAAGGCCAAAATAGTTCAAGAGTTACTGAGTTTTCCAGATTTTACGCTTTTGGACAGTAGCTTTTCTATAGTGTTAAAAACTCATTTTTATGGTTCAAAACTTGATCATACCACTTCCAATCAACACCACAACTACTCTAATCCTACCATACTCCTTCTTAAGGTGTCATGGGGTCCTAAACATCACCAACCATGGTGGGTTTCATGAGAATATTACTAAAAATGTATAGATCTATGTTTATAGAGAAAATGAGTATCAAGTGGTATGTATAACATATACTTTGCATAACTTGCTACTAATAAAACTTGAAAATACATGGAATGAAAGAAAAAAAAAATATGTAACTCACTTACTTGAATATTTGAGGTGGTTTGGAAAGAAATGTATAAGAAACCTAGGGATTTTTATTTCAAAATCCTAGCTAGGAGTGTAAATGGAACTTGTTTATAACTTGATCTTCAAAAATTGATGGATGTTCTTGGTGTTCTTGTGTTGGCCGAGCAAAGAAGGAGAGGAAAAGAGAGAATATTGTACTTATTTGCTAGTTGGTTTGTTAAGAATGAATGTTATGGAAATTAATTCAAGATTATGTATACATGAAACATTAATGGTTTTTGTCTAACAATTAAGAATTCTTGGAGTATTAGGCAAAAAGGGGGGCGGCATGTGTAAGTAAAAGAGATGGATTTGATGGTTAATTAAAGATCTTGTCCCCATTTAGATAAGTGTTAGTGTGTTTAGTGTATACAATAGGTGTTATCGGGTACCGAGTTAACTAGAAATAAATCGTGATGAGTTAAAATAAAATACGACGAAGTTGTAAAAATTGTAAAATCATATTCCTTGCAAGAATCGGGTGTTAGAATAATTATCGGGTTGAAATATCGCAATCCGACGGGGTTATAAGCTCCTAACGGAAAATATAGCAATTGGTTTAAAAACACCGGGTAATGTAATAATATAATATTTATATCATTATAATTAGTGTGAAAATATATTAGGATCATAGTCGGGAGTGTCGGGTATAATGTTAGTAGTAATGTCTGAGTGGTAACGTTTAATAAATAAATGAACATACGTTAATGAAAATCACACAAACCCGTGCATGACCTAATATGATAATGATGTTACTGATGATATGTAGACTACTCTAGTCTATATGACGTGTCCTTACTGATGATGCATGAATACGCAGCTAAACCATAATGGTTACGCGAATTTGAATACCCGTAAACCTAGTTTACGAAATGATGAATGATAACCATGAATAGTGATTTCCCTCCGGGAATGAATTGTGTTCGTGAATAGTAAAACTTTTGAAAACTTCTCAAAGTCTCAAACTGACTCCGAAAATGATGAATAGTGAAATGATGAATAGTTATTGGTGAATAGTAAATAATGAATAGTAATCCCGAGAATAGCAATTTGTCGAGGTTTGGAAAATGACCTGAAATTGTGATTTGTGACAGTCGCCCACCCAAAAAGGAATTTAGTCCCTGAATTTAGCTGGTGTTGGTCTCTGGAGTGGACTCGGTGAAAAGATGTGGGTATTTGAGTCGCATCTGGTCTTCCCGTTCCCAAGTAAACTCAGGACCTCTTCGAGAATTTCAGTGAACTTTCACGATCGGAATTCGACTTTGCTTCAACTGTTTGACCTCACGGCCCATGATTTCTACTGGTTCCTCCACAAAGTTAAGCTTATCATCGAGCTGAACTTCTTCCAATGAGAATACGAGCGATTCATCCGAAAGACACTTCTTGAGGTTTGAGACATGAAACGTGTTATATACGCTGCTGAGCTCTGACGGAAGCTCAAGTCTATATGCCAGTCGGTCGATTCTAATTAGAATCTGAAATGGTTCAATATACCTAGGGTTCCATCTCCCGTGTTTCCAAAATTGTGTCATGCCTTTCCAAGGCAAGGCTTTCAATATAGCTTGTTCTCCAACTCGAATCCTAATGATTTGCTGCTTAGGGATACCTAATCCTAATGATTTTGCATCCTAAACTGACCTAACTTTTCTATTGTTCTCTTGTTGCTTGTAACTGATTCTTGACTTGTACAATTTCCTTTGTTGTTTCACAATTGAGTTCTAGACTAGTGAATTGGACTTTCCGATTTTTGGTCTGTCAATAGATAATTGGTACTTCAACCATAGGGTGCCTTAAAGGGTGTATTCTTACTATCAAATACTTAATCCTCCCCGGAGCCTCTGGGAATGGGCCGCAGATGTCTAGGCCCCATTTATAGAATGGCCCGGGGGAGGTGATGGGGGTCAACTTATGCTGCCGATTTCTGGGAACCGGCCGGTGGACTTGGCAGTCTTGGCATTTTCGGATCACTTCCCTTGCGTCCCTATGCATGCTAGGCCAATAATATCCGGATCTGATCGCTTTCGCCACGATAGCCCGCGGTCCGGAGTGCATGCTGTATGATCCTTCGTGGATTTCTCTAATCACATAGTTAGCTTGTGTTGGACCCACACATCGTAACCAGGACTCTAGGAATGACTTGCGGAATAAGACTCCGTCAATGATGGTGTATTATCTTGCCTTGATCTTTAATTTCCTGGCCTTTTTCTGTTCTGCGGGTGGCACTCCGTTTCCCAGATATTCGAGAAGTGGGGTCATCCAGGTGTCTCCTTCTTCTTCTACCACTGCCATGACTTCTTTTTCCTCGACTGACTTTTCCTTTAGAACTTCAACCAAGACTTCCTTCGTCAGGTGAGCAAAACTGGTGGAGGCTATCTTGCTTAACGCATCTGCCTGCTTGTTTTGACTCCGCGGAATTTGCCTTATTGAGAATGTGCGGAAACCGCGTATCAGCGTCTGAGCTTTTGCTAGATACCGCATCATGCTTTCTTCCTTCGCTTCATACACGCCATTAATTTGGTTTGCAACCAGTCGAGAATCCACGTTCGCGGATAGATCCTTCACCCCCATTTGTTCCGCTATCCTTAAACCAGCCAGCAATGCTTCGTATTCTGCCTCGTTGTTAGATGTATCAAACTTAAACCTCAGAGCATAGGTGAACTCCATACCTTCAGGATTCGTAAAGAATTAAACCTGCCCCGGAACCTTCTTGACAAGAAGATCCATCAGTGTATAGATTCCATGGCTCGACATATGGTAACTCTTCTAGGGGTGTTTCTGTTGCCGGGGTTTCTTCCTCCGGGACCTCTGCAATGAAATCTGCCAACACCTGTCCTCTTATGGCTGTCCGCGGTCTGAAGCTGATGTCATGCTCTCCTAGCTCAATAGCCCATTTGGCCATCTTACCTATATTCTCTGTTTTTGCAAGCATTTGCTTGATCGGTTGGTCTGTGTTGACAACTACCGGGTGTGCTTGAAAATACCTTCTAAGCCTTCTAGCCGCGTGAATCAATGCTAACACCAATTTTTCCATTGGACTATAGTTTATCTCCGGGCTTTGCAGCGCACGGCTGATGAAGTAGATAGGTTCCTGGCGTGGCCCTCTTTCTGCCAGCAGAACTGCACTGATAGCCTCCCTTGCCGCAGATAAATACAATATTAGTTCTTCTTTCGGTCGGGGGGCCGTGAGAGTGGGGAGGTTGGCAATATGCTTCTTTATTTCTTTGAACGCCTGCTCCGCTTCTGGTGTCCAGTGGAAGTAACTTTTTTGATACATTTCTTCAGCGTCTTGAAGAACGGCAAGGATTTTTCCGCGGACTTTTATAGGAAGCGGTTGAGGCTCGCTAACTTCCCATTCAAGCTTTGCACTTCCTTCAAGGTTCGTGGGGAAGGCAATTGGGCAACGACCTCGGATTTCTCCGGACAAGCCCGAATTCCCTGTTTACTGACCACATGTCCTAGGAACATCCCTTCCTCTGCTCCGAAAGTGTACTTCTTCGAGTTTAGCTTCATGTCAATTTTTTGGAGGGTCCCAAAAGTTTCTTCTATGTCCCTTAACATTTCCGTCTCCGAGTGGCTCTTGATGACCAAGTCGTCCACATATACCTCCAAGTTCCTTCCAATCTGTCTTTCGAAAGCTTTGTCTACTAGCCGTTGATATGTGGCTCCCGCATTTTTTAGGCCGAAAGGCATTTTTTTGTAGCAAAAAATCCTTTGGTTTGTGTGGAATGCGATTTTCTCTTCATCTTCCGCGGCAATCTGGATTTGGTGGTATCCCTTATATGCATCCAAAAAGCATTTGAAGGTGTATCCATAGAGAGATTCAATTTTTCAGTCGATCTCCGGAAGGGGGTAACAATCCTTTGGACAAGCTTTGTTCAAGTCTTTGAAGTCTACACACATCCTCCTGCTCCCATCACTTTTTCTTGACTAGAACCGGATTTGATAGCCAGTCATGGTAGTGAACTTCC
This sequence comes from Artemisia tridentata subsp. tridentata, assembly GCA_021014915.2. Taxonomy (NCBI): domain Eukaryota; kingdom Viridiplantae; phylum Streptophyta; class Magnoliopsida; order Asterales; family Asteraceae; genus Artemisia; species Artemisia tridentata. The sequence goes on along the minus strand of CP139509.1, from coordinate 437,305,394 downwards.
CTCATAATGTCGGCTTCTACCAATTTTGCCACGTCATCATTGATTGCCTTGTTTCTCTCCGGGGCTTGCCCTCGTTTCTTCTGCCTTACCGGGGCATACCCTTCCCGGATATTCAGCCTATGTTCTGCTATATTCCGCGGCACTCCGGTCATGTTTGATGGTTGCCAAGCGAAGATGTCCAGGTTGCTTTTCAACAACTCGCATAGGTCCTTCTTTCTTTGATCAGTCAAGCTTCCCCCTATGGTGATAGTCTGGTCCGGAAATTATGGATGTATTGCTACTTTGACACCATCCTTTGCTGGGGTTTCGCCAGAATTCTACTGCGATTGGGGTTCCGTGACCATTTGACATTCTACCGGAATGACTTTGTCGCTATGCAAGGTGGCTACTCCGCCTTGGGTGGGGAATTTTATCATACCGTGTGCCGTGGAGGGGATGATTTCTAGCTGCCGTATTCCCGGCCTGCATATTATGCCATTATACTGGGAGGGTGATCTGACCACCATGAAATTCATCCAAGCACTAGCCGAGTTCTCTTCATCACCTAATGTTACTTCCAACAGGATCTGTCCTAAGGGCCATGATATCTCATCGCTGAAACCGAGGAGTGGTGTTGTGGCGGGAATCATCTTCTTCCTGATTTTTGGGCTAAGGCGGTTAAAGCAGTGCTCGTAGAGCACCTCGGAGGCGCTTCCGTCGTTCACGTACATCCGGTGCACGTGGTGTCCGCCCACTCCAGCTTTTATCACTAGTGGATGGTCATCCCAATCATCCTCCTCTATTGGAGGAAAGATATCTCTAAATTTGGCTCGGCACTAGGGGATACCCTTTGTTTTACATTTCGTTGCCAAGTTTGCACCATGAATATGGCCGGAGCCTTATCCTTGGGCGTGGTTTCTTTTTTTCCCCCTTTAGCGGCTCCGCCTTTCTGGCTCCCATTTTTAATTTCCTTCACCAGGTGTGCCAACTGGCCGGATCTAACTGCCTCTTCAATCTGCCTTTTTAACTGGAAACACTCATCCGTGTGGTGTCCCCTTTCTCTGTAGAAGTCACAGTACTTGTCTTTATTTCTTAACTCCACCGGGCTTGCCATGGGAGGTGGAGCTGTGAATTTGACGGAGTTCATTGCCAAGATCTCCTTTAGTGTTTTTGTGAGGGGCGTGAACCGGTCACTCCGCCTCCAGTCTGCTCTGGAGCGTCCCTTGAACTCTGTCTTTCTTTCAAAGGCTTGAATGTTGGCTGTCCTGGATCCGCCTTCATGGGGTTTCCATGAAGAGCGGTCTTGCTTTTTTCTTGACAAGTTTGCTGCGGCTGTTTCACCGCGGAGAAAAGTTGTGGTTACCCTCCACATTTCATCAACAGTCTTTGGAACGTTGTCATTGAGCCTCCTGATCAGCTCCGGATTATTGATTCCATGCATGGAGCCTGAAACTCTCATACACTATGGAGCGCCTTTCACGTGCATGCTTTCAGCCTTGAAGCGGTCAACAAACGCTGCTGTCGTCTCCCCTTCCCTTTGCTTGATGTGGTGGAGTTCCACTGGATCCTTGGTATATTTCTTCTGCTGGATGAAGTAAGACAAGAAACTCTTCCGAAGGTCTTCAAAGTTGTCTATGTTTTCTGACGGCAATTTATTCAAACCACATTCGCGCATGACCCATGAGAGTGGAGTTGAACATGTGACACCAGGTGGGCATGGCCCACCGCTCTACCTTGGCTGCAGTACAGAAGTTCTTCAAGTGGTCCTCTGGGTCCCCAGTCCCGTTATAGGTTTTGACATTTGAGGGCATTCGGGTTCTATTTGGGAACTCAAAGTTCTGGATCCGTTGTGTGAAGGGGTCTGCATCCTCAATATCGTACGGATGATAGAGATCATCCGCATCACCTTTGTTTCTTCCGGATCTGGCCTCCCAATACCCCCCAGCACTATCTTCGCTTTCCATGGGCATCCGTTCCCTTCGCCTTCCGGAGTCAGAGTAGACAGCTCTGTCTCCGGCGCCTTTCTCCCTAGAGCGGGGGGCGCGGCTAAGGGTCGGACTGGGGGTTCTCCTTCTTTGTCTTCCCGGACTACTTTTGGATCTAAGCCGAGAAAACACATCCGGTTTTCTCTCTCCCAGGCGTGATTTTACATCTCGTCTCTCCCCTAGACGAGTGAAGACGGTCGAACGGGGGCATTTGGTCCTTTCACCGTCGTCTTTGGGGGACCCCGTCTCTCTGCTGCTGAGTCTGGAAAAAACGCTTCGGGAGTGGGAATCCTCGGAGGGTCCAGACCTAACACTGTGGCTAGTCTTCCGCTTCCTCTCAGCATTTCTTTTCCCCAAGGATTTTGACTCAGAGTTTCGAGACTGCTCTCGAGATCTTGAGTTTCCTTGTGTCTCATCATCGAAGTCGAGGCGAGTTTTTACTTGCCTCAACTTTTCCGCATGGACTTTCTCGGCCATTAAGGGCAGAAGTTGGTCATAATGCTTGTCGCAAAATTCCCTTATCACCTCTTCTGGGAGAGAGCCCGAATAATGTTCCTCTCCTCCCTGGCTCTTCTCTTTCCCCCGAGTGTTCCGTACTGCTGAACGCTCCTGGGTTGGGGGAGAGTCATTCGCCTGGTTACTCATGGTAAAGTTCTTTGGAAACGCAGTTATGTAACTGGTCCCACGGATTCCGCCAACATGTTAGTGCAAAACTAGGGCTCAATGCAAGACCAAGTTTAAGCTAGCTCTTGAAACGGGCGAATATTGGACTAAGTATCTGTGAAAGCTGGTAAGAAAAGACAACACCGTTAGTCTCACCACGGAAGGGGGTCTCCGCGGTCAGCCTCCGGTGTGAGAGTAAGCGTATTGTTTAGAGAGAGAAAGTATATGTGCGGACTGTGGAAGTAAATGCTATGTGAGCGTGTCTGTTGAGAGTCATAAATGAGGTGGGGGTATTTATACTACCCACACCTGTTACCAGTAGCTGCTGTTGACATAAATAATGCCTAAAAACATTATCAATATTTATTCATATCTCTATGTTTTGATGATCACAAAATGTAAACTCATTAAAACATAAACTTATAAAATAAACAAGTATTTAGTTGTAAATATTCACTTCTACAACTTCATCACTTAAGGTATGAATAAACAAGTGCTTAATGCATTATATGATCAAAGGAACATTTTCTTAAACACTAGATTTTTTATAAAATGTCAAAAACATTTTATATCTTTTAGAAAAACATTTTTGGTAATAAATAAAAATGTTTAATCTTTTATAAAAATATGAATTCAAATTTTTAACCAAAATCAGTTAAAATGTTCCAGAAAAACCTTCCCCACAAAAGGACAAAACTGGCCAACGTTCAGCAGGGGCGGCCCCCTTAATTTTACTAGGCGGCCCCCTTAAAATTAAGGGGACCGCCCCCCTATTTAAGGGGGCCGGCCACGCTCCTGTAGGTTCCAGCTGTCCAATTTTTCTCCTATAAATACCAGCATTCTCCTGGATTTTTACTCACCCTTTTGCACTAAAACTTTCTGTTGTAGATCTCATTTCATATCTTAGAAAAACCTTTGATCATGTAATCTTAAGCATTGGTTTCCAAGTGATCCAAGCTTCCACCATCCAAGTACAAGAGAAGAATACTTCTATCAATCAAGATTAGAAGTATTACAACTTAGTATCATCTTGTTACTTAAGTTGTGTGTTCAACAAAGTTTGTAAATCATTCATTCATTTGTATGTAAGGTGTGTGTTGTAGATTAGTGTTGTGTGTAAGTAGTGAAGATGTTGTATAAGTAGTTGTGGTATAGAAGTTGTGAGGTCAAAGTGTAGAAGTCGTGAAGCCGTTGTGTAGAAGTCGTAAACCCGTGGTGTAGAAGTTGTGAAGCCGTAGCTTAGAAGACGTGAAGTCCTTGCGTTGAAATTGTGAAGCCGTAGCATAGAAGCTGTGTAGCGGTCGTGTTGAAGCCATGAAGTCCTAGTCGTGAAGTCCTAGTGTTGAAGTCGTGAAGCCGTAGCATAGAGGTTGTGTAGCGGTCGTGTTGAAGCCATGAAGTCCTAGTCGTGAAGTCCTAGTGTTGAAGTCGTGAAGCCGTAGCATAGAGGTTGTGTAGCGGTCGTGTTGAAGTAGTGAAGTCCTAGTCGTGAAGTTCTAGTGTTGAAGTCGTGAAGCCGTAGCATAGAGGTTGTGTAGCGGTCATGGTGAAGTCGTGAAGTCTTAGTCGTGAAGACATAGTGTTGAAGTCGTGAAGCCGCAGCATAGAGGTTGTGTAGCGGTCGTGTTGAAGTCGTGAAGATGTCGTGAAGCAGTCGTGAAGCCGTTGTGAAGTAGTCGTGAATAAGTTGTGAAGAAGTTGTGTTGTGAAGTTGTGAGATTGGTTCTAGCTACGATTAGAACTCGACATTTAGCTTTGTGTCGTTAAACCCGTGTAAGCCAAAGTTGTGTACGGTTTTCTCCGCCATAAGGGAGCTTATTGAAGTTGTGAAGAAAACTCTCGAGCAAGGTGTGCTCGGGGAGTGGAGTAGGGCAAGGAAGGTGTCCTTGTAGCCGAACCACTATAAATCTCTCGTGTCTCGGTTAGATCTTTCCATACCTTATTTATTTCTTTACTTGCATCGTCATTACTTTCATACACATAGGCTTATATAATTGCTAGTATTAATTAGAGGTCGACTTCACATAAAGATCAATTTGAAAATCCATTCAAGAAACCAAAACTTTTACAATCAATTTAAAAGAATACATATATAACTAATAATAAGGTTCAAGTTTTATTTTTCATACAAACTTGAATCTAAGTGTTTTAAAAATAAACAAAGGTTTTCATAATAAAATTAAAAAGACATAAAACTATTCAACCCCCCCCCCCCCTTCTAGTTTTCCACAATTGGTATCAAGAGCCAGGTCAATCAAGATCTTTAAAATATACTGTATTTTAAAATTTGAATCGATCTATGGAATTCGAAAAATATCTAGAAGGGGAATCTTTGCTAAAACCACCACTATTTGAAAACTATACTTTTCTTGAATGGAAAAATAAATTTGAAACTTATGTGAAATTAATTGATCTAGATCTTTGGCATGTCATTTCGATTGGTGATTTTGAAAGTTAAACAAAAACTGATTTTGAAAATCAAACAAAAACGGATTTTGAAAGACAAACAAAAACGGATTTTGAAAGTCAAATTGATTATTTGAAAACAAAGAATGAAATAAATAATAAAGCTAAAATAATTATTTATAAAACCTTGCCGAAAGTTGAATATGAAAGAATATTCTTCTGTAAAACGGCAAATGATATTTGGAAAAATTTCTTAAACTTTCATCAAGAAAAATGTCAAGCCAAAGATGAGAAGTTTGATCTTGTACATGAATTAGTTATCTTAGAAAATTTAATAGATAAACATTTAGATAAAATAGATACATGTGCTACTAGTTCAAATGTTGTTAATGAAGGTGTTAGCGACGAAGACTACATGAATCAACTCCAAAGTGAACTCAATCCAAGATCATGGAGTGACACAGACGAAGGAGAAGATCATCATCCGACTCACCTATCATTCACACGTCGATCATCATCTGAGATATTACGAAGAAAAGCTAGGACGTGAGGTAAGTTCTCTTTTTAAATTTCCTAAGTAACTACTTCATGCATATAATCTTATTAATGCCTTAGGATACGCTTAGTCTGATAGGTTGCTTTGCCTTTACACTTTAGTTATATTCGTTCTGTGGCTTAATGAACTAGAAACTCTTTAGTTAGCCCCCCTAAGTATTAGTAAACCAAGCAATCTTCATATTTGGTACTCTTCGATAGGTAAATTTAGGAACTTAATTTCTTCTAAAAAGAGAATGACTACTGGAGAATCTATTGACTAGAAATTCAATTTGACCTAACGGTTGAATTGCTTCTATGTGAGAAGTTGGGTGTGTGTAACCCGTAAAAAATGTCGTGTTTAGCCTGAATTGAGCACCACTAGTAATAGTCTCATACTCATTCTCCAACTTGAATACATTATTCTACCTAAATATACCTAACGATAGTTTACTGTTATGAACTTTGCTTTTCACTAGAGCTTTTCATTCCTAGATGTATGTCATCCTGCATATATAAAATTTCTAGATGTTTACTTGCTCCTATGTGATTTGACTGCATGCCTTCGTAATTATTTGTTTAGTTGAATGCATTGTCATTATAATAGCTTTTGTTTTTCTCTAACTACTCTGACATGATGTATTTTTGTATTTAGTCATAATACATGCGTAAATGTCATAGGATATGTAGAAAGAGGTAGCATGTGACAATAGACTTGAGCATGAGATCTTTTATAAACCATTATTTTTTAAACCTATAATTAATGGGACTTATTTTTAAATTTGTAAAAACTTCACATTTTGGAAAAATAATTTTTCAAAAGATTATGACACATTTCTATTCTACATGTTTCACCATCCTACCTTTCTTCCAAACTTGTGTCCAAAATTACGTGTTTATCAAAACCAAAGATTGGAAAAATATGTTTTCTTTCCTCATAAAAATATTTTGAAATAAAACTAAAACTATTTCATTAAAATATTTTTCACATCCACATAAAAACCCACTTTCAAACATTGTTGAATAATGCCAAAAACATTTCTTTAAATCATGCATGGTGATCTCATATCTGTCATCTATATTTATGTATGTGACATTTATAAGTGAACTAAATTTGAAAATAACCATAATTTATTCACTAAGACCTCACTTGGTACAAGTCTAGAAGTCCATGCTATCACAACTCTACATTCCCATGCACATAGATATTCATTAGGATTATTTAGCTAGCTTATTAATCTTCCTAAATATGATACTATGAATTACTTGGTGCTATGTAGTATTTTCTTGTCTAACATATATATGTTACATGCTAAATGAGTTGCTTGCATGCTAGATAATAATGTCTAATGAATATGCTTAACATACATAAGCTATTAAATCCTAAATTGCCTCAAAAGAAGTTGGACTTGCTTGAAACTAAACCCAAAAACACAACCCTTTCAAAATTTTCTGCCAAAAACCCATTTCCAGTAACCTGGAAATCAGCAGATGGGCGGCCCCCTTAATTCATTAGGCGGCCCCCTTAATATTTAAGGGGACCGGCCCCTTAATTAAGGGGACCGGCCATCTGATGGTCGAAGGTGCTGCTCCCTTTTTCTATTTTTTAGCCCATTTTATCCTATACTTCCCAAAATTCACAAACACATTTTGTCACAAACCACCCTCCAAAATTTACCTTCCACAATCACATCATCACTACACCATAAATACCCATTTGGAGGAGGAAGCTTGACATTTGCCATAACCCAACAAATGATGTTGTTCAAACTCAACCAACACCTAAACCTCATCCTAATGAACCCTTTCACACACATAACCAATCATCTATATGTCCACCTTCATTCACTCATAATTACCCAAGTTCACAAATGTCTCCACCACCAAAAGTGTCACCACCACTTCCACCAAATAACAACCACTCTCCATCATCATCACCTTCCACTCAACACTTGAAGTTCATTGAAGAACTCAAGGAAGCCCATGAGCTTAATGCTCTCCTTGCTTTGCACCTTGCTCAAAGCAACTTAAACCCATCACCATCCATATCACCATCATTACCATCATCACCACATCACTTGAGTCAAATTGAGAAACATGTCAACAATTGTCCTTGTTGCATCTTTCTCCAAAATCAAACCATCACCTTAAATGAGCGTCTCACTTGGATTGAGTATCTTCTCACTAGATCTAATCCAACACCACCACTTGAACAACATCAAAACCCTCATTCAACATGGTCAAGTCCAAGCTCTCCACCTCCAATTCCTCTATCAACACTCTCTCCAACATCCATACACCCAAACTTACAACCCCATTAATCCAACATTTTTTACCCCCTCTTTACCATCATCCATCCAAAATAATCCAAGTTCTCATGTCTCAAGCAAGTCCAATGGATCTCTTAGGCAATTTAAAATTTTCTACTTATTGCATGTTATAAGCAAAATATGTGTTGTATCAATAATTATGTTTTTAACATAATTATTTTCAGCTAATGAATGCTTTATGTCTTGTCTTTAATATATGATTGTTATGCTTATTGCTTGTATACTTGATATCATGATATATATACATGCTTGATGATTAATAACATGCTTATTCCATAATATGTTTTAAATGTATGCATGCGTAATTAACATGTTTATGTCACTATTTAATCATTCTTGATGTACATGATTCAAATGGAGCTTGCTGCAAAAACACCCTAAAAATAACCCTTTTCTGGAAATTTTTCAAATTTGGTCACCTGGGAAAACACCAGATGGGCGGCCCCCTTAATTCCCTAGGCGGTCCCCTTAATTTTAAGGGGGCCGGCCTACAATTAAGGGGACCGGCCATCTGGGCAGTAAAATTTACTGTTTCCTTTTGCATCTTGCGACCCCTTTTATTTAGCCCCAGCTACCATTTCTCTTAAAAGACAAACTGGTATTGGAATTTTACCACAAAACCTCCAAACCTTACCTAAATCAACTATCACCTCCATCAAAACACCCATTTTCATCCCTTGAACACATGATCAACAAACAACCTCCACCATTTTCACCCACTACACCACCACAACCTTCATTCTCACCAAATTAAGCATATGCAATGCTTAATCAAAAATAATTTTTCAAACCATTTTGTGTGCAAGCCCCATGAAAGATCATGTACTCCTAGAATGATTATGTAGATTGCATTACTTACTAGCTAATGTAGGATTGAATATAATCTTAGATGGTTGTGTATTAATACACAACATTTTTAATGAATGTCTTTATATGCATGCTTATTTTTGCCATATATATGCTTGTGCTTCTAATATTTTTCTTGCAAGTATTCCATGTATCGATTCCTTGGTACCCTCAAACGAGGGGGAGCACACATCAAGGGGGAGTTCTCGTTCAGACAAATTTTGTCTCTAAAACTTGTCGGCTCAACCTTTTTGATGCTACAAAAAGGGGGAGAAGTGAATATAAACTCACTAAATACTTGTCCAAAAATAACTTTTTGGATTTAATGAGTTTTAGTTTTGTAATCATCAAAAAGGGGGAGATTGTTGACATAAATAATGCCTAAAAACATTATCAATATTTATTCATATCTCTATGTTTTGATGATCACAAAATGTAAACTCATTAAAACATAAACTTATAAAATAAACAAGTATTTAGTTGTAAATATTCACTTCTACAACTTAATCACTTAAGGTATGAATAAACAAGTGCTTAATGCATTATATGATCAAAGGAACATTTTCTTAAACACTAGATTTTTTATAAAATGTCAAAAACATTTTATATCTTTTAGAAAAACATTTTTGGTAATAAATAAAAATGTTTAATCTTTTATAAAAATATGAATTCAAATTTTTAACCAAAATCAGTTAAAATGTTCCAGAAAAACCTTCCCCACAAAAGGACAAAACTGGTCAACCTTCAGCAGGGGCGGCCCCCTTAATTTTACTAGGCGGCCCCCTTAAAATTAAGGGGACCGCCCCCCTATTTAAGGGGGCCGGCCACGCTCCTGTAGGTTCCAGCTGTCCAATTTTTCTCCTAAAAATACCAGCATTCTCCTGGATTTTTACTCACCCTTTTGCACTAAAACTTTCTGTTGTAGATCTCATTTCATATCTTAGAAAAACCTTTGATCATGTAATCTTAAGCATTGGTTTCCAAGTGATCCAAGCTTCCACCATCCAAGTGCAAGAGAAGAGTACTTCTATCAATCAAGATTAGAAGTATTACAACTTAGTATCATCTTGTTACTTAAGTTGTGTGTTCAACAAAGTTTGTAAATCATTCATTCATTTGTATGTAAGGTGTGTGTTGTAGATTAGTGTTGTGTGTAAGTAGTGAAGATGTTGTATAAGTAGTTGTGGTATAGAAGTTGTGAGGTCAAAGTGTAGAAGTCGTGAAGCCGTTGTGTAGAAGTCGTAAACCCGTGGTGTAGAAGTTGTGAAGCCGTAGCTTAGAAGACGTGAAGTCCTTGCGTTGAAGTCGTGAAGCCGTAGCATAGAAGCTGTGTAGCGGTCGTGTTGAAGCCATGAAGTCCTAGTCGTGAAGTCCTAGTGTTGAAGTCGTGAAGCCGTAGCATAGAGGTTGTGTAGCGGTCGTGTTGAAGCCATGAAGTCCTAGTTGTGAAGTCCTAGTGTTGAAGTCGTGAAGCCGTAGCATAGAGGTTGTGTAGCGGTCGTGTTGAAGTAGTGAAGTCCTAGTCGTGAAGTTCTAGTGTTGAAGTCGTGAAGCCGTAGCATAGAGGTTGTGTAGCGGTCATGTTGAAGTCGTGAAGTCTTAGTCGTGAAGACATAGTGTTGAAGTCGTGAAGCCGCAGCATAGAGGTTGTGTAGCGGTCGTGTTGAAGTCGTGAAGATGTCGTGAAGCAGTCGTGAAGCCGTTGTGAAGTAGTCATGAATAAGTTGTGAAGAAGTTGTGTTGTGAAGTTGTGAGATTGGTTCTAGCTACGATTAGAACTCGACATTTAGCTTTGTGTCGTTAAACTCGTGTAAGCCAAAGTTGTGTACGGTTTTCTCCGCCATAAGGGAGCTTATTGAAGTTGTGAAGAAAACTCTCGAGCAAGGTGTGCTCGGGGAGTGGAGTAGGGCAAGGAAGGTGTCCTTGTAGCCGAACCACTATAAATCTCTCGTGTCTCGGTTAGATCTTTCCATACCTTATTTATTTCTTTACTTGCATCGTCATTACTTTCATACACATAGGCTTATATAATTGCTAGTATTAATTAGAGGTCGACTTCACTTAAAGATCAATTTGAAAATCCATTCAAGAAACCAAAACTTTTACAATCAATTTAAAAGAATACATATATAACTAATAATAAGGTTCAAGTTTTATTTTTCATACAAACTTGAATCTAAGTGTTTTAAAAATTAACAAAGGTTTTCATAATAAAATTAAAAAGACATAAAACTATTCAACCCCCCCCCCCCCCTTTCTAGTTTTCCACAGCTGCATTGGGACTAAGTGAGCCGAGCTATGCCTAGTCTAGTAGGTAGGTGTCAGGTCATGTGGGGGACATAATCCCGAGAGATCTGGGATGGCGGCGTGGCGGCGGCTGATGATGTGTTCCAGCCTGGCTTGGTGAGACCGGAGTCTGTGATATATTCTTGTCCAGCTTGGTAAGACTGGGGTTCAACTCGGCCCGGGTTATTCCAGGGTCGGGGCTATTTATGAGCATGCCCGGCCCAGTATATTGGGTCCGGGAGTGCTATACACGATCAAAAGACAACCATTCAAACTACAAGTACGGAAATGCTTCAAATAATGATAATTTAACTTCACGAAATGTAACAATTAAACCATCAAAAAGCCAAAAGGTAACAGTTGTGCCTTATATTGTCGCTAGAAAATTGTGATCTCCATGCTTGAAAACTAGTGACGTTTAACCAAAATAAGACAACGCAAAACCGAGAAATACTCTTAACTTCCGAATTTGAGCAGTCATGAAGACCAAATTACTAAGAGCACCAGGTGCGGTTGGTAACATAGGTTCGTTTTATAGCAAAAAATGTTGTCACGTCAGCTTTTCACCATATAACTCGGAACTTATAACTCAACTCGAAAACACCTTCTATCATCACTTAAGTTATAGGATACCCACAGGCCCCACAGATTTTTTACTTTTTTTCATTTATTCAAATAAAAACACAAATTAAACTAAAAGGAAAATTTCATTTATTTAAAAAAAAAAAAAAAAAAAAAGTTTTGGTTTTGAGGATTTCACGTTTGGACTTGTCAATAATAGATGCACTCATCATATCCATCCCAGTGGAGCTTGTTGCAATCATTTTCATGTCCTCGTTTCTTGTTTGAGTGTTGATTAATTGTACCTTCGCCCTAGCCTCGTTTCTTATTTATTTCATCTTCACCTCACGGTCTAGAGTTAGCTGTTGCAACATCTCTTGAAAAACTTCTTGACATTTGGAAGTGGCGGTTGAGTTTGAAGATCGTTGACTTTTCGAGTTCCGTTCTTTGTCGGGTGGACATGAGTTAACATCGTCTTCAAATAGCTCGGGCTCTTCGGTGGGTCGTCCCGGGATCTTCTTGTGTTATGGGGATCAGGATGGAACCACATAGTTTTGTCTTTCAAGAAGGTCATGCTTTTCTACGAGTCCAAACTCAGCATTCGATTTCATAATATAAATCCTGACAACGTGTCATCAAATCTCCGTCCTTTTCACCACTAAGCCTCGTTATTTGGTTAACGATAGCATTAAACTTGTTGACTTTTCGGTTCATGGGTGTCCACTTCTCGATCAACATGTTTTTTTGGTACGGGTGATGTACCCCTTCTTCGTTGCTTCCTCATTGTATTCGTCAATAATTTTGTACCAAAATGTATCCTCGTTTTAGTCGGTGACTGTGTTCAGGTAACTCAGATACATGTACCCAACACTCCGCCAATATTAGTTCTTCTTATTGACTTCATGGCGTACGAGTGATTTCGGTTTTCTTTTACTTAGCCGGTGTTTTTCCTTTTCCTTTGCCACGTTTGTCATGTGAGGAAGGACTGACATTTTCGCTTAGTTATGGTTGTTATGTTTGTTGGAATTGTTAGGTTTGTGGGGTTTGTTTGTAAAGTAGTTGTGTTCGTTGGAATTGTTGTTATGTTTGCTGGAATTGTTGTTGAAGTTGAAATTGAGCGAAAAGTTGGAGTTGCTCGGGTGAAAATTGGTGAATTGGTTTGGAATTTGATATGACATACCAAATGGAGGAAGTTGGTTAGGATTTGAGGAAATAGAATTTGAGAATGATGGGTATTTAATTTTGTGGATTATTATTTGATTGATTCATTTTTGGTTGATCATTTTTGTGAGTTAAAAGTAAATTTTTTACTGTTACCTTTCATCCATTATACACAAAAAATAATAAAATAATAAAATAAAAGTTGCTATAACTTGGTTGCTTGGGATGGCGCCGGAACATATAACGCGACCACCAATATAGGGGCTCGAGACATACGTGGGCGTTATGCCCTATAACGTACCCTCAACAGGTGCTCTAATAATGAGCCAAAAACAAAGAACCAACAAACATTCCTAAAAAAATTTAGGGGAGTGATGACATCAATTTGAACTCACTGTGAACCCAATCATTTAATCTAGCGCATATATAGTAACTGCATTTGTGCACTGTCTTGATTTTCACAAAGTTAGTGCACACATTAAATTGGAAGTTGGGACAATGTAGATGAATCAACAGCAGATGTTACATGATCCATTTAGTCATCATGTCAAACCTAACAAGCAAAATTCCAGTCCCGCGCATTTTAATGACAAAGAAAAGAAAGCATAACCTAAGAAAAATATAATAAAGTGATATCTTTTTAAGCAGCGGCACTCTTTCCTTTCTTCTTCTGGAGCTTCTTCATGTAGAACTCAAGTTCTTTGCCCTCCAATATGTACCTGTCAAAATACAACATATTAGAATACTATCTAAGAAATTTATGCACAGCCATATACACCATTTTTAGTCTTTATATTCGAAAAAAACCTGAACCTAAAGAAACCTAAAACTGCTTACGCAGATCAAGATGAATAAACTAGCATACCCGTCAGCACGACCACATTGGCCAGGGCGTGATGAGATTGCAGCTAAAAGACGACCACCGGAGAATTGTTCTTCAACATGTTGGTCAAGTTTGCGTTCCTCTTGACGCTTCTCTATTTTCCTCACAACATGGTTGCTCTTCTTGGTCTCCTCTGTGGCACCTTCAGCTTCCTAAAATGCAGACATTTGATATAAAAATTTAGTACTGTTTGACAACCATTCTAACCAAAAGCACTAAATATGTTCAACTGTTACAAAAGCAAGTATTAAACTTTCCCAAAAAAATGTTTTGTGACTTTGGTCAATAGGGTTTTTTGCTTAAAAACCTCCTAGAAAGGCATTACTTCCTACATATATAAATTTAATTTACCCACCAAGATTTTCAGAAACAAACAAAAATACAAGCAGAAGCAAAACACGTATTGAGTACAGGGGTGTTCGAACGTTTCTAGTGTTTAGGTATTAAAAGTGATTATTAAACTTTCAAGAAACAATGACCAGTTTCTTGTGTTTGGGTAATCTAGTTTTAGCTATACCTTGAGAGCTCAACATCACTGAATAATCAGTATGTGTCATATTTGCAGCACCACAAAACAGTAATAGTTACATTTTTTGGCAGCAAGAGCACATTGAAACACTGTCTCAGCCAACTCATGCACCATAACTTTTTACAGCTGACTATCTAATTTTGATTATTCAATATCACATAGTTGCTTTCAATTCGCACATCTAAACCACCCCCTAAACTTTTAGTAATTATAGTTGTGAATAACTATATAACGTGTTTAGGTATTAAAAGTGATTATTAAACTTTCAAGAAACAATGACCAGTTTCTTGTGTTTGGGTGGGTAATCTAGTTCTAGCTATACCTTAAGAGCTCAACATCACTGAATAATCAGTATGTATCATATTTGCAGCACCACAAAACAGTAATAGTTACATTTTTAGGCAGCAAGAGCACATTGAAACACTGTCTCAGCCAACTCATGCACCATAACTTTTTACAGCTGCCTATCTAATTTTGATTATTCAATATCACATAGTTACTTTCAATTCGCACATCTAAACACCCCCCTAAACTTTTAGTAATTATAGTTGTGAATAACTATATGATGTGAGCTAACCACGTTTTAAGTACAGCTAATGAGCAAATTAGTGAATCATATACTGACTTGCAGCAGAAACAACTTAATACCAATAAACAAGTAATCAACATTATAAAAAACTACAAAAAGTTTCAACAGAACCGTAGCCAACTTCAACAAAAGCATACCTCTCCCTCTTTCTTGGCAGCGGCTTTCTTCTTGCGACCAAGGTCAACACCATAGTGTTGAAGATACCATTGCTTAAACGGTGCAGCATCAACTTGAACAATGGCACTTTTCACCAACGTCTGAGTCCTGACCAACTCGTTGTTTGATGAATTGTAAACCACATCCAAAATACGGGTCTTTCGGGTCACAGCCTCACTACCCCATGAATAGTTACCTGTATCCAACCTCAATGCACGCCATTTCACATTACCACCTCGAACCCTCACCCTTCGTACGGTCTTGTTGGAAGAAATCTTAGTGTTGGCTGCCTGCCTTCCTAGCTCATACCTTAATACAAGAGAACACTTAAAACTATTATAATGATGTCCATAATAATTTTCCGACATTGAAAATCAGTCTTGCATCAGATACATTAACATTGCTGGTTGGCATAACTACTCAAATACAGCTACAGAGCACAAAAACATCATTGTGTCGCTAGTTCGTTTCACAAAATCGTTTAGTAATGTAGCTGTACCTATAATTAAAAGGTGTAAACTGCCGTAAAAGCTAAAGGCTTCTTTCATTAACGTTTCAAAAAAAAGCGGGTGAACAAAATCCAAAAACTAACGCTCATAGCCAAACACAACCTTGATGTTTGGCACTACGCTCTAAAATTATCATTGAATCTATTGCGTTTAAAAAATCACAAATAAATAGTTTCTAGTGTTTAAACATAGTAAAACTGATTCAAATTATGCAACTATTTTAACATCAGATAATCAAATTCTATCGCAAAATTTTGGAGCAACTAGCCTTTATCATTTGGCAAGTACCGTTTTATATTTTGTTAAAAAGCTATTAATAGTAGTAGTAGAATATAAACGCTATTGCTCTCTGCTGAAGCTTCCTAGTTCCTACTACTAGCTAGTTTTGCTAAACACACCGGCAGATGCACCGACTATCCAATTATTACGACTTAAACGCAGATCCAAACACTATTCTACCTAGTCATTTTACTCATATTAATTCATAGCACATAATCACTTTCAAAACAAAATACCAAAACACCACCTAAAACAATATTACTCATCTTTTTTTTCCAACATCCAAACACATTACAAAACTAAACAACCAAAAAAGATTACTTTCGCTTCTTCCTCCATGCCTTCTTCTTGCCACCAGTGGCACGTCTCTTATGCATAGAGTCACGTGATATACCTGAAAATTCAAAACATTAATGAAAATCATTGTTTTTTTACAAAAACTGGAATCTGGGTAATGAAATTAAGTGATTAGTGAAGGTAATTGTATGATTTGAGTTTTGAGAATGTACCCATTTTGGCTGATTCAAGAGGGTCTTATTTTAGGGTTTAGGGTCACGCCTCCAGAAGAAAATTTTAGGGTTTGGTAATGTGGAGTTAAATGATGGAGTGAGTTAGGGTTATTTGGTTTGTGGTCCTTTGGCTTTGTTTAGATTGAAGTTATTGGTCCTTGTACTGTTGGGTATCCAAATTGTACCATGAGGTCTTTGTTCAAGTTCTCATAATAATTGTCACTCGATATAATGGTCACCAAAACTGTAGACGTCAGTGACACATCATTATTCAGTACACCATCAAACTTATTTTCTTTTATAAAATTGTTATATACTAAAATTAAACTTTCGTTAAAAATCAAAAACATTACATTAAAAATTAAAATACAACACACATATAAATAAAATTTTAATTAAGTTTCACGTGAAAGGTGTTTGACCAAGTCGGAACAAAGGTTTTGATGTGTTTCTGATGATTTATTTGTCTTATACTCTGTAACTTGTAACGTATCTTCCACATCTTTCCTTAATGCTTCATGCGCTTACTTATACCTTACCCATTTCAAGTCATCCTCATTTGGATGTGAAATCGACTTAAAAGTGTTAAAAAATATGGTCAATATTTGGGTTTGAATGACAATTGATAGTCATCAAATATACTAATGGGGCTTTAGAGCAAGATTAATGTTAGGTCATATGTAACGACCAATTTAATTCTATGTTCATTAGCCATTAGTAGGATTGATTGTGATAGTTAATTGGACCGTTTTTCTTTCATCATCCGCTCCTATAAATGAGAGCTTTTCTCATTTGTCTAGGGACACCAAAAAATACACTCACTCCTCTCCTTTTGTTTACCGTTCATTTTGACATTATGTGTATCCGGTTCGTAATAGAGGGAAGACACGATTTTGGTTCGCCTTGATAACCCGTTTGTGCTAACGGAGTTATCCGTTGTTGTTGTATCCTGGGACATAGACGTTCACGATTCTCATTTCTCAAGCACCGTGGAGAGGACGAATTTGTCTTAAGGAAACTGTGAGCATCACAGGCCTCAACGTTTTCCTTATTTGTGTTCTTCGAGCCTATACACGCAAAGGTTTATGGTATCATTTTCTGCACTTCATGTTTTTATATTATTGTTTATTTATCTCTAATAGCAATACACATAATATACTATAATCTTAAGACAGACTTTTTATATTGACATTATATATATATATATATATATATATATATATATATATATATATATATATATATATTACACTGAGCGGGATTCACTTAACCCGTTTTTTTTCCCCACCCGCTCCATCCATAACCCGCCTAATAAATTGGTGACCCACCCTATTCATGCTCACTTACAACCGCCCTTTGTTTTTGAGATCCGAGAGGTCCTGCTCCGGTACCACAACCTGATGGCTATTCAAGTTTCTCCAATCCGACCTTTTGCAGCTACAGTTGCCTGTGAGGGGATGAACAGGATAAGCAATAGTAACCCCAATTTTTTATTGCTTTTGTGGCTGTTATTACGCCATTTGGTACTGATACAGTATCCCATTAGTTATAGCCACAATTTTGGATCTGATCTTACCATTCATCATTTTTTGATCAAAAAAGTTGGTGCCCTTATTCTCTCAAGATACACTGTAAATTTCTTATTATGTTTTTTTGTGTTTTGTTGTTCGTTGCATCATTCATCCAACGCAGGTAAAAGTTACGGATTTTGAAATTAGAGTTTTATTGGAATTTGTGGATTTTTTTTTTTTTTTTTTTTTTTGGCTAAAAGATTGAATTATCAAATTAAGGTTTCGTGATTTTAGCCTCCTAAACATAAACAAAGAAACAAAAGGGGTTTTGTTTAACACAGGTTCTTGGGAATTTTCTGTTATTTTTTATGCTTTAAGTCGTTATAAACAAGTAAGGTGTTTAATTATTCTTGCCTACTTTATTAAAAAGATAACTGATTTTATCTTTGGGTTTAGTTGTTCTGTCTTTGTTAGAGACAATTGTTAATATGGGAATAACAAAATAAGGATGACTTTCGTACAACGTTTTTACAAAATTAAAGTAATATTTAGAGCTTTATTTTATTTTATTTTATTTTATTTTTGTCAAAGTATTTGTTGAAAGTTAATTGTGACTATTTATATGTAACTGCTACGCTACTTTAAAGACGAGAAGAAACATATTATTATTTTTTGTTTTCTATTGGATCACTGTTAGCATGTAAGCTAAGGGAATAATAAAGTACTTTGATCAATGTCATAAAACGAAAACTGTTTTGGTGTTTTAGTAATTTTGTTCTCTGTAGGCATATTTATTAATGAAATACAAGTAGATTGATGATAACAATTAGTAATCTTAGAATAAGAATGTCCTAATCGATGACAAACCGTTACTTGGTTTTGAAAACTTTAATAGTTCACATATGTTTAATTGTTATATTGCATTGTCATTAATGAAATGGAACTCCTTGAGCATGAATGCTTATTTGTAGATTACTATCATGTTAAACATGTGAATGGTAAAGTTGATACTATCATGTAAATTTACGTTTGAATGGTAAACTTTCAATAACAAATAATTTTAGAATAAAAATGGTATTGTAAAAGAAACTGTGTATGCATACAGATTTATGAGTTTGTAATTATTGTGTTTTCGAAAGAAATATAAGAATTATATTAAGTGGATTAAATAATTACGCAACCATTTAACGGAAAGACTCGAGGAGTATATTTAAGAGGTCGCGTTTTTCCTTGATTTGTGTTAAAGAAATGAACATGTAATTGCTAAAGTTGATTCTAGTTTTGAATTCATGTTTTATTGAACAAGTGTATTGAGAAGTGACGTACATACATGCTAAGTAAAAAGTAAAGAGTGTTGGTCTTTATGTTTAAATAAAACATGGAATTTTATGGGTGACTAATAGTGTTTTACTTTTCGTTTTATTAAACTCATATAACGGGCTTGATAGTATATTAAGAGGTCATGAATAAGGAAATAATGAGTTTGTTTCATTTATTAATAAGCTTTATTGCTATTTAATTGGCCGTTATCATAGCATGCATATTTCTAATGGCCCATCTTATCCAAACCCCCATTAGGGGGTGTTGACTTTTTCCGCTGCTACCGTTGCCTGTACTGTCTTCTTTGTCGGGCTGTACATTCCACCAAAAGTAGCCGGACCCCACATAATAGGGGGGGTGTGGATAATAGAGGCCATTTCTAATTTTATCACGGGTTATACTATACAAGCCCCCCTATGATGTCAAATCATATGGGAGATTCCCTTTGTCCCCCTTGACTTTCCAGTATTACACAGTTTTCTGTCAGTTTCTGTTCCGTATTTCTGACAGTTTTAATCGTTTGACTTATTAAACTTTATATTTTCTGTTCCGCATTTTCAGGTTTATAGTTTTTTGATATAAACAAAATTATAAAAAAAAAAAAAATAAAAAAAAAAAAAACGAAAAAACAGGGGGGGGCTTGGATAACAAATTTTGGGGGGGCTTGAATAACATGGGCCTTTTATCACTTGTATTAATGTTCATGATCATTAGTCTATGATTACATGTGAAAGGTTACGGAAAAACAACCGTTTTGGCTTTGGGTATTCACATGTAAGAGGAAATTATAATGTAATTGGCTTCATAAATGGGTAATCGGAATCTATTCCATTTTTCAAAGTAAAGCCTAATGTGGGGCTCTAATGGAAAAAAAAATAGTGTTAAACAGTAACTACTCGATGTGCTTTAAAGCTGTTAAGACGGTTTTGATTTCACTAAAAGAAAAAATAATACAAGTTTTTTTTTTTTTTTTTTTTTTTTTTTTTTTTTTTTTTTTTATTATTATTATTATTATTATTATTATTATTATTTTATCTTGTTACAATACTGGTTTGAGTAACTAGTATTTGTTTCATGACCTGATATTGGGTATAAACTCATTCATTTGGAATGTGTTTTTGGTGTTACTTGGACTCCAAAGTAAACTCATTCATTTGGAATGCGTTTTTGGTGTTATTTGGACTCCAAAGTACTTGCTGTCATAGTGGTGCAGTCATGGGAAAACGCATTGTTCGCATACTAAACAAATAATTTTGGAGCAAAATTATTTTGTGTGTACCTAAGAAATTAAACTTAATTTCTATAAAGTTTGAGTATATATAGGTGAACCGTTTGGTGACAATTTGTATTTTGGTACAACGTTTCATTTTGGACAATTTGTTGTTACTGTTGCATCCTCGCAAGAAAATGCATTGTTTGGTAGTAAACGAATACGTTTTGAGCTCAATTTTTTTACAATGTGTAGACAAGACATTAAACTTCATTTGTGGGAAAAAAAAAAAAAGAACTAAAATGAATGAACGATTTGTTAATTGTTTTCAATTTCATACAACAAGTCATTTTGGACAACTTGCTGTCACAACTAAGTAGTCGCTCGAAAATGTGTTGTTCGCATAATAAACAAATGAGTTTTGCACCCAATTTATTTATTTTTTATTTTTATTTTTTTTAATTTTTTTTTATATATATATATTAAGCAACATCTTATATGCGATTTCGAAAAAAAAATGTTGTGGCAAATTAGTGCACATTTAAGGTTGTTTGGTGCGATGTCGTTTGGCACCATTCAACTATTTTTGTAACATGAGAATAAACAAACCGCTTGGTTTTGTACCGAGTATTGGGAAATTTGGATATTGCAAAATATTCTATTGTGAATATTGTTGCAAATAATCAAACTACTTGTTATTCTAGAAAGATGAGCAATTGTTAAGACTTGTTCGAACTCATGTTGCTAATAATCTAACGGTTTGTCTTTCTGAAAGAAATGACTAAATGTTGAACATAACTGTCTACGAAATTTTGAAATGTCTAGAAAGAACACGTATATAGATGACAACAAATTATGTTGGTTTGTGTAACTAACTTAAATGGTGTGATTGTCATACAAAGTGAGCTATTGTCAATTCTTTAAGTTGGACATATTTTGATTGTGTAAACTGATTACACATTGATTCGACATGATTATAATCACATAATAAATCGTGATAATCATAAGAGATTAAATGTGATTATATATATAATCACAAGTAAATTGGAATGACATGTTGTAAGTGTAGGACTTGCATGGTAATTTGTCTAAAAGAAGAATGTTAGTAGATGAAGCTATGAGTAATCAGAATGATGCATCTTCTGTCATACGCTTGATTCCTTGGTCTATAGCATGCTAGACTTGGAATTTGTTAATCATGATACGGAAAATAATTAACATAGAACATTCAAAAGTTGTGTATACACTAGTATGAAACTTGTGTAGTGACAAATTACTAATGGTCTTGATGTCATATCTTTGTGAGAATAATCTTGTAAACAAGATTAATACATTGTAAATGAGAACTTTTTTATAAATTTCTTGAGATAGATTCCATGTGGGGGATTCAGGCCTAGCTAGAGTTCAAAAGGACACCAACAAAGGTGAAGTTCTTGCCTAGTTGAAATACTCAAGAAATACTTGGAGCATGATATATTTAAAGAGTTGAACAAAACTCGAATTTGTACAGACATATTATGTCGATACGACAAGTACTCTCAGCATGAGTTATCCCTATTGACAATATGAAGTCATAGAATAACATTGTGGATCCACTTGTGAAATGCTAAATGCGAGAGTTAGTTAGCAAGTCGTGAAGAGAAATGGGACTAAAGCCCTTGAAAAGTTTATATGAAGGAAAACCTAACCCGACTGACTAGAGATCCCAAGATCTGGGTTCAATAGGACAACCTACTTGTATAAACTGAGGTCACTGTGGGGGAGTAATAAACTCCATATTCATTAAGGGAGTTAGTAAACTTCCTAGTCCATTCCTATTATAGTGACAATATGAGGTTAAGCATATGGCTTTTAATGATTAATGGAGAATCACCTATGTGAGAGAGAAGTGGGGTCGCTTCGAAGGGAATTGTGGGGGCGCAATTCTTAAAAGCTCTCGCAGAACCAGGCTAATGTTCATGACCATAACGAGCATAACTATGAGAACTAAAATGTGTCAAGGAGATATTTGTGTGAATATATATTGTCGTCTCCACAAACAGCAGACAGTTCAAAGACATCGAGTTCTACTGGTTGCTAGGAGGCTAAGTATATTTCACGAGGGAAGGTTCAAAGGGTAACACCTACCTATCCTATACAAATATCAACTACAAAACTCTATTACAACATCGAGTCGTTGAAATTTGTTTCCCGTTATCAATTTTGTGGAAAACTAGAAGGGGGGGTTGAATAGTTTTACGTCTTTTTAATTTTATTGTGAAAACTTTTGTTTACTTTTTAAAACTTTGATTCGACCTTATGTGAATTCAACTCTTTAACAATATGAACAAATATAAGTAAATGTAAATAAGTAATGAGAGTAAAGTAAATGAAATGAAATGAAAGATAGGGATGGAAAGATCAAACCACAACACAAGGATTTATAGTGGTTCGGCTACAAGGACACCTTCCTTGCCCTACTCCACTCCCCGAGTCACCTACTCGAGAGTTCTCTTCACTATGTCAACAAACTCCCTTATGGCGGAGAAAACCTTACACAACTTTCGCTTACACCGGTTTAACGACACAAAGCTAGATGTCGGGTTCTAATCGTAGCTAGAACCAATCTCACAACTTCTACACAACTTATTCACAACTTCTTCACAACTTCTTCACACCGGCTTCACAACTTCTTCACGGCTACTTCACGACTTCTTCACGACGACTTCACAACTTCTTTACAACACAACTACTTACTTACACTTAGATCTACTTATCACAACTATACAACACTTTATCAAACACTTTACACAACTACAAAATAATATGAGTTGAACTACAATACTTCTTCTCTAGTTGAAGGAGTATTCTTCTTTTTCACTTTGATGGTGAAAGCTTGGATCACTTAGAAACCAATGCTTAAGAATATATGATCAAAGGATTTTAGAAAGGATTTAGAAAGATGAGAAGAGATTTAGAACAGAAGGTTTGGGGTGCAAAAGGTGAGGAAATAGTCCAGAGAAAGTCCAGTATTTATAGGCAAAACTGGACAGCTGGAGGAGCGGGGCGGTCCCCTTAAAATTAAGGGGGCCGCCTAGTATATTTGAGGGGGCCGCCCTACTGTACCGTTGCCCAGTTTTGTCTTTTTGTGGGGAAGGTTTTTCTGGAACATTTTTGCCATTTTTGGTTGAAAATTTGAATTCATAAATTTATAATGGATTAAACCTTTTTATTTATTACCAAAAATATTTTTCTAAAAGATATAAAATGTTTGTGACATTTTATAAGAAATCTAGTGATTAAGAAAATGTTCATTTGATTATATAATTCATTAAGCATTTGTTTATTCATACCTTAAGTGATTGAGTTGTTAAAATAGATATTTACAACTAAATACTTATTTACGTCATAATTTTTCGTTTAATGATTTTACATTTTGTGATTATCAAAACGTAGAGATATCAAAAAATATTAATAACGTGTTTAGGCATTATTTATATCAACAATCTCCCCCTTTTTGATGATTACAAAATCTAAACTCATTAAATTAAAAAATCAATTTTTAGACAAGTATTTAGTGAGTTTATATCTATTTCTCCCCCTTTTTGTAGAATCAAAAAGGTTATGCCGGCAAGTAAAATTTGTCGGAACGAGAACTCCCCCTTGATGTGTACTCCCCCTCGTTTGAGGGCACCAAGGAGACGAGCTATGGAAATCTTGCAAGAAAAATGTTAGAAGCACAAGTATATATAATAACAATAAGCAAGCATATAGAAGAAGGACATCCATTAATCAAAAGTGTTGTGTATAAATACACAACCAAATAGAGTACATCATAAAAGAAACATACAACATTTAACAAAGAGTGCAACTAATGATACTACATAATCATCCCAAGAGTACATGATCTGGCATAGAGCTTGCAACTAAAAAGGATGGATAAAATTATTGTTGGTGAAACATTTCATCTAGTTTGGAGAGAATGGAGGAGGTGGTGGTGAAATAGGTGAAGATGGTGGAGGTGGTGGTGGAGGTGGGTTGGTTAACATGTGCTCAATGCATGAGAACATGTATTGCATCTCATCCCGAAGACCAAAGATGATGGTTCGGTTATGAAGGCAACAAAGGCAAGTGTCTCCATGAGCTTCAAGGAGACTCCAAGGTATGGGATTAACAAAGAGAGGTGGTGGAATTGGTGAGGATGAAAAGTGAGCATCAAGAGGTGTGATGGGTGATAGGGAAATGGCAAGCTCGGTAGATGGAGGTTCTTGAGTGGGAGGTGGTGGTGATGCTCTTGATGGTGGTGATGATAGGTGGGAGTTTATGTAGTCATTGATGGATGAGGTTGAAGGAATGGAAGAAGAGGATGTACCATGGGTGGAAGGTGTTTTGGATGGTGCATTAGGTGCATTTGGAGATGAACATTTAGGTGGTGGTGATGGAGTGGTGTTGTCTTCTTTAGTAAGATCAATGAAGAGTTGTTTGGGTGGTATGATGACAATCTTTTGTTTCTTAGAGGTCTTAGAGATGGAGGATTTTGGTGAAAGCATGGTGGGTTAGGATGGTGTTTGATGGAGATGAGGATTGATGAAATGAGGGGTTATCATTTGGAGGGAATTTATAATATGAAATTATGGTTGGTTTGGGTAAGGTTTTGAGGTGTTGTGTTAATATTCCAAACTCAGTTGGGTTATTAAGAGAAATGGTAGCTGAGACTAGAGAAAAGTCACAAGATGCAAAAGAAAATAGTGAAATTCACTGTCCAGATGGCCGGTCCCCTTAATTATAGGCCGGCCCCCTTAAAATTAAGGGGACCGCCTAGCAAAATTAAGGGGGCCGCCCATCTGGTGTTTTCCCAGGCGACCAAAATTGAAAATTTTCCAGAAAAGGGTCAATTTTTAGGGTGTGTTTGCAGCAAGCTCTATTTGAACCATGTACACTAGGAATGATCCAATAGTAACAATAATATATCAAGTAATAATGTACATATATAAACTAGCAAAATCATGTTATAAGCATATCATAGGAATATTATATTAAAGAAACAAAGTTCTAACATGATAGTATTTAGACATCTAGCACAATGCAAGATATAACAAAATGAATGTCAAAATAATAACACTACACATAATTGTCTAATAACATATCATCAATGTTCAATTAAACCCACACCAAATAAATCTATTTCTTCTTTCCAAGAATCTTCCTGAAGGCCTTTCCTATTGACTTGAATCCACCTCGAACCTCTTGATGCATTTGTTGAGTGGTGTTTAGCAATGAGGTTTGTCTTTCGAAGAGGAGTTGATCGTTTTGTCGGGAAGGAGAAGGAACTTGATAGTCGATGTAATCAAGTTCCGGAAGATTATCAACGAATGTCGTGGGTGATGGGGTACTAACACGTGATGTGTCCTCCTCCTCATCATCATCATCTCCTCGATGAGATGTAGAACCACGAGGTGGGAGTGATAAAGAGCTACTAGATTTGCCCTTGTCACTTCGGGATTGACGAGGTTGGACACGAATAAGAGGACGCAAGACCGGTTGAACGAACTCATAAATATCACTCTCAAGATGAGGGTAATGTTCCATGACATGATAATAAAGTAGAGTAAGGAACATACCATAAGGAAGATTGGCATTGGGAATGTTTTTAGCGGATATGATTCGATGAACAAAGAGATAAGCCAAATTGTATTGTTCTTCCGCAACCACACAATACAACATGTGAGCAATGCTCGCCGTGAGATGATCACGGTGACCACCGATACCGAACGCATTCTCGCGAATGAGTTCTTCCCAACGCTTCATGTCGGGGCTTAACTCCTTGAGGAGGATTTGGTTTGCATGGATGTCGACATTTTTTGACTTAATCTTTCTGCTAGTCGTACCACGTTCTAGCTCAAGAAGTCGTCGAATGTCGTCGGGAGTTAGGATCTCAGAATAGTATGGACCCTCTTGAGGTCTATGTTGTTCAAGAGAAGAAAGATCCCACTCATTTGAGAAAACGGCTTGACCGTTGTGGGGAATTTTGAGAATTTGACCGAGTTGAGCGAGAGTAAGAGTGATGAATTTGTTTTGGATCATGAAGGAAATGAGGATATAACCATAGTCATCGGTTTGCACCGTAACTTGGCTATAGAAGTCAAGAACAAAGCGAGGAACGATACGCTCATTGATTTTGTAAAGACAATCGAGACGAACATTGGAGAACATTCGTTCGATATAGTCGGATTGATAGAAAGATGGATCGACAATTCTCCCCTCATGAATGTTTCTATTTTCGATGGAACGATAGAAACATGCAATAGTGGGAGATATGCCGGGAGTAGCGGAGACTTTTGGAATGTATTGTTTTGTTTTGGAGACATCACCAACCGTGGCTTTAGACATTTTCACCTAAACAAGATAACAACAAGAAAATAAGATTAAAAAAAATGCATATGTGACATATACTACTCATGTGGAACGCAAACATACTTCGACTCTAAAATTTTAATCCTAAGAAGTAGTTTGCAATGTTCCTTATTTTTAATTTTTAACTCGCTTAAAGTGTATTTTATGATGTTAAGGAGTAGTTGTAATGATATTTTGATAAAGAACCAAACGTATCCAAACGCTCCTTTATACATCATAAGCCACTTTGAAATGTGGCTAGACAAACATTAGATTGTATGTCTAACTATTTCTTACGAGTATTTATGTTAAGTAACTCATTGAAAAGGTGAAAACATAGATTTTGACTTAAAAATGTCTTTTAATTTGTTATGCCAAACGCTTCCTTTTCTAAAAAAATAATGACTAATATTTCAATATACATATGAATTATGTATCTTGATGACTCAAAATTATTAGTTACATGTTTATAAACTTGTCCATTAGTTGTGAAATTCATTTTGACTTAATCTTGACGATTTTATGACTCAATCCAAACACCTTCTTATGTTTATAAAATCATTTTTCATGATTTGAAAAATATATTTTTAGGATTAAAAGTTGTGATATTATAATGTGGTTAGTTATAATAAGTGTTTATGGCATAATTCAACAATGTATAACAAATTTTGAATGAGAGTGTTTGGTTTTTCAAAATTTTGGCATGAGGGTTTTAGATTACTTAGATTCTAGGTTAATTAAGTACTCTAATCTTATGGGAAGCATTTGGCAATGAGTATCCTAGACTTAATTTCAACATAAGTTCGAATTTAAAAAATTTTAACTAAAATATCTAATTGTGATTAGACTCGAAATTAGATGAAATGTGTTTTGAAAAACTTACAATATATGTTGCTAATCGAGATATAAGTGTTTGCCCCTTGCGAATTTAGCCCGAATTGGTGATTTGGTAAGTGGTTTTGATGGTTTTTGGGTGGTTTAGTTCGTTCACAGCAGGTAGCAAAGGAAGGGTGTGTGAGAAATGGAGTGTTTGGCAAAAGTTTTAAGAGGAAAATCGTTTTTGGTAGCAGCAGATGGCCGGTCCCCTTAAACATTAAGGGGGCCGCCCTCGTTAACTAGCCGGTCCCCTTAATTTTAAGGGGGCTGCCTACCAAAAATGGAGTTTTTCGAATTTTGTTTCTGACGGAAAAATATTTATATGTATATAGATAGATTTATAATATATCAAAAATACGTTGGTTTGTATATGCACGAGGAAGGAATACTTGACTCATTTTATTAACATTTCGTTAAAAAATATCTTGAGAATTTTGGATAAAATAATCAAGACGTCAAGTCGACAATGATTTTGAGGAATGAGAGGGAATGTGTATATTTATATATATATATGTATATTACATGGGAAATTTGGATGTTGAATGGTGTCGAGAGATGATGAGGTAGAGACGGAGATGAGTGCTGACGGAGTCGGGAGTTTGTTTCATCCATAGTTTTCTTTGTGCGAAGGTTTAAATTCTACTTCTATGTTTATCCACTTAACTCACTTCTCTTCATCACCATGCGTTTTATGATAGTGGACATAGAAGATTTTCGTGTTGAACGTTAAAGTCCAAAAGAGCAAAGGGGGAAGAAAAGGTTCGAGGACGAACAATTTCTTTTAGTTCTAGATAGTCAACAAATGACGTATCCAGGTTATGTGAGGATATATATTTATATGTATATAGACTATTTATTATGTATAATAATATAGGTATATATATTTATATTAGATATATGTATAAAGGGATTACATACTAACCTACATATAGGTATTATCTAAACTAGGCATTTTAAACTAACGGGGGCATGCAATTAGTTAATTCATCAAACTAGGCATATAACATGTAGTGAGCATGAAGGAGAGGCGTACCTTTTAGTCTTCAATAAATGGTCTTCAAGTACTTCAAAGTGTTTATATTAACTTATAGAAGTCAATCATAGAATAGATACCGATTACCCGATGAGTTGACAATTTAGCCACTTGGTCCCCATTGTCTAATTGGTCCAAAGTTGTTTGAACCAAACATGGTTTGCAATTGACTAGGATGCATATAAGGTGGAAGTATTCCCCAAGGATTGAAGCTTGGTGGATTTGAATAATTCCACGTTGGATAACTATTATTATTATGGAGGTTTTGTCGATTTTGATTTCTTCTAGGTTGAGGAGTTTTAGGCCGAGGGTGAGGATTATTTGGTCTTCTTAGGGGAGGTGTTTTTTTATCTTAATTTCGGTTTAGGTGATTCTTCTTTGGTTTTTAAAGATGGTTTGTAAAAAGTTTTTATTTCATCATTACTAGCAATGGGTATTTTTCTATCTTTTATAAGTATGTATTTAGGTGTTGACTCTAAGGATTTTTGCTTACTAGATTCACTTTCAAACTTTACATTTTTAGTTTCACTAGTTGAGGCCTCAGCTAAATTAAATCCTAAGCCGGTTTTATCTCCTGATTTTCTTTGAACACTTATTATTTTCCTAATTGAATTACTACTATTTTCGAATTTGTCAAGTTTGCAAATTTCTTCCTTAAGTTTTTCGTTTTCATTTTTAGTTTCTTGACATGTTTTACATTCTGCAAAAATTTCTTTGCCTTTTTCTAAGTTATGTAGTTTATTTTTTAATTCAATTATTTCATTTTCTAATTTGTTATTTATATGTTTTAGTGATTTATTTTTAGTTATTACTTTTTGACCTAGTTTGCATAATCTACTATATTCACTATCTAGGTCTTTTTCATCTAATGATAAATGCTCATCACTAAAGTATTCGATTTCGGAATGTACCTCGCTTGATGTCTTAGCCACAAGACACTTCTCCTCCTTTGTGGTTTCTTTCTCGTCTTCGTCACTATCACTCCATGCTCCTCCAACAAATGCCTTTTGATTTTGCTCCCTTGACATCATTGGACATCTTCCGATGAGATGATTTGGATCACCACATTTAAAACACTTCCTCTCGCTCTTGCTACCTTTGTCGTCTTTGTTTCTTTGGAATGCCTTTCTTTCGTCATGTGGTTGTCTAACGAATCTTCCTCGTCTTTTGAAAAACTTCTTGAAGTCTCTTACGGCCATGGCATATTCTTCGTCATCATTTTCGGAGGTTGAGCTATCCTCGTCACTAGATTCTTTCCTAGCTTTCAACGCAATTGACTTGCTTTGCTCTCTTCTTCCTTTGATCATCTCGGAGTCTTTCTTTATTATTGCTTCGTAGACTTTCAAGTTGCCGATCAACTCGTCAAGTTGAAGAGTTGACAAGTTCTTCGATTCTTCAATCGCCGTAACTTTAGCCCGCCATTTTGGATGAAGAGCCCTAAGAAATTTCCTAACAAAATTCTCACTAGAAAAACTCTCATCAAGTGCTTTTAAACTTGTGATGATAGTGTTAAACTTCGCAAAAGCATTATCAATTGATTCCTCTTCCGGAATCGTAAATTGTTCATATTGTTGAACAAGAAGATCTATTTTATTATCTTTGACTTGACTATTACCTTGGTGAGTTATTAGTAAAGAGTTCCAAATTTCTTTTGCGGTTTCACACATAAAGATTCTTTCGTATTCTTTACGCGGTAACGCATTATAAATAACCATCTTTGCTTCATTATTTTTAGCAAGTTTTCTTTTTAAATCATCATTTTGTTTTTCAAAAGGTACTATTTCATCCTTTTTAGTTTCCGGATTATTTTGAATAGGTAAAAAATCACCATTAGTGATAACATGCCAAAGATCTAGATCTTTTGATTTCACATAAGTTTCGAATCGATTTTTCCAATAAAGAAATCCATCACTTTCAAATAGTGGTGGTCTTTGCATAGATTTCCCTTCAAAACATTTTTCAGATTCCATAGATCGTTTCAAGTTTTAAAATACAGTTTATTTTAAAAATCTTGTTTGACGTGGCTCCTGATACCAATTGTGGAAAACTAGAAGGGGGGGTTGAATAGTTTTACGTCTTTTTAATTTTATTGTGAAAACTTTTGTTTACTTTTTAAAACTTTGATTCGACCTTATGTGAATTCAACTCTTTAACAATATGAACAAATATAAGTAAATGTAAATAAGTAATGAGAGTAAAGTAAATGAAATGAAATGAAAGATAGGGATGGAAAGATCAAACCACAACAAAATGATTTATAGTGGTTCGGCTACAAGGACACCTTCCTTGCCCTACTCCACTCCCCGAGTCACCTACTCGAGAGTTCTCTTCACTATGTCAACAAACTCCCTTATGGCGGAGAAAACCTTACACAACTTTCGCTTACACCGGTTTAACGACACAAAGCTAGATGTCGGGTTCTAATCGTAGCTAGAACCAATCTCACAACTTCTACACAACTTATTCACAACTTCTTCACACCGGCTTCACAACTTCTTCACGCCTACTTCACAACTTCTTCACGACGACTTCACAACTTCTACACTACTTCTTTACAACACAACTACTTACTTACACTTAGATCTACTTATCACAACTATACAACACTTTATCAAACACTTTACACAACTACAAAATAATATGAGTTGAACTACAATACTTCTTCTCTAGTTGAAGGAGTATTCTTCTTTTGCACTTTGATGGTGAAAGCTTGGATCACTTAGAAACCAATGCTTAAGAATATATGATCAAAGAATTTTAGAAAGGATTTAGAAAGATGAGAAGAGATTTAGAACAGAAGGTTTGGGGTGCAAAAGGTGAGGAAATAGTCCAGAGAAAGTCCAGTATTTATAGGCAAAACTGGACAGCTGGAGGAGCGGGGCGGTCCCCTTAAATAGGGGGGCGGTCCCCTTAAAATTAAGGGGGCCGCCTAGTATATTTAAGGGGGCCGCCCTACTGTACCGTTGCCCAGTTTTGTCTTTTTGTGGAGAAGGTTTTTCTGGAACATTTTTGCCATTTTTGGTTGAAAATTTGAATTCATAAATTTATAATGGATTAAACATTTTTATTTATTACCAAAAATGTTTTTCTAAAAGATATAAAATGTTTGTGACATTTTATAAGAAATATAGTGATTAATAAAATGTTCCTTTGATCATATAATGCCTTAAGCATTTGTTTATTCATACCTTAAGTGATTGAGTTGTTAAAATAGATATTTACAACTAAATACTTGTTTACGTCATAATTTTTCGTTTAATGATTTTACATTTTGTGATTATTAAAACGTAGAGATATCGAAAAATATTAATAACGTGTTTAGGCATTATTTATATCAACAAATTTCATTCATGTGGGGGATTGTTGGAAAATATGGTCAATATTTGGGTTTGAATGACAATTGATGGTCATCAAATATACTAATGGGGCTTTAGAGCACGATTAATGTTTGGTCATATGTAACGACCAATTTAATTCTATGTTCATTAGCCATTAGTAGGAATGATTGTGATAGTTAATTGGACCGTTTTTCTTTCATCCTCCTCTCCTATAAATGAGAGCTTTTCTCATTTGTATAGGGACACCAAGAAATACACTCACTCCTCTCCTTTTGTTTACCGTTCATTTTGACATTATGTGTATCTGGTTCGTAATAGAGGGAAGACACGATTTTGGTTCGCCTTGATAACCCGTTTGTGCTAACGGAGTTATCCGTTGTTGTTGTATCCTAGGAGATATACGTTCACGATTCTCAAGCACCGTGGAGAGGACGAGAGTGTCTTAGGGAAACTGTGAGCATCACAGGCCTCAACATTTTCCTTATTTATGTTCTTCGAGCCTATACACGCAAAGGTTTATGGTATCATTCTCCACACTTTTATATTTCCATGTTGCGGTTTATTTGTCGCTTGTAGCAATACACTTAATATATGCAACAAAAAGTGCCGCCCATTTCGGATATATCACATCAACAAGATAATATCATCATTGTAATTTATGCCATTAGCCTCATACGAAACCTTTGGTGCTTTTCCGTCTTTGAGATCGTTGAATAAAGGAGATTAATGTATAACATTGATATAGTTGTTCGCCCTATAAACACCAAAGAAAGCATGTCAGACTTATAAGTCTTGTGAAGCAACAGCTTCCAGCAAAACGAATGGGTTCAAACCATGATCACGTCTACATATTGACCGCGATATGCATTTGAACAATTAGCCCACTCTTGGTCTGTATAATCAAGGCTTCCTAACATTCTAGGAAACACGTGTTTTTTCTCGTGCAACCAATAAAGTGTTTCCACGTTAGTGTAAGTATGTTTTGCAAAAACTCTTTTGCATATAAACCTATAACAAACTTACAAATATACTTGAGAGAATCACGGGAAGTTTTATCATCTGTTTGCAAATATTTATATAGAGAATCATGAATGGTGTTGTATGTCAATTGATGAATCGCGGATGTGCAGTCTATCAATAGCGAATGCCAGTTCTTACAGTTCAATTAATATTCTTACGGAAATATTAACAATGCATGGTTACGTCTTCAACTATACTTGTGAATAGTTCTCGACTCATTCGGAACCATTCTTAAGTGTATATGCTTGTGAACTGTGGACGTATAGTCTGGACTGGGCCACGACAAGTGGGCCAGGCCCGGCAGACAGCGGCCCACTCTACGCCTAAACCCTAATCCATGCCCTATAAATACACGGCTGGAATCCCCATCTTCAGATATGATACAACGATATACACAACAGGTTATGATAACCCTAACTCTTAATGGTTATATCGCACCGATACTAACTTGACCGTCGGAGGTGGATCCCGGGGCTACGGCCTCGGGTCCACTCCTAACGGGTTCTCTTTGTTGAACAGGTCTACTCAAGGCTCGAGAAGACGACGAACGGCCCATGGAGAGTTGTCGAATCCAGCCCGCGCCAGATTATGTATCAACAAGTTGGCGCCATCCGTGGGACACGAATAAAATGCTCGTCCTACACATACGGTACACATCACACGACACATTAACCTAAGACCAATTATACCATACGCACTGTTTGTTTTGGTTTGACTTGGTCAAACGTGTCAAGCTAACATCAAGAATATTAATTCTTGGTTGTTGTTTTGTCGTACGTATACACATATAACAAAGAATTCATTCTTTGTTTACTTTGATTTTGTTCCTTCTCTAAACCAATCAAACGCATCCCTCTTTGGGATTTGATTTGGAGATATACGGAAAAGATATCCCGATATTTTTAAATTGGTAATAGGATATGTTATTTTTTAAATATTCAAAAGATTTTATCTTTTAACTTGGTAAACACGATTTTACCTATAACGCACTAAGTCCGCACGGTCGGACCTACTTTATCTTTTAGCCGCGAACAACGCAGTCACGATAAATCTACCCGCGTTAGGCCATGCGTTCGGACATCTTCGCAGATCGGCGCCATGAGCGCACTATCACGTACAGGCACCACGATGCTAGTCAATCGCCATGAGCGCACTGGACAAAAGCCGTGGTCATCTGCGATCATCCACAAACGTTAGAGTCTATGCGGTCACGATACATCCATCTGCGTTTGTACGTGCGATTGAAACTATTAGTCGCGGTCACAGAAGCACGCCTTCTGTCACACCTCTTTGTTGCGCACAGCGCGCACTAAAAAAAAAAAAAACAAAAAACAATTAATTATTTATGTAGTTTGTAAAACCCCACGATAGGTGTAATTCGCACTACTACTTATCTTATGTGTTAATTTCACATGCTATGCGCTAATCTTTTACTTCATTAGGTTTCATATGTTGCGATTCGTGGCATATACTTCTAATATTTGCATTAAGTGTTTTTCAGGATTTGGATAAGTTTAATGCTCCTACACGAGTAGCACCATCAAACTTGGGGGGCTACCAGGGTATACACTGTGTCCGTACGCGTCACGCATGTGTATTTGGAAGCAAAGACGGATTTAAATATTCGCACCATCTCGCCGCAGGCGAGACGTCCTCTGTCGGTTGTAAAAACGGATGTAATGTTCGCACCTTGTCTGCTCACAGCGCACATCTTTGTCGCGCACAGCGCGCACCTCTGCCACAGAAGCACGTCTTCTGTCGCACCATGCTGCATCGCTACTGGTACAAAAGGTACGCCCTTACCCAGGATGCAGCATACGGAATCCACCTTCACTATTGTGAGACTCTCACAATCAAGGTCGCGCCTACAAGGTCGCGCCAACAAGAACGCGCCAACATGGTCACCACGCACTGCGCCACAGACCCAGGGCGCACTGTCGCATTTGGGCTGCGCGGTATGGTCCGACTCATGTGCACACCTGAGTTGCGCACACATGAGCCATGCCGTCATGGTTGATTGGGGGGCTTGTGGACGTATAGTCTGGACTGGGCCACGACAAGTGGGCCAGGCCCGGCAGACAGCGGCCCACTCTACGCCTAAACCCTAATCCATGCCCTATAAATACACGGCTGGAATCCCCATCTTCATATATCATACAACGATATACACAACAGGTTATCATAACCCTAACTCTTAATGGTTATATCGCACCGATACTAACTTAACCGTCAGAGGTGGATCCCGGGGCTACGGCCTCGGGTCCACTCCTAACGGGTTCTCTTTGTTGAACAGGTCTACTCAAGGCTCGAGAAGACGACGAACGGCCCATGAAGAGTTGTCGAATCCAGCCCGCGCCAGATTATGTATCAACATGAACAGTTCTCAACAAAAAAAATACTTTCGCTTCTTACTCCATGCTTTCTTTTTGCCACTAGTGGCATGCCTTTTGTGCATAGCTACACGTGATATACCTGCAAATTAATCATTTTATTGAAAATTGTAACATGAGTAATGAAATTAAGTGATTAATGAAGATGATTGTATGAATAACTAGATTGAAAAATGTACCAATTATTTGAGATTGAAATGGGTTCTGATTTAGGGTTTATGGTCACGCCCTTAGAGGAAAATTTTAAGATTTGGTGAAACGTTGAGTTGAATGATGGTACTTGTTGTTTTAACTATTTACAATTCACCTCATCAATGTTACTTTTGTTGGTTGTGTGCAAAAAAGTTTGTAGTTTTGGATAATATATGTAGTCATTATGTATGTCAATACTTTAAAAACCGAGATTATGATAGATTTTGTCTACTAATGGGTTTGTGTCTCAAGGACTAATATGTGAGAATTTTCTCAATCATGACCGCAATTTCAAGTTTTGCTTTGTTTGTTGGGTATATATTGTGAGATATATAATTGTGAGATATATAATTGTCATTAAAAAATAAAATAAAAAAAAAAAAAAATAAAAAATAAAACTATTTTTGTCTAGCTTTCACCTTTTAGTTTAGTCGTTTTAACAGAGGGTTCAATTGATTTTTGTACAAAATCAAATTCTAGCGACTAAACTGGTTTTCGGTCGACCCGGTCCGGTCACCCAATGTTTTAAGACATTGGCTTAACTCTTATTCGCAAAATAAAATGTTTAGATTTAGGTACTCTTCGGCTAGTACTAAAATTACTAGTAGTATATGTGTATAGGCCGCATATCATTTAGGTATGGTTTAATACAATAGGTAGAAATTTTGTGCACGTACGGGTTTAATATATAAATCATATTTATATAAAAATATTAGTTTAGTATATGGGCATATAAAAATTTGGCCGTGTTTAATGTTTTGTAATCGTGATATAAGCACAACTAATAATTACACACGACTTTCAACATAAACTTTTTCATTATGTATTAATATTAATCAAAATTTTGTATAGATTTTTGTTGGACGAATGACTTGTGTTTATTTAATTGGCATTGTGTTGAGTTAGACGTTGTTGTTTAAATTTTAATTATTGATATCATGTTGTACATAATATGCGTGTTTAATAACACGTAATGACCATTGATAAAGCTAAAAGATAAAGTTTGAAAAAATGTTGGTTCGTATATATCTTTATTTAAAATTTAATAAGGAATTACATGAGTCGTCATCATAAGTAAAATCTCGTATATTTATTTTCATATCACAACAAATCGTGCTTATATTTTGATATTTATATTTTCGTTAATAACAGTTTTAGCCTTATTTAATTTTCAAACCCGTGTATGCACGGGTTAAACTTATCTAACTATATATAAAGAATGAGTTGCAAGTTGAGCATTTATTGAATGTGAGCATTATTGCTATAAGCTAAAAAACTCTAATATATAGATTAAGCTAACCAAGTAAGCTTCTTTCAAAGCTTCTAAGAGCTCTTAAATTTATAGTGAAAATTAAACACATTGAGAGAATTAATGGAATGTCTTTTGATATTTCCCCGCCAACTTATTGCATCTGTTAACATCAAAAAGAATTGTTAAGAGTCCCACCAAATCCTTATCTCTCACACTTCACGCACCATTTCTCCCTCATCTTCTCTGTCTAAAAATCCGTCAAATCACAAGCACACAATAAAATACACACCTCTTGAAAAAAACCTGGATGCTGAAAAAGTGAATAAATCTATGCAGTTGAGACCCGATTTAGATGATGATCTTCAGGAATTAACTATAGACTTAGGTGATGAAGAGTCGGGATCTGATGATGGATTTCCTTTTCCTCAACCTGATGATAATTTGCACCTCAATCGATTACCGGTGACCATGACTCACCTCATTCTATTGTTGAATAAACTGAAAGTGATTCTCGATTGGGCACCCCTTTATAATAAGACCCAGGTTTGCGTTTTTTTCTTATTTATTAAACTTTGTGTTTAATTGGTTAAAGTTTACTGCTTTTTTATGTTTTGAGAAACTGTAACGGGTATATGATTTGTTCCAAGTTTTGGTTTTTATTACACATGCATATGATTCTTGATGAAGGGTATTGAAAAGTTTAAAGCTTTATTTAATTTGGTGTTATTTTTGTAAAAGAGATTGGTTGCACACCACATATTTGATAAAACGTTTAGGTGAAAATTGTAGTGATAGTTTTGGTTTCTTTTATTTTTAGTTGTTGGAAGTGTTTTGAGGATGGAAAATGAAGAGGATCCGGTGAAGAAGCAGCAAATTATTAGTAAGTAATAAAAATAGAAAATGCTTAATGTACGATTATCAACTCATAGTTATATGACACCTTACATGTTTTGGTAATGACTAAAGATACTTCATCTTTGTTGCATCTTTTACTATTTTAAAGTTGTTGTTGAACCATATGAAGTAATATATTCTTTACATTATCATAGTTGGTTCGCTTAAGCTTATGATTTATTACGTTAGTTAGCTTATTAGACTTTTTCAATATTGATCTCACTATTATGGGTTCCATGTATTACTAAATGAAAATTTTAGTTTTTGCTCAGGTTGTCTCTTTATATTTGTAATTTCTTGCCTTTTGATTTCTCACTGAAGCTCCGTTATTATTCTTTCATTTTTGTTTTGGGCAGACAGATGATTGGCAATGGCTATCGGGTGAAATGGCTATTGGGTAAAGAGAGTAAGCATAAACAACAAAGTTGAACATCAGGTGAAAACTTTCTCAAGGCTTTGAGTCATGATATCTACCTTTTAGTTCCCCAAGGTTTGTTACATTACTATTTTCTCAGATGTATGTTAGTAACTCTCATCTCACAGACGTATGAATTTATATGAGTGTTTCTTGATTTTTTGGTTTTTTGGTAACTTTTTAGGATGGTATTCGAGTATTTCATTTATGGGTATGTTTCACGAAATTGGTTGTAGATCATTGAATTGGATATTAATTTGGTAAGAATTTGCATTTTGTGGGAAAGTATTAGTTGTTGATGTTAAGTTAGATAGATCAGTGAAAACAAGGTTAGTTTATGGATTGGCTTTCAAAAGTTCATGGTTTGGGAATTGGTAATATAAATTTGGGGCTGGATGTTTCGATGTAATAGAGGATAAATACACGGGAGCTGTGCGGCTTCTAGCCTGACAGGTATTCACATACCAGGAGTGATATTGGCCACCAAGGATCTTATACAGGCATACATGGGTCTAGAAAGATTAAAGCCTTCATTTTTCAGTTGTGCGGTTCCTTAATTAAGTGAGTCTGTTAACATGTATGCTGTTTTTCTAGATATTTGGTCATACGAAATAATTAAGTGAGTATGTTAACATGTATGTTGTTTTTCTAGATATATGGTCATACGAAAGATTAAAGCAACTAAATAGACATTCCTACAGATGACTAAATATTAATAAACTCTTTGCGTGATTTTCAAACAAATTATATATGGAGGTGATGAAATAGGGTCTGAATAAGTATTAACAGTGAGCTCAGGAAATTTAGAAATGACAATTTCTACCCATTTACTTAAGAATGGGTCATTTAGGGTTGTGTTTTTTCTTAAACGGGCCGGTAAATGATTTTAACTAAAAGGGAAATGAGTCAAATGGGTTAAAAGTTGTCGAGTTTTAATTTTAACACGTACAACCTCCTAAATCGTTTATTCAAGTAATTGGAATGGTTTTAGAAGTAAATATATATTTTTAGTCGTGATTTTAATGGAATGGTAAGTAAAACCAAACCGACATCTTTTGACCATATGCTAGAGAACACTCGGTATCCGCTCATTGATGGATTTTGCAGGTTTTGACTTTTGAATAGAGCACTGGAATGGAGACTCTAAGATGTGTTGGTCATGCAGAGGTCCCAGGTACATACTTTATGGTTTAGCATGTTGGAGAATTTGATTTTGTCTCTTAATGTTAATTATTTCTCTTTTCATTAGATAGCAGAATATGACCACTTGACACGATATGATACATAGAATCAGAAAAGTGACCGGTGAACATGATGTTGTTGATAGTTCTAAAAGATTTCCTTGAACATGTAGCCATTTTATCTTTTGATAGTTATATTTGTTTTAGAAATGAGGAACGTTTTCCAGATCCGTCAATAGTTGCAAGTCAAAAATAGTTATTATGTATAATAAATTATAGTAACTGTAATGGATTATTGTTACTTATGATAAGATAAAAGAAATAAGCAAGAAATTTTTGGATGAATAATAAATGTAACCATGAATCTGGATCTCTAACTCTTCAATGGCTGCTTTAAACAAGTTGTGAAATAAGCTTTGACATTATGCATATGCACGAGGTAGCTTGACCAAATATGTGTGTCATGGGCAGAATTATAATCCATTAATATGACTAAATTTCAATTGTGTAGTGGAGCATATGATTGTTATGATAATCTTATTATTTGTAGTCATTTTGTCAAGGCAAGTCCTATTGATTATTGTTAGCAACATTATTATCAATTTCGATAAATGTCAGTAACACGATTTGGCTGAGGTGTTGATGTGTTTGATCCTGATAGATTACTCATGTAAAACTCTTTAGTCGTTTAAGATATTTTAAGAATCATGTGAACCTTATAAATAATATATTTGTGAAGCAGGATGCATTGGATGATGTCAACACACATGAGAGGTTGGTTGACTATTTTCATTATAGGATCAACATATGTAAGTTTTAATTTTGAACTTATCTACACAATATTGATATGTTGTTTACTCTATGCGTTCCAGTAACGACTAAATGGAGGGCATTTTTTTCAACCTCAAACAGATGAAGCTAAAAAGAAAAAGTCTAACTAACGGAACATAACTTGGTTTAATGGTCAGATTCCTACACCTTCGCTCCCGAGCATTAATCCTATGCCATGAATCATCGACTCAAGTAACCACTCTTCTGTAGCATAATGTTGGACGACAAGCAGAACCACCTTTTACAAATAGGAGTCATGTTGTCAACCGCAGGTCATGCGTTCGTGGTTGTGGTTGGAGCATTTGTAATGAACATAAGCATTGTCCTTTTCAAAGGCGACACTAATGCGGAAAAGGATATTGGTTGTGTAAACAAATTGACATTTGGCGGTTGTACCACTGGTAGCATTTTCCCTTACGTTGTTGCTATTGCTTGGTACAAGCGACAAAGGCTTCTAGAGTAATCCCACGACTCTTAAAGGCATAGTTACTTCAAACTACCTAATTCTTGCAACATTTCTTTGGTTCATCTTGACCTGACCCGTGTAGCATAGCCATGACTAGGTGCGGCTAATTGAGCATGTATGTATGTAGAAGCAGCAATGACGCGAAACATTATATGGCAACATTTAGTTATTGCCTTATTGTTGGCAAAGAAAGACTTAATATTGTTGTTATGTTTGACATTTGACAAATTTCTTTGGTTCATCTTGACCTGACCCATGTAGCATAGCCATGACTGGGCGCGGATAATTGAGCATGTATGTATGTAGAAGTAGAAATGACGCGAAATCATGAACTAATAAAAACCATTTATTACCTATTTAATTTTCTCTTTTTTACTTCCATATTAACTTTTGTTGAAATTTTACATCAAATGATGCCTTTTTAGCTTTTTGATTTTCATTTTTGACCTCTTAGTTAGTTGCAATAATTTTTGTCTAAACGTTGCTTCAAATATATAATAATTGGACTTTATAGATTTTTCTTTTGGTGAAAAAATATATATATGAAAAGGATCGAGATCCATTTGAGTTATAGTTTGAGAAATTTGTATTATGACCGAAGATACCATTTAACTTAACACAATGTTAATAGTAGTAATCAAATAAAAAGTATAAACAAACATAAAGGTGAAAGCCTAAGGTATGGGCTATCTATGAAAATAATAGATTTGGTATTGTGAATTAAATTATGTATGAAGTGATGAAAGAGCAAGAAAAATGGTTTTCAGTTGACTTACCCTTAAATTTTGGATGATTTTATAGCTATAAGAAGTTCAAAAAAGTCAAACACAATATTTAGATATATGTACATGTTGGAGAAAAGAGATCTAGAAGTTATATATATTACACTACTTTTTGTAAATCTTTAGTTTAATAGATAACCAACACATGTTAAGAGATTGTGTCATTGTTTCTAGATCTAGCTATAACTGAATCACAAAATATCATGTTACACATACAAAGAAGTTATCAGTATCTTAACACTCAGAACGCACCTTTGTGTAAAGACTTATTAAAATGGTCATTTGTTAATAAACCAAACACCATCTAAGTGAAATACTCATGTAAATGGGGTATTCGTATAATAGGTTCACAATATCCTAAAGCAAGTTGATTATGTTTGAATATATTTTCCTTAAATTTATACTAATAGTTTAAACAAACTTCGTTTATTCAGTCGAGTACCCCCGATCAAAACTAAACATATAATAACTAAATACGCATAACCCTTGCAAAACCGATGAGGAAATAATGGATGACATCGGTACGTATCTACAAATGTTTAAACCGATGAATTTAAATGTTATATTCAAAAGAAATCAGTATTCTTTCGTGATGAACAAAGCCCGTGCATCGCACGGGCCATG
Organism: Artemisia tridentata subsp. tridentata; assembly: GCA_021014915.2. Taxonomy (NCBI): domain Eukaryota; kingdom Viridiplantae; phylum Streptophyta; class Magnoliopsida; order Asterales; family Asteraceae; genus Artemisia; species Artemisia tridentata. The sequence goes on along the minus strand of CP139509.1, from coordinate 437,263,482 downwards.
CTGTCTCGTAAAAAGGAATAAATGAGTTGTTATTGAATGCATATTTTTTAAAAAAAAGGGGATATGTTTTACTTAAACTTATGAAGAGAAATAGCATGAGTTGTTCGTGTATGTACAATTTCGTGTATTCATTTACATATCACAATAACTCGTACTTTCATTTTGATATTTATAATCTTACGCATATACATGAATTTAATATATACTGATAATAATATTTATAAATAACAACATATATGTTGTTTTAAACCACAAAGTCTAGGGGGTATAAATAAAGGGGTATTTATTTTAGAAAGTTATTAAAAACATAGAAACTAATAAGTTTACTTAATATATTTAATATTCAACAACTAAAGTTTTATTAATTACTCATTTTTTTTGTTTACTTTTTACAAAATCGATAAATGTGTTTTTATGCATGTTTATTTTGCTAGATGAAGTTTAGATAAATTTTACCAAATGGAAATCAATTTTATCTTTTATGAGCTAATATGAGGGTTTGATTTTAAAATTGAGCTCTTTTATTAGTCAATAAAAGAATTGATTGTTACAAAACATTTTTCTCCTATTATAGTAAAAGATACAGTGAAATTTGATTTTGTATAATGTACCATGTCAACATTTTTTATGTTGAATGTAACGAATTTTAGGCTTGATCCATCCGTGAAAGAAAATGTGAAGAGAGAAAACTCGGTTTGCAAAGAAGTCAAACACAATAGAACTTTTTTTTTTTAATTTTTTTTAATTTATTTTAATCATCACCTTAAAATAAACAAGTGTCATTTTTCATTCACATCATCTCATTCACAAACTCTTACTAAATCCTTGCACATGACAAAAGCCCGAAAGGAATAACTCGATTGAAATTACTGTCTAAGAGTTCGAAAAGGCATGTCATCCAATATGTTGCATACTTGCATTGTGTTAAGCCAAGTTTGAGAGCTTATTGTAACAACTCGTCCCACATTTGAGGCCCTTATAAGTTTAAAGTAGTGGGCTATAGTATCCTTACATCATGATTTTTTGTTGAACTTCGAAAAGATACTCACTAGTACATGACTTTCTAATTTGGGGGCCGTAACACTTGTAGACAGTGGCGGAGCCACATTGTATTCTGGGGCATCAATTGCACCCGCTCAAAAGCTAACAAATTCAACAACAAAGTATATAATTTTTTTTATTTTTTTATTTTTAGGATAAATAGCTCGAATGAACCCCTACCTTTCTTTTACCTGAAGCCTCTGATTTATTTTACCATACTTGAAAAACTCATGTGGGCACCATGATAAAAGAAGATGTTGATTTTGAAGATTTCTTCTATCTAAACTGTTTAATTGTGATATCAAGATGCTATAACATGTCCTCTCTCAAGAATTTCGTAGTAATCAAGTGTCCTTAATTACAACATATAGAGTTTTTATGAAGCAATCAATCATAAAACATTTAGAGCATGTGCGATATCAACATGTGCGTGTGAGTTTCTAACTCAAGTGCCATGTGTTGGGATTAAAAGCTTACTTAATGCTGTTTGTGTTACTGTTGCTCTATGGACTTAAGACTGCTCTTGAAGATCAATGAAAAATATGCTAAGTGTTTTACTACCGCTAGTGTAATGATAAGACTGCTCTTACAAAGTTAATACTGCTGAAGAACTACAAAGAATATACGCTAAGTGTGTTAGTGTTGCTAGTACAAACTTAGTGCTGTCAGTTCAAAGTTAATGCTGCTCAAGGCTAAGTGCAAGGTTTCTGCTGCTAGAGTAAAAGTTACAACTGTTAGATGTTTTAGTTAAGACTGTTTATGAGATATACATGTAAAGTCGTTTAGATAATTATAGAAAAGATTTAGAAAAGATTTATCTTGGAGAGAAAGTAATTGTAAGCCGACTAGGACTCCATAAAAAGGATGTCCTAAGGCATAGAGTTAGATACGTGAGATTAGAAAGTCGATTAGCTTCAAGGTTTTGTAACCCTAATATCGTTGAGTATTCGTATTATTCTTTAATAATATTGAGGCTTGTTTGTTTGTTAAATTGTGTTCTTGTGTTTACTGTTACATTAAAGAATTCTTCTTAATATTAAAGTTTAGATTCCACATAAACTTTAATAAACTCAACACAGTTTCTACAATAGTTGTGCTAGATTTATCTAGTATTACTAACCCTTATACAAGCTTAAGAGTTCGATCAAGTGCTCAAATGGGATCAACAAGTGGTACCAGAGCTTGTGATCTAGAAGCTGTGATCAAGAAGAATCTGTTTTTACACACAAGATCTTGCAAGAAAAGATGGATCAAGATTCTGCACACATGGTGGCTGCATCAAAGGTACTTATGCTCAAATCTAGAGAGTTTGAGATCTGGAGAATGAGAATTGAGCAATATATCCATATGATCGATTATTCTTTATGAGAGGTCATAGAGAATGGTAACACCTTACCAAAAACAACAACATCTGCAGAAGGTGTTGTGACTGTGGTGCCTATTACATCTGCTGAAGACAAGGCTTAGAAAAGACTGGAAGTAAAAGCTAGAAGTACTTTACTGATGGGCATTCCTAATGAACATCAGTTGAAGTTCAACTTTATCAAGGATGCTAAGTCATTACTGGAAGCTATAGAGAAGAGATTCGGTGGGAATAATGCTACAAAGAAGACAGATAAAAATATCTTAAAACAGCAGTATGAAAACTTCTCTGCTCCAAGTTCTGAGATGCTTGATCAGACCTTTGATAGGCTTCAAAAGCTTGTGAGTCAATTAGAGCTTTTGGGTGAAAATCTTTCCCGAGAAGATGTTAACCAAAAGCTTTTGAGGAGTTTGTCACCAGAATGGAACACACATGCTGTTGTGTAGAGGAACAAAGATGATCTGGATACAATGAGCATGGATGATCTCTACAACAATCTAAAGGTGTATGAACCAGAAGTCGAAGGGTTGTCAAGCTCAAGTACAAACACACAAAACATGGCTTTTGTGTCCTCCTCAAACAACAACTCTAGCAGTCCTAATGAAGCAGTTAATACTGCTCTGGAGTTTCTACTACTAGCACTCAAGTTACTGCTGCTAACCCTACAAACATTGATAACTTGAGTGATGCTGTTATTTGTGCATGCCTGGCTAGTCAACCTAATAGTCTTCAACTTCTACATGAGGACTTGCAACAAATTCATTCAAATGATATTGAAGAGATGGATTTGAGATGGCAGATGGCTATGTTGACTATGAGGGCAAGAAGGTTCTTGAAGAATACTGGAAGGAAGCTAATTGTCAATAGCAATGAGAACATTGGCTTTGATAAGTCCAATGTGGAGTGCTACAATTGCCACGGGAAGGGACATTTTTCTAGAGAGTGCAGAGCTCCAAGGAACCAAGACAACAGAAACCGGGAAAGCTCAAGAAGAACTGTGCCTGTGGAAACCTCAAATTCTACGGCTTTGGTGTCATGTGATGGTCTTGGTGGCTATGATTGGAGTGACCAGGCAGAGGAAGGGCCTAACTATGCACTCATGGCTTACTCAACTTCATCTTCAAGTTCTGACTCAGAGGTATCTAATGATTCTGTTTGTTCTAAATCCTGCTTAGAAACTGTTGAAACTCTTAAAGCTCAAAATAATAAACTATTAGAAGATTTAAGGAAATATGAATTATGGGTTCTAGGTTATAAGACAGGTTTAGAGTCAGTAGAAGAAAGGCTTGAATTTTATCGAAAGAATGAGTCTGATTACATAGAAAAGTTAATATTTTAAAAGGTGAACTTTATGTAGCAGAAGTAATTGTTAAAGAGCTTAGGAAAATGCTTGAAAAAGCTTAAAAAGAAAAAGATGAAGTTCAAAAAGAAAAAGAAAGCATTCAACTTAAAGTAGATAGATTTGAACATGCATCTGAAAGTGTGAACAAGGTCATAGAATGTCAAATTGTTGACAAGTGCAAGAAAGGTAGTTGTTTAGGCTATAATGAAGTTCCTCCTCCCATTACAGGAAAATTTATGCCTCAAAAAACTGACTTGTCTTTTACTGGTTTAGATGAGTTCACTAATGAGTCTGTAGTTGAGTAGAGTAGAGTTAAGTCTAGTGTAGAAGAGCCTAAGGTTGTTAGGAAGTATGATGATGCCCCAATTATTGAAGACTAGGTGTCAGATGATGAGGAACAGGAATTGTCTCAACCTAAGGTTGAAAATAAAACAATTAGGCCTAGTAATGTTAAGAAAGAGTTTGTCAAACCTAAAACTGCTAGGAAAACTGTTAACCATGTTGAGCAACCTAGGCAGAACACTCACAGGCCTAGAGGTAATCAAAGAAACTGGAACAACATGATGTCTCAAAGATTAGAAAGTAATTTTGAGATGTTTAACAAGGCTTGTTATGTGTGTGGTAGTTTTGATCATTTGTAGGTTGATTGTCATTACCATAAAAAACAGTTTAAAACTCAAAGGATGGTAAAACCTGTTTGGAACAATGCTAGAATTTTGGTAAAAAGACTCACCCCAATGCTAAAAAGAACATGGTTCCAAGAGCAGTACTAATGAACTCTGGATTAGTATCAATTAATACTGCTGGACAAAATATTTCAAAACCAGCAGTATTGATTAATACTGCTAGACAGGTTAATGCTGCTCACACAAAAACAACAGTGAATGATGCTAAATCAATGTTATATTTTTCAAAAATAGCACATTCAACTGTTAAAAGGCTCATTCAAAAGAACACAATAGTTAATACTACTAAGCCAAAAGCAGTAATTAATACTGCTAAGGGAAATCATTTTTATGTTGTTAAGGCCTCAGCTTGTTGGGTTTGGAAACCAAAGATTAAAGTTTTAGACCATGTTTCCAAACATGACAGTGCATCAATCACCCTTAATAAGTTTGATTATATTGATGCACAAGGCAGATCCAAGTCAGTGATGGCTTGGGTCCCAATAAAAAACTAATTTTCTTACCTTATGTGCAGGGCAATCCACAAGTGGATTTACAGGATCAATGAGTGATTGATAGTGGATGCTTAAGGCACATGACAGGGAATGTGTCCTATTTTACAGACTATGAAGAAATTGATGGAGGATATGTTGCTTTTGAAAGTAACCCCAAAGGAGGGGAAATCACAGGAAAAGACCATTAAAACTAGTAAACTAGATTTTGATAATGTGTATTTTGTGAGAGAGTTAAAGTTTAATCTCTTTAGTGTCTCACAAATGTGTGACAAAAAGAATAGTGTTCTCTTTAATGACACTGAATGTATAGTCTTATCTCCAAACTTTAAGTTAATTGATGAAAGTCAAGTTTTACTTAAAGATCCTAGAAAGGATAATATATACAGTGTTGATTTAGAGAACATAGTTCCTAAAGGAGGTTTAACTTGCCTTTTCGCAAAAGCCACATCTGATGAATCTAAACTTTGGCATAGAAGGCTAGGTCCTTTGAATTTTAAAACAATGAACAAATTGGTGAAGGAAAATCTTATAAGAGGTTTACCTTCAAAACTTTTTAAAAATGATCAAACCTGTGTTGCTTGTCAAAAGGGAAAGCAGCACAGAGCCTTTTGTAAGTCCAAAACTGAGAACTCAATCTCAGCCTTTACATATGTTGCATATGGATTTGTTTGGTCCAACATTTGTAAAAAGTCACAGATGATTTCAGTAGGTTTACATGGGTTTTCTTTCTAGTTACTAAGGATGAGACTAGTGGCACTCTTAAGTCATTTATAACAAGGATAGAAATTCTAGTAGATCATAAGGTTAAGGTGATAAGATGTGACAATGGGACCGAGTTCAAAAACAGAGAGATGAAGAATATTTTGAGACAATATAGTGTAGCTAGAACTCCTCAATAAAATGGAGTTGTTGAGAGGAGAAAAAGGACAGTAATTGAGTCTGCTAGGACTATACTAGCTGATTCTAAGTTGCCAACTACTTTTTGGGCAGAAGCCGTTAGTACTGCTTGCTATGTGCAAAATAGAGTGTTAGTTGTTAAGCCTCATAACAAGACTCCATATGAACTTTTTCATGGTAGAACACCAACTTTAAGTTTTATGAGACCATTTGGGTGTCTTGTTACAATTCTCAATACCATAGATCACTTAGGCAAATTTAATGGTAAGGCTGATAAAGGTTTCTTTGTTAGATACTGATGTGCCCGGTTCGGTGCAAGTTTTAAATTTATAAGAGGCGAATTACCGAATCTAATAACAACACATACGAGCAAGTATACTCGTCCGTTGTAGCAAGATTTTGATGGTAAGTCGGGATCGTTCGCAGGGATTTGTGTAGTGAATCGAATTGTAAGTTAAAAGAAACTATCTCAAATAAGTAGTAATGATATTATGAAAATTCAAATGATTAAAAACTACACTTGCTTAGACTAGTGTACTACAATTGACTAATATGATTGTGATAACTTTGGATAACATGTTGGTTGTGATAATTAGTTTTGACACTAACCTATTGTTTCTACAAATTAAACCTTCGTCAAGATTTTGGTTTATAAAAACAAGCATTACGTTTAACCAATCAATTCAAGATCAATTCAAGGTTCATGAGTTGGTGTTCCTCAAACACAAAAACAATCTTTTGTCTAATCAAACAAGCTTAGGAAATGGTCAATACGAAAGGTAACCGATTATAGACAAAAGGTCACAATTGAAAGCAAACTATTAATCTCTCGACCTTTAAAGTGGTTTACAATCAATCCGTTTTGATAGACAAAAGCATTTTCATTACAATCACAATTAAGTTCCTTTGTTTAATCAAGAATAATGGAAGACAACAATCATTCATAGACAAATGATTATAACTAGTGGAATAACAATAGTTCTTTCGACCCTTAAGATTACTAGCACTAGTTAAACTTGATTATCCAAATGTCACTATGAAACTTTATCACAATTGGTTCTTAGAATCGACTTGAAATTGAATTAAAACATGTTATCACAATCATATGCCAATCAATGAATAATACACATCATCTAAGCAAGTGCACAAATGCACTAGCCACTCATAGCAAACATAAATGTAAACTCAATACTTTGAACATTAGAAACCATGATTGAAAGTCTTACAATGATTGGAAATAAGATTACAAGTGAAAGACAATGATTCCACAAGCAATGGAAATGGTATAATCGACTTTCTCCCTTCTCCTGGACTTATGGACGAATTTCTTGAGTATTTTCTGTGAATGGTTCTCTCTCTAACAAGCAAGCACTCTCCTAGCACACACATATCTCTCTAGATTGATTGGTATTATAAATACCCAACAAATGGTTCAATAAATTGCTCTAACCAAGGGTCTAAGTGCATAAATGCTTCTCTTGCTCTCCAAGTAGTATTGAATGGTTAGAATACTGAAAAGAAGGACCTAGAACCGGATTTATAAAGTCACAATCCTTAATAAAGAAGTCTTGGGTCAAACAGCGACTTCCAACCGATCGGATAGAATGGTCTACCGATCGGTTGGTCTTCTCGGTAAATCCAAATCTCTCCATCCGAATCGGTTGCGGGCGGCGACCGATCGGATGGCTGCTGCTGGTGGACCTTTTTCTTGGACTTTTGCATATGACTTGTCTCTCGGTCGTAGCTCTTGATTCTTTGATCTTTCCCTTCATCCTTAAGCTTATTAACTCGACTACTTGGACTTTAACTCATTGAAGTACCTCACGGAGCGGAACTTGACACAAGATTCACATGCAATCTCAAATATTTCCTTTTTTTCCTCATTTTTGTATCTTTTCCATCCATTTTCCTGTCTTTGGCTACAAATGCTTTGCAAACACACTTTGGTACGATTTAGTAACAAAAGCATATAAATATAACCACAAAACATATATAAAACTACCAATAACGCTATCAAAAACATGTTAGATTTAGGCGTTATCAAATCCCCCACACTTGAACTTTGCTTGCCCTCAAGCAAATCTAGAAATAAAAACAATTATCCACATGGTATAGACAAATGATTAGGAAAATGTGATGTAAATCTATCAAGCACTAGTACAAGCTAGATTCATCGCTTTAAGCTTTTATGGTTGAATCATCGAGATGTTTGACAATACCCAAATGATTTTCTTGCATGATACACTTTACTAAACACCTCACGAAAGGAAAATGAAATATAATTCACTCAAACACTCATTTGTATGATTGGTGGAGTATATAAGAGGAATGACACTCATTTGCTCAGTCATGATCTAAATATTACCATAGGCTTGTACAAGAAACAAAACTACACCGAAATGGTGTGAGCGCCAAGTATACATATCAAAGAGGGCTTTTATTCGGGTTTAAGGCTTAAAGGGTTATAAAAGACTAATGCGCCACTATCTCATGCAAAACATAATAGCTCGCTAACAACAAATTCTTGCATTACCAAATAACGGATGGTCACTAGATTGTACCTTGGTTCGCTAACGACGTTACTTGCATAACGGATGGTCGCCAAAATACGCCCTAGATCGCTAACAACGTTAGTCAATTCCTCAAGAAATCGGATGGTCACTACATGTCCATACACTTAATAATTTCACAAAGTCAAAAAGGGTAGGATAAGGCATGGGATATGTTTATGAAATTGGTTGAACATAAAAACAAAAATAGTCAAAGTCTACGAACCAAATGTTACTAGCTATTTCAAACCACTATCATGCCATTTTGCGAAAAAAAAAACTCCATACTTCCTTTATTCATACTTGATTCACTTAGCCCATTGGCTTATTCTTGTCACCTTATAGTTGCAATGACTTTTTTTTTTTTTTCTTGACTTGTCATCTTATAGTTGCGATGACCTTACTTGGATAACAACTTTCGGAGCTTACGCTTTCTTTGAACTTTCATGATTTCCACATAACATCCATCTTGCCAAATAGCTAGCAACCAACCAAGACTTGACTATGGATAAGGCTAGGCTAAAAAGGTGTAAAATCTTTTTGAATTTTTCTGGATTGTATCAAAAGAAAAGATAGGCTCGGCGGGTGTAACTAGGGGTATCTAGCATTAAAGACAAATGCTAACAAATGGGTCCATATGAGTGGTTAACTAGCCAATGTAGCTAGCTAATATAGCATTATATGAAAATGGAAGGCCATTTGGGATAAAACCTAAGGTTGCCTCTTATCACGCATATACACTTATATCACAAACGAAATGTGATCTCACAACGGTCTCGTAATGATTTACAAGTACAAGTTCTAGAATAAATAAAATCACCGGCACACTCATAGCAAAAGATCTAAGCATAAGAGATGTATGCTATATATAGAACAGGCTCAAATCCTCACACTTTAGTGGAAAGGGCTATAATCTGTGCTAGCTAATATTATCGATCCCAGAATGGATTGCAATATTAATCGGGACACATCTCGAATTTTCAAAATTACAGATTTCACTAGTGGATAAATCCAGTTATTCTAGAATATGATCTTTAAAATGACAAAAGACTAGATTACAAGGGCAAAAAAAATTTTAAAATTCAGCTCAAAACTACAATCTATTCTTATTTTCCTATTCACCCCCCCACACTTAAGTTAAGCATTGTCCTCAATGTGATAAACAACAAAGAATGAAATAGGGAAATAAGAGAATAAACCGTATTTTCTTCTCAAGAGGAGTCTTGATCCTAGCGTCCAAGCTTCGAAATCATTATCTGCAGTAATCTAAAAACAAAAGAGACACAAATACGAAATATTTCTTCGCTTTATTCAAAAGACAGTGATACACCCCCACACTTAAGTTCAACTAAGCAATTTAGAAAAACTTTGGGGTTTAATCACTAGAAAATAAAAATGAAAAATAAACATAGCAAACACACGGGTTGCCTCCCGAGAAGCGCTTGTTTTATTAACGAGTCATCAGCCGGACTCGAACTTCTCTCTCTTCATGTTGGTGCACTTGCTGACTTCTTCTTTGGAATTTTTGGAACGTACAGCACATTTCCAATCACTATTCCTTCTCCAGTTTCATCTATGTATTCCAATTGAACTTTCTCCCACGGTCTTGGTAGAACATCATAGATATAACCAGAATCTTCGGCCCACGGAGTGTTTTTCTTGAAATCGGCCGGAAAGGGTGACATAAAGGTTATAGCTTCATATTCCGATTCAGGCGGAATCTCTTGAATAGAAACTTCATTCATCTGCTCCTTGTCATAGTATAACTTAATTCGGTGTCCATTAACAATGAAGCTTCCACCATGTTTGTCATGCAATTCAACATATCCGGATGGAAATCCATGTTTCACTGTATATGGTCCGAACCATTTCGGTTTCAGCTTGGGAGCTTTGAACTTATACTTCATGTTAAAAAGCAGAACTTTGTCTCCAGCTTTGAATTCTTTTATGATTCTTAGCTTTCTGTCATGATAAGCTTTTGTTCTTGCTTTGTAAAGTTTGGAGTTCTCATAAGCTTGTAGTCTAAGCTCATCGAGTTCATGCAATTGCAAAAATCTCTTTTCTCCAGCTACTTTGAGGTCTGGGTTACAGTTTCTTAATGCCCAGTAAGCGCGATGTTCAATTTCGAACGGCAAATGACAAGTTTTTCCATACAACAATCTGTATGGTGTTGTACCAATTGGTGTTTTGTAAGCCGTGCAAAATGCCCACAGAGCATCATCTAGTTTTCTCGACCAAACGGCGGGATTGTCTTTAACCATTTTTTCGAGTATCCTTTTTAAGGCTCTGTTGGTATTTTTGACTTGACCACTGGTCTGTGGGTGATAAGCTGTAGCGAAACGATGATGAACTCCGTATCGCTTCATAATTTTCTCCATTTGTTTGTTACAGAAATGGGTTCCACGATCACTTATCAAAGCTTTAGGAATTCCATAACGAGCGAAAAGCTTTTTGAGAAAATTAACAACTACTCGTGCATCATTTGTGGGTAGAGCTTCTGCTTCAGCCCATTTGGAAACGTAATCAATAGCAACGAGAATGTATTCGTATTTGTGTGATTTAGGAAACGGTCCCATGAAATCAATTCCCCAAATATCGAATAATTCACAGACTTGAATGCTCTTTTGTGGCATTTCATCTCTTCGAGACAGACTACCGGATTTTTGGCAAGCATCACAATTCTTAACAAGAGTATGGGCTTCTTTAAAAATAGTCGGCCAATAGAATCCAGCATCAAAGACTTTTTTAGCGGTGGTAGAAGGACCATAATGTCCCCCAGTTGGGCCATGATGACATTCATCGAGAATTCTTCTCGTTTCAGAACCATAAACACATCTTCTAATCATCCCATCGGGACACATTTTGAAAAGATAAGGTTCTTCCCAATAATAATGTTTAAGATCCGAAAAGAATTTACTTCGTTGGGCATGAGTTAATCATTTCTTTAGAATTCCTCCAACGAGATAATTTGCATAATTGGCAAACCATGGAATTTCGTTCTCATCATCTGTATCAACAGTCATGAGTGTTTCATCAGGAAAATAATCGTCAATCTCATCTTCTTTTAACTCTTCCAGATTTGGATTTTCTAAACGAGATAGATGATCAGCGGCTAGATTTTCTGCTCCTTTCTTATCTTTGATTTTGATATCGAATTCTTGGAGTAGTAAAATCCATCGGATGAGACGCTGTTTGGCATCTTGCTTTTTAAACAGATATTTTAACGCTGAATGATCGGTGAACACGATTGTTTTCGAAAGTACAAGGTATGATCTGAATTTATCGAAAGCGAAAACAACGGCTAACAATTCTTTCTCTGTAACTGTGTAATTCTGTTGAGCATTATTGAGTGTTTTGCTGGCAAAATATATAGGACGAAAATGTTTCTCTTCTCGTTGTCCTAATACAGCTCCAACAGCAAAATCGCTTGCATCGCACATAAGCTCGAATGGTAGTGACCAATCAGGGGAAACCATAATGGGTGCACTAGTCAGTTGTGTTTTCAATGCTTCGAATGCTTTCATACAGTCTGCATTAAAATCGAAAACAGAATCTTTTTCAAGAAGTTTCGTCATTGGACGAGATATTTTGGAAAAATCCTTAATGAAACGACGATAAAAACCTGCATGTCCTAGGAAACTTCTAACGGCTTTAACGTTAGTTGGGGGTGGTAATTTGGTAATGACATCGATCTTTGCTTTGTCAACCTCCATACCTGCGCTGGAAATTTTGTGTCCTAACACAATTCCTTCAGTTACCATGAAATGACACTTCTCCCAATTGAGAACAAGATGTGCAGCTTTACATCTTTCAAGCATTTTATCGAGGTTAGAAAGGCAAGCTTCGAATGAGCTTCCGAAAACTGAAAAGTCATCCATGAAAACTTCCATAGATGTTTCAAGCATATCTTGGAATATGGCAATCATACATCTTTGAAAAGTCGCGGGAGCATTACATAATCCAAAAGGCATACGCCTGTAAGCGTAAGTTCCAAAGGGACATGTGAATGTGGTCTTTTCTTGATCAGCCGGATCAATAGGAATTTGAAAATATCCTGAAAAACCATCAAGAAAACAAAAGTATTTGTTTCCTGCTAATCTCTCAAGCATTTGATCCATGAAAGGCAAAGGAAAATGATCTTTTCTGGTGGCTTTGTTTAATCTTCTGTAATCAATACATACTCGCCATCCGGTGACAGTTCTAGTAGGAACTAATTCGTTTCGTTCGTTGGTCACAACAGTCATTCCTCCTTTTTTCGGAACACAGTGAACATGACTCACCCAAGGACTATCCTCGATGGGGTAAATGATACCTGCATCAAGAAGTTTGATGATTTCTTTTTTAACAACTTCTTTCATGTTGGGGTTGAGTCGACGTTGTCTTTCTACAACGGGTTTGGCATCTTCTTCGAAATTGATTTTGTGTTTGCAAAAATCAGGACTGATTCCTGGGATGTCAGAAGTTTTCCACGCAAAAGCTTCTTTATGCTTCTTAAGAACTGAAATCAGACATTCTTTCTCATAATCATTGAGCAACGAAGATATGACTACTGGAAGTAGTGAATTGTCTTCCAAGTAAGCATACTCAAGATTTTCGGGAAGTGGTTTCAACTCAAGATCAGTCGGTGGTTCTTGAAGTGATGTTTTGATCCTCATTTGATCATTAAAACTGATTTCCTCAAAATCTTCTTCTATTATCTCTCCTTCTTCTTCTTCTTCATCAATCTTTACTTCCATAAAATCAGCGAATTCTTTATCAAAAGTTGTTTCACTAATCTTCTCTGAAATAGTCATGAATGGATCAGAATCTTCAAGTAATGCATCCAATTCTTCCTCAGTGACTTCATCGATTACATCAATGTTAAAGCAAGTGTCATCACTGGAATGTGGATATTGCATTGCTTTATCGATTAAAAAGGTGATTCTATCTTCTCCAACTCCAAGATTGAGTTCTTTTCCTTTTACTTTGATGATCGCGTCAGCGGTGTTTAGAAAAGGTCTTCCTAAAATAAGGGGTACTCTACTATCTTCCTCCATTTCTAAAATAACAAAATCCACGGGAAAAATGAATTTACCTACTTGGACAAGCATATTCTCAGCAATACCAACAGGATATTGGTAAGTATGATTAGCTAATCGGATACTCATCCTTGTGGGTTTCAAGGTATTGATTGAAAGTTTCGTATACAGCGAATAGGGCATCAAATTGATACTCGCACCTAAGTCGGCTAAAGCATCGCATGTGATGTTGTTTCCTAATATGCATGGAATCAGAAAACTTCCGGGATCTCTGAGTTTTTGTGGAATTTTGTTTTGAACAATAGCTGAACATTCTTCATTGAGAAAGGTAGCGGATATTTGCTCCAACTTTTTCTTGTTGTTAAGAAGTTCTTTCAAAAATTTCCCGTAATTGGGCATTCCGGCTAAAACATCAATGAGAGGTACATTGAGTCTAACTTCTTTGATTATTTCAACAAACTTCTTATAACGCTCCTCCATTCTTTCTTTCTTAAGGCTCTGAGGATATGGAATTTTTGGAGTGTAAGCCTTAACTGGTGGTTTGGGTTTGGGTGGTGTTTTTGGTGTATTTTCCTTCTTGGATTCTTCATCTTCATCCTCACTATCGTAATTGATAGTTGTGGTGTTGTTTGGGTTGGGTGGTGGATCATAAGACAGGTCACTTCTTGTGAATACAACATTGATATGCTCATTTCTGGTTGGTGGTGGACGATAAGTCTTATCATTCGATGATGATGGTGGTTTTGGGTTGGTTTGGGTGTTACTAGGCAACGAACCTGATGGTCGGGAAGCAATTTGATCAGAAAGTCTACCAAATTTGTTTTCAAGATCTTGAATAGACGCTTGATGATTTTTCTGACCTTGCTCAACTTTGGTCTTGAGATTGAAAAATTGATTCTTGACGAACTCGTTAGTTGATTTTTGAGCGGTGACGAATTCTCTCATCATTTTTTCAAAATCTGTTTCTTCAGGTTTCTTGTCGGAATTTTGTGAAGTTTGGTTCTCTACTTTTGGTTGGGACTCATGGTTGTTATCTCTTTGTCGGCGATCTTGCCAACTAGCAGAGTTTCTTCCATAATAATTTCCACGATATCCTCCTCCTCGGTATCCTCCTTGGATGTAATTAGCTTATCCTTCTTTTGGTTGATCCATAGGTTGATCATCGCATTCTGATGATGGATGGTTACCTCCACAGTTGTTACAACCATCTCGCATTTCTTTCATCTCTCCTCTAAGATCTTTGTATTGCGAATCGATTTTGGAAACCAAGGTTTCCATTTTCTCCATGAGTTTAGATGAATCAGAACTTTCGGCAAAGGCAACGGTTTTTCTTAAGGGTTTTGTCTTGGCATCTTTTGACCAGTCGAGTTTGAGAAGAACTCGGTCTTCAAGCAATTGGTATGCCTGGTTAGGAGTCTTATAAAGAAATATTCCTCCAGCATCAAGAATTCCTTGAGATGTTTCATCAAGTCCATGGTAAAATATTTGGATAATGGTTCCTCGTCCTAAACCATGTCCATGACAACTTCGAAGTAAATCCTTCATACGAAGCCAAGCTTCGACGAGTGATTCGTTAGGGTTTTGTGTGAAAGCATGAATTTCTCCCATGAGTCGATCAAACATTGCAGGTGGAAAGAATCGGCTTACAAAAGCTTGCCTCATCTCCTCCCAAGTAGTGATGATTCCTGGTGTTAATTCGTTATACCACACTTTTGCATCTCCAGCAAGTGATGACGGAAAAAGTTTGAGTTTAATGGCATCTACATTTGTATCACCGTATTGGAACATGCCACAAATTTCAATGAATTCGGCAACGTGTTTGTGAGGATCGGCCCTCGAACGGCCATCGAATTGACGGTCTTTGATCATAGAAAGATGGTGACCTTTCACGGTGAAATTGTCACCTAAGTTGACAGCAACAATAGCAGCTCCAGGAGTGCGTGCTACGGCTCGGTTTGCTTCCCACATGGGTCTATCGTCAGCCATAGGAAAAGGTTGATCAGTGAATGGGTTATAAACGACTTTGGCTTCAAAAAGGTTATCAAAAGTTGGGTTTGGTACTCTTGGTACACGATTGGCTAATGGAACAAAAGGTGTTCTTCTTCTTCTAGATCTTGTTCGAATCAAACTTTCGGGATCGAAAAGTGGTGGAATTGGTTCTACTCCAGTTGATCGAGTGTTCATACAATTCCCCAACGAATCGAGGCAATGTCTAAACAAACGAACAAAGAATGAAAACAATTTGAAAAGATCAGAATCGTCCAACCGATCGGATAGAACAGTCTACCGATCGGATAGATCTCTCGGTAAATTTGATTTGAAGGATCCGATCGGATGGAAGTGTCCGCCGATCGGATGGTTCTCTCGGTAAATGAAAATTTTGGAAAACCGATCGGATGGATGAACAACCGATCGGATGGGCAGCTCGGTAAAACTTTTTTTTTTTTTTTTTTTTTTTTTTTTTTTTTTTTTACGAAAACTAACTATATTAGAATTGGACTAAAACTTACAGAAACATGATCAAAATCCCCGGCAGCGGCGCCAAAAACTTGATGTGCCCGGTTCGGTGCAAGTTTTAAATTTATAAGGGGTGAATTACCGAATCTAATAACAACACATACGAGCAAGTATACTCGTCCGTTGTAGCAAGATTTTGATGGTAAGTCGGGATCGTTCGCAGGGATTTGTGTAGTGAATCGAATTGTAAGTTAAAAGCAACTATCTCAAATAAGTAGTAATGATATTATGAAAATTCAAATGATTAAAAACTACACTTGCTTAGACTAGTGTACTACAATTGACTAATATGATTGTGATAACTTTGGATAACATGTTGGTTGTGATAATTAGTTTTGACACTAACCTATTGTTTCTACAAATTAAACCTTCGTCAAGATTTTGGTTTATAAAAACAAGCATTACGTTTAACCAATCAATTCAAGATCAATTCAAGGTTCATGAGTTGGTGTTCCTCAAACACAAAAACAATCTTTTGTCTAATCAAACAAGCTTAGGAAATGGTCAATACGAAAGGTAACCGATTATAGACAAAAGGTCACAATTGAAAGCAAACTATTAATCTCTCGACCTTTAAAGTGGTTTACAATCAATCCGTTTTGATAGACAAAAGCATTTTCATTACAATCACAATTAAGTTCCTTTGTTTAATCAAGAATAGTGGAAGACAACAATCATTCATAGACAAATGATTATAACTAGTGGAATAACAATAGTTCTTTCGACCCTTAAGATTACTAGCACTAGTTAAACTTGATTATCCAAATGTCACTATGAAACTTTATCACAATTGGTTCTTAGAATCGACTTGAAATTGAATTAAAACATGTTATCACAATCATATGCCAATCAATGAATAATACACATCATCTAAGCAAGTGCACAAAGGCACTAGCCACTCATAGCAAACATAAATGTAAACTCAATACTTTGAACATTAGAAACCATGATTGAAAGTCTTACAATGATTGGAAATAAGATTACAAGTGAAAGACAATGATTCCACAAGCAATGGAAATGGTATAATCGACTTTCTCCCTTCTCCTGGACTTATGGACGAATTTCTTGAGTATTTTCTGTGAATGGTTCTCTCTCTAACAAGCAAGCACTCTCCTAGCACACACATATCTCTTTAAATTGATTGGTATTATAAATACCCAACAAATGGTTCAATAAATTGCTCTAACCAAGGGTCTAAGTGCATAAATGCTTCTCTTGCTCTCCAAGTAGTATTGAATGGTTAGAATACTGAAAAGAAGGACCTAGAACCGGATTTATAAAGTCACAATCCTTAATAAAGAAGTCTTGGGTCAAACAGCGACTTCCAACCGATCGGATAGAATGGTCTACCGATCGGTTGGTCTTCTCGGTAAATCCAAATCTCTCCATCCGAATCGGTTGCGGGCGGCGACCGATCAAATGGCTGCTGCTGGTGGACGTTTTTCTTGGACTTTTGCGTATGACTTGTCTCTCGGTCATAGCTCTTGATTCTTTGATCTGTCCCTTCATCCTTAAGCTTATTAACTCGACTACTTGGACTTTAACTCATTGAAGTACCTCACGGAGCGGAACTTGACACAAGATTCACATGCAATCTCAAATATTTCCTTTTTTTCCTCATTTTTGTATCTTTTCCATCCATTTTCCTGTCTTTGGCTACAAATGCTTTGCAAACACACTTTGGTACGATTTAGTAACAAAAGCATATAAATATAACCACAAAACATATATAAAACTACCAATAACGCTATCAAAAACATGTTAGATTTAAGCGTTATCAGATACTCTTTGAATAGTAAAGCCTTTAGAGTATTCAATAGTAGAACAAGGATAGTGGAAGAAAACTTGCATATTAGGTTTAGTGAAAGTACACCTAATGTTGTAGGTAGTGGACCAGATTGGCTATTTAATATTGATGCACTAACAAGAACAATGAATTATGAGCCAGTTGTTACAGGTACACAGTCTAATGGTTTTGCAGATATAAAAACTAATAATGATGCAGGTAAAGCTAGAAAAGAGAAAGAATCTGGAAAAGATTACATTTTGCTACCATTATGGACTGTTGATCCACCATTCTCAACCCAAGATCCAAAGAGTTCTCAAGATGATAAAGTCAAACCTTCAAGTGATGATGAAAAGAAGGATGATAAAGATTCAAGAAAATAAAGTAAATGCGATGATCAAGAGCAGGATGATGAAGTTAACAGCACTAATGATGTTAATACTGCTAGTGATGGAAACAACACTAACAATGTTAATACTGTTAGTTCAACTGTTAATGCTGTTGATGAAAAAAAAAAGCAATGAATTTCCATTTGATCCAGAGATGCCTGCTTTGGAAGATATTGGCTCAGTTGACTACTCAACTGCTGATGAAGATGATGTTGAAGTGGCTGACATGAACAATTTGGATCCAACAATCCAAGTCAGTCTTACTCCAACTACAAGAATTCACAAATATCATCCTCTTGAACAAGTAATTGGAGATGTGCAATCAGCTACACAAACAAGAAGAATGTCAAAGAATTTGAAAGAACAAAGGCTATTTGTTAGAACTCTTAAACAAAGAAACAGTCATAAAGACCTTCAAAACTGTTTGTTTGCTTACTTTTTATCACAAGTGGAACCCAAAAAGACAATTCAAGCATTGAATGATCCAAGCTGGGTAGAGGCTATGCTGGAAAAGCTTCTACAATTCAAGTTACAAGAAGTTTGGACTTTGGTGGAGTTACCTAATGGAAAAAGGGCTATTGGCACTAAATGAGTTTTGAGGAATAAGAAGGATGAAAGAGGTATTGTGATAAGAAATAAAGCAAGATTAGTTGCTCAAGGGTACACACAAGAAGAAGGGATTGACTATTATGAAGTATTTGCCCTTGTTGCAAGAATTGAAGCAATTAGGCTATTGTTAGCTTATGCTTCCTATAAAGATTTTGTGGTGTATCAGATGGATGTCAAGAGTGCTTTTCTCTATGGGAAGATTGAAGAAGAGGTGTATGTTTGTCAACCACCAGGGTTTGAAGATCCAGACTTTCCTGATAGAGTATACAAGGTTGAAAAAGCACTGTATGGGCTACATAAAGCTCCTAGAGCATGGTATGAAACATTGTCAACATATATGTTGGATAATGGGTTTCACAGAGGAAAGATTGACAAGAGTTTGTTCATCAAAAGACACAAAGGTGATATTTTGCTGGTTCAGGTTTATGTAGATGATATCATCTTTGGTTCAATAAAGAATGAGCTATGCATTGAATTTGAGAAGTTGATGCATGAGAAATTTCAGATGAGTTCTATGGAGAACTTACATTCTTCTTGGGATTACAAGTTAAGCAGAAGAAGGATGGCATATTTATTAGTCAAGATAAGTATGTTGCTGAAATTCTAGAGAAGTTTGGGTATACAGATGTCAAGACTGCAAGTACACCAATGGAAACTGGAAAGCCTCTGCTCAAGGATGAAGATAGTGAAGAAGTTGATGTTCACTTGTATAGGTCAATGATTGGTTCATTGATGTACCTTACTTCTTCAAGACATGACATTATGTTTGCAGTGTGTGCATGTGCTAGATACCAAGTCACTCCAAAAGTTTCACATCTTCATGCTGTGAAAATGATTTTTAGGTACTTAAAAGGTCAACCAAAATTGGGTCTTTGGTATCCAAAAGATTCTCCTTTTAATTTGGTAGCATACACTGATAGTGATTATGCTGTAGCAAGCTTGGATAGAAGTATACAACAGGAGGTTGTCAATTTCTTGGGTGTAAATTGATCTCATGGTAGTGCAAGAAACAGACTGTGGTTGGAAATTCCACAACAGAAGCTGAATATATGGCTGCTCCAAGCTGCTGTGAACAAGTGTTTTGGATTCAGAATCAACTACTTGATTATGGGTATAATTTTATGCAATACCAAGATTTTTATTGACAATAACAGTACTATGTGTATAATTAAAAATCCTGTTTTTCATTCAAAAATAAAGCATATAGAGATCAGACATCATTTTATTAGAGATTGCAATGAAAAGAAATTGATTCAAATGGTCAAAATCCATACTGACAAGAATGTTGCAGATTTTCTTACAAAAGCTTTTGATGTAAGTAGATTTCAATATTTGATTGTTAGTATTGGAATGTTAAATCTTTAAAGTTTTTTTTATCTCTTTATGTTTTTTGTAGAGTTTTGTATGAATTAGTACTGTTATTCAAGTCATTAAGAGTTTATGTTGTTAAGTATAATTAGTACTGCTAGTTATACTTAATACTGCTAAGTTTCTGCTGTTGGTTATACTTAAAACTGTTAAGTCTAATAATGTTGTGATTATTGTGAATATTGTTATTGCTTGTGTTTGTTTGGTTTTTGGACTAACATTTTGCAGAAAAACCAAAAGAAAAGTGTTATATTGGTGTGGAATTGGAGTTAGTGCTAGTAACTCAGATTTAATACTGCTAGGCATAAGTTAATGCTGCTAGGCATAACTTAGTGCTGCTGAGGTTAATACTGCTGGTTTGTTCGAGGGACCATAGGGGGTATGGATGCTCAAACTAGGTTTGAGGCTGTACCTAATCAATCCAATGATTCACCTCTTGAGAGAGGTAACACACTCCAAAGTGATGAGGATAGACTGAAACTTAATGAATTGATGGCAACATGTACCAGTTTACAGAAGGAAGTTCTTGATCTAAAGAAGCTTACATCTTCTCAACAAAAGGAGATCACCAGTCTAAAGAAGAGGGTAAAGCAACTTGAACAGGTAAAGAGGTCAAGAACTCACAAGCTAAAGAGGTTATTTAAGATTGGTGCTACTGCAAGGGTGGAATCCTCAGAAGATGAACAGAGTTTGGGGGAGGATGCCTCCAAACAGGGGATGAGTGATACCATAGATGCAGGGGAGGATGAAGAGATGGTTAATGAGGGTAATGAATTTGTTGTTGAAGAAGTGAATGATGTTGGAAATGTTGTAGAAGAAGATTTTGAGTTGGTTAAGGCTGCTGAGATTGATGTTAATGTTGCTCAAGTTACTGTTGTTGGTGATAAAGTTACTACTGCCAGTGTTGAAGTTAGTACTGCTATGAAAGATGTTACTACTGCTACTACAACTACAACAACTGTTGAAGAAATCACAATAGTACAAGCCCTTAAAGACTTAAAGAGCACAAGAGCCAAGGTGAAAGGGGGTGGTAATCAAGGAGCCAACTCAAACTACAACAACAACAACAAAAATATCTTCACAAACAAAGGGAAAAGGAAAAGGAATTTTGATAGAAGAACCTGTGGTAGAACCTCTGTCAAAGAAAGAACAACTCTTGGCTGATGAAGAAGCTGCTAAAAAGTTACAAGAAGAGTTTGATGAAGAAGACAGAGTGTTGAAAGAAAAAGCAAGAATTGCAGCTTAGAAAGATGAATCCAACATTGCATTAATGAACACATGGGATGACATAGAGGCGAAGTGTAATGCTGATTATCTTTTGGCTCAAAGACTGCAACAAGAAGAGCAATAACAGTTATCTGAGGCAGAGAAAGCTAAGTTGCTCATGGAGTTCTTAGAACAGAGGAAAAAGTTCTTTGCAAAGAAGAGGGCAGAAGCAAAGAGAAACAAACCACCCGCCAAAGCTCAACAAAGGAACATAATGTGTACTTATCTGAAGAACATGGATCAATGGAAGCCTAGTTAGTTGAAAAACATGAGTTTTGAAAAGATCCAAGAAGTGTTTGACAGAGTCTTCAAGAAAGTAAACACATTTGTTGACATGGAAATAGAGGTGGCGCGAAGCAGTTCAAAGAGGGCAGGTACAAAATTAGAGCATGAGGAGACAAATAAACAGAAGGTAGATGAAGACAAAGATACAGCTGATCTCAAACAATTCATGGTAGTTGTATCAGATGATGAAGAAGTACCTATAGATGTTGTACCTTTGGCTACTAAGCCTCCAGGCATTGTTAACTGGAAAATCTACCCAGAAGGTAAGAAGATGTATTGGAATATTATTATAGCTGATGGGAAAACTCAGGTGTTTAATAGATTTAGTCAGATGCTCAAAATTTTTGACAGAGAGGACTTGGAAACTCTATGGGCACAGGTTAAAGCCAAGTATGGGACATCAAGGCCTTTGAAGGTGCCAGCTTCAGATCAAGATTATGTGCTGTGGGAAGATCTAAAAACTATGTTTGAACCACATGTAGAAGATCAGATATTGAGGAATCTAAATGGATGTAAAGTACTACACTTGAAGCTTTATGATTCTTGTGGAGTTCATGAACTAATGCTGCAATCTACAATGATCTACATGTTGGTGGAAAAGAAGTATCCCCTCACAAAGACTACACTTAAAATGATGCTGGATAGCTACCTGGAAGTTGAATATGACAGTGAAATGTCTTTGGAGCTTATTTGGTTTATTGTACAACTGAAGAATCAACAATGAAGTGTTTGGAAGCATCCTTCTGGTGATTATGAAGCTTTGAATGAAGAAACTTGATGATTTTGGGAGAAAATATCAAGTTTAGGGGAGGATTGTTGGGATTAAGAGCTTACTTAATGCTGTTTGTGTTACTGCTGCTCTATGGACTTAAGACTGCTCTTGAAGATCAATGAAAAATATGCTAAGTGTTTTAGTACCGCTAGTGTAATGATAAGACTACTCTTACAAAGTTAATAATGATGAATAACTACAAACAATATACGCTAAGTGTGTTAGTGCTACTAGTACAAACTTAGTGCTGCTAATTCAAAGTTAATGCTGCTCAAGGCTAAGTGTAAGGCTTCTGCTGCTAGAGTAAAAGTTACAACTGTTAGATGTTTTAGTTAAGATTGTTTATGAGATATACATGTAAAGTCATTTAGATAATTATAGAAAAGATTTATCTTGGAGAGAAAGTAATTGTAAGCCGACTAGGACTCCTTAGTCTATAAAAGGAGGTCCTTGGGCATAGAGTTAGATACGTGAGATTAGAAAGTCAATTAGCTTCAAGGTTTTGTAACCCTAATACTGTTGAGTATTCGTATTATTCTTTAACAATATTGAGGCTTGTTTGTTTGTTAAATTGTGTTCTTGTGTTTACTGTTACATCAAAGAATTCTTCTTAATATTAAAGTTTAGATTCCGCATAAACTTTAATAAACTCAACACAGTTTCTACAATAGTTGTGCTAGATTTATCTAGTATTACTAACCCTTATACAAGCTTAAGGAATTCGATCAAGCGTTTCACTAATGCTCTGATACCACTTGTTGATCCCAGTTGAGCACTTGATCGAATTCCTTAAGCTTGTATAAGGGTTAGTAATACTAGATAAATCTAGCACAACTATTGTAGAAACTGTGTTGAGTTTATTAAAGTTTTTGCAGAATCTAAACTTTAATATTAAGAAGAATTCTTTGATGTAACAGTAAACACAAGAACACAATTTAACAAACAAACAAGCCTCAATATTATTAAGTTTCAGTATATCCTCATCACTTTGGAGTGTGTTACCTCTCCCAAAAAGTGAATCATCAGATTGATTAGGTACAGCCTCAAACCAAGTTTGAGCATCCATACCCCCCATGGTCTCTTGGCGCCTGGGACCACTACCTGAACTAGTTCCTGAGGAACTTGATTCATTAAGTGTTGCCTTGGATCGGGTCTTACTGATGTTACCACTGTGCTGCTCTGCATCTAAGCTAGCAGCAGTAGTGGCAACCCTCACCAAACTGTCGTCCCTCTCATTATAGACAGCCTCATCTGCAACCATATGAGTAGAAGCACTAGCCTGAGATAGCTTAGTGTTCTTTCTTGGCTTCCTAGGTTTGTAGGTCTTTTGAGGTTGAGAGGATGATGGTAAAATTGTGGGTGTGTGTTAGGTTACAGTGGGGATTTTTCAACCTTCACCCATGTTTTGTTGTTGGTTCTACACCAGCATTGTTTGAAACAATGGTGTGACAGTACCTGAAAAACCTTTACCAATTCTTTTCATGTTACTGAAAATCTTTTTGGTGTGAGAAGATGCATGATAAATTCTCTTATGAGTTACCTTCTCAGAAAATTGTTTATCCGTAAAAACTTGTAAAACCCTTGGATAGATATTAAATTTTCCTTGCAGATTATCCTAGTTCTTAACTATACTATCAAAAATTAATTTTGAAAAGTTAAACTTTTGGTCTGTAGCTAAGCTGATGATATCAGATGCCATATTGCTGCTAAACTAATTCCAACCAGTTGTTTTAGGGCTTAAACATTGTAACATAAAGAGATAAAAAAACTTTAAAGATTTAACATTCCAATACTAGCTTGTACATGTGGTTCAAGCTTAAGGGATCTCTATACAAGCTTAAGGAATTCGATCAAGTGCCATGTTTGATAATGAGTTCGGTTACTTACATCACAGAGCATGTACTTAGTAGTATAGATAATAAACAAGTGATCGTGTGGCGTTTTCAAACTATAAAAACTCGTCGGAAACAACTATGTTTATGATGCCATGTGTGCAAATAATTTATGAACCCCATGGTTGATTTTTCTAGCACCGCCCATGCTTGTAGTTGATTAAGAAGGCGTGTGTTGGCCTTATAGGTTCCTTAGATGAACATACAAAAATAATACAGTATGCATCATGGCATGTATCACATGAATAAAATTGTGTTCATGGTTCAATTTAACTGAACATTAGACTTAATGGGCTTGGGCCGTGAATATATTGGGTAAAAAGAAAATGAGATATTTCAAGAATAACAAAAGACCAAACTAAATAACCCAACTTGTCATGCACGCGTAAATGAGTACAAATTTACACCATGTGCTTTTATTGGTTAATGTATATTTACTCATTAACATTTGTTCCAACGACGAGTTAATGTGGCGTTTTAAGGCAATTAAGAATATCATAATACTAGGCGTGTACCTATGTATAGCGGCCGGATTTTATAACGGCAAATAGCTTAGTTAAGATATTATGGTAAAGTGCTTCGTTTAACCTTTAGCAATTAACTTTCTCAAGTTTTTATCATCATCCGAGATGACAACATCATACCGGTTTCAGTTTAAAAAACTGGATTGAAATTTGGATCAGGATTAAGAGCCGGATTTGGATGAATCTGTAAAAAACGGGAAAAAAAATGGTAAAAACTGGATAATTTTAGAAACAACATTATGGCATAATATTTTAGGCAAGACATAAAGGTATAATAGTAATTCAACATTTCTCATCTTGAGAGTTAAAAAAAAAAAAAAAAAAAAAAAAAAAAATCATCTTTATATACAGCTGAGATATACCTCACACTATTGTTATCCACTTGATTGTTAAGCATCTCGCGGATACCACACAAGTCCCTTTTAGTGATGATTTGTGTCGTAAAAAATGTCAACTTTGAGTGGTTTCGTATTTGTTTATCTCATGAATATAAAATTGAAGGATAAAAACATCAGGGAACGGCTAAGCGAGGATGATTTGAGAAAGATGGACGATGTGCTTATACAGGCAATGAAGTGGCTTAACATAAATAAGCTAGCAGAGATCAATGTGATAGCGGACAAAAAAAAGGAGCTTGAATCTGTGTATAACCCCATAGTAGGTCATTTAAAGTAAAGTGAAGAGTGGTTGAGTAGCAGCTTCATCCAGAATCAGCCAGTAATCTATTTCTGCACATTGATGACTAGAATTTTTGGGATTTGGATTAATCTCATACATAAAGTATATATGCATCAAAGTGCACCTATGCTATATTTGTTAAGGCTGTGTTTGGTAAAAGTAGCAGTAGCAGTAGCCGTGAGCAATAGTTGTTTTTTAAATAAAAACGTTTGGTAACATAGCTGTAAATATCCACAGCTCTTGTAAATATTCACAGCTTCAAAAGGAAGCATTGGGAAAAAAGCTTTCCTAAAAAATTGCTACAACTCATTGCTCCCTTACCAAACGAACATCAAAAATAAAAAAGCTCATTCTCACCGCTCATTGCCCAAAAAGCTCTAAAAAGCTCCGCGCCAAACATAGCCTAAATCTTTAGGCTAGATTTTTTGAACTCGTGTTAATCCCTGATTTCAATCGGTTTCCTTAGTAACAATTAACTTCCAATATCTGAATTTTTCCAATACTTTTATGTTCACTTCTGAACAAAAGACAACTAACCTCTGGGATTCCAGATTCAACCAATAAAAGGTCTTTTACTTTCAATACTCCATACTGAAGTGTAGGCTGACTCACTACAACACCTAAGGTGTCTAGGAAAGTTCGTAAGTTCATCTCCTACATAGATCAAGATTATGAGCACAAGTCAGTTTAAGTTCATAATATTATCAATTCAGGTCCCAAAGTTTAATTTTAGCTTTTACGCCTACCTGCCCACCTCTAGCATCCAAATGAGCCTCAGTCACCTCTCCAGTTGTAACATCTATTTATAAAAAATAATATTTATAAGTCGCTTGAGTTGGTTGGTAGAAAAGTTTAAACTTTCTTACCTGAAGTAGGGACAGGGGCAATGGCGTCCCGGGCAGCTTGGCCAATGGCATCCTTGACCTGGGCACCCTGAAGAGCCTGGACCAAAGCACCATGGGCATCTTCACTGGCATTCTGGAGAGCTAGGCCAGTGGCATCCTGGACAGCTTGTCCAACAGCTCCTTGGACAGCTTGGCCAACAGCACCCTGAAGAGCTTGGGCAACGGCGTCCTGGATAAGCTTGAGCAGCAGCATCCCGGACGGCTCGAGTAGAGGCCCTTTGGAAAGCTTGGCCTATGGCACCGCGGACAGGGCATCCTTGAGAGCCTGGACAAGAGCACCATGGACAGCTGCTGCTTCACGGATAGCAAATGCAGTAAATCGTTTCCTGCAGCAATAAATTGGGCAACGTGTAGTAACCAGAAATGTGTGAGTTTATAAGGTATAAGTTTGATACCCATTTCCATCCTCAAACACTTAACTAAATCTCATTTGCAAATTCAAAAGAGGGGGAAGGGGGATGAAACTGATGACATAATTGCAAATTCCACTAATAATCCACAAATGAATTACCACAAATTAACCATGAGTCTTGGATGGAGCCATAATTGCCATTATCATAAATTAACCAAGAGTCGTGAATGGAGCCATAATTGCCATTATCATATATTAACCATGAGTCTTGAATGGAGCCATTATTTCCATTGTCATGCACATAAACAAACATCCTTAAAGTGAAACATTAAATTAATCTAGAATAATATTAATATTTTAATAATTAATCCTGTTTTATACATTAATAGTAGTTCTTGTTAAAAAAATATCATTATCATGTCTAATAAACACGTGTTGGATTTGATGCAGTTTGATTAGGTTCATTCTTTAATTGTTATTGTTTTTACGAGTGACATGAAAGCAAAAACGTTACATGGTATATGTTAGTGTAGCAAATTGTTAAAAAACACTAGTTAAAAATCTTTCACCTACTTTATCAAGTTATTTACTTTATGCAGAGTAGCGAATACTTTCAAAGACTATTCATATTTATACATATACAATAAACACCCTTTGTTAAATTAATATGTATTTTTTTTTTTTTTAGTTTTTTTGTCTGAAACAAGTAACTCATTCACTATCTCTCAATCCAAAATTCCTTTCTGTTTTAGGTTGTTTTATGATTTTGATTTATGCCTCCAAGTTTAGCTGATTCAAATTTTTTTGTCTGTTTCAAAAGGTTTCGCTTAGTTTTGAACAAAATCAGACCCAACTTACAATTAAATAGACACAGTTTATATGAGTTAAATAGACGCAATTCGTATGAGTTAAATGGACAAGGTTCTTATGATTTGGGTTTCTAGTTATCATCCGTTTTATCATGCTATATTTTGTGCAAACTTATAAAAACATACCTCTGCTGCTGGCGCACAAGGTAAACAATCCCAAAAACCCCAACAACCGCAAATCCGAGATTCTTCGTCCTATGAAGTAGTGGCATGAAGTAGCATTATTGCAAAAAGAAGGGGACAAATTTGGTTAAAGGCCACATTCGGGACCATACCACAAATCCGAGATTCTTCGCCCTATGAAGTATAAGTATAGCGCTCGCCTTTGGCTCAGTTAACGACACGACTCAGTTGACTTAAGCGACTTGTAGTTCCAACTTCAAATAGCAGTTTAACTGTGATGGGTGGGCAAATACCACTTGCCATAGAATAGTATGATTCGGTCCCAATCCACACGACCAAGCATGTACTCTTCACCATATACACCACTTGATTGCGCAACTTCAGCAGTTTCCTTAACCGATTCGTCATTTCAACCATTTACTTCGAGTAGCATCGAAGTAAATGGTAGAAATGGGAATCGGTTTAGGAAACTGTTGATGTTGGGCAATCAACTGGAGTGTATGGTAAAGAGCATAAGCTTGGTCGTGTGGATTGGGACCGAATCATACTATTCTCCGGCAAGTGGTATTGCCCACCCGTCACAGTCAAACCAAAATTTGAAGTCTCGAACCGCAAGTCGCTTAAGTTAACTGAGGCGTCCCAAGCATTTTCATTTTTGATACAGCAGCCATGTTTTCTGTCAATTTAAGATGTTAAGAGTTTATATTTTTATAGAAATCAACCATACACAATTTCAAACACACAAATGCAAAAAGTTGCCTATTTCAGTTTCAAATTTCATAAAAGTCATATCAAGTTTGGCAATGAAAGATGGTTCAAATACAACAGTTTCAAACAAACACAACAAAAAAAACAACCAAAACAGACAATTACTTTCACATATCTATAACACAATATCATAAAAATTCTTCCAGGATTATGCAATCATAACCAGACAAATATATATCATATCATTGATATGCATTTACACACAATACAATATTACTTCAAACAACCAAAGGCACGGCAACAAACTCTAGAACAAAAAGTTTATAAATTTTACACAAAAACAAAATAAACATATCAAAATGTACTATTTATAGCATATATCAGTAATACAAATCGGTGAAACATTCAGATTCATGAATAAGGGGGTGTTTGTTTAAGCTTATGTTTGGGCTTACGAGTTTATCTCATTTTGACTTATGTTTCATAAACCAAAATTTTCAGGCTTATAAGTAACGAGCTGGGAACCCCGCGCGTTGCAGCGGAGCGCTTTGCGGGGGGTTTTTTTTTTTTTTTTGTTTTTTTTTTTTTTTTTAATGTTGTTTTCGCCGTTGTTGGTAACAAATGCAGTGTCCGTAATTCAGAAGGTGATGCGAAACGGATTTTTTGAAAAAGGACTCTTTTTGCAAAGACCCGCGTACTTCAGGGTATTTTTTGCCAATTTTCAAACAGATTTTTTGTAAAAGGACTACTTTTGCAAAGAGTTGCCAACTTCAGGGGTATTTTTTTGCCAATTTTGAAACATATTTTTTGGAAAAGGACTAATTTTGCAAAGAGTTGTCAACTTCAGGGGTATTTTTTAAGAATTTTTGAAACTAAAATTTTTTTTTATTACTGTAGCAGTACTGTAGCAGCACTGTAGTAGTACTGTAGCAGTACTGTAGCAAAGCTTCCCATCTTTTAATATATTGATAATACAAATAGGTTAAAGAAATTTATATAAGTTTCGAAATAAGCCTGAAGCATTGTGCTTATGAAACAGAAGCCAAAAATGAGATAAGCTGATAAGTAAAAAATAAGCATAAACAAACACCCCCTAGGATTATAACCCGTCACAGAAATCACATATACTAGAGACTTTTATCACTAACAACATAACATCAAAACCCATAATTCAAAATCTTGACCCAAAAAAAAAAAAAAAAAAAAAAAAAAAAAAAAAAAAAAGGCATTAATACATAAATAAGGCCTCACGGAGTGGTCAGCGGGTAGGCAACGGGCTGGGCTAACCCGCTGGGGAACATCGCCGCCGACCCAGCGGGCTGGTTTCCACGGCTTGTCCATGTAGCTGCGGGTTGAGGAATTTAAAACACATAACCGTTACTTGCATTAAAAAAAAAAACAACCCTCCCCAAAAAATAAACTCTTCCTTCTTCCCTTCCACACCAAAACGCAGCCAACAACAACAACAAAAAATCCGGCGAGCCATGGATGCGTGGAGAGGAAAACAAAAACCACAAAACGTGGCTAGTGGTTCACGAGGTCGAGGTCGAGGCATTATTCACGAACAATATCAACAACAATATCAACAATCAAGCTCACAATACTATCTTCCCGAACCACCAATTCGAAGGCAATCTTTTTCTATACCGGTTTCTCATCCTCCCGCAATGGATCCTCGACATTACGGTGTCCACCAAACGGCGGAGGTAGACTTCGAACATTTTGATCCATTCGCTTTCCGCAACCCACCACCCGTTATCGACGAGGATGATGTTGATGATGTTGAGTTCGTTCCAGAAACACAACAAGCTCCGTTTGGTATGTTTTTATCTACATTTGGTATCGTATATATTGACTATTTTCGGTTTGTATATATATTTGTATTTGGATTTGGATTGAAATATATAGGTTTGTATATATAGGTTTGTCTCTACAACATCAAATGAGTTAGAAAAATGGGTTAGAAATGATGCGCGTAACCTGTTTGATAAAATGCCTGACCCGATAGAATGCGTTAGAAATGGGCTGTTTGTAGTTGTATTTGGTTTGTAGCAATCGGCTCGTTTGAAATATTCATGAGTATGTTTGTAGTTGTATTTGGTTTGTAGCAGTATGTTAGTAGCAAAGTTACTAGCAGTATGTTGTAGAAAATTCAAGAGTTTGGATTGAAATATTCATGAGTTTGGTTTGTAGCAGTATGTTAGTAGCAGTATTTGGATTTGGATTGAAATATTCATGAGTTTGGATAACGTGTTTGTAGTTGTAGAAAATGCGGTTCAAGAAAACATGACGAAAAAGAAATTTGCAAAACGAGCCGATAAAAAACAATGGACGCCGGATGAGGAGGTGGCGTTGGCTAAAGCTTGGGTTCATATATCAACTTGTAGACAAGTCGGTAATGAACAAGGTCGAGATAGATTTTGGGCGCGAATATTGGAGCATTTCACAAAGGAAATGGGGGGCACAACTCGATCTAAAGATAGTCTCAACACGAAATGGACGATGATGAATAACACATGCACGACATTCAACGGATGTTACATCCAAGCGGTATACTTTAATTACGTGAATTATATGTACATATGTTTTAATTACGTGAAATATATATATATATATATATACTTTAATTAATTGAATTATATGTATGTAGGGTGGTTTAAGGAGAAGTGGATGTGATGATTTGGATGTGATGAGCGAAGCGTTGAACGACTTCAAAATCAAGACCGGCAAAGATTTCAAGAGTGTTGCAGCGTGGAAGGTTTTAATGAATGAAGAAAAATGGAAGGAGACAATCCAAGTTGGGCAAGAAGGGTCGTCTCATTCGGAAAAGCGGAGAAAGTCATCGGAGGGAGGTACTTATGAGGCGTCTAGTAATGACGTTGATGCTACTGTGTTGCCGGATTTGAACGAGGACAGCACTCCTACTCGACCAAGGAAAGGCAAGGGGAAATCTGTGAGTGGTGCATCATCGAGGGGGGATGCTTTTGGGGTAGACGTCGCTGATTACATTTCAAAGAAAAAAGCAAACATGGATGAAGCGAACGCGAAGAAGCAAGAACTATTGGACGCACAACTCCAGCATCAAAGGTCGAAGACCGCCAGGAGTGATTTCAAGTTCTTCCAAACCTCACACGCAAACATCACTGATCCAAACCTGTTAGCGTGGATGCTTGCAGAAAAACGGTCGATTGCGGCGAGGCATGGATGGAAGTTTGATGAGTGATTTTATGTAATGGATGATTTTATGTTTTACGTAATTGATGATTTTATGTTTTATGTAATGGATGATGTTTATGTTTTATTAAATAGTTTTATGTAATTAAATGAAAAAGAAAATAAAAAAATTTGGAAGGGTTGAAAAAATCATGAATGTCTGAGAAATGAGTTGGGAGGGTTGGTTGGGAGGGTTGAAGGAGTAAAATGAGATGGAGGGCTATGATTGGAGGGATTTGGGAGGGTTAAAAATTTGAGCCACATGACTCCTTGTCCCCTAAAAAAATTAAACCAAGAAGGGGAAAAAATTCATACCCACAGATAAATAGAACCATCACATCACATAATTTATAGATCATTATAGCTACAACAAAACTCTTAACTAAAATTTGCCCAAAAAGTCAAACCAAATATTCCTTTTAGCTCAAAGTTACTTCAAACAATGGTTTTGTCTTGATAAGTGCTTGCAAACATGGGTCATTCTTTTATTCCTTTGTAAAAATGGGTTGTTTCAGAGGGTGTTTGTTTAAGTTTTTGTTCGCATACGATCTTATATGGTTTCGGCTTATATTTATAAGTTCATTTGTGAGCTTACTTTAAACTTATGTGATTTAATAAGTTTATTATGTTATAATAAGCTAAAACATAAAACTATAGTTGCGTTCTAGAGAAAAAAAATGAATGAAAGTGAAAGAAAGAGGAAGTAAAGTAAGAGAGGAAGTAAAGTGACTTTCACCTCAAAAGTGGAATGAAAGTTTTATAACTAAAATATAAACACTTTACTTCACTTTACCTCACTTTACTTTCTAAAAAAAAACTGGAGAACACAAACTTTCTCACTTTCACTTTACTTCCTCCCTTTTACTCAACTCGAGTACACAATGTATAAGTTTCAAAATAAGCTGGAAAATCAAAAGCCTTAACCACATAAGTTGGTAAGCAAAAGAAAAAGCTTAAAACAAACACCCTCTTATTACTTTTACAAAAAGGGAAAATTCCCTAAATGCCCCACAAGTACACTAGTGTTCACCCTAAATGCCCCAAAATTTTTTTTCCCCAAATACCCCATGGGATAGGGTCGCCCAAAAAACTTAGGCGGATCTCATAAAATAGTGACATGTGTCCCTATATATGTCCCCACAAAAGTACTAACATGTACCACTTGCAGTACGTACTTCTTGGGCGACTGGGACCCACATATCTTGGGCGACTTTGGAATTTTTGTCTTTTTGTAAAAAAGTATAGTCTTATTTTATTATATAATAGTACATAAGTCTTGGGCGACTGGGTCCCACTATTCCTTATTCTTGGGCGACTTGTTAGGTAGATGGTACACTTTTATATTATTTTTTTTATTGAAACTTGTGTCCAATACTTTATACACTTAAATACACTAAATACTCCTTTTATTTAAAATACAAAATACACTTTATAATAATAATTTTAATACAAAATACACAAAATACCCAAAACAATTGAATTAAAAAACCAATCAGACAAACTCACACTTCTTCTTCTTCCTGAAACCCTAATCACTTTTCAAAACACACAAACCCACACTTCTTCTTCTTCCCCATCCCACAACCCCTCGAATTTCTGAAACCCTAAACACGTTTCGCCATACTTTACTTCTTCTTATTCTTCTTCTTCCCACTCACAGTATTTCGCCATTCCTGCATCATATTTTGACCCATTTTAAACTTAAGGGTAGGGCTATCAGAATATTTCGCCATCCCTGCTACATATTACAATGTCTGACGCAA
This sequence comes from Artemisia tridentata subsp. tridentata, assembly GCA_021014915.2. Taxonomy (NCBI): domain Eukaryota; kingdom Viridiplantae; phylum Streptophyta; class Magnoliopsida; order Asterales; family Asteraceae; genus Artemisia; species Artemisia tridentata. Next base: position 437,230,073 of record CP139509.1, on the reverse strand, counting down.
AAGGTAACAGTTAAATCTAGATTAGAATATATTACAACTATCAGAGGTATGTTGAATAGTAATAGAACTACCTTGTTTAGGAGAACTGTATTTGGGTCATGGTTAGACATCCCCCCCCCCCTTTTCTGCAGATACCCATTTGTTAAATCATTTTTATCAAAATCAGGTTAATGTGGTTGAAAGTGATGATTGCCCTTCCCTTAGGTTTAAAATAGGTGATAATGTGGTTGATTTTGGTCGTGAAGAATTTTGTCTGATAACCGGTTTTGTTTTTGGGTCTGTTGCGAAAGAAGAAACTATCGTAGGTCGTAATGTTTGAGGGCTAAGAAATAGTCCTTTCTATGATCGTATGTTTCTTCATTTCCAAAACCTTAGGACTAAGAAAGTAAAGGGTGATGAGCTCATGGCTCTGATGAAGCCTGGTCCAGCGGGGGATGCTTTATCGGATGCGGATGCTGTTAGGGTTTGTTTGTTGATCATTGCAACACGTGTATTCATGGGTCGTGAAGGAAGGTTCTACATTCCGGACCACATGTTGACAATGATTGAGGATTTGTCTGTTTGGAATTCGTATCCATGGGGGGAGTATTTGTGGGTACATTTGTACAAAAGAACTGTAAATGTTGTAAAGAAGCATAATGACGGTGCAGCAAAGAAGCCGGTCAAAAAATCCCCTAAGAAAGATCAAACATACAATTTGTATGGATTTGTATATGCCCTCAAGGTAATAATTTATTCTACACTTACTTGACTAATGTAAGATTTATGCTTAATGTGTATACCCATTGATTTATTCTACAGTTACTTGACTAATGTAAGATTTATGCTTAATGTGTATACCCATAGATTTATTCTACAGTTACTTGACTAATGCAAATAGTAGACTGCTGTCAGTGAGATATTAATAGCCTTCTTGAAACAAACACAGCAAGTACATTATAAATTCATCAGGTAGATGTTTATAGTAAACATGATGCTTTCCTAATATATAAATGACAATCAGAACAGGAACATATTTGATCATCACATTATGAACTTCCAAGTTCCAACAATCCTGTATTGATCATGTTCGGCTAATGTAAGATTTATTGCTGTAATCAGTAGATTTACTTGACTAATGTATACCCATGTAAGTGCAAGTACATGAGCTTATTTATTAATCATCATATAAGTTAAAATGTTGTTTGTGTTTAACCTTTGTGGTCATTGCTTATTTTTGGGCGTAACTTTGTTCCTTTTTCCAAATATGGATTTTGGAAAGCTTCCCTAACAGCATGCAGTGGTGGAGCAAAGACCATACAAAGACCCCACGTGGTGTAGCCTGGTCGAAAATGAAATCCTTTGAAAAAAACACTACTCCATGCTATTTGACCCGGTGAGTAAACCCTTTATATGCATTTTTTGTTTTGATTGCGTTTATGTTATTATTTTGGACGGTTTGTTTTTCTTATAGGGTTTTAAACCAATAAGCAAGATGGTTCCAAGAATTGATGAGGTGGTCCTTCCATGGTACATTCGTAGCATGGATTATATCCGAGGACTACAGTTGCAAATGACAGTTGCAACAAATATGCCGGTTGAGCCAATCGCTGTTGTAGAAGATGGTGGTGATGTTCATGTTGGGGATGTTGGCGTTGATGTTAGTGAAGGAGCTGGAGTTGCTGATGATGGTGGTGAAGGACCTGTAGTTGGTGGTGATGGTGGACAAGTAGTTGTGGTTGCTGATGTTGATGTTGGTGATGTTGATGTTGGTGATGATGGTGGACAAGGAGTTGGACTTGCTGGAGGAGCTACAATTGGTGATGATAGTGTTAATGATGTTGATGTTGGTGGTGACGGTGGATAAGGAGCTACAGTTGGTGATGATATTGTTGATGATGTTGATGTTGGTGATGACGCTGCAGAAGGACCTCGTGTTGGTGGAGAAGGAGCTGGAGTTGTTGGCGAAGGTAGAGAAGGATATGTACTTGGTGGTGATAAAAATGTATCCGACGAGGCTGAAGTGTTGCCTACAGCTCAGATTGAAGCTGAGCTTAATTCTATTAAGTCAACAGTCGGAGGCATTGAAGAACGTGTTGGAGCCGACACACCTGTCTCAAACCTGTTAAGTGAGTTAGAGGTTGTTAAGAAAAGGATCGGGGTGCTTGAGGATGTGTTAGGAGTACGGAAGCAAAAAAAGGTATGCCGACACACCTGTTTCAATTGCATTCAATTGCAGAATATTTGCCCATAAACCATAAACCAATTTCTATTATTGTTTCAATTGCAGAATATTTGCCCAGATTTGCATGCCGACACACCTGTGAAGGCCAGTGGTGTTGATCATGATGATCATAAGTTGTATTATACGGACACACAAGGGTTTCAAGGCCCCATGACACAACTTATCAAAGCTGCCTTCCACACCCCATCTGATCCTTGTACGGAGTTTATGCAACTGGACGATAACAGCAGGTTTGATTGTTCGTCCTTACCGAATTTGAATTCAGCATTCTCCGAATTTGTTGATGATGGGATTGATCTTCCACCTCATGATGTATGTATAAATAATACTGGTCTGTCTTATTTTTCTTTTTTAGTTTTATTGATACAGTTAAATATACTACCCTTTTGCTTTTTTTTAGGATTTGATCGATATGGATGTCGATAATAATGAGACTGAGGAGGTGGCGGGAAGCGGGATACAACAACATCCGGCTGGGGATAGCCCTCAAATAGAACAACAACCGTCTGGGGAAGGGAATGAAACACTTGATGAACCTGCTGCTGACGGGGGTAATGGAGGTGACGAGGGTGTTGAAGTTATTTGCATTGATGTGGTGGTCCCCACGGAAGATGTTCAGGTATTTTTTTTGTTAATTCAATATTATGGAAGGCTACAATACATCACCTACAAAACCTAATAAGTTGACAAAACAGAAACATAGACGGTTGATGCACATATGGCACAAGCTTATGTACATGAAGTTGAATGATTATTCAGAAGCATACATTAATAGATTCTTTAGAGCCATAACTTGACCCATCACATCCCACAACACATGTCTTACAAGGGCAACATACCGTTGAGCCTCTGAATAAATATATCAATTTCTTTGTTCCTCATCTCCATCTCCGCAGCCAGTATCTGCAACTCCATCACCTTTCTCTCATCTTTGTATTGAAGCTCCCTCAAAAACTGCGCAGTTTTTTGAGGCACCCTTTGCCCAACATATGTCTCCAACTCCGTAATAAGAATAACCCTGTCACGATTTTTAGCATTCACCTTGCTACACATTGCGGTTATCTCTGTAGCCAACCTAATATACTCGATTCCTGATGTTTGGCAATAGAACTTTAGCATGTCTTCCCACTGGTACGAATTCGCCGCTGCCCGAAGCTCAGCCACCTTTACATTATTTGCCATTATTCCTTATTTATTTTATTTTTTTCTTTCAGATGTGAATAAAGAGGCCTCTCTGCACTCTTAAATAGCAATAATTCTTACAGAGTAGTCTACTTGAATGCACTCACATGCAAACAGTGCACATTTTGTTTTCATTCAGTTGTATGCAACCATCATTTATATTTGAAAATAATTAAGCATGAGTGACACAATATTCCTGACCTACAAAACTTTATTTTTTTACTAAAAATGCAATGTAGAAAAATCCAAAGACTTGTATATGGTATATCTTCATGTGTTGATGATAGCGTTACTTTTGTACAGGGACAATATATCTCCCCTCCTGACATCAATGTTGTAAGAGAAAATGTAAGGACCATTTTCACAGGACTTAAAAGAAAGAGGAAAGCAAGCAAATTCCACAGCTCTCCTTATACGAATCCTCCATACACTACTCCAAGAGTCTTGAGAAAGCGTTCATCCAGAATCACTCAAGAAAATATATCCCCTCCCAAAGGTCCAGATTTTGACAATAGTTTGCAATTGCCACAATTGGAACCATTTGTAGAGGTATGTAAAACTTTAAGTATGTATTACTGTTGGGAATTATGATACGATTCAAGAGAAGACAACTTAGGTCTGGTAATATATCAGAGTTAGGTCTGTCTTTGTAATTAGGTCTGGTAATGCAAAGTTAAGTCTGGTAGTCTGTTTAAGTCTGGTTGACTTATAATGTTAAGTCTGGTCGTGAAGTTAGGAAAGTCTGTTAGAGATAAGTTAGGAAAAGATACAAAACGTGTAAGTATCTTTATAGAAGATTTGTGAATATCTTCTTAGTCGGTTAGCATTAGGGTTTCCTTGTGTTATAAAAGGATCCCTAAGATTGTTAGTTCTGTGTGTGAGTTGTACGAAGTTTCACTATTGTGATTAAAAGTAATATACGAAGTTAGTGTTATCTCTGTGTGTTCTTCATTGTTCTTGTTAAGATTCCGCATTAACATTAACAATCGTCTAGGGTTTCTCACTTAGACTGGTTTGGATTTATCCCAACCATCTACTAGGTATTCAAGACTACTTAGAGATCCACTTACAATTCGTGGACCAACAAGTGGTATCAGAGAAAGGCGAGAGACTCTGAATTAGAAGAACACTTAATCTCAAAAACCTAATTCTCACTCAAATCACCCTACACAATGTCTGAATTCGATAAGCCTGTTAACACTGAAACTTTTTCAATCCATAACAGTGAGGATGAGAGATCAAACCATGAAGATGAAGGAAAAACTGAAACCAGTAACTCCCAAACACAACAACAACCCATCCCTTCCACAACCACAATCTCAAACATAAAACTTCCATTACTGAAAAGAGAAGAATATGATATATGGGCCATGGAGATGGAACATTATCTGGAGTACATTGATAGTGATGTATGGAAGGTTATTCAAAAGGGAAATTCTAAGAAAAGAATTTCACAAGGGAATGATGGGCAGATAAGAATAATGCCACCAGTATCTGCTGAGGAGATTAGGGCTATGGAGAAGGAAAAGAAGGCCAGAACCTTGCTTCTTATGGCTATTCCTAAGGAGCATCTTCAAAGGTTTCATGGCATCCTTAATGCAAATGAGATGTGGGAGGCTATCAAGAAACGATTTGGAGGCAATGCAAACTCCAAGAAGATGCAAAAGGCTGTTCTTAAACAGCAATTTGAGACATTCAGTGTTTCAAAGACTGAAGGATTGGAGAAGGGCTATGACAGATTTCAACATCTGTTAACTCAACTGGAAGTTCATGGTGCAGCAGTTTCAAATGAGGATGCAAACCACAAGTTCCTTAGATCTTTAGCATCAGAATGGGGCAATGTATCTGTGGCGATGAGGATTAAGGAGGAAGTAGATTCAATGATACCTGATGACCTATACAATAATCTCAGGATGTTTGAAAGGGGCATCAGTAACAACACTCAGGCTTCAACCAGTTCATCAAATGTTGCTTTTGTGTCACAAAACAAAAGCAGTACTTACAAGGTTAAACCTTGTAGTGTTAGGTATGGTATCTATGAAACTCCTTCAAGAGAAAGGTCTGCTTCAAGTTTTACTGATGAAGTGATACATTCTTTCTTTGCCAACCAAACGGAAGATGAAAGCTTTATTAGTGAAGACTTAGAACAGATTAATGGTGCTGAAGTTAAAGAGATGGACATAAAATGGCATATTGCCATGGTTGCTTTAAGGGTCAAACGATTTCAGAAGCAATATGGGAGGACCATCAACTTCAACAACAAATCACCAGTGGGATACACAAAGAGGACAGTTGAATGCTACAATTGTCACAAGCATGGACATTTTTCAAGAGATTGTCCAGAGAAGAAGCCTGCTGATGGGAAAAAAGATGAAGATGGGAAGATGGAAAAGAATCAGATGAGCTTGCTGACAATGGAAGCTGGAGGAGTCAACTGGGGTGAGCATCCAAGAGTGAATGAGGAGTCTGATCATGCTCTCATGGCCATTGGTAATGAGGTATCATTATGCTCTAAATTATGCACTGATTCATATAATCATGTTAAGGCTTTGTGTGATGAGCAGTTAGAACAAATAGGTGATCTAGAAGTAAATCTGTTAGCACATAAAAATGCTGTAAAAACATTTAGAGGCACAAAAGGTCACCCTTCAAAACCAACATGCTGCTTTAAATGAAAAACTATACTTTCAAGCTAATAAAATATATGAACAAGATGAAAAGCTTAAAAGGTATAGACAATTGGGCCTTAGAATTCAGAAGGAGAGGGATGAGTTGAGAAAAAGGGTTGATCAGTGGAACAATTCAAATAATAACCTGTTTAAGTGTTGGGATTCTCAAATTAAGTCAAATAAAAAATGTGGCTTAGGATATGAGGAAGATGAGAATAAGGCTATATTTAAGAATAAAGAAGAGGACTATACTGATAAGCCTTTATATAATAGGTTTGTTAAGACTGGTGACTTTAAGGGAGTACCACCACCTTTGAGTGATGACTATACTCCTCTTGAAAAAGAAGAGTTGGATGATTCACTCTTTGTGTATGGTAAGAAAGGTCCTCAAGTGCCTGAACCAACCACCTCAGAGGACAAATCCAGTAGGTATTCTTCTTGTCAATCCAATGACTCTGAAGGATCTATTGATGGTTCCTCTGATCACTCTAAGTCTGAGTCAAAAAGTGAGGTAAAAGAGAATCCTGAACCTAAAGTTGTTAAGAAGTGTGAACCTGTTGTTATTAAACCTGTAGTGACTGAACTAAAGCCTGAGACAATCAAACCTAGTTGTGTCAATCACATAAAAACTCCTAGGGAATCTGTTAAAATGAGTGAGTCACCTAGAAGCAATAGTGTTCACAGAGAAAGTAGGAGTAGTTACACTTATGCTCCTAAAAGATGTTTTGTGTGTGGAAGTTTGAGTAATTTAATAAGAGATTGTGACTTCCATGAAAAGAGAATGAAGAGAGAGGCTGAGCAAAAGAGAATGAATGTTAATATGGGTCATGGTTTAAATAAACCAGTTTGGAATAATGCTAGTAGAATTAATCATGCCAACCAGTTTGTTCCCAGACCTGTCCAACTCAATAACTCTACCAGACCTAACTCTTATGTTAATTCTGGTAGACAAAATTTTAGGTCTGGCTACAGGAACTTTAATGTGAATAGGCAAAATGGTAATTTTATGAGATCTAATGTGAACACTGGCTATGTGAGACCCAAACAACCATATCAAAAACCACAGGTGAATGCAAATTTTCAAAGAAATAATTTTTATGAATCTCATTCACCTGTGAGAAGACCAGTTGCAAATCTAACACATTCATATGGGGGTTCTGCTGATAAATTCTCTGATTGCTGGGCTTGGAATCCATTTAAAAAATAATTTACCTATAAGTCCAAACATGGTTTCACTGGAGCAAGTTCATACAAAACCTATAAGTATGTTGCTCCACAGAGAGGACTCAAGCCCACTCAGGCCTGGGTTGTTAAGAAAAACTGATTTCTCTTTCTTAACTTTGTATAGTTTGTATACTTGTTTGTTTTCAGTCTTGCTGTTCTAAATGGTTTTTCTTATTTTCAATAATTAATTTGTTTCCAACTTTCCATAGTATATTTGTTTTTGGTATATTGTGCTTAACTTTGTTTTGCAGTTGTTAACTCTTCTCTATTGCAAGTGATTCATATGTGGAAAATTAAAACAAAAGAACCATGGAGCTTTTTATTTATAAACAAGTGATTGCATTCAAGGATGCAATTTACAATGCAACATAAGACAAAAGCTTTAACATAAACCAGCCAAACACCACCACCTACATTTTCTGTTTCCCTTTGCTCATGAAGTCAGGAATGGTCTTCTTGGCTCCTCTGCCACCAAACTGATTCCACGCTTTTGGGCATGGGAGTCCAAGAATCAGGCTGCTTGGTGGTGGACGTGGCATAGAACCACTTCTCAAGGATGGCACAACCTTTGAAGGAAAAGTCTCTTCATCATCATCTGCGGGGTCTTCTTCTTCAGTACTTCTATCATCTACATAAGAAGGGGGAATTGGTTTTGAAGTCTTTGGTGCTTCATCTTCTGGTTCCTTTTCAGTAAGATCATAAGCAGCTAGCCAATGCTTAAGAGTTGATTCTCTTAATGTCTTGTTTCTTGTGATTGAAGAATACCCTGGTGGAAAATATCCACCCCATCCTCCTGATGATGAATCAGAAGATGAGCCATTTGGATCCCAAGAAGAATCGGATGAAATCTCTATGATTTCTGAATTGGAAGGATCCATTATGTTTATAAGGTTTTTCTTTTAATTTGTGATGGTTTTGTGATAAAACAATGGGTGGTTTTATAGGGAAAATCAAGGTTTAATGCCATTTAATGCTCGGTTGGTGTATGGGTTAATACTTGCAGGCAAAGAGTTATTAATTGTACTTTTGGAAAGTTGACCACAGTTTAAGTATCTTAGTGTTAAAAAAAAAAAAAAAAAAAAGAAAAAAAAAAAGAAAAGAAGAGGGTTTACACTTAAGGGGAGGTAATGTACATTTAAGGGGAGGCAAATGTACAAGTTTTACAAGTTTTTAAATCGGGTACACTTGAGTGTTAAATCTGGTAGCTTGTGTGTCTTGCAAATATTGGTTTTTGTCTCCCTTTCTTGTTGTCGAACTAATTTTTGTAGAACAGATTGGAATGATGCTAATGTAAAGCCTTGCATTCGCTAAAATCAGAGTGAAAGTCCATTCTTTTGGTTAGGTCTGGTAAGTTTATGATTCGGCCTGGTTGACTAATTTAAGTCGGGTAGTGTTAAATTTATAACCGTTAGATCTGGTCAGATTAATAAAGATTTATCTAAAATATTACCGTTGCACTATTTTCGGTAAAAAGAGATATTTATGAAGTATATAAGACTAAAATTTGATATATTTTATCTCTTTTTATTCTTTATTTGCTTCCAAATTTAAATCATCTTTATTTTGAACTCACGACTCTGTTTATACGCAACTATTTTCAAACCCTACCCTTCCAATCAACTAGACCTAAATCATTAACTCATCCATGGCTAACCTCAAGTTTGTTGACAAGCATAATCAAGTCGGTTTCTTGAAGAAACTAGATCAAAGTGCTGGTTTTGAGGAGATTGTGGATTTCCTAAAAGGTTCTTACATTTGTTATTCATTAATTCATAATCCTACTATTTATCAGTCCCTTGTTAAGCAGTTCTGGAGGTCGGTTACCTCTGAGACTCTTGATGATGGGACACCATGTTTAAGGGCAATTATTGATAAAAATGGTTTTACCATTACTGAAGCCTCCATTAGGGAAAGTCTCCAATTGGATGATGCTTTAGGAGAATTTGATTTGCCTGGTAATGATATTTTGGAGGGATTGGATAACATTGGGTACCCAACAGATGGAAGTTTTACCTTTTGGAAAAGTCATTTTACACCTCAGTGGAGGTTTTTAGTACATCATTTACTTCAAAGCCTAAGTCCCAAGAGTGGTGGATGGGATCAATTTGGAAGCAGAATTGCTTCTGCATTGGTCTGTTTATCACTTGGAAGAAAATTTAATTTTTCAAAACTAATTTTTGAAGGAATGGTGAAGAATGCTAAGGACCCAAAATTTTTAATGTATCCATGATTTTTGCAAATGGTCTTGAATTATGAAACTAAGGATAAAGTGCCTTACATCTGTGTGGCCTTTACTCCAAAACTTTTTGCAAATATAAAAAGGGGTTTTCAAGGGACACATAGACCTTTGCTTGCTGCTATGCTTGGTACTAACAATGCAGGTACTTCTGGAGCTGCACAAGTGCAACCTGATGAGGAACAAGCCCAAGCATCATCTAGGTCTGCTACACCTACATCTACCCCAACTCAATCATCTCAACCAGGTCCCTCACCATCTGCTGAAAGATTACCTACACCTATCTAACAATCTTCACCTTCACAACCAAATGTTCCAAGTCCTGCAAGGGAGGAGGAACATGCACCCATAACTGTGGAAAATCTTCTCATCATAGTTCCTCAACTGCAAAAGAAGATAGCCACTTTGGAAAAGTCTAATGAGGCACTCAGAAAAGCTTATGTGACTTTGGTGCAAAAAGTAAAAAAATGGGAATGGCAATGAAGAAAAAGGGTGTTTCTTTTGATGATGAGGAGGGAGAAGCTGAAAATTCTTTCAAACAGGGGAGGAATTTGGAGCAAGAACAGGAAAACATTCTTCAAACACCAAATCAAGAACCTCAAGTTCAAGAACCTGTCACCACCATCAGTCCAGAGACACTGGAAGTAGCAAAAACTTTGGCTCAATCTATGAGCAAGATTAAACAGGATAGAAAGAGAAGAAGGTTAATTTTGTCTGCTGAGGAAGAGATTGAAAAGTTTGGGACAGTGTCTGATGAAAAGTCTGATAATGAAGTTAATACTGGTGAAGGTAAGTCTGGTTCTGTAGGGTCTGGTGATGAACTTAGTTCTGGTAATGAAGAGCAACAATCTGCACAAAGAGAAGGAAAGCAGGTTGTGGATGAAACTTCAAAGCCAAAGAAGTCTAAAAGAAAAACAAGAGAAGAACTAGCATCTGAGGCTGAAATTGAGAGGATTAAGGCACAAGATATTGCTGAAGAAGAAAGACAAAAGAGGCTAGATGCAGTTTATGCAAGACAATTGGCTGAAGAATCTGATGATTTTACAAAGCTGCTCAATGTTGATGATGAAGTGAGAGCAAAGTATGAGGAGCTTCTAACTGTTGAAGGTTTAACTGCTGATGAACGAGCCAAACAGTTAGCTGACTTCATAAATGCAAGAAACAATGATGATACATTGGGTGGATTCTTAGAAAAGTTCAAGCTTCAGAAGAAATCAAAGATTCCCAAGAAGATGACTATTGCAGAAAAGAAACATGATATGAAGATGTATCTAAAGAATCAAATGCATCTATCTTTGGAACAAATGAAAGGGAAGTCATATGAGGAGATTCATATTGCATATCTCAAAGCATTTGAGAGAGATCAAGGTTATAAAGCTGTTGATTATGATGATGTGTAGAAATATTGTTTTCAGGGTAGAAAGGCTAAAGAGACTAAACTTGTCATTGAACCTGATAAAATGGTTGAATTACAACCTGAAGTTGAGAAGTCATCAGGTGAAGTGCAAACTGAAGTAGTAAAGCCTATTGTGTTTCAAAGAAGAAAAGGTTTGGAAAGGAAAAGTAAATCCAAGAAAGTGGTTGTTGAAGAGGAATCTGAGGAAGAACCTTCATCTGAAGGAGCCACTATGGGAACAATTGAAAGCTCAAAGAAACCTGCTAAGATTGTTAACTATAAAATTGTTATGACTGGAGAAAGAGCTTCATATATGATTATTAGAGAAGATTATTCTAATATTATGTATATGAATTTTGCTGCTATTTTACATGATATAAGCAGGGAGGATTTAAAGGAGCTATACAAGGTGGTGAATATCAAATTTGGAGATAATCCACCTGAAAATGATGTTACAAGAGTCTTTTGGGGAAACTTGAAAGTAATGTTTGAGCCACCAACTGAGTCAAATATTGTGTGGAAACTCCCTGAACAGCAGAAGATCACCAGCTGGAACTACTTCTATAACTGCAAGGTACATTGTTTATCTGTTAAAGATGGTGATATTTATATGCTTGCAGAGGTGGAATATCCTCTGTCATTAAGTGTTTGCAAAGATATGTTAAACAAGAAGTTATCTGCTATGAAGAAGGATGATGTATATGAGCAGATATTAGACTTAATCAAATTGCAGTCATTAAGGGATGTAGCTTGAGGATGTTTGAAAGAATTTTCACAAGTTGTTAAGTGAGACTATTGGAACTTCTCACTTGGTGGAGGTGCTTTGCACTAACACATCAAAAGGTTATCAGTCCACCTTGTCTCATCAACACAAGGACTGGCTAATCCTGAGCAAACGGCTAACAGGTAAAGATTGCTCAAATCCGTTTATGGCTGACAATTTGCCAAAAATTGTATGGTATTCAACTCACCATATCTAAGATAAGTGAAGAGTTAGCTAGCCCACAAGGTTATGGCTTGTGGTAAAGGCTGTGGAAAACCATAAATGGTAATCAATTCACCATGATGAGGTGCTTTTCCATCAAAGAATTGGCTAGTCCAGAAGCAAACGGCTTTTGGTAAAGACTTAACAAATCCGTTGATAAGCTGATGATTTGCTAAAAATCATATGGTTATTAATGTACCATAGTCTTACACACCAAAACATTGGCTACTCCAGTGGTAATGGCTATTGGTAAAGAGATTTCAAATCCATTACATTTTCAATGATTCACCTCTCACAGATGGTAACACATTTGGAAGTGATGAGAATAGTCTGGAACTTAAATGAATTTGATGTACATATAGTCAATGTTGCTGCAAAGACCATATCAGAAGAGCTTATCAAGGTTCAAGCTGCTAGAAAGGTTCAAGACCTAAATACAATTCAAAGTGTTCAAGATTCAATCCTCAGAAAGCTTAATCAGAAGAACTTGAAGTTCATGGAGCATGAAGATCAAGTTAGGGGAGGATTGTTGGGAATTATGATACGATTCAAGAGAAGACAACTTAGGTCTGGTAATATATCAGAGTTAGGTCTGTCTTTGTAATTAGGTCTGGTAATGCAAAGTTAAGTCTGGTTGACTTATAATGTTAAGTCTGGTCGTGAAGTTAGGAAAGTCTGTTAGAGATAAGTTAGGAAAAGATACAAAACGTGTAAGTATCTTTATAGAAGATTTGTGAATATCTTCTTAGTCGGTTAGCATTAGGGTTTCCTTGTGTTATAAAAGGATCCCTAAGATTGTTAGTTCTGTGTGTGAGTTGTACGAAGTTTCACTATTGTGATTAAAAGTAATATACGAAGTTAGTGTTATCTCTGTGTGTTCTTCATTGTTCTTGTTAAGATTCCGCATTAACATTAGCAATCGTCTAGGGTTTCTCACTTAGACTGGTTTGGATTTATCCCAACCATCTACTAGGTATTCAAGACTACTTAAAGATCCACTTACAATTCGTGGACCAACAATTACCGTTACTTAGTTGCCTTGATGTCTTGCAACATAGTTACATTAGTTTATACGAGTTGGAACAACCATTAAGCAATTTTTTTTAAGAACCTGTCAAGAGCCTCGAAGGCGAAGAAACATAGCGTCACTGTCCCCCAATCTATTCAAAAGTTTGTTAAAAGCGGCGATGAAAGTAAGTTCATTTTTCCATGGGGCAATCAAGACACGGTTGCTGACCGCCGTTTTTGGATGTGTTTATTGGGCATGGGCAAGGAAAGTGGCAAATGGCTTAGGGATGAGGTATGTATAACTGAGTAGATACTTTTTTACGTTAAATATTAGTTTGTCTATCACTATTGTAGACTGCAATATAACACAAACTAATTCACATCTATAATTAAAACAACACATAGACGTATGGGTTGACTTGCTGTGGGCATTCCGACCACCAGAAGCAGATTGGGCTATGGCCGGTTCATTTTTCAGCCCTTCTGTCATGGAGAATCGCATTAGAAGCTTTTGGTCAAATGGTGTCAGGTATCCAGTGTCTTGGTCCGATGTCGAGAAGGTATTTATATCTTATCTTTACATAATGCATATTATTTTTTACACCTTGTGTGATGGCCAATAAACTGTTGTAGGTGCTATTTCCACTTAATGAGCCGGAAAAGCATTGGGCGACAACAGAGCTTCATATACGTACTGGTGTTGTAACAATATATGATTCGCTTCCCAAATACACAAAAAAACGAGAGTGGTGGACTAAGACCATGCCAGCAGAATTTGGTAAAAATTTGCCTACGTATCTTAAAGACGAAGGGGTGTTGCAGGCAAAAGGCATATAGGAGGATGGTTATCAGATAACTTTGAAATATGCAGAGGATGTCCCCACCCAATGCAGTGGATATGGTGACTGTGGAATATGGGTGTGTATAAACCTTTACCGGTTGGGTAAAGGTTTGTCATTAAAGGTGGACAATCCTGCAATAGCACCTCTAGCCTATCGTGAACGAATTGCTGATTATCTGTGGAAGTACAAGGTGCAATCCTGCTGATTACATGTTGAGGGAGTGTATGTTGATGGTTCTTTAGATTGGTGTACAAATACTTGAGGTTGTAGTTATAGTGCAACAAATTTGTGTACAAATACTTGTGATGGAATGTCGTTTATGTAAGACAACATTTATCCTATGGTTAGCTATTCATGCCAGATTGGTGTACAAATACTTTTGATGTAATGTTTTATATGTAAGAGTTGTGATGCATTGGTGACTTGTGATGGAATGTCGTTTATGTAAGACAGCATTTATCCTATGGTTAGCTATTCATGCCAGATTGGTGTACAAATACTTTTGATGTAGTGTTTTATATGTAAGAGTTGTGATGCATTGGTGTACAAATACTTTTGATGTTTAATTATCATTTGATTTTAAATTGTCTGGCTTCACTACATTTCCTTAAACATGTAGGTCTATTATCTGGTAAATAACAAACATTACATAAACCACAAAACATTACAAAGTTCCTGACCATCTTCAAATCAATCTAAGATACAAAGCACAATGAAAAGGAGAACAACTACCAAACCTAAAAATAGCATGAATGTATCATGAACTTTAGATTTTTTCTTTAACTCCTTCATCTCTTGTTCTAACATTGTAATAATTTCTAAAGAATCTTCCGCATTGGCCACAACACTTCCTTGTGGAGTGGCAAGTGCCTTTTTTTCTTCATGCTCTCTCCAAAACAATTCTTTGTAGTATTGTGACGGGAGCTCGGGGTCTAGAAAACCATGAACTCCACATCTATCCATAGGACATGCTTTGTACCTTCTTCCTGGGTTCTTATGTGACCAAGATACTTTGATAGGTAGTGGATATGCCGGACGACAATTGCAATGCGTCATGTTAGCAACATCGTGGTATTCGAATTGGTTCCTACGATATGACATACTTGAGGAGGAAGATGAATTCATGAATGTAAATTTTATTTTGTTATAAGACAAGGGAAGTTATGTGTTAGAATTAAGTAGATAATGCAGGATTGTGTAGTTGTGAGGCTCCATTTATATTGGACTCAAACATAATGACGCAAGTACATGAGATGGTTGATGAACCTAAATGAAATGGTACAACTGGTGGTTCCTTCACTTAAATATTCTTGGGCGACCTAGTACCATATTTACTGGAAACAATTTGACATTAGAAGTAAAATGTCCAGCGAGAGCTGATGAACATTCATGTGGAAAGTTAAATACATACTATTAAAACCACCTAGACTTGATGAACATACAGGTTACATTACCACATTTAAAAGCATAATAATTGAAAATAACACATTAGATTTTATCCTTCATTCTTGACAGCATCACATCCCAGTTGGTTTCGTTCTTGTAAATCCCAAAGTCTTCATGTTCCGCTATCCCATACTCTATCTTCAACAACAACTCCTCATGGAAACGGTCTTGCCTCATTCTCTCCTCCATTTCCCTTTCAGCCCTATCTTCTTCTAGCACTTGTTCCATTAATGCTTCTTCTTCTAATCTTGCTTCAATTTCCTTATCTTCAGTAACACCCTCATGACCATCTACACTTAATGCCTCCTCATAAAACGCTTCCTCATAAAACGCTTCCGCATAAATTTTCTCTAAACATGTACCAGTTTCCTTCACCGATTCACCAATTAGTTGCTTCCCAACTTCATTTCCCACATCTTTCAAAGGTATTGAATCCATCTCTACAAAAAAAAAAAAAAATTAAAAAAAAAAAAAAAAAAAAAAAAAAAAAGTATGTATATAATGTCAACTGAGTTTATAAATTTTACCAATTACATAAATAAACAAGTACAATGGGGGTTGATACACATTTAAGTCTTAGGCAACTAGATACTTGACTTATTAATGGCAACTAGACACACATTTAAATCTGTGAGTGACTTTGTAAGTGAGGTTGAGATACACATAAATTTGTATTTTGACCTCACAAGCTCAAATTCCCCACTGATATAACAATGAACGTGTCTGATATTGACCTCACAACCCTCTGTCACTCCTATGTTGTAACAGAAATTATTCTTGGCCATTACCAGAAAGAGATTCTTCAAGACATAAAGAGGTCACACGATTTGGAGAACTATTCAAAAAAGATTACAGCTAGGGTCGGTCGTAGAGCGGAGCTTATAGCTGAACTTCGAATCTTTTCACGTTCGAGAAATGCAAGGGACAATACGAAGAAGCTTAGGAGACTCCAGACTTTCGATTTGCGTAGGGCGAGGGCGTTGATGAGGATGGCCAAGCAAATGCGCAAGAAGCTTCTTAAGAAGATAGAGTTTGCTGTGAGGGAGAGGTATACGTGAGGGGGTTGGTTGATGTAGGCTAGGGTGGGTTCCTTTTGTAAAATAAGCTGGTTATGGTTAGTTGAATGAAATGGATCTTATGATTCACATTTTATGTGTATAATGTGTTCAAATATGTTTTTACTTTTTGAGTGTCTTTGATATGAATCACAAACATAAACAGCTGAAAAACCCATTAATGAAACCATAAAACACAGACCAAACATGATAATGGAAATATGCAAAAACATAGTAGTGGCTTGGACATGGCCAAAACCATGACACCTATCTAACAGACCATAATCATTAATTAAGTTTCTTGCCTTCTTCTTCAATACTCTTCTTAGTTGGTGTTGTTGTCCCACTTCCATCTATACCACCAACTGCACCACCCCCTGCAGGTTTGTTTCCACTTCTAATACCCAGACCTATAACACCACCACTTACTTTCTCTGCCTCTGTACCACCAGCTCCACCAACTACAACAACACTTCCACCTGTGTAAGCATGCCTCCAACACCTAACATCCATACAACAGACAATGCATCTTTCGTCCAACACCTCTACGTGTGTATCATCAACAGTCATTTTCTTTCTCTTTAGTTTTTGAGTTGAAGGTTGTGCCATTTCTATGTTGGAAGGCAAGTTGGATGGAGACTTTACTTCACTATCCTTATTGTGTTGGGCGACTATGGAGTTTGCTTTATTTATTATACTGGGCGACTTTATGACTATTACAAAAACCTACCAGATACTTGACTTATGTTAATGGCAACTACAATGGGGGTTGATACACATTTATATCTTTGGCTATTACAAGTACAACAATATAAGTGTGCAAGTACAATGGTGGTTGATACACATTTAAATCTTTGACAACTAGATACTTGACTTATTAATGGCAACTAAACACACATTTAAATCTGTTTTTACGTTCCACATGCAGGCAATGGTAACTTTCGGGGCTACCTTGTGGTCATGTGTGCGCCGTATGTAGGGCAGAATGTTTGACTAACTGTAACAAATGGGCAGACCCATGGTTTACAAAAACCAACCTGAAAGCCACATATAATGAAATGGTATTTCCTT
This sequence comes from Artemisia tridentata subsp. tridentata, assembly GCA_021014915.2. NCBI lineage: Eukaryota > Viridiplantae > Streptophyta > Magnoliopsida > Asterales > Asteraceae > Artemisia > Artemisia tridentata. Next base: position 437,212,735 of record CP139509.1, on the reverse strand, counting down.
TGCCAGAAGAAGATAAATGGCATAATCCAGGTAATTTGCAAAAGGTTTTACCACCGGTTATGAAGCGACAATCAGGAAGACCAAAAAACAAAGATCGCATTCCATCAAAAAATGAAGAGCCAAAAGGTAAAAATTGTGGTAGGTGTGGATCCAAAGGTCACACACGTGAAGCATGTAGGGAACCATTGCCAACAACAGAGGTAATTTTGAAAGTAGCTACAATTGTATAAATCATGTTTGTGCAGTAGTTGTTGCTGATATAATAAATATGTTCTCAGAAAAGTCGTAAGGGAAGTCGTAAGCGTAAGACAGATACTGAAAGCGTAGTGGTAGAGGAGCCAAAAACAGATGGGGACGATGAGTATTTCCGTAATGGCAAAATTTACGCGGATCGGGAAGACTTACAGTGGATGGGTGAATCATCTAACAACCTTTACGAGGGTGACACAGTCTGGGGCGGTGAACTTTCTAATTCTGGCATCAACCTAAATTCATACTCGGAATATCACTTAGATGATTTATGATCCTATGCGTGAACTGTAGGCTTAGTGTCTCAATTATGTGTGAACTGTTTTATATGTATAATCTACTATTTAAGTTGGGTTACTTTAGTTTTATGTCTTTATGATGTTCAAAAGATCTTTAGGATATATGCATGCAATATTGGTAACAATTTAAAAGCACATATATGCTTGAAACAACTTTCTAGCAACTTAAAAAGATCAATGGTAAGTTAAATAACGTGTACCTGGTGAAACAACTTTCTAGCAAGTCCATGAGTCGTTTAACGCTACTTGTGTGCTGCAAATAAATTATCTAAGTGAGCAATAACCTAAATTGAAATATATAAACCAAACAAGCTTAACCAAATTATGAAACTGTCTTACTAGTTAGTGCAGTCGAATACTCAAGAACAAGCAATGAGCAAAAACAAATCCATGACATTTTAATGTACAAGGATACATACATGACAACCATTGTTTAATGTACTAGTCCCATAACAAAGATCACATTACATAACATATCCTAAGCCTAAGTTCTATTACAACAAAATTTAATTGTTAGAATTACAACCACCATAGCCGACAATTACCAACTACACACTCTGTGTTGCAAAAAGTACCTAGCCATATGTTCACGGTAAGCAATAGCTGCCTGAACAGGACTTTCGACGTCCAACGACTTCCCATGTGCCAATCGGTATAAGAATATGCAGACCCAAATACCGCAATCACCAAACAGGCCCCCTACTCTGGAACGTTCTTTGCATATGTAAAGGTGATGGCATACGTTTTGGGATCTATACCTTTCTTCTCAAAAACATTGGCATCATGTAGGAGAATGGGAAGTCCAGCCTGCATATTGATTGAAAAATATTAGCAAAAACAACCACAACAACAATATATAGTACAAATGAAACAAAACATATAGAGAAACGAGACAATCATGTCACTCTCGTCTTTTTTTTTTCTCTTTTCATATAGAAACTAGACAATAATGTTTTTTCAACAAGAAAAAAGAAAGCAAAGCAAAATTGGTCAACTCAAGTTAACTTTGGAGTGTTTGAGAAACACATCTTGTTTCTATGCAGTGTACACAACAAAAGGTAAATATGTAATAATAATTAAGAAACATTAAAACAAGGAATCACACCATACATAATAATTAAAAAGATACAAATGAACTTCCCATTTTCTAATACAGAAATTAACTTGGTCATTATACACGACTAAAACATGACCTAACCCACCACACCAGATACAAAGTAAAACCATAAACAACTTAACATTACATTGTCAATTACAAAGTAAAACCCTAAACACTGGGTATCACAGCTAGATAACATTAAAAACCATAAACAACCATTCTAAACCATAAAGCATGAGCCAAACATGCACATAGACTGACTAGAAAAACCGGTAAAACACAACAAAAAAACCCATTCCCCTAGGCACCAAACAATCTAATAAGCCATTGTATCATGATGAGTTTGCAGAATCAAAGACTCGTAGTTCGGACTGATGCAAAATGAAGCACCATTTCCCTCTGCACCAATATTATAGAAATTACCGGAAGCAACATTGTAGAGTACAAGATTGGTAGCCCATTCTTCCGGGTTCTGAACTTCCAGTATTGGGTCATTGTTATCAGCAAACCCAATTAACTTAAGTGCACAAGGGGTAGGAAAAGCAATCAGACATTCAAACGATTCAATGATTCCCCCAACCACCTCTAAGCTCCATACACATAAAACAAAGTTGTCCTCACCATCTATGTTTCCGGAAACAACAACGTTGTCTCTTAGGTTAGAAACAAAGAATGGCAGAGGAAGTTTGAATAACAACTCGTCTGGTATGTCAAGAACCTGGAAACGATGGGTCACCAAGTCGAAAGAAACCATCATATAGCTCTTGTATGAGCTAACATCACTAGCAAACAACTTTTCATAAGCACACCAGAAGATACGGCCATCAACAACAGCTTGAGTTGCCTTTTTAGTCGGATTGACTGACGAGGCAAAAACTGACTTTCTAATACATTCCATTCTCTTGATGAGAAGGAGAAAAGTAAGACACACCATGGATTTTGGGGATCAAACGGGTATGAAATCTTTAAAATTGTTGGGTCCAGGTTGTCAGGTCGAACCCCAAAAGCCAACATACGCTTTTCATACTCCTGACCAGTTGTCACATAAGGTACAAATGTTCCCACAGATCTTCTGATGGATGGGTTCCAAACAAAAGCCATGTAGTGAGGGAGAATTGGTCCATACGAAAAACCCCAAATGCCGTGTGAGCAGCCAATAGGAATCAAGTCAGAAAAAGATAGGTTTGTGGGTACAGGTGTTAAAGATAAATTCTGAGAAAGGTAAGACATGTAACCTTTAAACCCTTGCTGATAGCGTAAAACATATGGGAAACCATTAGCTGGGCGAACCCCAAAACGACAAGTGAAATGCATGGTGTCAATACCAGCCTTCCAGGACTTTGATACACTTCGGCATTGAAGTACTTGCTTCACAGGAAGCCTACGTACAATGTCCAATTGTACTACAAGTGGAATACAGTCAGACATGGTGCAAACTAGTGTGGATGTAAACTAGTGTGGAGAAGAAGAGTATAAAGGTATAGCTGGAGGTTTAAAGAGTAGTGTGGGTGTAAACTAGTGTGGAGAATAAGAGAATATATAAGACTTAACATTTAATAATCTACTTGTCCATGTACCTGAACATTAAGGAAAACTTAATGGACAATTGTACTTGCATAGAGTTTAAACAGTTGACTTAGGTTACATTTAAGATGATACTTGTCAAAGTAATTGAAGTTTTAATATACAAGAACCTGTACTTTAAAGACTTATAGTTCAAATTGAACTAGTATATTCATCTTAGAATGGATGTGTTAGTCATAAAAAAGTATCAAACTGGATTTGAGACTGTTATATGCAACACCTGCATTTCAGGTTTTACCTCTAAACATGCCGGCATATTCAAATACCAAGGACGCCACTCCGGTTCATGCTTTTCACCACTGTCATACAACGTTATCACCCCTGTCTTGATATCGAACTGGGCCAGAAACCAATGTTTTTGCTTTTCGTTGATAGGCATAAAAACCTGTTATGAAAAAATAAAAAGAAATTTATATATATCGTGTTCTGAGGCAAATAGGTCCATATATGTATACTCAAGGAATGAATACATGTATTACCTGGTCAACATCGGCCCAATTAATATTGTACTTGCTTCCATTAGCATACAAATGGGGATGGAGTTCTACAATAGAAATTGAACACAGTATGGACTAACCATAGCCCAATCAGTGTCATCGGGTCTGAAATGCAACATGTATTCCACCCACAACTCTATGTGCTGTGAAAACCAATGCAAAAGAGTATTCGTGAGACAATTACCATAAGAAATGAAAAACAATAGATTTACAAATACATATAAATGAAAAATGTACGAGTCTGACCTCATCCATGAGCCACCCTTGTTTTGTACGATCTAAACAAACTAAGCTCTCTCAGAACCTCCGATCAACACGTATAGGTTCTTTGGAACAAGGAAATGTATAACGAAGAGGCCCCGGCTTTCCAAGGAATTCGTCGTAATCATTAGTCAGATGCACTTTGCCGATATATTTGTTGCACCGAGTAAGATTCTACACACAGGTTCTTACTATATTAGAAAAAAAAATAACGTTAAACGTAAGAAAATAGAAATTGTTTTTATACCTCCACCCAAAGCTGAACACGTTTTAAATAGTCACTCATATCTCGATCCCGACATCCATATGGGGGCGTTCGATCTTTTTCAGCTTTCACAAATTTTTCGGACCAGTAATACAACGAATCAGACCCATCTTTTTTACTCCTCTTGTTGGGTTCCATGCCTGCCTTTGCTCTTTTCCAATGTTCTGAATTATATAAAGCAGATAACTTGTTCTTCTTCTCGAGTGCAATCTTGAACCTCTCTTCCCTTTCCAACCGCCGTTTCGTCTCCTCTATCAACGCGTTATGAAACTCTTTTTCCATAAGCTTTAGTTCTTCAATCTTCCATCTTTCTTCTTCTTGCTTCCTCAGGCTTAATTCCTCTTCCAAAAGATACTCCTGTGACAAGAATTTATGTGAATTGATGTGTTCATACAAGGTATAATATATTTTGGTTTGTATTCTTTGTAAAAACACATTACCTGAAAAATATCATCATCAGAGTCGACATCTATCTCAGCTGAACGATTTCGGGAAATAATAGAGTCAACCATTTCAAAGAATTCAGAATCCAGTTTTTCTCGTAATACATGGCTTAGATGCGAAAACGATTTACTGAAGTCCAATTTCTCCTGTATATGAAAAAACGGAGGCATTGTTAAATTCAATAAAGTAAAAATTTCGCTTTATAATTTGACAAGTAAGCTATCGGAACCAATGTGTTTACCCGAAAACCGCAAGTTCTTTCGCAAGCAAGAACCTACAAAGTATTTTTAAAACCCATTAAATTTATATGACAATCATATAAATAGATGTTATTGCTAAATGCATTATATTACTGTATATAAAAAATCACCTGAATAATAGACTCAAGTTTGAAAACACGAGCATTCAACTCCTGAATCACACAATCCTTAAGGCTGATCTCAGTAATAAGATCACTTGTCTGAATCCTGGGAACAAGCGGTAAATACTTTTTTTCTGTCCTCCCACGTTTTCGGAAAGCATCCAACTTCTGTAGATAGAGATCATAATCATGTGGTACCTTTGGTTTACGAGTAATTGGTATGTACCCCATAAAATACTCTCGAAATTGGATATACCAATCAGACTGCTGCTCGGCTAATGTTGCTTTCAATTCAAAATTTATCTTCGATTCCTACAAAAAACATTAACCAAAAGAAGATCAAAAAACAAGTTGAATACAACACAAAATAACATAAATAGTAGGGAATACGATATTCTATAAGGTTTTACCTTGCCAAATAGCAATCCATAATCCGATCGTGTAAACAATTCTTTCTTTGACCAGGCTACACCCCGTGGTATGACATCTGGGACTTTATTCCACCATTTATTGCTTCTTTCAAACGACTCAAGAATCCATATCTACAAAGTTAAAGATTGCGTTAGGCAAGGAAAAATAAAACAAAATTAAAAACTCATACAATTATATGGAAAAAAAAATAAAAGAATAACCTTGAAAGCCCAAACAAATCCTGCAAGTGTATACGTTGGAACGTACTTCCGAGATGCTTCGAGTCCTTTAAGGTGTTCCTACCTGTGTCTGTCTATGACATTAAGTATCTGGTTGTACAATTGCCTCCAAATGTGCTCCCCCCATGGAAACGAATTCCATGCTTCAATGTCTTCAACCAAACGCAGGTATCTGTCATCCACTTGTTCAGCCAACAACCGACCCATAAAAATTACCTCTAGCGCTAACAGTAGACACACACGGACTGCATCTTTGTCAGATAATTTACCGAATAACTCTTCATCCTCAAGAACACCAAGAAGATCTAAGTTTGAAAGTCTTACCCCCATTTTATTTGGAAATACCCTTGACTTAAATTTTATATCCCCTTTACTATACAAGTCAGACCTTATATATTTTCCAAAACGAAAACCTGTTATTAGAGAAAACTCGGGACGACCAAAATGTAGACTACGACCATCCACAGTATATATGAGGGGCATGTCAAAATGTGCATCATCTACATAACCCTGTTTTTGTAGTATATAATCTAACATATGTGGTTCATGGTCAAAAAATAAAATATCCAACCATACTCCAAAACAGGTAGTCCTAAATAAAATCCTTCGCTTTTCATTCAGCTTTTCTCTAATTAATGAAAAGTATTTCAATTTACTCCTAACGATGACTTTGACTTCATATTCCTTTAAGAAAGAAATAAAAAAATAAAGCCAGCTTAGGAAAATAATAAGAAAAGGAAGACCATGAATAACAAATACTTACACTTGCGCCAACAAAATATGCAAATGTTGAGCATAGAATAGAGTCTGAGTAACAGGACTCGTCTTGACGGCGATAATGAAGGAGTGTGGATTGTCATCAATCATACACACTATATCATTATCGCAATCAAAACGTCTCAATTATAAGGGCAGATCAATCTAAAGTCGTACATGGGTTCCATTGCTTTTTTTTTGGAAACCGTCTTATTACCGGTTGTGTCTTTGATCTTGATAACAAGCTTCGGCCCACAGGTACACATGTCTTCACCCTAAAAAAAATTATAGGGTGACCACACCTGCAACTGAGGGCCAAAGCTGGTTATCAAGATCAAACACGCAACCAGTTTAAGACGGGTTCCAAATTAAGCAATGGAACCCATCTAAAATGTTAGATAGATCTTCCCCTATAATTGAGGTTGCGCAATCAGAATTTCTTAAATCTAGCTCAATGTTTGATATTGCTCACTTGTATGTGGCGAATATACATATTAATTATGTATATTCTACAATGCTAAAGAGAGCATGGTGACACTTACGCACAATTAAAGGTTTATTCTACTACGATTATAGACGAAGATGCTCAACATCTTCTGTCCAATCATGCTCCATTGGGACGAGCTAATCCTGCGGATCAATGTGTCGCCAACGAAAGCCAGCCACAATGGAACATGATAGACTTGAAGAAATCTACCAACTTTGTATACAATTGTGGTGAATTTCAGATGGTGAATAGAATTAAGGTTTATTCAAATTTCAACAATAATGGAAGTTCACAAAATTTTGCAAAAGAATTTACAAATAAGCTGAAAATAAGCTATTTAAGACTTGAAATAAGCTAATGCATACTGACATAACTCTAAAGAAACCAAATGAAAACAAATAAGCAATCCAAAAAGACCAATAAGCACTGAAATCATCCAATAAGCAATATAAGGTCTACATTAAACATACAAATACCAAGAGAGTAGCAGTATAAGGTCTCATTTCATCGGCTTTTACCCTAGGCTTTTCTCTGAATGTCTTAAAGCATTAAAGCAGCTTATATGCAAATATCGTATGTCATAAAGCAATAACACGTAATATGAAACCGAGTTGTCAATCCTCATTACAAGGAAGGAGTCTTCCCCAATTGGAGAATCTAAAGGCTCCCACTAGGTTTTCGAGCTAAGCTAGGTACCTAATGGACCACATACATCATAATAAATGACAGCGTGAGCCTGAACACCGGAAATAGCAACTTTACAGTAACTGTTAGTGGAAATTTAAAGTTCACAAAATTTTTCCAAAGTATTTACAAGATTGTGTGTACCGCCGATGCACTAAGTCTTCGCGATATCACAAGCTGTCAAAACAGTTGCCCGTGTAGTTTGAACCTGATCGGAAGTACAGACTACCTCCGCCGTGTCTTAATCACAAGCAGGATGAATAATCTGAGGCCCGATATCTGAGCCCAACTCTACAGGGTTAAGTAAATGACTATCTATGGTTCAAGGTCGCCCGGAATCACCACTTGATCCGTTTACCCTAGTTGTTTCCCATAGAATAGCCGATTACCACCGAGGTGATACAACACTTAGATCCATCGCAATGACAAAAACAAAGGTTTCCAACGCTCGCACTTGAAAATTGTTTGGTCAAATTGTGTGAACTTTGATTTTGCCAAAAACGCATTGGTCACAATAAATACAGACAACTTTAAGATAACCTAAATCTAGGCCTTGAAATAAGCTAATGCATACTGACAGGACTATAAATAAGCCAAATGAAAATAAATAGGCAATCCACAAAGACCATTAAGAACTGAGATTAACAGTTAGTGCCACCATAAGCTAATGCATACTGACAACACTCCCAAAAAAGACATCATCTTTCACAACTTTATATACAATATATACAATATTCAGGTAATAAACCCTAATTAAAGCTAACAATTAAAAAATTACATAAAACCTAACACTAACAATTAAATAATCCTCGAACAATTAACACTAACAATAAAATAATCAGATAAATAAAAAAATTAAAAAAAAATACGACAAACCCTAACCCTAAATTGAAAAGATAATTACTTACCCTACCCCAAAATATTTTTACTTTCGTTAGATCGAATACTATACCGTAACCCTAAATTAGAATAAACCTAAACCAAGACAATCAGTTGCTTCAGATCTGTGGGTGTAATTGATAATGAAGCCTTTCGATCTGTGAGAAGTATAATCGATCTGTGAGGAGTATAATCGATCTGTAGAAGTAATTGATAGAGAGGAGTATAATTGATAGAGAGGAGTATAATCGATCGGTAGAAGTAATTGATAGAGAGGAGTATAATCGATCTGTGAGGAGTATAATCGATCCAAAGAGTAAAGTTAGTGAGAGAAAGAAGTGTGTTTGATACACTTCGTATAAAATTTTAAAAGTAAACATGTAGTATTAAATGTATAATTTTGTATAAAAAGTATAAAAGTATTAAAAATATAATTATGTATTTTTTTGTGTATTTTGTACATAAAAAAGTATGGACACAAGTTTCAATAAAAAAAATAATATAAAACTGTATCTTCTACCTAACAAGTCGCCCAAGAATAAGGAATAGTGGGACCCAGTCGCCCAAGACTTATGTACTATTATATAATAAAATAAGACTATACTTTTTTACAAAAAGACAAAAATTCCAAAGTCGCCCAAGATATGTGGGTCCCAGTCGCCCAAGAAGTACATACTGCAAGTGGTACATGTTAGTACTTTGGTGGGGACATATATAGGGACACATGTCACTATATTATGAGATTCGCCCAAGTTTTTTTGAGCTACCTGATCCCCTGGGGTATTTGGGGGGGAAAAAAATTTTGGGGTATTTAAGGTAAACACCCTTGTACCTTTGGGGTATATGAAGACTTTTCCCTTACAAAAATAGGATTGTTTAAGTTTTTGCAGTAAAAATGTACTCCGTATATATTTTTTAGAGTAAATTGCAAAAATCGTCCTTGTGGTATGGCCAAATTGCATTCTTCGTCCTTGTGTTTCATTAAGTGCAAAGATTGTATGTATTTTCTACTGTTACGTGCACTTTTGATCCTTCATTTTAACCGGCGTTAAGTGTGTTCCGTTAGCAGTTACACGTTAGCCCTTTTGGCTAACGATCATTGCAGCGCCCATCCTTTACACTAACGGCCATTTATAATTTATTTTTTTTTCGAATTTTAAATTTTTTTTTCGTCCGTTTTTTTTCCCATTTTTTTTTGAATTTTTTTTTTCGTCAAGTAATTTTTTTCTTTGAAAATGTTTTTTTATATAAAAACGTTTTATAAAAAAGTTTCTATATAAAAATGTTTTTATATAAAAAATTTGATAAAAAAGTTTTTAATAAAAAAAGTTTTTATAAAACTTTTTATATACAACGTTTTTATATAAAAATGTTTTTTTTATATAAAAAAAATTATATATGTTCTAAAATTTTTTATACGTTTTTATAAAAAAAAGTATATATGCTCTTAAAACGTACGAAAAACGTAAAAAGTTTTATACGTTTTTATATATATTTTCTAAACGTATAAAATTTGAGTAAATTGCAAAAATATGTTCTAAATGAAATTTTACGTTTAGAAAAATATGTTCTAAATGAAATTTTACGTTTAGAAAAATATGTTCTAAACGAAATTTTTATATATGTTCTAAACGAAAAACGTATATATATTCTCAAATTTTACGTTTAGAACATATATAAAAACATAATTTTTTTTACGTTTTTCGTACGTAAAAAATAAGATAAGATTTTAATATAAAATTACTCTATTTATTAATATAAAATTATAATAAGCGTTTAAAAATAAGATATTTATAAGGGAATGTATATACAAACTTTTGATAAGTCAAAGGTCATAAATAAAAATTCAAATCTTACCAATTATATATAAAGATTCAATGGCTTAATTAAATATGGAAGAGTGATTGTGCATAGACTCATGTACGGTACAAGTAGTTTAAGCAACATATAGAGCTAGACTATATGAATTATTATGTATAACCAAAACATTATTGAATGTTGAAACCTATATCAATTACACCAATTATTACGTATAGATACTTGAATGCAGGCACATCAAAACTGCTGTTACAGAACACAAAAGGTTTGCATTCGTCTATGATTAATGCAACCATAATGCAGGTATACAAACCATCCTCTGTTTACAAACACAAACACAAAAAATGCAGGTATACAAACCATCCTCTGTTTAAAGGGGTCTATACATATCCCCTATAAACGTTTTATGCATTCTAATGTATAAATAGACCACTTTCATTTGGGTTACCACGCCACACCACCCAACCCCACCAATGCCGACATCATATTCAGCCGCCACAACACAGCGACAATATCCGATATATATAAAGAAAAAGATCATAACAAATGTGTTTGAACCCTTCCTTCATTCGGTCACACAAAACAAGAAACGAAAAGGAATTTTTTTTTATATCTCAGTTTACTCTTTGGTAATCATATACAAGTCCAAAAACAAACACCAAAGAGATAACTCTTCATCGATCCATGTTCGAAGCCAAGCTTCGTTTATATCCGAACACAATAAAGCCGGATCTATAACGATTTGGTTACGATCCTCTTTGGTTCGTTCAAAGGTGAAAAACAACAAAACAAAACACAAGAAACCTACCCGAGACCATCCTAGGATCTTGAAGCCTTTAAGCGTGCTCTTGATTCGGATTGTGCAGCAAACGAAGATAAGGTTTGGGAATGGTTGTGCTTATGTTTGTGAAGAGGAGATGAATATGTGATTTGAATTTGATAAGTTTTTTTTTATGGAGATGAAAAAGTAGGTGAGGGAGATGAGGTGTGATGGGCTGATTATTTGTGAATTGTGATTATGTTTACTAAAATATTATATATCAAAAAAAATTTGTCCGACTATGCTAATTCACCTCAAATTTCGTTCCAGCCTTTTTGTTTCCTTTTTTTTTTTTTTTTTTTTTTTTTGAAAGGTTAACTTCAAGCCTTTTTGTTTTTGACTTACCAGCCTAAATTTTCGATTGGTGCAGATTCCAGCCCAAAGTAAATAATTAAACAAAGTTCAGCCAAACTATAATAAGATTAAAACTTACGGATGGCAATTTATGGTCCAAGAAAATATTACGTAAGGTGTGCAAAAATTTCAATTCTTTAATGTTATATTGAATATGAGTTTTTTTTTTCAAGTTTTAGATAATTTTAATTGATGATAGAATATGGATAAAGCATTGGTTATGATTTGTCATCGGTTTATGATACTTTTAGGATTGGTTCAATTCTGTAAGGAATAGGAATTTAGTTCTTCTCCTCAACAAACTACCAAGGTACATATCATCTTCAATTACTTTCTTCTATTGTTGAGTGGTTCTAATATTCATGTTGACAAAATACGTATGTACCGTTAATAAAATACGTGACACAAATTTTTTATAATGCATCTTATGGTAGTGCCAATCTACATGTCTCATAAAAATCATAACATATGATTGACCATGACTAAAATAATTACTTATGCAGGTTATGAAAGGAAGCTTGAGTTTACAACGATATTTGTCACAAAAGCCAGAAACAATTGAAGAAAAGATAAATAGCATGAGGAAATTGGAAAGCATGAAAGAGAGAATTAGTAGAAGCAAAAATTTCATGAAATTAGGGAAGAACTATAGTAGTGCATCATTAATCCTTGAAGGATGTGCTTTAAATTTTGTAAATTTATGTTTTATGATGTGCTGTAAATTTTGTAATTATACTTCATCTAGCTATTTGTTTCTTCACATGTACCCTTTTAAAGTAAAGTAATTACTTTAAATAGTGTAAACCTAATGAGTACCAACCATTAAGCTATGAACACTTAGACACAATTGGTGTAACGCACGGGCTTGCCACCGCCTCGTATTACCAAATTTACAAAAGAAAGTATAAATAGCCCAAAACTAGGTGTTTGTCATAGATTATTATCGGACCTAAACTTGTTTTTAATAAACAACTCTCTCCCAAAAAACGTATATATTTTAGAAAAGTTTTTTGAGTTAACAAATTCAACAACCAAGTATATAATTTTTTATTTTTAGGATAAATAGCTCAAATGAACCCCTACCTTTTTTTTTACCTGAAGCCTCTGATTTATTTACCATACTTGAAAAACTCATGTGGTCACCATGATAAAAGAAGATGTTGATTTTGAAGATTTCTTGTGATATCAAGATGCTATAACATGTCCTCTCTCAAGAATTTCGTAGCAATCAAGTTACCTTAATTACAACATATACAGTTGTTATGGGAGAGAGATCATCTCAAGTTATTTATAACTTGATTGATCAAGTTGTAATTATCAACCATTGGATCAAATCCAATGGCTCAAATTATCTCATGTTCTTTGGATTTGAGCAATTTGATTTGATCAAATGGTTGATAATTGCCCAACTTGATCAATCAAGTTATAAATAACTTGAGAGGATCTCTTCCCGTTGTTATGAAGCAATCAATCATAAAACATTTAGAGCTTGTGCGATATCAACATGTGCGTGTGAGTTTCTAACTCAAGTGCCATGTTTGATAATGAGTTCGGTTACTTACATCACGGAGCATGTACTTAGTAGTATAGATAATAAACAAGTGATCGTGTGGCGTTTTCAAACTATAAAAACTCGTCGGAAACAACTATGTTTATGATGTTGTGCAAATAATTTATGAACCCCATGGTTGATTTTTCTGGCACCGCCCATGCTTGTAGTTGATTAAGAAGGCGTGCGTTGGCCTTATAGGTTCCTTAGATGAACATACAAAAATAATACAGTATGCATCATGGCATGTATCACATGAATAAAATGATGTTCATGGTTCAATTTAACCGGACATTTAGACTTAAAGGGCTTGGGCCGTGAATATATTAGGTAAAACGAAAATGAGATATTTCAAGAATAAAAAAAGACCAAACTAAATAACCCAACTTGTCATGCACGCATGCGTAAATGAGTACAAATTTACACCATGTGCTTTTATTTTGCAGCTTTATACGTCTGGTTAATGTATATTTACTCATTAACATTTGTTCCAACGACGAGTGAATGTCGTGTTTTAAGGCAATTAAGAATATCATAATACTAGGCGTATGTATATGCATAGCGACCGGATTTTATAACGGCCAAATAGCTTAGTTAAGATATTGTGGTAAAGTGTTTAGTGTAACCTTTAGCAATTGACGTTCACAAGTTTTTATCATCATCCGAGATGACAACAACATCATACCGGTTCCATTTCAAAAAACTGGATTGAAATTTGCATCGGGATTAAGACCAGATTTGGATGAATCTGTAAAAAAAGAAAAAAAATGGTAAAAATAAGAAAAGACAAAAATACACCGTTGGTCCCTAAACTTTCCCAAAAACATCGTCTGGGCCCCAAACTTGAGAAAATCGTCGTCGTGAGTCCAAAAGTTGAGATTTTGAGGCCGATTGCGTCCCTTAACCCGTTTGATCTCGGTCAACGCACGTTTTATTTTATATATTAAAGGGCAAAATAGACCTTTCACGTTTACGACTACACCATTACACCATAGTTAACCCAACAGTAAACGTTAGGGACCAATAATGAACTTGACTTTGCAACTTGACCATATCTTCTCTAATACGCTAGTTAATTTTGCGCGCGAACCAATAAACCCACCCACCAAACCCCTATACCCACCATAATTACACAAACCCTTATCAAAAATCAAATCCAAACTAAAAAAACCTCATTTACTGAAAATCAAAAACGAATTCCAAACTCTCATTTTCCAGAACTCACTAAACCAAATCAAATTCCAACAATACCATGTCTTTTGGACGTAATCTTACCACTAACATGCCAGATTATATTAGCAACATGCCAGATAACGTGATCACTAATATTATGAATCGTTTGCCACTAAAAGATGCGGTGAGGACCGATAGTTTAGCGAGAAACTGGAGTTTAAGTGGACTTTGCTCACCGATGTCAAAGTTGATAAGGATTTCTTTTATTTTTTGACAAATAAGTTTGATAGGAGGCATGTTACTAGACTGCTACTTCAGCTCAAAGGTCCCGTAAGAAGGTTTGTCTTCTCCATAGAGCCCAAAAACCTGTTTGGACAAGATGACTTCAATTATGAAGAGATTCATGATTGGCCGTTGTTTTTTGCTAGGCAAGGAATTGAGGAGCTCACAATTCGAAACTGGTATGGTGAACCCAGTTATGTTGCCAACCCAACTTTACTCTCGTATGGAGTTGAAGCATCTGGAACTTCATTATTGTACTTTTCCTAGTTTGGTATCTTTTATTAGTTTTCCAAATCTATCGAGCTTAGAATTGTTATCTGTCAATTTTCAAAGCGGTACAATTTGGGAGTTTATTGCTCGTTGTCCCTTAGTTGAGTCTCTTAAAATGAATTGTACTTATACAAACGAGATGAGACTATTGGATATTGCACAACTTGGGAATATGAAGAAGTTATATTTATCATTTGGTGTTTGGAACCATCCTGTGGAAAACTAGAAGGGGGGGGGGGGGGTTGAATAGTTTTACCGTTTAAAATTAATTCGTTTTGTGACTTATTGTGATTTCAAAGTAAAGTAAACAATTAAGCACACAAACACGTAATATAAGTAAATAAGTAAAGAGAGGAAAGATCAAACCACACAACACAGTTGTTTATAGTGGTTCGGTTACAAGGACTCTCTTCCTTGCCTTACTCCACTCCTCGAGCCTCTAACTCGAGAGTTTCTCTTCACTAAGAAACAAGCTCCCTTCTAGGCGGAGAAAACCTTTACACGTCGCTTAATCTTTATCCGGTACTAAACTAAACACCGGTTTCTTTACAAGGGTACAACCACTCCCGTTGGTTCTTTCACAAGGGTACAACCACTCCCGTTTGGTTCTTTACAAGGGTACAACCACTCCTAACACTCTTTGTGTTTTAAGGACTAAAACAATAACCTCACACTACTGATATAAATGATACAAACAATGATATGAAAACTAGTACAAGATCACACAGTGGCTAAGCTAAACGGATAACGACAGAACGTTGATCCTTGTATGCTTGATCCCTTTGCTACAAAAGGAAAGATCAAATGAATGAATGAATGATATGGGTGTAAATGAATGAGTATGTATTTAAGCTATATGAGTGATAAAATGGCCAAATGATCAGCTTGCTATTTATAGGCAAAGCTGAGCAACAGGCGGCAGATCCGACGGATCCCTAAATTTGGATCCGTCTTTGTATCCATTTGGATCCGCCGTGTCAGGCCAGCTAAGAGATCTTCAAATCTTTCCAAATCTTACCATATCTTTCCATATCTTCAAATGTCAACTCTTTGGCTTGAAGATCTAAACAAAATATCACAAAATCTTACCAAGATTGTGTACATGATGCATGCCATGATGTCATCCTAACTTTTGAAAAATAAAGTTTCCATTTTAGGAAATAACCATGTAAATGTATAAAATGTAAATTCTAGTGATCTTGTGAAATGTAAATGTGTTTTAAAAAGACTTTAGCTTGTATTTATGATTTGCTAAAAGATATACCTTGTATTTGTCATTAACAAAACTAAGTAAAGATCATAAAATATAAATAACGTTTTTGGGACGATATTTGTATTAACAATCTCCCCCTTTTTGTTGATGACAAAACATAAGGTGTATTTTTAAGCAAAGGAATAAATAAAGTATAAGTCTTTTTAAAAATATAGATTAAGTTTATTTTATGCAAGTTTTGAAATCAATTTCAAGTATAAATGTATGTACTGTGATGTTTCACAGTAATGCAAACTTAATCCTTTCTTCCCCTTTTTGTCGAAACAAAAAGAAGATATGCGTAGCGGAATGCGATTTTGAGAACTTTAAAGCTCCCCCTTGATTTATACTCCCCCTAAATGAAGTAACAAGGATATAATGTATGATGATGTATGATCCTACAAAATAAATGGTTAGACTATGATATGCTCCCCTTTGATGTATACTCCCCATTTCTAGAGTACCAACGTATACATTTCAAGAGTGAAGAATACTATAAAATGATGAGTTAGTGTATGATATACTCCCCCTCGATCTATACTCCCCGTTGCAAGGGTACCAACGTATATGATTCAAGGTTGAGAAAAGCTACAATATAAAGGTTAGTAATACGTCAACAATGAAGACAAATGCATATGTAATAGTCAACCAAACACGAAAGGTCAACCCATTTGACTTTAAAAAGTCAAAATGAAGTGTCTGATCAAAATTTAGTACCTAATGTACATTTGATCAAAGCAATATGTGAAGTTAAAACAACCATACAATGATGTTAGTAGTCTAAGATGAGATAATATGCTTAATGTTGATCACCCACAAGCATAAAAACATAACATTCATTACTTGAAAAAAATGATGTTAGTAGTCTAAGATGAGATAATATGCTTAATGTTACATTCAAACAAGGAAAATAAATCCTAAAAAGACAACTTCTAAAACAACATCCTAAAAAGTTCCTATAAGGGGAAACTAAAAAGCTCCTATTGAGGAAGATGAGAGATTGCATTGAGACGCTCGAGAATGTGGTTCAATATGAACCTCATTTCATTTTGGAGCTCATGGACTAAAATGTTGGTCCTTTGGGACAAATGAGCGGTTCTCTCGCAGTGCGAGCAATCATGACTTGAAAAACCAGGAGGAAGAGTAGTCTCATGGTTTGGTGGTGGTGGTGGTGGTTGGTTGGTTGTTGGATGGTTGTTGTTGTTGTTGGTTGGATGATGGTGGAGTGGGGATGGAGTTCATCAAGATGGTTTGTAGATCCATTGCTTCATCAAGGCTAGATCCAACCATATTAGAGAGAGCATGGAGACGGGTGAGTTCCTCGTTGATCACTTCTTGGGTTTGTGGCTCATTTATCCACATTGCTACATCAATAGCAATTAGTGTGGATGTGGGTGAGAGAGGTTGTGTTTGAGGTTGAGGTGGTGGTGCATCACGGTATAAAGGACCGTGGATATCATGATAAAGCGGATGAAAAAGCATGGGTTCTTGACCGTCAAAGGTCATGGGTGGAGGATTGGTTGACCTTGGTGGAAGGTCTTCCAAGTCTTCAAGGTATGGATGTGGTGATGAAGGTGGAGTCCTAAATAGCTCCATTGGTTGGAGTTTGGGTGATTTTGGGGGTGATGGTGATTTAACAGGTTGTGATGGAGCGGGTGGTGGAGTGGTAGCTATTGGAGTAATTGTTGGTGGTGGAGTATGAATGACTACATTTGGTGGTGTTGGAGTGGAGAGTGTGAGTAATTGTTGATGTAAATCCAATGGAGAATGTTGGTTCCTAATGATTTGGAACAAAAATTTAAGCTTGTCACATCCTAAGGTCAATCCATTGAAATGGAGTTGAGTGATATGAGGGGGATTTGCAGTAAATGCAAGGAGATAGTGGAAAATCAGGTGATTTGATATTTCCACGGATTTGACGGATCCCTCAAAAGGGTTCCTTGCTTGTATTAGAAAGGTAACTCACATGTAAAATTTGAAAATTCAAATTTTGGTGGGAAATTGAGTTCTTAGGGCTCTAAGAGTTCCTAAATCATTCTAGAGAGTTCAATGATCAGTGAATATAATCTAAAAAAGCTATAAATCAAAATCTAAGTGTCGGGATGAGTCGGGAATTTTTGAAAAAATTTACTGTTGGTACCCACGGATCCAATCGACAACAAAGGCGGAGCCAAAGTTTGGGAGCCGTGGGATCCGTGGGTTCTGGACTGGCGGATCCAAGAGATACACTAGGCGGATCAAAAAACTGGGATCCGCCATATCCATCGTCCGGATGTGCTAAAACAAACAGAGAGATATGCTAATTTCGCGTTTTTCGACCAAAACCCAAAAATACTCCTATAACGTATGTAATAGCTAATATGTACTACAAATATACTAAATATATATATTCTAACACATGTTTGCACAAAAATAAATCCGATCATCATAACTTACCTTAAATGGAGTTATGCCAAACAGTGGCTTATTCTCGGAAAATTGATAACACTAAGTGTTATCGACCTGCAAATCTGAGTTAGTTCACATACACATCAAGTACTAATATAATATCTCAAGATACACATAAGTTTAACACATCATTGTTTGAAAACGCCTAGACCCAAACACTCCTCTCACTTGAACTTCTTGCTCAATTTCTTCATACCCTTGTGAAGTTTCATGATCCAACGCCCTAAATTCTTCACCATTCCTTTGGTTTGCTTGAACTCCGGTGATTCATTCGCAATCGGTGGAAGTTGACGCAAGTATTCCGGTGGAGTGATTCTAGAGTTTGGCAAGCCGTCATCGTCACTCATTGATGATGATGATGATGATGTTTGAGGACGAGGGCGTTTGCCTTTGTCAACCGCTACCCTAAAATCGCTTAAGGGAACAAAGGTGTGTGGAATCTCATCATAATCGGGAACAAATCCTAAGGCATTTCTAGGAATGGGTGCAAAGGCTCTATAGAGACGAGTCAAGAGCATCCCGTAGGGCATAGCGGTGGTACCTTGTACCGGAATATCGACCATTCGTTTGGTGATATAGTATGCAAGGTTGAAGGGTTGATGTGATCCCGATTTCCAACGGTGCATATGACATTAGCCCTTAACACATCTTCTAACTTTCTAAATTCGGGCTTGAGTTCATTGAGCTCCATGGCAAATGGGTCTCTAGCTACTTGACGACCTCGATGCATCCTAGTTGGGTTGTTCCTAGGTAAGAAGAGATGCTCCCTAATGGTTTCTTTGTCGGTCAAAGGTGTGGCATATGATGCCGTTCTACCAAGGTTGGATTCTAAAATTGTCAAAGACCATTTATCGGAGTAGACACATGTTCCATAATTTGGAACTCCTAAGACCTCACCAAATTGATCTAAGGGAATATTGAACAAGGTTCCATTGACACTAAAGTGAATGCTCATGAGACCATTGTCGCTTGAACTAAGACCTATGGTTGCATAGAACTCAAGAATGAACCTAGGAATGATAGGCTCATCAATGTCTAAAAGACAATCGAAATGAATAGCGGCCAATTGCTCGCGAAGATTGGTATCTTCATAGAATGAGGAGTCTACAACCCTACCCTCATGGACGTATCATTTTTCTAAGGCTTTGAATATATTGACTTGGGCTTCGGTGAGACCCTTGGTTTTGTCGTGTTTGGGAAGGTAATCGATGGTCTTTTTGTGATCGTAGTTGGTTGCGGGAGGCATAGTTATCCTAGACACGAAAAGTATATAGTTTAGTTAAAATTATCAAAAATACGTATATATGTCTAGTGTGTGCCTACATGGGGACAATGTGGAGGTGCGGTTATCTCGACTCCTTTTGATGCATGAAAATTATGTTTATGCAAGTTTTATGATAAAACGAGAGATAACCCAAACGCTCCTACTTCAATGTAGCTACGATTGAATGTACCCGAAAATACATATTAGTTATGTATTCCCTTTAGCATTCAAGAGACATTATGCAAGTGATGTTTAAAACATAACATTTTTGTATTTGTATGAACAATGTTCAAAAACCATTTTTCCTAGTCGTGAGAAGATTTTAGCAAAAATTTCTCATGGGGTTTTTGATGAATAATGACAATGTACTACAAGATGCAATTCCTAACTATGAAAAACATGATTTGTTATGCAATTTAGTAAATATGTTTCATGATTTTTCAAGAATTATGCATAACTCCAAGTTTTGGTTTTGTGCATGAAATAGAAATCCTAGACGCAGAAGTGTAAACATGTTAAGAATACTTACAGTGATGATTTGAGCACAAATTGGTTGAAGAAGATAGCCTAAATTATGATTTTGGTGAATTATGGGTCGAATACAGTAGGTAATAAGTTTTAGGGAGAGTGATGAATAGTACAGGGTATTTGTTTAATATATATAAAAACTGCCTCAGCAGATGACGGATCCGGCGGATCCCAAACAAGGGTTCCGCCCTTGTTGTTGTTTGGATCCGCAGGATCAGAACTCAGGTTGAGTTTTTGCCGTGTTTGGTTGATCTAAGGTTTGAGCTAACGTTTAATCTATTCACTAGGTTCCATTAATCCTAAACCAAGTCTAAGATAGTTGAAAGGTTCTCTCTTGAGAGGTTTTGTGAGGATATCGGCAATGTTGTCCTCTGAGGAAACTTTCTCAATTGAGATGTTTCCCTTCTGAACATTGTCACGAAGGAAATGGTGACCTATTTCTATATGTTTGGTTCTAGCATGTTGGACTGGGTTTTTAATAAGATCGATAGCTCCTTTGTTGTCGCAAAGAATAGGAATGTCGTTGAGTTCAATTTCATAGTCGACGAGAGCTTGTTTCATCCACAGTGCTTATTGGCAAGCTTTTCCTGCTGACACGTACTCGGCTTCAGTTGTTGATATGGCGAGGGCTGTTTGTTTCTTAGTAAACCATGCGGTGAGACAATGTCCTACAAAAGTACAAATTTCGCTAGTACTTTTCCTATCAACATAGTCACCGGCATGGTCTGAGTCGGCATACACTATGATTTCTACACCTTTCCCTTTGGGATACCATAATCCTAAATGTGTAGTGTCGTTAATGTATCTAAATATCCGTTTAACGGCTTCAAGATGAGATATTTTGGGATCTTCTTGAAAACGTGCACATAGACAAACACTAAACATAATGTCCGGCCTACTTGCCGTAAGATAGAGCAAACTACCAATCATTCCTCTATATTTAGTGCTATCTACGGATTCGTTTTCTTCATCCTTTATGAGTTTGGTTTCTGAGGACATGGGTGTTTTCATAGGTTTTGAGTCTTCAAGACCAAATTTCTTAAGCATATCTTTGATATATTTTGATTGGTTGACGAATATCTCATTTTCTAATTGTTTTATTTGGAGACCTAAGAAAAAGTTTAGTTCCCCCATCATACTCATTTCAAACTCGTCATGCATGATTTTTGATAAATCGTCGCATAACTCTTGACAAGTTGAGCCGAATATAATGTCATCCACATATATCTGGACGATGATAATATGTGATCCTTTTTTCTTGGTGAAGAGAGTATTGTCTACTAGGCCCATGGTATACTTATGGTCAACTAGGAAGGTCTTAAGTTGATCATACCAAGCTTATGGTGCTTGCTTAAGTCCGTATAATGCTTTCTTAAGTTTGTAGACATGATTAGGTTTATCAAAATCGGTAAAGTCGGGAGGTTGTGCTACATGTACTTCTTCATTTATAAATCCGTTTAAAAATGCACTTTTGACATCCATTTGAAATAATTTAAAATCATGTGCACATGCATATGCAAGTAGTATCCTAATAGACTCAAGTCTAGCTACGGGTGCAAATGTGACACAACTCGTAATTTCAGGCCATTTTCCGAACCTCGACAATTTACTATTCACGAGTTACTATTCATCGATCACTATTCACTTTTCACTATTCATCGTTTTCGAGGTCAATTTGTGATTTTGAGAAACTTTCGAAAATTCTACTATTCACGAAACACTATTCATTCCCGGAGAAAATTTCAGTTCATCATCAGCATTCATTAATTCGTAAACCTAGTTTACGGGTATTCAAATTCGCGTAACCAGTTTGGTTTAGCTGCGAAATTCATGCATCATCAGTAAGGACACGTCATATAGACTAGAGTAGTCTACATATCATCAGTAACATCATTATCATGTTAAGTCATGCACGGGTTTGTGTGTTTTTCATTTACGTATGTTTGTTTATTTGTTAAACGTTACCACTCAATCATTACTACCAATATTATACTAAAATACTCCCGACTATAATCCTAATATTTTCATGCTCATTTTAATGATATAAAATTGATATTATTAATTTACCCGGTGTTTTAAAACCTTTCGCTATATTTTACGTTAAGAGCTTATAACTCCATCGGTTTGCGATATTTCATCACGATCACTATTTTGACACCCGATTCTCATCAGTAACATGATTTCATAATTTTCACGACTTTGTCGTATTTTATTTTTATTCGTCACGTTTTATTTTCAGTTAACCCGGTACCCGATAACACCCGAAGTATACATTATAACAACTAATGCATACAATATCTACAAAATATCTTCACCTTTTACCCCATTTTCAACCCATGTGCCGCCCACCCCTCTTGAATCCCCTTTTCCTAACAAGTTAAACACCATTAATGTTTACTTTCCCTTTTAAACATGATATAATTTGATAAAAACATACACATAATATCAACTAGCAAAAACTACATATTATTCTCTCTTGCTTCTTAGTACACGGCCAAGATCCAAAAGGAAGAAAAACTCATAACTTTTCAAGATCCAAGTGATTATCAAGTATTAGTAGTGATCTATTATAAGGTTTTGAAATAAAAACCTATAGATTAATTAAGTATTCTAGCTTTTTATCACTAAAAACTCTTCATCACTTCAAGTAAGTTACTAGTAAATTTCCCTACTCTTTTAAACATTTACTTGATGTATTTATATGATCTAGTAAGAAAAACATGCAAGTATGTTATGATCCATACCACTTTTTTTGATTTTTATTACATATAATGAGTTTCTAACGTATATACAAACCTACTGTCCCAAAAAGGCAAATCTGGAAAAATCAGTAAACATGCCGTTATTTTGGCCTTCATATTCAGAAAATACTCTCAAAAACGAAAACGTGGTCGCAAGAATCACTAAAAACCGAGTTGTAACGAAGGAGATATGATTTTTCAAAGTTTAACGACGAAAAACTATTTTCTGAAAATAAGCTTGCTGTTGGCCGAGCTTCAAGGGACAAAACGAGGCGTTAGACGTGATCTAGCTGAGCCGAGCCACTGAGAATATGTTAGTTCATGTTATGACGAACGCGTGGATATAAAGAACATTGAAAACAGACTTATAACGACCAAGATATACACGTTTGAAAATCCGACGAAAAATATATAATTCCATCAGCTTTTGCTAATATAAACTTGCCGCAAAACTGTCTTTGCGAGACACCGTTTTCACGACTGTTTTTCTCTATGATCGGATCAGTTTGAGCCCGAGCCATAGTTAAATGAAATCAAGATCTCCCAGCAAGCTTTTTAAATCAATTGGCCGTTCGTCGAATAGACTTATAACGAATAAACTACGACCTCATCTTTTTACCCAAAAATCCTTTCAAAGTTATCATTTTGACAGCTTTTACTATAATAGAATTTTCTAAGTGTTGAACATTATATTTTTCAAGTAACGATATTGAGAGCCGATTTTCTCATTGATCGAGGCGCGTATAACCAAAACTCAAATGAGACGGCTGTGAGATCATGTTACAAGGTTTTCAAAAACGTCAAGTTCTATTTCTAACTCTTAACGTACAATATTTTACGACTAGTTTTGCGAGGCCGTTTGGTCATATTTTCACCAGTTGTAAAAGTGATAATTTGCGACGAAACTATTTTAATTGACGATAAAACATCAAATGAGGATCGTGGAGTATTATTCCAACATTTTTACACGAAAAGTAGTATATGACTTGCCGAGACGTCAAAAATGTATTTTTCGACGATAAACATTATTTTCAAAAGTAACGAGTGGTATCGTTAACATACGTAATTGCATGTGTAGCATCATTTCATTGCTTACAATAGATCATATCATTCATGTTAGGTCGCGGTTAGAGACCGAGCCTCATTTCAGCATATTCATATCTGTCATTGTTGCTATCGCATCAGGTGAGTTCCATAGCCCCTCCTTTTACTTGTTTTGTAACTGTTTTGGGGGAGAATACATGCTCGTTTTTCATTAAACTCTATGCTCATTTTACATTTAAACTTCATGCTCATTTTGCTTTAGACGTGAGTTGTCTTTCAAACATTATTCATTGGTTAAAATACTTGAGTCGTTGCTCGGAAGTATTTTGTGTTTACATTGTTCACCCTTGATCATTTCATTATGGACACTAGTACATTAAGCTATTTCATATTGTCGATGTTATGGAATGTTAATTTCGTATTATTTTGGTTATATGACGACATTGTCATAGGCGACATTGCCAGATTCATTTATATGACGACATTGTCATAGGCGACATTGCCAGATTCATTTACATGACGTCATTGTTAGACTTTATCTTATGACGACATTGTCATGGCTATATTATCACACTTTCATATTTTCATTGAGACATTGTCACACTTAACAATACATTTTGTGGTTCATAAATCATTTGACGTTCACTTAAACCAAAACATATTTGGCAATGGGTTGTGAACACACAGGTTGCAATTCTTGTTATGGGCGGGACTTGGAACTGGGTGGATTTACAAGGCCTTTGCTGGGAAATCATTATTCAAAGGCATTACATTTTACAATAAACTCTATGAACTCACCAACCTCGTGTTGACACTTGTTAGCATGTATTTTCAGGTATAAAGCAATAGCACGCTACTGGAGGCTCTTGGCAGGGCATGGCATGGTCATAGAAGACTCTGAAAAACATTTGGGACCGTTCTACCTATTTTAAAGGGCCTATTTCCGCACTACTTTTAACAATGCAAATTCAACATTTTTGTTAAACAATGTTGTTCTAAATAATTGAAATGAAAACCGTTCTTTGCACTTGTGTTGTGATACCAATTGAGTTGCACCCCAGTGGCATGTATGCTTCCGCTGGACCCGATTTTGGGGGTGTGACAGATTGGTATCAGAGCCTAGGCTATAGAGAATTGGGTAATTTTAAAACCTAAACTATAGCTACATTTACAAAAACATAACCCTATGACCGCCACGTGCCTGCCTGCCAAGCTGATGCCTCAATTGTGGTTTGTTGCTGACATATTTAATAAGATTTGTGTCTTATTATCAAATCATTCATACCCACTTATTATAGTTGATTACTATAGTTGTCTTTCATATAAGCATGCATACATATCGTATACGTTTCAGCGTTACGCCTTTTTCTTACATAGTTTCATCATTCGACCACGAGTTTGGTCCTTTGCCTTAGCCTATCAGAACATCTCTTCAAATGCGAAGGACCTAGTATTACTATAACTGAGCTGAGTATTTTAAACTTCATTGAACCTCGGTGGAATATAGACTCGTCATCTATATTCAACCCGGGACAGTTGGACATAGGCTGACTACCTATGCCCCTCTCAGAGATGAATTTTGCAATTCTGAGAGCAGTTATAATGAAATTATGTCCGGTTTGCATTCCTACTCGATTTCTAAAGGTTTCAAAACTTCTTGTGTGTGTACACAATCGTTGCAAGAACATCCACACCTGCATCACCTTATGAACCGCCGTCTAGAAGCACATCAGCTAACCATAAACCAACCTCAAGCCGTTGAGAGTCAGATCATTGGGAATGACAATCATTTCACCTTTACCATCACGAATCCTCGAGGCTCAAGTTGAGGCACTCAAGGAATAAAACCGGCAGAATAAGAAACTCTATGGTCGAAGGTGTCGGTCCCCTGTTCGTTGGACCGAAGTTGGTCAAACACAACTCACTGGTCCAGACATGGTTCGCGAAACTACACAAAAGATAATTCAGATTTGAGAAAGACTTAACACAGCCAGAAGCCGACCGAAAAGATACGTCGATGTTTGACGCAAACCATTAGAATTTCAGGTTGGAGGCAAAGTTCTGACAATCCCTTTAAAATATCCTTACCCAATCAGATGTATGCACGATCTACCATCCTCAGACCAACGAATATTGAAGAGAATTATCCAATCCCTATAGGATATGCTCAGCACCATAGAATTAACCTTAAATTGTTTGGAGTAAACTTTGACAGTGACAGATTTCACCTTCAACAATAGCCATCACACCAATACAAAGACTATACCCTTTAAGACACCTTATGGTGGAAGTACCAATTACCTATTGACAAACAAAAATCGGGAAGTCCAATTCACTAGTCTAGAACCCAATCGTGAAACAACAAAGGAAATTGTACAAGACAAGAATGAGTTACAAACAACAAGAGAACAATAAGAAATATACAAAAGTGCAAACATTAAGAAGGTACGACGAACTAAAAAAAAAAAAAAAAAACACACACAAACAACGAGAATTTTATTAGAAATCACGGAAATTAGTACATAACAACATAATTAGCATCGAACGTGCTAATATTACAAGGATTACATGGAAACCTAACCACGACTTATTCCAACATTTCTAACATAAACCTATGGACCCCAAAACTTATCCATCGCATATGATAGAGCGGTGAGTGGTATGATAAACACCAAGAGCCCAATCAAAAGTCCATAACCTTCAACCGGAGTGAAAGTCAAGTGAATGACGACAACCATGATAAAAACTATCGCAATAGTGGTGACGAAATGCGCCATTTTCGACGTTAGCAACACGGGGAGTAATAAGGATGAAAAATGGAGCTCCAAAGGTGGTAGTGACTAGCGAGTGATAAGGATTGGTGACGAGATAACACGAACTAACCTTGAAACAATAAACAATGCGCGCTGTAGTTGGCCGGAAATTTTTTTTTTTTTCTTATGGCCGGTGAATGGTTTTGAAATGGGAGAGAAGGAAATGAAAAGGTAAAGTGAAAAGGGTGATGTGAAGAGATGGAAGTAATAATGGAGGTGTGGGAGGATGTGTATAGATTTTAAATAATAAAATAATGTATTCCGTACTTTTATGGTACCCGCGAATCCCAATGAGTATAGGACGAACTAGACATACCTGGAAGACCAAAGTAAACCATAACAACATTAAAACAAATTGAGCGCCGGGACGTCGCTCCTTTAACGGGTGGAGAATGTCACAACTCGTAATTTCAGGCCATTTTCCGAACCTCGACAATTTACTATTCACGAGTTACTATTCACCGATCACTATTCACTTTTCACTATTCATCGTTTTCGAGGTCAATTTGTGATTTTGAGAAACTTTCGAAAATTCTACTATTCACGAAACACTATTCATTCCCGGAGAAAATTTCAGTTCATCATCAGCATTCATTAATTCGTAAACCTAGTTTACGGGTATTCAAATTCGCGTAACCAGTTTGGTTTAGCTGCGAAATTCATGCATCATCAGTAAGGACACGTCATATAGACTAGAGTAGTCTACATATCATCAGTAACATCATTATCATGTTAAGTCATGCACGGGTTTGTGTGTTTTTCATTTACGTATGTTTGTTTATTTGTTAAACGTTACCACTCAATCATTACTACCAATATTATACTAAAATACTCCCGACTATAATCCTAATATTTTCATGCTCATTTTAATGATATAAAATTGATATTATTAATTTACCCGGTGTTTTAAAACCTTTTGCTATATTTTACGTTAAGAGCTTATAACTCCATCGGTTTGCGATATTTCATCACGATCACTATTTTGACACCCGATTCTCATCAGTAACATGATTTCATAATTTTCACGACTTTGTCGTATTTTATTTTTATTCGTCACGTTTATTTTCAGTTAACCCGGTACCCGATAACACCCGAAGTATACATTATAACAACTAATGCATACAATATCTACAAAATATCTTCACCTTTTACCCCATTTTCAACCCATGTGCCGCCCACCCCTCTTGAATCCCCTTTTCCTAACAAGTTAAACACCATTAATGTTTACTTTCCCTTTTAAACATGATATAATTTGATAAAAACATACACATAATATCAACTAGCAAAAACTACATATTATTCTCTCTTGCTTCTTAGTACACGGCCAAGATCCAAAAGGAAGAAAAACTCATAACTTTTCAAGATCCAAGTGATTATCAAGTATTAGTAGTGATCTATTATAAGGTTTTGAAATAAAAACCTATAGATTAATTAAGTATTCTAGCTTTTTATCACTAAAAACTCTTCATCACTTCAAGTAAGTTACTAGTAAATTTCCCTACTCTTTTAAACATTTACTTGATGTATTTATATGATCTAGTAAGAAAAACATGCAAGTATGTTATGATCCATACCACTTTTATTGATTTTTATTACATATAATGAGTTTCTAACGTATATACAAACCTACTGTCCCAAAAAGGTAAATCTGGAAAAATCAGTAAACATGCCGTTATTTTGGCCTTCATATTCAGAAAATACTCTCAAAAACGAAAACGTGGTCGCAAGAATCACTAAAAACCGAGTTGTAACGAAGGAGATATGATTTTTCAAAGTTTAACGACGAAAAACTATTTTCTGAAAATAAGCTTGCTGTTGGCCGAACTTCAAGGGACAAAACGAGGCGTTAGACGTGATCTAGCTGAGCCGAGCCACTGAGAATATGTTAGTTCATGTTATGACGAATGCGTGGATATAAAGAACATTGAAAACAGACTTATAACGACCAAGATATACACGTTTGAAAATCCGACGAAAAATATATAATTCCATCAGCTTTTGCTAATATAAACTTGCCGCAAAACTGTCTTTGCGAGACACCGTTTTCACGACTGTTTTTCTCTATGATCGGATCAGTTTGAGCCCGAGCCATAGTTAAATGAAATCAAGATCTCCCAGCAAGCTTTTTAAATCAATTGGCCGTTCGTCGAATAGACTTATAACGAATAAACTACGACCTCATCTTTTTACCCAAAAATCCTTTCAAAGTTATCATTTTGACAGCTTTTACTATAATAGAATTTTCTAAGTGTTGAACATTATATTTTTCAAGTAACGATATTGAGAGCCGATTTTCTCATTGATCGAGGCGCGTATAACCAAAACTCAAATGAGACGGCTGTGAGATCATGTTACAAGGTTTTCAAAAACGTCAAGTTCTATTTCTAACTCTTAACGTACAATATTTTACGACTAGTTTTGCGAGGCCGTTTGGTCATATTTTCACCAGTTGTAAAAGTGATAATTTGCGACGAAACTATTTTAATTGACGATAAAACATCAAATGAGGATCGTGGAGTATTATTCCAACATTTTTACACGAAAAGTAGTATATGACTTGCCGAGACGTCAAAAATGTATTTTTCGACGATAAACATTATTTTCAAAAGTAACGAGTGGTATCGTTAACATACGTAATTGCATGTGTAGCATCATTTCATTGCTTACAATAGATCATATCATTCATGTTAGGTCGCGGTTAGAGACCGAGCCTCATTTCAGCATATTCATATCTGTCATTGTTGCTATCGCATCAGGTGAGTTCCATAGCCCCTCCTTTTACTTGTTTTGTAACTGTTTTGGGGGAGAATACATGCTCGTTTTTCATTAAACTCTATGCTCATTTTACATTTAAACTTCATGCTCATTTTGCTTTAGACGTGAGTTGTCTTTCAAACATTATTCATTGGTTAAAATACTTGAGTCGTTGCTCGGAAGTATTTTGTGTTTACATTGTTCACCCTTGATCATTTCATTATGGACACTAGTACATTAAGCTATTTCATATTGTCGATGTTATGGACTGTTAATTTCATATTATTTTGGTTATATGACGACATTGTCATAGGCGACATTGCCAGATTCATTTATATGACGACATTGTCATAGGCGACATTGCCAGATTCATTTACATGACGTCATTGTTAGACTTTATCTTATGACGACATTGTCATGGCTATATTATCACACTTTCATATTTTCATTGAGACATTGTCACACTTAACAATACATTTTGTGGTTCATAAATCATTTGACGTTCACTTAAACCAAAACATATTTGGCAATGGGTTGTGAACACACAGGTTGCAATTCTTGTTATGGGCGGGACTTGGAACTAGGTGGATTTACAAGGCCTTTGCTGGGAAATCATTATTCAAAGGCATTACATTTTACAATAAACTCTATGAACTCACCAACCTCGTGTTGACACTTGTTAGCATGTATTTTCAGGTATAAAGCAATAGCACGCTACTGGAGGCTCTTGGCAGGGCATGGCATGGTCATAGAAGACTCTGACAAACATTTGGGACCGTTCTACCTATTTTAAAGGGCCTATTTCCGCACTACTTTTAACAATGCAAATTCAACATTTTTGTTAAACAATGTTGTTCTAAATAATTGAAATGAAAACCGTTCTTTGCACTTGTGTTGTGATACCAATTGAGTTGCACCCCAGTGGCATGTATGCTTCCGCTGGACCCGATTTTGAGGGTGTGACAAAATGTTTCATCGTAATATATACCTTCTTGTTGATTGTAGCCTTGTGCTACTAGCCTAGCTTTGTTTCTAGATACTATGCCATTTTCATCCATTTTATTTCTAACTACCTATTTTGTACCGATTATGGTTTGATTTTTAGGTTGTGGAACTAGTGTCCAAACGTCATTCCTAACAAATTGATTTAATTCCTCTTGCATCGCAATGACCCACGATTCATCTTTTATAGCTTCATTAACATTTTTAGGTTCAATTGTTGAAACAAAACAAAAGAAATTACTTTCATTTTGAGATTTAGACCTTAATGTTCTTTCATTGATTTTTCCTATGACGTTTTCTAATGGATAACTTTTGGTTTCTTTGATATTAACTATTTCTCTTTTTACCGGTTCATCTTCTTTCTCACTTTCAATATTTTCTATATTTTTAACCATTTGACTTTCAACTAAGTCATCATCTACCAAAGGTGATGTCTCAGAGGGAGGTGGACTTTCGTCGAATGTTACATTCAATGATTCCTCGACTCTTGAGGTTTCTTTGTTCAAAACTATAGATGCTTTACTAGTTTGAGAGTATCCTAGAAATACACCTTCATACGACTTTGGGTCGAACTTGGTGAGATAATCCTTTGTGCTTAAAATGAAGCACTTGCTTCCAAACACTCTAAAATATCCTAAAGTAGGCTTTTCGCCTCTGTATAACTCATATGGTGTTTTTGTCAAGAATGGTCTAATTAGAACTCGATTTAGAATATATGTAGATGTATCTACAGCATGACACCAAAACTTTTGAGGTATGTTTTGTTCATTTAGCATGGTTCTACTCTTTTCTTGAATTGTCCTATTTTTGCGTTCTACCACACCGTTAGATTGAGGGGTTCGAGGAGCCGAGAAATTATGAGTTATGCCATTGGCATCACAAAAAGCTCCGAATTGGATTTCGTTGTCGAATTCACGACCATGTTCAGTTCTAATTGATACTATGTTACTTCCTATTTGATTTTGAATTTTCTTACTTAAGATTTCAAATTTATCATATGCTTCGTTTTTAGTTTTCAAAAACTTAGTCCATGTATACCTAGAGTAATCATCTACTATTACCAAAGTATAGAAGTTTTCCCCGTAACTTTGTATAGCGGATGGACCAAACAAATCCATATGTAATAATTCTAGACACCTAGATGTAGACACCATGTTATTAGCCTTATGGCTATTATGAACTTGTTTTCCTATTTTGCAAGCATCACAAAAGTGTTGGTCATATTTCAACTTGGGCAGGTTCCTAACGAGTTCCTTAGATGATAAGGATTGAATTAACCTCATATTGGCGTGACCAAAGCGTCGATGCCATAGAGTTGAGTTATCGTCCAAAGAAGTGAGACAAAGCTTGTCTTTAGGTGTTTTGTCGAGTTTCATAACGTAAACGTTATTCTTCAAAACACCTTTTCCTACAGTTATGCCATCCTTAAGTATTTTACTTCCATTTTCACTAAAAAGGACGTTATACTTTTTGCGGCATAATTGACTAATACTAAGCAAGTTAAAACCTAAATTATCTACATGAGCAACGTCATCAATAGAGAGAGAGTCATGAGAGATCGTACCTTTTCCGATGATTTTACTTTTAAGTTTGCTAGCGAATGTGAATTACCTCCGTCGTACACTTGGTAGGTTGAGAAAAGGCTTTTGTTTCCCGTCATGTGCCTTGAGCACCCACTATCTTTGATCCACTCATCAGGTTCTAATTCAAATTTTAAGCACACCTAAGTTCAAGAAAAACTCAAGCGTTTGGTCCCCAATATCTCATGGGTCCGTTTGGGTTAAACATGACATTATCATGGTTCATGTAAGGAAATGGTGGACAATTGTTCCATGGCATGTAATTAGGACCATGAAAGTTTCTAGACATGTTTTGGTTCCAATTACTTTGGTAAATATGTTGTGGGTTAACATTACTTTTTGGAAAGGGGTGTTTGGGAAAACTAGTTTGAGGTCTCTGTTGAACCGTTTTAACTCTATACTCGTTTCTAGCTTGACCTCTTCCTATAGAAACTGCTGGTTTTTGTTTGTTATTAGTTATACTAGTACTAGGTTTTCTAGTGACTCTAACGAATTCAGTACGGTCAGTTTTTATCAAACTTTTTAAACTTGGAATTTTGTTTGATGAGATCTTCCTGTGTGGTTTTTAATGTTTCTAGTTCTAATTTAAGTTCCTGACACGACACACACGTTTCTTTAGCATTTTTACCTTTTTCCATTCGTATCTCCTTTTCTTTAAGCCAATAAACTTCGTTTTCTAAAAGTGTCGTTTTGGTTTTTAAGAACTTGTTTTTGTTTATGATTTTTAAGGTTATATCACACAGTTTGTTATATTCTACTTCTAAGGTTTCATCATCTATAGAAGAGTCAGAATGTACCTCTTCTATGTCGTGAGCCATGAGAGCAACTGTTGGGTTCGTCAGTACCCAAGAATACTTAAAACAAGATTTGAACACAAATTAACCAAGTGTTAACTTAAACCGAGAACAATTCAAGTCACTGAGAGAACAGTCTCTCAGTGAGTCATCTTCAGGATGCTTAAGGC
Source organism: Artemisia tridentata subsp. tridentata (assembly GCA_021014915.2). Classification (NCBI taxonomy): domain Eukaryota; kingdom Viridiplantae; phylum Streptophyta; class Magnoliopsida; order Asterales; family Asteraceae; genus Artemisia; species Artemisia tridentata. The sequence continues at coordinate 437,179,564 of CP139509.1, read as the reverse complement.
GAATTCAAGAAGAAGGATTCACTTCTCAGGAAGGCGGTACTCCCTGAGTAGAACTTAAGCCGAAGAAGAAGATGATGGTTCAGTGAGTGTTGGACAAGAACTCACTGAACCCCAGTCTCCTCAACAACATTAAAGTGATTGAAGACTGAGGAACCAATGCCTGAAGAATAGGCGGGAACAAAAGGGAAGGATCTGAGAAGATAAAAGTGTCAGACCAAACACTCTTATCTTGTCAGATACCAACCTTCCCTATTGCGGCTAAAAGTCATGAAGTGTCAGCCAACAACTCCCAATGTCTTATTAGCCCATTCCTATTGGTTCTTGGAAATGACAATTACTGTTTGTAATTGTCAGACACGCTACCTCAACAACTTGTAATATTTTAATCACTTATACTTAGATTACTTGTGTATAAATAGATCAGATGGAGAGAAGTTATGTGTGCTTTGTATATTGAAAGCTTAGAACTTTTACAAAGTAACTTCTCTCCTACAAAGAGTATACAACTCACTGAGATAGCTCAGTGGGTATATTGTTACCACTCAAGCAAAACTTGAGTTTCGATAAGAGACACCATAAACCCTTGTCTATTCAATCCCAAGTGTTTGTTCCGCAAAATACTTGGGTAATAGATTCTTGGAATTATTTCTAATAAGAATTTAAACGTTGAAAAATATTGTGTTTTTATATTCACGTATTATAACTGTTAGAAATATTCTTTGCATTGATCTCAGTCATAAGCTTACTTAGTTTAACTTAATTGTTATTACTCGGTGTGCTAAGGGAACAACAAGTGGTATCAGAGCTTCTGGTTTATAAAACCTTTCAAAAACCCAGAGAGCTCCAGGTTTTTAAAACCAAGATCCTAAAATGACTGATACCAATGTACCCCAGTTAGTCGATAAAAAGGGTGGCAGCTATTCTGCTGTAGCACCCAGACTTGAGGCTGGCAAATTTAACAAATGGAAAAAACGTATGATTTGCTATTTAACTGGGATGGAACCATACTACATCGCTTGTATCAAGGATGGCCCATTTGTCCCAAAAACTGCTACAGGGCTAATTAAGCCTGAAGCTCAATGGACCATAGATGAGAGGAGGGTGGTCAATCAGGACCATCGCCTGAAAAGCATCCTTATATCATGTCTTCCTGATGATATAATGGAATCAGTCATCAACTGTTCTACAGCCAAGCAAACTTGGGATGACTTGGTAAATAGCTTTGAGGGTCCCTCAGATACCAAGGAAAATAGGGTCATGGACCTTAAACTTGAGTACAATACTTTCAGGGCAAAAGACTCTGAAAGTCTCTCTCAGACCTACACCAGATACAAGACTTTGATAAATGAGCTATCAAATGATGGTGTAACTTTATCTAAGCATGAGACTAATGTTGGCTTTGTCAACAGTCTCCCTGAGAAGTGGCTCAACTTCTCACAAGGCCTGAGGAATGCTAACCACATTCAGACCCTTGAGCTTCCTGAAATTTATGGGAAGTTTGTCTATGAAGACAACTTGATCTCAATGAGATACCCTGACTCAAAAGCTCTTGAGTCCAAAAAGGCCTTAACCTCCACACCCATATCAACTGCTTTATATTCTAATGGTGTTGTGCAGGATGTTCAAGAGGATTCTGAAGATGAAATTGATGAAAGGACTGGTGAGGAGTACCTGAACGACTTGAACTTGGAATTCCAAGAAAGGGAACTCCTTGCTAGTTCAAGACGTTTCATAAAAAGAAATCAGTCCAACTTACAAAACCAAAAGCAATGAGACCACTGAATGCTTTAAATGTGGTAAAAGGGTCATTTTGCTAGGGACTGTTATTCTAAAACTATCTCAGAACCCTCTTACAAATTCTCAGAAAACAGTTCCTCAAGAACTAGCAAGTTTCAACCTAAAATGTTTCAGTCCACCCAACAATTTCAAAACAAGGGTCAAAAGGATTTTGAAACAAAATATAGGAAAATCAAAGCTAAACTTGCACTTCTTGAAACTAACCCCATATTGTCTCAGGCTGCTCAAACATCCAAACCTATTCAGACAAAGAACAAGGTATTAGTAGCTGAAGCATATGATTGGGATGAAGAAGAGGTTTCTTCAGATGAGGAAATAAGAGTTAGTGCACTGATGACACTTTCTGAAGAGGATCAGGTGGCTGTTGGAAAAAGCCATGCTAGGAATGGAGAGTGGGTCAACATCACCATGAAGAAGGTAAATACTTTACTTTCTATGGATGATGATTCTGATTGGCAGTATTACATGAATTATATTTGTGTTGATCTAAAGTTTGTTGAGGAACAAAGGCTTAACCTGTTTTCAAAATATAACAATATTGTGTCAGAATTGAATAAATGTAGAGATGAACTGCTTGCACTGAAACAAGCCAAATTAGAATATATTACTCTACAAATTCAGAACACTGAAATTTTGAAACAAAACCAAGCCCTTCAAACAGAACTTAAGAAAGAAAAGGCTGTTATTGAAAGCTGGACCAAAAAGAACCCTAAGGTCTTTGATTCTGTGGGCTTAATTCCTAAGATAACTATAGGAATTGACCACCTCACTGAAACCTCCAGTGAGAGTCCCAGTGAAATGACCTTTGTTCCAGCTGGCATATCCTTTGAGCAAGAGATGAAACCCAAGTCAAATGACTGGATTGTCAGGGACAACCCAGTCAGTAAGTTGCCAAACTTTGAGATTGGAAACATCTTGCTCCCTGAAAGTCAGGCTCTGAAAGGTATGCTTGGACTCTTTGACCAACTCAGTATTTCTGATCCAATCAGTGAGCCTGAATCAGAATCAACTCCTCCACTCCCTCTACTAAATACCCTTCAGGGTGCTGCACCAAGCTCAGACCTCCCACCATTGGTCTACTCCCCACACTCTCCAAAGGAGAGATCAGGAAAAGGTAGAATCCTCCTGAGAAGACCACCCCTTGAAGTCTCAGTAAATACTGATGACTCATCAACTTCAGTCCCTTCTGAAGTAGCAACCCAAAGTCCTGATCCAAGAATTGATCAGTTGACTGAAATGGTCAGGAAGCTAAGTAAGAAGATTGCATCTTCTGAAAAACCTTCTCAATTAAAGAAGGAACAAAAACTAGCTTCCTCAAAGACCAAACCCAAACCAACCAAACCCCTGAAAAAGTGTGAACTGTGCAACTATACAAATCATCTCACTGATGATTGCTATAGAGTCCTTTATTGCATGATTTGCAAAAAGGAAGATCACAGGACCTCTGATCATAAAAAATGCTCAGTCATGTCAAACTTTTCAGGACTTAAGGCTCAGTGCTTGAACTACCCTTCTGATTCTAAGCAGAAACAGAAGCAAAAGGCCAAGCCTTTTCCACCTTGCCCATTGTGTGGATTCAATGATCATCATCCTGAGGATTGTCAAATTGACAAACACTGTGAATCTAGTGGAAGTTCCACTCAGAAATCCTCAGGAAAAGAGAGGGTCATTCAGTCAAGAAGAGGAATGAATAAACAATCCTCTCAGACTACTGAGGCTACCCTTACGACTAAATGCAAAACATGTGGTAGCTCAGTCCACTCAACCCCTGACCATGAATCGATTAATACTTTCATAAAGACCTACAAAACCAAACCCTCCATGACTTGGAGTCCTAGAAAGAACTGACCCAGTTTACTATTTGTGCAGAGGCATGCCAGGGATCCTATTTGGCATCTAGACAGTGGATGTTCAAGGAGCATGACTGGTGTTAAGGAGTGTCTGCACAAATATGTGGAAGAACCATGACCCAAAGTGATATTTGCTGATAATTCATCATGTCTCACTGAAGGTTATGGTTCAGTAAACTGCAATGGTATTGTCTTTACTAGGATAGCTTATGTAAATGGTCTTAAGTACAATCTGATCAGTGTCAGTCAACTATGTGATGCAAAATACATAGTTCAGTTTGATGATAAGCAAGGAATCATCTTCAATGCAAATAAGGAAATTGTCCTCATTGCACCAAGAAGACAAGATGTTTATGTATTAGACATGTCCAGTCTAACTCAGGATGGAACTTGTCTCTTTGCTAAGGCCACTGATACACTCAACTGGCTTTGGCATAAGAGACTCACCCACATGAACTTTAAAAACATAAACAATCTTGTAAAACAAAACAAGGTCCTTGGCTTACCATCACTAGTGTTTTCAAAGGATAAACCATGCTCAGCTTGTGAAAAAGGTAAACATCACAGAGCATCATTTAAAACCAAAACCAACTTTTCCATCAGGAATTGCCTACATCTTCTCCATATGGATCTATTTGGACCTGTCAGTCCAAGGTCTATTAACCATGAGAAGTATACTCTGGTCATAGTGGATGAATACTCTAGATACACTTGGGTATTCTTCCTGATCAAAAAGAGTCAGGCAGCTGAAACAATCATGTCCTTTGTCAGGAACATTGAAAATCAAAATGACATTAAGGTCAAACAGATTAGAACTGACAATGGAACTGAGTTCAAAAATTATGAACTTGAATGTTTCTGTGATGAGAAAGGTATCTCCCAAAACTTTTCCTCTCCATACACACCTGAACAAAATGGTGTTGCTGAAAGGAAAAATAGAACACTCATTGAAGCTGCTAGGACAATGCTAAGTGGATCGGTCCTTTCCAAACATTTTAGGACTGATGCAGTCAAAATTGCCTGTTATACACAAAACAGATCCATCATTGTCAAGAGACATGGGAAAACCCCATATGAGTTATTCAAAGGAAGAATCCCTGACATCAGCTACTTTCATGTCTTTGGGTGTCCTGTGTTTATTCATAATCACAAGGATCACTTAGGGAAATTTGATGCAAAAGCTGATGATGGATACTTCCTGGGATACTCACTGGTCTCAAAAGCCTTCAGAGTGTTCAACACAAGGAGACAGCAGACTGAGGAAACATTTCATGTTACCTTTGATGAGAGCACTGATGCAATCAGGTTCTGAACTGCCTCAGTGGAAGAGATAGGAATTGATAACTCTTCAAGATATCCTCCTGATGAATATCTTCCTGAAAACAATCCTTCCACTCAGTATCAAGATGATGCTAACATCTCCTATTACATAATCCCTCACAACCTACCTAACCCAACCATCACTGAGTTTGTTGAGGCACATGCAAACACTGATGAAATTAATCAGTCTGTTCAAAATGCTCAAGAACCAAACAATCTCAGTGATCAGGTAGACACTCAAGATCCAATCAATGATCATGTGTCTACTCCAGAACCAACCCCTCTACCCAATCAGGCCTCCACAAGTTCAAATCAGTATCCAGGACCTCAGGAAAGTTGGACTAGGTCTCAGGACATTGAACTTGTCAATATTATTGGAGAGCCTACTGAAGGCATGCTCACCAGGAGCATGGCTGCTAGTCTAAGAGCAGCCCCTGCCAATGAATGCCTATTTGTGGACTTCATTTCCACAATTGAACCCAAAAGTGTTAAAGAAGCACTTACACATCCAAGTTGGGTTCAGGCCATGCATGATGAACTGGAAAAATTTGACAGAAACAAGGTAATGACCTTGGTCAAATGTCCTGAGAATGTCTCAGTCATTGGCATGAAATGGGTATTCAAAAACAAAACTGATGAAAATGGCATAGTCATTAAAAACAAAGCCATACTTGTAGCCAAAGGCTATAATCAACAAGAAGGCATTGACTATGAAGAAACATTTGCACCAGTAGCAAGGATGGAAGCCATCAGGATCTTCCTTGCTTTTGCTACATACATGAACTTCAAGGTGTACCAAATGGATGTTAAAAGTGCATTCTTAAATGGTTCACTGAAAGAAGAAGTTTATGTTCAGCAACCTCCTGGATTTGAAAGCCATGAGTTTCCTGATCATGTCTGTAAGCTTAATAAAGCCCTTTATGGACTGAAACAAGCTCCCAGGGCTTGGTATGAAACTCTTTCAGCCTTTCTGATCCAAAACAAATTTGTCAAAGGCAAGATAGACAACACATTGTTTATCTATAAGATAAATACTGATGTCATACTAGTACAAGTGTATGTTGATGACATCATCATTGGCTCAACAAGTTAAAAGCTTTGCAAACAATTTGAAAAACTAATGGCTAAGCAATTTGAAATGAGCATGATGGGAGAATTAACCTATTTCCTTGGTCTTCAGATCAAGCAGACTGATAAAGGAACCACTATCAGTCAAGAGAAGTATGTTAAGAACCTACTGAAAAAGTATGAACTCAATGACTGTGCCTCAGTCAAGACTCCCATGGTTCCCCCAAACAACCTTGGTCCTGATCTCACTGGTAAACCAGTAAATCAAACTCTCTTTAGAGGAATGATAGGATCACTGATGTATCTACTTGCATCAAGGCCTGATATCCAATTCTCAGTATGTCTATGTGCCAGATATCAATCTGACCCAAGAGAATCACACATCACAGCTGTGAAAAGGATATTCAGGTACCTGAAAGGTACTCTAAACCTTGGATTATATTATCCAAAATGCTCAGGCCTTGATCTTAAAGGATACTCAGACTCTGGCTATGCTGGATGCAACATGGACAGAAAAAGCACCTCAGGCTCTTGCCAAATTCTTGGTGGGAAACTAGTCTGTTGGAGTGCTAAGAAGCAACAATCAGTGGCCTTGTCCTCAGCTGAGGCTGAATATGTTGCAGCAGCTAGTTGCTGTACAAATGTACTCTGGATGAAAAGTCAACTCAGTGACTATGGAATTCAGTACAAGATGGTACCCATCTTTTGTGATAACACAAGTGCAATTGCAATCTCAAACAACCCTGTTCTTCATCAGAGAACAAAACACATTGATATTAGATATCATTTCATCAGGGACCATGTCATGAATGGTGACATTGAATTACACTTCATTCCTACTGAATATCAGTTAGCTGATATATTCACCAAACCATTGGATGAACCAACTTTCACCAGACTGAAAGCTGAATTAGGAATGCTGGATATAGAGAATCAGTCCACTGATTGATTTCTCCCAACCAAGTGTCAATTAAAAAATAAACCTCAGGTCCCTGACTCAATGTGTACATTAGTGAAAAAAATCACTGAATCCTCAACCTCAGGAACTAAACCGAAGTTCCTGAATCCTTGTAGCTCAGGAATCATTCCATATTCCTGAATACTCAGTGACTAATCCCATGTCCCTGAAAAACCATCACTGAATGAACCAGTCATTCAGAGCCCTGAAAAGAGACATTAAATACTGACTTAAATGCTCTAAGTATCTAGTTAGTAAATGTCCGAGGTTGGTAACTGAACTCATATTTAATTTAAGAATATTTGTTCTTTTTGCCTTTCTGGCTTCCACCTCTGGGCCACCACATTCCCACTTGGCATTAAATGCCTCTTCAATCACATTACAGATATGTGATGACTCATCTCTGTAAATTACACTTTTGCAGAACTGCTCAACTGTTCACCTTGACTGTTGTGCCAAACCAGGGAAAAGTGGAGTGTTGGCATTAAATGCGGATCCCAAAACATTTTATTCAAAACAGTTTCCAATAATTCTTTTTGAATAAATTAAATCCACTTAATACCTAAAGTACCCTCCACTTCACTTCCCTATAAATACCCCAACCAAAAAGAACACACACACGTCTATTAGAAATTTTAAGCAAATTCTGCCCATTTTTTTTTCTCTCAAAACTAATAGTGTGTGTTCTTAGCTTTAAGAAATCCCAAACCATCTTTGTTACCTGACTTACCAACAAATATGGCTTCTTCTAAAGCTGTGACATACGCCCCTAATGTGGATTTCACATTGGAGGGTGTAGACCTCACCAAGAACAATGTGGTGGGAAACTTTTCCTATCCACAAAAGTTCCCAGCCTACAAGAACGTTATGAAATATCTTCAAAACTGTTTTCTTGCAAAGGCATTTACCAAGACCCCCTCAGTCATCTACCATGACTAGCTGAGGGAATTCTGGTGTACTACTGTGGCTACTAGCCCAAAAGACACCAAAGAATCTATCGTCACATTCACAGTGATGAATGGGAAAAGACCCCTTTCCCTGGATTACAACACCTTCATCAAGGCCATAGGTCTTGATTTTGCTGAGGCTTTTGAGCCCAATCCCAGTGATCAAGAGGTCAAGAATGAATTAATCCTTCTAGGACCTCATGACCTCAGACATCCTGATCAGTCTGCTGGAGCCTTATTGGAGAAGGCTCCACTAGTCAAAACCTGGTTCCACCCAGTCTGGAGGATCCTGATGACATTTGTCATTCAGGTCCTTGGGGGGAATAAATCCTCAACGGAGCAATTGAACTCATCACAACAATTGATGTTGTTCAGCCTCCTGGAGGGTACAAAGATTGATATCGGAGGAATAATCTTCCGAGACCTCGTTGCCAAGCTCTCAGGAAAATATAGGCAAAAACATTTGTCTTACCCTAGGTTTATTTCCTGTGTGCTTCAGGACCTTCTTGGTTCTGACTATGAAAGGTCTAACGTCGAAGGCACAAAGCCTGACGTCTTGCATAAGACCAATTTTTCTAGTGGCATCCCTGAGGTAACACCCATTGCCCTGACCACCTATATGATGGAGGTGATTCAGGGGGAGAACGTTGTTTCTCCAGTACCTTCACCTACAAAGAAAGTGAAGAAGACTAAGAAGGGTCAGTCCAATAAGGTGGTTAAACCCAAATCACTCGCCACTGAGACTGATGCCGAAAACCAACTAAACCTTAAAAAGAGGTTGAATGTGGCCCAGACCTCTGAGACACCCACTACAGAGACCCTCCTGACCACAAAACAAAGGCCAACGGAGGGCACTGATCAATCATCCTCAGTGTCCTCGGGCAAACCCTTTCCACATGTTCTCACTGACATACACAAGTCTGAGGGATCAGGAACATTCACCATTTCACATCCCCATGAAGGAACTGACAAATCACAATCAGTTCCTAAGGGAGAAAAGGGTTCTAAATCCTCGGTGGGGCAGCACTACTCCACTGAGAAGGGGACCCACAACCTCTCACATTCCGATGAAGGAACTGATAAATCACACTCAGGGCCTGAGGGAGAAAAGGGTCCTAAATCCTCAGTAGGACAGCACTATCCTACTGGTAAGGGGACCCACAAACAATCACATCCTGCTAACGTTCCTGATCAATCACACTCAGGATCTCAGGGAGTTAAGGATCCTAAATCCCCAAAAGAACTGTACAATCCTGATGGGAAGAGGGTCCATCATTCATCACAATCAGTGCCTAGTGATACTACTGGAAAACACCCATCAGTAGTTGAAGGTGCTAAGGGGGACAAAGACTCAGAGGGAAAGAAACAACCCGCTGATATGGAACCCATCAACCCCTCAGGCGGATCCATTCACTCAGGAACTGTCCCCAAAAGCCAGGCTGGTATTACCCCAGTTATTATGGCTAGTCAGGCTGAGCAAACCCACTCAGTTATTATGACAACGGGGTCAGGACCTGGCCAAACCAAAGGCGAGTCTTTTTATGAAGAGGAGCCGGTTGAATTTTTGGGTATTGAGTCCATGGGGGACTTTCAGGCTCTTATTGAGTCTGATGAAGAGCTCAAGGAAGAGAGTGAAGAGGAAACTTTTGAGGCAGGTGAGGATATGGAAACTGATGTACAATCTGAACACTCTGAACAACCTGAACAATCACATCAGTCATCTCCACATCCAAGTGAAGAATCAGAACCTCAAGCTGCTGGTTCTTCGGATACTGACAACATCCTCACCAAGTATGACAACACTCTTCCTCTCACTAAGAGACAATTGGTCAAGTCCCTGCTCAAGACCAACAAGGCTCTCTTCCAAGGTCTGACTGAAGAAATGTTTGACCATCACACTGAAGCCGCTGTTCATTATGTAAACCTGAAGGAATCAGTGGAAGCCCATCATGATGATGAAAATGAGCACATGTCATCTATCTCCTTCTCCCTGACGAATCTTGATTACAACTTAAAATTGTTCAACGAGGCTCTCACCAACTTACAAAAGAGCGTTGAAACAATTCAAGAGTCAGTGAAAGATGACCCTGAGCTAAACAAAAAAGTTCTTCAGGCTTCAGAAACTTACCAGCAACAAACTTCTCAGTTGACTGAGCTGGTAACTGTGCTGAGATCCTCAAATCTTCAGGGACTCAACTCTTCAGTGGACTCCATCTGATCTTCCCTGGGTCTTATGGAGTCCCACATGGCTTCTTTGGCATCATCTTCTTCCTCCATGGCTTGGAATCTTGGGCCAAGGATGACTGCATTAGAAGCTTCTCAGGCTTCTCTTGAGACTAAGGTCTCAACTCTTCAGGAGGACACCTCAGATATCAAGTCCATGATGACTGAGATCTATCAGGCCTTCAAAGGTCAAGCTCCCTCAACTTCAGTGAGCAAACCAACTCTTGCTCTCACTATGGGTCAAGCAACAGTTGAGGGGGAGAATGTCACTGAAGAACCTCCACAACCTGAACAAGAACAACCTCCTTCTCATACTGAGGGGGAGAATCCTGAAGCCACCACATCTTCATCCCACCAAGACAAAGGCAAGGGCATTCTAACAACCACTGAACCTAAGCCCACAATCTTGGTGCCTGCCTCCAAGGAAAGAAGGCCAGACCCTGATGAACCAGTCAGGGTTCCTTATGAAATCAATGGGGTAATGGAACTTCTCACTCATGCTGAAATTCAAGCTCACATAGAGAAAGAGGAGGCAGCAAAGAAAGCTGCTGAAGATGAAAGGCAGAACAAGCTTGCTCTCATTCAGGTTGCAAGAGAAGAGGCTGAGAAGATTGGGATTGAGGAAAACGACCTTGCTAAAAGGAAAGGTGGCAAGAGCTTTGTGGAAGCTCAGAATGCTGAAATGGCTGCCCTCAGGCAAAGAAGGGAAGAAAGAATGAAATGGACTGAAGAGATCAGGAAAAATAGGATTAAGAGATATCAGTGGATCATGACAAACAGGTTGAAACCAGAACCAATCACTGATGTCAAGATTCATCGAAACACCACGCCTACCACTGTAACTGTCTACAGAGGTGCTGACATGAGAAACTTTGATGTTCATACCCCCTTCAGGTTCGCCGACTTCGGGATCACTGAATTGGATGAGTTGGGTCCAATATTAGCGAAAAAATCAAATGTTGTGGTCCCTGGTCTGTTGAATTCCCTGAGCCTGAGGTATGAAAGATTGACAGCAGTGTAACGCCCCATGACCACTTTGACCAAAAACGTGAAATTTTTTTCACAAAAAGTAACATTCCGAAACTGACCCACACTAAGGTCTAGATTTTGGAACCTAAAAGTAGATCCTGGAAGATCCACACTAAGGTCCAGGACTGAAATTATACTTTAGGATTTGACGGGAAACGCTTGACTTTACTTGACATTCCGTTACTCTATTGACCCTTTATAAGAATCTACATTCATAACCAAGATGAACATTTAACTCATAACCAAGATGACCATTTCTGGATCCACACTCAGGTCCATACTTTGGAACCTTAAGGGGGATCCTAAACTGAAACTAAGGATCCACACTTAGGTCCATACTTTGGAACCTAAAGGGGGATCCTAAACTGAAACTAAGGATCCACACTTAGGTCCATACTTTGGAACCTAAGGGTAGATCCCAGAACTGACGGGTTATGCATAAACCACTTTTGACCCATTTTCACAACAAACCACTTATACCACTTCCGAATTACATCAAACTTTCCAGAAATCATTATATTAACATAATAAACATGTTCCAAGATCACTTGACCCGTTAACCACCCAAAATGGGTACTTTTACACTTTTGCCAAACACCCCCTTAACTTTTACTAAAAACACTTAAACACACTTGACACATATTTAGACTCCCAAACCGTTACCCGACTTTGACACACATTATACAACTCATAAAATAGACTCTCGGGGTACAACTTTGACTCGAGCTCGGTATTCTACCTAGCTCCTAATGCTTGTTATCTTCCAAATCCATTCCAAACTCTTATGCTACACTCCAAGCCTTCAATTCCGCCGCACTTAAGCCTACAAAAACATTGACAACTAAAAGAATAAGCTTACGCTTAGTAAGTAACCCATCATAAAACATATATCATACACATACTTTCACATAAGCATCATAATCACATAAAAACCTCTAAACTACCACATACCACTCATATCATACTCAACTTCACAACGTAATCACATTCATTCAACACAACCATAATCACAACATACCTTAACTAGTCCAAAGCCGATAACTAACATACTCTCATCCAAGGTCACTAGCCATCCATCCTTAGCTTACAACCATACTAACCCAACTCCTATGCTCTTACACAACCACAATACATACATGATAAATACATACATAACACATGTTTTAGGGAGAGTTACTTACCTTCAATCCAAGCTAGGCTACTAACATAAATCCCACCAACAACATCTTCTAACCATCATCATCATCATAATCATCATCTTCTACAATTAACCAAAACCTAATAACATAACAATCAATAACATAAACAAGGGTTAACATAACCCATCAAACATACTCATCTACCTTCCTACATCATCATATGATCATATCTTGATCATATGGTGAAATCACACTTAACTCAAAATCTATCACTTCATTAACATTAAGAACATACATACTTACTTGAAGAATCATTACTAATGAAGGCTACAATCATCAAATCTTCATCTTCTTCATCTTCTTCCCAATCCACCATCTAGCTTTTCCTTTTCTATTTCTTCCTCTAAAATCCGGTCTTCATACCCTCAATAATTGAAGACTCATCTAGAAATAACTAGATATAACTAGTTAGGTGTGGACTTTGGCCCTTTGACATAATTAGTCCCTCAAGTCCTATCCCTTCTATTTTAGCCACAACTAACTTAATATAACACTTTGCTACAATGACAACTTAGGTCCCTTTAGTTATGCATCACATTTCATATTACTACTTTAGTCATACTTTGACTATTAGTTTGACTACCGGGTTTGACTTTCCAAGTAACTTTGTTAACCAACCAATCACATCCAATCTTAGCATATTTCATCTAGGGTGGGGCCTACTCGTAACCAGGATACGGGTCTAACAAGCAGCACCTCAGGAACTTGGTATTCCATCTCTTCTTCCTGCTTCAGCTGAACAGCCTGCCCCTTCTCAGTCTTCTTCAAGAAAGAGAAAGAAGATTGAAGCTGAGCCTGAGATCAAAGTTCCTGGTCTTGACTGTAACAGGGCTCTCCCTGAAGGTGTTCCATTCAGGAACAAGGTGGTCATTGAACAACCTGAGAGAGGTATGTTCTTCATTGATGAGTTCGGTGACCAAGCCTTTTAGAGATGGAGTGATATTGATCTATCCGGGATCAAAGCCATGCTTGGCTTTCTAATAATGGCCTCCCTACTCAAAAGTTCTGAAAATGCGAGGTTTTGTCAAGATCTGAAAAGGAAAATCCGAGAGCACCCTGACCAACAAGAACTGCAGTCAAAGAAGCCTAAGCTTGAAGCCCTTGGGATTAAGTTGAACTGATGAATCTGCCTGACTACCACCACCACCACCTTTTTTGTACTTAGTTTTGATAGGACTTGTAATGATATCAACAAGATGATGTTTTTATTATTTCAGTGTCGTTATTTACATTCTAGTACATTCAGTATGAGTAGAAGTCATTAGCTCACTCATTACTGATCAAAACACTTGGAATAATTTATATTCAAATAGGGGGAGATTGTTGGGTTCGTCAGTACCCAAGAATACTTAAAACAAGATTTGAACACAAATTAACCAAGTGTTAACTTAAACCGAGAACAATTCAAGTCACTGAGAGAACAGTCTCTCAGTGAGTCATCTTCAGGATGCTTAAGGCGAATTCAAGAAGAAGGATTCACTTCTCAGGAAGGCGGTACTCCCTGAGTAGAACTTAAGCCGAAGAAGAAGATGATGGTTCAGTGAGTGTTGGACAAGAACTCACTGAACCCCAGTCTCCTCAACAACACTAAAGTGATTGAAGACTGAGGAACCAATGCCTGAAGAATAGGCGGGAACAAAAGGGAAGGATCTGAGAAGATAAAAGTGTCAGACCAAACACTCTTATCTTGTCAGATACCAACCTTCCCTATTGCGGCTAAAAGTCATGGAGTGTCAGCCAACAACTCCCAATGTCTTATTAGCCCATTCCTATTGGTTCTTGGAAATGACAATTACTGTTTGTAATTGTCAGACACGCTACCTCAACAACTTGTAATATTTTAATCATTTATACTTAGATTACTTGTGTATAAATAGATCAGATGGAGAGAAGTTATGTGTGCTTTGTATATTGAAAGCTTAGAACTTTTACAAAGTAACTTCTCTCCTACAAAGAGTATACAACTCACTGAGATAGCTCAGTGGGTATATTGTTACCACTCAAGCAAAACTTGAGTTTCGATAGGAGACACCATAAACCCTTGTCTATTCAATCCCAAGTGTTTGTTCTGCAAAACACTTGGGAAATAGATTCTTGGAATTATTTCTAATAAGAATTTAAACGTTGAAAAATATTGTGTTTTTATATTCACGTATTATAACTGTTAGAAATATTCTTTGCATTGATCTCAGTCATAAGCTCACTTAGTTTAACTTAATTTTTAATACTCGGTGTGCTAAGGGAACAACAGCAACTTCGTCGTTCTTAGGCTCGTCATCATCTCCTTCACTATCACTCCAAGCTCCACTGACAAAGGCTCTTTGAGACTTGTTCTTTGGAGGCTTTGGACATTCTCCTATTAAGTGACTAGAGTCTCCACACCTATAACACTTCCTATCTACCTTTCCTTTTCTATCATCACGGTCTTTTCGGACGGATTTCTTTTCTTCATGAGGTGGTCTGACGAATTTTCCTCGTCTCCTGAAGAATTTCTTGAAATCTCTTACAGCCATGGCATATTCTTCGTCTTCGCTACTAGAACAAGACTCTTCATCACTTGACTCAACTCTAGCTTTCAAGGCAATGGACTTCATTTTCACCTTTTTGCCTTTAACTATTTTTGAGTCTTTTTCCATCACCATTTCGTGAACTTTGAGGTTTCCTATGCGCTCGTCCAGTGTCATACTTGAAAGATCCTTAGATTCTTCAATAGCTGTCACCTTTGCTCTCCACTTCGGGTGGAGTGCTCTTAGAAATTTCCTAACAAAATTCTTACTAGAAAAAGATTCATCAAGTGCTTTAAGAGATGTAATAATAGTATTAAACCTAGGAAACGCACTATCAATGGTCTCATCTTCAGAGATAACAAATTGTTCATATTGTTGAACAAGAAGATCAATTTTGTTATCTTTGACTTGTGAGTTCCCTTGATGAGTGATAATTAGTGATTGCCAAATATCTTTAGCCATTTTACACATAAAAACTCTTTCATATTCTTTCTTAGTTAAAGAATTGTAAAGCATCATTTTGACTTCATTATTTTTGGCAATCAACTTCTTTTGCTCATCACTGTGACAAATAAAAGAAGTACCTATATCCCGACCACCTGAAATATCATTACTAATGGGCTTATAGTCACCCTCTACAATAATATACCACAGATCTATGTCCTTTGACTTCACATATGTCTTAAAGCGATTTTTCCAATATATGAAACAATTTGGTTCAAATAGTGGTGGTCTTTGCATAGATTGCCCTTCTTTAAAGTTTTCAAAATCCATTGATCGTTTCAAGTTTTTAAAATACAATTTTTAAAATCTTGAGTAACACTGCTCTGGTACCAATTGTGGAAAACTATAAGGGGGGGGGGGGTTGAATAGTTTTACCGTTTAAAATTAATTCGCTTTGTGACTTATTGTGATTTCAAAGTAAAGTAAACAAGTAAGCACACAAACAAGTAATATAAGTAAATAAGTAAAGAGAGGAAAGATCAAACCACACAACACAGTTGTTTATAGTGGTTCAGTTACAAGGACTCTCTTCCTTGCCATACTCCACTCCTCGAGCCTCTAACTTGAGAGTTTTTCTTCATTAAGAAACAAGCTCCCTTCTAGGCGGAGAAAACCTTTACACGTCGCTTAATCTTTTTCCGGTACTAAGCTAAACACCGGGTTCTTTACAAGGGTACAACCACTCCCGTTGGTTCTTTCACAAGGGTACAACCACTCCCGTTTGGTTCTTTACAAGGGTACAACCACTCCCAACACTCTTTGTGTTTTAAGGACTAAAACACTAACCTCACACTACTGATATAAATGATACAAACAATGATATACAAACTAGTACAAGATTACACAGTGGCTAAGCTAAACGGATAACGACAGAACGTTGATCCTTGTATGCTTGATCCCTTTGCTACAAAAGGAAAGATCAAATGAATGAATGAATGATATGGGTTAGTAAATGAATGAGTATGTATTTAAGCTATATGAGTGATAAAATAGCCAAATGATCAGCTTGCTATTTATAGGCAAAGCTGAGCAACAGGCGGCGGATCCGGCGGATCCCTAAATTTGGATCCGTCTTTGTATCCATTTGGATCCGCCGTGTCAGGCCAGCTAAGAGATCTTCAAATCTTTCCAAATCTTGCCATATCTTCAAATGTCAACTCTTTGGCTTGAAGATCTAAACAAAATATCACAAAATCTTACCAAGATTGTGTACATGATGCATGCCATGATGTCATCCTAACTTTTGAAAAATAAAGTTTCCATTTTAGGAAATAACCATGTAAATGTATAAAATGTAAATTCTAGTGATCTTGTGAAATGTAAATATGTTTTAAAAAGACTTTAGCTTGTATTTATGATTTGCTAAAAGATATACCTTGTATTTGTCATTAACAAAACTAAGCAAAGTTCATAAAATATAAATAACGTTTTTGGGACGATATTTGTATTAACACATCCCACGACAATCACAACTTACAATATCTTTCAGCTGAGAAGTCTTCCTAAACTTGAGTCCCTTACATTGGATTTTCAGGAATGCAAGGTAAGACCAATTTGAGTTTTACACTTCAAATTACAGAATATTAAAGTAATCTCTAACACTTATGAAATGTAATCTTTAAAACTTACAAAAAGTCGACCTTTTGTAGTTGTTGGCAGAAGGTAGCTCCTGGATGAATGTCTCTGTGGCATTTGTATCCCTCAAGACTCTAAATCTATCCGGAGTCTATTTTAGGAACAATGCAATGGTATCATTCATCATTCAAAAGATTCGTGGAGCTTCAAAATTGAAAATGCTAGAAACCAGAGTAAGTGGAATGCATATGTATCAAATACATCATCTTAAATTGCCATAGTTGTGCATATCAATACTAGCTAAATTTGCAGGCTTCATTGGAAAGTGATCTACCTTTGGAAATTTATTCATTAGATTTAGGCAGCAATAGAATGAGGTCGGGGCAGCTCGAGAGTGTGGTGTTTCGATCTTTTCCTAGATCAGAAAATGAATTAACAATAATAAAGTTCATACTTGCGTGTTCCCCCTTGCTGAAGATACTTTATACCAAGCTCAGCAATTTGAGCGATGATGAGTCTGAAAATGTGATGATGAATTGGGAGTTGGCTAGGAAGCTGTTGAAACTCCACCGAGCTTCCCACACAGCCTTAGTGGAATTCTTCTAGTGTTTATAGTTTATGTATGGGTTGAATACCCTATGACAATTAACCTCGTATTTTGTTGTTTGCTATTTGTTTATATGGTTTCATTAAGTTTAGCTTGTATATATGTTGTTGTTTCAAATGCTTAATTTAGGTTGTGCATATGTTGGTTGCTAAATTGTGGTAAATGGTGTTTTTCGAACTTTTGAAATAGGTTGGGTCTGTTATGGATTTGGAAGTTTGACATTAGAAAATCAAACTTCCATATAGCATTTCCACTTGACATTAGAAAGTCAAACTTCAATATAGCATTTACATTTGACTCTAGAAAATAACACTGCAATCCATGAGTCAAATGGTAAATGACATTTTCCATTTGCAGTTTGACTTTCTAAAGTCAAAATTGCAAATCCATGAGTCAAATTGTGGTCCATGAGTTATGAATATCCAGTTTCACTTTATAAAGTCAAACTTGCAAATGCTAAATGGGGTGTTTGGTCCATGAGACAAATTGTGGTCCATGATTTGCAAGACTGAACAAGAGTCACCCAAACTGCTAGAGATATCAATAACAAAAAATTTGCAAAACACAATTTAACCAACCAAACTGCTACCATTCAATGTGTGTGTTTGTTTTTGATCTGGGTGGGTAAGGATTTAATGGGGTGGGATTAATTATACAAAAGATAATGTTGTCAAATTAAGGGACCAAATGTGAACACTCAACTTATTAATGGGTGAGAGTTTTAAGTATGACAACGGCAACATAGACAAATTGAGGGACCAAGTGTGAAAAAATATTCATTACTAAACCCCTTGACCGTCTCTTCCCTGAGACGCTAATTACTTTTGCGCGCAAAACAATAAACCCATCTAACAGTCTTTTCCTCACACATTTCCCAATGTTGAATGAACTTATAGAGGTGGCTGATTCATCACGCTTACATGATCGAATGGGATTGTGGTTTGGGCAAGAGGCTGCAGGAGAAGGGTTTTTTAAAAACCTAATTTGTGCCTGTATTGATCATCTAAAGAGGCTGATAATCTAGCATAGGTAGCTGATTGTGGAGAATAAAGCTTTGGGAGAGCGTGGTGTGGCGCTTGCAAGTTTGGATGCGCTGAGAGAAACCCAGGCCAGGCACATCGACCTACTTGCTCGTATGATAAAGATTTATGGTGAAGCTGATGATGGTATTCGTAAGCAAGAAGGTTATGTTGCGAAAATGGCTGAAAATAATTAGTCACTTTTGGGTATTTGATGGGGGTAGGTAAATGGGGTCTTTTGGTTCCTTGTTTTCAATTTGTAGGTTGTTAACAGGGTTATGTAAATGGATCTTTTGTTTGGTTTTTGATGTAGGTTTTATTTAGTTCATGCTGTTCTTGTACTGTACTCTAACTATGATGCAATATAAATCTAAGTTTTAGCATTTGTATTGTGCTATTTGTTGTACTGTTTCTATCAGCAAACACAAACACCCCTTTATATCATGAAACCCAAACACAGTGGTTATAATGTCATATGTGTTCAAAATGCAAAGGCTTTAGCATTAAATCTTATTGTGTGTATTGTTTATCAAAAAAAAATGGTATGTTGTTAGTGTTGACAGTGGGACTGAACAACCCAATAGCACAAATTGTAACTTCTTGATTTTTGACTTCCCTTAGTCAAACCTATTTAGCAAATGCCACAAAGTGTAACTAGTTGATTTTTTACGTCCCTAAGTCAAACATAGTTGGCAATGCACAACCAAAGAATATCATTTACAATAACAACCCAATTTTAGATTCTGAGTATGCCATTATTAAAAGACAAAAATACACCGTTTTATCAGTTTGGTACAATTAGTTGGTGATGTATGTATATTTTGATGTATATGGTATAATAAGTTGGAGATGTATGTATATTTTGATGTATATGGTATAATTAGTTGGTGATGTATGTATATTTTGATTTTGTTGTTTTCATTTTATCAGTTTGCATTTGCATATGTAGTTTAGGGGGTTGTTTGGAATAACTCATTTTTGACTTATAAAGTCAACATATACCAAAAAATTATTAACCAAAATGTATTGTTTTAATCTTTTAAAACATCCTTTGTTTTCATTTGTAGTTTTAATTTTGCTGTTTACATTTTTCAGTTTGCAATTGCATATGCAGTTTAGTGGAGTGTTTGGAATAACCCAATTTGACTTATAAAGTCAGCACATACAAAAAAAAGTATTAACCATAATGCATTGTTATAACATATGAAATACATCATATCAGTTAAGTTACATTTAGACTAAAAAAACAACATAGCATTTCATGCAGGCGATTCACTTGGTTAATTGACTAGAAGGTGAATCACTTGCTTTATGACTTGCAGGTTCTTTAGTTGTTGTTTGACTTGGGCGTACTCCACTTGGTCTTTGAGTTGCAGATGGTTCACTTTCTTCATCACCACTATCACTGGCTTGGGGAGACCTACAATCTTGAATTTCAAGTCGTGAAGGTAACTACATAAGTTTAAACTAAATATTACAGCACAAAAGACTTCTTTAATCGAACAATCTTCAACATGTCCTTTTCCGATGACCTCAGTCTCCCCTGATGCGTCTCTCTCGATACAAACGCAATTCCTCATCTAGTATATCATCAATTGGTAATCTTTCAGGGTTAAGAGAGGATGATATACGTGACTCAGTTATAGGTTCCATGACTCGATTAAAAAGGCAATATTGAGGGCCTTGAAGATATGGATACGAGCTTATGAAGTGGTTATAGAGACGGGTAAGAAGCATCCCATAGGGCATTAACTTATCGTCACTGTCCTTGAGATGCATTATTCGCTTAGCGAAGAAGTAAGCAAGATTGTAAGGTTGTCTAGTGAGAACACAGTAAAGCATGTGAGCACAACATGTCGGTAGATACTTACGATCCTTTATTAGACAGAAGACATTTTCACGCAAGATGACTGCCATCGGTTGTACAAACTGATGGAGTTCAATCATACAAATTCTTTTGGAATGAAGAATATTTGATGAATTACATAGTGACTCGATCAACTCAGTTGAAGAAGGAATATATGAGTGATATGGACCATCCTCTTCTCGATTATCGAGTAGAGTGTCAAGCTCAAGTTCTTCCGTGTAGGCACATTGCCTGCGATATGGAAGTCCAAGGATTTGAGCGAATTCCTCAAGAGATAAGGAAAATTTGTAATGACCTACCCAAAACCTAAGAGATATGGAATTGTCTTGATTACGTTTGATTTTGAATTCACGGAGAAATTCTAACATGAAACGAGGACAAATTTGTTCATTAATAATGAGTAGACAATCAAAACCTATTGTTCGAAAGGCTCTGTCAATGTGTTCCTGGGCTACTAATGAGGGATCAACGATTCGACCTTCATGAATGTGACCTGACTAAAGATCTTTGAAGCTTTGAACAAAGTCGGGTGGTAAGTATGGTTCTAATGAAACTTTTGGAATGTAAACGTTGGTTAGAATATTGTCTGTGTCATATGTGTGGCATTTTTCACCTATAGAGAGATACATTATTAGTAAGACTCTTATATAACGCAAAGATAAAATTAAGATTATCTTGACCAATTTTATGTGCTTGACCCAAACATTCTTTTATTTTTAAAAACCATATTAATTTCTGGAAAAAATAGGCCAATGTAGTTGCATGGTTGTGAAAACGTTTTTGATATGTATTAACAATGTATGATTACATTTTTTGTTACGTTCCTAAACATGATTAACAACACCATATCGAATTGGGGATTATCATATTTTTGAAACTTTTTAAAATTTACTTAATTGAGCAATTCCTACATCTAGGTGAATGATATTAGTAGTACATTGTTAAGATTTAGTGTTAATTTTAAGCAATTACCAGAAAAATTGAAAATCCCCAAATTCAAATTTATTTTCATATGAACCCTAATTATGAATTAATGAAGAAATAGATGAAATGACTTACAACTGATGTTATTAATGATGTTGTGGTTAATAATCCTTGATTAATAAGGTTTGAATTATGTTTTAGTGGAGTGATTAAAGATTTGGGTGTATTTTGGTTTGATTTCGTCGTTGCTGTAGTAAGAGAAAGTGTTTGGTTTTGTTTTCAGTAAATGACAAAAGAGAACGGGTTATCCCTTGGGTTACATTATAGTTAAAATATGGTTGGACTATTTTGCCCTTGAAAAGATAACGGAAAACGGGCGTTGACCTGAGCATTACGGGTCAAGGGAAGCAATCGGCCTCAAAATCCCAACTTTCGGACTCACGGCGATGATTTTTCCAAGTTTGGGGCATAAGCGATGTTTTTTGGAAAGTTTAGTGACCAACGGTGTATTTTTGTCATAAGATAATTTTAGAAACAACAGTACGGCATAGTATTTTAGGCAAGACATAAAGGCACAATAGTAATTCAATATTTCTCATTTTGAGAATTTTAACAAAAAAAGCATTTCCTTTTTATATATAGCAGAGATATACAAAATGTCTCACATTATCGTTATCCACTTAAGTGTTAAGCATCTCACGGATACCACACAAGTCCCTTTTAGTAATGATTTGTGTCGTAAAAAATGTCAACTTTGAGCGCTTTCGTATTTGTTGTGCCAACTTTACGAATGATGTAAACTGTGTATGAACACTGAAGATAGTTCAATAGGTTTTCTGTAAAATATTTGAAGCATGCTATGAAAGAATACGAACCAAAAAAAGGTCACTTTACTACTTGCAATAAATAAATAAAAAAACTTCACTTGACTACGTAGTATTACCTCCGTCTCAAAATAATTGTCCAGTATGACTTTTTAGAGTCAAACTGGTTCAACTTTGACCTTAACTATTTTTGTATGTGTTATATAATATTTGATGCAAAATATATAAATTGATTGGGTTTTAAGTGTATTTTTCGATAGTATAATTTTTCATCAAGCATTATATAACAAAAAAAAAAAAAAAAAATGTCAAAGTTGAACCAGTTTGACTCTGAAAAGTCAAACTGAATACTTATTTTGGGACGGTTGACTCTGAAAAGTCAAACTGGATACTTATTTTAGGACGGAGTGAGTATAAATTAACACTATATATATTTTATAATTTTAAAAACATTACCTTACAATAACGTGTCCGTTGTGGGATTAGTTAGTGATCTTTTAGTGGTGGAAGCTTGTCTTTTTAGCAATGGGATTAGTTGATTATTAAAGTTAGCTTCTTTGGAATGTACTTGGTTTGTTCATATGCTAGTGATTAACCCACTAGCCAGTAGCCACTTCTAATCAAATTTAGATATCATTCGTTTCTTTCTTCTATTTTTATTTTCAGTATGAGGACGGTGCTTTCTTTATTTCTGTATCACAAAACAAATTTTACTTTTTAGAATAAAAACATGAAATATGCTTCATAAGAAATCTTTAGGATAAAAGACAACTTGGATGTAATTGGATTGGGCCCAGAAATAAGACCTGGTACACCGTACACCCATTGGCCCATTATGGTATCTCTCAAATGTATAGAACGAGTGTAGTTGGTTCGGACACTTGTTTTTAGTTTATGTAGTGTAAAATTTAAAAAATACTCAAGCATATGAACTTCACCAATTGATTGGTTACGTGTGACTATAATTAGTTTAATCAATAGTATGTTTCGGTTATTCTCTATATGCATATCATTAATCATAGAAAACTTAATAATTTTTCGAATCCTATTTAAATTTTTTAATTTAAGTTGTGATTTGATATTTTTTGTGTTTCATTTTTTATATGTTTTATTCGTTTAAGAAATTATTATATGATATTATGAATAACCCAAAGTTTTCACAATTATACAATATCATTTGTAAATAATGAAAATTCTTAACATTAGTGTTTCGGTAAAATAAAATCACATATATAGAATATCTTTATGATAAAAAAAAAAAAAAAAAAAAAAAAAAAAAAAAGAGTTAGCTCCAATGTATATGTGAGAAAATCAATAAAAATAATAATAATAAAAATGAATATGCTAAAAAATTATAAAGCCTAAAAAATAAGTTAAGTTTTAAAATAAAATTAAAAGTATAAATTACTAAAACCTTTAGGTGAAAAGGTAATTTTTATATGAAGGTATAATAAATAGTTATTATTGCTAGGAGCGGGAATTGAACCTTTAATCTATTTTATAGAAGTAAAGGTGATACCACCATGGCTAAGCAAATAACTAGCATCCAAATTTATTTGGTTATATATTAGAAAAAATTACACGTTTGGTCCCTATGGTTTGCTTAGATTTCATGTTTAGTCCCTAAATCGTTTTAATTACACAAAAGATACCTATTTTTGAAACTTTGCACTCATTTAGTCCCTATTTTAGATAGACCGTTAGTTTGAACGTTAAGTGTTTAAATAATATTTGCCCGTTAGTCCCTTCGTTAATATTTTTTTGCACCGTTAGTCCTCATTTTATAAAATAAATTAAAAAGAGCAGCATTGCTCGAACTCGGATCTTGTTGCCCAAAAACCAACACTCCAACCACTGGACGTTGACTGGACTAAACGTCCAGTGGTGTAATTAAATCAAAATAAATTCTTTTTAACCTTTTTTGGCTCAAACTTGTTTTTATCCGTTTTCGCCTGTTTTTATACGTTTTCGTCCATTTTTTTTTTACGTTTTCGTACGTTTTTATATGTTTTCGTCCGTTTTTTTACATTTTTTCCGTTTTTTACGTTATCGTCCATTTTTTTACGTTTTCGTGTGCTTTTATACGTTTTCGTCCGTATTTTTACATTTTTGTCCGTTTTTTACGTTCTCGTCCATTTTTTTTACGTTTTCGTCTTTTTTTTTACGTCCTCGTCCGTTTTTTACGTTTTTGTCTTTTTTTTACAATTTTAGACTGTCTGTTTCTTTAAGTTTTTGTCCTTTTTTTTTACGTTATTGTCCCTTTTTTACGTTTTCGTCCGTTTTTTTCCGTTTTCGTCCATTCCATTTTTTTACGTTTTGTCCATTTTTATCTAAGCGTATAAAAGCGTAAACGTAAAAAAAAAAACAAAGATGAAAACGTATAAAAACGGACGAAAACATAAAAAAAAGGGACAAAGACATGTAAAATGGGCGAAAACATAAAGAAAAACAGACGAAAACGTTTAAAAACAGACCAAAACGTATAAAAACGGACGAAAACGTAAAAAAATGGACGAAAACGTAAAAAATAGACGAAAACGTAAAAAATGGACGAAAACATAAAAAAAAGGAAAAAAAACGTAAAAAAAGACGAGAACATATAAAAATGGTTGAGAATGTAAAATAATGGACGAAAATGCAGAAAAAAAAGGACAAGAACGTAAAAAATGGACAAATACTTAAAAAAAAATGAACGAAAACGTATAAAAACGTAAAAAAAAAAAGAGATTAAAATTAAAAAACGGACAAAAACATAAAAAAAAAGGGACGAAAACGTAAAGAAAACGAAGGAGAACGTAAAAAAATGTAAAAAACAGACGAAAACGTAAAAAAACGGACGAGAACATATAAAAACAGACGAAAACGGATAAAAACGAGTTTGAGCCAAAAAAAGGTTAAATAGAATTTATTTTGATATAATTACACCACTGGACACTTAGTCCTGTAGTTGGGGCGTTGGTTTTTGGGCAACAAGACCTGAGTTCTTGCCATGATGCCATTTTTAATTCATTTTAGAAAATGAGGACTAACGGTGCAAAAAATATTAACGGAGGGACTAACGGGCAAATATTATTTAATCACTTAACGGTCAAACGAACGGCCCATCCAAAATAGGGACTAAATGAGTATAAGGTTTCAATAATAAGTATCTCTGGTGTAATTAAAACGAGTTAGTGACTAAACATGAAATCTGAGCAAACCACAGGGACTAAACGTGTAATTTTTTCTGTATATTATGTATTGTAAAATGCGTGAATAAAATACTAAACAAATTCCATAAATGGTATGACCTGGTTGGTGATTGTATATATTTGTCATTGTTATATAACGAGGTGGTGCGCTCGCGCGTTGCCGCGGGATTTTTTTTATTCAAGTTTCTAAAAAAAAAAAAAAACTGTAGCTACAGTACACTGCGGACTGTTCATCGATGAACAGTACTGTTCATCCGACCCATGACTTTTGTATACTAAACCCGACCCGACCCGCCCAAACCCGACCCGTCCTAAATGGTTTCTACAGTGCCCATGGGAGGGAAGGCAAAAAAGATCCCAACAAATGTAAATATGTATAATCAACATAACAATTGTATAAGTTAGCATAGCTTTTTTCGTTTTTCTGTTAGGTTATCATGTTAGTATAAAATAAACTATTTACGAATGTTGTTTGATACATGGTAATAGACGTAGAATATGATTGAAATAAAGGAATAATGAACAAAATATCATTCTACGCCAAAATGAAATATGAAAAAATGAATAAAAATAAATAAATAAATAACGACGATATAGTGTATCGAGACTGGCTTATGCTTGTATATATTTAGTGCATTTTGAACTAACACTTGAGTTTTTGCTTATTGGACGTCAAATAAACTCAAATAGCAACATACATCAAAACATATACGAAAACGATATTTTCCGATAGTTGCTGCGCATATTGACTTATTAATGTCAAGATTGTAACAGTTTAATCTTATATTCCAATTTTTTTTCTACATTTGACGAAAAGAAAATAAGAAGAGCAAGAAAAGAAAAAGGAAGACTTGATGACTTTGTATATCTCTGGTCTCTATCAAGTGGATGTCGTTTTTGGACCCAATTGTCAACTACAGAGAAAAATGGGTATAGTTCGATTTATATATATGCAAAGGAGAATTTATTTGTCAAAAGACTAATCTGGAGGGATTACGATTTCAAATTCTAATTAAACTATTTACTTTAGTTCTTTATGTACAAACCAAAAAATTCTATCCCTTTAACTAAAATTGACCTATATTAGGTTTATATTTATTTTCATGATATAATATTCCAATATTAAAAGATGGGAATATTGATACCCTTTAAGTGGATAACAATACCCTTTTAAGTTTTTTTAAACACTTTTTATTTTTATAATTTTATTTTATTATAGAACTACGAAACAGAAAGTACGGAACATAAAATATAAAATTTGATAGATAAAAATATTAAAAACCAAAAAATATAGAACAGAAACTGATAAAAAATCGTTTGTACTGTTAAAAAAGAAGATTAAATGAGGTGAAAGGGGTAATATTTAAGCCAGGGGATGTATGGTTAACAATACCATTAAAAGATTCTAATATTGACACTTGTTTTCATCAAGCAAATGTTCTATGTATAACAAGGATTTTTTAACCCTTGTTTTATTGCGGGGCACGAGTGTTACATGAAAAGAATTTATGTTATATTAAAATCTCAATAAAATCGGTTTTAGTCTTTTTCTTATACAATATTTTAAGCAATATACAAATAGTTCTAAATATTAAACTAATAATCTTAAAAACTTACTTTTAAAAAAGAAAACAAAAAAGTTGCTAATTTGGTTTATACTAAAACTACTTAACTACAAACATGCAAAGATTACATTTTAAACTAAAGATTCATAAATAAGGTAATGACAAGGATATTTACGTAACCTTTCACATAAGCATGTTTTTCGTTAAGCGAGATTTTCAAGGACTATTTATGTAACTTTTTGTTACACAAATGGCCCTATATTTCACAACTAGCAAGATATTAGTACAAAATATGCGGCATGGTAAGTACCAAAATTAGAATAATAAAAGGGTAAATTACACAGTTAGTCCCTAAAGTTAACCCCGTTTTGCCGTTTAGTCCCCCGTTTGGGTTTACTGGCGAACGGGGTACCTGAAGTTCACCAACGGTGCGCATTTGGTCCCTGGAGCCCCGTTATAGCTAACAATTGTTATCTTGGCTTGTTAAGTGCCTTGTGAAGTTACTAAAATGACCTTTCTTTTTCTCTTATATTACAAACACATTTAACAATCAATCACGATTAAAAAAACACACACATATTTGCAGCAATCCACTTACCCCAAACTCAAATTAATTCGGCAACAAATAAGTAGAAATGTTGGAACAATTTTCGTAAAAGCTTCAAAGGTATGATTTCCCCTAATTTTTCTGCTTAGAAATTGATGCAATTTTAGGGTTAGGGTAATGTGTTTTGTTTTGGTTTCATCTTTTTAGTATTGCAAGATGATTCCTATAATTATTTCCACTTATTTATTTAGTTTGATTTTACTTTATTGTGGAAATGAAATTTGGCTAATTTGAATGCATTGGATATTGTTATTAATGTATTTGTATCACAAGTGAGTAATGAGTTGCAAATCGAAGTTGAAAGTAGTCGAGATTATATTGATATTTAGTAGAAAGCTTTTATAAGCCGGAAAAATTTGGCCCGTAAGCCCAAAGTTAAGCTTAAACAAAACACGCCTTAGACAGACACCATTGCATTTAGGGGGTGTTTGTTTCGGCTTATGGCTTATTTGGTTTTGGGCTTATGTTTCATAAGCTCGCTTTTTGTGGCTTATTTTGAAACTTTTTGGCCCATATAAGTTTATATGACCTAATAAACTTATATAAGCCGATTATTAAAAAAAAAAAAAAAAAAAAAAAAAAAAAAAAAAAAAAAAAAAAAAAAAAAAAAAAAAAACCGCCACAAAAAGTGAGTTTATGAAGCATAAGCCCAAAACCAAATAAGCCATAAGCCGGCTATATAAGCCGAAACAAACACCCCCTTGGAGAAGAGAATGAAAACAATACATTAAGTACCTCCAATGCCTGCTTAATAGTGGTTTTGTTTGCTGAATAGTCACTGCAATGTCTGCCTATACTTTAAAGTACCTTCACAACATAGCACAAATAGTTGTTTGTATATTACCGTGCATAGTGAAGAGGCATTATAAGCTCAATGTCACACTAAATCAACGTTTATTGAGTTGTTTGAAGGGTATAATAATATTGCAAAAGATCGTCTTAAACATAAGTTGATTTATGTTGGTACGAACTACCAAATACCTCCTCTTTTTTGTCGCCACCTGAGATCATAGTTTATGTTCTGTATTCTTTCTCATGTAGGACTAGGAGATCTATTTTCATGTTATGGTCTCATCCTCTTGGTTTAAATGAATGTTAGATTTTTTACTAACCCCATTATCCGTTCTAATTAGCACGTGAGATTTAGTAATTACACTATTTTTGTGCTGTTTGATCCGGTTCTAGATACTCTATTTGTTGCATTTTCTTGATATTGAAGTGTATGATGCTGCCAAGTCGTCCACTGCAACCTTCAAGACATTGCGAATGGGCGTACCAAGGTTTCAAAAAGCTTCTGTCTTGGTAGGAAGAGGAAGCCGTTGGGGAGTAACTTCTCATTTGGTCAAAATTTCTTTGACATCCATATATTGAGTTGTTCTAACGAACCAAGTGCAGCTAACTAGCCATGGATGTGACCACATCATATGTGGTTGTGATGAAGAAGAAGTACTACTAGCGCTGCCAGGAAGTAATAGATCAAGCTCGACAGGTAATCTTGGCACCAACAATATCTGGTGATCGTCGGGTCTTGATATCACGTGACTACTTGTTCCTAAACTCAATTGAAGCCACCCTTCTTGATGATCTTGATCTTGGTCTTTATCAATTATTTCAACATCTTTGGATGTGGTTGAAGATTCAAATGTTTCTTTAACGTTAGAACTAGAAACAATCTTGGAGGTACTAACTTTTAAGTTCCGTTACTTCAGATTTTGACTCTTTGTTATAGGGCTCCAAAGGTTCTTTTGGGTGCGACCCATTACTCGACTGCTGTTGACATGTGCTCTGTTGGCTGCATATTTGGTATCACTTCCAGTCCTTCGCCTAGTTTATAATTGCTTATCATAGTTTGACTTGAGTAAGGAATTGATGATCTGAATCATTTTTTTTTTAATTTGTAGCTGAACTAGTGACAAACACAACCATATTTGCTGGAGACTCTGAACTTCAACAATTGCTGCATATTTTCAGGTATATACCTTGTAACTTTTATATGGGATATAGTTTCACATTGCTTAAAGTCGTAATGCAACACAAAAAGTATTGAATTCCATTGTGTTTGTTGACTGCATATTTGGTATCACAAGGACTGGCTGCATATTTGCACTATGCCAAGATTGTGTTTGACATGTGCTCGTAACTTTTATATGGGATATAGTTTCACAAGGACTGGCATGAGTATCCTCCGTTGAAACCAGTCGATTTCCACGTGTACCAAATCTGGATAAAGAGGGACTTCATCTCCTTGCGGTAAATAATACATGCAACTTGTAACAGATACAATGCGATTGATTTTGCATATTTGATGAACGATTTTGTCTTGTGAAGAAAATGTTCGAGTATGAACCATCAAAAAGGATTTCTGTCAAGAAAGCTGTAACAATTCACATTTTCGGGTTACTATTCATTATTACTATTCACTTTTACTATTCACTGTTACTATTCACTCCCGAAATTTTTATTCTACATTCTCAAAATTTAAGCTATTTCCATGATGACATGAAAGTTTGACACTCGTTGGGTCATTTTCGTAAAAGTTATTAAGAAAACCGTGTCTTAAATTTACGTTTTGGTCTAAACGCCATTTAAACATCCTGCGCATAACGAAAACCAACTCTGAAAATTTTTATCACATCAGATTAATTTTTAGTTCACTAATAACCATTTATGGAATTTTTAAAATTTAAATTCAAATGTTACCAAATAGACCCTGTGACTTACGAAACTAAACTTGCGTTTTAAGCATTTTTACTTATACGCAACCTTAACCTATACATGCACCACACTTTCTAAGACATTTAGACACTATTACCTTTTTGGAAAAATTCAAACTTATTTCCCTCCTCCTTTGACCATAAAATCATTCCTTGATTTTTTAACCCTTCCGGTTTTAGGTTTAACAAGCATTTAACACCAACCGACACTAGACTAGGCCTAATCTGGATATTATAAACCTTTTAGATTCATAATAATCATATTAAAAAAGTTACATTTTACTTTTCTCATTTTTACGTAAACTTCGTACATTTTACGTTTTACGCGTTTTAAACCTACGTTTTCAGATTTAACAGCGATTACACGACCCATTAAACTTATCACTCATTTTTATGAGATAATAATGAGTATATTGATGAGTTTAACCATTTCTACAAGTTTCATATTTTTACGATACCCAGTTTTACGTTTTGTGATTTAAATACTTACCGTTAGTGATTACCGGGACCAAAACTCACGCCTCAAAGGCAAGATAAATGTCAAAAACTCTTAACCTCCTCAAATTCAGCCCTAGGTGGTGTTTTCTATGAGTCATGAGGGCACTTGACATGATTAGTGACAACCTTGTCAAAGATCATTACACATTGCAACCTTAAGTCTTAAGTTTTCTTCATCTAAATGACACATATCAATACTTAGCTAGGAAGAAAGATGACGAACCATCTTTGACTACTCTTGCACCTCCTCAAAGCTCTATATATGCCCTCCCCTCCCCTCTCCTTGTCGTTCAACACAAACACACTCTCCTTTGATCTTCTACTTCAAGTATTATCTCAAGAACTAAAGCTACAAGTAAACTACATTAAATTCCTTGCAAGTTTAGGTGACCCTCTTGAGTTTAAATCTACTCAAGTCACCTAAGATCTCAACACAAAGTCCTTCATGAATAAAAGGGTGTAGAAGGATTGCTAAAAGTGTGGAGAAATTGCTCAATCAAAGTCCTAGTTCTAAGTCCTTGATATTCCTTTCTTATTGAAAGCCAAAAGTTTTAAGAAAACCTAGCTCACTCATGATCAACTCTATTTATATGTTTTCTCCTGTTAATCTATGCTATATATGTCTAGTTATATTGATATCATGATGTACAAATCCTTAGAAATCAAGCTTACATATATATGTTAACCTATGTAAGTAAACAAGTAAACTAATGTCTTATGCTATGAAAAACGAGCAAACTAGAATAGCCATGACCTTGGATAGATAATCTACTGTTATAAAGGATCTTATAAGAAAAATATAGCAATTTGAATCACCCAAAACGGACACACGAGTCAAAAGATATGATCAAAAGAAATTTGCAAAATTGAAAACCGAATCTGTCAAAACTGCATTCTGCTTAGATTTCGAATTTTTTCGAGGCCCTTCTTGTCCGATTCATCAAAAAGTTAAAACACGAAAGTTGTTCGGAATGATGTTTTACATCCACTTGATGAAAACTCGGCCTGAAAACACAAAACAAAGGCATTTTTCTGCCACAAATTGAAAAGCAGTTTTTAATGTCAAAAATTTAGTTTTTTACTTGACAAATAATTAAGAACCATGTGACTTTCAAAACTAATTACTCACTAAATATAATGAACTTTATAAAATAACAATCTTCATTCAAAAATAAACTTTCCTAAGTTTATTTTACCTTCGGAATAGTAACATTTGTTAAACGACGAGAACTTGTGAAACCGTTTAAGTTACTTACACTAAATCAAGTACCATATAACTTTCATTAGACATTTAGATTTAACTAAACTCACTTGCGGATTATGACCAAACTTATTTTGCAAACCATGTAACCACTTAACTTATATGTCACGTAATCAAACAAGCAAAACTTATGTTTTCCATATCGAATACTACAAAACTAGTGAGCTTCATGTGAGGGGTTTCATTTTGGTAAACGGATCGACGAGTTGCTCGATTGACGATTTAAAGTGTCCTAGCTCCTCGATCGTTTACTACATGACCTCTGAATTATGATGGCCCGAACGGTAGTACGAGATATATAAACTAAAATTGTTTCATAAACCGTTTCTATAAAACGACATGCACAACCAAACAAGTACTACATCATGATCAATATAAAGACATATATAGGTTCGTTTATGTTTTCCTAGACATTATTCCAATCCTAAGTCGCAACATTTTATTTTAGGTTGCACTTAGAAGTTTCTTGGCTTATCCATCATATTCGTTAAAGCACTGAACATCATCCAACTTACG
This sequence comes from Artemisia tridentata subsp. tridentata, assembly GCA_021014915.2. Lineage (NCBI taxonomy): Eukaryota > Viridiplantae > Streptophyta > Magnoliopsida > Asterales > Asteraceae > Artemisia > Artemisia tridentata. The sequence goes on along the minus strand of CP139509.1, from coordinate 437,146,994 downwards.
GTGAGTCATAGCCCCGCTTTTGTACTTGTTTTATAAATACTTTGGGGGAGATACATGCTCAAACTACTGTTAATTTCAAACATGATTATTTGCAAACTGTATGTTTTATCTGAACTAAATATTTATTAATGTTAAATAACATTATTGTCATACTTAGAGTTTCTATATCATGGACCATTAAGCACTATGCGTAATAAGTACGAATATTATGGTTAGATCTATCGGGATTAATGTAACCATTAAGTTGACTCAGTTAGAGCAAACAAACGCAATAAACATTTAAGAACACTAGGTACAACAACAGATTACCTACTAGGCTATAATTGCAACAACTATTCCAATTTCTATTAGTACGAGATTTACATTTTATTTTTTCATAAGGATAGTGCAATAACAAACAATGTTCAATGCTTTGGGGTGTATAACAACGTAACCCATACACAGAACAACGAAACAAACAGGACTTGGTCCAACAAACAGGACTTGATCCAATTACGATTCAAACAGGACTTGGTCCAACTACGATTCAAAAAGGACTTGGTCCAACTACGAATCAAACAGGACTTGGTCCAACTACGATTCAAACAGGACTTGGTCCAATTACGATTCAAACAGGACTTGGTCTAATTAAGAGTAACAGAAACACTACCTACATGTGATATTGTATTTAGTACAATAGTCATACACTTGGAATGTACATTTAGTATTTACACATACTTGTCACAATGGTTTTTACAAGGTTTTCACATTTATTTCACAAACTCTATGAACTCACCAACCTTTGTGTTGACACCTTTAACATGTTTATCTCAGGTCCATAATGATTGAGGCTGGCACGGAGGAGCACGGATACTCAAGAAGGCTATAAAATTTATTATCATTCGAAAACCTATTTAATGTAATTGTAAACCTTGAAACTACTGGGACCTCATTTTGTAAACTCTTATATTTATATAATTTGAATGATAAATCTTTTAAAATGACTCAATTAGAGTTCGTTTTCTATTGTTATAACTGTTGTGCCGTCGAGTAACAACCAGTTTGAATTCCGCAGCGTATCACGAAATTGGGGGTGTTACAAAAGCAATGGAGCATCCATACTTTAATAATCTTGACAAGACCTATCTTTGAAATGCAAACTTATTGCTTTTCTCGAGCAAATTTGACCCTTTTTTGTGCTGGAAATTAACTTCAGATGTCTGGGTAGTTCTAAATTCGATGGAAAAGACGGATTTTTTAGGAATCTGACTATTTGAACTTGTATTTGTGTAATCATAGTATGTTGTGATTGCACTTCTTTAACTGGAAATTATAATTCTCATGTGCTTGGTAGTTCTGCATTTTTCTTTATCTTTCATCAAACTCGACACAAAGATATAACTATATTTTTTACACGATAGTAAAACTATAGTATCCCTTGAGCATTTTCAATTCACATTCACTCTAAATTTGTTTACTCAGTGGTATTGTACTATAAACAATGTCGCATGGTGCATCCTTGCTTTTTAAGTTAATCTGTAGCCCCATCCCACTCCTTATTTGGAGTCTTGAGTGCAGCATCTGCTCTCTTGGCATCCTGTTGGCACTGGAAATGTGTCACACCCCCAAATTTCGTGACTTGCAGCGGAATAAGTCATTCAGGGGCACGACTGGTCATAGCACCAAAGTTGTAGTTATATTGAACGACCTAAAGTGTCGTTTAGAAAATACATCGTTTGATTATTTAAAAACATTCAGAGTTATAAAGCTAGGTCCCAAAAGGTGAAACAAGTTTTCAGAAAACAAGTTCATACAATTCAAACGATGGATAAGTGCATAAAATATAAAGTGAGACGCGTCGACTCCGCGACTCCATGATGTCCATATGCAAGCCAACATGCGATACCTTAATTACCTGAAAATACATTGCTAAAAATGGTCAACAAAAATGTTGGTGAGATCATAGGTTTATGTAAATGAATGATTGTACGGAAACCACAAGTATAAAGTGTATGAAATGCCCCAACCGAGTGTTTGCCAATCACTCAAATATGACAGAAATGAAATGCGTTCGTTTGACCAGTTGGTGCTACCAACCCGAACGGAGGAGTCACCCTCAATAGATCTATCCACTCACTCTCGCTTACTAACAATTAACGGTTCATGATAATATAAGGGGACTTTAATCTGGGCAATGATGTAACTTAAGCAATGTAATGAGTTTGTATACTTTGGTCCGCATATAAAAATGGTGCAATGTATTCTCCCCCGAGAGTTTAGAAATCAATAAACAATTTAAAACGGGGCTATGAAAACTCACCTGATATGATATAGCAACAATGATCACAATGGATATGATGAGATAAGGCTTGGTTCCTAACCGCGACCTATCATGAATGATATGATCTAAGGTAAGCAAATGAAATGATGTTACTCATGCAAACACGTATGTTATCGATACCACTCGAAAGTTTTGAAAACAATGTTTAACGTCGAAAATTACATTTTGACGTCTTGTTAAGTTATAAACCACATTTCGCGTAAATATGTTAAAACTACACTCCATGATCCTTGTTCGGTGTTCTATTGGCTAGGGGTGTGCACGGTTCGGTTTGGTTCGGTTTTTGGCTAAAACCGAAACCGAACCGAAACATTCGGTTTTTATAAAATCCAAAACCGAAACCATTCGGTTTTTGGCGGTTCGGTTTTTTGCGGTTCGGTTTTTCGGTTTTTTCGGTTTTTAACCGCTTATATTTGTTTGTAGCCAATTTATACCAACAAACTTGATTTTCGTAGAAAATTGGTTATTTTTCTTTACTTTTTTGTCAAGATAAGCCTAATAATGTTTATCTCATAATTCTACAATTACACACGTATAGATGAGATACACACATGCAAGTGAATTTACACATAGCATGATCATTGTCACATAAGTATTGATATATTGTAAAGTAAACACACGCACACAAAAAACAAACATTTAAACGTTAAGATAAATATATTATAAATTCACCTACAAAATTAATATGAATTTATAAATTTTATTTGTTTAGTTATTTATTTACATTATATTAGTTATATACTATTATATAATAGAAGCGGTTCGGTTCGGTTTTTACGGTTCGGTTTTTGGACAAAAACCGAAACCGAACCGAATTTTTCGGTTTTTGAAAAAGTAAAAACTGAACCATCGGTTTTTAGTTTCGGTCAGTTATTTCGGTTCGGTTTTTTCGGTTTTTGGTTCGGTTTCGATTTTTTCGGTTTTTTTTGCTCACCCCTACTATTGGCAAATATAATGTTTTCGTCGCAAAACAATACTTTTCATACTTGTGAAAATATATCCAAAACGGCCTCACAAAACTAGTCGCGAATTTGTGCACGTTAAGTGTTGTGAATGAATTTGACGTCCTTGAAAATAAAACGTTGTTATAAGTTTTTCGTGTCGTGTTATTGGACTTTTGATCATACGCGTCTTGAATAGATAGAAAACCGGATATCAATGTAATGGCTTGTAAAAATGTTAACGTATATACTTAGAAAAATACTTTCTATTAGGGCTGTCAAAATAGAATAGAGTTCGTCGGCTTCGAACGTGTATATCTCGGTCGTTATAAGCTCGTTTTCTACGTTCTTTATATCCACGGATTCGTCATAACATGAAATAACATAATCTCAGTAGTTCGGTTCTCCTAGATCATGTCTAACGCCTCGCTTGGTCCTTTAAAGTTCGGCTAACAGCACGCTTATTTTCAGAAAATTAGTTTTCGTCGTCTAACTTCGAACGATCATATCTCCTTCGTTATAAGTCGGTTTTTAGTGATTCTTGCGGCCACGGTTTCGTTTTTGAAAGAAATTTCTGAATATGAAGGCCAAAATATGCCAAAAATTACTGAGTTTTCCAGTTTACACGATTTTGGACAGTAGGTATATATATGTTTTAAAAACTCATTTCCATGGTTCTAATCTTGATCATACAACCTCAAATCAACTCCACAAGTTCGCAAATCCCACCATACACCTTCTTAGGGTGTCATGGAGTCCTAAACATCACCAATCTTGGTGGATCTCATGTGGTTATTAGTGAAACTTATAGATCTAGTGTTTGTGATAGTTTATAAACAAAATGGTATCAAAACATAAGTAACCTGCAAAAGTAACTAGTATAACCTTGAAAATACATGATCATATGAAGTAAATAAAAGAATGAAAAGATCAAAATGATGTTCTTGAAGTTTACTTACAATCTTGGAGTGATTTGATGAGAAAGGTGCAATAACTTGAGGTTTTGATCACAAGACCTTAACTAGGATAGTAAATGGAGTATGTTTATGATTTGTTCTTGAAAAATCTATGGATTTCTCCTCTTGTTCTTGATGTGGCCGAACCTAGGAGATGAATATGGAGAGGTTTTGATCTTTCTTTTACTAAAATGGTTATGTTGTATGTGTTTGTGTTAGTGGATTTCTAAATAAATGTGTACTAATTCCATTAATGCAATTTAGAAGTATTAAGCTAATTTTTTTTTTGGGGGGGGGGGGGGGGTAGGGGTGGCACACATGGGCTAAATGGGAAGGGTATGATGTAATCTTGCCAAGTGTCCCATTAGTGTAAGTATTTAGTTGATTTGTGTATACATTGAGTGTTATCGGGTACCGAGTTAACTAGAAATAACTCGTGACGAGGTGAAATGAGATACGACAAAGTTGTAAAAATTGTAAAATCATGTTCCTTGCAAGAATCGGGTGCTAGAATGATAATCGGATTGAAATTTCGTAAATCGACCGAGTTATAAGCGTCAAACGAAAAATGTAACGATTGGTTTAAAAACACCGGGCAAAGTAATAATATAATCTCTATATCATTATAATTAGCTTGAAAATGTATTAGGATCATTGTCTGGAGTATTTGGTTTACTGTTGGTAGAAATGACTGAGTGGTAACGTTAATTAAACAATTATGCATACGTTAATGAAAATCACACAGACACATGCATGAACTGATATGGTACTGATATTACTGATGATATGCAGACTACTCTAGTCTGTATGATGTGTCCTTACTGATGATGCATGAATACACAGCTAAACCTAACTAGTTATGCGCATTTGAATCCTCGTAAACCTAGTTTACGACATGATGAATGATGCCCATGAATAGTGATTTCCCTCCGGGAATGAATAGTGTCATATGAATAGTAAAAATTTTGACGAATTCTCAAAGTCTCAAACTAGCTTAAAAAATGATGAATAGTGAAATGATAAATAGTGATCGGTGAATAGTGTTTTATGAATAGTAACTCATGAATAGTAAATTGTCGGGGTTTGGAAAATGACCTAAAATTACGAGTTGTGACAGTCGACCACCCTAAAAGGAATTCAGTCCCTGAATTCAGCTGATGTTGTTCTCTGGAGTGGTCTCGGTGAAAAGATGTGGGTATTTGAGTCGCATCTGGTCTTCCCGTTCCCAAGTAAACTCAGGACCTCTGCGAGAATTCCAGCGAACTTTGACGATCGGAATTCGACTTTGCTTCAACTGTTTGACCTCCCGGTCTATGATTTCTGCTGGTTCTTCCACAAAGTTAAGCTTATCATCGATCTGAATTTCTTCCAATGGAATTGCGAGACGCTCGTCTGAAAGACATTTCTTGAGGTTTGAGACATGAAACGTGCTATGTACATTGCTGAGCTCTGACGGAAGCTCAAGCCTGTATGTTACCGGACCAACCTTTTCCAGAATCTCGAATGGTCCTATGTATCTCGGGTTCAACTTACCGCGCTTCCCGAATCGTATCACGCCCTTCCAAGGCGAGACTTACAACATGACATTGTCTCCAACTTGAAATTCTAATGGTTTACGTCGAACATCGGCGTAACTTTTCTGTCGACTTCTGGCTGTTTGAAGTCTTTCTCGAATCTGAATTATCTTTTCGGTTGTCTCTCTGACCAACTCTGGACCTGTTAGCTGTACATCACCAACTTCGGCCCAACAAACTGGGGACCTGCACTTACGACCGTAGAGTGCCTCGAATGGTGCAGCTTTTATGCGCGTACGATAACTGTTATTGTAAGAGAACTCGATCAATGGCAAATGGTTAGCCCAACCATTTCCAAAGTCAATGACACATGCCCTGAGCAGGTCTTCCAATGTCTGAATCGTTCTCTCGCTCTGACCATCGGTCTGAGGATGATAGGCAGTACTCATGTCTAACTTTGATCCAAATGAGTCTTACAATGATTCCCAAAAATTTGAAGTAAAGCGACTATCTCTGTCGGAAATGATGGAAATTTGTGCACCGTGCCTTGAGACAATTTCCTTGACGTAAAGTCTGGCGAGCTGATCCATAGTGTAAGTCTCTTTGATTGGAATGAAATGAGCTGACTTGGTGAGACGATCAACTATTACCCAAATAGCATCGAAACCTCCTGATGTTTTGGGAAGTTTAGTGTCAAAGTCCATTGTAATGCGTTCCCACTTCCACTGGGGAATCTTTGGTTGCTGAAGTAATCCTGATGGCTTCTAGTACTCGGCTTTCACTTTAGCACAAGTAAGGCATTTACTGACATACGTAGCTATCTCTGCTTTCATATTGGGCCACCAATAAAGCTTCTTGAGATCCTGATACATCTTATCAGAACCTGGATGAATAGAGTACTTCGACTTATGTGATTCGTGCATGATCAACTCTCGTATTCCTCCATAGAGAGGTATCCAACTTCTATCCTTGAAGCATAACGTTCCATTTGATCTCCTTACTAAACCGTTTACATTATCTTGCATTCCTTTAAGTGTTTAACTTGGTAGGTTTTCTTCCTTGAGTGCTTCTACCTGAGCCTCTAGGATCTTTGATGGTAGTGGTGAAATAATTGTCATTCCCAATGATCTGACTCTTAAAGACTTGAGTCTCTCTTTCCGACTGAGTGCATCTGCCACAACGTTGGCTTTTCCTGGATGATATCTGATTTTGCAGTCGTAATCACTAAGTAGTTCCAACCAACGACGTTGCCTCATGTTAAGTTCCTTCTGATCAAGAATGTATTGTAAGCTTTTGTGGTCTGTAAATACTACACACTTTGTTCCATAAAGATAATGCCTCCAAATCTTGAGTGCGAAAACCACGGCACCCAACTCTAAATCGTGAGTAGTGTAGTTCTTCTCATGCTTCTTAAGCTGACGAGATGCATAAGCTATCACCTTCTCGTTTTGCATTAACACTGCCCCAAGTCCTTTGTGTGAAGCATCGCAATATACCACGAAGTTTTCAATCCCTTCTGGCAATGACAAAATTGGCGTGCTACAAAGTTTCTGTTTCAACAACTGAAAAGCGGTCTCTTGCTTTTCTCCCCAATTGTACTTCTGGTTCTTTTGTGTCAACTTGGTCAGTGGCTTAGCTATTTTGGAAAACCCTTCAATGAACCTTCTGTAATATTGTTGGTCCCTTTACACGATTAGAATTAACTAGAAAGTTAATCTATTAGTGTTAATGACTAATACAATGTTCAAGGATTATTCTAACAGTTATAAAACGTGAATGTAAAAACAACAATATTTTTCAACGTTTAAATTCTTATTAGAAATAATTCCAAGAATCTATACCCAAGTGTTTTGCGGAACAAACACTTGGGATTGAATAGACAAGGGTATGGGGTGTCTCCTATCGAAACTCAAGCTTTGCTTGAGTGGTAACAATATACCCACTGAGCTATCTCAGTGAGTTGTATACTCTTTGTAGGAGAGAAGTTTCTTTGTAAAAGTTCAAGACTTTAATTATACAAAGCACACTTTAACTTCTCTCACAGTTGATCTATTTATACACAAGTATTCTAAGTATAAGTGATTAAATATAATACAAGTTGTTGAGGTTGCGTGTCTGACAATTACAAATAGTAATTGTCATTTCCAAGAACCAATAGGAAAGGGCTAAATAAGTCTTTGGGAGTTGTTGGCTGACACTCCATGACTTTTAGCCGCAATAGGGAAGGTAGAGTCTGACAAGAGAAGAGTGTTGGGTTTACACTCTTATCTTCTCAGATCTTTTCCCTATTGTTCCCGCCTTTTCTTCAGGCGTTGGTTCCTCAGTCATTCAATCACTTTGTTGGTTGAGGAGACTGGGGTTCAGTGAGCTCTTATCCAATACTCACTGAAACCATCATCTTCTTCTTTGGCTTAAGTCCTACTCAGGGAGTACCGCCTTCCTGAGTAGTGAATCCTTCTTCTTGAATTCGCCTTAAGCATCCTGAAGATGACTCACTGAGAGGCTGTTCTCTCAGTGACTTGAATTGTTCTCGGTTTAAGTTAACACTTAGTTAATTTGTGTCCAAATCATGTTCGAAGCATTCTTGGGTTTTACAAGACCCAACAATCTCCCCCTATTTGGATATAAATTATTCCTAAGTGTTTTTGATCAGATATGAGTGAGCTAAAGACTTCTGCTCATACTGAATGTACTAGAATGTAAATAAGGACACTGAAATAATAAAAACATCATCTTATTAATATCATTTACAAGTCCTAACAAAACTAAGTACAAAAGGGATAGTGGTGGGTGTTCAGGCAGGTCATCAGTTCAATTTGATTCCAAGGGCTTCAAGCTTGGGCTTCTTTGACTGCAGCTCATGTTGGTCAGGATGTTCATTGATTTTTCTTTTCAGGTCATGACAAAACCTTACATTCTCAGGACTCTTGAGTGGAGAGGCCATTATCAGAAAGCCTAGCATAGCTTTGATCCCTGATAGATCAATATCAATCCACCTCTGGAAGGCTTTGTCACCAAACTCATCAATGAAGAACAAACCTCTTTCAGGCTGTTCAATGACCATATTGTTCCTGAAAGGAACACCTTCAGGGAGAGCCCTATTGCAGTCAAGACCAGGAATCTTGATCTCAGGCTCAGCTTCTATCTTCTTTCTTTTCCTTGAAGAAGACTGAGAAGTAGCAGGTTGTGCAGATTCAGGTAGAGGAGATTGAATGCCAAGTTCCTTAGGTGCTGCTGCCAATCTTTCATACCTCAAACTCAAAGACTTCATCAGATTAGGGACCACAACATTTGATTTCTTTGCTATTAATGGACCCAACTCGTCCAATTCAGTGATCCCAAAGTCAGCGAATCTGAAAGGTGAATGAACATCAAAGTTTCTCTTGTCAGCACCTCTGTAGACAGTGACAACGGCAGGATTGGTGTTTCTTTGAATATGAACATCAGTGATTGGTTCTGGCTTTAGCCTTTCATTCATGTACCACTGATATTTCTTAATCCTATTCTGCCTGATTTCTTCAGCCCGTTTGGCTCTTTCCTCCCTTTTCTGCCTGAGAGTGGTCATCTCCTCAGACTGAGCTTTCACAAAGGTCATACCACCTTTTCTTCCTGAGAGATCCTTAGCCTCAAGACCAATTTTCTCAGCCTCCTCATGAACAACCTTGATTAAGGCAGACTTGCTTGCCTCCTCCTCTTCCTTCAACTTCTTCTTTGCCTCCTCTTCCTGAAGATAAGTACTGAGTTCATCAGCTAAGAAGTGGTAAAGAACTCCATCAATTTCATATGGGATCCTGAGAGGTGATTCAGGATCCTTTGCAACCGTGATAGGTGCTGGTTGAGGCTCAGGCTCAGTGAGAATGCCTTTGCCTTTATCTTGATGGGAGGAAGAGGCTTCCTCAGTGTGAGAAGGAATCTCCCCCTCAGTGTGAGAAGGAGGTTGTTGGCTTGAGACTCCAGTGTCTTTCTCCCCCTCAACTGTTGCATGAGCCATGGTGATAGCAAGAGTTGGAGTCACTGGAGTAGTAGGACCTTTGAAGGCCTGATAGATCTCAGTCATCATTGATTTGATGTCCGAGGTGTCTTTCTGAAGACTCGAGATCTGATCTGCCAGAGAAGCCTGAGAAGCTTCGATGCCTGACATCCTTGAGCCAAGAGACCATGCCAAGGATGTGGAAGATTGTGCCCAAGTACCAAGATGTTTTTCCTGAAGACCCATGGAAGTCCTGATTGAGTCCAAGGAGGTAGTAAGACCCTGAAGTTTAGAATCCTTCAGTAAGCTGAAGAGATCATGGATTTCAGCTGACTGCTTCTGATAAGTCTCAGCAGCTTGAAGGATCTTTTCAGTGAGTATGGGGTCATCTTTAACAGCTGTCTGAATAGTACCAAGGCTTTTGGTGATGCCTTCAAGAGAAAGATTGAACTTCTGGAAATGAAGATCAATAGCTGTCAGGGAATGTTTGGTGTCTGATTGGATTTCGATCACATCTTCATGAAAACTTTCAACATCTGCCTTCAGGTTGGCATAGTGAACAGCTGCTTCAGTGTGTTGATCAAACATCTCTTCAGTGAGACCAGTGAAAAGAGCTCTGTTGGTCTTAAGTAGGAATTTGACCAATGTTCTTTCAGTGAGGGGAAGAGAGTTATCATACTTTTGGAGGATGTCCCCAGTATCAGAAGATTCAGGAGACTTCGAACCTGACTTTTCACTTTGGCTTGGAGAGGACTGATGTGATGGTTCAGGTTGTTCAGGTTGTACATCAGTTTCCATATCCTCTCCTGCCTCAAAAATCTCTTCTTCACTCTCTTCCCTGAGCTCTTCATCAGACTCCATAAAAGCCTGATAGTCCCCCATGGACTCAATACCCAAAAAATCAACCGGCTCCTTTTTATAAAAAGATTTGCCTTCGGTTTGGTCAGGTCCTGACCCTTTGTCATAATAACTGAGTGGGTTTTCTCAGCCTGACTAGCCATAACAACTGGGGGTAACACCAGCCTGGCTTTTGGGGGCAGTTCCTGAAGGACTGGATCCGCCTGAGGGGTTGATGGGTTCCATATCAGCGGGTTGTTTCTTTCCCTCTGAGTCTTTGTCCCCCTTAGCACCTTCAACTACTGATGGGTGCTTTCCAGTAGTATCACTAGGTACTGATTGTGAAGATTTGTGGACCCCCTTCCCATCAGGATTGTGCTGTCCTTCAGGGGATTTAGGGTCCTTTACTCCCTGAGATCCTGAGGATGATTTCTCAGGAACGTTAACGGGATGTGAATGTTTGTGGGTCCCCTTCTCAGTAAGGTAGTGCTGCCTTACCGAGGATTTAGAACCCTTTCCTCCCTTGGGAACTGATTGTTTTTTGACAGCTCCTTCATCGGGATGTGAGGGGGTGTGGATCCTCTTCCCAGTAGGGTGGTGCTGCCCTACCGAGGGTTCAGGACCCTTTCCTCCCTTGGGCACTGATTGTGATTTATCAGTACCTTCATCGGGATGTGAGGGGGGAATGCTTCCTGATCTGTCTGACTTGTTTTTGTCAGTTGGACCATGTGGAATGGGAGTGCCCGAGGTCACTGAGGATGATTGCTCAGTGACTTCCGTTGGCCTTTGTTTTGAGGTCAAGAGGGTCTCAGAAATGGGTGTCTCAGAGGTCTCGGCCTTTTTCAACCTCTTTTTGAGGTTGAGTTGGTTTTGAGGATCAGTCTCAGTGGCGAGTGGCTTGGGTCTAACCACCTGGCTGGACTGACCCTTCTTTGTCTTCTTCACCTTTTTGGTCGGTGAAGGAACAGGAGAGATAGCGTCATTGCCCTGAATGACTGATTGCATGTATTCAGTCAGGGCAATATGTGTAACCTCACTTATGCTACTAGTGAAGTTTGACTTGTGCAGTACCTCAGGCTTCGTACCTTCTGCAGCAGTCCTCACATAGTCAGAACCGAGTAGGTCCTGAAGCACACAGGAAACAAATCTAGGATAGGACATGTGCCTTTGCCTATGTTTTCCTGAGAGCTTAGCAACGAGGTCTCGGAAGATTATTCCTCCGATGTCAATTTTTGTACCCTCAAGGAGACTGAACAACATCAATTGTTGTGATGAGTTCAATTGTTCCGTAGAGGATTTATTTCCACCCAGGACCTGAATGACAAATGTCATCAGTATCCTCCAAATAGGGTGGAACCATGTTTTGACTACTGGAGCCTTTTCCAGTAAGCCTCCCACAGACATTTCAGGGCGTCTGGGGTCATGGGGTGCAAGAAAGATCAGTTCATTCTTTATTTCCTGATCAGTAGGGTTGGGGGAAAAGGCTTCAGCAAAGTCAAGGCCTGTGGCTTTGATGAATGCTGAGTAGTCAAAGGAGAGGGTTCTGCTCCCATTCATCACCGTGAAGGTGATGATTGACTCTTTGGTGTCTTTGGGGCTGGTTGCCACAGCCGTACACCAGAATTCCCTCAAATAGTCATGATAGATGACTGAGGGGGTATGGGTGAAAGCCTTTGCAAGAAAACAATTACGAAGATATTTCATAACGTTCTTGTAGGCTGGGTAGAGTTGTGGATATGAGAAATTTCCCACCACATTATTCTTGGTTAGGTCTACACCCTCCATTGTGAAATCCACGTTGGGGGCATATTTCACAGCTTTAGAAGAAGCCATTTATGGGTAAGTCTGGGTTTGACTAAGGTTAAAGGGGTTCTAAAGCTTGAGAATGCACACACAATTTGTTTTTGAGAAAAAATGGCAGAGTTTTTGCTTAAAATTCTATAAAAACGTGTGTATGTATTCTTCTGGTTGGGTTATTTATAGGAAAGAGGAGATGGGGGTGTTTTGGTCATTTGAGCAAATCGTTATTTATTCAAAAAAAATTATTTGGAAATTGATTTGAATAATAAGTTTTGGGATCCGCATTTAATGCCAACACTCCACTTTCCTGGTTTAGCGCAACAGTCGAGGTGAACAGTTGAGCAGTTCTGCAAAAGTGCAACTTGCAGAGATGAGTCATCACATATGTGAAATGTGATTGGAGAGGCATTTAATGCCAAGTGGGAATGTGGTGGCCCATAGGTGGAAGCCAGAAAGGCTAAAAGAACAAATATTCTTGAATTAAATATATGTTCAGTTACCAACCTCGGACATTTACTAACTAGATACTTAGAGCATTTAAGTTAGTATTTAATGTCCTTTTCAGGGTCCTGAATGACTTTTCATTCAGTGATTGATATTCAGGGACTTGGGTTTAGTCACTGATGATTCAGGAATGAGGATTGATTCCTGAGACAAGGATTCAGGAACTTGGGTTTAGTTCCTGAGGATGATGATTCAGTGAGATGTTTTCACTGATATACATATTGAGTCAGGGACCTGAGATGTTAAGAATTTACACTTTTGTTGGAAAAATTAGTCAGTGGACTGATTCTCTATATCCAACATTCCTAATTCAGCTTTCAGTCTTGTGAAGGTTGGTTCATCCAAAGGTTTGGTGAAGATATCAGCTAACTGATATTCAGTAGGAATGAAGTGTAATTCAATGTCACCATTTATGACATGGTCCCTGATGAAGTGATATCTGATATCAATATGTTTTGTTCTCTGATGAAGAACAGGGTTGTTAGAGATTGCAATTGCACTTGTGTTATCACAAAAGATGGGTACCATCTTGTACTGAATTCCATAGTCACTGAGTTGACTTTTCATCCAGAGTACATTTGCACAACAACTAGCTGCAGCAACATATTCAGCCTCAGCTGAGGATAGGGCAACTGATTGTTGCTTCTTAGCACTCCAACAGACTAATTTCCCACCTAGAATTTGGCAGGAGCCTGATGTGCTTTTTCTATCCATGTTGCATCCAGCATAGTCAGAGTCTGAGTATCCTTTGAGATCAAGTCCTGAGCACTTTGGATAGTATAATCCAAGGTTAGGAGTGCCCTTCAGGTACCTGAATATCCTTTTCACAGCAGTGACATGAGATTCTCTTGGGTTAGATTGATATCTGGCACATAGACATACTGAGAATTGGATATCAGGCCTTGATGCAAGTAGATACATCAGTGATCCTATCATTCCTCTAAAGAGAGTTTGATTGACTGGTTTACCAGTTAGGTCAGGACCAAGGTTGTTTGGGGGAGCCATGGGAGTTTTGACTGAGGCACAGTCACTGAGATCATACTTCTTCAGTAGATTCTTTACATACTTCTCTTGACTGATAGTGGTTCCTCTATCAGTCTGCTTGATCTGAAGACCAAGAAAGTATGTCAGTTCCCCCATCATGCTTATTTCAAACTTCTTTGCCATTAGTTTTTCAAATTGTTTGCAAAGTTTGAAACTTGTTGAGCCAAAGATGATGTCATCTACATACACTTGTACTAGTATGACATCATTATTTGTCTTATAGATAAACAATGTGTTGTCTATCTTGCCTCTGACAAATTTGTTTTGGATTAAGAAGGCTGAGAGAGTCTCATACCATGCCCTGGGAGCTTGCTTTAGTCCATAAAGGGCTTTGTTAAGCTTATAGACATGATCAGGAGACTCATGGCTTTCAAATCCAGGAGGTTGCTCAACATAAACTTCTTCTTTCAGTGATCCATTTAAGAATGCACTTTTGACATCCATTTGGTACACCTTGAAGTTCATGTATGTAGCAAAAGCAAGGAAGATCCTGATGGCTTCCATCCTTGCTACTGGTGCAAATGTTTCTTCATAGTCAATGCCTTCTTGTTGATTATAGCCTTTGGCTACAAGTCTGGCTTTGTTTTTAATGACTATGCCATTTTCATCAGTTTTGTTTTTGAATACCCATTTCATGCCAATGACTGAGACATTCTCAGGACATTTGACCAAGGTCATTACCTTGTTTCTGTCAAATTGTTCTAGTTCATCATGCATGGCCTGAACCCAACTTGGATGTTTAAGTGCTTCTTTAACACTTTTGGGTTCAATTGTGGAAATGAAGTCCACAAATAGGCATTCATTGGATGAGGCTGCTCTCAGTTCAGCAGCCATGCTTCTTGTGAGCATGCCTTCAGAAGGCTCACCAATGATATTGACAAGTTCTATATCCTGAGATCTGGTCCAACTATCCTGAGGTCTTGGGAGTGGGTTAGAACTTGTAGAAGCCTGATGGGTATGATCAGGATTGGACACAAGATTTCCATTTTCTTGTGTGTCTAAGTGGGTTGTGTCATCACTGAGATTGTTTGGGTCCTGAGTATTTTGTTCAGACTGAAGGATATCATCAGTTCTTGTATGTGCTTCAACAAACTCAGTGATGGTTGGGTTTGGTAGGTTGTGAGGGATAATGTAGTAGGAGAGGTTAGCATCATCTTGATACTGGGTAGAAGAATTGTTTTCAGACAGATATTCATCAGGAGGATATCTAGAAGAATTATCAATTCCTATTTCATCTACTGAGGCAGTTGAGAACCTGATAGTATCAGTGCTCTCATCAAAGGTAACATGAAATGTTTCCTCAGTCTGCTGTCTCCTTGTGTTGAACACTTTGAAGGCTTTTGAGACAAGTGAGTATCCTAGGAAGTATCCATCATCAGCTTTTGCATCAAATTTTCCTAGGTGATCCTTGTGATTATGAATAAACACAGGACACCCAAAGACATGAAAGTAGCTGATGTCAGGGATTCTTCCTTTGAATAACTCATATGGGGTTTTCCCATGTCTCTTGACAATTATGGATCTGTTTTGTGTATAACAGGCAGTTTTGACTGCTTCAGTCCAAAAATGGTTGGAAAGGACTGATCCACATAGCATTGTCCTGGCAGCTTCAATGAGTGTTCTGTTTTTCCTCTCAGCAACACCATTTTGTTCAGGTGTATATGGAGAGGAAAAGTTTTGGGAAATACCTTTCTCATCACAGAAACTTTCAAGTTCATTATTTTTGAACTCAGTCCCATTGTCAGTTCTAATTTGTTTGACTTTAATGTCATTTTGATTTTCAATGTTCCTGACAAAGGACATAATTGTTTCAGCTGCCTGACTCTTTTTGATCAGGAAGAATACCCAGGTGTATCTTGAGTATTCATCCACTATGACCAGAGTATACTTCTCATGGTTAATAGACCTTGGACTGACAGGTCCAAATAGATCCATATGGAGAAGATGTAGGCAGTTCCTGATGGAAAAGTTGGTTTTGGTTTTAAAGGATGCTCTGTGATGTTTACCTTTTTCACAAGCTGAGCATGGTTTATCCTTAGAAAACACAAGTGATGGTAAGCCAAGGACCTTATTTTGTTTTACAAGATTGTTAATGTTCTTGAAGTTCAGGTGGGTTAGTCTCTTGTGCCAAAGCCAGTTGAGTGCATCAGTGGCCTTAGCAAAGAGACATGTTCCATCCTGAGTTAGACTTGACATGTCTAGTACATAAACATCTTGTCTCCTAGGTGCAATGAGGACAATTTCCTTATTTGCATTGAAGATGGTTCCTTGCTTATCATCAAACTGAACTATGTACTTTGCATCACATAGTTGACTGACACTGATCAGATTATACTTAAGACCATTTACATATGCTATCCTAGTAAAGACAATACCATTGCAGTTGACTGAACCATAACCTTCAGTGAGACATGATGAATTGTCAGCAAATATCACTTTGGGTCCTGGTTCTTCTACATATTTGTGCAGACACTCCTTAACACCAGTCATGCTCCTTGAACATCCACTATCTAGATGCCAAACAGGATCCCTAGCATGTTTCTGCACAAATAGTAAACTAGGTCAGTTCTTTCTAGGACTCCATTTCATGGAGGGTTTGGTATTGTAGGTCCTTATGAACGTATTAATTGATTCATGGTCAGTGGTTGAGTGGACTGAGCTACCACATGTTTTGCATTTGGTAGTAGGGTTAGCCTCAGTAGTCTGAGAGGATTGCTTTCTTCCTCTTTTTGACTGAATGACCTTGTCTTTTCCTGAGGATTTCTGAGTGGAGCTTCCACTAGATTCACCATGTTTGTCATATTGACAATCGTCAGGATGGTGGTCATTAAATCCACACAAAGGGCAGGGAGGAAAAGGCTTGGCCTTTTGCTTCTGTTTCTGCTTAGAATCAGAAGGATAGTTCAGGCACTGAGCCTTGAGTCCTGAAAAGTTTGACATGACTGAGCATTGTTTATGATCAGAGGTCCTGTGATCTTCCTTTTTGCAAATCATGCAATAAAGAACTCTATAACAATCATCAGTGAGATGATTTGTATAGTTGCAAAGCTCACATCTTTTCAGTGGTTTGGTGGTCTTGGGTTTGGTCTTTGAGGAAGTTGGTTTTTGTTCCTTCTTGGATTGAGAAGATTTCTCAGAAGAGTCAATCTTTTCTCCTAGCTTCCTGACCATTTCAGCCAACTGATCAATTTTTGAGTCAGGGCTTTGGGTAGTTTCTTCAGAAGGGACTGAAGTTGATGAGTCATCAGTATTTACTGAGACAACAAGGTTTGCTCTTTTCAGGATGGTTGTTCCCCTTCCTGATCTCTCCTTAGGAGAGTGTGGTGAGAAGACCATAGGTGGGAGGCCTAGGTTAGGTTTAGCACCCTGTAGGGTATTCAGTGGAGGAAGTGGAGGGTATGATTCTGATTCAGACTCATCCAAGGACTCAGTGAGTGGTTCAGTGAGTTCAAGCTTACTGAGTTTTTCAGTGAGTCCTAGCATATTTTTCAAGGCCTGACTTTCAGGAAGCAAGATCTTTCCAGTCTCAAAGTTTGGTAACTTACTGACTGGGTTGTCCCTGACAATCCAGTCATTTGACTTGGGAAGCATTTCTTGCTCAAAAGATATGCCAGCTGAAACAAAGTTTAATTCATTTTGACACACAATTGGATCAACCATAAGAGGGTCAATGCCAATGGTTTTCTGAGAGATTAATCCCATAGTGTCAAAAACCTTAGGGTTCTTCTTGGTCCAGCTTTGAATGATAGCCTTTTCTTTGTTAAGTTCAGTTTGAAGGACTTGGTTTTGTTTCAAAATCTCAGTGTTCTGAATTTGTAGAGTTATTGTTTCTAGTTTGGCTTGCTTAAGTACAAGCAGTTCATCTCTACATTTATTCAATTCTGACACAATAATGTTATATTTTGAAAGCAAGTTAAGCCTTTGTTCTTCAACAAACTTTAAATCAACACAAATGTAATTCATGTAAGACTTCCAATCAGAATCATCATCCATAGAAAGTAAAGTATTAACCTTTTTCATGGTGATGTTGACCCACTCTCCATTTCTAGCATGGCCTTTTCCTACAGCCACCTGATCCTCTTCAGAAAGTGCCATCAGTGCACTAACTCTTATTTCCTCATCCGAGGAAACCTCTTCATCATCCCAATCATATGCTTCAGCTATTAGAACCTTGTTCTTTGTCTGAATAGGTTTAGATGTTTGAGCAGCCTGAGACAATATGGGGTTAGTTTCAAGAAGTGCAAGTTTAGCTTTGACATTCCTATATTTTGTTTCAAAATCCTTTTGACCCTTGTTTTGGTATTGTTGGGTGGACTGAAATATTTTAGGTTGAAACTTGCTAGTTCCTGAAAATTTGTAAGAGGGTTCTGAGAAAGTTTTAGAATAACAGTCCTTAGCAAAATGACCCTTTTTACCACATTTAAAGCATTCAGTGGTTTCATTTGCTTTTGATTTTGTAAAGTTGGACTGATTTCTTTTGATGAAACGTTTTGAACTAGCAAGGAGTGCCCTCTCTTGGAATTCCAAGTTCAGGTCATTTAGGTATTCCTCATCAGTCCTTTCATCAATTTCTTCTTCAGAAACCTCTTGAGTATCCTGCACAACACCATTAGAATAGAAAGCAGTTGATATGGGTGTTGAGGTTAAGGCCTTTTTGGACTCATGTGTTTTTGAGTCAGGGTATCTCCTTGAGATCAAGTTGTCTTCATAGACAAACTTCCCATAAATTTCAGGGAGCTCGAGGGTCTGAATGTGGTTAGCATTCCTCAGGCCTTGTGAGAAGTTGAGCCACTTCTCAGGGAGACTGTTGACAAAGCCAACATTTGTCTCATGTTTGGTCAGTACAACACCATCATTTGATAATTCATTTATCAAAGTTTTGTATCTGGTGTAGGTCTGTGAGAGACTTTCAGAGTCCTTTGCCCTGAAAGTATTATACTCAAGTTTAAGGTCCATGACCCTATTTTCCTTGGTATCTGAGGGACCCTCAAAGCTGTTTACCAAGTCATCCCAAGTTTGCTTGGCTGTTAGACAGTTGATGACTGATTCCATTATATCGTCAGGAAGACATGATATAAGGATGCTTTTCAGGCGTTGGTCTTGATTGACCACCCTCCTCTCATCTATGGTCCATTGGGCTTCAGGCTTGTTTAGCCCTGTGCCAGTCTTAGGGACAAATGGGCCATCCCTGATACAGGTGATGTAGTAGGGTTCCATACCAGTAAGATAGCAAATCATACGCTTCTTCCATTTGCTAAATTTCCCAGTTTCAAGTCTGGGTGCAACAGCTGAGTAGCTGCCACCCTTTTTGTCGACTAGCTGGGGTACATTGATATCAGCCATAGTAGGATCTTGGTTTTTAAAAACCTAGAGCACTCTTGGTTAGTTTAAAAGATTTTATAAACCAGAGGCTCTGATACCACTTGTTGGTCCCTTTACACGATTAGAATTAACTAGAAAGTTAATCTATTAGTGTTAATGACTAATACAATGTTCAAGGATTATTCTAACAGTTATAAAACGTGAATGTAAAAACAACAATATTTTTCAACGTTTAAATTCTTATTAGAAATAATTCCAAGAATCTATACCCAAGTGTTTTGCGGAACAAACACTTGGGATTGAATAGACAAGGGTATGGGGTGTCTCCTATCGAAACTCAAGCTTTGCTTGAGTGGTAACAATATACCCACTGAGCTATCTCAGTGAGTTGTATACTCTTTGTAGGAGAGAAGTTTCTTTGTAAAAGTTCAAGACTTTAATTATACAAAGCACACTTTAACTTCTCTCACAGTTGATCTATTTATACACAAGTATTCTAAGTATAAGTGATTAAATATAATACAAGTTGTTGAGGTTGCGTGTCTGACAATTACAAATAGTAATTGTCATTTCCAAGAACCAATAGGAAAGGGCTAAATAAGTCTTTGGGAGTTGTTGGCTGACACTCCATGACTTTTAGCCGCAATAGGGAAGGTAGAGTCTGACAAGAGAAGAGTGTTGGGTTTACACTCTTATCTTCTCAGATCTTTTCCCTATTGTTCCCGCCTTTTCTTCAGGCGTTGGTTCCTCAGTCATTCAATCACTTTGTTGGTTGAGGAGACTGGGGTTCAGTGAGCTCTTATCCAATACTCACTGAAACCATCATCTTCTTCTTTGGCTTAAGTCCTACTCAGGGAGTACCGCCTTCCTGAGTAGTGAATCCTTCTTCTTGAATTCGCCTTAAGCATCCTGAAGATGACTCACTGAGAGGCTGTTCTCTCAGTGACTTGAATTGTTCTCGGTTTAAGTTAACACTTAGTTAATTTGTGTCCAAATCATGTTCGAAGCATTCTTGGGTTTTACAAGACCCAACAAATATCCGGCAAGTCCTAAGAATTGACGAATTTCTTTGGGAGTTTTTGGCGTTGCCCAATCTTTGCTGGATCAACCTGTAGTCCTTGACTATCAATGACGTGACCAAGAAATTGTACTCTTCTGATCCAAAAATCACACTTTGAAAATTTGGCATACAGTTTCTCTTTCTTGAGCAGTTCTAAGATTGTTCTGAGATGTTCTCGGTGCTCTTCTTCACTCCTTGAGTAAATCAAGATATCGTCAATGAATACGATCATAAACTTATCTAGATATGGCTTGCACACCCTGTTCATGAGATCCATGAACACAGCTGGTGCGTTGGTTAGTCCGAACGGCATTACCTGAAATTCATAATGACCATAGCGTGTTCTGAACGCTGTCTTCGGGATATCCTCCTCCCGAACCTTAAGCTGATGGTAACCCGATCTCAAGTCGATCTTGGAGTAATAACTGGAACCATGCAATTGATCAAACAAATCGTCGATCCTGGGAAGTGGATAACGATTTTTCACCATTAATTTGTTTAGCTCTCGATAATCAATGCACATTCTGAATGATCCATCTTTCTTCTTTACAAACAAAACTGGTGCTCCCCAAGGCGATGAACTCGGCCTAATGAATCCTTTATCCAAGAGATCTTTCAATTGGTTCGACAACTCTTGCATTTCTGAAGGTGCAAGTCGATAAGGTGCTCGCGCAATCGGTGCGGCTCCCGGTACTAATTCAATCTGAAATTTGACTTGGCGAGTAGGTGGCAGTCCTGGTAAGTCTTCTGGAAAAACTTCTGGAAAATCTATAACTGTTGGCACATCCTTAAGTCGCTTCTCTTCCGACTTCTTTTATGTGATATGAGCCAAGAATGCATAACAACCCTTCTTTATGTATTTCTCTGTTTTAATGCACGAAATGATGCTGAGTCTAGTCCCACTGCGTTCTCCGCGAACGACTAATGTTTCGCCATCATAAGGAAGATGAACAACTTTTTCATCACATATGATTCTGGCATGATGTTGAGATAACCAATCCATACCGATGACAATATCGAAACTTCCAAGTTCTACTGGCATGAGGTCTATATTGAATGGGTGATTGAGAAAATTAAGAGTGCAACCACGAATAATCGTGTCGGTGCCAACTAAACTACCGCTAGCTAGTTCAATGTGATATAGAGTGTCTAATGCGGTTGGTTCAATGTTGAGTAATGGTGCAAATGCAGTAGAAACAAAACTTCTATCGGCTCCTGAATCAAATAGTATGGATGCATAACGATTATTAATGAGGAACGTACCCGTAACAACACTCGGGTCCTCCCTGACATCTTCTCCTCCAAGGACATAAGCTCTTCCCCTAGCTGTTCCACCTTGGTTATTGTTTCCCTGATTCTTTCCTTTCAGACATTCCTTCTTAAAGTGTCCAACTTCTCCACATCCAAAACATGTTACTGGGGGCTTCTGATTATCAACCACAATCGGAGCTTTGCAATCCCTGGTTGAATGACCAACTTTCTTACAGTTTCCACACGGATTCGGACAATTTCCAGGATTATGATGGGTTTGGCATTTGTTGCACTTAGGTAAAGTACCATTGTAACCTCTTTTCTCAGCTTGACCTGCAACATAAGCCTTTGCAGTTTCCTGTCTCTTGGGTGGTGGTTGAGTAACATTGTTACTCTGGTTGCTGTCCCGATTTCTTTTGTTGTTGTTGTTATTGGAATTGTTTCGGTTGCTGTTATAGTTGTTGTTTCGGTAGTTGTTGTTGGAGTTATGGTTACTGTTGGTGTTGTTGTTGTCTGAAGCAGTTCCTTTCTTCACTATCTGAGCCATGAGTTTCTGAGACATTCTGATTGCTTCATCCAATTTTTGTGGGTCAAAAGAAATCACATCACCACGGATGTTGTGAGGTAATCCTCCAATAAAATTCTCCAATAGCTTCTCAGTATCCGGAACCATTGTCGGACATAATGCTGCCAATTCCTGAAATCTCCTGATATAAGCCTCAATATCATTACTTGCTGTCACTAGCTCATAAAACTCTGTTTCCATCTTTTTCACTTTTGTTCGTGGGCAAAACTTCTTTGTCAGCAACTTCTTGAATTCATCTCATGTAAGCTTGTGAGTATTCTCCATTCCCATGGGCTTTGCATACGAATTCCACCATGACATAGCTTCCCCAACGAGGGTAGGGGGCGGCACACATGGGCTAAATGGGAAGGGTATGATGTAATCTTGCCAAGTGTCCCATTAGTGTAAGTATTTAGTTGATTTGTGTATACATTGAGTGTTATCGGGTACCGAGTTAACTAGAAATAACTCATGACGAGGTGAAATGAGATACGACGAAGTTGTAAAAATTGTAAAATCATGTTCCTTGCAAGAATCGGGTGTTAGAATGATAATCGGATTGAAATTTCGTAAATCGACGGAGTTATAAGCGTCAAACGAAAAATGTAACGATTGGTTTAAAAACACCGGGCAAAGTAATAATATAATCTCTATATCATTATAATTAGCTTGAAAATGTATTAGGATCATTGTCTGGAGTATTTGGTTTACTGTTGGTAGAAATGACTGAGTGGTAACGTTAATTAAACAATTATGCATACGTTAATGAAAATCACACAGACACATGCATGAACTGATATGGTACTGATATTACTGATGATATGCAGACTACTCTAGTCTGTATGATGTGTCCTTACTGATGATGCATGAATACGCAGCTAAACCTAACTGGTTACGCGCATTTGAATCCTCGTAAACCTAGTTTACGACATGATGAATGATGCCCATGAATAGTGATTTCCCTCCGGGAATGAATAGTGTCATGTGAATAGTAAAATTTTTGACGACTTCTCAATGTCTCAAACTGGCTTCAAAAACGATGAATAGTAAAATGATGAATAGTGATCGGTGAATAGTGTTTTATGAATAGTAACTCATGAATAGTAAATTGTCGGGGTTTGGAAAATGACCTGAAATTACGAGTTGTGACAAAATGTATGATGTTGAAATGACTAATTGTTGTATATACACAGTCTCCACGAGCACTTCCTGAAGTCCCGACACCAAGATTCACCCGTTTAGTGTACGTGTAGACCCCAAGTAAGTCTGTTGGAATCACAAGAAGGTTACTGGGTTGGGATTGCAACACCTTTCTTCAAAGTTTGTTAAGCGTATTATTACCATATTGTACCATATTATTCCTTACACAAACCATATGTTACACATTATTCTTATTACGAAAAAAAAAAAAAAAAGCAATATCAATAGCCTAAAATGTTAAACTAGAGCACAAACAGATTTCTCTCCAACTTTATTCATTATCTAATATCTGGACACCTTCTTTGGTGCCGCTCCTTGTTCTTGAACCTTGGCCTTGGAATACTACTGTAGGTGAGCTATTGGTCTTTTTCGAGAACTGCTCTTGCACCAGCTATGGCTGCTTTAAGGGTTGGAGATGAATCCTCGTCTGTTTTAGATTTGATTGAGCCCTTGTTAAGCCCATTAGTCAGTGACCCTGGTGTCAAAGAAAACAGGTTCCGTAGGTCTGGCAAAGGAAACTTAATCGGTAATGGTGCTTCAACTGGACAAAGACATCTTAGGGCTCCCTCAAGAACCTATAAAATAAAAATCAGATAACAAATCAATGTAAAAGAATGCTTTGAGTACTGGTTAATGGGTCGACATAGAGGTTTATTTGGTGTTTAATAAAACAATTTCATGCTTACTTCTTTCCAAATTATAAACACCTTGATATCCACGCATTTCAAATGGTATTAGTAATTTCTGCAAAAAGAGTTTAGCAAGTAACTTGTTATAAACAGTGATGTTAGGGAAGAATGATTAAAAACTAAACATAAAATTTAATAAACAAGAAGCAAACCTGTGGTTTCTCACATAGCCAACAAAACGCCGTTAGCCCTTCAAGCCTCACCTAGAAAAAGAATTCATAACTAAGATCAAATGCATACATGAAACTAAACTTAAAAAGAATGTACACTTATTTGCAACTTCTGGTTTAAGCAAAATAAATTGATCATTTGACGCTAAGAAGTCAACTATAGATGCGCATAGTATAGATTTATATGCCTACCCCTTGAGGAACATCCTCCCATGACGCAAGGATTGATCAAGCTTTTTAGTCACATGAGCAATGCACATTTGCTGGATAGTGAAAGGGGCTACCAAAAACTACGATTTCAATAAAAAGGCAAAGACAGTTCATCCTACAATTTTCGACAACTGTAGATACAAAAGTGGCTGAAACACTACACTACATACTCAATTTTCTGCCTAAACAAAGCAACTTACGTAGCAGTTAGCACCCTCTTTCTAACTTATATCACTTGACCTAGCAAACCTAACACTTGATTGTTGATTCCAATACAACGCTAACTCCGATCCCTACTTCGTCATGAATTTACTTGTTCTAAGATATATCCAATTATTTTTCACTCCAGTCACACAAAACAACTCACGCAGTGGCACTTATAAACGCTACATTCATTGTTCCATCACTATATTGAGCCGGGGTCAGGAATCCATATTGAGCTAGAAGGGAGATCTACTAAACCTTGTCTCGCCAGAAGTCTGGGGTCAGGAATCCATAGGTTTTCAACAAGTAGTCAAAGGTAGCCTGCAAAATAAAATTGAGATTTAGAAATCTGCTAAAAAGTACGAGGTAACAATCTATGATGGCCTAAATTGTGAGCACAAGCAGATGCTTACAAAAAAACCAAACTTAATAGACGCACTATAATACTAGCAGAAATATAACGATCAAATTTCATCATTGCCTATAATACTAGCAGAAATGTAAAAATACATTTCAACTAATCCATATAGAAAGTAGTTCATACAAATGAATACAACCTACCATGTTCATAATCCAAAACATAACCCTAATCATAGATAGCAAAACTAAAATATTTTAATAGTTCACTAATCCATCAAAGCCGCTAACAAAAATAAATTCTAAGCATCATAAACAAATTCAACCATTTTAGCAACCATTTGCACCTAAACAAACATTACACCTTCAATCCACCAAAACTGTTAACAATATCTAATGCATTCAAATTAGGCCAAATTTCATTTCCACAATAAAGTAAAATCAAACTAAATAAATTAGTGGAAATAATTATAGGAATCATCTTGCAATACTAAAAAGATGAAACCAAAACAAAACGCCTAACCCTAACCCTAAAATTGCATCAATTTCTAAGCAGAAAAATTAGGGGAAATCATACCTTTGAAGCTTTTACGAAAATTGTTCCAACATTTCTACTGATTTGTTGCCGAATGAATTTGAGTTTGGGGTAAGTGGATTGTTGCACATGTGTGTGTTTTTTTAATCGTGATTGATTGTTAAATGTGTTTGTAATATAAGAGAAAAAGAAGGGGCATTTTAGTAACTTCACAAGGCACTTAACAAGCCAAGATAACGCTCGTTAGCCATAACGGGGCTCCAGGGACCAAATGCGCACCATTGGTGAACTTCAGGTACCCCGTTCGCCAGTAAACCTAAACGGGGGACTAAACAACAAAAAGAGGTTAACTTTAGGGACTAACTGTGTAATTTACCCGTAATAAAATGAATGTAACTTTGACAACAATAATGATAACATAACCATATTTCATGATACGACATTAATCTATAATGAAATATACAGAATATAAGTTTTGGTCTTACTTAAATATTGGTCTTTCAGAAAAGTCTTTTAAATTAGAAAAGTGGGAGAATAAATAATATGTTGCCATGTGTCCCCCTCCCTCCTCTTTTTGTCCCGCCAAAGTTCACGGTAAGTTAGTCACTTTCGTCAAATTAGAGGGGCTTTCTTGTAAATTCGTCCCTACCCTTCACTTTCAGCATATTAAAATCCTTAATATCTTTTTTTCTTTTCTTTTTTTTTTTTTTAATTATCTAATGTTTTCTTCCAATATCACGCTTCTCTTTTTTCCCTTCTCTGATTGTTGATTCCTATCTCTACACAATAAATACAGGTTTCATCACTTCAGCTTGTTTTCCTTGATAGTGGTGATGAATTGAATTGAATTTGTGTTGTATGATGCGATAAATTATTGTGCAAGTATAGGAGAATATTTAAAAAAAAAAAAAAAAAAAAAAGGTAACAAAAAGTATTCAAAAAGCTATTTCTTTGAATTCGATAGTAGAGTGTTTAAAGATGTCTAAGACTGCTTGTGTTATTAAGTGTTTGGACAAGAAATGCCGAAAAGACGTAAAAGTCCTTTCAGCTAACGAGCTTTTTAACGAGCGTTAGGGTTTTGAATCCCAGCGAAGAGATATCCAGACCTTAGGGACATTTGGTGTAATTTCGCAGTTATTGGGTCTGTATCTGCAATCTGTCCTAACCTTGGAGACTAAAGGTGTAATCTACTCTATAGGTAACTATACCATACCATTTGTTTGAAATACTTGAAAGATTTGTGTAGTCTTTAACTTTTAACCAAACCTGTGATGCATATGAACATTGAAAGAACAAGTGGTCATGAGCATCCGGAACACTCGTACATAAGGGACATCCCATACTATTAGTACTATCTTCATTGATCTCTCATTCTTTTAGCTTGTCTTGTGTATTTAGATCAATAGGTATCATGACATAACTTCATCTCTTCATTCGGGCCCCACGGGTGCCACATCACCACAACAAACCACAACTAACAACCCCTTTTATCATAACATACCACAACTTACTCATTTGGGCCCCACCACTATCTATTTTTATTTCTTTTATTCAAATACACAAATAAACTAAATTCATTTCATTAAATTAAAAATACATTACAATAAATTTAAACACAAACTTATGATACGAAAAAAAAAATGATACGGGAATTAAAATAACGATACAACGAATATTAAGAAACTAATTATTAAAGAAACTAATTATGTTGTTGTTGCTAAAATTCCTCCCATTGATTTACTTGCCAAACATGATCGATGAGATTTCGTTGAAGCGCTGCGTGTGCGCGTTTATCACGTAGTTCCTTCGCCTTCTTTCGTTGCACTTCGCATCGCTCAATCCACGACCGTTGTAAATTTACTCGCGGACAAATATACATTTCACTATATTTTGGGTTGTTGCCAAAATAATCCCGCATTAGACGTGCTTCAGCAATTTCACGTTTCCGAGGAATGTATGTCCGTGTGCTACTTCCGGCTTCTTGTTGCTGTAACAATTGCTCGTTCTCGAATTCTTGAATCATATCGATCTCAGCAAGCTCTTCAAGATCATCATCGCCGAAATTAGATGTGTCACTACTCATGTTGTTTGGATACATCTTGTTTTATAGACTTTACTTCAAATATATGTGTGTATGTATGTTTTTTTTTGGATACTCATTTTGTAAATGTTGTAATGTTTATTTATAAA
This sequence comes from Artemisia tridentata subsp. tridentata, assembly GCA_021014915.2. NCBI lineage: Eukaryota > Viridiplantae > Streptophyta > Magnoliopsida > Asterales > Asteraceae > Artemisia > Artemisia tridentata. The sequence continues at coordinate 437,119,355 of CP139509.1, read as the reverse complement.
GGTAAATATTCAAACGGAGGAAAATATTTTTAGACGTTACACAAAGTCTTCAGACATAAAGTACAAGAGATACGTTCGTTGTGCAGACGAAGAACCAAAGGACGGCGAAGGACGGCAAAGGGTGCCGATGTCACGGCGGACCACGGCGAAGAAGCCACGTCTGCACGGCGAAGAAGGACGAGCTCCATACTGATTGCTCTTAATCTTTTGCTCATAATAAACAACATATGAAAAACATGGATTGATATACATTAAGAAAACCACACTATATACTATATAGTACCGAACCACTTCACTAGTCATTACCCCATGACTTATTGTGTATCATGCTAAATTCTTCAAAAAGTTACAAAGATTACCTTCATGTACTCTACATTGAATTAAGTCTGCAACATTTTCGTGTAAATATGGATGAGTGATAGCTGTAAGAATTGGATATTTGTGTATCCAATATACACGCTATCTCCACGAATTCTCGTCGACAATATCACACTCAGAATCACTAAATGTAAAACCAGCTCTTGTAATATCTCACTTAAAGAATGTTATCCAATGACCCTTTCAAGCACCAACGATCAAACCAACTAGAAGTACTCCCCTACCCATATTCAAGTTGAACAAAATGATGACTACGAATAACATCTCTCATACGAATGAATTTTTCTCCATCCCCAACTATTCATAAGCCTTTTGTAGCACATCTCAAAACTTTGTGTTACCTATGTGATAAATAAGACATAAACCATGAAAAAGGTATCGATCTTGTTGCGATTATTTATACCCAATGTTTTTGGTAAAGGAGATAGTCAGATAACATCCAAGGTTGGATGTAATGGTGGGTGGTGCACCAACACGCATGATCCCCTTTACACCTCTTTACCACGCGCCAACCTCAATTTTTTAGCACTAGTTTGGCTGTGCACCTTTTTTTTATTTGTTTATTTGTGAGGTATATATGTTTATATAACATATTGTATTTTTATGTGTTTGGATTGGTAGTGACCATTACACTTGTTTAGTGATATATTTGATGATATGCTGAATGGTGATGTGACGTTGATGTGAAAATGAAATGACAGGTTTAGTGATTCTTACACCCGATCTAAGAGAGTTGCACATATTTTTATACAAAAAACACATGTAATGCACGGAGTATATTATTTTTAAAAACATTCATATTTAGAGCACTAAAAGTGAAGGATTTTATTCACATTATTGTTCAACGACATTGGAGTTACCAAGGTTTGCGTGTCTTAGTTTTTCGATATGGTTTCCTCTAAGACACTAACGTAATAACATTTTTTTCGTGTAATCAGCGTTACCACATCATAGTACTCATACGTTAACAGTTAACGATAACAACTTTCCAAAAAGAAAGATATTTTGGTGGGGGAAAACAAGATCACATGTAAGGCAATTAGGGACCAAAGGTTTCACGAGATAGGGCCATAAAGATAACATTATTTAAATTTTGTGAAGAAAACAAAAATCACACAACAAATATATATTCTATGCTTAAATTCAACAAATGTAAGATTTATATCTTCAGAAATTATCACTAAAGTTTAAATATAGTATTTTAGATGTTTACGTTATTGAGTATTTTAGTAGTTGAAATCAGACCAGTTTTGCCGTACTTTTTTTAAATTTTTTAATCACCTAAGTTCATCACTAATCAAAAGGCAATGAATAATTAATTGACGACAATTATTGGGCAACAACAACAAAGTGCTACTACACGTCTACACTCTACAGTCTACACCTGTGACCTAACTCACAATAACTAGACGGTGCTAGAATAATTGAAATAAAATTTCACTGTTATGACAAAAATGCCTTTCGTCTTTCGGTATGTGAGCTGTTTATCGACTTACAAGTTTCGTGTTTAAGTTTTACTTGAGACATTTGTGTTGTCTCGGCAATTCATCCGGTGACTTCATAGTGGCCAAAGAAGCCCCAAGAAGTATCAAACATTTCCGATGATATCACCCCTTCTTGATTCCGTTTTTTCCCTATTTGAGATTGATGAATCAATGGAACTTTGATCCCCGGTTCCTGCTTGATCTAATGTCTGGGTGCGTATTGAAATAATAGGCGGTTTAAGTGTGAATAATTTTACGTTAAAAACAATAAATCACTGTTACGACCAAAGGGCTTTTGGTCTTTCGTTATGTGAGTTGTTTATCAACTTAGTTTTGTGTTTAAGTTTTACTTGAGACATTTGTGTTGTGTGAAATAATAGGCGGTTTAAGTGTATCAATAATTTTACGTTAAAAACAATAAATCACTATTACCGATATTTATGGATTATGTGCTCTCTTGTGTTTACTCATTTGACGTTAGCAACTTGACCCTTGATGATTGATGTGAATATCCATAATCCATAGCTAGCCATACTCGCATGCTGCAAGTATGCAACTTACGTCATAACTTGCGTTCGTGTTTGTTTCTTTCTCTAGAAGATATGTTTTAATTCTAGTCACAATTGGTGAAGACCTCGATGATGTTACCTTGAACCTCTCATAGCATGCAGCCACGTAAAACAATTTGATATCAACCCCGTCATCGGGAGATTTAAATAACTATAGCATGCCAGAAACGGGTCTTAAAGACATTTGTCAAGTCATTCAACCACCTTAAAGTAATTTACTTGACTTTGGTGTATCATGAACGTTATACAGATGGTAAATTAAGTGGCATTGGATTCCATAGCTGAATAATACAAGGTGCGTAGCCGTTAAGAGGCAAAGACACATGTCATTGACATAGTGATCAAAATTAATTTTTATAACTACATAGAGTGATCACTTTATCTTGGGTTGTGTAACTTTCGAGAAGATTGTAGCGTCCGTTTGATTTTTCCTAGACACGTTTATTTGAACATTCTAACTTTGTATATAACTCCAACAACAATCGCATTCTAACAAAAAGATAATACAATCGCATTCTGAAACGTAGTTGTTGCGATAAACCTTTGGACGATATATAGTTTTGACATCATACAAGAAATATTGAAAATCATTTCAAATGTACCACGATATTTGTCTTGTTAATGGCCTCCAACACTCGATGGTAATATAAAAGAATATATTTTTTGTTATGTGTTGAGAAATAGAGGTCCTTTTCTCGCTAACTCTTAAATTTCTTACGAAATAAACTAAACATATATATTAATGATAGAGGTCCTTTTCTCGCTAACTCTTAATTTTCTTACGAAATAAACTAAACACATTAATGATTACACAGGCACTACTTTATCAATTGTCAAAGTTACATGAACGACTAGATAGAAATTTGTGATAGACTCGAAGTAAATGATAAGTATACATTTAAGGCTATAATGTCCTAAATGATATTGTGTTCGGGTAAGTTTGAAGGTCGGGGTTTTACCTTGATTTTTATTAACTGAATTTTTACACTTTTGTGTTTGGTTCTTGAAAAGTTGGATGTTCTTGAATCAGTCGTCGGGGTTGGTTTAAAATCAATTGTCGGTAGTGTCATGTTGACATGGATGCAATTCTAGTTTTTGGCTAGCTTTTATATATTTTATACTACATATAAAGCATTCGATCTTCATCTTAATATTGAACATTAGCCAATTTTACTAATATTTTAACACTTACAGAATTTGAATGCGTATTAAAGCTTCAAATTGTATAAAAGCATAAAAAAATGTGTAACATTCGTACACATATAAGCATACTCACATACAATTCTTAGGGGGTGTTTGTTTAAGCTTATATAACGGGCTTATGGCTTATTTGATTTTGGGCTTATGTTTCATTAGCTCATTTTTTGTGGCTTATTTTGAATTCTTTCGGCTTATACAAGTTTCTTACGTTATAATAAGCTTATATAAGCCGCAATGTTTCAAAATAAGCCATAAAAAATGAGCTTATGAAACATAAGCCGAAACTTAAATAAGCCATAAGCCCGCTATATAAGTCTGTAAGATATTCATAATCATAACACACATACAAGATTAAGCTAGGTCGAATCTAGAGAGAGAGAGTGAGAGAGAATGAGAGTTCTAGAGAGAGAAAAAAACTTGTAATCTATTAGATTGAAAGAAGCTCCAACCCCTTCCCTTGGAGGGAAAGGGGTATTTATACAAACTCTAAAACGCCCCACTTGGGCTGTGGAGTGAGCTGACAGTGGGTAAAGACCCGACCCACCTCCACAAATACTACGAAGACTAAACTAATATTACGATAACTAAACTAATACTAATAAGCCTACGAGCTACATAAATGCTAAATAGATACTCGGGGTGACCGAGTCTTTCATATGAATATTTATATTCCTAACAATCTCCCCCTAAGGGAGGTCACCCCGGAAAATACACTTTGAATTCTAGCATTCTATTACATGACTGTAAATTCCTAGCTCGTAGTCTTTTGATTCTTCAAGTTCAGCACACTTTGTACTTCAAGCAATGATCGTGTGATTAATATTCCTTTGGCATATGTGATCTTTGAGCATTCTTTGAGATCATCAGCCACCGTAAATTTCCAAGTTCATCCTTTGTAGTATCGCCTTCATGTGATGTAGTGACCATTGGACCAACATGCTCACACTTTTCTGGACCAGGAGACTTTGCATCAGAGTTGCGGAAGCATTGTTGTAAGTCTCTCAACTTTCATGATCCTTTGATAATGAATTGGTCGTGTGAGCATGGGGTGTGGATTGACATGTCTCTGCTGGAATTAGTTACCACCATCACCATCTTTATATAAATCTGAAATAAAACAGTTAGCAATAAAGTTGGAGAACGAATATGGCTTTGTCATTCGCTCAGTGTGGTTGGATTAACCTTCGGTTTCGTGAGGACTGACCTGTGATCAGGTAGAATCCCCTTTAAAGAAAAATTCTCCTTGACAGGACTTTCCAGCTTGTTGTAAAGAATCATCCAACGAATTAACATTAGAATCATCATACTAAGCATGTTCTCATACCGGAATGTCTCAAAGCAGACAGCACGGTAGAGTGAATCAGTGAATTAAATACCCACTGATTGATGAGAAATTGACTAGAAAAATCACTCGCGTGTCACTGAATAAACATTTTATGCAACACGACGAGGGTTTTATAAATTGAATCACATTTCTGTCATAAACACTTTTGTTTGAAAATTTACACAATCAATGTGCTCGAAACTCAGTTGGTGAGCACATTGAAAGGTTTTCCAAAATCATCCGTCAATCCATTTCCTAGAACAAGTTTGATTCAAGTGTGAATCGCCCCATCGTTTCTTTCCAGTTTTCACTAGTTTGATCCATGAAGGATCTCATATGTCACCCACCAAGAGCTTGTTTGATGTTGGCTCTAGAAGGATTTCCATCTTCATTGTGAATACTTTACGTATCACTCGGATGTTCTAGCAATACCACAAGGATAATGCGTAGGACTCTTAATATATGTTTTCTTACTTTTCACGGTGTATGAAACAGCAAGCATATTGGAAATGTGTCCTAATGAGATTTATGGATGATCTCTTGGCTCTAGACTCAATAGTGCGTTTTGATTTAGTGATCGGAGGCTGGAGAGGACTGCTACCTTTTCAATATCGTCTAACTCGGAGTGAGAGAGACGATAGAAATGTATTGATCTCCGTGACAAATGAAACAAGAATCCTTTGAGGGACCTTGAGTGGCTAGGGAGGGTTGTGCAGCGTACCACTGGGTCCATGATACTTGTCTTCAATGTCAGCAATCAACTAAGTGATTCTGACAGCATATGTATTGACCCGGTTTCTGCCTAAAGTGTAAGGAGGGCTTCTTTCTTTTCACCCTTTATCTTTACATTTCTTTTTCATTCTTCAACCCCTTCAGCGCTTACCGAGATTTCATCACTAGTACCTTGTTAGGTTTGTTCCAGTACCAATTCCATCTTAGTCGGCACTCTTCCCTTATTCTCACGTTTCTCCTTTTTTCATCATTCCTAAGGACTTCTATTCTAACTAGAGGATTGTCCCTGGGAAGATCCCTCTGGTTCTGGCTGGATCATGGGAACTTATACCTAACCTCACCCTCCTTATACCTCCAGTGTAGTAAATAAAATGGTCGGTCTTTGGTATACTTTCACAATTGCCATTATAAATCATTTGCTCCCCCTCAATATGTGCATCGATATACGAAAGAGTTTAGCACATATGGGAGAGCCTACACTTAAGTCCAAAACATCACATTTTTATCAGATTTTCATATTTAAATCACATTCTCTCCTCCGATCAAAAATTTCAAACCTTTTGGGATTTGGGATCCCAATTGATTTAAATGTGTTTAGAAAATTTGGGAGAAAATGTGGTCAGATTCAATATATGCTGATAATGGAACATTACGATGCTCCCCCTCAATCTATGAGGGAGAATGTTAGTGTCAGGTATGATGGGTTGGAAAGATTTTGAATTAAAACAATAATACACTGACACATAACAACAAATGTTTATTCACTACTTATGATGTACATGATAACTGTAATGACACAGATGACATTGACCTTTTTGCACAGACGATGTGACCATCCGCTTCTCTGAGGGAGTCAGTAGTCAACATCAATTATCCATCCACCAACAAAATTTTCCCAAATATTGTAGATCCCCACTTGGCGAGACCAGAATAAGTAATGCTTTGTTGAAATGAAGGTGGTGGTGGTGATGACAGTGTTGTTGTTGTTGTTGCTGATGTTGTTGTTGTGGTAAATTCAGAGCAGGCACATTCATATCGGCCATGGAATCTGCATAAGAATATCAACACAGATATACATACATACAGATTTACTTTTCATTACTCGCTACCACGTAGCAGCTTGCCTACTCATAATACCATATTTATATCCTAATCAAACTACTATTTATCATGAAGATCAACCATCAATCATGAACATGACAAATCACACATATTTCAACATTCAACTCAGGATCTTAGGGACATGATTCTAATACGATGGCTACATACCTAAGCATATTTTGAGTGCACAAGCAATAAATCAACAACAATTAAACAGCTATCGACTAACAAAAGTCAATCAACATTCGAAACTCATTCAGTTAGATCATACAAATGCCTGTGGAGTATTCACGAACATCAAACACAATGGGTTTTCTAACTACTTTTAGATTTTGAGTTTTAAAGTATTTAGGGGATTAAACGAGGATTTCAAAGTGACACAAATGAACCTTATAGTTACATAAAGCTAGGAAACTATACGTAAATTGCACATAATGCCCTAATATTTCTAACAACTAACACATTTGGCCATTTGAGATAAAGCTTAGTAAGTTCCTCTTCAACAAATACCCCATTAACTACAAAACCTTTTCTAACAATTATGAGATAACCAAGAAACCCGTTTGAAGATATAAAATTTGAAATCACTCTCCCCCTCAATCAATGACCCGTATTCGAGTTAACGAGCTATAGTCATTGATTGAGTGACAAATTTTATGAACAATCCAAGTCTGAAAGAATTTCAAGCAACACGTTACCACCATGTGTCTCACAAATAATTTTCAGAAGAATCATAGAAGGAAAATTATTTTTCAGGACAGAAGACTTCTCTTCTGTATCATGAAATAATGCACTGAAGTGTGCATCAAATCGAAGAAACATGGATATAAAGTAATCCATGCCCGGGTGAACTTCACCCAGAGGGAGGAACAACAGTTTTTTTGGCGGTGTGCTTTCCCCATAATGAAGAACGGGTTACAGTCTGAAGTAACTGCAAGCCATTTAGGCATGTTTTGAAAACATTTTGAACTTCTGCTCGAACTTCATTTAAAGACCCGTGTCATTATTGAATGACATTTCTAGGACCGTAAATGTTATCGATACCAGAAGACATGCCTTGAAAAACTATTTTTGGTATTTTCTATTTTTCTGATTTTTATGGTTTTTCTTGGTTTTATATATTTCTATTTACATTTTGGTTTTATATTTTTCTATTTTCATTTTGGTTTAAGATATGTACAAACTATATTATTCAATTTAAGAAGATGTTGACATGAATACCAAAATAAGGATATCGTTATGTACGTTGTAGAAGTCTGTAGTCAACATCTCTTAAACTTTCACCACCAAAGCTTTCGAGGCTCCTGAATAATCGTCTGAACTTAAGCGTACTCAATGTGAAGCTTTGATAGCTTCCCCCAAACCGACAATCTTCTTTTTGAGCAGTTTCAAAGCTCTCTTTCAAGCTTACATTCGTTAAGTCCACAGCGGAATCCGTAGCAAACCACATCAAATATTGCTGCTCCTTTTAAGAATAATCATCGTGATACTTCGTTCGGGGGATCATCAAATAGATCAGCAACGTATCATCTCACACTTAAATAATTCTTCTCATATTTCTTCCCGCTGAGGGCTGAAGTAATGCATACCAAAAGTATCCAGAGACCACTTCCCCTAAGTAGTTGAAGTGATGCAATCAGTCTCATTGTATGAAGCTCAAAAACCCGAAGTACACACTCAATCCCATAAATGAAGTCGAAAACGTAACATCAAAATCAATTAAGACTCGAAAATGCACTTTTCTCCTTTCAGGAAATTGCAGATGAGAATTGTTACACCAAAATCAACTAAGTCCCGAGTGTAAGGAATTTATCCCGTATGTAGTCGAAATGATAACACCAAGACAGTACCACAAAAAAAACTGAGTATCGGATGTAGTCGAACTGATAACACCAAAATAGTACCGTCAAAAATCAAGTCCTGGATGAACACATTTCCTTCTGTAGGATACCGACTAACCAGAGGAATCATCATACAATTGTGTACCACTTTAATCATCAGAAACTGTTTCTTACATCTCTTCCCCCACGTAGTTGCAATAATACACCAAAAGCCACGAGTTAAAAGACTGATTTTCTCTGCGGTTATGACATTTGTCTTCCCGGAATAACTTCAATTAAGAAGAAGTATAAAGTTCATCACGTGTACTCGTTGTGCGTTCAGATGTATGTCTCCTTCCCCCTTGCTGGTTTTGATACCTCAGAATCAGCAACACATGTTACGCACATATACTTGAAATCTTGTGAGAAGAACAATATTGGCTCAAATGCATCAAGTGAGAATCAACCGCTACCGAAACTCTCTCTGACTATCTTTACCAACCCTTAAGTAGGCTATTTGAAGTGATAACTGATGGAGCAAACCCGATATACCAAACTTGAAACTGAAGTAGAATTCCCCGTTCTCGTGACTTAAGCTTGCACTATTGTTGGAAGAACGGTGTGGAGACTTTATGCTCCAAGCAAATCTCTAAGTACTCAATACCCAACCAAAGTATGAGACATTAACACCTCTTGCGATTATCCACAACGTCATCGACGTGTGACACTGAGTACTACAACGTAACTCCTTTAAGTGATAGTTAACCAGGTCTTCAATCATCCACCCCGACTATTGATAACTAGATAAACGAAGTCTTCAACTTAAATCTTAAGCACGAGCAAGTTATCATTGAGAGTCATGCATCCAACCAACCCCGACTTCAAGATAAAATAAGAACACGCCTTTGTGAAAGTCAACTTCAATCTCAAATAAGTGATACCTGATCAACTCCGTAGTCACAATTAGAGTCACATGCCCAACAAGTGAGTGAACATACAATCAAATGTACGTCGATCCACTGTTCACACTTCTCCCCCTCAAAAATTGCATATGAGGTTGCCATTTTTGATTCAACAAGTGCATATGAGGTTGATCCACTGTTCACACTTCTCCCCCTAAAAAATTGCATTTGAGGTTGCCATTTTTGATCGAGTGAATAAAAATACAATCTAATGAAAGTAGATCCACTTGATGACTGAACGAGCATGGAACAAGTATGAAGCTTGTTGATGAGAATAGTCAGAAACAAGAAGATTTCTCTTCTTCCGAAGATAAAGCGCACTCAAGCGTACGCCTTTCCTTTCTTTGAGGAACGGGGCCTGAAGTGTTGTCAGCAGACGCCATTATGTTGACATTGAGGACTGAGGCTTGAACTACAGTGTTCAAACGTCATTTGTCATTGAAGATCGAGGCCTGAAATGATGTGTTCAAATGTCATAATTCATGTTCATCAATTTTGAGTTTCTTGAACCCTTAATTTATGAGATATCAATCTTTTCGGCAACCAAACTCTGAGTCTTTCCTTAATAGGAGTGAGCGATGTACCTGCACTTAAGTGAGGACTACCTGCACTAACATTAAGAGTTTGTTCGCATTTATATAGGTTAGTGATATCAGCATCTAAACCATTTGGGGGTTCACTGTCAACCTTGGTTTTGCAATCAGTGAACATCTTCCTAGTAGGTATCCACCTAAGACCAGCAATCTTAAAAATTCTACCCGTCGGTATCCACCTAAGACAAGATCTAGGAGTGTTTGGTTTCTCATGCACAGTGGAAGACACGTTGAGAGAAAACCTTTGTCATATAGCAATCTGCCTACCACGTTTCTGAGTATAACTCTTTGGTCTTACAGGCTTGTTGTTGTTTCTAGTCTTAGGGGATTGAACCTTAGCATGAGTATTCACTTTCTTCAGGAATTTTGTTACACAATCATCATGATTTGCATAAAAAACACATTTCTGACAAGTCGAGCAAACAAAGTGTTTGGATTCAGAAAAAGATCTATGATTCTCAGAGTGATCTGCTACGGGAATTGCTTTAATCGACACACAACTACTCTTAGAAACAGGCAAATTCCTAGTCTTTTCATGTGTGTTTTTCTTGGCATCCGCTAGGTTTTGATTCTGAACAATGTCTTTATGTCTAACATGTGCTTTTGGTGTCACAAATGACACACGCTTTGAACTAATCCTAGAAGAACTGGAAGCACTCATATGATGAGGTTTTGCAAAAGTATATTCCTTTTCATTAGGTCTAGACTGTGAAGTGACTGGGTTTGACAAAACTTGTATCGCATCAACTTGGGAGGCAAACCGTGGTTTTGAATATTTTGGTCGTTCAGATCTAAACGCAGTCGGTTGTCTAACAACTGATTGGTTTCTAAATGGTTGTGAAACTGGTTTCCCCAAGATTGATGGTTTGCAAACTTAGTATTCACACTATTTCCTGTTAATTTTCTTAACTCGTTTTTTAATGCTGCAATTGTAAAACCCTTTTCCTGAAGTTGAGCTTTGAATTCATCATTTTTGGCAATTAAAGAAGTTGTTTGATCTATATTCTTAGTTCTCGTTTCTTTGATTGAAGCATGCAAGTTTTTGTAATGCTTTTTCAAAGTCTCATCTTCCTTAAGTAATTTAGCCACTTTAAGTTCCAATTCGATGTTTCTTGTTTTAATTGCATCGATATCATGTTTAGCCTTGACTACATTACTTTTCTCATGAATATCTAGAATCCGTTCTTTCAAATTGTTGATCATCGAGTTTTTGGCTTGTAGCTGAGCTTTCAAAGTGTATATTTCAAAAAATTCACGAAATTCAGGAAATTCCAGATTTTTACATGGTTTGTTAGTTTGAAGACTTTCTTCCTTATGTTGTATTGCAATTTCAAGTGAAATGCAATGTTTTTCAAGTTGTAAGAATCTGTTTGAAAGTTCATCATAAACCTCTTTTTCAACCATATCATTCGTTTTGAGAAGCTCAGCCTTAAGTAAAGGACTTTTAACATGATCATGTTCAGCATCCTGGTCAATTTCTCCCCCCCCCCTTATGACTCATATTTGTTGAATCAGGAGTGGTATTGCTATCAGCCTTTTCCAACAGATATGTGTCATAAATGGGTTCAAATTGATCAGTATGTTGTTGTTCACTAGCAAGGACATTAATTTGAACAGTTAAATGTACCTCAGCAAATGGCACTTGGTCATTTGCTGGTCTGATATCTGCATCCACACCCTGTGTGATATAATTCTCTGAACTGTTGCTTGTGTCATGCTTATCTGACTTTGTTCCACTGCATTGTGTGACAACTGAACTAACATCCAATGCTTTACTCGAATCAACCTTAATCTTTCTTCTTTGCATCAGGTTTTCATTTATCTTGATGTCATACTTTTGTTCGTGTTGTGCTCTTTCATCAATGCACATCTTAAGATTACCCATGTATTGGAGTAATGTTTCTCTGAACAAGTCAACTTCGATTCCAGTGTAATCAGCAAAGCACTTTTCTGTCATTTGACTGTCATAGTCCCAAGTGTATTGCAAATTGATGAACAATTGAAGTTGTTTGTTAATCACCCAAAAAGCAGCCATGGAACCAGATTCATGAAATTCTTCTCTGTCAAGTTGTTGTTCTAGTTGATCCAAGTTCAGGACCATTGTGCCTATGAAAGTCTGAACATCTTGACCAAAGAGTGACGCAAATGCTCTTTCGAATCCTCCCATGGAACTAGGTCTTTCTGAGAGAAGCTTGAGATGTGAATGAAGTATTCGAAAGTATTTCATGCAAATTTCCTTTGCATTATCTTGCAATTGTTGTAACTGATGCAACTCTCTCTCATGTGAATTAGAGCACAAAGATTCCATTTTAGTGGTATCTGTCTCAAAGACGTTTGTCTGTTGTTTTTTGTTGGGAATCTTATGTTCATCGATCATGTCGTACAATTTGAGTACCTCAGCTATGACTGAATCCGAAGTGTTTGACATGATATGAACGTTCACGGGATTTTACAAGTCTATGATTTGAACCGAGAAATAGAATCTTTCGCGGGATTTTACAAAATCAAGAAAAAACCGTGAAATGATAATTGATATGTGTTATGATATCAGTTGGATCGGTACAATGATTAGTGATTATGTGTTAGGAGTGATGATCGTTTGATAAACAAGGTGATATGTTGTTTAGTTGTGATTTGGTTTGGTTGATGCAAGTTATTATGGTGAAATTTTGGTCTGAAAACTTAAAACCTCAATAACTTTATTTTGGAGCGATTTCAGGCTTCGAAAGTTGGGTTGAACAAATAAATTTTTCAATGTGTTCTTCTCCTCGGTCTCACGGTCGTTTTGACAGGTAATTCGCTGAAAACGGAGTTACGGTTCAAAAGTTATGGCCGTTTGAAGTTTTGACGTAAACAGTCAAACCGCAGGATCTTTAGTCAAAACGCAGAGTCTTGGCAAACCCAAATCGCAGAACTCAAATCACAACCTCAAATCGCAGACCTCAAATCGCAACCACTCCAACAATCGCAACCATCGAACCTCAAATCGCAACCTCAAATCGCAGACCTCAAATCGCAACCTCAAATCGCAGACTTCAACTCGCAATCTCAAATCGCAGTGTCAAATCGCAGCTTTGGCAAATCATAGAACCCAAATCTCAACACCAAATCGCAGTGTCCCTTTCAAGAAAGTACACAAGTCGCTATCCACCAGTTTTGTCCTTTTTCCCTTTCAAGCTACCAAACAAAACGCAACTTTGGAACTAGCCAAATCGCAACAATGAAACACCAAATCGCAGCCAAGAAAATCACCAAATCGCAACCAAGAAAAAACTATCAAACTCACGAATAATCCCAAAATCTCCACTAAACTTATGAAATAAGCTAACCAATAACCAACGTGAGCTATTACAATTATTCTAAACACGAAAGTACATGATTTTAACGAATCAAACCACAAACAAGATCACAACTCGTGAGTATTCTAGTACATATATTCGAACCAAAAAACTAAGAAAAACCAAGCCACGAATTTGTACACACAATCAATCTAATCAAACCATGGCTCTTGATACCAATTGTAATAATCATAACACACATATAAGATTAAGCTAGGTCGAATCTAGAGAGAGAGAGTGAGAGAGAATGGGAGTTCTAGAGAAAGAAAGAAACTTGTAATCTATTAGATTAAAAGAAGCTCCAACCCCTTCCCTTGGTGGGAAAGGGGTATTTATACAAACTCTAATACGCCCCACTTGGGCTGTGGAGTGAGCTGACAGTGGGTAAAGACCCGACCCACCTCCACAAATACTACGAAGACTAAACTAATATTACGATAACTAAACTAATACTTATAAGCCTACGAGCTACATAAATGCTAAATAGATACTCGAGGTGACCGAGTCTTTCATATGAATATTTATATTCCTAACAAAGTCAAAATAAACACCACCTTAATAATTGACTGTAGCTTTTAGTTTGTTCAAACAGTTTTGTCACCAATCGGCTATTATACGATTTTGGTTTTAATCGTAAGTTACACAAACAAATTTATATTACTCGAACTTTTACACTTCAAAATCGTCACAAATCATTTCACACGTTGTCTCTTAATCATCTCTACATTGTGCGGACACATTATTTATCTATGTAACATATATGCTATCTATCTATCAAATTGGAAAATTTCATTCTTGTGGTTTACACTTTTTTTTCGCTTTTCGTCCTTTAACTTTGATAATTACATCACCCGTTTATGTGGTTGTCCATTTTTAACAGACCAATCCTTTAGCCTAATGATCGTTAGTTTTTATCGTTAAATCTCTGCAGATAAGGGCCTTTTTGTCTTTTCACTTTCACTCATTTTATACCTACATTTATGTCCTCGTTCTTCATTTTCTTAACAACCATAATAAAAAGAAGAGTTAATTTCATAACTAGTCCCTGTGGTCTATCGGGTTTAACAGATATAGTCCATTTACTTTTTTTTAACGGATCATCTCTCTGTGGTTGCGACCCATAATGGTTTTGATCCCTTGACTAATATTTTCGTTAGTTTGACTGTTAAATGCTTGTTTGGTGGCATAAAATGACAAAAATACCCTCCTATTATTATTATTATTATTATTATTATTATTATTATTATTATTATTATTATTATTATTATTATTATTATTATTATTATTATTATTATTATTATTATAAAAACATCACTTCATTAGAAGAAAATAGGATTTACAAGAAATTAGAGGGGAGCCGGGATACTAACTGGGCTCCCACTCCTCTAGCTATTGCAAAGCTAATCCTATTAAAAATATGAGCAGCGACTCGCGATCCGATGTCTTGAGTTACTGAGAACCTTCGGATCCGTTTCAGTAGGGCCACTGCATCCTTCCCAAGTTCCCCAAAGGAAGAGAATGAGAAGGGAAGAAACCCATATCCAATGTCGGCACATTTGCTCTCATATTTAACACGCTTGCGCTGTGCTGCTTCAACCACCACTCGTCCTGGCACAAAATCGACCATACCCGATTGCGTCAAAGGAGACGACCCTGTCAAATCGACACAAACATCCTGCCCGCCGTCCCAAGAATAGAGCAATACATCAGTTGGGCGTAAGCTTTTCTCTCTTTCTCCACAAAGGCCAATGTCAACCTCCTTACGAGCCGAGATCCCAGACCGAGAACAAATATCAGCGAGAGTATCGCGTACCACGTTGTGCCGGTGCTTAATACCAATAATACCAGCACACGACACTGCATGATCCCCGTAAATGTCCCCCGCAAATAACCTGGAACAAGCTGAGCACGGCATCTGGACAGAGAACAGGGGGACACCTAGGCGGTAGCATAAAACACACCGGTAAGTTCTAGCGTTCATAGTCTGCCCCAACCCAGATATCAGGGCCACCCTAAGCCAATCGAAGGTATAGTCTTCCCGTTGCAATCTCCAAAGCACCATTTGACGAGCGGATAGGTCAAAAGTGGATTCGACCGTTTTAGTAACACGTGTGAAATATATGTCTGCCAATTTCTTCATAAGTTTGGGGGCAGCAATCTCATTCGGGTTACTTAAAAGGTCGAATTCCATTTTCGCGTTAAAGGTACACAGAGCGTCGTTAAAGGAAGATCCATGATTTACTATGCCAGACTGTCGGAGGAGCTTAGCCTGTAGGTTAGCAGATTGGAGTCTAGACGCAAGGAAAGCGTAATTCAAGACATCACCTGCAGAATATACGCCAAGCCCCCCAAACTCAAACGGAAGCGTGGCCAATCTCCATTGCTAATCCCCAAACCCAGGTCCAGAAGCAGTGACAATATGTTCCATAGAGAAACGAAGCGCCGCATCAAATGAATTCTGGGCACCCTCAAAGACCCGGGGAGAACATGTGCGCATAGAGAAGTATAACTTTGAAATACTGGCACAAGCACGGAGAAAGAGCAACTCACACTGAGGATCATTAAGCTTCGCAACGGCATCCATAAGCTCGATGGTTTTAGCAACCCTTTTCATAGCAAGCCCACTACTAAACTCAAGGTCCACGCTAGCCGGCCTACCCAATAATTTAACACTGTGTAAAGGGCGAGCAATATTAGGCGGGAAGACACCCACGAGCCTGCTTCTGGGATCTTCGGTTGGCCAAAAAACCTCAGTTTTATCCACATTAAGGTGCAAGCCATAACTAGGTCCATCTGACATAATAAGATCCAAGACCTTCCCCACGACCAGAGTATCACAAATAATAGTGCCATCATCCAAATACCACGCTTGGAGGGCAAGATTAAAAGAGTCTCTAATCTTGCGTACCAGGGGGTGTAAAACAAGGGCAAAAAGTAGAGGTCCGAGTGGGTCGCCTTGTTGCACCCCTTGGTGCGACCATAAGATATGTTCCCCATAATAAAGTCTAGCTGGGCTGGAGTAGCAGAATTCCACCCAACGTGAAATAGCAGGGAAACGAAGGCGAACCTCTTGTAACATAACCTCCCGATCCACCAAATTAAAGGCGTTTTTGAAATCCACCAGCAACATCGAAAGACCCACCTTATCCCCACAGTCTTCAAGGAATCGATTCACAGCGTGAAGAATAGCCTCCCCTCCTCCAGACACCCCAACGCCGAACTGTAGATCATTCAAATAACCATCTAAAGAATGACCAATCAAGGAAGCACCAATCTTGAATACTAAGCGCCTCCAAATGGTCCCCACAGCAATGGGGCGGATACCACCTCCTGGCTTGATCAGTGGTGTGAGAGGAGCACTAGCAATGTATTCACCCAATGCCCTAGGGCATTAGCCACCGAGAAACAGATTCACTACTTGGGTGATAGAGGCAATTAACTCATCCGAAACTGCCACAGCAGCACCCCTCAAACAGTCCAAAAGGTGTTGGGCACGCAAACCATCTCGACCACAAGAGGTACCACGGGGGAAACTCTTAATCATATCAAGAACCACAGCAGGAGATGCAATGAGGTTATGATGATCAATCGATATATCCGGCAGAGCAGGAGCAGACTTGAAGGGATGTTTAGCTTTTAAGTCCTCGAGAGTGGTATCATTATAAGGAGCAACACCTGAAGAAGAAAGAACTTTGACAGCCGCAGAATAATGACCATCACAAATCTTCCTCTTACATTGCTTGACATTACGCTCACCCAAATCCGAGGTACCCTTATCAATATTAGACCATGCAGGGGAGGGTTTAGCTAAAACCTCTCTAACAAGCTGCAGACTACCCCCAGACGTACCCCAAGAGCGAATGGCATTAGCGATGTATTCTTCTTGGCGTTGGCGTTTAATAGCAGACCTGCACTCCATGTTACTCCTCGGGCAAAAGGTTTTAAGGAGACATAGAGGTAGGACTAATAGGCTAACCCAACAAGAAATGTCCTCAGGTGTGCAAATCACCTTATCGAGGGCTCCTTTCAATACGCGAGAGAATCCCAACCGACACTTTGGAGGGATGGATTTGACCGTGTGCAACCCTTTAGAAAGCAAGGTATCAAGTAAGTGTAGATCGAAACCATCATGCTCCGCCAAAACCAAATCCTCACCATGAGCAATTTGAGCTGAAGAAGGGACTTGTGGTTTAGCAAGGCCAAACAGCACAAACCTAACGACACCATTGCCACAATCAGGGGGTGACACAAAATCAAGTCCATGCCGACATTTCGAACGAAGAGTATGTGTCTTAAAACAATTTCCACATAACCAAAGACCCATACGTGTCAACGTGACCTCAGCCACCTCAAAAATGGCAAGATTAGTGGCCAAGGAAAGCTTGGTAGTGGCCAGCGCATCCCCACTGAAATGACGATCATGAAGGTGAGTGATTAACGAGGTTTTGGTGAGCCCATTTCCACTACCATCTTGACAACCATTTAAACCGACAAAAGGACAGTGAAACCGTATGATTTCCATGGAAGCCAGGTCGTCAAAACGCAAATAAAGCCCACAACCAAATCCCATGTAAATCGAAAAAACGCAAGCCCACAACCAAAGCCCACTTAAAACGACAAAACGCCAAAACGCAAAGTCAAATTATCAAAATGCAGCTCACAACCACAACTGGAAGGTCAAACCGTAAGGTAGGGTCCACCCACCTTAAACCAACAATATCCACGTTCAAACCGCTATAAAAGAAAAACACCGAACCTTTAATCAAACCGCCAAGGTGGGGTTCACCTAACTTTAGCCAAAATGCAAGGTGGGGTCCACCCAACTTTAGCCAAACCGCTAGCTTCCTGACAAAAACCACCAAATTGTCACAAAACCGCGACTGTTCACTGTTCACCTCCTCCAACACGCAAGGCTGGCCCCACAAGGAAAATCACAATCAAGAATTACCCAAAGGACAAAAACCCAACTGTCCAACTCCATAGCCAAATCACAATAACTAGTTACTAACAGCCACCCAGCCAAGACGCAGCCAAGAAAACGAAGAAAATGGTACACCCAACTACAATAACAAAAAAGAGGTGGGTTTTCAAGAACGAAACCCAAAGTGTTTTTAAGAAGCAAAACAGAAGCAGCGACAAAACCCAAAACGGGTTTCGAAACGAAACCATAAAAAGAACTGTACAACGAGCACTAGGAATTCAGTGCCAAGCCATAATCATGTACCGGAAGACACACGGGATCATAGAGAAACCATATGTGAACAACCATTTACAGGAAGATGGCGAGGCGCTGTGAATCGCCTACACAAAGAGAGAGAAACCAGATTATTATTATTATTATTATTATTATTATTATTATTATTATTATTATTATTATTATTATTATTATTATTATTATTATTATTATTATTATTATTATTATTATTATTATTTCATCTTCATCACTCAAGTCATCTTCTTCATCATTATTTCCGGCCACTACAGTGAATTTCCGACAACCCCAACCGAAACACCATCTTCAATATTGAACAAACCAATTGTACACAAGTACACAACCATGAACACAATTAAATCAAAACCCACAACAATCAACATAACTAAATCCACCAAAACTTATTTAAGCAAAAACTTTCAAATTCAAACAACAAAAGTGACTTAAACCACAAAGATATCTAAACACAGATGCATACACACACTAACTTAAATTTAGTGTTAATAATATCACTAACAATTTTATATCTCACGTATTTGAGCTAATAAAAACCAACATCACCATAACCAAACCTATACATCCTTCCAACCATTCTCACCTTCAATTTTCAGATCTATTAAAAAAAATAAAAAATAAAATAAAATCCCCAACCCGTTTTCCTTGTTACCTTCAACAACTCATTCATAAGCCCAACCAAGCATCTCTTTTCTTAATTGTATCTCTTTACCCAACAAATACAACCATTTATATGGGTTGTCATTTTGAGTCAAAGCACCAGTAGCAGCAGTAAATCCAACATACGTTTCATCCTAAAAAACATCACTTAAATTCAAGAAAACATTCATTAAACTCCTTCTCGACTTCTTAACACCAATAGAAGCCATAGTACATTAATCTCAAAACCCTCATAATCAATCCAAACCTGATAATTCTCACCATTATTCAATCTCAACACCCTAAAAACCCCATCATTGTGAGGATTGTTATACACTTAGTAGGATGTTAGTCCTATTTAACGTGTGTATATGATACTTTGAGTGAATATGATTAAGTATGCGGAATCTACTTAACCATACTTAGAAGGATATTGGTTATGGAAATGGAACAGTAATGCTTGTTATTTGATAATGAACAATGAAAGTTAACACCAAACGATTCAATATTATTATGAATAATACGAGTGATCTTCACCATCACTAGGGTTACAAACCTTGAATCACTATGACAAAGAAAACTATTTTTGCTACGTTTAATACAATGTATGTTTTTTAAGCTTTCAACAAGTCACACTTAAATCTAAGCTAAGATCTCCCTTTTATAGTCCAAAGGAGATCTTTACAATATTGATAAGTCTTGTCGAACTACTTGCTTGTTGAGTGTGTCAATACATAAGATACAACATGTATCTGTGTACACAACTTATTTACTGAACACTTATCAAAGATATTATCTACCGTATATACTTGACTTTTATACACCAAATATCTTTTAATACTTATCCATCCTCATTAGTATACGCGACACTTATCCTTTCAACAGTAGTATGAGTCATTCCAACAGCAGTATCGACCAACAGTACCTTTGTTTGTACTAGCAGTACTAACTTCAGTTAGTACTGTTAGTTATAACTTTGAGTAGTCTTCAGATACACACTAGCAGTTAGTACTGTTAGTGTATTCTTCTCAGCAGTACTAATCTTCAGAACATTTAATTCCTAACAATCCTCCCCTAAACTTGTGATTTATCCCAAATCGTCATGTTTCTTCTGAATTAAATTCTGATTGTGAGGATCTTTCAAACATTAAATGGTCAGACTCTTGATCTGAGCTTTTCTTTGTTCTGTAGGACTAACTATCTTTCTGTCTAACTCATCTGCTTTCTGTGAATCTCTTTCAGCAATAACATCATCTTTCTTTGTCTTGAACACAAGCAGTACCGTGAATAAAAGATGGTGCAATTTCCTTGGATGGAGGAATTATAAGAGGCAATGGTGTTGTGTATCTAGGATGTTTGTTCCAAGAAGTCAAATCAACTTTCTTCATTTGAAGAGCTTATTCCCATCATCCATCAACTGAAACTTGAGCTTGTTCTTATTATTGGCTGAATAATAAGACATGTTAGCTTCTCAAAAAGCTAACATCATCATCTTGTATGCTCGTCTTTTCTTGAACTTGATCAATTTTAAATTTCCTCCCCTGATTCTGAGCATACACAACCACAATCTTTTCCTCCCCTGATTGGTTAATCTTCCTCCCCTGAGATTTATCATTTCTTCCCCTGTTTGGAAGATCTCTCACCATCATCTGATCTACCAATTAGAAAATATTTTCAGAAAATGTTGTACATGTAGCCACCAATTCCTTAAATTTCAATACTGCCCTTATCACTTCCAGGTATGTTAACTCCTGTGAGAGGTGAATCATGGGGCATTGACTCATAATCCATCACTAGATAGGTTTCTGAGCCATTTTGAGAATCTTTTTTAAGAAAACTTTTGACTTAGCAGTATGAACTGGATTTTCATGAAAAACCATACTACTTACAACCATTTTGAAGGGATTAAGAGGGATAACAGACACTTAATCAAGATTTTGGTTTAAAATAACCTCTGGTTGTGTGAGAACCAATGTTTTCAGTTATAAATAACTGCCTGTGTATAGATAAACCCATTCAAAGGGCTTTCTTGATAGGGTTTCCAGCTCGTGACAATTGTATCCTCTAACACATGGTGTTAGATGCACATTTGTTCGCTGTTCTTTCTATCAGATGTCCTTAAACTTGCTCATTATACTAATTAAAGTATAAAATGATAGAAAGTGAGTTGTGTCAGTTACTATCTGACCAACTGAGCCATCAAGTCAATGTGAAACATCATAATCAGGTTTCAAGAAAGAAATTTTAAAGAATCAATTAACTTAGGTGTAAACCTTTGTTAATGAGTTCCCAAACTCTGTCCATCATGAACCTATTATGTTAGGAAATTGTGTCATCATTCTGCTGCTCATACATTTCACTTGAAACTTCCTTTGTGCTCAAATGTTCGTACCTGAAATTGTTAGTCTAAAACCAAGAAAACAAAACGCAAAGCATTTGTCTTATAGCAGTATGAACCTTATATGACTAACAGTATGAACTGAACAATCAAAATTTGTACTAGCAGTACAAAATTTTCAATAACAGTACCAATTTACAAAGCTAACAGTACAAAGTTAAGTTATATACAAAAACACAGAGTTTTAAATCATTGAGGATTAAACATCCCAATACTTGCTAGCAAGTATTGAAACCTTCCAACATCAAAAGCTTTTGTGAGAAGATCTGCAAAGTTGTGATCAGAATCAATTTTAACAACTTGAATCAACTTTTTCTCATTGCAGTCTCTAATAAAATGATGTCTAATTTCAATGTGTTTTGTTTTAGAGTGTTGCACTAGATTTTTAATTATGCAAATTGTACTACTGATGAAGCGAAAAGTGTACCGCTGTTATGGGGTCATTTAAGCCCTAAATCGTATTTATTTGATCAAATATTGCCCTAAATCGTTCCTTTTATCATTTTAGGTACTTTGGAGAAGAAATCTGGAAAAGGAAGCATTTTGGACGTTTTTGGAGCATAAAAGTGAAGAAAACGACAAAGTCTCAAAATCGGCTGGAAAAGTACCTTTGACGGCGTCAGGGATTGCTCCTGACGGCGTCATGGCTTGGCAAAAGAGGTGGATATGAAAAATACACGTGATAAGCCAGAGAATTTTACAATAGAAAATCTGACGGCGTCACCCTTTAAGGTGATCAAGGCCATCACGGTTTAACTTAAAGCGAGACGGCGTCAAGCCCATTTCTGACGGCGTCAAGCCTTGATAAGCCAGAGCGGATTTTGGAGCACTAAAGAGGGACGGCGTCAAGAAGGCCATCCGGGAACCCTAGACACGGCGAGGTGACGGCGTCAAGATCTACAACGTGACGCCGTCAGCCACTAAGCTCTATATATAGTTTTGCAATTTTTTGTCATTAGTGTGCAACTTTGTGAGGAGAAACCCTAAGACGAATTTCTGCCATTTTTAAGGGTTTTCATACCCTTGGATCTCTCATGTTTAATTGAAGATAAGTAATCGTTTAATCAATCAATATGTCTATGTGTTGTTTGATTATATCTTGTTCTTGTCTTTTGATTAACATGCTAGGCTAGATTTATCTTGTGTTTGCTTAGATCTAATGAAACCTAACTATTGATTATTGGTTATTAGTGTGTTATTAATTGTATTGGATGAATGTTTATCGATGTTAGGCTTAAGAAAACTGGCTAACTTCCTATTCGGTAACTTGCTTGAACGTCTTAAGAAACATGAACCAATGCGTACTAGGTTTTTATGGTTGTATTTAATGCATGAGCGAATTCTAGTGATCCCATGTTAGGAGCTTCCTATCCGGCTCGACATAGGAGTGAAGTAGGAGCTTGTAGAGTTGGGGAAGTACGTACGCCACCCCACGATTGGTATTAAGGAATACACCCGTCATCCACGCAATTAATACACACTAATCAACCGGTAAAAGATAGTTAGGGAGTAAGGAAATCTAAGTAAACACATTTCTCTCCACATAAGTTTCACAACTCTTTTCATTTTCAGTTATTTTATTTTATTTGCATTTGTAGTTATTTGGGTTAGTTGACTAGCAACTAATTCCGCCCACTCATTCAAACCCGAGATTTTACTTGCTTTCATAAAATATAAAAAATACAAAAAGAATCTTCTCTCACCCTTAGACCTATTAGAGTAGTTTTTCAATCCTAACGACACTATTCCCTGTGGAGAACGATCAATCCCCCGTACTTACCACTACACTATACTACATCGGTCAGGTACACTGCCTGGTGGGGTTGTAAGCCTCTTGAGATCCCTCGAGAGGTAAAACCTGTTGTAAGGTTGCAAAACCACGCATCAACTACTATTATCAATATATATGACAGTGTTCATGAAATTGTACCCATAGTCAAGAAGTTGATTTTGAAGCCAAGGTACTTGACCATAGCAACTTGCAGCAGCTACATATTCAGCTTCAGTTGTTGAAGCTGCCACAATTGTTTGCTTTTTACACTGCCATGAGATAAGTCTACATCCAAGGAGTTAACATCCTCCAGTTGTTGACTTTCTGTCCAAGCTTGCACCAGCATAATCACTGTTTGAATATGCTACCAAGTCAAAAGGTGATTCCCTAGAATACCATAGACCCAACTTAGGTTGACCCTTGAGATATCTAAAAATCCTCTTGACAGCTGTTAAATGAGAAACCTTAGGAGTTACTTGAAATCTTGCACAAGCACAAACAGAGAACATGATATCAGGTCTTGATAGTGTGAGATACATCAAAGAACCTATCATAGATCTGTATGTGTGTACATCCACATTGTCTCCATCTACATCTTTAAGAAGTGGCTTCTCAGAGTCCATTGGTGTGCTTGCTACTTTTGAATCAGCAAATTAAAATTTCCTTAGAATCTCTGCAACATATTTATCTTGGCTGATAAATATGCCTTCACTTGATTGCTTAACTTGCAGACCCAAAAAGAATGTAAGTTCCCCCATGGAACTCATCTGAAACTTATCATGCATAAGTTTCTCAAACTCTAAACACATCTCCTTCCTGGTAGATCCAAAGATGATATCATCCACATACACCTGAACTAGCAAAAGATCCTTCTTGTGCTTCTTGATGAATAATGTCTGATCTATCTTGCCTCTTTGAAATCCATTTTCTATCAAATAGGAAGCCAGTGTTTCATACCATGCCCTTGGAGCCTGATGAAGGCCATAAAGAGCCTTGACTACCTTGTACACCTTGTCTGGATGTTCTGGGTCAATAAAACCTGGAGGTTGTGAGACATACACCTCCTCTTCAATAGTACCATATAAGAAAGCACTCTTGACATCCATTTGATAAACTGTGAAGCCCGTAAATGAAGCATAAGCCAAAAAGAGTCTAATGGCTTCAATCCTTTCTTATGGAGCAAAAACCTCTTCATATTCTATCCCTTCCTCTTGTGTATACCCTTGGGCTACAAGTCTAGCCTTGTTTCTTATCACTATGCCCCTTTCATCCCTTTTATTTTTGAAAACCCATTTAGTGCCAATTACCCTTACACCTTTGGGTAAATCAACTAGCATCCATACCTTCTGAATCTTGAATTGGAGAAACTCTTCTTGCATAGCTTCTACCCAGCTTGAATCATCTAAGGCTTTAAGAACATTCTTGGGTTCTGCTTGTAAGAGAAAACATACAAATAAGCAAGAGTTGGTATACTCATGCTGCTTTGATGCATAAAGAGCATCAAGAAGCCCTTGTTGGTCTGAAGACATAAGTTGTTGTCTTGTCTTCACCCTTGATTGTACATCTCCAATCACATTATCCAGGGAGTGGACTTTGTGAATCCTTGTGCGTGGTGTAGTAGGAACATGATAGTTAGGTGGGAGATTATTGAAATCCACCTCTTCTTCTGAGAATTATGCTTCATTTGAGTCTGATGGGCCAGCAGTAGAAACATTTGGCCTAGCAGTAGAAACATTTAGCCTAGCAGTAGCTTGCTCTGTCTCAGCAGTAGACACATCATTTGTACTGCTACCTTGATTTTCTTGTTCCTCAGTCTCATCTTCCTTGTGTTCATCTTCAATCCCTTTTTTAGCTTCATCAGAAGAAGGTTCATCATAAGAAGTTGAATCCACACTTGTCCATATTGGCATCAACAAATAATCTTGATTTGTCTCCTTTTCTAACCTTTCCTCGTTTGTTGCATCATGTGCTTCTGAACCTAAAAATTCATTAGTTTCTGCAAAAACAGGCACATAATTCATTGATTTGGTTAGAGACTCAAGATCAAATAGCCATTTGGGACCTTCACCTGCTACATTGGATTTGTGCTCTAAAAATTCCACATGCAGGCTTTCCTCTACTCTCCTAGTTCTTAAGTTGTATACTCTAAATGCTTTGCTATTGAGAGAATATCCAACTAAGAATCCTTCATCTGCTTTACCATCAAACTTTCCTAGATGGTCTAAGGTATTCAGAATTGTCACATGACATCCAAAAGGTCTAAGAAATCCTATTGCAGGAGTTCTACCTCTAAAAAGTTCATATGATGTCTTATTGTGAGACTTAACTACTAAAACTCTGTTCTGGAAATAGCAAGCAGTATTAACTGCTTCAGCCCAAAAAGTGATAGGCAACTTAGAGTCGGCTAACATGGTTCTAGCAGCTTCTATGAGTGTCCTATTTCTCCTCTCAGCTACTCCATTCTGCTAAGGAGTTCTAGCAACACTAAATTCTCTCTTAATACTCTTTTCTTTGTAGAAGCCATCCATAACTCTATTCTTAAACTCTGTCCCATTATCACATCTAATGACTTTTTCTTTCTTGCTTACTAGGTTTTCTATCTCTGTAATGAATGTTTTAAGAATGCTAGAAGTCTCATCCTTAGAACCTAAAAAGAAAACCCATGTAAATCTACTATAGTCATCAGTAACAACTAGAGAAAAACTTTTATGCTTTATACTACTCACATTTGTAGGTCCAAATAAGTCCATATGAAGCATAAACAATGATTGATCAATAGAGTTAAAAATCTTGGGCTTACAAGTGGCTTTATGTTGTTTGCCTTTATGACAAGCAATGCATGTTTGGTCATTTTCAAATCTTTTCTGAGGTAAACCTTTTACCAAACCATCCTTAACAATCTTATTTATAGTTTTGAAATTTATGTGACCAAGCCTCCTATGCCACTTCATAGATTCATCCAATGTGGC
Organism: Artemisia tridentata subsp. tridentata; assembly: GCA_021014915.2. Classification (NCBI taxonomy): domain Eukaryota; kingdom Viridiplantae; phylum Streptophyta; class Magnoliopsida; order Asterales; family Asteraceae; genus Artemisia; species Artemisia tridentata. Next base: position 437,092,850 of record CP139509.1, on the reverse strand, counting down.
CTTTGCAACTAGACAAGTAAGTGCCTCTTTAGGAGTGTTACAAAAAAGTCTAACTCACACTCAGCGTAGTAAATTTTTCGCAGACCTAAAACACTATTTTTGGGATGAACCGTATCGATTTAAAATGTGTCCCGATGGGATAATTAGAAGATGTGTGTACGGTTCAGAGACCCAAAAAAATTCTCGATGAATGTCATCACGGCCCAACTGGAGGACATTACGGTCCGTCTACAACCGCGAAAAAAGTTTTTGATGCGGGATTTTATTGGCCGACAATTTTTAAAGAAGCCCATACGCTTGTACAGAATTCTGATGCTTGCCAAAAGTCTGGTAGTCTTTCTCGTAGAGACGAAATGCCACAAAAAAACATACAAGTTTCTGAAATCTTTGATATATGGGGAATTGACTTCATGGGTCCTTTTCCTAAATCTCATAAGTTCGAATACATCCTCGTTGCAATTGACTATGTTTCTAAATGGGCCGAGGCGGAAGCCTTACCCACAAATGATGCATGAGTGGTTGCAAATTTTCTGAAAAAGTTTTTCTCTCGATTCGGAATTCCAAAAGCTTTGATACGCGACAGAGGAACTCACATCTGTAACCATCAAATGGAGAAAGCTATGAAACGATATGGAGTCCATCATCATTTCGCAACAATATACCACCCTTAAACCAGTGGTCAAGTTGAAAACACCAATAGAGGTTTAAAAAGAATACTTGAAAAAACGGTTAAGGATAATCCTTCCGTTTGGTTAAGGAAACTCAATGATGCTCTATGGGCGTTTAGAACGACATATAAAACTCCAATTGGCACAACTCCGTATAGACTCATATATGGAAAAACTTGTCATTTGCCGTTTGAAATTGAACACCGCACATATCACAACCCGCAAAATTTCAGGTCAATACTATTCACCAAACTCGAATTTACTTTCTTGACATTTATTTGAAAACAATTTACGTATGACTTTTTACTTGAACCGACGCGAAAGACTAGAATAAATTCCAAGTGCACTAGAACTTAGGCTATATTTAGTCCACAACGCTCCAGTATCTTACTCCTGCTCCATTTCACAATTTTAAAGCATAAAACAAATTTCTATTCTTTAGTTACTTACGGTTTTAAATTCAACAAACATTAATTGTTATTCAATATTTAACACCCGACATACCCGATTTTCTCAACAATTATTTTTATCGTACTTTTATACTTCCAAAATTATTACAAAAGTTCCAAAAATATTTCCTGACACCCAAAGTAATTTCTTTACAACTTACGTTTAATTACGTATAATTTTCGTTAATCACCGAAACAACAACCAATACATATTTTTAACACCCAAAACATACAACACATACACTTTGGTATTAAAACTACTCATTTTATCCCAAATTACACCTATGCCCCCCCCCCCTCCTTGCTTTGTACATAATTAGTTAGACAAGTTCAACATAATCATTAAATTAGCCACAAAGCATGTTTAACTTTTTCCACTTTTGGGCTAAGCCACATTTTTGTCTCCCATCTCCCCCCCCCCCCTTAGCCACCCAATAACCGGCCACCCCCCCCCCCCTTGACCAAATTATGCCAATTGACTTTCCTATTTACCCTTTGAATAACTTCAAGTATAAATAACATGAACTAGTCTTCATTTTTCATTCTAATAGCCAAAAAATAAATAATCCTACCCTTTTTACTACATAATTCGACACACCCTTAAAGGAGCAAGGAGAGAAAGATTTGTTGTGGCAAGGATCAAGGATATTAGGGAATTATACCAAAGGTTTTGGAGCTTAAGTCTTGTGGTTAATCTTGTACTTTACAACACTCATTTCACAAATCACTCTTGTAAGTGAACTCACTAACTCTCCATGGTTTTCATACTTTATAAGATTGTCAAGTATTTATACTCATTATCACTTAGTACATGTTGAAAAGATTTACATTTACTATGATCCTCTAGTAAAGAATATGTTTTTAAATTTTTGGCTACAAGGAAATTAACTAGAAAAACTCTCATAAAAATGGTGGTAACAAACCTTATAAATGTGAATATTTATACACTTGTATATTTAGATATGCATGACGATTTATTACATGGACTTGAATATAGTTAAGTTTAAGTCTAGATCACTATGGTTACGTTGGAAAGTTGATGGAGAAACTAGGACTATCATGGAAGTTGTGGTTATAAAGACTAGAAAGTTGGAAAATAGTTTTCGACATTTATAATAAACAATCTGTCCAATTTTACAAGAACTGGAAAAATCAGTAGCTCAGGGTTATTAATAGGCTAGAAATGTAGAAAATAGACTTAATAACGGAAGCATGGTCGCTTGAATGAGTTAAAACGGGTTTATAACGAAAAAGATACGCTATTTTCAATTTAGACGACGAAAACAACTATTTTCTGAAAAATACATTCTGTCCAGATTTTGGAGAAGTGTAAAACTGATGTTAAATGATGTTTAGGCTAGCCGAGACCTTGAAAATCCTAGATTACACTTAAATACCTTCGCGTGGATAGGTTAAACTTAAGAAACGGAGTTACGACGCAAAAGATATGGCTAAAAGAATGTTTGCGGCAACATATAAATTTTGCAGCATATTATTTGGCTAATAGAAAGCTGATGGAATTTTTAAGGATAGAATTTTAGACCATTTTGAGTACATATTGGTTAAAATGAAGTAAACGAAAATGGTAGGACCTTGTGTAAACATATTAGATGCGTTAGAGAATTATGAAACATATTAACGCGACGATTAAAACTTGGATATGAAATAAACAAGTTATGTTTCTAAAAGTGGTAATTTCTAATAAAGGATCAAAATGACGTAATGAAATTTTGACAACAAATGTTACAACAACATGTACAAGTGATAATGTAGAGTATGAACTTGCATGCTTGACCTTGATTTCGGAACCTAAGACATATGTATATCTAGGTCGCGATTAGAGTTATTGGACCTATATTGCCATTTACATAATACCAAACGAGATTTGCTTTGCTAAGGTGAGTTTCATAGCCCCGAATTTTACATTATTTATACATAATTTCTAAACCCTCGGGGTGGGAATACACTGCTTGTTTTTACATACGGACACAAGTACTAAAACTGTTACTTTGCCTAAGTTACCACATTGCCATTAAAGTCCCCTATGTATCATGAACCGTTAATTACTTGTAAGCACGGATGTTATGAATAGATCTATTTGGGTTGACACCCCGTCCGGGTTGGTCGCGCCAACTGGGTAAACGGACGCATATCATTCGGATTATTTCTGAGTGTCTGGCAAACACTTATTTGGGGCATTGTTATTATTGTGCTTAATTGCATACGAGTACGTCGAGCTTCGGGGTCATGAGCTTAGGCACTGTATATATTATTTTTGGCTGTCACATTATATTTGTCGTACTGTCTTGCTATTGAAATCTTGTGGTCCACAATACTGTTTACTTAAACCTATGACTCTCACCAACATTATTTGTTGACCCTTTTAGCGTGTATTCTCAGGTAACTAGGTGATGTTGATACACCTTTTGTATGGAAGCACTTCGAGTCACATTTTGGATGCACATCATGACGGAGATTTTCTTACATTATTTAACGTTTGGTCATGTATTTAAATCTTACATTTTGATGGCGAACTCTGATAACTATGTTTTGTAAACCTTAACTTTAAATCAAACGCTTGTTTTAAAATGACTCACATAGAGGTCGTTCTTTATTCCTTGTACTTTGTGACCGAGAACATCACGCCCCCGGAATTCCATTCCGCTGCATACACAGATTTTGGGGGTGTGACAGATTGGTACCAGAGCCAAGGTTATAGAGAACTAGGATGCATCATTGACCCTAGACTATAATCACTAGGTCACGACACTTCACAATATCATGATGTGCTTAGGATTGCAAAACATGCTTTTGTTCACTTATTTTATATAAGTCATTTATACTTATGCATATTCGTATTGACCTAGTTTACAGTGATATGTCTTCACCCACCGATCCTATCATCCTCGACTTTGATTCGGATGTGGACGATTCATCATCATCCATTGTTCCGGTCACACCAGCATTCCTATTCCCGTACCTTCCGGCGATGAGTCTGCTGAGACCGAGCCATTCGAGGATGCCCAGACTATATCTACACTACCTATACCATCACCACCCATTGCACCTATTCCTCCAGTACCATCACCACCAGTGCGCCGTGTTAGGCGTGCTCTTGTTGTGCGACCAGATCAGATCCCTATTGGTCGTCGCTACCGATTACATGAGACTGGCCCTGTTATGCTCCGCATGGCTAGGAAGAGGGTCCGACCTCAACCCAGCCGTGTACCAGCACCCACTGTTACTCCACCTCATATCCCATCACCACCATCATCTCCACCACCACCACCATCAGTTACTTACCGTCAAACCACCACAGTTCCCTTACCATCATCACCCAGAGATATTTCTGACACCTTGCTACTACCTCGTAAGAGGGCATTTACCATGGTTCTTTCTCCTTCAGATCCCTATGTTATGGCTGCTGCTGAGGCCTCCGCTCGACGCGAGGTTCACAGACGGGTTGACGCCCGCAGATGGTCATTTATTCCGCCTGTTCTCAGTAGGTGGAGGTACGATGAGGGTACTCCTCGTGCTTGGGAGTTAGTATAGAGTTCTGAGATGGCTGCTGCTCGAGTTCTACCAGTTACAGGTGAGCATGTCCATCATACCATTCCACTTCTGATTGCCAGGATGGTCCGTCATGAGGACCGTATTGGCCGAGTATTTGATCGTCTTGATGAGGTTCTCCTAGAGCGCATTGAGACCTTAGAGACTCAGTTGGAGCACCAGATCATTGGCCACTCCCGGATTGCTACACTTGAGCGTTTCGTGGAGGATGAGCAGGTGCGACGATGCGACCAGGATGAGTTGATTGCTAGTCTCCGTGATCAGATCAGAGATTTCCAGCGCTGTCTTGATGGTACATCTGGCAGTGCCTAGATTAGATTTGTATCATAGGTATCTTTTGTATTTATATCCTAGCCACGGGGAATGTGGCATTAGTAGTGACACTTGCGATCTTTTGTTATTTGTACAACAATGTAGCAAGTTATGTTGGGATGTATTGTATTATTACGCTATGATGCGATATCGGTTGATGTGAATCGAGACTTTCCTTTTGTATCTATGTATGTTGTGATGTATCTATCTATGTTGAGATTTTATTATGGTTGTCGCGATTTACTCTTATTGTGGTTGATTTTTATCACGCCATATTCTTATCATGATTTATCTAATCAGTTGCAAGAGTACCCTACCGACTAGCACCATCAGAGTTGCAAGAATTGTCTAATCAGTTGCAAGAACTACTAGACTAGGGATTCATTAGACCAAGTTCCTTACCTTGGGGAGCACCGGTTTTGTTTGTAAAGAAGAAGGATGGATCATTCCGAATGTGCAAAGATTATCGTGAACTGAACAAGTTAACGGTGAAGAACCGTTACCCACTTCCAAGAATCGACGATTTGTTCGATCAGTTGCAAGGTTCCAGTTTTTAATCGAAGATCGATTTGAGATCAGGTTATCATCAACTAAGGGTTCGGGAAGAAGATATTCTGAAAACGGATTTTAGGACTCGTTATGGTCATTATGAGTTTCAAGTGATGCCGTTTGGATTAACTAATGCACCGGCGGTATTTATGGATCTCATGAATCGTGTGTGCAAGCCGTACCTGGACAAATTTGTAATTGTGTTCATTGATGATATTCTAATCTACTCCAAAAGCAAGAAAGAGCACGAAGAGCATCTTAAGACGATCTTAGAATTGCTCAAGAAAGAGAAGTTGTACGCTAAATTTTCTAAGTGTGATTTTTGGATCCGAAAGGTACAATTTCTTGGGCACGTAATTGACAGTCAGGGATTGCATGTTGACCCAGCTAAGATCGAGGCTATTAAAGATTGGGAAACGCCCAAGACTCCCACCGAGATTCATCAATTTCTAGGTCTTGCCGGGTATTACAGAAGGTTCATTAAGGGTTTCTCGGAGATAGCGAAGCCTTTAACCAAGCTAACGCAGAAGAAATAGAAGTACGAATGGGGAGAGAAACAAGAGTCTGCCTTTCAGTTGTTGAAGCAGAAACTTTGCAGTGCGCCGATTTTGGCTTTACCCTAAGGAATGGAAAATTTTGTAGTTTATTGCGATGCTTCGCATAAAGGACTTGGAGCTGTGCTGATGCAGAATGAAAAAGGTTATAGCTTACGCTTCTCGCCAACTCAAGGTTCATGAGAAGAATTACACCACTCATGACTTAGAGTTAGGAGCAGTTGTCTTTGCGCTAAAAATTTGGAGACACTACCTCTACGGTACAAAGTGTACAGTGTACACAGATCATAAAAGTCTTCAACATATCTTAGATAAAAAAGAGCTTAATATGAGGCAACGCCGTTGGCTAGAACTACTCAGTGATTATGATTGCAAGATCCGATATCATCCTGGTAAAGCGAATGTAGTAGCTGATGCCCTTAGCAGGAAAGAGCGACTTAAACCCTTACGAGTAAGATCATTGGGTATGACCATTAGTTCACCTCTTCCATCCAAAATTCAGGAGGCCCAGGCCGAAGCACTTAAGACAGAAAACCGACCAAAGGAGAACATTGATGGTATGCCAGAAAGTCCAAATGGTTTCGTGAGAAGATCCGATGGGATACTATGCTTCAAAAATAGGAGTTGGATACCACTTTTCGGTGGCCTACGAGAGTTGATCATGCACGAATCACACAAGTCAAAATACACCATACACCCTGGTTCCGATAAAATGTACCAGGATCTTAAAAAGCTGTATTGGTGGCCGAATATGAAGGCCGACATCGCTACTTATGTTAGCAAATGTCTTACTTGTTCCAAAGTGAAGGCTGAATACCAGAAGCCGTCTGGTTTACTACAGCAACCAGAGATTCCTCAATGGAAATGGGAGCGTATTACCATGGACTTCATCATTAAACTTCCTAAAACTCCGAGCAGTCACGACGCGATTTGGGTGATCGTTGATCGTCTCACCAAATCAGCTCACTTCTTGCCCATTAAAGAAACCTATAAGATGGATAAGTTAACCAGAATCTATATCCAGGAGATTGTCTCGAAACATGGTGTACCAGTTTCAATCATTTCGGATCGAGACAATCGATTCACTTCAAGATTTTGGGAATCGCTTAATGATTCCTTTGGAACCCGTCTCGACATGAGTACAGCCTACCATCCATAAACCGATGGTCAGAGTGAGAGGACTATCCAAACACTCGAAGATATGCTTCGTGCCTGTGTGATTGATTTCGGTAATAGTTGGGATACTCATTTGTCATTGATTGAGTTTTCCTACAACAATAGTTATCACACAAGTATAAAGGCTACACCATTCGAAGCACTCTACGGTAGGAAGTGCCGATCACCAGTCTGTTGGGCTGAAGTCGGAGATGCTCAACTTACCGGTCTAGAAATTGTTCACGAGACAACCGAGAAGATTGTTCAAATTCGGAACCGGTTAAAAGCCGCCAAAGACCGTCAGAAAAGTTACGCCTACCTGAGGCGTAAGCCCTTAGAATTCAAAGTTGGAGACATGGTAATGTTGAAGGTATCGCCTTGGAAAGGTGTGATACGATTTGGGAAACGCGGGAAATTGAACCCTAGATATAATGGACCATTTAAGATCCTAGCAAGAATCGGTCCAGTGGCATACAGACTTGAACTCCCACCAGAGCTTAGCAGTGTGAATAATACCTTTCATGTTTCTAATCTCAAGAAGTGCTTATCCGACGAATCCCTCGTCATTCCTTTAGAAGAGATTCAGCTCGATGACAACCTAAATTTCATCGAAGAGCCAGTACAAATTATGGATCTTGATGTCAAGCGATTAAAGCAGTGTAGAATTCCTATCGTCAAAGTTTGCTGGAATTCTCAACAAGGTCCCGAGTTCACTTGGGAACGAGAAGACCAGATCCGTCGAAAGTATCCGCATCTCTTCACCGACAACACTCCAATGAACAACACTGGCTGAATCTCGAGGACGAGATTCATTTTATGGGTGGTAGACTATCACAACCAGCAAAATTTCAGGTCAATACTATTCACCAAACTCGAATTTACTTTCTTGACATTTATTTGAAAACAATTTGCGTGTGGCTTTTTACATGAACCGACGCGAAAGACTAGAATAAATTCCAAGTGCACTAGAACTTAGGCTATATTTAGTCCACAACGATCCAGTATCTTGCTCCTGCTCCATTTCACAATTTTAAACCATAAAACAAATTTCTATTCTTTAGTTACTTACGGTTTTAAATTCAACAGACGTTAATTGTTATTCAATATTTAACACCCGACATACCCGATTTTCTCAACGATTATTTTTATCGTACTTTTATACTTCCAAAATTATTACAAAAGTTCTAAAAATATTTCCTGACACCCAAAGTAATTTCTTTACAACTTACGTTTAATTACGTATAATTTTCGTTAATCACAGAAACAACAACCAATACATATTTTTAACACCCAATACATATTTTTAACACCCAATACATACAACACATACACTTTGGTATTAAAACTACTCATTATATCCCAAATTACTCCAATGCCCCCCCCCCTGTGCTTTGTACATAATTAGTTAGATAAGTTCAACATAATGATTAAATTAGCCACAAAGCATGTTTAACTTTTTCCACTTTTGGGCTAAACCACATTTTTGTCTCCCATCCCCCCCCCCTTAGCCACCCTATAACCGGCCACCCCCCTTGACCAAATTATGACAATTGACTTTCCTATTTACCCTTTGAATAACTTCAAGTATAAATAACATGAACTAGTCTTCATTTTTCATTCTAATAGCCAAAAAATAAATAATCCTACCCTTTTTACTACATAATTCAACACACCCTTAAAGGAGCAAGGAGAGAAAGATTTGTTGTGGCAAGGATCAAGGATATTAGGGCATTATACCAAAGGGTTTGGAGCTTAAGTCTTGTGGTTAATCTTGTACTTTACAACACTCATTTCACAAATCACTCTTGTAAGTGAACTCACTAACTCTCCTTGGTTTTCATGCTTTATAAGATTGTCAAGTATTTATACTCATTATCAGTTAGTACATGTTGAAAAGATTTACATTTACTATGATCCTCTAGTAAAGAATATGTTTTCAATTTTTGGCTACAAGGAAATTAACTAGAAAAACTCTCATAAAAATGGTGGTAACAAACCTTATAAATGTGAATACTTATACACTTGTATATTTAGATATGCTTGACGATTTATTACATGGACTTGAATATAGTTATGTTTAAGTCTAGATCACTATGGTTATGTTGGAAAGTTGATGGAGAAACTAGGACTTGCATGGAAGTTGTGGTTATAAAGACTAGAAAGTTGGAAAATAGTTTTCGACATTTATAATAAACAATTTGTCCAATTTTACAAGAACTGGAAAAATCAGTAGCTCAGGGGTATTAATAGGCTAGAAATATAGAAAATAGACTTAATAACGGAAACATGGTCGCTTGAATGAGTTAAAACGGGTTTATAACGAAAAAGATACGCTATTTTCAATTTAGACGACGAAAATAACTATTTTCTGAAAAATACATTCTGTCCAGATTTTGGAGAAGTGTAAAACTGATGTTAAATGATGTTTAGGCTAGCCGAGACCTTGAAAAGTCTAGATTACACTTAAATACCTTCGCGTGGATAGGTTAAACTTAAGAAACGGAGTTACGACGCAAAAGATATGGCTAAAAGAATGTTTACGACAACATATAAATTTTGACAGCATGTTATTTGGCTAATAGAAAGCTGATGGAATTTTTAAGGATAGAATTTTAGACCATTTTGAGTACATATTGGTTAAAATGAAGTAAACGAAAATGGTAGGACCATGTGTAAACATATTAGATGCGTTAGAGAATTATGAAACATATTAACGCGACGATTAAAACTTGGATATGAAATAAACAAGTTATGTTTCTAAAAGTGGTAATTTCTAATAAAGGATCAAAATGACGTAATGATATTTTGACAACAAATGTTACAACAACATGTACAAGTGATAATGTAGAGTATGAACTTGCATGTTTGACCTTGATTTCGGAACCTAAGACATATGTATATCTAGGTCGCGATTAGAGTTATTGGACCTATATTTCCGTTTACATAATACCAAACGAGATACGCTTTGCTAAGGTGAGTTTCATAGCCCCGACTTTTACATTGTTTATACATAATTTCTAAACCCTCGGGGTGGGAATACACTGCTTGTTTTTACATACGGACACAAGTACTAAAACTGTTACTTTGCCTAAGTTACCGCATTGCCATTAAAGTCCCCTACGTATCATGAACCGTTAATTACTTGTAAGCGCGGATGTTATGAATAGATCTATTTGGGTTGACACCCCGTCCGGGTTGGTCGCGCCAACTGGGTAAACGGACCCATATCATTCGGATTATTTCCGAGTGTCTGGAAAACACTTATTTGGGGCATTGTTATTATTGTGCTTAATTGCTTACGAGTATGTCGAGCTTCGGGGTCATGAGCTTAGGCACTGTATATATTATTTTTGGCTGTGACATTATATTTGTTGTACTGTCTTGCTATTGAAATCTTGTGGTCCGCAATACTATTTACTTAAACCTATGACTCTCACCAACATTATTTGTTGACCCTTTTAGCGCGTATTCTCAGGTAACTAGGTGATGTTGATACACCTTTTGTATGGAAGCACTTCGAGTCACATTTTGGATGCACATCATGACGGAGATTTTATTACATTATTTAGCGTTTGGTTATATATTTAAATCTTACATTTTGATGGTGAACTCTGATAACTATGTTTTGTAAACCTTAACTTTAAATCAAACGCTTGTTTTAAAATGACTCACTTAGAGGTCGTTCTTTATTCCTTGTACTTTGTGACTGAGAACATCACGCCCTCGGAATTTCATTCCGCTGCAAACACAGATTTTGGGGGTGTGACAGCACATACTGGGAGTTGAGGCAATGTAACCCCGATCTCAAAATCGCTGGAGAAAAACGATTATTGCAATTGCATGAACTCGATGAGTTAAGACTCTAAGCGTATGAGAATTCCAAGTTTTACAAAGCTCGAACAAAAGCGTACCATGATAAAAACTCAGAATCCTGAAAGAATTCAAAGCGGGAGACAAAGTACTTTTGTTCAATTCTAAGTACAAATTCAAAGCTCATAAACTAAGAACCAAATGGCATGGTCCATTCGTGGTAAAACATGGTTTTCCATCCGGATATATCGAGTTATATGACAAGCATGGTGGAAGTTTCATTGTTAAAGGACATCGTATCAAGATTTATCATGATGAGGAGCAACTGAAAGAAATGTCAAGTGAGAAAATTTCACTTGAACTGCTCGATAAAAAGAAATACACTGCTATTCCATTTATGGCACCTTTCCCAGCCGATTATAAAAAAGGAATAGTGAAAGGAAATGTGGTTTATATTCCCAAGAAGTCGGGAAAGAATCCCAAACATAAACCACGAAAGTGAGGAAGATCGAGTCAGGCTGATGACTCGTTAATAAATTAAGCGCTTCTCGGGAGGCAACCCGTGTGTTTTTAATTGTTTGTTTATTTTTATGCCCCAATGGTTTCACCATAACTGTGGGGGCCTTGTAAAAAAATATAATAAATAAAAAAAAAATACAAAAATATTTTGTATTTTGTGTGTTTTTTTGTTTTGTATATGAAGATTACTGCAGGTTACGATGCTTGATCTCGAAGATGCGGAATCGTTCGATCTCAATATCTCATTTGGAGCTCGATCTAGATTCCAAGGCTCAGCCAGTATCATTTTTTTTATGTTCCATTTCCCTATTTTTATGGTTCATCGTTCTTTACATTGAGGACAATGTCAAACTTAAGTGTGGGGGAAGGAAATAGGAAAATGAAACTGGATTTTTAATTTTCTATATTTTTTAGCCTAGTTTTAAATTGTTTGCCCTTGTGATCTAGTTGTTTTCGCACATTTAGGATAATTTATATTAGAATAATTAGATCAATCCACTGATAAAACATGTAATTTTTGAAAATTCAAGATGCGTTCTGATTGACATTGCAATCCCTTTTTGGGATCGATAACATTGCTAGCACAATTATAGCCCATTCCCCCAAAAATTGTGAGGATTTGAGCCTATTCTTATATAGCATACATCTTTTATGCTTGATCTTGTTGCTATGAGTGTGCCGGTGATTTTATTTATTCTAGAACTTGTACTTGCAAATCATTACCAGACCGCAGTGAGATCACATTCGTGTGATGAAAGTGTATTCGTGTGATAAGAGGCAACATTAGGATTCAACTAAATGGCCTTCCATTTTACATCTAATGATATATTAGCTAGCCACATCAGTTAGTTAACCACCATATGGACCCGTTTGTTAGCACTCATTTTTAGTGCTAGATACCATTAGTACACCCTTTGAGCCATTCTTTTCTTTCGTTACACCAGAAAAATTTAAAAAAAATATATTTTACACTTTTAGCCTTAACCTTACCCATAGTCAAGTCTTGGTTGGTTACTAGCTACTTGGAAAGATGGTTGTTATGTGGGAAATCCTTGAACTTTGGAGAAAGTTGCAAACTTTATGATAATCTCATGAAGATCATTGGAATTATGATCGATGCATAAACATGTGCAAGAATATATATATATATATATATATATATATATATATATATATATATATATATATATATATTAATATATATATATATATATACATATAATAATTAAAAGTCATCGCAATTGTATGGCGACAAGAATAGCCAATGAGCTATGAAAGTATGATATCGATCAAGGATGAATTCTCAAGTTCATGTGAAAGAGGTTGATATAGCTAGTAGCAATTGGTTGTAGACTTTGACTTAACTTTATTTTTCATTTTAAAACCAATTTCATAAATATTCCCATGCCTTATCCATATCCCTTATTTACCCGAAGCCTAAACGTTACAACCCGAATAAAAGTCCTCCTAGATGTTTACACTTGGTGCTTACGCCACGTCGGTGGAGTTTTGTTTCTTGTACAAGCTTATGGTAATATTTAGATCATGACTGAGCGATGAGTGTGATTTTCTTATATACTCACCCACTAAATAAATAAGTGTTGAGTGAATTATACTTCATTCCTTTTTCGTGAGGTGTTTTAACATGTTATCTAGCAAGAGAATCATCAAGGTATTGTCAAACATTTCGGCTTTTCACTTATAAAGCTTAAAAAGATGGATCTTATCTCGTGCTTGTACTTGATGGATTTGCATATCATTTTTTTTAGAATCATTCTCATTTATATCATGTGGATTTATTTTTAAAAGCTAGATTTGCTTGAGGGCAAGCAAAGTGTAAGTGTGGAGGATTTGATAACGCTCATTTCGTACATGTTTTAGTCGCGTTATTTCTATGTTTGTGCATTGTATTTGGTTGTATTTGTGAACATTTTACGCTTAAAAGGTATAAAAGATGTATTCAGGTTCAGGTACAATCAAGTCCAAGGGAATACCTAGAAAGATGAGAAAAAGTTGTTAAATCAAGAGCTTATGCACAACGAAAGATTCTACCCGTAATAAAGACCTCAGAAAGATCATCGAAGATAAAGAATCAAGTTACAAAGATTTCCGAGTTCAAGAAACGATCAAGTGTTGATGAAATGAATGAGAAGTACATTCAAAGTTTGCTATGAATTATGGCTTGCTTCCTCAACCAAAGGTTCAAGAAATACAACTAAGGCTTAAGTTCAACCCAAGGTTCAAACTGCCATGCCAACCTTACTCCAAACCTTGGGCTGGAATCTGAACCTCAGGTTGAGACTTCAACCTTGGGTTGCTGCAACTCCTGGCACACTTAATGAATATCTTCAATGAACTAACTCTTCATATTGATGATCATTACACTACATTTACTTCAAGTCCAGATTTTTAATAACACTTAGTGCCCAAGAAACTTGCTTGGTGGCCAAGGGGAGTCATTCTATTAATAAGTATGTTTGGTTAGAGAGAAACTATCTATCATCAACAAAATTAACACTACAACTAATCTTATAATCAATTTACTCTCTCAAGAAGGCTACAAGGAAGAAAACGCAGGAAGAAGTTAGCTTACATTCATCATTCATCATCATAATCATCAAAGGAATCATTGTTGATCATCTCATAATTGTTCCTAACTCTTGTAATCATCATTACAACTTTTGTAAGACTTCTTAATCATGTTTTCAAGTGATAAATTTTCTGTGGTTATTTCTTTGTTTGCCATGAGCGGCTAAGTGCCTTGTGCACTTGCCTAGATGATGTTTGTTACATGAATATTGATTGATTATGACTCTATGGTTCTAATTCAATGAAAAGCTAATACTAAGATCGAATTGTACTTTTGAAGTTTTCATAAACAAAAGAGTTATCAAGTTTGGTTGATTATTAATGGTGTAATAGGTCGAAAGAGACATTGTTATTTAATTAATTGTAAACCTTTGTCTATGAAGGTGTTACCTTATGTATTGACCATTTCATATGTAACTTGGTTAAACTTAGAAAACTAAAAGTGTAGTTGTCAATTACTTGTGAAACGATAGCGAATCAAGTGATTGAATTGTGTTAGTCTTGTTTGATCAAACTTAATATTGTTTTTGTCATCTTAAAATCTTGACGAGGATTGACAGTGTTGAAAACAAGAGGATTAGTACACCAACTAATCAAATTAGAACACCATCTAATTTATTGATCATAATCGATTTGAACCATTGTCATAATCATATCAAGGGAATTGTGCAAACTAGTCTAGGCAAGTGTAGTTTTAATATATTGAATTTACATCATCATCATTATTTGCTTGCTTTTAGAATCATTGATAAAGATCGATTTTATATTCAACTCACGTTACATAAAAACTAAACAAATCCTTGTGAACGACCTCGGCTTACCATATCACCTCTTGCTACACACGGACGAGTATACTTGCTCGTATGTGTTTCGTTTGAATCATTAGTAAATCGTGTTTATAAATTTAAAACTTGCACTCTAGACGACACACATCACCCATCAAATAAACTGACAGCATGGATCAACTCGCTCGTTTATACCTGAAAGAGGTAGTCTCCAGACATGGAGTACCAATTTCAATCATCTCCGATCGTGACAGTCGTTTCACTTCAAACTTTTGGCAGTCACTCCAGAAAGCTTTGGGAACTAAACTCGACATTAGTACAGCTTACCATCCCTAAACTGACGGCCAAAGCGAAAGAACCATTCAAACCTTGGAGGATATGCTCCGAGCCTGTGTAATTGATTTCGGCAAGAAATGGGACGGACATTTTCCTTTAGTCGAATTCTCGTACAACAACAGCTATCATACAAGTATAAAAGCTGCACCATTCGAAGCACTCTGTGGAAAACTAGAAGGGGGGGGTTAAATAGTTTTACGCCTTTTTTAATTTTATAATGAAAACTTTGTTTACTTTTAAAAACTTATATTCGAATTTATGTGAACTCAACTCTTGAACAATATGAACAAATATAAGTAAATCTAAATAAACAATGCAAGTAAAGTAATGAAATGAAAAGAAAGATAGAGATGGAAAGATCTAACCGCGAGACAAAAGATTTATAGTGGTTCGGCTACAAGGACACCTTCCTTGCCCTACTCCACTCCCCGAGCACCTAACTCGAGAGTTTTCTTCACTATGCCAACAAGCTCCCTTATGGCGGAGAAAACCTTACACAACTTTTGCTTACACTGGTTTAACGACACAAAGCTAGATGTCGGGTTCTAATCGTAGCTAGAACCAATCTCACAACTTCTACACAACTTCTTCACAACTTATTCACAACGGCTTCACGACTTCTTCACAACTTCTTCACGACTTCTTCACAACTTCTTCACACCGGCTTCACAACTACTTTACAACCTAGCACTACTTATGTACTCTTCTACTTCTTTACACCTTCACTACTTACACACCTTAACTTCTTCACAACTTCACTACTTACACATTAATCTAGCCTAAACAATTATGCTCACACCTATCTAACAAATATACACAACTTATACAAAAATGAATGAATGATTATACAAACAATACTTCTTCTCAAGTTGTTGAAGGAGTATTCTTCTTTTGCACTTGAATGGTAGAAGCTTGGATCACTTGGAAACCAATGCTTAAGAATATATGATCAAAGGATTTAGAAAGGATTTGGAAGGATAAGAAGAGATTTAGAACAGAAGGTTTTGGGGGTGCAAAAGGTGAGGAAAAAGTCCAGAGATGAACCAGTATTTATAGGCAAAATCTGACAGCTGGAGGAGCGGGGCGGTCCCCTTAAAAATTAAGGGGGCCGCCCTACCCGAACGTTGCTCAAAATTTTCTTTTTGTGGGGAAGGTTTTTCTGGAATATTTTTGCCATTTTAGGTTAAAAATTTAAATTCATAAATTTATAATGGATTAAACATTTTTATTTAATACCAAAAATGATTTTCTAAAAGATATAAAATGTTTGTGTCATTTTATAAAAAATCAAGTGATTAAGAAAATGTTCCTTTGATCATATAATGCATTAGGCATTTGTTTATTCATACCTTAAGTGATTGAGTTGTAGAAATGAATATTTACAACTAAATACTTGTTTATTTAATAAGTTTATGTTTAATGAGTTTACATTTTGTGATTATCAAAACATAGAGATATCAAGAAGTATTAAAAATGTTTTTAGGCATTATTTATATCAATAATCTCTCCCTTTTTGATGATTACAAAACTTAAACTCATTAAATCCAAAACATTATTTTTGGACAAGTATTTAGTGAGTTTATATTCACTTCTCCCCCTTTTCGTAGAATCAAAAAGGTTATGCCGACAAGTTTTAGATACAAAATTTGTCGGAACGAGAACTCCCCCTTGATGTGTGCTCCCCCTCGTTTGAGGGCATCAAAGAATCGAGATATTGAATACTTGCAAGAAAAATATTAGAAGCACAAGCATATATAGCAAAATATGGAATATAAGAACAACAATCATGGCAAACAATAATTATGGCAAACAAATATTAAGAACACATAGCAAGACATTCATTAATTTAAAGGTCCTAAATTGCCAAAGAGAGATTTCGGACTTGCTTGCGACACGAAAGCTTGGAAAATGAGAAACATAAGCATATAGTATGCTTAGATGGTTGATGGTAGAGTGTTTGGGATGGAATTGGTTGAGTGAGGGTAAGAATGTTGGATTAATAGAGGAATATTTTTAGAGGTGGAGAGTTTGGAGGTAGAGAGTTTGGAGCGGAGTGGGTTGATTGAGGGTTAAAGTGTTGTACTAGTGGAGGTGTTGTGCTAGAGTTTGGAGTGGAGGTACGACAAGGACAATAGTTGACATGATTATCAACTTGATTCAAGTTGTGGGGGTGAGGTAAGCAAGTTGAGTAGAGTGAGGATGGAGGATCGAGGTTGGCCCTTGTTGTGTTGTGCGAGGTGTATAGCAAGGAGATCACAAAGGTCATGGATTTGGTTTATATCTTCACATAACCTTTCCTTTTCCGTGAGAATGTGGATTTGATCATTTGGTGGAAGTGGATGAAATTTGAGGTGTGTGGTTTGAGGTAAAGTTGGATGTTTGACCAATATGATGAGGGTTTTGAAAGGTTTCATTGAGATTAGTTTGAGGTTGAGATGTGTAGTTTGGAACGAAGGTGGAGGTTGAGGTTATTTTGTGGTGAAGGAGGGCTAGAAGGGAGTTGATCCAATCTTGCGTTGAGCAAGGTGTAAGGCAAGAAGAGCACAAAGCTCATGGGCTTCTTTAAGTTCTTCAATGAACTTGAAGTGTTTGGAAGAAGGTTATGATGGTGGAGTGTGGTTTTTATTTGGGATGGATGTTTGGATATGCAACATAGAAGAAGCATGTGAGTTGGTGGTAGATGGTGGTGATACTCTTGGTGGTGGAGACATTTGTGAGCTTGGGTAATCATGAGTGGATGAGGATGGAGATATGGAAGAAGAGGATATTCCAAGAGTGGTGAGTGTTTTGGATGGTTCATTGGTATGTTGAATAAGATGAGAGGTGTTGTGAATGAGATTGGGATTATTGTTTTGGGGTTGATCATGCTCTTCATATGAATCATATGAGTGAGATGAAGGTGTATTTTCAGGAGTAAAAATGGATGGTTGGTTATTATGATGAGGTTTGTGAAAGGGTTCATTGGAGTGAGCTTGAGTATTGGGAGTATAATTGAGAACAAATGTAAGTGGAGGTGTTGGTTGTTTAGCCACATCATTTGTTGTGATGGACTTGTTTCGGGGGTTTGGTTTTCTTCTCCAAACGGGTTTTTCGGTCATCCTTGCTAACCTTGAGGATTTTGGCTTTGGTTTGATGGGAGATGGCATGATGAGATGATGGAAGATTATGAGGAATGGGAGTGATTATAGTGTCGGATTGATGGGATTAAGGAATGGATAAAAAAATTTGGATGGATTGGAAGTAAATTTTGGGAAGTGTAGGATGAAATGGGCTAAAAAGTAGAAAAGGAGACATCACTTTCGACCATCAGATGGCCGGTCCCCTTAAACATTAAGGGGGCCGCCTTATGATTTAAGGGCGCCGCCCATCTGTAGGTTCCCAGATTATTGGAAATGGGTTTTTGGCAGAAAATTGTAGAAAGGGTTGTGTTTTTGGGTTTAGTTTCAAGCAAGTCCAACCCTTTGAGGCAATTAAGCATGTAATAGATATTTATGCAAAACATGTTAATTAAAGAGATTAAGCAAACACGTAATTTCATCTAGCATGTAAACATACTCATCAAGCAAATAATATATATGGACTAGGAAACAATAAACTAAACCAAGTATTTTCTTAATTATATGTAAGTGGGAAGATTAATGAACTATTTGAGGGATCCTAATGTGTGCCTATGTGCAATAAATGGGAACTTAAGATAGCATGGACTTCTAGACTTGTTACAAACAAAATCTTATTAGACAAACCATGGTCCGCTTGATTTGACTTAGTTCACTTATAAATGTCATGTACATAAATATAGATGACAAATATGAGATCACCATGTATGATTTAAAAAAAAATGTTTTTAGCATTATTCAACAATGTTTGAAAGTGGGTTTTTATGTAGATGTTAAAGTTATTTGAATAAAATAGATTTGGTTTTATTTCAAAATGTGTTTTAGGAAGAATGGGTAAGAAAAAGAATTCCCAATCTTTGACTTTGATCGAAACAGAATTATGGACATAGATTAAGAAGAAAAATGAGATAGTAAAACGTGTTAATAGAAAAGTGAAATAGTAAAAAAAAATATTTTTCCAAAATGTGAAGTTTCTGTATATTTTTAAAGATACTAGATTTTTGACAACAAATACCATTAATCCTAGATTTTTTTTTTAAAAAAAATGGTTGTTAAAGATCTCATGCTCAAGGGAATTGGTTAAGGCTATTGTCACATGCTACCCTTTTCTACATATCCTATGGTCATAAGGAAGCGATGACGAAATTCTATATGTTTGATGCGAGAGTGCTGAATGGGGTATAACCTAACATCTATGGCTCCTTTGTTGCCGTACACTTATCTAACTTCATGCCATAGTCTTAGGAGAGCTTGTTTCATCCATAGTTTTCTAACGCGAGAAATCTAATCTTACTTCTATGTTAATGATTAATCCACTTAACTCATTTCACTTCATCACCATGAGTTTTCTAATAGTGGACATAGAAGATTTCCATTATAAACGTTATAGCTTAAGAGGGCCAAAGGGAAAAGAACAAGTGATTCTAGGTTCTAAGTAGATTCATATAAGCTATTATGTGTATATATATAACTAGGCATTATGAGCTAAATAGGCATGAAATAACTAGTCATTAATCTAAGCATATATTATAACAATAAACTTAAAAGGAAAGCGTACCTTTTAGTCTTCAGTAGATTTTCTTCAAACGCTTCAAGGTGTCATATTGACTTATGGAAGCCAAACATAGATGAGTTTCTGAATTATTCAATGAGTGACGATTTAGCCACTTTGTCCCCATTGTCCCATTTGTCCAAAATTGTTTGAACCAAACATGGTTTGCATTTGCATGTATGGTGAAAGTATTCCCCAAGGGTTGAAACTTGGTTGAAGTGAATAATTCCACATTGGGTGATTATTATTATTAGGAAAGTTTTGTCTACCTTGATTTCTTCTAGGTTGAGGGGTTTTAGACCAAGGATGAGGATTATTTGGTCTATTTGGAGGTGGAGTTTTAGATCTTAATTTCAGTTTAGAAAATCTGGTTTTTGCTTTTAATGATGGTTTATAAAAACTTTTTACTTCCTCATCACTCGTAATAGGTATTTTTCTATTTTTTATAAGTATATAATAAGGTTTTGACTCTAATGGTTTTTGTTTACTAGATTGACATTCAAACTTTGCATTTTTATTTTCACTAGTTGAAACATTATTTAAGTTGATTCCTAGACCGGTTTTATCTCCCGAAGTTCCTTGAACAATTATTATTTTCTTAAGTGAGTTACTACTATTTTTAAACTTGTCAAGTTTGGAAATTTCATCTTTAAGTTTTTCGTTTTCATTTTTGACCTCTAGACATGTTTTACATTCTATAAAAACTTTTTTTCCTTTTTCTAAATGTTGTAGTTTAATTTTTAATTCGAGTACTTCATTTTCTAATCGATTATTAATATGTTTTAGTGATTTATTTTTAGCCATGACTTTTTGACCTAATTTGCATAACCTATTATATTCATTATCTAGATCTTTTTCGTCTAATGATTGATTTTTGTCACTAAAGTATTTGGTTTCAGAAAGTACCTCATTTGATGTCTTCGCCATAAGACATTTTTCGTCGTTTTCTTTGTCCGCTTCGTCTTTGTCGCTATCACTCCATGCTCCACTAACAAAGGCGCTTTGGTAATCATGACCCGGTGGCTTTGGACATTCGTTAATGAGATGGTTTGGGCTTCCACATCTAAAGCACTTTCTTTTCCCGCAGTTATCATTCCTATTTCTTTGAAGCGATCTTCTTTCATCTCGTGGTTGTCTTATGAATCTTCCTCGTCTCTTTAGAAATTTCTTAAACTCTCTTACGGCCATTGCATATTCTTCGTCATTACTTTCGGAGGTTGAGCTATCTACTTCACTAGATTCCTTCCTAGCTTTCAATGCAATTGACTTGCTTTGCTCTCTTTTTCCTTTGACCATCTCGGAGTCTTTCTTTATTATTGCTTCGTAGACTTTCAAGTTGCCGATCAACTCGTCAAGTTGAAGAGTTGACAAGTTCTTCGATTCTTCAATCGCCGTAACTTTAGCCCGCCATTTTAGATGAAGAGCCCTAAAAAATTTCCTAACAAAATTATTACTAGAAAAACTCTCATCAAGTGCTTTTAAACTTGTGATGATAGTGTTAAACCTAGCAAAAGTATTATCTATTGATTCCTCTTCCGGAATCGTAAATTGTTCATATTGTTGAACAAGAAGATCTATTTTATTATCTTTGACTTGACTATTACCTTGGTGAGTTATTAGTAAGGAGTTCCAAATTTCTTTTGCGGTTTCACACATAAAGATCCTTTCGTATTCTTTACGTGGTAACGCATTATAAATAACCATTTTTGCCTCATTATTTTTAGCTAGTTTCTTTTTCAAATCATCATTTTTTTTTCAAAAGGTACAATTTCATCTCTTTTAGTTAAAGGATTATTTTGAATAGGGGGAAAATCACCATAGGTAATAACATGCCAAAGATCAAGATCTTTTGATTTCACATAAGTTTCGAATCTATTTTTCCAATAAAGAAAACCATCACTTTCAAATAACGGTGGTCTTTGCATAGATTGCCCTTCTAAATATTTTTCCGATTCCATAGATCGATTCAAGTTTTAAAATACAATATATTTTAAAAATCTTGTTTGACGTGGCTCTTGATACCAATTGTGGAAAACTAGAAGGGGGGGTTGAATAGTTTTACGCCTTTTTTAATTTTATTATGAAAACTTTGTTTACTTTTAAAAACTTAGATTCGAATTTATGTGAACTCAACTCTTGAACAATATGAACAAATATAAGTAAATCTAAATAAACAATGCAAGTAAAGTAATGAAATGAAAAGAAAGATAGAGATGGAAAGATCTAACCGCGAGACAAAAGATTTATAGTGGTTCGGCTACAAGGACACCTTCCTTGCCCTACTCCACTCCCCGAGCACCTAACTCGAGAGTTTTCTTCACTATGTCAACAAGCTCCCTTATGGCGGAGAAAACCTTACACAACTTTTGCTTACACCGGTTTAACGACACAAAGCTAGATGTCGGGTTCTAATCGTAGCTAGAACCAATCTCACAACTTCTACCAACTTCTTCACAACTTATTCACAACGGCTTCACGACTTCTTCACAACTTCTTCACACCGGCTTCACAACTACTTCACAACCTAGCACTACTTATGTACTCTTCTACTTCTTTACACCTTCACTACTTACACACCTTAACTTCTTCACAACTTCACTACTTACACACTAATCTAGCCTAAGCAATTATGCTCACACCTATCTAACAAATATACACAACTTATACAAAAATGAATGAATGATTATACAAACAACTTAGGTAGCAAGATGATACTAAGTTGCAATACTTCTTCTCTAGTTGTTGAAGGAGTATTCTTCTTTTGCACTTGAATGGTAGAAGCTTGGATCACTTGAAAACCAATGCTTAAGAATATATGATCAAAGGATTTAGAAAGGATTTGGAAGGATAAGAAGAGATTTAGAACAGAAGGTTTTGGGGGTGCAAAAGGTAAGGAAAAAGTCCAGAGATGAACTAGTATTTTATAGGCAAAATCTGACAGCTGGAGGAGTGGGGCGGTCCCCTTAAATAGGTGGCCGGTCCCCTTAAAATTAAGGGGGCCGCCTAGTAAAATTAAGGGGGCCGCCCTACCCGAACGTTGCTCATATTTTTCTTTTTGTGGGGAAGGTTTTTCTGGAACATTTTTGCCATTTTTGGTTAAAAATTTGAATTCATAAATTTATAATGGATTAAACATTTTTATTTAATACCAAAAATGATTTTCTAAAAGATATAAAATGTTTGTGTCATTTTATAAAAAATCAAGTGATTAAGAAAATGTTTCTTTGATCATATAATGCATTAGGCATTTGTTTATTCATACCTTAAGTGATTGAGTTGTAGAAATGAATATTTACAACTAAATACTTGTTTATTTAATAAGTTTATGTTTAATGAGTTTACATTTTGTGATTATCAAAACATAGAGATATCAAGAAGTATTAATAATGTTTTTAGGCATTATTTATATCAACACACTCTATGGACGTAAGTGCCGATCACCCATTTGTTGGACAGAAGTGGGAGACAGTCAACTCACTGGTCCCGAACTCATTCATGAGACAACTAAAAAGATTGTGCAGATTCGTAATCAAATGCAAGCTGCACAAGACCGACAAAAGAGTTATGCAGATAAGAGACGCAAACCTCTTGAGTTCCAAGTAGGGGACAGAGTCATGTTAAAGGTTTCGCCATGGAAAGGCGTGATACATTTTGGCAAACGTGGAAAACTAAATCCTCGTTACATTGGACCTTTTGAAATTCTAGAAAGGATCGGACCGGTAGCATACCGACTTCAGCTACCGCAAGAACTCAACAATGTACATGATGTCTTTCATGTATGCAATCTAAAGAAATGCTTGTCGGAGGAAATTCTTACTATTCCTCTGAAAGAAATCGAAATTGACAATCGACTACACTTCATCGAAAAACCTGTTGAAATCATGGACCGAGAGGTCAAGAAACTGAAACATAGTCGAATACCAATTGTCAAAGTTCGCTGGGATTCCCGAAGAGGTCCTGAATTCACTTGGGAAAGTGAAGATGAATTCAAGACCAAATATCCCCATCTTTTTGTATCTCCATCAGATAACCTGGGTTGAATGTCGGGATGACATTCAGATAAGGTTGAGAGACTGTAACAAATGGTAATTTTCCATTTTAATAATAATGATTAATAATCAGAAAATGCGCATTTATTATTTTCTGACACTTGTTAATGAGGGATTATCTCATTTAATCACATTATCACACTAAGATAACTTAAACATTTATACATAATGGAATGAGCTCACACACGGACCACGCATATCATTTAAACTAAAAACAAAACCAAACGGATCCTTTATATTCATAATTGGGCCAAGTGAGCCTGCTACTATTCATTTAGCCCAACCCACATCTCTTTTCTTTATTATAACTCGGTTAAGGTACACAACACTTGACTCTATTATCTTGCAAATTCGACACATAACGTGGGAAGATTTTTACATGTCTTGATTCTCCACACTACGAACAATCAAGATCAATAACTCTCATCCCATGATTCGAACGTTTAAGCACAAAACGAAGAGCAAATTAAATTGCCTTCGAGACATACTCAAACGCAAGCAATATTAACACAACTTAACCAAATGCAACCAAACTTAGTTTTAACCTATATCTTTGATTGTTTATGATCGAACAAGAGTTCTTAGGACCCTTCTTAACCATTTCTAACAACTTGGTCATGTTACAAAGTGTTTTGGACCGAACAAGAGTTCTTAGGGTTATTTACATGTGTCATTCGAAACATATTATATATATATATAATATATATATATATATATATATATATATATATATTTTTTTTGTGTAGGGTTATTTTCAGAACCAAAAAAAGGTCGAGAACTGCGAGAACCGATCTGAGCCATCTATTATTTGATCAATGGCTATAAATGTTGGTGGCACAAAGGTAATAAACTTAAACTCTAGGTTACATTATTTAATTGATGGAAGGGCATTTAGGGGATTTCAATACTGATATTTTAAACCCATTTAGCTTAAAAAACTTTACACATTTATCATAATATCACAATAAAAAACTGTTCCACTAAATAAGTAATTTGATTGTGAAATAATCATATCATTAAAACTCACGATCTCCCTTTTCAGATCTATTCTTCTTCTCCCTGGACACATAGTAAACTCCGCACCATCACCCTCCGATGACTATGAAGATATTGTTAAGGTATATCTTTTTTCCTTCTTTGCGAGTGTTTTTTTTCTTCATTAATTTATATTTTGTCACTCATAATGACCATTAAATAACCATTTATTTATATTATGTCAGAGTAATCAACAAATCAAATTCATCATAGAAGTTTCGTTCATTATGGATATGTTGCTGGTGGTGTTTCGAGATCTCGATTTAGAAGAGTATATTTTTTGTGGTGCAGGTTGGTAGATTCGATCTTCTTTCTAACTGAAAAAATATGGGTTTTGATATGATCATAGATTCGGTGTGATGTTTTTTTGGCTTTGGATCTGAATTTTTTTTTGCCTTCGTTCTAAAAACGAAATGTGTTTCGATTTGAAATTTAGATCTACGACGCTATGTTTAACAGATCTACAACGTCAACAACGTTTTGTTTGGTTACAATGTGATTTAATTATTAGGTTAGACTTGATGTTGATAGATCATGTAAGTATTGCTCACACGTAACTAAATGAAAGTCACTCTACTGATTTTGTTAAATTTCTTGCGTTAGTTACAAACCTACAATGTAGTAGATTCGATTTGATATGTGTTTCTAGGTTAATATAAAATTAATGGAATGATGCATATGTGTTTTATGGCTGGTATAAAATCAATACAGTTAACATAAAATTATGTGCATATGTATTTCAAGGTTAATATAAAATTTATGGAATGATGCACATGTATTGGTAAGTCTTATATATATAAAGATACGATGCACATGTGTTGGTAAGTGTATATTGCTTATAAAGATAATGTATGCCTAGATGAATAAAAAGAACAAAAGATGTACTCCCTAGAGTGAATATTATTCGGTATGCCTAGATGAATAAAATATCATTTTCGTTCTTCTTGTATGGAAAAAGAAACTGCATTTTGATTAATAAACACATGTAATTCGGTTAATATGCACATATATTTTTATAAAGTGGTCAGTTTAGAAAATTATGCACATGTATTTTCATCATTGTTTACTTTCGATCTCAAGATTCTACAAGGTTTAGTTATGTTTAAATGGCTTATCAAGGTTAATTAATTTATTGACTTTGTAGTTTTCTTTTTTTAGTTTCACTAATTAGTATTTACTAGTTTAACAAAATGTTGTGTTTTGATTTCACAGGTCTTTTGTTTTTTTATGTGTTTGAAAAAGATAACGCAGATGATACACATGTGCATACAAGTGCATATGGATGGAACGAACGCATATGTCCAAGAAAGGCAAGAGCGACTAATGAGGAGAAATACATGTGCATACATCAAAACAAAATCCAATTCTGTTAAAGATTATCGGTGCACACATGCAAAGACATTTTATACCGTATTTGTATATCATATGATGTAAATGTTTATGTACTTGTATCTAGTGGCTAGAATAATAGATTGGTCGCATTTGCACATGTATCTATTTGTATATCATATGATGTTAATGTTTATGTACCGTATTTGCACATGTATTCTATTATATCAACACATTTTTTTATATATTTGTGACCAAAACACATTAAAGGTTTAAGCAATTGAACATTAAAAATATATATAAATTTACATTATATGAAAAGAAAAAAAACACATATGCACCTTACTTTTGAAATCATACATACTGAAAATAAAAATTATTTAAAAAAAAAAAAGAAAAAAAAAAGTTTCCTAAAATTTAGGAACTAAAAAAAATGTTTTTTTATTAAAAAAAAGCAAAAAGAAATTAAAAAAAGTAATTTTACGATTATACCCTTTTGAATTCAATAATAAAAATAAATATTCAAAAAAATCTGATTGGTTGATGCTGGTTCTCGCAGTTCTCGACCTTTTCTTGGTTCTGAAAATAACTCTTCCCTATATATATTATATATATATATATATATATATATATTAATATATTATATATTTTATTTCCGGTTTGACCCTAACCAAACCAAGCATTTAACCCCCCCCCTTGATGACTTCCTAACTTGACTAAACCCCTGCCTTATACCTGGAAATCTCACAAAGATCTATCTAGGGGAATATATTCTTCCCACTTGGTCATTTTTAAAAGATATAAACTTGTGTGTTTATATATATAACTCGACACACACACTCTCCTTGGCTCATTCACTCTTAAAACACACTCAAGTATTCTCTCTAGCTTCCTTACTCACTGCCAAGGAACCAGAAGTGAAATCCTCAACTCATTCGAACCCATTTCAAGCTATTCGAACCATGTTGTGATTGAATAACAAAGTGAAGTGTATCAATTCCGAGTTCTTGATCACTTATACGTATAACAAACCATTCCAAGGTGTTGTAAGCCTCTTTTATTCATTTTCTACTCGTACATATCATTTAACAAACGTCATGCATCATATTCTTTTTATTTCGATCGTATACACATTTCATTTCATTTATACGCTTTATTGTTATTTATTTTTCGAACATACGCATTGACCTCCTTTTATGGATGGCTAGAATACGAGTTTTACATTTAATTTCATGTTAAGATGCATAAACAAGACCCATTTGATCTCTTGTTCAATCGTTAATTCATATAACACATATAAATGTCATTTATTTATTTCGTATCATGCATCAACTGAGCTAAGAAACGAACAATTAAAATCGAAACTATACATATACCATATTGTTTTTATGAGTCGACCTGTTTCTCTACATGGCCATATAACAATTTCATGTTTGGAGTTTCCTCTAATAAGCCCTTATAAGCTCTTTTTAAAAGCCAATTCAAATGCCACTCGAACGGTTTCTATATATATATAAGTTTTTCGAATAGGGCTTTAAGCAAAGAAATAAGCCCATTAAGCTTTTGCGATTAAGCCATGTAATAAGCAGTTTGAAAGTTGTTTTGTGATGATAAAATAAACCCAATCAAATTCCCAAACCCCTTTTTAACCCAATGAATCACAATGTGTTAATGGGCTTTGTATAATCTCGTTAAAAGCCCATTAACCGAAAAATTAAGCTCTTTTGAAAATAAGCTAATAATTTTGACTTAAATAAGCTATATAAGCTTATTAAAACTTTCGGAAATCAATTCCAACTCTTTTAGTGATTTTTGGACTAAACTTGCAAAGTATTTCAACTAGAAGGGTTAAAACTGCCAACTTCGCAAACTTATATTCTAAACTGCCAAAACAGTAAATTAAGGGTGAGAATTGTTAATATAGTAAGCTTAAGGCTTAAAATGTAATAATGGACCTTTATTGGACTTAAATTGTAATATTTACTAACGGAGGACTAACGGTGCAAAACCTACACCGTTAGGGCATAAAGTGTAAATTCTGGGAAAGTACAAGGGTTGAACATTAACATTTACTTATGTACATTTCTATTCATGTTTGGCATATTTCATTTGCATGTATGCATTTAATTATTCGTTTCAGTATATTTATATTCGTTACGTTTATAATTATTTAACGAACTTTTAACGAATGAACTTAACGTGTTATTCAACGACACTCGAGGAAACGGTAATTATGGAAACAATGACATAAAAACAAGATAATATTATTTTTGAACTTTAAGCATTTTAAGCATATCAAACTCACAAATCACAAACCAAATCATTATCCGTTACACATTTTCACACTCATTGTGCATACTGAGCCAAAACTGTAAAAACTCAGACTTCATTATTAATTCAGGTCCTGTGTAGAAGCCGTTCCCATAACTTGCTTAGTTACATATTTCACCTTACCAGTTATACTCTGTGAGTCATAGTCCCACTATTACTTATTCACTCTTTTTGAACTACTTGGGGTGAGAAACATGCTTACTTTTATGGATCATTGAAACAATGCTTTTGTTTGTAAGACTATTACCTGCTGGCCTAAGTATTGTATTTATGCCCATGAACATGTGTCGTTAATTCCTGCTGGGAAGCACACTTGATTTATTACGTGACTACATTTTGCACGCTTCATTATTACGTGACTACATTTTGCACGTTTGATTCACTACGTGACTACATTTTGCACGTATGATTTATTGAGTGACTACATTTTGCACGCTTTATCTGTCGGGCTTCGGTAACATAAAACTTAGCGTAGCGTAATAGCTCTTTCGTATAACATTGCGCACTTTGTAATGTTAAGTACTTATGACTTATGATCCAACCTTACTGTTTTATGTAAACCTATTAACTCATCAACCTTTGTGTTGACACTTTAGCATGTTTTTCTCAGGTGTTTAGCTGTTTACTATAATATGATGCAAGGCAGTGCGTGGCAGGGGCATAGGCACACTTTTGGAGTGTACACATAACACTCATGACCAGGGTTTTTGTACTATGGGACAACTAATAACAATAATGGGCCTTGTTTTCCGCATTTCAATTATGTAAAACTGATATTTTATTTAATAAAGCTTCTAAAACGAATTTGATTAATTCGTTCTCTATTACTTATATTATGATCCAATTAAATAAAACCCCAGATGTATTACCGCTGCGATCTGATTTTGGGGGTGTTACACGCCGTCATTGTACCTTCACAAAATAGTTTGTGGCCATACATAGTTAGTATTCGTGTTTCATAACTTTAACATTAACAAGAAATGGAATTCAACAATGGAATAGAATAGACTGAATGATGGGATTAATTTCGTTAATAATCTCTTGCTCATCCGCTGTGAAGATATCGAGCCTTTGTCTCGTTGCGGTAAAAGGTCCTCTTGGTCTAGGACCATCATTTGTTCCTCTTTCCTGTTCCATCCCCAATTACTCCCTTTATCAGTAGTCTGTTCATTTGACCCTTCAGTCCGATCAACATCCATTTCATCAATATTCAGATCTAAACCGTCTTCAAATACAGGTTTAGAACCGGATTCGAGCTCAGGAGATCCGCTTCCATGTAATTATCCTCTTGTTCATAATAGTCGAGATCACCACCTTTACATAATTCTCAACACATTTAATGTACGAGAAGTCTTCTTCACGAATGAGTCGATATGATACCGTTATACATGAGATGTTAAACGAATGAGTCGATATGATACCGTTATACATGAGATGTTAAACAAACGAATGATTCGTTATGATAACACAACAAACAAACAACTACAACATTTTATTAAACAACAACAATAACACAACAAACAACAACAACAACAACAATAACACAACAAACAATAAAAACAACATTAACACAACAAACAACAACAACAACAACAACAACAACAACAACACTACTACATACGAAGATTTTCCATGTCACCTAACAGCTCACGGAGTATTGCATCCGACTGACATGCGTGGTCGTGTTCGTCGGGATTCCTTGTTATTTCAAGTCTTGCCTCCAGCATCCTTACTCTTCTCTCTAGCACCTGTTTTTGTGATTCCAGCATGTTTATCCTAAGATCTTTGGCATTACAGTTTGAGCACTCTTTTGGTGCAGATCCAGAACCTTGAGATGTTGAAGCAAAAGAGATTACTCGTAACCGGTCATCAAATTCACTCTTCCACATAAAATATCCACATCCATGATCATTTTCTCTTGGCTGTTACATAAATAAGGAAATGTTATGATTGTTTGTATATTTACATAAATAAAAAATGTATGATTTTTCACCTTCGAAAGAGGACATGTGATTTGTCATTTTAAGTATATTTATTTTCCAAAGAAAATACAACGGATGTATTTCCCCGGGTCGTAGTCCCAACAAAGGTTGAAGTCGAGTTGTCGTAACGGTGTCGAATTGTGAAGTGAATGTGATAAAAGAGTAATATTTTTGGGTTTTATACTACGAATATGAAATTACTAATAAAAACAAGTAATTAAACTAAGGGGTACAAGTAATCTAAGCGCACGATTCTAAAAACGAAAATTTAAACTTAAAAATGAACGTTGCGATTTTAAAAACGTATCTAAAAAGTGAAATTATAAGTCCTAAAAATGTAAAATTATTTTTCCTAAATGCTAAATATTAAAAGAAAATTTTAGAAAAAAGAAATATATTTTTTTTTTATTATTTTTTTATTTTTTATGAATTAAAAGCTAAAAGAAAGTAATTAAATGATTAAAAATAGCAAACTGATTTGGAAAAATATGAAATTTTGCAGAAAATTCTAAAATTATACTAAGAAGATATGAAAAATGGAAATTGAACTTTTCTGAACCCTAATAAGCAGTTTGGGCAGATAAGCAGTTTCCAATAAGCTCTAAAATAAGCTAACCAGTACCAAAAATTACCAAAGGCTCAAATATGGATTAACA
The DNA here is from genome assembly GCA_021014915.2 of Artemisia tridentata subsp. tridentata. Lineage (NCBI taxonomy): Eukaryota > Viridiplantae > Streptophyta > Magnoliopsida > Asterales > Asteraceae > Artemisia > Artemisia tridentata. The sequence continues at coordinate 437,061,504 of CP139509.1, read as the reverse complement.
CACTTCTTGAAGCTTAAAACAACTTATTAAGACCAATGAAGCTCACAGGATAAGCCAATAAGCTCTTTGTGCAGCAACCAAATAAGGCAAAACAAATGAACAATCAGCCTATTTAAGCTACTCTAGAAGCTAATCAAAAGCTAATCAGGGGAAACCAAAAGCTGATTATGAAAGCTTATACTAAAGACTACTTCCAAACTCAAAATCCCCAAATTTAGCTATCAATTGCTCATTCAAATCAGACCTAGATCAGATGGGATTAGGGACAAAAAAACTGATGCAGGCCAAAATCAGTCCAATGGGCTTATTTGCAGACCAATATTAAGCTATCTAACAAGCTTCAAATTGAAAATCAAGTTCAGAAACCTCAAGCTAGTACTACTAACTATTATCAAAACAAAAATCAAACACGGAGACCAGGTAGATAGGCTGTTACAAGGCAAGTAAAAGCTGAGACAAGAAGACTTTTGTGCAGGTCTGCACATAAGAGTCTGATGCAGCAGGAATGAAATTTTGAACTCAACTCTTTTAAAACCAAATTAAACAATGCCAAAACTTGCACTATCACGTTAACCTTTGACTTGAACACAAAAATGCTAAATTCATTCACCAAACAAGTTCAGCTTTTGTGGAAGCTTGTAAGAACAGTTATGCTTCTAATTTTTGCACTAGTCCACCTAAAACTTCAAAAGGCTTCAAATCCACTTAAATCCTAACAATAACAGCTTAGCTAGCATTAATTAGGCTAGATCAAAACTCATAAGAATGCAAATGAACAGTACAAATGCTCTTGACACTCAGCAGTATCTTAAACCAAACACCCCTAATTGAAGCTGCTATGCAATTTTACACTAGAAATCTTTAAATTAAAGCATTAATCTACTTAACTACTGAATGACTAACTTACTTATGAACTAATGAACTACTTTTAATCAGAAAATAAGCATTAAACAGGCTATAAGCTACTTCTACTATTTTAGGCTTTTTATGATTATTTTGGGTGAAATGAGATTTAAACTAGTGACACCTAACAATTCCTATTCTAAAATCAAAATAATGAACAAATAAGCTAGATTACTCAGAAAAAGCACTAGGTGAACAGAATAAGCAGAAGCACAGTAAATAAGCTATGAATAAGGATGCAATAAAGCTTACAAGTAACACTTATGGTGAAACCAGATCTGAACCACCAACTATATTACCCAGGCTTGTTTATACAAGCCAACACTAACCCAAATAAGCCTTCCAAGTCAGCTTATTCTTCAAACTGCTTATTTGACCAAGTCAGTTGACTTTTGTTGACTTTTGGTAATTTGTGAGACTGAGTTTGATTCAATACCTAATAAGCTTAACCAAAGCTATATGAAGCTAGATTAAGCTTAAACTAGTAGAAAAATAGCGTATTGAAGCTGGCTTTTTGAATATTTTTGTATTTTTCAATATTTTTTCAATATTTTTGGATTTATGAAACAACTTGAACAATTATGAGATATTAAAGCTGAGATAAGTATAATAAGCTACTGAAAGACTGAATAAGCTAATATGAGATTAAAAGCTTAAAGAGAACAGAATCACTAGAAATTAAAATTGAACTTTCATTAATCAAACTCTCAAATTACAAAAGGGAATTTAAAACTACAATTCAGAAAAACATTTGAGCAGCATAACAACTATTAAAAACTACCTAGAACTATTACACCAAATGAGGAGGATTGAACCCCTATTTATAGCCGAAGGTGAAGCTTCTAGCTTCTGCCATGTCATCGATCTGTGCCATTTTGTGCTTCTTTAAATCGATTTCGTCCTTTAGATCATCCCTTGATCAACAATCTTGCACAAACAGCCCTTGGATTATATCCCCACGTATCATTAGCCAATCAGAGGGCTCTATTTCGCTGACATGTCATTCCTGACATGTCAGGAACTTCCTAGAAATGCGTGCAAGTACTATACTACCCTTAATTGCTATAATTGTACGGGGTAATTTTCTAGGGTTCATAGGTGAATAGTAATAATCTGGGTAAATTGGGGATTTGGGGCGCGGGTGTTTTATGTTTGACTGGGATTTATTGCTTGGTTTGACCGGGTAAGGTTTTGGGTCGGGTAAAGGGTTTTATAATAAAGATGGGTGGGCTGTGGGTGTAATTGGGTTATGGGTTATTCTAAGGTGGGCTGGGGTTTATTTATTGGATTATTAAATCCGGTTTGTTTTTGTATAGTTTTAGGATTTTTGGTTTAGAAGTGAAGGACCAAAGTTGTAATTCTTGAAATTCCAAGGGGCTAGTTTTGCCACTTTTCCAAAATAAATCCAAGGGCTTGTTTTGTCATTTGATGAAACTTTGAGGATTGATTTTTGACTTTTGAACATAGGCTTTGACAATTTGCTTCCCGTCTTCGGCTTTTGACCTTTTCCAAATCTCGTGCTCGTTTTCCCGGTTTTGCTTTGTTTTTTTCCTTTTCTCATATATCCGTACCTGCATAGAAATAAACACAAAAACACAATATCTTTGGCATTTATAGTTAGTTTTTGGTTATTTTGGTCTTAATTTGGTCAAGAAAATGTATGTGTTTAAGCACATACCAAAATGCATAATATTCCCATCCAAATGTATCTTTTTTATCAGTAGTCTGTTCATTTGACCCTTCAGTCCTGTCTTGAGGTTTATTCTCGACTTTTTTCTTACCCCATGAATCACCCCAACCACCTTACGATTCAGTTTTTTCTCTTTTTTACTCCAATCTGAACCTTGTGGTTTATCAGATTCCACAAAACCCCATTATAATTAATATTTTTAACATCAAAAATATTTTTTATAAATAGTAAAGTATTGATTTTGTAAATTTTTTAATTTATGTAATTTTTAAAATTAATTTTTATACTAACATATAATTTTAAAGCAAATAATTTTCTAAAATTAATTTATATATAAATATTTTTAAATAGATTATTAGATTAAAAATGTCATTTTAAATATTTAGAAAAAATGGGACGACATTGTCGTCCCATTTCGTTTTTAAAAAAGTTTTTATATTTATTTAAGAAATAAAACTGATTTAAAAAGCTTTTAAATATTAAAAAAAACAAATACTTACAATATGGGACGACATTTTCGTCCCATTTTGTTTTTAAAAAAGTTTATATATTGATTTAAAAATAAAAATTGGTTTAAAAAGTTTTTAAATAAAAAAAAAAACAAATACCTACAATATGGGACGACATTGTCGTCCCATTTTGTTTGGCGGGATTAAAAATAATGGCGGGATGTTTTTTTTTTGGGGAAATTTCATTTAGAAACCATTGAAATGTCAAAAAACAAATAAATGCAGATTTGGGACGACATTGTTGTCCCGTTTTGTTCAAGTAGAAAAAGTCCTTGACTGCCATTTTGTGTTTAAAAAAATATGGGCCATGGGCAAAATTTGGGACGAGAATGTCGACCCAAAAAATTTGCCAAACCCACATTTTGGTGTAGTGCATACATGTACACACACCTTCATACATTTTAGAATTCAAAACCAAACCACATAAAATCATACAAGCTCCCATTTAAACAGCCTAGGGTTTCTTATTTTTATATGCCTCATTAATGCTCATTCAATACAGATTTTTAGGGCTTAATAAGGTGCATTATAGGTCGATTAAAGGCTGGAAACAAAGGTACCAAACCAGCCAACAACACATCCACACTCTATCTAAAGTGATTAGTAACACGTATACATTCTTTTTAGACTCACAAAATCAACACACCAAAGCAGCCTCATAACATCATAAATAAACCCGTTTATACCCGTTTTAAAACCCATTCGACTTACATTTATATGCATGTGACCCACACTGAATATATACGTTTACAACCTTGGTGATTACCCACCCATCGTACACACATCCATACGTCTAGTGTTTTTAAGCGCCTCATTAATTTCATAGGATATCCATAATACTCTACTCGACCTGATCCAGATTTGACACCATAACATCATACTCCTACTCACGATACAACTTACATGATCTTTTAGGGCTCGTTTACGTTTAAATGAAGGCACACCAGAATCGACAAAAACAAATATACACCTAACGACACACAATTCATAGCCAAACCCCATCCACAAATCTTATACGACTCCTATTAATTTCATGTTATTACTATCAGTTAAGGGTTTATTTCTTCGCACCATATCCACATAACGTACATGTATTAGAATATCAAGTGATTAACAAAACTCGTATAACATTACTTCTAAGATTCCCAGATCGTTCATGTCATTTGAATGTTTATCAATTGGTCACGTGAAGGTTTAACACGACTCAATTCATATCTAAATCATATTAACGAAACATATTTAGATTAGGTTAGTATTATATAGATCGTATAAACACAAAGATGTTTAGGGGTACCTCTAGGTTGGGTACAAGACGAATTGAAGCATACGAAGAAACAAACCCAACAACCTTTTCGAACCCAAAACATACAATCCACACCAAAGCTTGAACACCACGAACCACCTCGAACCTGGAACCTTTTTAGGAGTAAATGGGAGCCAAATGTTGTTTGTATTTCTAGGGATTCTTGGAGGACAAATAGGGCTGCCAATTTAGAATTTTTTTGGGTTTCATGGTGTGATGGAGAAAGGTGGTATATGGTTTTGAAATGGGCAGCAAATGAGGAGATATAAGGGGAGATGATGCCGAGCATTAAGGGGAGATAAGGTAGACCATTTCCCTTCCAACTCCTTTCAAATTATTTCATATCTTCAATGTGTATAGTGCACAAATTTTTTATATAATTCGGTCTCTTATAGGACTTATAGACGTGTCACATATATACTTAGGAAATGGTTTAGGTCGATCATGTATAAATGTTTAACATGTAGTGTAAACTTAGGTATAGGATTTTTATTTTGCAACTTATCTCATAGCATAAATGTTTAGACTTTAAATTATACTCGTATCATAAGTTCAAATGTTGTCTCGTATTTCAGGTTATTATAATTCTTCCCCTTTAAAAAGAAATTTTTCATCCTCGAAATTGAAGTCGCAAAAGTTAGACGGAGAAGTATCAATCACGAAAAGAAATGATAATAACTAGCCTCACGCTCGGAGAGGTTCTTCCAAAAGCATCTTCACAAACGGAATAGTTTTATTTCTCATGACTTGATCCGACAACTAGGATAGCCCCAGGCTCTCCACCGAACACAAATCATACAAATCTGATCCAATGAATACGAAACAAATAGGTAGCAGATAACGGTTGTAGTCTCACAAATAGATACATGAAACACATATACACACAAGGCAAATACGGAGGTAGTGCTAAACGATAAAACTTCATCAACTCTATCCAGATTCTGAATGAACTAAGGAACTTGCTAATAATCAGAGAAGCACATGTCGAAATATCAACTCCTATCAAAACGCATAATGAGATGGGTAGCATAATCGCACTAACGATCAACCAAGCACATACCGGAGTATCTACGTATCAGAAATCCTAATGGAATAGGTAGGATAATCATACAGATAAGAACGAATCTAAGGACTAACGTATCACGAATTCCCGTCTAAAATTTCAAAATTTCCTTTCCACAATGATAACTAATCCATTAGTCATTGTAATCATCTTCGGACCTTCAATACGTAACTCTCTGATCTAATTCAACCAAAAGGTGTTCCACATATCCGTTGTTACAAAACTCCGAAAGGAAAACCCTTCTCACTTGCATTTCATCTATCTTAATGAGGAAACACAACCAGAGCTTAACACCTGTCAAATTTCCTGCTCAACACATCTTCCAAGTTCGAATAGTTGTTCTGTCCATCCATCCGTCTAAAGGTAAGAAGTTGTACTAAAAGCCTGAGTCCAATTCTTATAGTCTTTTGTATCTCTTCTAGAAGTGTGAAGCAAAACGCGATTCTCTGACACGATCACTGTAGGTGCGCCATGTAGCTTGAATAATCTTATGCCGAAAGAAATCTCTGCCAATCTTCCAAGTGAGCCGACCTAGTCAAACGATCCACTACAATTCAATTCGTACCATCCTTCCTAAATGTGCGCGGAAATCCCGTTACAAGGTTCCTGAAAATTTAATCTCACTTTCACATATGAACATCCAAACTAAGGAAAACCACTCGGGCGCTGATTCCAAATCTTAACCTGTTGACACGCTAACACTTCGCCACCAGGGTAGTCACAATCGTCTTCGTACCATTCCATCAAAATTTTGCTTCAAGTCTCTATGCATAAATAGTACAACTAAGATAGATAGAGCAAATAGAACTGTGTGCTTTAATTAAAACCGCTTCCTTCAAGTCTTCTAACATAGATCACATTCCACCGTCTTGCTCCTGAGCTTCTTCATGTCTGCCACAAATCACTACCAAGTCATGTGTCGGATAGTCCACCTCATACGGTTCTAGTTGTATTGATGCATAACCGATAATCTTCCCGTGTTGCATAAGGACATAACTAAGTCTCCTACTTGAGTAGAAACAAATCTCTTTTTAGTTTTTCCAAAATTCCCTTCTCATTCTTCATCCTAACCAAAATTACTCTTCGAAAGTATCACATAGAGCTTCTTCTGACGTAGAAATTTCAATACAGAATACGAAGATGATCCCCGTGTTTCTCTTTCATCTCTGAATATACCAAGATGTCATACTATGACAATTGTCCAAGTATTCATGAAATACACGATTTATCAAGTCCATCGGAACAGTCGGAGCAGTAGCCAATACGATTGGCATCACTAATACTCATAAAGACCATAACGAATACGAAAGGCAATTCTAGGAACATCTTTCTCCTTTACACGAAACTGAAAATAATCAGATCTAAAATCAAGCATTGAGAAAATTCACACCCAGAAATTGATTAATCAAATCGTGGATTCGAGGTAACAGATAACGGTTCTAACTGTAATACTATGCAGCTTCCAGAACTCAATACACAACCTCATACTATAATCATTCTTCTTTACAAATAAAACTGGAGTACACCACATATACACACTCAGACGGATAAAACCACTTTCTAAAAGCTGGTCCTTCAATTATTTCTATTCAACTGATGTCATAAAATATGGAGTTTCAGAATTAGGCAAAACGTTGCTCTTATACGGATAGAGTTTCTGAATCAACCAACTTACTGTTCTCAGGCACTGCTCGAGACAGCCTATGATCCCAATAAGTTCAAGTGTTGTCACACAGCGGAAGCGTGGTGGGCCCATAACCCACAGGTCACAGGATCGAAACCTGTCTCTGATACCATAATTGTAACACCCCAACCCGACAAGGGTCAAAATGCCACATTATGGTGTCAATCAGAACATACAAACGCAAGCGGAAGACTTATACACATAATGGTTACAAAGGTTTTCTAATGATAGTAACGAAATACTAACTCTATACATAATGAGTTCCAAAAACCGAAATATAAATCCAAACCAAATCTAACTAAAGCCAAATCCAAATCTAATCCAAGCTTCCAAACTAAAACCTGCCGTAGGAAAATAAATGTGGCTGAGCTTAAAAAGCCCAGTGAACAGATATATATAACAAACGAATAATCAAAACATATACTCCCTCCGTCCCTAAATAAATGTCCACTGTTTATTTTTAAAGTCATTTTCTTTAAACTTGGATCTTAAATTATTTCATTTGTGTTATATAATACTTGATAAAAATTATACCAATGAAAATACAATTAAAACTCAATCCATTCATATATTTTGCATTAAGTATTATATAACACAAATAAAATAATTTAAGGTCGAAGTTAAAAAGAGAAGACTTTAAAAGTCAATAGTGGACATTTATTTAGGGACGGAGGGAGTATAAGTATAGGGAAAAGAAAACATAAGCTCCTGCTGAAACGAATATCATCTGTCAAAGAATGAGGGACCAAAGATCAACTGAACAAATATCATAAGTCAAATGAGTCAAATGAAGTGAGAGATCAAGAGACACTATGGATCAGATAATCAAAAGAAACCAAACGAATCATATAGGAATGCCCACGAGCTCAAATCAAATGTCTAAACATGATACATGAATAGACCACACAACCACATATACATATCCGTCAAATCATAAGTGCACAAGGAGGAGAGAGCTCTCAAGTACCAAATGGAGTAGCTAGCTCCCAGAAGTGAAGGGGTGCAAGGCACGCACAACCCAATCACTAACAAAACGAAACAAAGTACCTAGGATGCATCCATACGCCCCCTGCAAAACAAATCATATATATACACCTGCTCATGATAGGTATATACACATATCATAATGGCCAAGTGATCACATATCATATTATATCATATCAAATGGGGACACCGTGGACTAATCACACCGCCACAAATGGTGTCATGCCGTTGGTGCCATCAATGACATGGTCATGGTACCTCCATGGCTAGTTAGCTCGAGCACTGAACAAATCATATCATATCAAATGCATATCCTTAATCATATCATATCAACAGAACGGAATCATATCATAGCAAAGGATATCAAACGAATATCATATCAAATTAATAGTTAACCGAATATCAAATTAGATGATCATATCAAAGCGAATCATATCAAATGGATCATATCAAATGAATCATATCAAACGAATCATATCAAAGCAAATGAATCGAAGTCATGAGAACAAAACCCTTACTGAGAAAGGGTACAATATCTGTACCTCAAACCGCAAATGAAACCATATTAGAAAACACATGGATCGAAAGTTACTCCTAATATAAACATTTACTAAATATTTATGTGTGAAAATTGATTAATGTGATCGTAATTTATGAATGTCGAATAAATATTTTTGTTAATAAGTTACATATGTTTATTTGAATACAATTATTGTGACAGACTTTAATCTATTCCATGTTAGTCGATTTTACTAAAATGATATTTTACGTTTACAGTTATACTCAATCAAACGTCTAAAATGGTTAACCGTGACTTGAATCGCGGGTAACAGCTCATTTCGGTTATCCGTGTGTCCGGTTACCCGTCTAGTGTGGTACAGTTTCGGTTATTAAAATGAATTACCCGCCTTGCGATAAATAATTTAAATCTTTCAACTAATCGAACCGAACCGAACCGTCTTATGAACACCCCATGAAGTAGCAAAGCATTCTGCCGACAAAGGACTGAAAAAACTAAACTAAAACCCAAAGGTCCCATAAGCACAGTATTAAAACTAGGTTGGTCCAATGACAATATCGAATCTATCTGGACTAAAACATGATTAAAGAGCAAATTGTCCGAGGCTGCGTATGCTGTGGTCGCACTCATCTGATTGAACTCCCACCCTCGTCAGCACATGCGTAGCAGCTTCATGGGTCCCCCATATAACATGGTTAATAATTAATGAATAATGGACTAATGCTAAAAAGTAATTAGCCATGATCATTCATTTTGAATGTTTTTTCTTGAAGCATCTCCTATCTTTTACCCGGATTCGAATAATTTGATTTGTCTACAAATAAAACTTGGGTCATTTTAGTTACTTAATTCGGTTTCAAGATCGGGATTCTACACAAGATCGTTTTCGTCTTTGCAAGATCGTGATCGTAAGATCGTGATCATAAGATCAGATCAGGATCTTAAAATCCTACTCTAATGTTATTTCTTAATAGTTTTTGTAATATTATACAAATTTACAAAATATTATACATTATAAATACAAAATATTATGAATGTTTAATAGAAATATTGTTCTAAATTATGATTATGAAATGTTTAAAAAGATTAACATGTTGTTTTTTTTAATTCTACAAAAAAACAACACATAAATTTATAGTTTTTAGTTTGCAATCTGAGAAAAGTAAGACCGGATCGGATTAGATCTTAAGATCTTATGGTCAAGATCGGGATCCTATAAGATCTTAAGCTTGCAAAGATCCTATGTAGGATCCGGATTGTTTTTGCTTTGCAGTATCGTAAAATCGTAAGATCCTAATATCAGGATCAGGATCCTGACAACTATGGGTTATTCGGATAAACATAGTTAACTGGAGTAATGATATCTCGAGATGAAACTAAGGTGGGCCATGGGACTTCTAGGGTTATCTACTGATTTTTACGAAGCAGTGTTAACTTTTGTAAAAAAGTTGAATATTATTAATTTACCCGGTCTAAAAAAAAATATTGTGTTTCTATTATTGTTTAGTTAGTCTATCAGAAAAAACATAAGGCTTTTCAATGTCAATTATCATATGAGCCCTAGTTAAGAGATAACATTTTAATTTCTTTATCATAATCTATAAATTGTACATTTTGTGTTTAACAAAAATTGTGTGACTGATTACTTTTGATGATATCTTTAACTTATTACTACGTATAACTATACAAGATGAGATTATTCTTGTAAGGAGTACAACATTCCTTTCAGAATATTCAAGGCAGACTTGGCAATCTAGAATTCTAGATGGAATTGACTCGAGCAGAATATTGGAAACTTGAAGAAAATGATTGAATTGGCAATCTAGATGGAAGTGACTCAAGCAAAATATTGGAAATTTGAAGACTTAAAATGAGTGAAAGTCGAATATTTGTAATTTGAATACTAACAAAACGATGTGAAAGTGATCCAAGTCATACTTTTTCAACTACTTACTGTTGAAGTAATTTCTTGCAATCACTTCGGACAAATAAAGAGGCCTTTCGGTCGAACTAGCTAAATGTTCCTCCGAGAGGTTTGGGTGTCAATCCCTTCGGCTACTAAGGATCCTTCGGGTATCTGCACACAACAATACGCGTTAGGCTCGCCCCGGGTGTTATCCCAGGACCCACCTCCGGCGTGAGAGTAAGTATTTGATATTCCGAGGGGTTATAAACAGTAGTATGAAGTAAATGCTAATAAATTAGTTAGTTGAGAGTAGTAAATGAGCTGGGTATTTATAGTGCCCAGCCTTGGTACCTGAAATGGCGGCGCCGGGTTTTCAGGAAACATGTCTCAGACATAATCCCGTAAATCCCGGGGCGGCGGCGGCGGTGTCTGCAGCTGCCATCTGTCAAGAGATAATGCCACTTGTCCTGTTGTTGACAGCTGCTTTATCCGAACGATCTAGGTGCCTTCCGGCCATCACCGGATGGTCTTGCTTCTTCCGGCGTCCGGACGAGTTGAGAATCCGATGGGCTGATGTCATGCATAAACTGCCAAAAACCATTATTACCTCTTTTTAAGGATAGCCGCCATTTTTACTGGGGCTCTGAGATGTCGACACGTGTTCACGCACATATCGCACGAGTGAGGAGATGCCACCTCACCCGCTGACAAGGCACGTCGTTTCACATTCTTCTTTTCGCCTATAAATAGCGTCATTTCTACGGTTTTTTTACCACTATAATTTCCTGTTCTGACAAACTTTCCGAAGCATCTTTCCGAGAGGTTCATTTCTTTCTAATCCGAACGATTTTATTTCACCATTCGGTTAATCATGTCAAATTCTCCCTCTTCGATTCATGAGGAAGAAACTCAGGAGGTCGGGGGGTTTCTTCCTAAGTTCGATATTCAAAAGTACACCTCTCAACTGAACGAGGAAGGTTTATATGTAGTGATGACGGACGCGGGTATACCGGGGGATTTGCATCCGAGGTTACCTCCAGCACACATGACGATGGACCAATTGCCGGGCGATGCCATTGGTCTGTACGTGGAGTATTTTTACGAGGGTGGTCTTAGCGTGCCCTTCTCTACTTTCTTGCTGGACATCATCAAATATTACAAGGTACATCTCTCCCAGCTAGTGCCGTTGGGCTTACACCGTGCCACGCTCTTCGAGGTGTACAGCCGAAGTCTGGACGTTGCTCCCACCACTTCCATGTTCCGGGCCTTCTATAAGTTGAGTAAGCAAGGTCACTGGTTTTCTTTCGAGAAGCGAAGTGGTAAGGAGAGGAAGGTTTGTTTTCGGGAGATTCTGACCGGACTGAAGGGTTGGAAGAATGACTTTTTCTTGATAGATAGGCGAACGGTTCCCTTTGCCATGCCCTGGAGGCATCATGATTCTGATATTTCGGATCCGTACCTGAATGGCGAGTTCAGCATTGCGGATGCGGAGAAGCTGGCCGCAAACATAATTGACCTTATTCCGATTCCCAGGGGCTTTCTTTATGCCGTGGGGCTGACCTCGCAGTGGGAGTATCCCGGTTACCGGGTCGCGCTTAAGGATGCCGAGGGTAAAGGTATGACTTCACCGTTTGTCTTTGTTTCTCCAATTGACTCTCGTTAAGTATGTTTGTTTCTAACTATTTTGTGTTCTTTTTCCCTTTTGCAGTTGTGTCGATGTCTGAACATCTGATCAACCCCATGGTCCGTGAGGGTGTTTCAATGGTCAGGGGCGATAAGTACCGTGAGGGTGAGTCTCACGAGCTGCATGTGACTTTTCCCGCCCCTTCGAATGCCGATATACCGGAGAAGTCGGCCGAGGAGATGAGGGTCGAGAGGGCTGACGCTCGGGTCTTGGAAGCCAAACGCAGAAAACAAAAGCAGAACGTCACCCGGGATGCTCTGCGAGCCCAGAGGGGAGCAGGGGTCAAAAAGGCGCGAGCGCGAGTTTAGCCTTGTAATACCCGAAAATCCAAAACACGTAAAAAGACTAAAATGCCCTTGCGATTTAAATATTTCGCAAAACAAGTCCAAAACGCACGAAATAAATCCCGAACTTTCACAAATGAATAAGTTATGATACAAAGTAATCACAAGTACCATATGACACATAATTTAAGTCTTCTTGACCCTCTAAATTACTCCTAGCCGAACCTATAAACTTATGTACAATTACATTAGATTTTGAAATATAAGTATGGCAAGTTTGAAACTCCTTAAAGTATGATTCGGTTGAACATTAATCCCCATCATAATTTCCGAAAATCTCTGCCTAATTATCTCCCCAAATCAGTCGACTATATCAAAATATAATCACCATGATCCTATTTTCACTCAAACCGAACACCTCCTTCCACCCTAGAACTCACGAATTAATTCCTAAATCACCACACGAATTTTTCCAGCATCACTACCCATTTTTCTCATGTTCCTAGACATCTAAAGAGTGCAAGAAAAATCAGTTTGGTGGTGTTCTTGGCCTGTGTCGATCGTGCTCAATTATTCATTGTCGAAACCCATTTTAAGGTAATAAATTCCAAATCATGGCCACGATTTTTGTACACTTGTTTTATTATTTTTCTCATGTTCTTCTACTCACATATGATCCACGAAAATTATCTCAGAGGTTGTGGGTGGCTGAGTTGGTCGTTGTGAATTTAATTCCAAAACCGTATTCTTATTAAGGTATTTCTCAAAATAATTCATACGCCTCCAAATAAATTAGTTCGTTATTTTTTTTGATGATCCTCTTGTCGAATAAGACCTGTGAAAATTGTTTACAAGGTGGTGGAGTCGATTGTGAAGGCTTGAGGAATTATTGTTCGATTTTGTTGCACCGGTTGCATTATTTTTTGTTCGATCGATTCCCACGTCCAAATATTCGGTTTGCAATTTTCCTAACTCTTCTATGTCGTATATAATCTGAGAAAATTATTGGAATCGACCCATGCAAGCTAGAACTAATTAATCCAAATTAAACCTTAAAATACATGTATAATCGATAAATAAATCCATGCGTGTGTATAATAATTGGTTCTTATTTTATTTAGACCTTGTTCGACCCTATAGACCTGGGAGAAATATGGTTTTGAATTTTCATGGCCCCGAGATAATTATTTCGAATTATGTGCTAAATCGGGTTTTAAGAATGTTTTGGGAAAAATAGGTCCGATTGGATTTTAGGGTTTCTAAGGCATGAGTTAGGGTTATTATGATGAAATTAATGAGGGGTAATCATGACTTGAATGATTGAATGGTTTAGGGTTTGTTTTGAATTAAAAAGTGTTACACCGATTTGTTTTAATTAAGTTTATGGGTCGAATTGTAAATTTTAAAACATGGGGACTACTTTTGGAACTTTCTAAAACCTGTGGGAGTCATATGAAAAATTATGGGAAGGACCTTGTATGCCAACTAATTGTCTAAATATTCATTTTGGAATTAGATGTTAATATATATATTGATTTTGGAATAAAATAACTAGAGGGACTAAAAGTGTCATTTTGGGAAATTTATGGTCTAATCATGTATTTAATCATAAAAAAAGGGCCATGTGTCATTTTGGTAATTTAAGGGGCTATTGTGTAATTATTATCAACTAAATATTGATTTTATGTAAATCAGGACTATAGATGTAATTAATATGTTTTGGGGGACCAAAGTTGTAAAATATATATTTTGAGGGTCTTAAGTCATATATCATGATAAATAAAGGTATAATATGTAACTTGGCAAAATCAAGGGGCCTAACATGTTAATATGGAAAATTAAGGTTTAATATGTAACATATTTAAATCAAGGGACTAAACATGTAAAATCATGGAAACCTTTCTAAATATGGTAACTTACTAAGTATGGAAACTTTCTAAAAATGAAAACCTGCTAAATAAAAAGTACTTGATATGAGCATGGGATCCTTAGTAATTCTGTCTCTACTCCTTTAGGTGTCAAGGAGGAGAAGTTTTGGTTCTTTTCTGTGTCTGCCATTCTTGCTTGATCACTAAGGTACAGATATTCTGCTTCTTTGATAAGAGGCCTTCATGCTCTTTTATGACTCCGATTATTGAACCATCATGATTATGAACCCTTACTTATGAACCTTTGCTCATGAACCCTTACTTATGAACCTTTGCTCATGAACCCTTACTTATGAACCTTTGCTCATGAACCCTTACTTATGAACCTTTGCTCATGAACCCTTACTTATGAACCTTTGCTCATGAACCCTTACTTATGAACCTTTGCTCATGAACCCTTACTTATGAACCTTTGCTCATGAACCCTTATTTATGAACCTTTGCTTATGAACCATGATTATGAACCATGATTATGAACTTATGAAACATGATATTGACCTATGCAAGTAAACTTAAAACATGACCCATGATACTTGACCTTTACCCTCAGTTTGATACTACGAGCCACTCACTAGGCATGAGGGTTTCATGTCCATGTCAGTCGATGCACCGATGGCATGACTCTAGGGCAGGAGAGTGATGACCTGTCCCGTCCCTGCATGTTATGTTTACGTAGAGGCAGATTATGGCCACCTGGGGCGTATGGATGCATCCTAGATTTGTTCATGTTCATGTTATGTTATGTTAAGTTATTCATGGTGACTGATGGTGTGTGCGATACACGTCTTTCACACTCTGGGAGCTGATCACTCCAATTCATGATGAGGACACCCCTCATATTTACAAGATACCCATGATGAGGACACCCCTCATATTTACAAGATACCCATGATGAGGACACCCCTCATATTTACAGGATACTAAGAGGTCTCCCCTCTTCATGTTTATGATTATGATTATGATTATGATTTCATGTTATGGGCTCGTAGTGGATTACTGACCTTTCTTTACCTTGCACCTTTATCCTTTCCCTTATGACAACATGTATCCTTACCATGTATTCTGACCATGTATTCTTACCATGTATACTTACCTTGTACTCTCATCATGTACTCATGCTTCCATTTCTCATTTACTCATGTATTATTCATTATGCTACTGCTTGTTACGTTATATCTGTTCACTGAGCTCGTGTAGCTCAGCCGCGTTTCTTTTCCCGCGGCAGGTATTAAGCTAGGAGCTGGGTTATGGATTTTGGGAAGAGTGTTTACGAGTGAAGCTTTGTTTTTGTTGGATTTTTCTTCATTTGTATCATGTTTTGTATTTCATGTATTTTCTGTCTCATGTTACATTGTATTTCCGCTGTTTATTTATGGATGTTATGTATGATCTGATGTGAAACCATGTACTTGTGACATCTTTACCCTTGTCGGGTCGGGGTGTTACAATTTATGGTATCAGAGAGTACAGGCACCCGAAAACCTTCGGCTTAGGCCATTTGACCTGTGAGGATCTGGGTAGACATTAGGTTTCCGTCCGCGCACTCTCTTCCGTTGCTTCTGTTATCCTACTTGCTCATGTCGACACCTTTCGTATTCTATATACTCCTTCTGATCGTTCTGCTAATCGTGTAGATGGTGTCCACGCGCGCTCGAGAGTACTCCACACGGAAAAAGCAACGATGGACTATCGTTTATCCTACCGGCAACAGGAAGATTGGGAAGATATGGAGAACGGCAAGGAGGAAGTTAATTCCTGCTAGTATATGGCCGTGTTATATCGAGGAGGAGCTGACCATAGTGAACAAAGATGGAGCAGAAGTGCTAGAGTACTCCACCCAGGTGATCTACAAAGATGGAGCGGTCATTCGGTACGCAGGCAAGTGCCCCAAATTCATTGAGGAGCATGGAGTGGTACGAATTCAGCCCCGCAACATGGACAACCTCGAGGATGACAAGAAGGACCCTGCCGATGCAACTCCTGCCTCAGCCTGAAGAGATCGCCTGCATGATTTGTTTCCTTCTGTTTGTTTGAATGATTTGATATGCATGTTTCCTTTCCGTTTATGACGCATTGACTTTCTCTTGATTTTCGTACGAATATTTTGGATTTTGATCTAATAATTCCATTCCAAGTTGAATTCTGAGATTTTGGCTTGATTTGTTTTGAGTATTTTATGATCACGATCCGATGGAAGACACCAAGTATGTACTTCATTTTGCTCTACCTTAAGTGAATTTACTCCATCCGTTTATCTCCGTCATCTTACGTTAAGATCCATTCTGCTAAACTATTCCAAATCTGCTGCAGGTAACGCTTATCTGATCCGGCATGTTCTGTCTCGTTTCTGTCATGTTTGCCCTTCTATATTCCTGCAAATTTCGGGGACGAAATTTTTTTTTGTTAGTGGGGAAGAGTTGTAATACCCGAAAATCCAAAACACGTAAAAAGACTAAAATGCCCTTGCGATTTAAATATTTCGCAAAACAAGTCCAAAACGCACGAAATAAATCCCGAACTTTCACAAATGAATAAGTTATGATACAAAGTAATCACAAGTACCATATGACACATAATTTAAGTCTTCTTGACCCTCTAAATTACTCCTAGCCGAACCTATAAACTTATGTACAATTACATTAGATTTTTGAAATATAAGTATGGCAAGTTTGAAACTCCTTAAAGTATGATTCGGTTGAACATTAATCCCCATCATAATTTCCGAAAATCTCTGCCTAATTATCTCCCCAAATCAGTCGACTATATCAAAATATAATCACCATGATCCTATTTTCACTCAAACCGAACACCTCCTTCCACCCTAGAACTCACGAATTAATTCCTAAATCACCACACGAATTTTTCCAGCATCACTACCCATTTTTCTCATGTTCCTAGACATCTAAAGAGTGCAAGAAAAATCAGTTTGGTGGTGTTCTTGGCCTGTGTCGATCGTGCTCAATTATTCATTGTCGAAACCCATTTTAAGGTAATAAATTCCAAATCATGGCCACGATTTTTGTACACTTGTTTTATTATTTTTCTTCTAAACAATCGCTTCCTATCTACGTATTAATATACCACAATAATTTCCTGTTCAGACCACCGAACTTTCAGAAGCATCTTTCCGAGAGGTTTCATATTCTTTCTAATCCGAACCATTTTTATTTCACTATTCGGTTAATCATGTCAAATTCTCCCCTCTTCGATTCGATGAGGAAGAAACTCAGGAGTTCGGGTTTCTTCCTAAGTTCGATATTCAAAAGTAAGCCCTCTCAACTGAACGAGGAAGGTTTATATGTAGTGATGACGGACGCAGCGGTATACGGGGGATTTGCATCCGAGTTACCTCCATGCACACATTACGATGGATCCAATTGCCGGCGATGCCATTGTCTGTACGTGGAGTATTTTTAACTAGGTGTCTTTAGCGTGCCCTTCTCTACTTTCTTTGCTGTAACCATCATCAAATATTACAAGGTACATTCTCTCCACTAGTGCCGTTGGGAGCTTACAACCGTGCCACGCACTTCGAGGTGTACACCGAAGTCTGGGACGTTTGCCTCCCACCACTTTCCATGTTCCGGGCCTTCATAGAGTTGAGTAGCAAGGTCACTGTTTTCTTTCGAGAAGCGAAGTGGTAAGAGAGGAAGGTTTGTTTTTCGGGAGATTCTGACCGGACTGAAGGGTTGGAAGGAATGACTTTTTCTTGATAGATAGGCGGCGGTTCCCTTTTCCATGCCTTGGAGCATCAGAATTACCCCCTTTTTTGTTTCTCCCATTGACTCTCTAAGTATTTGTTTCTAACTATTTGTTTTCTTTTTTCCCCTTTTTGCAGTTGGGCATGTCGAACATCTGATCACCATGGTCCGAGAGGGTGTTTCAATGGTCAGAGGCGATAAGAAACCGTGAGGGTGAGTCTCACGAGCTGCATGTGACTTTTCCCGCCCCTTCGAATGCCGATATACCGGAGAAGTCGGCCGAGGAGATGAGGGTCGAGAGGGCTGACGCTCGGGTCTTGGAAGCCAAACGCAGAAAACAAAAGCAGAACGTCACCCGGGATGCTCTGCGAGCCCAGAGGGGAGCAGGGGTCAAAAAGGCGCGAGCGCGAGTTTAGCCTTGTAATACCCGAAAATCCAAAACACGTAAAAAGACTAAAATGCCCTTGCGATTTAAATATTTCGCAAAACAAGTCCAAAACGCACGAAATAAATCCCGAACTTTCACAATGAATAAGTTATGATACAAAGTAATCACAAGTACCATATGACACATAATTTTAAGTCTTCTTGACCCTCTAAATTACTCCTAGCCGAACCTATAAACTTATGTACAATTACATTAGATTTTTGAAATATAAGTATGGCAAGTTTGAAACTCCTTAAAGTATGATTCGGTTTAACATTAATCCCCATCATAATTTCCGAAAATCTCTGCCTAATTATCTCCCCAAATCAGTCGACTATATCAAAATATAATCACCATGATCCTATTTTTCACTCTAACCGAACACCTTCTTCCACCCTAGCACTCACGAATTAATTCCTAAATCACCACACGAATTTTTCCAGCATCCCTACCCATTTTTCTCATGTTCCTAGACATCTAAAGAGTGCAAGAAAAATCAGTTTGGTGGTGTTCTTGGCCTGTGTCGATCGTGCTCAATTATTCATTGTCGAAACCCATTTTAAGGTAATAAATTCCAAATCATGGCCACGATTTTTGTACACTTGTTTTATTATTTTTCTCATGTTCTTCTACTCACATATGATCCACGAAAATTATCTCAGAGGTTGTGGGTGGCTGAGTTGGTCGTTGTGAATTTAATTCCAAAACCGTATTCTTATTAAGGTATTTCTCAAAATAATTCATACGCCTCCAAATAAATTAGTTCGGTTATTTTTTGATGATCCTCTTGTCGAATAAGACCTGTGAAAATTGTTTACAAGGTGGTGGAGTCGATTGTGAAGGCTTGAGGAATTATTGTTCGATTTTGTTGCACCGGTTGCATTATTTTTGGTTCGATCGATTCCCACGTCCAAATATTCGGTTTGCAATTTTCCTAACTCTTCTATGTCGTATATAATCTGAGAAAATTATTGGAATCGACCCATGCAAGCTAGAACTAATTAATCCAAATTAAACCTTAAAATACATGTATAATCGATAAATAAATCCATGCGTGTGTATAATAATTGGTTCTTATTTTATTTAGACCTTGTTCGACCCTATAGACCTGGGAAAAATATGGTTTTGAATTTTCATGGCCCCGAGATAATTATTTCGAATTATGTGCTAAATCGGGTTTTAAGAATGTTTTGGGAAAAATAGGTCCGATTGGAATTTAGGGTTTCTAAGGCATGAGTTAGGGTTATTATGATGAAATTAATGAGGGGTAATCATGACTTGAATGATTGGATGGTTTAGGGTTTGTTTTGAATTAAAAAGTGTTACACCGATTTGTTTTAATTAAGTTTATGGGTCGAATTGTAAATTTTAAAACATGGGGACTACTTTTGGAACTTTCTAAAACCTGTGGGAGTCATATGAAAAATTATGGGAAGGACCTTGTATGCCAACTAATTGTCTAAATATTCATTTTGGAATTATATGTAAATATATATATTGATTTTGGAATAAAATAACTAGAGGGACTAAAAGTGTCATTTTGGGAAATTTATGGTCTAATCATGTATTTAATCATAAAAAAAGGGCCATGTGTCATTTTGGTAATTTAAGGGGCTATTGTGTAATTATTATCAACTAAATATTGATTTTATGTAAATAAGGACTAAAGATGTAATTAATATGTTTTGGGGGACCAAAGTTGTAAAACATATATTTTGAGGGTCTTAAGTCATATATCATGATAAATAAGGGTATAATGTGTAACTTGGCAAAATCAAGGGGCCTAACATGTTAATATGGAAAATTAAGGTTTAATATGTAACATATTTAAATCAAGGGACTAAACATGTAAAATCATGGAAACCTTTCTAAATATGGTAACTTACTAAGTATGGAAACTTTCTAAAAATGAAAACCTGCTAAATATAAAAGTACTTGATATGAGCATGGGATCCTTAGTAATTCTGTCTCTACTCCTTTAGGTGTCAAGGAGGAGAAGTTTTGGTTCTTTTCTGTGTCTGCCATTCTTGCTTGATCACTAAGGTACAGATATTCTGCTTCTTTGATAAGAGGCCTTCATGCTCTTTTATGACTCTGATTATTGAACCATCATGATTATGAACCCTTACTTATGAACCTTTGCTCATGAACCCTTACTTATGAACCTTTGCTCATGAACCCTTACTTATGAACCTTTGCTCATGAACCCTTACTTATGAACCTTTGCTCATGAACCCTTACTTATGAACCTTTGCTCATGAACCCTTACTTATGAACCTTTGCTCATGAACCCTTACTTATGAACCTTTGCTCATGAACCCTTATTTATGAACCTTTGCTTATGAACCATGATTATGAACCATGATTATGAACTTATGAAACATGATATTGACCTATGCAAGTAAACTTAAAACATGACCCATGATACTTGACCTTTACCCTCAGTTTGATACTACGAGCCACTCACTAGGCATGAGGGTTTCATGTCCATGTCAGTCGATGCACCGATGGCATGACTCTAGGGCAGGAGAGTGATGACCTGTCCCGTCCCTGCATGTTATGTTTACGTAGAGGCAGATTATGGCCACCTGGGGCGTATGGATGCATCCTAGATTTGTTCATGTTCATGTTATGTTATGTTAAGTTATTCATGGTGACTGATGGTGTGTGCGATACACGTCTTTCACACTCTGGGAGTGATCACTCCAATTCATGATGAGGACACCCCTCATATTTACAAGATACCCATGATGAGGACACCCCTCATATTTACAAGATACCCATGATGAGGACACCCCTCATATTTACAGGATACTAAGAGGTCTCCCTCTTCATGTTTATGATTATGATTATGATTATGATTTCATGTTATGGGCTCGTAGTGGATTACTGACCTTTCTTTACCTTGCACCTTTATCCTTTCCCTTATGACAACATGTATCCTTACCATGTATTCTGACCATGTATTCTGACCATGTATACATACCTTGTACTCTCATCATGTACTCATGCTTCCATTTCTCATTTACTCATGTATTATTCATTATGCTACTGCTTGTTACGTTATATCTGTTCACTGAGCTCGTGTAGCTCAGCCGCGTTTCTTTTCCCGCGGCAGGTATTAAGCTAGGAGCTGGGTTATGGATTTTGGGAAGAGTGTTTACTAGTGAAGCTTTGTTTTTGTTGGATTTTTCTTCATTTGTATCATGTTTTGTATTTCATGTATTTTCTGTCTCATGTTACATTGTATTTCCGCTGTTTATTTATGGATGTTATGTATGATCTGATGTGAAACCATGTACTTGTGACATCTTTACCCTTGTCGGGTCGGGGTGTTACAATTTATGGTATCAGAGAATACAGGCACCCGAAAACCTTCGGCTTAGGCCATTTGACCTGTGAGGATCTGGGTAGACATTAGGTTTCCGTCCGCGCACTCTCTTCCGTTGCTTCTGTTATCCTACTTGCTCATGTCGACACCTTTCGTATTCTATATACTCCTTCTGATCGTTCTGCTAATCGTGTAGATGGTGTCCACGCGCGCTCGAGAGTACTCCACACGGAAAAAGCAACGATGGACTATCGTTTATCCTACCGGCAACAGGAAGATTGGGAAGATATGGAGAACGGCAAGGAGGAAGTTAATTCCTGCTAGTATATGGCCGTGTTATATCGAGGAGGAGCTGACCATAGTGAACAAAGATGGAGCAGAAGTGCTAGAGTACTCCACCCAGGTGATCTACAAAGATGGAGCGGCCATTCGGTACGCAGGCAAGTGCCCCAAATTCATTGAGGAGCATGGAGTGGTACGAATTCAGCCCCGCAACATGGACAACCTCGAGGATGACAAGAAGGACCCTGCCGATGCAACTCCTTTCCTCAGCCTGAAGAGATCGCCTGCATGATTTGTTTCCTTCTGTTTGTTTGAATGATTTGATATGCATGTTTCCTTTCCGTTTATGACGCATTGACTTTCTCTTGATTTTCGTACGAATATTTTGGATTTTGATCTAATAATTCCATTCCAAGTTGAATTCTGAGATTTTGGCTTGATTTGTTTTGAGTATTTTATGATCACGATCCGATGGAAGACACCAAGTATGTACTTCATTTTGCTCTACCTTAAGTGAATTTACTCCATCCGTTTATCTCCGTCATCTTACGTTAAGATCCATTCTGCTAAACTATTCCAAATCTGCTGCAGGTAACGCTTATCTGATCCGGCATGTTCTGTCTCGTTTCTGTCATGTTTGCCCTTCTATATCCCTGCAAATTTCGGGGACGAAATTTTTTTTTGTTAGTGGGGAAGAGTTGTAATACCCGAAAATCCAAAACACGTAAAAAGACTAAAATGCCCTTGCGATTTAAATATTTCGCAAAACAAGTCCAAAACGCACGAAATAAATCCCGAACTTTCACAAATGAATAAGTTATGATACAAAGTAATCACAAGTACCATATGACACATAATTTAAGTCTTCTTGACCCTCTAAATTACTCCTAGCCGAACCTATAAACTTATGTACAATTACATTAGATTTTTGAAATATAAGTATGGCAAGTTTGAAACTCCTTAAAGTATGATTCGGTTGAACATTAATCCCCATCATAATTTCCGAAAATCTCTGCCTAATTATCTCCCCAAATCAGTCGACTATATCAAAATATAATCACCATGATCCTATTTTCACTCAAACCGAACACCTCCTTCCACCCTAGAACTCACGAATTAATTCCTAAATCACCACACGAATTTTTCCAGCATCACTACCCATTTTTCTCATGTTCCTAGACATCTAAAGAGTGCAAGAAAAATCAGTTTGGTGGTGTTCTTGGCCTGTGTCGATCGTGCTCAATTATTCATTGTCGAAACCCATTTTAAGGTAATAAATTCCAAATCATGGCCACGATTTTTGTACACTTGTTTTATTATTTTTCTCATGTTCTTCTACTCACATATGATCCACGAAAATTATCTCAGAGGTTGTGGGTGGCTGAGTTGGTCGTTGTGAATTTAATTCCAAAACCGTATTCTTATTAAGGTATTTCTAAAAATAATTCATACGCCTCCAAATAAATTAGTTCGTTATTTTTTTTGATGATCCTCTTGTCGAATAAGACCTGTGAAAATTGTTTACAAGGTGGTGGAGTCGATTGTGAAGGCTTGAGGAATTATTGTTCGATTTTGTTGCACCGGTTGCATTATTTTTTGTTCGATCGATTCCCACGTCCAAATATTCGGTTTGCAATTTTCCTAACTCTTCTATGTCGTATATAATCTGAGAAAATTATTGGAATCGACCCATGCAAGCTAGAACTAATTAATCCAAATTAAACCTTAAAATACATGTATAATCGATAAATAAATCCATGCGTGTGTATAATAATTGGTTCTTATTTTATTTAGACCTTGTTCGACCCTATAGACCTGGGAGAAATATGGTTTTGAATTTTCATGGCCCCGAGATAATTATTTCGAATTATGTGCTAAATCGGGTTTTAAGAATGTTTTGGGAAAAATAGGTCCGATTGGATTTTAGGGTTTCTAAGGCATGAGTTAGGGTTATTATGATGAAATTAATGAGGGGTAATCATGACTTGAATGATTGAATGGTTTAGGGTTTGTTTTGAATTAAAAAGTGTTACACCGATTTGTTTTAATTAAGTTTATGGGTCGAATTGTAAATTTTAAAACATGGGGACTACTTTTGGAACTTTCTAAAACCTGTGGGAGTCATATGAAAAATTATGGGAAGGACCTTGTATGCCAACTAATTGTCTAAATATTCATTTTGGAATTAGATGTTAATATATATATTGATTTTGGAATAAAATAACTAGAGGGACTAAAAGTGTCATTTTGGGAAATTTATGGTCTAATCATGTATTTAATCATAAAAAAAGGGCCATGTGTCATTTTGGTAATTTAAGGGGCTATTGTGTAATTATTATCAACTAAATATTGATTTTATGTAAATCAGGACTATAGATGTAATTAATATGTTTTGGGGGACCAAAGTTGTAAAATATATATTTTGAGGGTCTTAAGTCATATATCATGATAAATAAAGGTATAATATGTAACTTGGCAAAATCAAGGGGCCTAACATGTTAATATGGAAAATTAAGGTTTAATATGTAACATATTTAAATCAAGGGACTAAACATGTAAAATCATGGAAACCTTTCTAAATATGGTAACTTACTAAGTATGGAAACTTTCTAAAAATGAAAACCTGCTAAATAAAAAGTACTTGATATGAGCATGGGATCCTTAGTAATTCTGTCTCTACTCCTTTAGGTGTCAAGGAGGAGAAGTTTTGGTTCTTTTCTGTGTCTGCCATTCTTGCTTGATCACTAAGGTACAGATATTCTGCTTCTTTGATAAGAGGCCTTCATGCTCTTTTATGACTCCGATTATTGAACCATCATGATTATGAACCCTTACTTATGAACCTTTGCTCATGAACCCTTACTTATGAACCTTTGCTCATGAACCCTTACTTATGAACCTTTGCTCATGAACCCTTACTTATGAACCTTTGCTCATGAACCCTTACTTATGAACCTTTGCTCATGAACCCTTACTTATGAACCTTTGCTCATGAACCCTTACTTATGAACCTTTGCTCATGAACCCTTATTTATGAACCTTTGCTTATGAACCATGATTATGAACCATGATTATGAACTTATGAAACATGATATTGACCTATGCAAGTAAACTTAAAACATGACCCATGATACTTGACCTTTACCCTCAGTTTGATACTACGAGCCACTCACTAGGCATGAGGGTTTCATGTCCATGTCAGTCGATGCACCGATGGCATGACTCTAGGGCAGGAGAGTGATGACCTGTCCCGTCCCTGCATGTTATGTTTACGTAGAGGCAGATTATGGCCACCTGGGGCGTATGGATGCATCCTAGATTTGTTCATGTTCATGTTATGTTATGTTAAGTTATTCATGGTGACTGATGGTGTGTGCGATACACGTCTTTCACACTCTGGGAGCTGATCACTCCAATTCATGATGAGGACACCCCTCATATTTACAAGATACCCATGATGAGGACACCCCTCATATTTACAAGATACCCATGATGAGGACACCCCTCATATTTACAGGATACTAAGAGGTCTCCCCTCTTCATGTTTATGATTATGATTATGATTATGATTTCATGTTATGGGCTCGTAGTGGATTACTGACCTTTCTTTACCTTGCACCTTTATCCTTTCCCTTATGACAACATGTATCCTTACCATGTATTCTGACCATGTATTCTGACCATGTATACTTACCTTGTACTCTCATCATGTACTCATGCTTCCATTTCTCATTTACTCATGTATTATTCATTATGCTACTGCTTGTTACGTTATATCTGTTCACTGAGCTCGTGTAGCTCAGCCGCGTTTCTTTTCCCGCGGCAGGTATTAAGCTAGGAGCTGGGTTATGGATTTTGGGAAGAGTGTTCACGAGTGAAGCTTTGTTTTTGTTGGATTTTTCTTCATTTGTATCATGTTTTGTATTTCATGTATTTTCTGTCTCATGTTACATTGTATTTCCGCTGTTTATTTATGGATGTTATGTATGATCTGATGTGAAACCATGTACTTGTGACATCTTTACCCTTGTCGGGTCGGGGTGTTCCAAGCCTGGTGAGGGTAGTAGTGGTGCGGCCCGTCCGGCCAAGAGGCGTAGACCGATAGAGACTCTCGTGGTGGATTTGGAACCGGAATCACCGGAGGTCAAGGTCATCCCAAACCCCACAGCAATCCGGTCACTTCGTCCGGAAGACATAGGGAGTCGCCCGGAAGGATCGAATTTTGTCTCCGGAACTGCTGATGTTGGTAAGTCGTTTAACTGTGCTTATCTTGCGCTTCTCCCATTGCCCTACACCTTTTTAATAACGATTATATTTTCCTCCTTTCAGAGGGTCCTTCCGTACAGGCTTCTGGACATGGCAAGGTTAGAGTTGTAGCCGAGGGTGATCCGGCCGCGGTGTTTGTCCCGGATTGGTCAGTCAGAAGAGGGGGTCGTTTGAACAGAGGGGCTGTTTGTAAAGACTTGATGATGAACCTGCCCACTCCTCGAGAGGAGTTTTATTTTCAAAGTTTGGGTGATTCGGAGGCTCTTCAGAGAGGCTGGGTATTATTGGGTCGTGGTGCGGCCTCGCATTCGGACATTCTTGGCCGATATGAGGCCCTTCTTGAAGAATATAAACAATTGCGCCACACCCATGAGGGATGCGAGGAGGCCGCTCGAGAGGTAGAGGAGTTTCAAAAGTTGAAACACGAGCACGCAGGATCCATGGTGAGGGAATCGGATCTCAAAGGTCGTCTCTCTCAGCTGGAACAGGAGAGAGATGAAGGGAGGAGGGTTTCTTCAGACCGAATCAAGGCCTTGGAAGCCGAGTTGAAAGATGTTGAGGACAAACTTGTTGTCGAGGAGGGGGAAATTCTGAGTTATACAAGGAAAGGGCCGACCTGGCCGTTAGACTAGGCCAAACGGATATCGAACGCCATAAGCTGGTGAAGGAGTGCATTCCGGAAGTGGTCCGTCGGCTCTTGAGCAGTCACGAGTACAAACAACGTTTGGCTGAGCCTTTTAGTTTGTCCTCCCAGTCTGGGTTCTTGGAAGCTGTCTCCGTGGGTCGTAAGCCTGAGGATGTGGCCAAAATTGTGGCCGAGATAGATGATCTGGATGTGGAGGCGGACCAGTAGTTCGATCCTTTGTACGATGGCCTCTTTTCCGCGGAATATCCGTACATTCAGAAGGTGAGCGATGCCGCGGATAAACCCCTGTCGGAAATAATGGACCTGATTCCTGACCCTGCACCGAACGATTCTTTCGCCGAAGGTCCCTCCGCTGAAGAGAATACTCAAGAATGACCCGTCCGAAGAAAATACTCAAGAACAATTTTTGGTGTAAGGCCTTTGGGCCGTTAGATTAATTTGTAAATAGTTAATATGATTCGGATGAATGTAATAACAGACTGTTATATCCCTAACGCCTTTCGTATGTTTGGAAGTTACGTAATGTCATATTTTGCTATTTCTCAAAGGGCTTTACCTTCCTATTTTATTTTTTTTTATATATGTGTTAGCAATTCGTTACCTGTGCCTTTCGGCAGCGCTTTCCGCTTTGACCGCATGGTTGTTTCCTTCTCGAACACTGATCACAAACTCTCCGGAGGGCACGAACCTCTCGGAGGGGTCATTTTCGACTTATGTTCGAGAGGTAATGAATGATTACGTGGCCGCCCCTTTTTGAGTATTAACCATCCTTGGACATTGACCACACACTCCCCGGAGGGCGTGAACCTCTCGGGGGGGCCATTTTCTAATTATGTCCAGCAAATAGTGAACATTGATCACTAATCTCCGGAGGGCACGAACCTCTCGGAGGGACCACTTTCTACTTATGTTCCAAATGTGATTTCAGCCTTTCCGCCAGGACTTCGAACATTGACCACAAAGATCTCCGGAGGGCGTGAACCTCTCGAAGGGGCCATTTTCTAATTATGTTCGGAAAACAATGAACATTGATCACAAAGATCTCCGGAGGGCACGAACCTCTCGGAGGGATCACTATCTACTTATGTTCCAAATATGATTTCAGCCTTTCCGCCAGGACTTCGAACATTGACCACAAAGATCTCCGGAGGGCGTGAACCTCTCGAAGGGGCCATTTTCTAATTATGTTCGGAAAACAATGAACATTGATCACAAAGATCTCCGGAGGGCACGAACCTCTCGGAGGGATGACTATCTACTTATGTTCCAAATATGATTTCAGCCTTTCCGCCAGGACTTCGAACATTGACCACAAAGATCTCCGGAGGGCGTGAACCTCTCGGAGGGGCCATTTTCTACTTATGTTCGGAAAACAATGAACATTGATCACAAAGATCTCCGGAGGGCACGAACCTCTCGGAGAGATCACTTTCTACTTATGTTCCCAATGTGATTTCAGCCTTTCCGCCAGGACTTCGAACATTGACCACAAAGATCTCCGGAGGGCGTGAACCTCTCGGAGGGGCCATTTTCTAATTATGTTCGGAAAACAATAAATGATACAAGAGTTCAATGCATAACATGAATCGCTTCCCTCCAACTGTGGGATAACTGCGCTTTGTCATTAAAAATAATCAAACAAACTCCTTTCGGATGTTTACATTAGGCATGTTTAAATTATTTACAAAAAACATTTTCTAAGGTTAACCGCATGCCAAGCTCGTGGCACTTCCTTTTCTTCCATTGTCTCTAGCTTGTAAGATCCAGTCTGATATGCTTCCACGACCCGGTAGGGTCCCTCCCAATTGGGTCCTAACTTTCCCTGATTCTCGACCCTGCTTGCTTCATTCCTTCGGTACACAAAATCACCTACCTTATTTTGTTAAAGTATTTTATTTCATACGTTAGTCAAAGTAGAGACAAATTAATATTGCATCGACATAACTAGGCATTTGCAGTAACTTTTGGTTTCAAAGAGGTTATGTGAATTTTTACTTACCTTAAATGATTCGGCACGAACCCTTCGGTTGTAATATTGCTCTACTTTCTTCTTGTACTTTGCCTCTCGTATCGCAGCCATCTCCCTTCGTTCTTGTAGGAGATCGAGGTTTAAACAGATCCCCTCGTCATTTTCTTTTTCCTTTGTCATCATGGTCCGAAAGGTTGGCATCCCTATCTCTGCCGGTATGACTGCTTCGTTACCATACGTAAGGCTGAATGGTGTTTCTCCGTTGCTTGTTTTCAAAGACGTGCGGTGTGCCCACAGGACATTCGGCAGTTTATCCACCCATCCGGCTCTTTCCCTACCTAGCCTTGATTTGAACCCCTTCATCAAACTCTTGTTTTCTCTTTCCACCAATCCGTTGGCCTGAGCATGGGCCACAGCAGTATTTATCTGGGTTATATTCAGGCGCTCACACCAACTTTTGAAAGGGTCGTGAATGAAATTGCTTCCATTGTCCGTGATAATCACCCTGGGCAAACCGAACCTGCATACTATGTTCTCCCAGACAAACTTCTTTACCTCTTTCCCGGTCGTACGAACCAACGGCTTGGCTTCCATCCATTTAGTAAAATAGTCGATGGCCACAATAACATACTTGATTTTCCCTGGAGCTTCTGGCAGGGGGCCCAATACGTCCATGCCCCACTGATAAAAGGGCCATGGAGCCATTATTGAAGTGAGCACGGTTTTTGGGAGTCTCGGAACGGGTGCATGTATCTGACAAGAATCACACTTCTGAATCACTTCCCTGGTGTCTCGGTGCATGGTCGGCCAGTAGTATCCCTGCCGCATTAACTTTGCCACGACGGATCGCGGTCCGGAGTGCATCCCACACGCTCCTTCATGTACTTCTCGGATGATGTAATTAGCTTGGAGCAGTCCGACACATCTCAGCATCGGTCCCAAATAGGATTTCTTGAAAAGTACATCGTCTACCATAGTAAACTGGTTTATCTTTATTCGGAGAGACCGAGCCTCATTTTGATCCTCCGGCCAAATGCCTTCTTGCTTGCACCGAATGATTGGGGTCATCCAATTTTCCTCCACTTCCTCTACAATGGCATTGACTACCTCCTCCTTTGTTGATGGCTTTTCCAAAACTTCAACTGTGGTTTCCTTTGTTAGGTGGTCGAAAGCCATAGACGCTAATTTGCTGAGTATATCGGCTTTCTGGTTCTGGGCCCTTGGGATACTTCGGATTTTGAACTGATCAAAGCATGCGATCTGCTCTTTGGCTTTGGCTAGGTATTTTATCATACTATCTTTGGATGCTACGAATTCCCCGTTAATCTGGCTTGCTACCAAATTGGAGTCCACCATGACTTCCAATATCCGGATTTCCATCTTTTGAGCGACCCTCAACCCAGCCAGCAAGGCTTCGTATTCTGCTTCGTTGTTGGTGCTTTTGAAGTTTAGCCGAATAGCATAGGTGTACTCCGTTTGATCTGGGCTAATCAATACTAGGCCTGCTCCGGCACCTGATTTACTGGAGGCTCCATCGGTATACAACACCCATTGTTCTTGATTGGAGATGTTACATATCTCCTTACCTTCCTCTCTCATATCATGACCGGATGTCCCCAGGGGTATTTCTGTTATGAAATCCGCGAGGACTTGTCCTTTGACCGCGCTTCGGGGAACATAAGTGATATTGTAAACTCCTAATTCCACGGAATATTTGACCATTCTCCCGGATGCTTCTGCCTTATTCAGTATTTTCTTGATGGGCTGATCGGTAATGACTTTTATTGGATGGGCTTCGAAGTATCTCCGAAGTCTTCTAGACGTGTGCAGCAGGGCTAGAGCTAACTTCTCGATCGGAGCATAATTCTGTTCGGCCTCGTGCAGCGTTCAGCTAACATAATGTATTGGGGTTTGCTTCCCTTCCCTTTCTACCAAAAGCACTCCACTTATTGCCCCTTTCGATGCCGAGAGGTATGCGTATAGGTCCTCTTTTGGCCTCGGAGTTGCCAGGTAAGGAAGTTCGTGGATCATCTTTCTCATTTCTTGAAAAGCTTCTTCGGCCTTGTCCGTCCATCGATACTCGTCCTGATTTTCTTTCGTAATATTCCTTAACGTTTTGAAAAATGGGAGCGCTCTCTCTGCTGACTTGGATAGGAACCGGTTCAAAGCTGCCAGCTTACCGCTTAAACTCTGCATCTATTTGAGCAATTTCGGGGACTGCATGTCCACAATAGCCCTTGTTTTCTTCGGATTGGCCCTAATCCCTTCGGATGTCACCATATATCCCAGAAATGTTCCTTCCTCTACCCCGAAAGAGCATTTCTTGGGATTTAACTTCATATTGATTCTCCGAAGGTTATCGAACGTTTTCGCTATGTCGGCCAGCAACTCCTTTTCAGTCTTGCTTTTTATTACCATATCATCTACGTAAGCTTCGAGATTTCTTCCTATCTGCGACCGGAAGGCTGAATCCACTAACCGTTGGTATGTGGCTCCAGCGTTCTTTAATCCGAACGGCATTTTGGTGTAGCAGTACGTTCCATGCTCGGTGTAGAAAGCTGTTTTTTCCTCGTCCTCTTTGGCCATTTGCACTTGATGGTATCCTTTATAAGCATCCAAGAAACATTTGTACCGGAATCCCATAACTGACTCTATCTTCCAATCAATGTCGGGTAGCGGGTAGTAGTCTTTTTGACAAGATGAGTTAAGGTTTTTGAAATCGATGCACATCCTCCAACTACCGTCGGATTTCTTCACCAAAACTGGGTTCGAAATCCATGTAGGGTATCGCACCGGCCGAACTATTCCGGCCTTTACCCATTCTTCCACCTATTTGGTTATGGCCTGGTTCTTTTCGTCCGAGTAGGTTCTCTTCTTCTGTGCCACCGGCCTATCTTGGACGTTCACATTTAGCGTGTGTTCGGTAATCCATCGGGGTACCCCCGTCATATCCGCAGGTTCCCAGGCGAACACATCCTGATTGTTTTTGAGCAGCGTGATTAGCTGTCTTCTGCATTCCAAGGAAAAGTTTCCTCCGATGGTTACCAGCTGATCCGGGTAAGCCGGATGTATCATTATTCCCTCCGTTTTCCCCGGAGCTTTCTCTGTTACGTCGGTACTCTGGGGTTCCTTCTTTGCTCCTTTCTCTATCATCTGTTTCTCCTCCAACTTGCGGCATTCCGAAACAATTACTGACCGGGTGACTAAGGTCGCTATGCCCTTAGGGGTGGGGAATTTCATCATCGAGTGGATAGTTGAAGGAATGGCCCGTAGCTTCTTCAAACCCGAGCGCCCCAAAATAATGTTGTATGGAGACGGAGATCTTATCACGGCAAACTTCATCATAGTCCGACGTAATAAACCTTGGCTCCCAAAACAGACTTCCAATTCGATCTTCCCTAATGGCTTTATGGATTCCCCCGCGAATCCTATCAATTGAGTGTTGGTTTCTTTCAGTTTGGCCTTGATGGAGGGGCACAAGTGCTCGAAACAGTGTTCATACATTACTTCAACCGAAGCACCCTGGTCTACATAGATCATCCGTATAGTATAACCCTCCACTTCGGCTTCAACTATCAAAGGTTCGTCCGACACGTCTCCCGGAAGGATGGCCGGAAAACTGATCGGGGTGTTCATCCATTCCTCCTCAGCGTCTATCGTTTTCCTTTTTAAGTGTGTAGGACCAGCCATCTCGGCCTTTAGGTAGATCGAGCAGTTGGTCCCACGGATGGCGCCAATTTGTTGAAGTAATTTCTTGCAATCACTTCGGACAAATAAAGAGGCCTTTCGGTCGAACTAGCTAAATGTTCCTCCGAGAGGTTTGGGTGTCAATCCCTTCGGCTACTAAGGATCCTTCGGGTATCTGCACACAACAATACGCGTTAGGCTCGCCCCGGGTGTTATCCCAGGACCCACCTCCGGCGTGAGAGTAAGTATTTGATATTCCGAGGGGTTATGAACAGTAGTATGAAGTAAATGCTAATAAATTAGTTAGTTGAGAGTAGTAAATGAGCTGGGTATTTATAGTGCCCAGCCTTGGTACCTGAAATGGCGGCGCCGGGTTTTCAGGAAACATGTCTCAGACACAATCCCGTAAATCCCGGGGCGGCGGCGGCGGTGTCTGCAGCTGCCATCTGTCAAGAGATAATGCCACTTGTCCTGTTGTTGACAGCTGCTTTATCCAAACGATCTAGGAGCCTTCCGGCCATCACCGGATGATCTTGCTTCTTCCGATGTCCGGACGAGTTGAGCCGTCCGGACACATACGCCAACACTTACAAACCTGTTCGACCCCAAAAAACTTATTTAACAATTTTAGAAGACTCAAGGAGACCCATGAGATATTAAGAGTTGTGTTTATATTAACCTTGATAAATAAAGAAGATTACCCATATAAATCTAACTAGGCCATTTAAGTCCAGATTGACAGGTCTAGTTAAAAATGAGTATACGATTCTAAACTTCAGATCTATAGAAACTATGTTGTCATTGATAAAAAGTATGAAAAACACATATTCAAACTTACAATAGTATACATGCATAAACAACCACGACTTCGCAAGCATACAATGTGTCGACAATCTGCCTCCATCGTTCACATTGGCACCACAATCGTTCTCATCGCGCGAACCAGGACCATCTACTTCACTTATTGCACATGTCAAACATCCTTCACCCCCTTTATTACGGTTGGTACCCGTTAACCTTTTTCTTGTACAGAGTTTTCTTGCTACTTTTCATGTTTTCACCATATAAAGTTTCTTTTGCTATGATTCAAATTTGTATCATTGTATTCTACTAAAGTTGGGTATAAACGATATGAAACATAAGAAATGTACGACATTTTATGACGTTTTTCATAGTCAAGTAGCATGTTTGAAACATTTGAAAACTTTCTTCATCTCCATGTAAATTTAACTTATACTGTATTTTAGAAACAAAAGATAAAACAATTACAAGTTTCAATTGGACACACCGTCAAAGTAAAAAATAAGACTACCTGACAGATTACTATTTACATTTGTTTAAAAGAAATTTGTCATCTTTCATTAAATAAGAGTTACTCCGTACAAATAAAGATTTTCCTATCCCACCAGACCCACCTCCAAGTAATTATTTGGACTTTTGTTCAAAAAAAAAAAAAAAAGTAATTATTTGAACCTTTAAAACCCTTTTAAAAAAGTCGACCTAGCTTTAAATACAAGATCAAAAGAAAATTTTCATTTACTTAAGGCTGGTCGCACTCCATCTGAAATTTTCGGTCGATCCCCACCCAAATGACAAAGCGACCGATCCCACATTGGGTCACTTGGGATGTGAGGGTCGGTCGCTTGGCACTAAATTTCAATATCGATCGATTGATTGACCGATTGTTTCTTGCATATTCATCCGAATATTAAACACACAAACACAAACATATTTAAAATAAAAAAATAAAAAAAAAAAAAAAAAAAAAAAAAACACAACATTTTCAACTATAAATACCAACCTTAATTCAAACACATACAAACACCTTCAAATACACACACAAATCCATTCAAAACTGCAAATGTCTTTCAAAAAAGATTTCTCACAACAATTTCCCTCTCCTGAACGTCGAGATTTTTCTCAACAATTCTCCTCTCCTGAACATAATGAAGTTTATCATACTCCACCTAACATTTCTTTCCGGTTTTGAGTCCACCACATGAACCGGTGAACAATCCACCGGAAAACGAACCGGTGAATAATCCACCGTTTGGTTTATCAAAGGAACAACTCAGACAAATGGAGCAAGATATGGAAGTATTCCTAGAGTTTGAACAACGTGAAAGAGAAGAGGAAGCTGCTCGTTTGGAGCAGCAAGCCAAGGAGGATGAAGAACGTAGGAAGAACTGGGAAAGTGGTTGGTTCCCACTTGATTCCGAATCCTCTGAAGATGGTTACCCAGACTCAGATGATACCTTCAATTAATTTCAAGTTTCGTTTTAATTTCCGTGTCGTAGTTTCATTTGTAGTTTCGTTTTAATTTATGTAATGTCTATATTTTTTAATGAATTTTAAGTTTTCTGGTTCGAGAAAACAAGTCCCCGACTCTTTGAATTTATCTTGTTATTAGTTTTAATGAAAGTTATGAGTAAAATGTTTGATTAAGAGAAAAAAAAAAAAAAAAAAAAAAAAAAAAAAAAAAAGTCGGTCACCGAGTGTGGCAGGTCGGTCGCTTCTGGTCGCCGGAGAGAGAAAGCTGACATGGCAGCCGATGACCCAGGTCGCTTTGGTCACAGAGTGTGTCCAGCCTAATACTTCATTAATTAAATCTCATAGTTTTTTTTTTTTTTTTTTTTTTTAACCAAGCGGATTATAAAAGTGGGACGGAGAGAGTATTACCTAAATCGTAAGATACACGGAGAAGAAAAATTATACAAACCTTGTAGCTAGCAAAGTTTATAAACGTGTTTCGTATTACACTTGTACATACCTAAATACTATTAGGAGCAGTGCCGTCTCTAAATTTACGGAGTTCGTGTGCAGAATTCAGTTTAAAGACAAAAAATAAGGGCCTAAAATAAAAAGTAAATGATTTTCTTAAAAGATAAAATGAGAAATAATCGTTTTCAAAGTGACATGACTAGCATTTTTCAATGCAACACTTTAAATCAAATACATGAAGTCATTTTGATAGAATATATATACATATCATATAAAAATCTTGAAGCCCCTGAAATTTGAATCTTGTATGACAGCACGCCTCGCACACCCTCATATACGACTCTCATTATGATGGACGTAATAAGAGATCACCAAGACCAACTTCACAATCGTCACCTCAGCGTTATATCAACTTTCTCTTTCTACAACCAACTTTACCACTAACTTAGTGTAATAAGACAACAAACTTCACACTAAAACATACCACACTTAAACACAAATATACCTCACAAAAACCATTTAATAAACATACACACACAACAAATCTTCCACAGCTCGGTCGTCTGCACGACCAAGTCTTTTATTGTTTGGCCTTCGACGCGTCTTGGCTGAGCAGGCGTAATCAGGGTCGACGCGTCTTTAGGGTGTCACATTGGCAATGTACGCGCTTCATTTTGTTATTATGGACGGTCTTACTAGTTCGATACGAGAAAATGTGAAACGAACCATAAATTGTGACTTGCGATGACTACCACTTACGAGTTAGGCCTCGTTAGTGTCTACATGTATATCTTCGCGTAATATCAAAATCATTGAAACTTCGTTTGAAACTTTCATTGTGAGTTGTACAAATTTATTTTCTCTCACATGACATAGTAAAAATTAGAAGTGGCAATTTGAGAGCTAATGTTTAAACATATGTCGAGGTGGGTAAATATTTGTTAGGAGATGACTTTAGTTGGGCATTAAATATCATAGATAAGTTCAACTAGTTATTTAATAAAAAATACATTTATATAACACTTGTCCAACGGGTCTAGTGGATCAAATTTTTTTATTACTTTTTTCTTATTTTACTTAAATTAAAAAGAGAAAATTGAAAATAGGCGGGTCAACCTCACAAAAACCCATTTAAACCCATGTTTCTAAAAAACTCATCTACAATTAAACCCGTTTATGCTCAAACCCATATAGACCTGTGATCCGACCCACCTATTTTTGCCATCTGTAGTTAAAATACGACATAAAACCATTTACCTTTCCCATTCACATCTTTAACTTTCTCCTATGTTATTTCATTGCCTCCAAAAACTATCGGTCGCCCATCATCAGTTATCATCTAAAACGCATAAAGAAACATTTAAAAATCATTGTGCTTGGCAACAAGCTTATTAAAACTTATAAAAGCTCAAACTTAGAATATAAGCTTTTTTGTCACACAAGCTTATGAAAGCCTTTATCAATTATAAGCTGCAATAAGCTCAAGCTAGTTGATATCAACTCTTAAGAATGAGTAAAACTTATACATATTGTATGTTTGGCAAAACGAGCTAGATGAGGAGTTGTAGCTGAAATTGAAGCATATGTTATAAGCTGGAAGTTGAAGTTTATATTTTTATAAAGTCGTTTGACTAATTAGTTGGAGCTGAAACATTTTTTTTTTTGGTGCAAAGGGCAATATGTATTAATCAAAAAACTTGTCACAACACATAACCACATAGCTGCAATGGATATGCCCATCAGCATACTAACTAACAAATACTAAAGATGTCAGATATCAGATAAAACAAGATCACATCTCAGACAACTTCTATCTCAAATACCACTGTAACTAATCAGACCAACACACATACTCATCTGTGCAATAAAACTTCAAATGAACAACAACAAAGAAAACACAATTCGCCCATAATACATCAAAACCATAGCTGAAACTTATTATTGTAAAGTCACATAAAAATACATCAAATTAATTTGCATATATTTCAAGCTTTTGCATGTTAATCCATTATATTTTGAAGGGTATTTAAGTAATATAACTTACTATATGCCCTACTCATTTTTAAAAGCTCGTTTTATTTGACATGGACTTATAATGGCCTACATCTTATAAAAGCTTCAATAAGTTTATGTGTCAAACGAAACTTATTTTAAAATCTTAAGCCCTTATAAGCCCCCATAAAGTCCTATCTGAACACAACATGCTTAATTACTTACTGATATGGAATTTTGATGTTTTGATTGGGGAAATATGAAATTGCTCCTGTAATTAATGGACGCGTAAACACTTGAATCATATGTGAAACTAATTTGATTTATTTTTTGTCGTTTGCAACAATAAGCTTTAACTCAAACTAATTAAAAAACAACTTTATGAAAATATAAACAACAACACCCGGCTTATGATTTAAACTATGGCTCTAGCTCGAGCAAATTTTGCCAAACATATATCATCACTTTACACAAACACTAAAATCGTCTAATTAATTCACAAACGTTCAGGCACAGTGTAATGGGAGAACTCACTACGAGTGTCCCTACCACCACGTTCTCTTTATAGCACCATCGCGCATTGATGGAACCAGGGCATGGATTTTTGTTGCGTAGTGTTAATTTTGTTAAAAAACCTCGATTTTTCTTAAATGCACCCGGTCTCTAAAACTTGTGTTTGTAATATTGTTTAGTTTATTCTAAGTGTGTTGAAGTAAATTCCTGCTAGGCAAGGCTTGACGGCTCCCATGCCATTCGTCCTTGTCCCGAGCTTCGAAATATACTGCAAACAATCAAAGAACCCGTTAGAAGGGGTCCCGAGGCCGAAGCCCTGGGGACCACCCTCCGACGGTCAAGTCAGTACCTCAGGCGAAGAGGATTTATATGACTGTATATAGTGTATTCTATGTACTGTAATGAGATATCATATATGTGGTGGCAAAGTATAGAGAGAGAATACGTTAGAGAGAGGTAGGAGAAATATCTAGTGTGAGATATTATGAGATGTGATAAAGAGAGATAATGGAGTAGTATTTATAGAGAGAGAAGGTGGGGACACAATCCCACAATACCTGGATTAGGTGGCAGACACAATCCTTTAATATCCGGGTCAGGCGGCGTAGTCTGGCGCTGCCATCTGTCCAAAGGGTACACGCCACCTGTCCTATTACTTACAGTGATACAAGTCGGATGAGTTGTGTGCCCTTCGGTATTTCCGGATGGCTCTGCGTCGTTCGGACGGCTAGTCCAGATGGGCCGTCCGGACACATCCGTCAACATGTCCCCCCAGTATTGCATTATCGGCTGAAGGCCGATGATGTAATACTTAAAGAATACCTTTATG
Organism: Artemisia tridentata subsp. tridentata; assembly: GCA_021014915.2. Taxonomy (NCBI): domain Eukaryota; kingdom Viridiplantae; phylum Streptophyta; class Magnoliopsida; order Asterales; family Asteraceae; genus Artemisia; species Artemisia tridentata. The sequence continues at coordinate 437,022,682 of CP139509.1, read as the reverse complement.
CCTTTCGGCACACGTCACTCGGACGCAAACCTGCAATTCTTAAATAATACCTTTGTGCCTTTCGGCGAACATCATTCGGACATATATACCTGCAATATTTGCATGATACCTTTATGCCTTTCGGCAGCGTCATTCGGACACGTACACCAACAAAGTGCACCTGGTCATTTTGTGTCCTAGTTCCGTCCCTGCTACTACGGTTGCCCCTTCTCTTCTTGTTAATTCAACGCTTTGCACCACCGCATTGTGGAGTGCAAAAGAAATTAATTTTGCGTGTGTGAGTATATTGTGAGGTGCACTTGTTTTTAAGTGATAGAGTATATGTTTTGATAATGAAGTTGATGATTCTATTCCAACTGATTAGTTACGAAGATAGAAGCTGGTGTGCCGCTAAATTGACGAGGAGTGGAGGACCGATATAATCATCTTCCGTTAATTAATGAAAATTAAAAGAGAAAAAAAAAAAGGCAGCTATAAAATGAAAGAATGGGGACACACGAATAGAATAGAAAGAAGCTTTCACAGACTCCACAGTTAACAATATTATCTTCAACAGTATTTTCTTAACCTTATTCAATCATCACAATTTATAAATTATTCTCTCCCTTTGTCGAACTTGATTGCGTGCTGATTTTCTGGGATCAAAAATTTTCTTTGGTTGATTAAAGAAAAGGCAAGAAATGACCTTACCTTACCTTTCCTTTTTTATGTTTTTCACTTTCCACTTTCTACTTTCTTCTTTTCTTGGACTCTTGTGATACTCTTTATTGTTATATATATGATCATCAGTTACTTTCTTGTTGCTCCATCTATTTTTGCTACTTCTCTACTTTTAATTAGCTGTCTTGTATTCTGAATTTTGGAGCTTTTTATTTGAGGTAAAAAAAAAAAAAAGTAACTTTATTTGTATAATTGGGGTTTAAAATCAAGATTTTGGTAAAAAAAAGGTAACTTTATTGGAATTTAAGATGATTGCTGTTGTGGGTTTTGTTTATATATTGGAATTAAACATGGTTTTGTACTAAATATTGTTTCTTGGATAATTCTTGGGTTTTTACTAAAAATAAGGATTAGGGTTCTTCCTACTTATTTAAGGTTTGGTTTTTAGTAAAACTGAAATGAATTATGTTTTGGGTTTGAAGTTTAGAACTATATTTGATGATTAGTTAGTTAAAAGTTAAGCACTTGATCACCATCTATGTTACTTTTTTGTATCAAGGGTTATTGTTAGTATTATTTAGTTTTTTTGAAAATTTTGCTTTTGACATAGCCTAGTGGTAACTCAACTAACCTCGGTTATGCTGCCACATCTGAGTCCAAGACTCGCCCTGCCCAAGTGGAAAACCTCACCAGCTAGTTACCCGTTTTGCTTTTGGATTCTGGTTTTTGGAGCTCTTATTTGAAGTAAATTAGAAAACTTTAAGGAATTAAACATGTGTTTTATACTCAAAATTCAGTTCTTGTTCATATGATTTTGATGTACTCAACTGTCTTCCCTGTTTCACCTTTATTGGTTTGATTTTTTTATGATTTATAGTTTGATTATCAGCAATTGAAATGAATTTTGCTCAACTTTTAGATGGTTGATTTAGGATAGATGATTATTAGCTGTCCCTTTATCTCCAGGTAAGGGTGTAAGTGTCTGCATCTTACCTCACCGTGCCCTGTTTCGGGATTGGGTATTGTTGTTGTTGATTAGTTACAAACTGTGAATTTGCTTACTACTTTTGGTTGTTTTCTTTGGTAAAAACTTCCTGCAAATGTGTGAGCATTCATGATTCATTCCAAGTTACTGTTTTTTTCTTTATGTGTAATTGTTTTTTAACCTTTTCATGTTTGCTTTTATATGTGGGAGCTTGCTTTAGTTCTTCAGTCCCATAAAAAAAAAAGTTTTATTTTCAGTTAATAAAGAGAGGTTTGCAATAATCATTAAGGGTTTAGATCTATATCGATTCATGCATGATTATTTAGTTTATAATTGTGTATATTTTCAATTTTGCTGTTTCTTCTTGATCTTTAACATCTTGAACTTTTTTTCCAGGCTTCATGGAATCTCCTCAATCTGTTGTGTCACCATTCAAGACCTCTGTCTTCAACGAGCCCGAAAGACAAAACCTTGACCTCTTCACGAAAAACCAACCTTTGACAACTAAGAAAACCGAACCCTCTGTCGGTGTTCTTGATGTCTACATTCATCAAGCAAGGGACATTCAGAACATCTGCATATACCACAAACAAGACGTTTACGCCAAAATATGCATCACTACCAACCCTGAAAAGTCCCTCACTACTCAAACAGTTAACGGGGGTGGTAAAAATCCAGTCTTTAATGAAACCCTTCGAATTAATGTTCCCACTGTCGAATCTTCACTTAAATGCGAGATATATATGTTAAGTAGGGTCAGAAATTATCTTGAAGATCAGTTGTTAGGTTTTGCTTTAATCCCTTTATCCGAAGTCCTTGTCAAGAATGGAAAGTTAGAAAAGGAGTTCACTTTATCTTCCACTGATCTGTTCCACTCGCCTTCCGGTTTTGTTGACTTGTCTTTATCATACACCGGAGCCTCACCCGATGTGATCGCCATCCCACCACCAGTTCCCGCCACTAAAGGAACCCCGAATGATTCGGAATTAGCTGAATTTGACAAACTTGAGTTCCCGGATCCTAAAATTGCTAATGAAAACCATATGATGGTGACCGAGTATTTTGGTCTTAGCTCAGAAAGTTTGGTCTCGTCCGACACTGATGATCAAGTTGATACAACCGCTGAGACCCCAAAACCTGACTCTCCGCCTACAAGTGTTTCAACTAATGGATCACATTGTGCTTCGGGTCCCTTTAAAGACTCAAAATCTGCAAATCAAGAATATGAGTCGCCTCTAAAAGTGGAACCGGCGAAAAGTGTTGAAGCTAAGAGTGATTCTGGAAATGGGAATTTGATAAAGAAGCCTGTAGTGGCGGAAAATTTTGATCTTGAACAGAAAGTAGTTCAACAGGACTTTGTGGATTTGTACATGAAGAGTATGCAACAGTTTACTGAGTCATTGGCTAAGATGAAACTCCCATTGGATGTGGAAAAGGCGGGAACAGAGTCTGGAGACTCGGTTGGCTCGGATCAGAAGACACAGACTCCAACTGAAACACAGACACCAAATGGGACACAGTCTCGTGTGTTTTATGGGAGTCGAGCTTTTTTCTGAAGACTTGAATTGGTGATGACGTTTAGGGGTTAGAATAAAAAGGACTGATGGTTTAATACTGCTTTAGTTAATGTTGTTGTATTACTGTATGTAAGTATGGAACAATGTGTTTTAACCTGTGTTTCTTGGATTTCAGTTTAGTTCTTATTGCACTACTACTATGCTTATGTGATTCTATGGAACCTTTTCAGTCATCATGGGCGTTTAATGTGCGAATAAGTGATTATTGCGATTACAAAGTATTTGATCATCAGTTTGAACTGTGCAAGTATTAAGTAGTTTTCTGCATATCAAGGTATGTAGGTATATAATAGTTGGGTACTTGGGTGCATATACATAGCGATGGTGTTTGTATAAACCCATCATCGACAAAGATTTAGTATAATTTAACTGTCCATATGTTTAGTCGATTATGTGCATCTGATTTTTCATATCAGAATAATCTGATAATCGTTGAGGTGTTGAAAGCGCGACTAAAGTGATCATTGCAGAGTTTGCGACTTGGAAGTTATTTGCATCATATTTAAGTGTTGAAAAGCAGATTTAACTTTGATTTTCCAGTTGTTAGGGTCAAAATACTCCATCGAGTTTATTGGGTTGGTAGGATCGACCATGACGCCCACAAAAACAAAAAGTCGAAGATAGTATATTCTCATGGCTTACATCATGCCTATGTTCATGATCTTTACTGTAGTATGAAGGTTCTGTTGTGTCGTTTAGGTTATTCTAAGGGTCGGTCCTATTGTATAGATACAGATAATCTAATCAGTATACAATATACCATGCGGGTTACATATACCGAAAGAACCGGATTGATGAGCCAAAGATCTTAACAGGTTTCTTTTCTTGTATAATGACAAGAATGTCAAAAATCTAAGGCTGGGCACAACCATAGGTCGCTTGATCGGTCGGGCACCAGGAAAAGAGAAAGCGACCGATCCCTTGATCGGTCGATTGGGTTGGAGCCATAGGTCGCTTCTTGGGTCGGTCGCTTGGTTTTGTGAGTATCGATCGGCCAATTGACCGATTGTTTGCACATGTTTAAAAAATAAAAATAAAAATCTAACCGTTTGGTTTGATTAAAAAAAAAAAAAAAAAAAAATCCCAATTTTATAAATACCAACTATCATCCTACCACTTCAAACGCACAAATTCAACTTCTCATCCTACCACTTCTAATCATGTCAAACAAAAACACTCCCACATAAAAAAACCGACGATCCCGGCTACCCCAAAACAACTTCTCGCCGGAAAACAACTTTGAACTACACGGCATAACACCACCACAACAACGCGGTATTCGATTTCGTGCACCCTCTTTTGAATACTCATCACGATTACCACAACCCAAACAAAATCAAAACATGTTTTACCTTAATCGTCCATATGTTCCACCACAACCAAAATCAAATACGGGTTATTATCAAGAACCAAGTGGGTCGTCGTATCGGCCTAACATGAATTTCTTGCAATCTCCCCAACAATATCAAGAATATTCCCCGATTCAGAATCTTGATCTTGATATGAATTTTGAAGATTTCATGGCGAACCAAGAGACGCAACAATATCCGACCCAAGATGCGTCGATGGGTCAAGGTTCGGGTTACGGTTCTTACCATGATTCGTACCACGGTTCTTTCGCCGGTGAGGACGAAGACGATGTCGAAGAGACATCACCCGTCAAACCAAGAACCGCTTCCCGACGTGCTATTGCAAGCAAATGGAATACCGTACGATTTACAAGCATGAGTTCAACTTGGTGGAATGTTGGAAAATCTTGAGGCATCACGATGCTTGGAAGACGGAGGGGGAAGCTATTCGAACGCATAGTAGGAAGAAAACAAAGGGCTCTACAACAACATCCGGGTCAACATAAGGTCCTTTGAATTTTCATGAAGTTGATAATGATGAAACTGAAGATGATACTAGAGAATCACGACCAGAAGGTCGTAACGCAGCAAGGAGGAAATCATCGTCCTCCTCTCGTGACCCACCACAATCTTTTGTAGCTTCGATGAGCAAGAACTTCTGGGGATCGAAGCCATCAAAACAGGGAAACAAGAAGATCGATAGAGATGAATATAGGTCGATGAAAGAAAGAGAGTTGGCCATCAAAGAAAAAAAAATAGCACTTCAACAAGAACAGGTCGATCTCTTGAAAGAATCGACAAAGAACCAAGAAATGCTCTTATACTACACCAAAATCGACCCAACATTGGCCGAACATGAACAAAATCATCTTAAGCAGCTTAAGGCAGCAATCAAAGCAAAATACAATTTGTAGATGATTAGTTTATGTTTTTTTAATTCAGTATTGTAATGTTTTTAATTAAGTATTTTAATGTTTTTATTATTAATGAATTTTAAGTTTATTTTAAATGTTTGATTTTAAAAAAAAAAAAAAAAAAAAAAAAAAAAAAAAAAAAAAAAGGTCGGTCAACAACTGTGGCAGGTCGGTCGCTTTGGGTCATGGTTGTGCCCAGCCTAAGCAACACAACTCATGATAATAATACTTGTTCGCTATGTAACCGTCGGCCTCAGTTTGTTGCTTTAAGCTCGGGACATCTATTACACAATCACGAGTTAAATGATGGTCATTTCACTTTCTTTAGTGGATTAAGATGCTCAATTGCTTGTGTTCTCAATAATAATGTAATCAAAGAGACATTGACAAAAGCATAAGGTGAAATGAATCAATCATATGTTTAATTACAGGGCCTACTTTTGACACCAGGTAGTCATTAATAGAGTTGAGTTTTATCTTGATTTAATTTAAAGCGTGATTAATTGGTTAACTAGTACAATCCATCAAGGTTGCAATTAAATCTTTTTGATTGGCTTTGTTGTAGTTGTAGTTATTAGTTAACAACCACTACCAGCATCCTTTATATCATCCACAAAGAAAATAATGTCCATAGTAAAGATAGTATGGAATCTTCATGTTTGTAGCTTAATGTTTAAACTTCTAATCAGTAAAATGAATAGCCGAGTGACTTCAATGCATGGAGTGCATGGTCACTTGACTAATGAGTCTCATGGTAAATATGAAAGAGGTAAATCATGATAAGAGCGTGGGTTGCAGTGGCGAAGCACCCTTGCCAATCCGAGCTGTTACTCACCAAGAGGCTTGCCACTGCACCGGTTGGTGCACTCGTCAACGCTCGCTAATTTTTGGCTTACGCCAAATGGAAGAAAAAATTATTTTTTTAACCCTTGCAACCAACGGCTACTTTTCCTTTCTTTTTGAAATGTTTTTACACTATATTTTTAAACAAACATTTTTCACTTTATATAAACTATTGTAATATTTTAGAATGTATATTTACTTCCTTATTTATGTAATTCTATACTCTAGAATATTCTATTAGAGCCTATATATACAAGGCTATGATTGTAACCCTAATCATCATTCAGTAATATACATCATTCTCTCCTAACTCTTCTCTTCACATTATAATACGTTATCAGCACGAAAGCCTCTAAACCCTAGCAATTCTTCTTATTTGTTTTACAAATTACAGCACACGCTCTATAATTTTGTTTTCTCAATTTCTAAAGGTACGTTTACGTCTTTATTTACAGTTACTAGCATATATGCGTCATTGACTAATGTAAATAATTACTGAATAGGTGTACCCTCAGGTTATATGTTTTGATTTGTTTATTATTTATCAAAAGAAAGAAAAAAAAATTCTTTAAACGATAACATTTTTTTTCTAGTGTTGTTTTTATATTAAATTGTCACAATATCACAAGCTTATTTGGTTATCGTTGTTGATAATATATACGGAGTATGTTTTAGTAGTTCTCGTGAATCCAAACAGTTCTATGCCCGCTTGCTCCTTAGGTTTAATATTGTAGTATTTGATACTTAATCGTGATCACATATTATATACACTGTTAATCTCTATTACTCCGTATTTTTATAAACAATGTTAGTATTATTATTTTTTACTTTTATATTATCATTCTATGTCTTTTATAATTGTTATCATAAATATATCGTACTTATGTTTAAAGAACTTATCATTCTTATAAAGATTGCTTGAAGCAATTTATGATTTCATAACATTCTTTCGATATTCACTAAAGTGAATCATAACTTCGGTTATGCATAAGAAACTTAAGGTTTCCTTTTTGGATTGAATCAATGATCACATAACAATAGTTATGTTCTCGAAAGAGCATGTAGTTTTTTTTTTTTTTTTTTTTGCTACTCTTTGAATATATTCAAAGCATAAATAATTGTAGCCCATGTAAGTAAATAACTATGGTTATTTTTTTATGTTAAAGGATATGCATATCGCTATGACAAATGGTGAAGATGATTGTCTTGTTGACAGCGCAACAACGAATACTATTTTGAAAAATAAGAAATATTTTTATGAGTTGCATCTAGCAAAAGCTAATGTCATCACAATTTCAGGGACTAGTAACTTGATTGAAGGCTCCGATAGAGCTTGTATTGTGTTGCCACATGGAACACGGTTACTAGTCAATAATGCATTATATTCTAGTAAATCTAGAAGAAACCTACTTAGTTTCAAAGATATAAGATGTAATGATTATCATCTTGAAACTATGGCTGAAAATGATATTGAATATCTTCTGATCACATCCACTAAAAATGGCCATAAAACTATAGTGGAAAAATTGAAAGGCCTATCTTCTGGCTTATACTCTACATGTATAAGCAAGCCAGAAATTAATATGGCCTCTAGCAAAACGCTAGCAGATCCAAAATTATTTGCCTTATGGCATGATAGATTGGGGCATCCTGGCAATACAATGATGTCAAGAATTATTCAAAATTCTAATGGACATCCACTTAAAGGTATCAAGATCATGCAAGCAAATGATTTATCATGTAAATCTTGCTCTCTTGGAAAATTGATAATCAGGCCCTCTACATGCAAAGTTGAAAATGAATCTCCATAATTTTTGGAACGTATTCAAGGAGATATTTGTGGGCCAATTACTCCTCCATGTGGACCATTTCGATATTTTATGGTATTAATTGATGCATCAACTTGATGGTCACATGTTTGTTTATTATCAACAAGAAATGTTGCATTTGCTAAATTATTGGCACAAATAATTCAATTGAGGGCAAATTTTCCTGATTATCATATCAGGAACATAAGGCTTGATAATGCCGCAGAATTTACATCTCAATCTTTTAATGATTATTGTATGTCAATTGGAATTAATGTGGAGCATCCGGTTGCACATGTGCATACACGAAATGGTCTAGCTGAATCGTTCATTAAAAGATTGCAGCTAATAGCAAGACCATTGCTTATGAAATCTAATCTCCCATCATCGGCATGGGGACATGCTATTTTACATGCTGCGGCATTGGTTAGATTAAGACCAAGCGCATATCACAAGTATTCTCCACTACAATTGGTCTCTGGCAGAGAACCAAGTTTGTCTCATCTAAAAATCTTTTGTTGTGTTGTTTATGTCCCAATTGCTCCTCCACAACGTACAAAGATGGGACCACAAAGAAGTTTGGGAATATATATTGGTTTTCAATCTCCATCAATTATCAAATATATGGAACCATTAACTGGAGATGTATTTACAGCACGTTTTGCTGATTGTCATTTTGATGAGACAATATTCCCGATGTTAGGGGGAGAAAAAAAAAAGAAAAGCCTGAAAAAGAAGGTTTAACATGGAATGCATCATCCATATCATATCTTGACCCTCGAAGTGGTCAAAGTGAACTTGAAGTTCAAAAGATTATTCAATTACAAAGAATAGCCAATGAGCTGCCGGATGCATTCACTGATGCAAAACGAGTTACTAAATCACATATACCGGCTGTAAATGCTCCCGCACGAATTGATATTCCGAAAATATCGAATGAGTCTATTATACGTAGAAAACGTGGACGACCAATTGGGTCAAAGGATACACATCCACGAAAAAGAAAAGAACAAAACAATGAGATTGGCAAAAATGTTGATATTATGCTAAAAGAGGTGGATAACATCCTAAAATAAAATGGCAATTCCACAATTGATTCTCTGGAAGAGACACAAGTACCTAATGATGAGATCTCAATTAATTATGTACAAAATGGTACAACATGGGAAAGAAATAAAACACGTGTTGATGAAATTTTTGTATATGCTATAGCAAGTGATGTGATAAATGATGAAAACTATGTTCCCAAATCTTTGAAAGAATGTCGACAAAGTAAAGATTGGGAAAAATGGAAAGAAGCTATTCAAGCAGAGCTAGATTCACTTGAAAAACGTCAAGTGTTTGGCCCCATGGTTTTAACCCTACAAAATGTTAAGCCGGTTGGCTATAAGTGGGTATTTGTGATAAAAAGGAATGAGAAAAATGAAATTGTCAGATATAAAGCAAGACTTGTGGCACAAGGGTTTTCTCAAATACCCGGAGTTGATTATGAGGAAACATATTCACCTTTTGTTGATGCCTCAACTTTAAGATTTCTAATTAGTCTTGCAAATATGGAAAAACTCCAAATGTGCCTCATGGATGTTGTTACGGCATACTTATATGGATCACTTGATAGTGATATTTACATGAAAGTCCCTGAAGGACTAAAGATGCCTGAAGCATATCAATCAAAACCCCGTGAGATGTTTTCCATAAAATTACAACGATCTTTATATGGATTAAAACAATCAGGGCGAATGTGGTATAATCGCCTGAGTGAGTATCTTTTGAAAGAAGGATATAAGACTAATCCTATTAGTCCTTGTGTTTTTATCAAAAGATCGGAAAGGGGTTTTGCTATTGTTGCAGTATATGTTGATGATCTAAACATTATTGGAACTTCAGAAGAGATTGAACATACTGCAAAATTGCTGAAAAATGAATTCGAAATGAAAGACCTTGGCATAACAAAATTTTGTCTTGGCTTGCAAATTGAGCATTTTCAGAATGGAATTTTTGTCCATCAATCTAACTATGTAGAGAAAATATTGAAAACGTTTAATATGGACAAAGCTCATCCATTAACTTCGCCAATGGTCGTTAGATCACTCCATCGGGAAGATGATCCATTTCACCCAAAAGAAAGTGATGAAGAAATTCTTGGCTCTGAAATACCGTATCTAAGTGCAATTGGAGCTCTAATGTATCTTGCTAATAATACACGTCCCGACATTGCATTTTCTGTAAATGTATTAGCAAGATATAGTTCGATGCCAACACGACGACACTGGAATGGAATCAAGCACATATTTCGTTATCTCTGTGGTACACGTGATATGGGATTGTTTTATCAAAGGAATTCGAAATCAAAGTTGGTCGGATATGCTGATGCTGGATATTTGTCAGACCCGCACAAAGCAAAGTCACAAACAGGTTATGTTTTCAAATATGGTAACACTTCAATTTCATGGAGATCAACCAGGCAAACACTTACAGCTACATCATCAAACCATGCTGAACTTATTGCACTTTATGAAGCCGGTCGAGAATGTGTATGGTTAAGATCGATGATTCAACATATTCAAGAAGAATGCGGACTCGAGTCAATCAAGGAAACTCCAACGGTGTTGTATGAAGATAATGCTGCATGTATCACTCAAATCAAAGAAGGATATATTAAAGGAGATAAAACAAAACATATTTCACCGAAGTTTTTCTCAACACATGATCTTCAAAAGGATGGATTGATCAATGTTCGTCAAATTAGATCAAGCGAGAACTTGGCAGACTTGTTCACAAAATCTTTACCACCAAAAGTTTTTGAGCAACTTGCTTATAAAATTGGAATGCGACGATTGAAGAATATATATTGAATTGAGGGGGAGTATTATACGCGCTGTACTCTTTTTCCCTTCACCGAGTTTTTATCCCACTGGGTTTTTCTTGGTAAGGTTTTTAATGAGGCAGCAAACATCATCTTTGCGTATAATCTAGTGTGAATATCCAAGGGGGAGTATTGTAATATTTTAGAATGTATATTCACTTCCTTATTTATGTAATTCTATACTCTAGAATATTCTATTAGAGCCTATATATACAAGGCTATGATTGTAACCCTAATCATCATTCAGTAATATACATCATTCTCTCCTAACTCTTCTCTTCACATTATAATATAAACCTCTTTTACACTATTTTTACACACAAACTAAAATCTTTCACTTCCATTTTCACACAAACTAAAATATTGTAAACTATGAATCCGGATGATGATGTATACCAATCCGATGATGATGAATGTGACATTTTCTTTTTGACAAAAGCTTATGAATATCACTAATCGTCGCAACAACAAGAAGCTCAAAGTTTGCGCTCGTGTAATCCGATATACCGTGACTAAGAACTTGTAGAAGAACGTTTGATGGCGACTATTTTGGTGATAATCCAAAATATCCGGCGTCCTATTTTAGACGTCGATATCATATGAGCAGGAAGCTATTTTTAGAAATAGTCGAAAGTATATCTACTTATACTACCGATCCGCTTCTCGACCATTTTCAATTCTTTAAAGTCCAATCTAATTGTACGGGTCTAATGAGTTTTAGTGTTACTATGAATGCACTTCCGCTATAAGCCAATTGGCATACAGGACAACACCTGATGCATTTGATGAATATCTACAAATGGGTGAACATTGTCCACACGATTGTCCTTTTTTTTTTACTATGTGCATTATTGATTTCTACATGCCTGAGTTTTTAAGAAAACTAGACTTTAATGACATTCAAAATTTATATGCTACACACAAGAGGGTTCATAGGTTTCCGAGAACGCTTGAAAGCATTGGTTGTATGCATTGGGAATGAACAAAATGTCCGAAAGCATGGCACGAGAAATTTGCAAGAGGTGATAAAAAAAATATCCAGCTATAATGCTTGAAGCTGTTGCGTCATATGATTTGTGGATTTGGCATGCCTTTTTTGGTTTAGCGGGTGCGAATAACGATCTTAACATTTTAAATTATTCTTCGTTATTCGACGACCTTATTGATAACATCGCCCCTGAGGCTCCGTTTGAAGTAAATGGATTTACATAAGAAGCATCTTTGACAACAACAACAAGAAAATTAGTTTATTGATAATTTGATGTATTTGTATCTTTTCGTATTTTTTTATAAAAAAATTTCTCATTTCTTTTGTTTTCGTATTGTAATTTCTATTTTTATTACAAAAAATGATAAATTAGTTGGTTTGAAAAAAAATGAAAATGAAAATAAAATGGTGGGTCACAAAAGTGTTTTTAGGCGTGTAAGTGAAAGTAAGTAAAAAGGGGAAAAACTGAAGTAGAGTTGAGGTGACAGTTTTACCTGGAGCACTGGATGCAGTAACATGAGTCAAAGCGTCACCTCATCTTTTCTACTTATCACTTACCTCTCACTCACACACCCAAAAACATTCTCATCAATAACTTAAGCCAAAACCCTAACTTTGATACCCACCATACCTAATTAAAATACAAAAAACCTGTTAGAAAAAATAAACACAAAATCTCCCATTTGGCGTACGCCAAATTATTGGCAAAATGTTTGGCGAGGGAGGAGGCGGTGCAGTAACATGCATTTGGCTTAAGCCAAAAGGGGTGCCATGTAGATTTGGAGAGGGTGGCTCGTGATTGCATCTATTGCTCTTAAGCCATTGCACCTGATGCTCTAAGATCTTGCTTGTGTATTCTCAGTCGCGTGTTTGGTTTTCTAGAGTTAGCAAGGGTGGCTCGTGATTGCACCTAATGCTCTTAAGCCATTGCATCTAATTGCTTTCAAATTTCTTAATTTTAATGATCTATAATTTTGGAGATATTAGACGAGTACCCGTGCATAACAACGATATTTTATAGCGGTAGATAGTTATAATGATATTTTGATTACACAAAACGTTACACAATACACTTAAACAAAAAATATAATTATAAATATATGCCGCTTTAAAATCCCGTTGCTATGCACGCTTACTCATCTAGTATTTATAAACCGTTTTTTAGTTTCATGTATTATCAAGTCAGCTTTTACATGTAGGATTGTGAAAACATTCGTATCTTATTATTGATAACAATCGAGTATATATACACATAATAACCTAGCATAGTTGGGCCTAACATTCATAACAATAATCGGGCTTAGCCCATAGGAAAATACGACTAACATGTTAGTTTTATGGACTTAATTTAATAGTGTATGTTAGGATCGTAGTTGAGATCACGGGATTGCACACTTTACGTATGAAGAATTAATGTTTAATAATTAAATATAAAATGTTATATATAATTATTAATTACACAAAACGACTAACGAGCATTAAGTAATTAACGGTAATTGACTAACAGTCGTTAAATATTAAAGATAAGGACTATAGATGAAAATTAGAGAACAAGAAGGTTCCGGATCCCCTTAGGGATTATGGCCGGTCGATGTGGGCTTGGGGAAACCCAATCCTACTCCAACTTGTTTTCCAAGTTTGTCATGCTATATAAACAAAGCCAATGGTTCATTGTTTGGTTAACTTTTGTACACATTAAACCCTAAATTGGTTTTCTTCCTTTTCTTTTCTTTGGCCGATCGTACAACACCCTTTAGGGTTGATTGGTTTGATTTTTGAAATCAAAATTGTTTTGTGTTCATTAACTAGCATTAACGTTAATTTGGTATTAGTACGTGTGTACAAGAACGTGATACAAACACACAATTGTTTGTATTTTGGATTGAATTGTAAAACAGTAAGGGACAATTCTTATAATCAACATAAACCCTAATTAGGGTTCATCTTGATTGTTTGTTGAAAAATTGCTAAAAGGTACGCATACGTTTTATATTCGGTTAATTAATTATGTATTATATGTTCCTACGCTTCCGCAATACTTTGATATTTATGTGCTTAATTAATTAATTATGATATGTCATGTTATTAAATTACAACAGTGGCATCACGAGCCGTTATAATGTGTAATTAATTACCGAAACATGTAAAAAATGAATAATTGTTATGTGTTTAATTATATATGCCGTTTTCTAGGGTCGGGAAAATTAGAAACCCTAATTCAATTATTATTTAAAAAAAATAGATTTTTTTTTTAATTGAATTAGAAACCTAGGATTGCATGATATAATTACGTGTTAATTGTATGCGATTCTTGTGACAACGTGTAATAATTGTTATGTAGAATCTATGACGAAACATGCATGTTTGTCATGGATTATTGATGAAGCGAAAAGTGTACCGCTTTTAAGGGGTCATTTAAGCCCTAAATCGTATTTATTTAATCAAATATTGCCCTAAATCGTTCCTTTTGTCATTTTAGGTACTTTTGAGGAGAAATCTGGAAAAGGAGGCATTTTGGACGTTTTTGGAGCATAAAAGTGAAGAAAACGGCAAAGTCTCAAAAATCGGCTGAAAGTTACCTTTGACGGCGTCAGGATTTACTCCAGACGGCGTCATGGCTTGGCAAAAAAAGGTGGATGTGAAATTTACTCATGATAAGCCAGTGAAAATTGCATGTGAATTCTGACGGCGTCACGCTTTAACCTGATCAAGGGCGTCACGGCTTAATTCAAAGAGGGACGGCGTCACGTTCAAGGTCTGACGGCGTCAAGCCTTGATAAGCCAGAACGGATTTTGGAGAGCTAAAGAGGGACGGCGTCAAGAAGGTCACCCGAGAACCCTAAAAGCGGCGAGGTGACGGCGTCACACTCCATAACGTGACGTCGTCAGATCCAAAAATCTATATATAGTTTTGCAATTCTTTGTCATTAGTGTGGAACTTAGTGTGGAATTTTTGGGAGAAAACCCTAAGACGATTTTAGCATCTTTTTCAAGGCTTTTTGCCTTGAGATCTTCCATGTTACATTGAAGATAAGTTATCAATTAATCATTCAATATGTCTATGTGTTGTTTGATTCTATCTTGTTCTTGTCTTTTGATTAATATGTTAGGCTAGATTTATCTTGTGTTTGCTTAGATCTAATGAAACCTAGCTATTGATTATTGGTTATTAGTGTGTCATTGGTTGTATTGGATGATTGTTTATCTATGTTAGGCTTAAGAAAACTGGCTAACTTCCTATTCGGTAACTTGCTTGAACGTCTTAAGAAACATGAACCAAATGTGTACTAAAGGTTTTTATGGTTGTATTTAATGCACAAGCGAATTCTAGTGATCCCATGTTAGGAGCTTCCTAGCCGGCTCGACATAGGAGTGAAGTAGGAGCTTGTAGAGTTGGGGAAGTACGTACGCCACCCCACGATTGGTATTAAGGAATACACCCGTCATCCACGCAACTAATACACACTAATCAACCGGTAAAAGATAGTTAGGGAGTAAGGAAATCTAAGTGAACACATTTCTCTACACATAAGTTTTCACCAACTTTTTATTTTCAGTTATTTATTTTATTTGCATTCGTAGTAATTTGGGTTAGTTGACTAGCAACTAATTCCGCCCACTCTTTCAAACCCGAGATTTTACTTGCTTTCATAAAAAATATAAAAACATAAAAAAAGAATCTTCCTCAACCCTTAGACCTATTAGAGTAGTCTTTCATACCTAACGAACACTATTCCCTGTGGAGAACGATCAATCCCCCGTACTTACCACTACACTATACTACATCGGTCAGGTACACTGCCTGGTGGGGTTGTAAGCCTCTTGAGATCCCTCGAGAGGTAAAACCTGTTGTAAGGTTGCAAAACCACGCATCAAGTTTTTGGCGCCGTTACCGGGGAATAGTTATTGTTTAGGTTGAATTTTTATTTTATAGGTCTACTCACTAGATTCCTTTCTAGTGAGATTTTTATTTTATTTTTTTAGGTTTTCTTTAGTCTATCTATTTTCTTCGTTTCTTTGTTCGTAACCATTACCATTCGACATCATGGAAGATGGTAATATCCTTGATCCCAACATCCCACCACCACAACAACCACCACCACCTCCTAGAGCCCGTACTTTAGGAGAGTATTCCCGTCCTAGCCACCATGGCTATCGAAACACTATTGAGCTCACTCAAGGAGCCAATGTCACACCCTTGCGATCCGACACCATCCGGTTGGTGCAAAGCGGATGCGCATTCCATGGACTTCGTTCTGAAGATCCTAATCAACACCTCAAGGACTTTCTTAAAATCGTTGATTCTATAGACCTTGATGTTGCCACTCGAGAGACGACCCGATTGCGTCTCTTTCAATTCTCTCTGCGGGATCAAGCTAGTCAGTGGCTAGAACGTCAACCCGCAGGATCCATTACCTCTTGGGATGATCTCACCACTCGTTTCCTTGCTCAGTTTTTCCCATCGAGAAGAACTACCAAGCTAAGGAATGATATCTTGATGTTCCAACAACGTCAAGGCGAAACTCTCTACGAGGCATGGACTCGATTCAAGGACTTACTCCAAAAAGTCCCTCATCATGGCATAGAACTTTGGCTCCAAGTCCAAATCTTCTATGACCATATCAATCTCTACACGAGGCAAACCATTGACCAATCGGCCGGTGGTAAGCTACGTGATCTAAGTGCGGAACAATCATGGGCTCTCCTAGAGGATCTTGCTCTTTATGACAACGAAAGTTGGAGTGATCCCCGTGATTTGAATAAAACGGTCAAGGCAATATCTTTGCCTTCGAACAATTCAAGCACTTCCGACCGTAGGATCATAGAACTTGAAGACCAAGTCAAGTTTCTCATGAAATCCTACGAGGCTCCTAAACCTTCAAGCCAAGTGAACAAAATCACTTCTTCATGTGAATTATGTAGTGGTCCCCACGACACTCGTGATTGCATGGAACTCTCCGAACAAGCTTTTGTGGACTACGCATCCTCGCGTACCGACGGAGCGGGAGACAAGTGGTACACTTTCAAACCCGAGCCAAACCATTACGGTGATTCATACAACCCCTCATGGAAAAATCACCCGAACCTTAGGTGGAAACAAAACCAAAACACACAACAAACCAATTCTTCCAACCCACCTAATCGTTTCCAATCAAGCGGTTCCAACTCGAACCGTAATTTCAACAACAATCCTTCTGGCAATGGTAGTACCGATAGCTTTGAAGGATTGATCTCTCAATTTATGGCATCTCAAGAAGCTCGTTTAGCCAAGTTTGAAGCCGATTTCAAACAAAAACAAAGCGAGATGACCAATAAGATTGACACCTTGTTGAAAGCCCTCAATAACCGAGAAATGGGAGCACTCCCTAGTAACACGGTCAAGAACCCGAAACTAAACGTCAACGCTATTTCATCGGTTTCGTCCCCTAGTTCTTGTCCACAATATTATTCGGTCAATTCCATGAGCACGTGTTTCAAACAAACCCAAGTCGTTCCAAATGACCAAGAAGTTATGACATCCAAATTGGTCAACAACATAGTTGAAACACCTCCCACTCAAAACCTTGACGAAGAATTCAAGGAGCTCCACCTTGAAAGTCCGGTTGTTGATGAGTTGGATGAAAAGAAGCTCAAGTTAGGCGAAAGAGGGACCGCCTTTGTTCAAAACAAACTACCTAAGAAGTTAGATGATCCGGGCTTATTTGTTCTACCTTGCAAGATCGGTAATTCGGAGGCTTATGACACATTAGCCGATCTTGGATCAAGCCTTAACCTACTTCCGTTACCTCTCTATACCTTTCTAAAACTAGGAAAACTTGAAGAAACCGAGGTGATAATAGGTTTAGCGGATGGGAGTGTTGCTTACCCGGTTGGAGTAGTTAAGGACGTGTTAGTGCACATTGGAAAACTAACCATTTTAGCCGATTTCCACGTCCTTGATATGGTTAGCGACCCTACATGCCCCTTGTTGATAGGTAGAGGATTTTTGGCGACCGCTAGTGCTATGATTGATTGTAAGGAATCTAAAATAGCGGTAGGAGAAGGAGATACTTGGTCAGTCTATGATGTTAAGAAACACGCCTATGATACTAGTGAGGAACCGACACCCCATTGGTTAGAATTAAATAGGAGACCATCTAGATATGGACCTTGGATAGATAGAGGCTTCATAGGACCCCAACGCCCATTTTACCTAGAAGAGGACTTTGTGAACCGAACACATACGGTAGAACAACTCTTGGCTAGGGACACCGAATTGGATCCATTTGAAGACCCTCTAGTTTTTAGAAGGATGATTGAGTTCCTAGGAGTTTTGCCAATTAACCTAGGGATGAATAAGTGGACTTGTGAGGAGGATGATCACAAGTGGGATTGGGACAAACCACCCAAAGATGGAGATGGGTCATGGCATATTAAGATGACATTGTATGACCCGGATGGAGAGAAGTTTGAAAAGATATATCGTACTAAGCGGACCAATAGGAAACTTCAATCCAAGCTTAACCCTAAAGACGTCCTCGATGACGAGCTTACTTATATAGGGTAGCGTGACTTTGAGTCTAGCTACAAGACTCGTTAATAAAGAAAAGCGCTTCTTGGGAGGCAACCCAAGCTTATTTATTTATTTGCTTTATTTGTTTGATTGTTTGTTTGTTTTTATTTGTTTCCGTATGTGTGTTTAATTTTTATTCTTATTGATTCATGTTCAAAACTAAATTGTGAAAATGCTTTATTTTGTTTTTAACTTCGTCTTAACTACATATAAAGGTATTTTGCAAAAGGTAAGTGTAAGGGAAATCTAAATCGGTTTATTAGAACACAAATGAACATGAATCGTAATAATATTAAATGAACATACATATTAATATTCGTTTGAGTCAAATGCTTGTATCGAGTCATAATGATGTTTTGCAGGATTTCCAGGAAGTAAGGTAAAGGTTTTTCCAAAAATTTTCCGGAAACTTAACATGAGAATTTTTGTCAGGTCATTTCTGACGGCGTCAGGGTTTATAACCTGACGGCGTCAGATTTAATTTTCAGAAATTTTTGAAAGTTTTGTTTTCATAAAATTTTTTTATTAAATCTCCAACTTATAATCTCCAGAAATCTGCAAAATTATCATTCCACAAGCATTATATCTTTATATATAGATTTATCCCGCCGATGTTATGCAGGTTCTCGTGTTTGTTTTCTCAGGTTTAACAGGTTATTTTGGACAAGGAAATGTTTTTGAATCAAGCTTATGGCGATGCATTAGTCATGGAGCTTCAACATTACTTTGGAAGAAGATCTAACCGTGTAACTTCATTATCCACCGAGCGAATCAGGGGAGTATTTGATTTTAATCTTTTACTTTTTGCTTTTACATCTTTTATTTGAACATTGGGGACAATGTTCATCTTAAGTGTAAGGGGGGGTAAAAATACGATGTTAGAGAATACAATTACGCTTGATTTTTGTTTGTTTAATAGTTGATGTGTAATAAAACTGAGAGAAATACCTGTTAGGGCAATTTTAGTGCCAAATTTAAATTTTTTTACAACATATAGGAGTGAAACTTTGATCTTAATGAGCGTCTCACGGATAGGAGTTATATGACTAGCACAAAAACCGTACCACTAAAAAAATTTTCCACCCCCAAATATGTGAGGTTCGCCCCTAGAATTGGTAGGAAAAGCATTTATGCTATGATGTGTGTACCGGTAGCACTTAGATTCTAGAACTTGCGTTAGGACCATTCCAAGGCCACAAGTGAGACTACATTCGTGTAGTTAGATTTACTACATGATAAGAGGCATTAGGATTAACCCATTGTTTTACACCTGTGTTTTTGTTATAATTACTTTGGCTACATTAGTCAAGTAATTCTCCCACACCCTTTGCGTTGTACTCATTTTTAGTACACGATACCCCTAGTACACCCCTCAGAGCCTATCTTTTCGTTTCAACCTTTAAGCATTTTACTTAAAGGAAGAATTTGTTACACCCCACTAAAATGTACACCCAAATTGCCTTAGCCTACCTTGTATGCACTCATTTTTAGTGCATTATTGTGACAACATTTGTTTAAACCCAAGTTAATTATCTAGTTGATTACATGGTTGCTAAGTCGAGTCATATCCTTGTACATATTGTTTTGGGACGATTGGGACTCATGGGTAAAGTACTAGTGTAATGGAGTAATGGGAAAGAACATCATTCATTACCCCCATATGTGCTAAATATTTTAAAAGTACTCCAAGTTTTTCAATTATCTTAATTCGAGTCATTAGAATAGTTATTTGTAAAGTTATGTAAAAGTTTAAGTGTAAGGGGAATGCAACGCCCCTATGATGTATTATTTTGGATGGTAGGGCAAAAGTGTATGCAAAAAAAAAAAAAAAAAAAAAAAAAAAAAAAAAAAAAAAAAATCAAGAAAAATACAAAAAAAATGAGAAAAAGAAAAGTAGAAAAAACATACGGACTACCATCCCATTTTATTTTATGTTTATTTTATGTTTTTATTATTTTCTTTCATTAGCTTAAGATTGAGTCGAGTCTTGGCTTAGCAACATTGTATAGTACATGTAATCGATCAAGATCTTTAACTCGCCACCAGTAAAATATCCTTTATCCAACAAAACCGTGTTTTCCTTTTCCCTACACCTAACGTTATAACCCATTTAAAAGCCCTCTTTGATAGTTTATCTTAGGTGCTTACGCCTAGTGGAGGAGGTTTTCGATCCTTTCCCAAGCCTATGGTAATCTATTTGCTATGACAGGTAGTGAGAGATATTATCCGTTTCCATTTATGAGATTTATTTTGATGACACTTGAGAGATGTGAGTATCTAAACACTACTTGTGAGGTGCTAGTTTATAATCTCCGTGCTTATTATGATTAAAGTGGAACGATTATTTGTTGTAATTACTTTTATGTTAGTATTAAATGACCCCTAACTTGTATTTTGATTAGAATAAAAGCGCATTTGCTTGAGGACAAGCAAATCTCAAGTGTAAGGGTATTTGATGAAGCGAAAAGTGTACCGCTTTTAAGGGGTCATTTAAGCCCTAAATCGTATTTATTTAATCAAATATTGCCCTAAATCGTTCCTTTTGTCATTTTAGGTACTTTTGAGGAGAAATCTGGAAAAGGAGGCATTTTGGACGTTTTTGGAGCATAAAAGTGAAGAAAACGGCAAAGTCTCAAAAATCGGCTGAAAGTTACCTTTGACGGCGTCAGGATTTACTCCAGACGGCGTCATGGCTTGGCAAGAAAAGGTGGATGTGAAATTTACTCATGATAAGCCAGTGAAAATTGCATGTGAATTCTGACGGCGTCACGCTTTAACCTGATCAAGGGCGTCACGGCTTAATTCAAAGAGGGACGGCGTCACGTTCAAGGTCTGACGGCGTCAAGCCTTGATAAGCCAGAACGAATTTTGGAGAGCTAAAGAGGGACGGCGTCAAGAAGGTCACCCGAGAACCCTAAAAGCGGCGAGGTGACGGCGTCACACTCCATAACGTGACGCCGTCAGATCCAAAAATCTATATATAGTTTTGCAATTCTTTGTCATTAGTGTGGAACTTAGTGTGGAATTTTTGGGAGAAAACCCTAAGATGATTTTAGCATCTTTTTCAAGGCTTTTTGCCTTGAGATCTTCCATGTTACATTGAAGATAAGTTATCAATTAATCATTCAATATGTCTATGTGTTGTTTGATTCTATCTTGTTCTTGTCTTTTGATTAATATGTTAGGCTAGATTTATCTTGTGTTTGCTTAGATCTAATGAAACCTAGCTATTGATTATTGGTTATTAGTGTGTCATTGGTTGTATTGGATGATTGTTTATCTATGTTAGGCTTAAGAAAACTGGCTAACTTCCTATTCGGTAACTTGCTTGAACGTCTTAAGAAACATGAACCAAATGCGTACTAAAGGTTTTTATGGTTGTATTTAATGCACAAGCGAATTCTAGTGATCCCATGTTAGGAGCTTCCTAGCCGGCTCGACATAGGAGTGAAGTAGGAGCTTGTAGAGTTGGGGAAGTACGTACGCCACCCCACGATTGGTATTAAGGAATACACCCGTCATCCACGCAACTAATACACACTAATCAACCGGTAAAAGATAGTTAGGGAGTAAGGAAATCTAAGTGAACACATTTCTCTACACATAAGTTTTCACCAACTTTTTATTTTCAGTTATTTATTTTATTTGCATTCGTAGTAATTTGGGTTAGTTGACTAGCAACTAATTCCGCCCACTCTTTCAAACCCGAGATTTTACTTGCTTTCATAAAAAATATAAAAACATAAAAAAAAGAATCTTCCTCAACCCTTAGACCTATTAGAGTAGTCTTTCATACCTAACGAACACTATTCCCTGTGGAGAACGATCAATCCCCCGTACTTACCACTACACTATACTACATCGGTCAGGTACACTGCCTGGTGGGGTTGTAAGCCTCTTGAGATCCCTCGAGAGGTAAAACCTGTTGTAAGGTTGCAAAACCACGCATCAATTATTGTCTATATGAATTAATTGTTAAGTTTTTCACATGTATTTAATTGATAAATCTTGTATTGGTGAAGACCTCATTATAATTAATTAACAATTATGTGCAATATGACATATTTTTAGCTATGGTTTACGCAATCGATACGTCGATGCATGTGGTTCACTTGCCTTTATAAGTGAGAGCCATAGTTAATATATGCATTATTTAACATAGAATTGATTATTAATAGGTTTTATCGAATTAGTTTGCATGTGGCTAATTGTTTACATATATTAATTGTTAAGTTATGTGCGCAATATTTAGATGTTTATTTTTTATTATTACTTGTTTTGTTTATTTTGTTTGACATGTTGTAAGCAAAAAGGGTAATTTTGAATAGAAAAATAAACCGGATTAAATAATAGTGAAACTTGATTGTGTATAAATTGTAATCTTGCAAAGTCTCATGTGCCGATAGTGGTTCGCTTCGCACGGTAATTCACTCCCAGGCGAGTCAAAACTATAGCTTTTAGTTGATTGATGAATTTTGTACCAAATAGTAAGAAAGGTTCACCCAACTTGACGAACTGTGTGAGTAGTATAAGGAGGGTACGCA
This sequence comes from Artemisia tridentata subsp. tridentata, assembly GCA_021014915.2. Lineage (NCBI taxonomy): Eukaryota > Viridiplantae > Streptophyta > Magnoliopsida > Asterales > Asteraceae > Artemisia > Artemisia tridentata. The sequence goes on along the minus strand of CP139509.1, from coordinate 436,999,595 downwards.
TTAAATTGTGACCTTAAAGAAACGGGTTTTTAATGGCTTTAAGCTAACCTTTGTTTCTTCGCTCCTTTGTGCGTCAAATTGGAGCTACCTAGTACGACTATTTTATATTTACAAAATCACCTTAAGGGTGAATTGACCTCAATTCTACGCGCCACGTTGTGACAATTATCCAAATAACTTGGGTCTTTTGACTCATGCAGTAGTACGATATAGTGGGCGATAATTGTAGGTAATTCATTGATTGGTTCATCCAATACCTCAATTAAAACTTGGTTAATTTGATCTTACTGAAATTGGTTAATAAAAAGTTTTTATTAAAACCTATGTTATGAAGTTGTACGCATGCTTCTTCATACATAATTTTTGATTATACACATAAAAAACTAGTACCCTTAAAATTTAAGTTTATGCCATCTAATTAAAAGAACACTTGAAGTTTCAATTTACGTTATGTGAGAGCTTAGCTAGATTGCAATGGAAAGGTAAATCTTCATGTTGTGTGAGAGCTCAAATGGACACATTTACAGTTTTTTAAATTAGACAACTTAATTGAGTTAGTTAGTGAGACCTATGACTCAAGGCATAAGATGGGGATGAAACATGCTTACATTGCAACTAGATTTGGCAATTGTAAATCCCATAATGATCTAGGAATTGAAAAATGTTTGTCAATTTTTGTTCGACAATTACCTTGTTGAATACTTTCATTACTAGCATATCAACTAGTGTAATGGAACTATGTCAATTAGGATCCTAGCTTTAAGAAAATACTATGGTTTACATGAATATTTACCAACGCGTATTTTATTTTCTTAAAGATCTAATTATCGAAAATACTGAAATTTGTAACACCCACAAAATCGGGTCCAGCGGAAACATATATGTCCCTGGGGTGCTACTCAATTGGTATCACAACACAAGTACAAAGAACGGTTTTTCACCACAATCATTTGAAATAAAATCCAGTAACAAAAGTATTAACTTTACATTATTAAATTTCTGTGCGGAAATAGGCCCATAAAATAAGTAAAGCGGTCCCCAAATGAATATCAGAGTGTCTTGATCCTATAACCATGCCATGCCATGCCAAAAGCCGCCAAATATGAGCTAACACTTTAAGGACCTGAAAATACATGCTAAAACGTGTTAACACGAGGTTGGTGAGTTCATAGGTTTAAGTAAACAATAAGTATCATATGGACCACAAGAAATCAAAGACCAATAAGTTCCAAATATAGAAAGGGTTATTGTCGTATTAAGTTCATGACACCGAAGCCTTAATATTACTAGTTTGGGCATGCTTTTGACATAACAGTCAAGTGGGGAAACCATCGTCCGTTTGACATATCAGTCAAGTGGGGAAACCACCCGGAAACCCAAATTTTCTGGTAGATGTACACTTAGGACATCCAGGGTTTCTCAAATGGTTATTCGTCCGTTTGACTTAACAGTCAGGTGGGGAACACCACCCGGACGGGGAGTTCAATCCCAATAGATCTATTCACAACATTCGCGCTTAACGGTTCATAACATAGGCAATATGTAGTAGTTTAGTGAACTTGTGTCCATAAGAAAATAATCAAGTGTGTAACAGGTATACACATAGTACTTTCGAGTAACAAACCCAGGGTTTCAACCATTTAGTATTGTTGAGAAAACAATTCACATTTCAAGTAAAATAAGCATGGAGTTTAAATAGAATTGAGCATGTAATCTCCCCCAAAACGGTTATAAAACAAGTAAAAGTAGGGGCTATGAACTCACCTGGAACAACTGATACGATAACGAAAGGAAGTGTACGGAATTGAGGCTCGGAAAACTACCCGCAACCTAATATGAATGATGTGCCTTAGGTTCGAAAACAAGGTCATGCACGCAAGTTCATACTTTACTTTATCACTTGTACATGTCGAGGTAATATTTGTCGTCAAAATTTTGTTGCGTCAACTTGATCCTTTATTTAGAAAATTGCCACTTTAGAAAACGTAACTTGTTTATCTTCCGATCAAATTTTAGTCGTCATGTTAATGGCTATTCCAAAAATCTCTAACGCGCCTAATAAATCTATATAATGTTCGACCATTACCGTTTACGTCATTTTAGCCGAAATGTACTCCAAAAGGTCCAAAAATCCATTTTACACATTTTATCAGCTTTCTAATAGAGAAAAATAATGGGCTGTCAACGTATATGTTGACGTAAACATTCGTTAGGCCATAACTTTTGCGTCGTAGCTTCGTTTCTTAAGTTTGACCTATCCCTGCGAAGGTATTTAAGTTTACTATCGGATTTTTAAGGTCTCGGCTAGTCTAGTTACCATTTAACCTCAGTTTTCATCTCTCAAAATTCTGGACAGATTCAACTATTTTCTGAGAATAATGTTTTCGTCATAAAAATTGAAACTAGCGTATTTTTTTCGTTATAAACCCGTTTTAACACATTCAAGCGGCTACGTTTTCGTTATTGAGTCTATTTTCTATATTTCTAGTCTAAAATGGTTACCAAGTTAATGAGTTTGCTGTATTTATCAAAACGGGACAGAATCTATTTTTAAGAATGCCAAACTATTTTAACAAATCTTCTAGTCATTTTAACCACTTAACCACAACTTTAATAGTCCTAGTTCCTCCATCAACTTCTCAACATCATAATAATGATCTAACCATAAGCTTAACAATATTCTAAGGTCCATGTAATAACCATCAAGAATGTTTAAATCTACAAGTTTACTAACATACAAGTATATATAATGTTTTCATCATTTTCTTTTGAATAATTTCACTAGTTAGTTTTCTTGTAACCAAAACTTGTTCAAAACATAATCTTTTGTTAAAGGATCATTGTAAATGTAAAACTTTATCAACATGTACCAAGTGATAACTAAGTATACATACTTGACTAGCATTATGACATAAAGGAAAATATGAAGCTTTTGTAGTGTAAGATTACTTACAAGAGTTATTAGTGAGATGAGAGTTGTAAAACACTAGATTAACCTCAAGATCAATGCTCCAAACCCTTACTAAAGAGCCCTAAGTATACTTGATCTTAACCACATCAAGATTTCTCCTTCCCTTGGCTTCAAGAGTGGGTCGATTTATGTATATATATGGGAGGTGATTTTATTTTTTCTTCTTTACTTGAACTAATGGTGCAAATGGCAATACTTGAACCTATTTATACTAGGAAGTTGTCAAAGTGTTAATAGTGGAGTCAAAAATATCTTTGACTAGTCTTCATAGTGGTGGCCGATTGGGGGGGGGGGGGGGGGGCTTAGGGGGGGACAATTTTTGGTCAAGCCTCCATTATGTAATTAGACTTCCATGTTTCAAGGTTATTTGTTGGCTAATAAATGTGATGTAATTATTTGTCTAGTGAGTAATTATGAGACAAGGGGGGGGGGGAGGGCGGCACATGTGTTAATGTTGGAGTAGAAGAGTTATTTTGATACAAAAGTGTGTATGTTGTATGTATTGGGTGTTAAAAATAGGTATCGGTTGTTGGTTTGGTGATTAACAAAAGTTGTACGTAATTAAACGTAAGATATAAAGAATTTATTTTAGGTGTAAGAAAATATTTTTGAAACTTTTTGTAATCTTTTTGGAAGTATAAAAATACATTAGAAATAATCGTTGAAAGAATTGGGTATATCGGTTGTTAAATTTTGAATTACGAATAGTGTTTGTTGAATTGACAACCGTAAGTAATTAAAGAAAAGGAAATTGTTTTAAGGTTTAAAATTGTAAACTGGAGTAGGAGCAAGATACTGGAGCGTTGTGGACTAAATATAGCCTAAGTCCTAGTGTAAAAAAGGGACATTCCTTGTTTTTATGTTTATTTAACTAAAGAGTAATATGTAAAAAGTGTTCTTGTAAAATCTCAAGGTTGAAAATTAGAGTTTGGAAATAAATGCTGACGTGGAAAATTACGGGTTGCTACAGTCTCCACCCGTTTAAGGAATTCAGTCCCTGAATTCAGCTCGTTCGTTCTACAGACGTATGTTATCGCTTTAAGTGATCTCAGGATTTCCTTAAGAATTCCAGTGAACCTCAATGATAGGAATTCGACTTTGTTGGCTTGGGAACGAGATATGAAATAGGATTAGCTTTTCAAGACAAGGTTGAGTTACAGGTATTGAAATAAGAAATGTAATGAACGAGGTTTGTCGCATTGCGGTGTTAAAAGATAAAACATTCATTAGATAGGAATTCGTAATAGTACATGAAACTTATACGATAGAACTTAAAGTGAAACGCAAAAGAAATACAACACTAAAGAGTTTAGGCTTTGGTTTTCTTGTTCCTTAGCTCCGGGCAGTCCTTTCTGAGGTGTCCTAAGTTTCTACATTTGAAGCAACTCCCCGGGATCCTCTGATTTGCGGGCTTCCTACAGTCCTTGGTTTGGTGCCCACGCTTCTTTCACAACCCACACGGTTCGCTGCAATGACCTAAGTGATGGAGATTGCATGTGTTGCAGTAAGGTAAATTCCCAGCATATCTTTTCTTGATGCGTGGTCCTGCAGTATAGACTCTGACCACTTTTTGTCCTTTTTTTGGCTGTCGAACTTGATCGTTTCCTTGGTTTTCATCCATTTTCCTCTTGTTTTCATTGTGGTGGTCGTTATTATCTTCTCGAGCATTCATTGCTCGAACAATTTGGTCCATCAGACTGTGAGACATTCGAATTGTCTCTTCGAGAGTGTTGGGTTTTGATGAGGTAACATTACCCTGAATACTTGGTGGAAGTCCCCAGATGTACCTTTCGATCCTCTTACGAGTAGTGGAAACCATTTCCGGGCAAAGAGTAGCCAGTTCATGGTATCACTCAGTATAAGCTGCAATGTCGACACCCTTCATAATTAAGTTCCAAAACTCTTCTTGCATCTTTTGAACCTCATTTCTTGGACAATACTCCGCTTTTATCATTTCATTGAAATCAGCCGAAGGTATTTCGAAGGCAGCATCCAGTCCTACTGACTGAGCATAAGCATTCCACCAAGATAAGGCACCATCCAGCAAGGTACCCGTAGCATATTTCACCTTATAGTCCTCCGCGCAGTTACATGATGAACTCAAATAAGTACATTTTATTACTATTATTTATCCTATTAATTTGACTTGTTTTACTATATTATGTATGAGGATTGATACTTAATCGTTTACTTTTGTAATTCTCAGGTAAAAACAAGCATTTGGTGAAACTTAGCGATTTTGGACTGATTATGGAGCAAAACATGCAAGAAGTTAAGAGTCTACTGAAATGAAGAAGATCAAGACTAATCTGCTCCAGATGCGCCGCATCTCACTCATGACATGCGCCGCATCTCTATCAAGATATCACCAGATACGATCCAAGATACAAGAGGACATGCGCCGCATCTAATCATGGAGTTACGCCGCATCTTCTGGCGGTGTACGAATATTCCTGAATATTATAATCTTGGACCCCACGCGAAGTTAAGTACATGCGCCGCATCTACTTAGTAGATGCGCCACATCTTCCCTCAGACAGAAAGTATAAATACCCCGTAGACCAGACGAATTACAAGTTCCAAAAAAACCCTAAAACCGAAGACCAAACAGGAGGAACAAAGGACGAATTCAGTCAAGAAGGCAGCACAAGACACACCCAAATCGAAGATACAAGAGCTGTAAGAAGGTGTTGCATGTGTTTAATTCATTAAGTAGTTTTGTTTTATTGTGTTAGCAAACTTTAATTCATCAGGATTGGTGGCTTGTGTAATGTGACAACGAAAGATTGCACTCCCTTTAATACTTGCTTTCCCATCAATTAAAGTTTATATGTTGATGTCTTTGGTTACTACTTATTAGTGCATTGATAACCTCTGTGTTTATTAGTGGCTTGCGGGCATTTGACTGCGGGACATAATGTGGCTCCCACGGTTGTTTCTAAATTGATCACTTAGGAATAACTTTTAGACATAAGTAATCATTAAGGGTTTACTCGCCAATAAGAATAGGACCAACGAGAAAGGGTTAACTACATACACTTCATATAAAGCTATCAATAAAACAAGTGACAATCTACTTAATCATAAGGACAGCCCTCTTATTGTCTCAAGTATCTATCTGTGTACGTGTGTGCTACTTGCTGATTCGTGCCTATTGGTTTATTTTATTATTTAATTGCAACAAACCGTGCCAGTCTCTCAGGCTGAAACCCCCTTGCGTTAGGATATTAAAATACTGATTAGAATAACGAGATAATACGTTCCACTCTTAGTGATCGACACTCTACTTACCATTATCTTCATACTGACCGGGTACACTGCTCGTTAAGTGTGTGTGTTATTGATAAGTCGGCTAAATATAAATTTAAAACTTGAGTAGGCATTAAAACTGCTAAACCGCAACGACACATCACGCGCATCAAGTTTTTGGCGCCGTTGCCGGGGAGTGAATTGTTATTATCTGTTAATTTGATTAGTATTTTAATTAGGTTTTTCTTTTTATTAGATTAATTGCATCATTGTACTATTTTGCATATTTGTTGTATTGTGTGTTAATTGTTTTCTTTTTATTTTTGTGTGTTTATTTTTGTTTTCGTTTGTGTGTTTAATTTTTGTTTTTATTTTTCGTATTTTTCTGTTCTGCTATCGTTGTACTGTGCTAAATCAAACGATACGGCGCATCTGATCTCTCAGATACGGCGTATTGCGTTTAATTTTTTTTTAATACAACGCGTTTAATTAATTCGATACGACGCATCTTTTCCCCAAGATGCAGCGTATCTGTTTTTAATAAGAAAATTTTTCTAAGCGATAAAGTAATACGACGCATCTGCATTTGCAGATACGGCGTATCTGTTTTTAATAAAATTTTTTTCTAAACGTTAACGCCATACGACGCATCTGCTTTTGCAGATACGGCGTATCTATTATTTTAATTAAAAACAGTTTGCGAATTATTAAACAGATACGGCGTATCGATCTCTGACGATACGGCGCATCTTTCTGAATCAAAAATCTTTTATTTTTAAACGTAACGAAAATACGGCGCATTAACTTTCGTTAATACGACGCATTTAATTTTAATTAGATAAGTTGATTTTTGATTAATTAATTCGATACGGCGCATTCTTAAATTCTAAAGCGGCGTATCTATTTTCTGGATAAATTCTGATTAAATTTTAACGTATTAAGATACGGCGTATCCAACTTTTTGGATACGGCGCATCGTCTGCAGATATCAGCTATTTTTATTCTTATATCCGTTTCTATATTCATTAAATTCTCTTCTAGCGAACAAATCCTACTGATGATTTTACTTTGGATGACAGATTTTGCTATGGAAGACATGTCAGTTAACGGATATCTTGCTAAGGAAAGCTTGTTTTCAGATTCATTCAATGTACTCATGATCGATGCAGATTTATTCTCTTGGGAGACTCCTCTTGAAGCTGCTTTTAAGGAATTCATGCGTTTATGCAACATTGACAAAGAGGTGTTCTCTTATGATGTATTTGTGAGGTATACTGGAGAAGAATTGTCGCTCTTATGGCCTAGCATTGAAGCCGAAGGATTGAACTGGACTACTATCGAAGAAGATGATGGGAAATTCTATCTTGCATACATGGACTCAAGCAACAACAGCTGTGGTGGAGGCAATGCCCAAATCTCTTACATGCCTTATTCCGAACAGTACTGGGGATTGAATGAGAAATATCAGGATAATGACATGAATTATGCTTTGGCGGAGTTACTATTTCATGGCAGGTTGGTAAGATTGATAGACCTCTCCCTCAATGATTGGCTAGAACTCAAATATGGTAGTCCGGAATTTGCCCCTACAAATGAAGTCAAGGAGATTATGACTTCATGGTTGACTCGGAGTTTTAAGAAGCAATTTAACGAGTTCATGGAGATAAAAAAGAGTATGATTGGAAAGGTTTGCTTTGACGTTAACCATGACCCTAACGATGTTGATTTTTCAGAATGGTTGGCTAGTAAGTTTAATAACCATAAGAGCATGGATCGTGCTACTAAGGATGCATTATGGGTATATTGGATGAGAGGAGAAGATGAAGAAGTAGAAAGCGATTATGGGTCGTCACTTCATGATTCAACAATCAATGAGGGCATTGAAGAACTTTTCAGAATTGACATTGATGTGTTCGATTATGAGACACCCCTGTGCAAGCAGTTCAAGGAATTTAACTACCTTCTTCAAGTCGATGATGATGTGCTTACTGGAGATCTACCAGGATTTAAGACTTATGACGATTTCAAAAACACCTGGTACTATGAATGGAATGACCAAGTACCATGGGTTTGGGATAAACCATGGGAATTTGAGCACATTAATCACACCTGTACACCCTTCGTTTTCAAGGACGGGAGTAGTGTTTGGCCGACCTGCGATTATAAAAGTGACGGAACCTGTAATGGGGGAAGTATAATTGGTATGAAACGGGTTGGAAACGATGTAACCTTTGAAGATTATGAGTGGTACGATAATATTGAAGACTGCCCACAAAAGGCGGAGGCTTTACAAGAAAAGGGCAGAATTGAACGCTTGAAAGGACTTAAGGGGACATCGGATACTACTTTCTGGGAATGGGTGCATATACAGTTTGATGATTTCACGAAGCTTAGTCGACGGTTACAATATGATTTGGAAAGAGAATGGGAAGCGATTCAAGACGATAAGTCATTAATTGAAGAACTAGATGACTATTTGATTAAGGATCCTTATTTTAAGTTTGTTGATAAAGACGAGGAAGAGTTCACCAAAAGAAAGTGTCAACTACTTGGGATTCCTTACAAGGAGCCACCCATGATTATTTCTGAAAAGTTTAAAATCATCAAATATTCTTTGAGTCCTAATGAAGAATATACTGCGGTGAAGACAAAGAGTTATACTAGATTAAGTCGAACGGAAGAAAACATCGCAGAGATATACGGGAATATCTTTCGGATGAAGGACGAAGGATGGACCGTGACAAGGACTTATTGCTGAGCTGAACGTGAGTCTAACTTGAAGACTCTGGAATAAAGACAAGTGCTTACCGGGAGACAACCCGGATTTATCTTTTATTATTCTGTTTTCTGTGTCGAGTCAGTCCAGGCCGCATGAGGATACGGCGCATCTCAATTCTGAGATGCGACGCATCTCCTGCAATGGTCATATCTTATTTTATTTTTATGCATTTTTATTTTCAACTTTAAAACTATTTATCAGTTTATTTTAATGCGGCGCATCCCTGGTTAAGGATGCGGCGCATCTTTATTCTGATCCGTATTAATTCCAGGCTCGATACGGCGTATCTTCTTCAATAAGATACGGCGCATCGACTGACCTGATGATTTTCAGTTTTAATTTTTAAGTTTTATTTTTCCTAACTACTAATGTATTATGCAAGTTTGAACCTTTCTTATCTTAGGTGTGTTTTAAAGTGTTGGTGGTATTATAGTTTCCTGGATTTCCTGTGGATACATCAAGTATGAAGCTTTAACGTTCTAATCCACAAGAAGTTGATTTTTGCTCTTATACTAATGGAGGATCATACCGAGCAAATCTCAGGGGAGTTTTCCTGTTCTAATTCTTTTATTTTCCAGTTTTTAACCTTTTATACAAACAACGAGGACGTTGTTTAACTTAAGTGGGGGGATTGGAGAATTAGAACACTTAACAATTACTTGTCCTAAACTTTTTAAAAAATTATGTTTAAAATGTGCTTAATATATCAAACTTAAAATTTTTTAGCATGTTTTTGTTTAAGATCTAAGTTGCATAGCTGCACACATGACGTTATTTTCAAAAATTGTGATTTTCCAAAATTCACAAATCTATGAGTGTGCCGGTGACTTGTAAACTTTAGAACTTGGCTTGTATACTATTCGAGACCACCATAATGAGTATTATTTATATAATTGGAATGACTTGTCTAAATTGGTAAATTTCTAGGATTACACCCAAATAGCCTTTATATGTTATGTGTTATTAGCTAACTATACTGGTTAGTTAACCCCCGTATAAACCCTTTTGTTACTCTCATTTTTAGAGTAAGATACCCCTAGAAAAACACTCAGAGCCATTCCTTTCGTTTCTTACACCTATGTTTAAAATGTTTCGTTACACCCTTACACCTTAGCCTACCCTGTAGATTAGAATCCGTGGTTGGTTGATTGCTATAGGCAAAGTGTGTTTCCTTACATTACCTGTGTTCGCGTGCGTAATTCATTATCTATGGTTAGGTCGGGAAATTGCACAATGCAATTGGAGTGAAAGTAAATATTGTATATTTTGGAGTTTATTTTTCGTGTGTTTACTACTTTCACTATTACCATTATTTCTGAAGTCATGAAAAGTATGGAAAAATTATCCGGAAAGAAAGTTATAGTGATGTGGTGAAATTTCACACATCTATGTTTATGTAAAAAAAAAAAAAAAAAAAAAAAAAAAAAAAAAAAAAAAAAAAAATCGAAAAAATAAGAAAAGAAAAAGAAAGAAAGAAAAGTTGGAAGTTAGTTTTAACCAACTTATGTAAAGTTATGTAAGTGGTCGATATCACCACTATTTGTTGTACTATATCTATGGATTGAATGGGAATTGGCAGTTATGGGAACGCCAATTAAGGTTTATTCTTTGATTAAGACCTTGTTGAGTATAATTCGTGTCTACCTAAAGCGTGTGTTTCAAGTGTTAAAGCGTGAGTTATTCGATGATATGAGTCTTATTCATGGGATGGTTGGGATAGTGATTAACCACACTTAGGATTTTAATTTATTTGTTTTGTTTATTTTTATTTTTACACCAATTTATATCCCAAATGTTATCCATGCCCTTTATTATTCTTTATCCAACCGAACCTTTGATTTATTGAGATTGGGGATTTGAGCAATCTTAAGTATCGTAGTCGTGGATTCGGCTATGTATTTATGATTTTGTCGCCCTTTTTGATATATTATTATTGGTGAAGTTTGGACCTATCTTTAGCCTATTCGAGTTAAGGATTTGAGCAATTGCAAGTATCGTGTTCGTGGATTCGATCATGTATTTGTGATTTTGTCGCCTTTTCTGGAATTTGAGATCGATAGTGAAAGAGAATAATTAACCCTTAAGCCTAAAAACCCTTTTTACCGCTTTAGACTTGTTATTCCTTAGCTTTAGTGGTGGAGATGTGTATACTTGCCAAGCTTATGATAGAATATTCGTCGCGACTGGACAGTTAAAACGATTAGATTTGCTTTTATCGACTTATTTTATTTTACTTCTAATTCGTTAAGTGTTTAGTTGTGTGATTATGAAATGAACGAATACATGCTTAAATATAAAAATAAACCCTAACATCTTTTAGGATACATTTTCATAAAAGAAATTCTAAGGTTTACTTGGGGACAAGTAAAGTTCAAGTGGGGGGATATTTGATGAACTCAAATAAGTACATTTTATTACTATCATTTATCCTATTAATTTGACTTGTTTTACTATATTATGTATGAGGATTGATACTTAATCGTTTACTTTTGTAATTCTCAGGTAAAAACAAGCATTTGGTGAAACTTAATGATTTTGGACTAATAATGGAGCAAAACGTGCATAAAGTGAAAGTCTACTGACATGGACAAGATCAAGTCAATTCTGCTCCAGATGCGCCGCATCTCACTCTCGACATGCGCCGCATCTCTATCAAGATATCACTAGATACGATCCAAGATACAAGAGGACATGCGCCGCATCTAATCATGGAGTTACGCCGCATCTTCTGGCGGTGTACGAATATTCCTGAATATTATAATCTTGGACCCCACGCGAAGTTAAGTACATGCGCCGCATCTACTTAGTAGATGCGCCGCATCTTCCCTCAGACAGAAAGTATAAATACCCCGTAGACCAGACGAATTACAAGTTCCAAAAAAACCCTAAAACCGAAGACCAAACAGGAGGAACAAAGGACGAATTCAGTCAAGAAGGCAGCACAAGACACACCCAAATCGAAGATACAAGAGCTGTAAGAAGGTGCTGCATGTGTTTAATTCATTAAGTAGTTTTGTTTTATTGTGTTAGCAAACTTTAATTCATCAGGATTGGTGGCTTGTGTAATGTGACAACGAAAGATTGCACTCCCTTTAATACTTGCTTTCCCATCAATTAAAGTTTATATGTTGATGTCTTTGGTTACTACTTATTAGTGCATTGATAACCTCTGTGTTTATTAGTGGCTTGCGGGCATTTGACTGCGGGACATAATGTGGCTCCCACGGTTGTTTCTAAATTGATCACTTAGGAATAACTTTTAGACATAAGTAATCATTAAGGGTTTACTCGCCGATAAGAATAGGACCAACGAGAAAGGGTTAACTACATACACTTCATATAAAGCTATCAATAAAACAAGTGACAATCTACTTAATCATAAGGACAGCCCTCTTATTGTCTCAAGTATCTATCTGTGTACGTGTGTGCTACTTGCTGATTCGTGCCTATTGGTTTATTTTATTATTTAATTGCAACAAACCGTGCCAGTCTCTCAGGCTGAAACCCCCTTGCGTTAGGATATTAAAATACTGATTAGAATAACGAGATAATACGTTCCACTCTTAGTGATCGACACTCTACTTACCATTATCTTCATACTGACCGGGTACACTGCTCGTTAAGTGTGTGTGTTATTGATAAGTCGGCTAAATATAAATTTAAAACTTGAGTAGGCATTAAAACTGCTAAACCGCAACGACACATCACGCGCATCATCCTCCGTGCAGTTACACCTGCAGAAAACCGACTCCAACTTCTCTAACCATCTAACTAAGCCGACAGCCCCTCCTTTGCCATTGAAATGTTGAGGCTAGCAGTACATAAATTCCTTGTAAGTACAACCACGAGCCACGAGTTTAACCCTGGTCTCCATTCCACTGGCTTCCCTGTCGTTACTACTATTGCGGAGGGTCTCGTATTCAGCCATAGCAGCGGCAACTTGTGCAGTGACTTGCTGAGCAACGAGTCTATTGATAGCAGTTGCGCTCATGTTTTGTTTCTTTGGTGGCATTCTCTTCAAAACAAGAAAAGAAGAGTGAGGCGTAATAAAGACGTTTCCTAAAAGTAGGTGCTCTAAAGTGGCTTGTCGTAAAATGAAAACTTGAGGTCGTGTTATGATTAGCTGGCGTGCTTCTAGGCGGTGGTTCACAAGATGATGTAGACGTTCTAAATTATGGGACGAGTGTTCAAACTAGCCGCCAGAAATGGTGAGTAAGGTAATTTGGAATTTGGTAGACTGTCACGTAAAACGATATTACGTATGATTGTGAAAATTTTCATAGATCATTTGTATTAATCACGATATCTTGGGAATGTTTAAAGGACCTTCAAAAAGTACGAGGGTTCATTTAAAAGAAAAGTATTGTGACGAGAAAGTATTGTGGTGCTAGTGCGTTGGATGTAGATGTGAATGTTCATGCAACGATTGTATACACACACCAAAATTTTTGAAACCTTTAGAAATCGAGTAGAGAATCAATCTGGACATAATTCTATTATAACTACTCCTAGTATTGCAAAATTTATCTCTAAGTCGGACATAGGTGGTCAGGCTATGCCCCACTGTCCCTGGTCGAATATAGATGACCAGTCTATATTCCACCGAGGTTCAATGAATTTTGAAATACTCAGCTCAGTTATACTAATAATATGTCCCTCACATTTAGAAGCCGTTTTGGAAAGACTAAGGCAAGTGACCAAACTCGAGGTCGAGTGATGAGATTACGCAAGGAAAGGTGTAACGCTGTGACATATACGATACGTGAGCATGCTTATATGGAAGATAGTTACAGTAATCAATGAAAATAAGTGGGTACAATTAATCCGATAATAAGACTCAAATCTCGTCAAATATGTCAGCAAACAAATCACAATTGAGGCATCAGCTTGGCAGGCAGGCACGTGGCGGTCATAGGGTTAAGTTTTCGTAAAAGTAGTTATAGTATGGGTTTTAAAAATACCCAGTTCTCTATAACCAAGGCTTTGATACCAATCTGTAACACCCCCAAAATCGGGTCCAGCGGAAGCATACATGTCCCTGGGGTGCTACTCAATTGGTATCACAACACAAGTACAAAGAACGGTTTTTCACCACAATCATTTGAAATAAAATTCAGTAACAAAAGTATTAACTTTACATTATTAAATTTCTGTGCGGAAATAGGCCCATAAAATAAGTAAAGCCGTCCCCAAATGAATATCAGAGTGTCTTGATCCTATAACCATGCCATGCCATGCCAAAAGCCGCCAAATATGAGCTAACACTTTAAGGACCTGAAAATACATGCTAAAACGTGTCAACACGAGGTTGGTGAGTTCATAGGTTTAAGTAAACAATAAGTATCATATGGACCACAAGAAATCAAAGACCAATAAGTTCCAAATATAGAAAGGGTTATTGTCGTATTAAGTTCATGACACCGAAGCCTTAATATTACTAGTTTGGGCATGCTTTTGACATAACAGTCAAGTGGGGAAACCACCGTCCGTTTGACATATCAGCCAAGTGGGGAAACCACCCGGAAACCCAAATTTTCTGGTAGATGTACACCTAGGACATCCAGGGTTTCTCAAATGGTTATGCGTCCGTTTGACTTAACAGTCAGGTGGGGAACACCACCCGGACGGGGAGTTCAATCCTAATAGATCTATTCACAACATTCGCGCTTAACGGTTCATAACATAGGCAATATGTAGTAGTTTAGTGAACTTGTGTCCATAAGAAAATAATCAAGTGTGTAACATGTATACACATAGTACTTTCGAGTAACAAACCCAGAGTTTCAACCATTTAGTATTGTTGAGAAAACAATTCACATTTCAAGTAAAATAAGCATGGAGTTTAAATAGAATAGAGCATGTATTCTCCCCCAAAACGGTTATAAAACAAGTAAAAGTAGGGGCCATGAACTCACCTGGAACAACTGATACGATAACGAAAGGAAGTGTACGGAATTGAGGCTCGGAAAACTACCCGCAACCTAATATGAATGATGTGCCTTAGGTTCGAAAACAAGGTCATGCACGCAAGTTCATACTTTACTTTATCACTTGTACATGTCGAGGTAATATTTGTCGTCAAAATTTAGTTGCGTCAACTTGATCCTTTATTTAAAAATTGCCACTTTAGAAAACGTAACTTGTTTATCTTGCGACCAAATTTTAGTCGTCATGTTAATGGCTATTCCAAAAAACTCTAACGCGCCTAATAAATCTATATAACGTATATGTTGACGTAAACATTCGTTAGGCCATAACTTTTGCGTCGTAGCTTCGTTTCTTAAGTTTGACCTATCCCTGCGAAGGTATTTAAGTGTACTATCGGATTTTTAAGGTCTTGGCTAGTCTAGTTACCATTTAACCTCAGTTTTCATCTCTCAAAGTCTGGACAGATTCAACTATTTTCTGAAAATAATGTTTTCGTCGTAAAAATTGAAACTAGCGTATCTTTTTCGTTATAAACCCGTTTTAACTCATTCAAGCGGATACATTTTCGTTATTGAGTCTATTTTCTATATTTATAGTCTAAAATGGTTACCAAGTTACTGAGTTTTCTGTATTTATCAAAACGGGACAGAATCTATTTTTAAGAATGCCAAACTATTTTTACAAATCTTCTAGTCATTTTAACCACTTAACCACAACTTCAATTCTAGTCCTAGTTCCTCCATCAACTTCTCAACATAATAATAATGATCTGACCATAAGCTTAACAATATTCTAAGGTCCATGTAATAACCATCAAGAATGTTTAAATCTACAAGTTTACTAACATACAAGTATATATAATGTTTTCATCATTTTCTTGTGAAGAATTTCACTAGTTAGTTTTCTTGTAACCAAAACTTGTTCAAAACATAATCTTTTGTTAAAGGATCATTGTAAATGTAAAACTTTATCAACATGTACCAAGTGATAACTAAGTATACATAATTGACTAGCATTATGACATAAAGGAAAATATGAAGCTTTTGCTGTGTAAGATTACTTACAAGAGTGATTAGTGAGATGAGAGTTGTAAAACACTAGATTAACCTCAAGATCAATGCTCCAAACCCTTACTAAAGAGCCCTAAGTATACTTGATCTTAACCACATCAAGATTTCTCCTTCCCTTGGCTCCAAGAGTGGGTCGATTTATGTATATATATGGGAGGTGATTTTATTTTTTCTTCTTTACTTGAACTAATGGTGCAAATGACAATACTTTAACCTATTTATACTAGGAAGTTGTCAAAGTGTTAATAGTGGAGTCAAAAATATCTTTGACTAGTCTTCATAGTGGTGGTCGATTGGGGGGGGGGGGCAGGGGGGGGACAATTTTTGGTCAAGCCTCCATTATGTAATTAGACTTCCATGTTTCAAGGTTATTTGTTGGCTAATAAATGTGATGTAATTATTTGTCTAGTGAGTAATTATGAGACAAGGGGGGGGAGGGGGGGGGAGGGCGGCACATGTGTTAATGTTGGAGTAGAAGAGTTATTTTGATACAAGAGTGTGCATTTTGTATGTATTGGGTGTTAAAAATAGGTATCGGTTGTTGGTTTGGTGATTAACGAAAGTTGTACGTAATTAAACGTAAGATATAAAGAATTTATTTTAGGTGTAAGAAAATATTTTTGGAACTTTTGTAATCTTTTTGGAAGTATAAAAATACATTAGAAATAATCGTTGGAAGAATTGGGTATATCGGTTGTTAAATTTTGAATTACGAATAGTGTTTGTTGAATTGACAACCGCAAGTAATTAAAGAAAAGGAAATTGTTTTAAGGTTTAAAGTTGTGAACTGGAGTAGGAGCAAGATACTGGAGCGTTGTGGACTAAATATAGCCTAAGTCCTAGTGTAAAAGAGGGACATTCCTTGTTTTTATGTTTATTTAACTAAAGAGTTATACATAAAAAGTGTTCCTGTAAAATCTCAAGGTTGTAAATTAGAGTTTGAAAATAAATGCTGACGTGGAAAATTACGGGTTGCTACAAAATTGAATTTTGTTAATTCTTTTAAATGTATTAATGCAACGTTAAACCGTAAACGTAGTTTGGGCTTTGGTAAATTGATCTAGTTCTGTTTCAAACAAATGTTTGATTAAGAAAAATTTACTAAAAAGACAAACAAAGTCTCCTTTTCATGAAAGAAGAGTGAGACACAATCCTATTCCTTTTCATGAATGAGAAATGAATAATAAGAACATTAGAACTGTCTAAATTCTAATATAACTCATAGGAAACTTTAATAGTTAAGAGAATTGCACATTTTCCATAGAGATTTCATCACCCTCATTTGATGATTAAATTTTTTTTGTAACAAATATGATATTTGGTTAACAGGAAAATATGTATGACACTTTATGAGTTATTAAAATTAGAAGATAGACTAATTACCGAAAAAATGGTAAAATACAAACTAGTATATTTATCTAATTGTTTTGCTTTGACCATTTATAGGTGCTACATACCATTTTGGGGATGGTAGACCTATTAAGAAAGAAATTACATGCCCAATTTTTTAAGTTAATTGCATTGATGGATAGTCCATCATCTACATAGTAGAATACACTCTTTTAATACTTAAGTAGTTGTTACATATGGGTGTTTTAAAAATGTAGGAAAGTAAATAGTACACTACTTGTTTTCACTGGTTATGAAACACTTATAATGTTTTCAAATCCAGTGGGAGCATTGTGTTGTAATTACTGAATAAGGAATTATTGTAATGTTTTGTAATTCAGTGGGAGCTACAAGCTTTGTCATCTTGGTAGTAACCTAGTTTATCTCTAGAATATCTCAAGATAATTACTTACAAATTGTAGACACTTATGTTTTTAAGGATAGTCATGTACGTTTCCTTACTAGACAATGAAGTGGTTCTACATCTACTAATTATGCTAATATCTATGACACAATCATATTGATCACGTAAACAAACGTGTGTCGTTTTGTTTATCTGCTACATGATGTTGTTCCATGCACAAGTGGGAGAAATCTTTATTGTGTGCAAAGTACAACACATAGAAATATGATTTAAAAAATTCTCTTGACTGCAAGGTACGAGACTAATGTTCTAATATGACTTATACACATCTAATCCAAGAAACACTTGGTGTTGCAATTTATGTTATGTGAGAGCTTAGCTAGATTGCAATAACAAGGTAAATCTTCAAGTTACGTGAGACCGTATCTGGAAAATTTGTAGTTTCTAAATTAGACACATATTAGAACATGTGTCAACATGATAACAAGACTACTTCAATTTGAATATCTATGAATTCTTGGAATGACATAAATGAATGAAGTAATCTAATACTGCTTCAATCTGAATATTTATGTATTCCTGGAATGACATAAATAAACAAAGAAATAATGTAGTTCTACATTATTGTGAAGAAATAAATTAACTTGAAATTACTAATGAAACCAAATTGGTGGTGTTCATGAATACTTTAGTTAAATATGTTTATGTTTTATTGTAAAGTCACAAACATGAAGTCTTTTAACTGTTACAAGACTTATAATAAAGTAAGACGTTAACTTGTTATGTTTTTAATTAAGACATATACAAGAAGTCATTGAGTTGATCAATGATTTTTAACGTATATTGGAATTATAACAGTTTATGTCTTTTCGTTGAGACATGGACATGAAGTGACTTGGTCAAAAAGTACTTGTGTTATAAAGCATGCAATTTGCTTGGAAATTCTATTATATCAGTAAGTTAACTTAGTTGGTAAATAGGTAAAGCCAAAAGATATATGTTTATCTTACATATTGTTAGATTGTCACACAATATTAGTTCTAATGAAATACCACATGTTTATGGTATGTTCAGTTAGGAAAATCAAACTCTTGTTATATTGTTTGATTTAAGATAACTATATTTTCTTTTCTTCCAAAAGTTATCAAGGTTAGAAAATTGAGTATGGATTGAATATACTCAATAAGACTCCAACCTAGAAGATTAATAAGACATTATTATATTATGGAATGTGATGAATCACATCAAGTCTTAAAATGAAGTTATGAATTTGTTAAACTGCTTATGAGTAGGTTATTAACAAACTAATGTCAGAAACTGTCAATGTGTATTTGTAATGTCCCAAAAAGAGAACATTGTATTGTTGTTTTATTTGCTGAGTATTTATAGATAGTCTCTAAATTACAAAAGGCAAGTAGGAGTTTTTATCTTGAAAAGATAAAATTACAAGATACATAATCTTCTGAAATACACTAGTAAATATCATGATGAAGCTAGACATGTAAATGTTAAACCTCAAAATGATGGAATTCTCATTCATAGATTTGCAATGATATCTCAGATATTTGATTAATATGTCGAGGATTATGAGTTACAGGATTATGATAAACCTGATAATCATTATGATGCATTACTAAATATTAAATTGGGTAAATTACTCATACTATTTATGTTAAGATGCTGTCCATAAAGATAATCAATTTTTGGAAACTTGGTTTATCTTAATAGTTAGACTAGAGAATGAAGATAAGTTTCTTCAAAGATAAGGTAACCCTAGTGGTTTAAATCTTTGTGTAGAAATCATATGGACAATATTGTACACATATTTAATGCATGTCTTATGACAAGATTATTGATCACACTTAAACAATTAACTGTGATTGAATATTCTTTCCTAGACACATTAAGTATATAAAGATGATAATTGTCATAATTATTTTCACTTATATGAAAAATGACAATAGAATATCAAAACTCTTTCCTGAGTGATTACTTAAGCGAGGACGGTAAGTAATTGAAAGGAGTTCATAAATTCAACTAATCTTTGGAAGTGTATAAAGTGCAATAATTCATGAATGGATTAATGCATGCATCTAGGAGATAAAGCTTATGTTTAATTATTAAACCCAAGTTTTGATTTATAATTGAAATAAGATAATTTCTAAGTATTCCTGAAAGCTAGTGGGAGTATTATGTTTATTTTCTTAAATCATATATGTTGTATAACATATGGAAAGTAACATTTCATCTAAGTTAAATGTTAAGTTCTAGCTTGGAATGAAACTTCACTTGAAAGATTTAGAAAATAATACATACAGCCTTGGAACAAATGTTTATTATTATTAAACATGTGCTATAAATGAATCTAATAGAACATGATATATCATTTAGAAAGTCTAAATGGATATGTAGAACATGAACAAAATCTAAGTCTGACTCAAGGATTTTTCATGTACATCGTGTTATTGTTGTGTCATGCTTGAATGCAAGATGATTTGACAAATTGAAAGTTATTAGATAACTAGTGTAATAAAATAGAATATGTTTGGATTTAGAATTGCATTCCCCGGAGTTATGAACAATATGTCAATTGTTGTGAATATTGTCATAGCCAACAAACTTGAAAGTTTGGAAGGCATTAAACATTATACAATAGTTATTAAAGTTTACAGAGTTTTAATAAGCATATTGTTGTTTGTATACAATGATGTTGGTTTAATTAAGATGATACTCAATACTAGTCATGGTAGGATTTCATCCTCGGCTATGTAAACTAGATGTGCTCACTAAGAGCATGGTTGCGTTATACATTAAAGAGTTAGAATACTTTAAACTTTAAAAATGTTTGGAAGTTTGATTATCATAAATTGGTGGTTGAGGTTGTCACACACTTTATGAAATATTATGTGGCAATATCAAATTATTTGAATGCACACATATTACCACATACAAGAACTTCACTAGTTGAATTCTTGAAATAAGTATTCTCAAAATTCTAATATATCAAAGTTGGTTGATTTATGCCTTGTCAATAAGTATGATTATCATGACTTGAGGCATAATTCATCAACTAGAATTATCATGCATTGATTTATTTAGTATTTGGATAAAGGATGTTAAGCATTTATTATTTGTAATGAATTTAAGTACTTGGTACGTTTATTTTCATTAATAATAAATTGTGTCCTATATTTTCATGTTTAAATCCGTGAATAACTTATGTTATTCTAAATAGTCCGTTGTCAATTAATGATATGGGAATATCATTAAATTAAGACAAATATGAGTTTTGGTAAAATATGCTTGAAAGTATATTGATGCGTTGAGATACTAAATTCACATGATAT
This sequence comes from Artemisia tridentata subsp. tridentata, assembly GCA_021014915.2. Lineage (NCBI taxonomy): Eukaryota > Viridiplantae > Streptophyta > Magnoliopsida > Asterales > Asteraceae > Artemisia > Artemisia tridentata. Next base: position 436,978,498 of record CP139509.1, on the reverse strand, counting down.
TCAATGAATTGAATATATGACTTATCCCAACTACATGATTGTACTTTATGGATCTAGTGTATTTCTGTGGAACAATTTAATGCTATACGTAACTGGTAGTTATAAGGATTGTTTTCAGAAGTGTTACAAAGTTCATGGGTTTTGCTTGTAGTCAATAAAGAATTTGTTCCTTCAAATTTATTTTGGAGTTTAATACTACTGGGGCCCCTCGTAGGGTTGACAAGATGTTTGCATGGCCATGCCCAAGATCTATCTGGAATTGTTCGGAAGATTTGGTAATCTTGCTCAATCACATGCAACGAGAAACATAATAGTTAAATTAAGGAATGACTTAGATCCATATCCTTATTTAACATGGTATTAGTAACAAAAGGATAATAATAATGATGAATCATTCAAAGGTTTTTACAGGAGACCTTACTCGAGTTGTACTAGAGACATTGGCGTGTTGCTAGACGCTAACCAATGTGATTACACAATTAAGATATTTCCAAGTGGGAGCTGTTAGTTTTATGGACTTAATTTAATAGTGTATGTTAGGATCGTACTCGAGATCACGGGATTGCACACTTTACGTATGAAGAATTAATGTTTAATAATTAAATATAAAATGTTATATATAATTATTAATTGCACAAAACGACTAACGAGCGTTAAGTAATTAACGGTAATTGACTAACGGTCGTTAAATGTTAAAGATAAGGACTATAGATGAAAATTAGAGAACAAGAAGGTTCCGGATCCCCTTAGGGATTATGGCCGGTCGATGTGGGCTTGGGGAAACCCAATCCTACTCCAACTTGTTTTCCAAGTTTGTCATTCTATATAAACAAAGCCAAGGGTTCATTGTTTGGTTAACTTTTGTACATATTAAACCCTAAATTGGTTTTCTTCCTTTTCTTTTCTTTAGCCGATCGTACAACACCCTTTAGGGTTGATTGGTTTGATTTTTGAAATTAAAATTGTTTTTTGTTCATTAACTAGCATTAACGTTAATTTGGTATTAGTACGTGTGTACAAGAACGTGATACAAACACACTATTGTTTGTATTTTGGATTGAATTGTAAAACGGTAAGGGACAATTCTTATAATCCACATAAACCCAAATTAGGGTTCATCTTGATTGCTTGTTGAAGAATTGCTAAAAGGTACGCATACGTTTTATATTTGGTTAATTAATTATGTATTATATGTTCCTACGCTTCCGCAATACTTTGATGTTTATGTGTTTAATTATGATATGTCATGTTATTAAATTACAACATAACACTCCCCCGCAGTTTGAGCGGGAGGACACCGAACACTCAAACTGGTACGAAATTCCTCAAATAAATCTGTAGGTAAGCCTTTGGTAAAAATATCTGCATACTGATATCTGGATGGTACATGAAGAACTTGAACTTGACCAACAGCAACCAAATCGCATACAAAATTAATATGAATCTCTATATGCTTGGTACGTTGATGCTGAACCGGATTAGCAGATAAGTATACAGCACTCACATTATCGCAGTAGACAAGCGTAGCGGAAGACAAAGGCGTATGCAGCTCACGTAGAAGGTTTCGCAACCAACAGGTTTCAGCAACAGCATTGGCAACACCATGATACTCAGCTTCTGCACTAGAACGAGAAAGCGTCGGTTGACGCTTAGAGGACCACGAGAGGAGGTTGTTGCCAAAAAAACACAGTAGCCAGAATTCGATCGTCGAGTAATAGGACAAAAAGCCCAATCAGCGTCCGAATAAGCAACCAATGATAAAGTAGAAGATGAAAACAACTGTAACCCATAGTCTAAGGTACCCTGAACATACCGTAAAATCCGCTTAAGAGCCGAGAAATGAGGCTCCCGAGAATCATGCATATAAAGACACACCTGTTGTACTGCATAAGAAATATCAGGTCTAGTAAATGTGAGATACTGTTGGGAACCTGTAAGACTCCGATATAACGTAGGATCAGCAATAGGATCACCATCATCACCCAACTTAGACTCAGTATCAACTGGGGTCCTACTGGAGTTGCAACCAACCATATGAGCCCGTTCTAAAATCTCAGTAGCATACTTACGCTGAGATAAGAACATTCCTATAGAATCACGTGTAACAGAGATCCCTAAAAAATAGTTAAGTGAACCCAGATTTGTCATAGAAAACTATTGACTAAGAGAAGCAATAATCCGCTGCAACAAAAGCTCAGAGGAAGCAGTGAGAACAATATCATCAACATACAGTAACAAATAAGCAGTGTCCGTCCCCTGTCTATAAGTAAATAATGATGAGTCACACCGACTATGACTAAACCCAACCCAAGTAATATAAGCAGCAAACCGCTGAAACCAAGCCCGAGGGGCTTGCTTAAGACCATAGAGAGACCGCTACAATAAACAAACATGATCAGGATAATCCGGATCTCGAAACCCAGGCAGCTGATGCATATAAACGGTCTCAGCTAAATCACCATGAATAAAGGCATTCTTGACATCAAGCTGATGAATTGGCCAATGTCGAGAAAGAGCCAAACTAAGAACAGTCTGAATAGTGCCAGGTTTAACAATCGGACTGAAGGTCTCATCCACATCAACACCCTCTCTCTGAGTACTACCATTGGCAACAAGGCGAGCCTTGTAGCAACTAAGGGTACCATCTTCTAAAAACTTGTGGCGAAATAACCACATACTCAGAAGAATATTGCCATCCGCAGGTCGAGGCACAAGAGTCCAAGTTTTATTCTTAATTAGTGCATACTCATCACACATAACATTTTGCCAATTAGGATAATGAAACGCAACATTATATGACTTATGTAAAGGAGAAACATAAGACACATGAAGATTTAAACGCTGAGTGGGACTAGTAGTCCCGACACGAGAACATGTGACCATGGGATGAACCAAAACCGGATTCGGGTTAACAGGTTGACCGGGTTGATCTGGAGAAACAGAAACAGAAGCAGGTGGAGATGGAGATGGTTTGGTATTGAGGAATGGTATAGGAGTGGTGGGAGGTTGTTGGGATGGTGAAGTGGTTGGGGAAGTTGGGGTAATAGGCTCAATAGACGTTGGAGTTGGTGTTACTGGAGAAGCAGGTTGAATAGGTGGGGTAGTGGGTTGAGTAGTAGGTGATGATCTGATTATATTGGAAATGACATTAGAGGAGTCATCCAAGAAATCATAAGAGGGATTGGCGGTGGGTTTTATGGAGCCAAACGGGAAAATAGTCTCATCAAACGTAACATGGCGTGAAATGATAATTTTATTTGTGTTGAGGTCAAGACAACGATACCCACGATGATTGGTGGCATGACCTAAGAATATAGATGGTGCAGCCCGAGCTCCAAGTTTGTAATCGGTATCAATGTGTGGATAACAAAGACACCCAAAAGTGTGTAAAAGGCTATAGTCAGGTGTTGATCCAAAAAGGCGAGTAAATGGGATTTCATTATCAATGGCACGTGAGGGTAAAATATTTAAGAGATAAATGGCCATATTAAGAGCTTCAGTCCAATAATTGGGGGGTAAATCAGCCTGAAATAATAAGGTACGTATAAGGTTATTGATAGTGCGTATCATCCTTTCAGATTTCCCATTTTGTTGAGATGTACGTGGACAAGAATAGCGAAATTGAATCCCATTATCAGCAAAGAGTTTATGAAAAGCATGATTGTCAAATTTACCACCATGATCACACTGAAACGGCTTGATTTCACACTTAATTTGAGTGCGAACAAAGGTACGAAACAACATAAATTTAGACAAAACCTTAGATTTATTAACTAAAGGATAAACCCAAACATATTAAGAATAATGATCCAAAAATAAAACATAATATTTGAAACCAGAAAGACTCGAAATTGGAGAAGTCCACAAGTCCGAGTGTACAATATCAAACGAAGACTGAACCAAACTACTAGAACTAACAAATGGAAGTTTCACGTGTTTGCGAAGCTGACAAGCATGACAAAGAACGAGAGACTTCTCTTTATTACACGAAATAGAATTACTAGAAAGGACACGACGTAATACTTCACTTCCTGGATGTCCAAGACGTTGATGCCACGTATACTGACTCGCGAGAAAAGCATGTGGAATGGTGGAAGGCTGAGTGACTGGGTAGAGATCTCCGTTGCTATCAGAGCGGAGCAGCACCCGGCGCGTTTGAAACTCCTTAACAGAAAAACCAAAAGGGTCAAACTCGACAGTACAATAATTATCGCGAACAAACTGACGGACAGAGATTAAATTTTTGACAATATTAGGAGTAATTAAGACATTATTCAAATGTAGGGGTTGGTGAGGAGTAGGCAAAATACTATGGCCAGAGTTGATAACGGGAATAGAATGCCCGTCACCAACAACAACAGACGGGTAAATGCACGAATTAAAAACATCACTAAGACAATTGACAAAATCATTAAGATGAGAGGACGCACCTGTATCCATATTCCAGTTACCTGCAGCCGGATCCTGAAGTGTCGCTGTAGTAAAGGCGCTTGGTAAAAGCGTCTCCTGTCCCGGTATATTACCCGTTGCACCCGATTGTGAACCATGTAGGATTGTGAAAACATTCGTATCTTATTATTGATAACAATCGAGTATATATACACATAATAACCTAGCATAGTTGGGCCTAACATTCATAACAATAATCAGGCTTAGCCTATAGGAAAATACAACTAACATTACATTAATATATTCTCAAGTTAACTTTTATATTTTTGTTTGTTTCCATAAATCGTGTGTTTCTTTAAATAAATTTTAAGTTTTCAATACTCTTGAATTTTCAAGAAATGAGACTATATTATATGTAGTATAGATAATATTTGATTTTATCTACATAGATCCCATGCAAAATGATAGAATTATATTTGAGGAGACAATAGTAGAGATAAAATGGATCACAATGATTAAATATTACGAAACAAATATATGGAGTTGGTGAACGACAAGAGCTCATGGTTGATGGAGAGGTATTTGTTCTTATCAATATTACTCATGCGTAAATAATCATTAGATCGTGAAATATGAAGTATAACTTATTAACAAACAAAGGGAAAATGTACAAGTAACTTTATAATTTATAAACTTCATATAATTGTTGGATTAATTATTGAGATGTGGAACATTAGTTAAGAATAACAAAAGTAGATAAGATAAACACACTTATATGTATTGTTACTACACAATCTTGAAACGTATAATGAGTCGTTTTGAGGCTTATATGAGCTGCCTTAAACTCTCATGGAGCTTTCCGCGGCATTTGTGATATTTTAAGTACTTTATACCTCATATATATGACTTGGCGCGCGACAATTTGAGCATTAACTGAGTTATTTGAATTTGAGCTATACCAACAAGTTGAATTGAGCTCAAATCATGCTAGGCCTATGAACGTGGTTCTTACTAGTACCTTTGAGCTAAATGAGCCCTCGAATCAACCTCTAATTTTCATCAACCGGAGCTGAAGATTGGACCATGTAAGTTCATTTCAAACTGAGTTAGTGTTTAACCTGAACGCAAACTAACTTTGAGTTTGAATTGGCTCATCTCAATCAAATCTCGCTCGTGGAAACTCAAGCTCGTGAACTTTTTAATGGCATTAGGATTATAAATTAGAAAATGACAATGCACGAATGTTAGAAACAAACAGGGAGAAATGGTGTAATTTCTATAAAGATTAGTGATGTAAAAAAAAGAAAAAAAGAAAAAAAAAAAAAAAGGATGTATGCGGTGAAGGTGGATCGAACACCTGACCTTCAGATCTTCAGTCTGACGCTCTCCCAACTGAGCTATCCCCGCAACTTGTTTACAAACTTATATCTACTTATTATATTACTAGTAACATTTTAATTCAGTGTTCAATGCTAGAACAAATACAAATGATTTAACATCATGATGATCATTGACTAAGATTTAACATCTTAATTCAGTGTTCTATGATAGAACAAAAACATCATGTTTCACATCGTTTCGAGTTTTTGTTGCATTCGGAAGATATTTTCATGCCGGTTTTATAAGTTCATTCAGTTGGAGTTCCATTTATCCTAATCCTCGATTATCACCTGAGTTTAAAATTTTGAGTCGATGTCTCTACCTTTGTTACGTTGCTAGTACTTGAAAACAAATAAGACGACTCTCCGGGATCTATTAAAACAGCATGCACATACGCAAGTGTATGAACACGAGTGAGCCCGATAAATAGTGAACAATTGAATGTGTTTACATCATTGTTCACCTTATGGGGCCATCATCATTGTTCACCTTATGTGAGCATGACCTACAAAATTAAAAGTGTTAGATGAATCAAAATGGTACAGAAGCTTACAAGATCAATATAACCTGTTTAAAACATGCAAATGGAAATGGAATAACATTAAAGTGAACATTCAGTCAACTTATTAACTTGAATATCTAATCATTCACACTTTGTAAATCAAACAAAACCGAAAGTACATTATCAGAAAGTGATATCAAAGTACTGGCAACAACTTTGCCAGACATTACAACAACTCAACAATAAACAAATAAAACCCGAAGAAAACAAAAAGAGAAACATTAATTATTTCATCTACTCTACCACCCTCGAGGAAAAGATGCACAACAACACATCAAATGTGAGACCTGTTGACCAGGAACACATGCCGGAAACCTAAGGTCAATTAAAAATCAAAACTTGCCACCAAATACCCTTTTAAACCAACTTCAAATGTTGTAGTATATCTTTTCAAGAATCCACATACCGAATTGCCTTAAAGCTGCTCGTGTTGTATACTAAAGAGGGTTATCTACGAAAATAACAGTTCCTCCTAAAGTTACCTTCTTGTATGCAAATTATGAAAACTTCTATGCTGCAATCCCTGAAATAGTTCGCCAAAAACAAGTTAATAACTTGATGTTGTAAGCAATCTTGAGAACATTCTTGAATTTGACAAGAAATTTTGTAATAAAATACCAATGTACGTATTCATTGTTCTGTTTTAGTCATTTCATAGCATATAATCTTAACATAAAACTTGAGCAATTTTATCTATAATTATCATTTTCTAAAACGGGTCTTTAAGCGGTTTTCTTTGTTAAAAAAGTATCCTGATGGGGCACCTATTCATATTTCAATGGCTAAGATGTAAAAAGAAGTAAAATGAATAAAAAACGAAACAAACAGAAAAGTGAGTAGTGTATTCAAATAGAGTATGATAACATACCCCTATTAGTTTGTCTATTTGCAATGCTATAGTTTCCAACATCTTCTGAACTGTCAAGCCCGTAACCGAATGAACCAGAACCTGGACCATCAAGCTCATTAGACGAAGACTGCCAAGTCGGGTCACCATACATTGAACCCCCACGGTACATATTACCATAAGACCCTTCCTGTCCTACACTCGGTCCGTTTCTTCCGAGTCCAAGACCATAGTTACTTTCCGGACCCCCTATAGGCCCAATACTTCCACCATTGTATCCAGAAGAGTTCACTCCATTTTGAGTAGATATAGGAGACGAGCCCCAATTGCCCCCGTTTCCAAATACTCCAAACCCACCACTTCCTGAGCCTAAATACGCACCGGACCCATTAGGGCTCGTGAGTCCACCATTACCCCACATGTTTCGAGTTGATGAACCTATAAACGACTCATTCCTACCATTACTTTGATTAAATCCAATAGGGGTAATGTACCTATTTGAGTTTCCACCAATATACGGGCTCATAACTCTCCCATACCCCATGTGGTTTGAACTCCCTCCAAATGCACCAGGGCTCAAAGTGGGCTCAAGATTCATACCCATCCCATAACCAGATGACCCAAATGGATTGAATCCATTTCTCCCAATAGGACTGAACTGACTATTGGTTCGACCTCCATAACCACCGATTGACCCAATATTGAAACCTTGTGGGTAAGTACTAGTGAATAATGTGTTGGGTCGGGTTAACCCGTAGTTAAACCCAACCAATGGGCTCCGGTTAGGCCCTGGTGATAACTCTTTTGGGACGGCCCGTTTGACTTCAACCATTTTACCATTGAGTTCATGGAAGGTTTTATGCAAGACACGGTCCACTGCTTCCTCTGAATCAAATGTAATAAAACCAAAACCTCTTGGCCTTTGAGTGTTGTGATCATACATGACTACCACATCTGTAATACCACCAAACTGATCGAAGTATTTCTTAAAGTCACTCTCGGTGACAGTAGATGCTAAACCTCCAACAAATATCTTCTTTGTACGTCCACCGGGACCCGGTGATCCTTGAATGCTGCCATTGAATCGGTTTAGTCCATTGTGGTCTTCCCTTGGAACTGCCTTCTTTGCTTCAACCTAAAAACGCAAGTTATGAACTCAGGACTGTAAAATACGGAGTACATTGTTTCCATTACATAGTGCTGTTTGGGTTCTGGATTGTTTTACACTTATCTTAGTAGCCTATTTTCTAAAAAATGATTCTATTGTTCCTAACGTATGAGAGAATGCTATTCACAATAAAAAGGGTGTTTGGCATTGTGTTTTCAAAGTGATTACGTATATGATTTGCAATAATCAGAGTAAGATATCAACTACTACAGCAAAAAGGGTTGCTGGATGCCTGGATATACCGTTTGGATGTGCTACTATTGTCGAAGTAGTGATTAGTAACTGCTTGATGAATTTTGTTTATTTAAGGATTTAAACGTAAAATGACAAATATTCAAAAAAAAAAAAAAAAAAAAAATATTCAAAAAAAGAAAAGCTTAGTTGTAGCAACCGCTTATTTAAAAGGTAAAAAGAAAAGGTTTTTTCCCGATTACGGATTATCTACTACTAAAAGCAGAATTATAAATATCCAATCGCAAACAACGTGTAAATGCACATCCAAACACCCCATATCTAAACTAAAGTTACAAACTTTTTTTTTTTATTTTATTTTAAAAACTTACGGTTCGACCATCAATCATATGTTTATCCAAAACAACCCTCTCAGCAACAGCAGGATCAACAAACACAACAAAACCAAACCCACGAGCACGGCCAGTAATCCGATCCCTCATGATCACAGCCTCCACCACTTCACCATAACTACTAAAATACTCTTTCAACCGCGCCTCATCCGTATCCCACGATATCCCACCAATAAACAACTTCCCGAAATCCCCTTCCATCTTTTCCACAATCCCATGTTGAATTGCCATCAAATCCTCAAAATTTCCAAACTACAAACCAACTACAAAACCAAAAAAAACATAACACATCACAATCCTCATTAAAAAAAACATAAGATTTCATTAATCCACACATAATCCTACACAATTCTACATAATTCAGATCAAAATGTGGATATGAAAAAGATTACAAATTTACCTTATCTAGATAAACTCAACTAAAAAAAATAAAAAATGATCAGATTGCATATTCCTATAAACAAAGTATTCAAGAACTATAATTGGATCCATCAAACACTAATCTCAAGTAGATTGCATATTCCTATAAACAACAACCCATAATTCAAATAGATCAAATACACACATATACATATAAAAACAAAACCTTTATATATATTAAATCAAGAAAATGAATCTTGATGATGAACATACACATACCATTAGTGGAAAGATTGAGATCTAATGAGAATTGAGACACAAAGGATTGGAATAATAAAAATAAGATGTGGGTTGTTGTTTGTTGTTGTTCTAAAACAAAGGTAAGGTATATAGTTGATGTTTTGTTTTTTTTAATGAATGGTTTTTATATGTTTCTTGGTTATTCCTTCATAGCTACTAGTAGTACCTTTTTTTTTTTTTTTTTTTGTAAATAAAATGAAATGTTTAATAAAATGTTAATGGGAATAAATAAAATAAAAAATAGAAAATAAAAAGAGAGAGAAGAAGACAGTGTGTTTTGGGTAATCTTCTGGTGTAAGAATATTTGAAGGAGTGAGTGATGACAGGAGATGATGAGCTTTTAAATCTTGGATTTCTATTTTTATTTATTTTATTATTTTTTTTATGGCTCCTTATTTTATTGTTTAAACTAAATCTACTTTTTTTATTGGATTTTTTGTTTTACTGTTTGATTTGGTAATTTAGAGCAGTTTAACAACACAAAATTATTAAAAGATCAAGTTTGTCTATACTACATATATAAAAGAGAAAAAACATTTAAAAAATAAGTAATGTTGTTACAAAAATGTCCTTATTTATAAAAGAGTAAAATGCGAAAAATATCCTTAAACTTTGCGAAAATTATGAAAGTTGTCCTCGAAAAAACAAATTTGCAAAAAATGTCCTTAAACTTTCAATTTTTTGCTAGTTATGTCTTTTCCGCTTTACTGTAGTTGCAAAAAATGCTTTTGGATTAATGCTCATTAACTTTTTCATGTTAGTACAAGTCAAACCCCATGCGAAATGACTAATCTACCCTTTTCTTCTTCCCCACTTTTATTTTCTTTTGCACCACCGCCTTTTACCACCACACAACTGACACCACCACCACCACCCTCTACCACCACCACCACACAACCACCCTTTACCCTTCATCTTCATCTTCTCCGGTGACCAAACCTAGATTCCGGTGACCGGAAAAGATGAAGATAGCTTAAATTCACTGTTCCTTTTATTTCAAGGCTTTATACTTTCAATAAGATACATGAAACAGTATATGCATATGTAAGTTACCAAATGCGAATAAGTGCGCAACATTACCAGTTTACCACATTAGATATACGAAGTTACGAACCCCTAATGCAGATATAACTGCCACTTGAATAGGTTAAAACCGTTACAAGTTAACTTCCAGCTGAGTTACGGTTTATCAATCAGAAACACTCATAGTATGTTGCTGATGGTTTCTCTTATGGATACCACTCGCTGATGAGCATTCATTCTCTGATGAGAATTGCTCTGAGATGAGATAACTCACTGAAGGATTGAACCTTCTGATGAGTTACTACCTGATAAGTACATCAGAAACATAAAACCACTTATCAGAGTCAGGTTAGTTAGGGACCTGATGGGTGTACACTTCGTACCTTCAAACCCATTACCAGGTATGAACTGAATCCTCAAGTGCACTAAATTTTTCAACAATCCTCCCCAAATTTAGTTCACCTCCTTTGCATGAAAATTAAACATTAAACAAACCAAGTGTATAAACGAAAATATCCTAAGGATTGAATTTCCATCTTGGTATATTACACTTTCAAATATTCGAGAATCAGGGTGTTCTAAGAATTGAACCCTTCAACCCATTTGAATACCTGAAGATAAAATACACACAAGTTTTCAAGCACTTAAACGCTCCTAACACTATACAAGCCATGTGTCCATATCCAATTCATAAATGTTGTAAGAGCCAAAAGTCCAAAGCTCCCTGAAGCGGCAAAACCTCAACATTCACATAGGTGGTTCCTCTTTATTCATGCTTGATCCGCCCCGAAACAACACTTATATTTAAACAAATGCAGACTCGGAACTGGATGCTCGTGTGTAGTGTGTATACTGGGCAAGTGATCACCCAGGTCGTCTCCCAACGAAGTGTGAAATTGACGATTGCTTAGAATTTGGATTAGAGTGATTGATGAATCAGATATTTTTGCTTTAACAAGATAAAATCTATTAAATAGAAGCTATCACTATTTTTCTGTATCGTTTAATCTAAATTACACTAAAAACGCGAGTCGGGATTTAATTAAAACGCGTATAATACTGAGATATATAAAAAACTAAATATAAATTAAAAACGATAAAAAATGTAAGAAAAACGGTTATCTAAAACTTACGTATACAAAAACTATAAAGAAAACTGAAAACGAGCGTTATTAATAAAAATAACGTACGTGCGCGAGTTAAAACGTAAAATTTGTGAAATATAAACACTATGGGTACAATTATAATTTTTACATGTTCTATATGATAAAAGAAAATTTTAGAAAAAAGAATTATATTTTTTTGACTTTTATATTTTTTATTATGATTTAATTACTATTATTCAAACAAAAATACGAAATAAATACTAAAACTATTCTAAAAAATCTGAAATTTTTATCTAAAATACTTTATGATATAACGGATTTATTAAAATTAAAAACACTCGACCAGCTTATTCGGATAAGCGATTATAAGCTAAACTAGAAAATAAGCTTAACCGAAAAAACATAGGATAAAAGGAATTAAGTTAGAGAGATTTGCAGAACTGGTGCTCCAGAGCGTGTGGAAGGGGGTGTTGTGTTGGGCGCATGCTATCCTATCCGAGAGGTCTTGAGTTCGAATCCCACACCCCACTTTTTGCGTTTTTTTTTTTTTTTTTTTTTTTTTTTCGATTTTCTTTTTACAAAATAACTTTTCAACTAATTATAAGAAACTTTTGTAAAGGAGCTTTTGCTAAAAAGCTTAAATGAAGCTTGTGCAAAATCGAAATTCCAACAGTGGGTTTAAAAGGATTTTTTTGAGATTTTGCAATTTGCTATGCGCCAAGGCCAAAGTGGTCTGTTCGAGGGTTTCTTTCGAGGTCTAGGAGTGGTCCACAATTCGAACTAAAAATACCCTAATAAACTCAAGCTGGTGAGGTTTTAATATAAAAAAGAAATAGCTTATGAGAGCTTGTGAGCTGTGACTTAAAAATTCTTAAAGTTTCGAAAAAACCATGAAAACTGCTATATGCAATTTCGCTTACTGATGTAGTGCTATTTTGGTGCACACTTGTGCACTTGATCTAAGGTTTTGTGGATCAACTAAACAGACCAAATGAGATGTAAAAATGCCAAAGGATTGGCCAAAACAAGCTTGTTGCTATATCTAGCTTGTTTGAGCTTTTGAGTAACTGAAAAGAACACAAAGCATGTGAAAATGCATTTTCTATCTGATGAGCTTATGTGGACCCTAAAACAGCTTATAATGATCAAGTTAAGCTTAAACGAAGTTGACCAAATGGTCAATGTACAGTATTTCAAGCTTTTGGCTTGTTTCACTGCCTAAACCAAACACCCTTTTAAAGGTGTGACTGTGGTGATTTTGAACTAAGATAGGCTAAATGAGCTTATGAATTCTGATTTTTAAGGCTTACTAACTTAAATATGAACTAATTAACAACTTTTAAAACAAACTTGAGCTAGATAATAAGCTAGACTACTAAAAGCTATTTTTGGCTTTTGTTGGTTATTTAAGTGAAAAAGAAAAACAAGGCAATTCAAACTAAAGAAACTGAATGAAAAGTGATTAAGAACTATTGATAAGCTACTATTAATAATTAAAAGCTAGTGACAAGCTACTTATCAGTAATATGAAAAATAAAGAAAAAGCTTATAAGTGCTTACAATCGAATTGAACATGGAACATGAAACCAAGAACCAAGAACAACCTATGGGCTTCCCATGAAGCCTCTAACCCATAAGCTTCCAAATTCTGAGCTTGTTGACTCCAGAGTAGCTTGTAAGCTAATTTGTTGACTTTCGTTGACTTTACTTCGAAATGGAGATCAAGAACTAATTAGAGCTATATAAACTTACATTAAGCTACTACGAGCTTATGTCAGTTTATAGGAAAGGTTAATGGAGCTTTTGGTAGATTTTAAATGAGCTTGTAGCTTATACGATTTAACAATGTTACTTAAAACTTACTTATAACTGAAATTGAGTACAAATTAACTTGAACTGGAATGAAACAACTAAACTGAGCTTGTATTGATAATCTTAACTTGAAATTACAAAAGAGATACTTGAAATTTAAATTTGCTATTAAACTAAAATTAACTACTTATCTACTTACTGCCAATTAAGGCTACAAGACATTCTATTTATACTACAATAAAGTGGGAACTTCCTTGCATCTTCCTCTGAACATTTCCCCACCATTGGTTTGCTTCCATTCGATCTCAGCCACTCAAATGAATTTTGGCGCCAAAAGTGATAATAGTGGGCTGAGCAGGTTTTTGCAATAAATGCAAATCAGGGAGGTGGAGAAGAAGCAATCAATGCAATTTGGCATGTTAGGTAACTTGTAGGAGGGGGGTGGTATTTCAGGAAGCTGTGGGGATGAGTAACTGGTTTGGTGTTTTTGGCGGTTTTGGGTGACGGGTCAAAGATGTTTGACTGAGTTTGATTAACTCAGATGGTTTTGGGCTTGTTTTGCAATTGGGCTTTGGACTGGGTATTTAGTATAATAGGCTGGGTTTAGTTTGGATAATGGATAGTGGGTATTTAGTTTAGAATCCGGATTTTGGTTTAGATATTTAACATAGGGACTAAACTTGCCATTTGCTGAAAGTTGAGGGGCTTGAGTTGTCATCCTTTCAAAGTTACTCCAAAGGACCAATATTGCCAAGATAAATAATACAAGGGTTATAATTATTTATTTTCCATTTTAAATAACCCAGGGACCATTTTTGACACTTTTCAAAAGTTAAGGGACTAAAATTGCCAAGTATGCAAATAATGCTCGTTTTCGATCGTTTTTAATCATTTTGCATAAGAAACACATAAAAACACGATCAAATGATATTTTCGGTATTTTGAAGCATATTCGCATGTTTTTAAACGTTTTGGCGGTTCAGATGGGACAAAAATGATGAGTATTTAGACACTCATCAATCCCCCACACTAAACTATTGCTAGTCCCTAGCAATATTTTATGAAAACTTAATGGATTTTATCTCTTTACCAAAAGCCATTACTTCTGGAGTAGCCAAATGTTTCAGTTCAAGTAAGAACTTTGGTACACCGATAACCAAATGATTTTGAGCAAACCATAAGCTGTCAACGGTTTTGATTTGTCTTTACCAGAAGCCGTTTGCTTCTGGACTAGCCAACTCTTAGATAAATTATTAATATTATCTTTGGTGAGCTGATTACCAATCATGGTTTTTCACTGCCTTTACCACAAGCCATAACCTTGCGGGCTAGCCAACTCTTAACTTTTAAAGATATGGTGAGTCGAAAACCATACAATTTTGGGCAAATTGCAAGCCATAAACGGATTTGATATATCTTTACCAAGAGCCGTTTGCTCTCGGATTAGCCAATCCTTATGTGGGTTAGACATGGCGGACTGATAACCATTTTTTTTTTGAGTTCTAAGTGAGAAAAAAATTTTAAAATTTTGGCTAAAATGGGGGTGCTAGATGATACATTTGGTCAAATTCGCAAGAATTCCCCCCCACACTTAGAACTGAATATTGCCCTCAATATTCAAAGAACCGGTTGTAAAACCAACACTTAGAACGTGAAAGGGAAATACTAATAGCCTTTTATTTTATATACACTTTTTTTTTTTTTTTTTTTTTTTTTTTTTTTTTTTTTTTTTTTTTTAACACTATACATATATACAACATGTGGGGCATCTCCCCCACACTAGATGGTAGAACAGAGAAAGAAAACAGAGACACGGGTGAAAACCCATGTTGTGCTAATATTTTTGATCACCGAGTCACTTAGCTCGACTCGACCCCGAATTGAGTTGATTTCTCCCGAACAGTCAGGTTTATCACGCAAGCTAACCGCTTGTGAACGGTTAACTGTAACAAAGGGTTCCTGAACAGCCCGGGAGAAAAAGCAATTTAAAAGTCTATGGGGAAGTAACAGACCAGGAAATCCGGCATTTAAACCAATGTTAGATGGACAATGCCGGGGTCAAAAGTAATATCCTCACTCCCAAATGAGTGAAGGACAGGGGAAATCACCGGGTAGGTGAAGGGAAGAAGAGAGATCTGAACAGCAATTAAGATAAGAACTTCCTCCTCAAGAATTTCAAGCGGAGGAGGCAAGTCCTTAAACTTGATCTCAGGAAATTTATCAGTTTTTTCAACTGACTTAATTTCCTCATTATGAAGTTGTTTTGGTGGAAGAGGGGAAGATGAATCTTCGTTTAACAAATTTTCAAGAAAAAGAATGTCCCCCTCAGGATCAAGATAGTTATCATCAACCTCATGCGGAGGTGAACTATCTATAGCAAGAAAAGCATCGACTTCATCCCAAAAGGGATCACTTCCCTCAACCGAAGTGAGAGAAGGGGAAGAGTCTGCTATGATATGTTGAGAAGATGTGGTGGGTTCCCCACTCACAGAATTATGAAAACAATCAACACTCTCTTGAGAGTACTCCTCTGAAGCAATGTCAATGACATCTATTCGGTTAACCGATTCAGAATTATAATTAGAGGAGTACTTTGAAGTTTGATCATGATTAAAGGTAACAGCTTCCTTATCCACACGCAAAGTAATCTCATGCTTAAATACATCAATCAGAGCATGGCCCGTTTTTAGGAATCCTCTTCCAAGAATCAGAGGAACCTTTTGATCAGCATCGAAATCAACAACCACAAAGTCAGCTGGAAAATGGAACTTTCCTATTTTCACAAATACATCTTCGGCAATGCCGCAGGGATGAGTTATGGTTCGATCTGCAAGCTCAAGAGTCATGCAGGTAGGAGTAAGAGCCGGAAGAGAAAGTTTCTTCCATACTGAATGAGGCATCAGGTTGATGCTTGCACCTAGATCTGCTAAGGCATAACATTCAACCATTCCCGGAAAGACACATGGTAGTAGAAACTTTCCAGGATCTCCAAGCTTCTCCGGAAGCTTTTTCAAGATAACCGCTGAGTAGTTCTCATTTACTGGAGTTTTAGCCATTTCAATCAGTTTTTCCTTGTTGCTTAACAAGTGTTTGATAGCTGCTGCAAATTTGGGCATCAGAATAGTAGCATCCGCAAAGCTTATGTCAAAGTGTAATTCTTTAAAGATTTGATAGAATTTATCATTTTGTTGACTAGCCTTCTCACGGAGCTTTTGCTCATTTAAGCGCGATGGGTAAGGAATGTGAGGTTTGGATTTAGGAGCAATGACTTCAGGAGTCTCAAAGACAACTCCTGGTTTGGATTTTTTCTGGACAACCGGAGGATAGACATGTGCTGTACTTTGTGGGATTTGAATTTGCACTTTGTCCGTTGTATCCTCCGTCTCTTTTTCCATTTCAAATAACGGAGGAGGAATAGGGCCAGCTGGCCCTTTATAAGCAGCACCACTCCGAGTGGTGATAGCTTTGACGTAAGTGGTATCTTCGTCATCATCACTGTCATCAAGTACACTGACAGGAACAGCATTGAGCATTTCGGAATAATATCTGGCTGATCTTTGCTCACTAAGTTTGGTTGACAAACTTTTAACCGTAAATCGTGAAAGAGTAGGATCGATTCTAGACGGTTGGGGAGCAATTGTGGGTGTAGATTTTTGGATGACTGAAGGTTGGATGACCGAAGGTTGGACGTATTTAGCACTTCCATTGTTAGTGGGAAGTACCGGGTCCTTTGTTACCTTGAATTCGACATGAGATTTACCACTACGTGTACTGACAGCTTTGAGTTCACCCCTAGGGTTGGTAACAGTGTTACTTGGGAGACCTCCCGAGGTAGAAGGTATATCAGTTAAAGACTTTTTGATCTGATTTAATTGAGCAACCAATAACTGGTTTGTCTCACGTTGTGTCTTATTTGTTTCCTCTTGGGTTTTCATGAATTGCATAAGCAACTCATCTGAGGACGTCTGATTTCGGTTTGAACCTTGGTTTTGATTAAAATTTTGACCACGGTTTTGGTTAAAATTACCCTGATTCTGACCTCGGTTTTGATTGAAATTTTGAGAGTTGTGAAAATTTTGTCCCTGATTTTGAACAAAGCGGTTTTGATTATTCTGATTTGGCACGGGTGGAAAACCAGGTGGGACCATAGCATTTTGTGCTCGGTACTGAGTCTCAGCATGCGGACGGTACTGATTTTGGTTTACTGCAGCTACGGGAGCTGGGTAAACAGAAGCATCGGTTGCTTGACAATCATAGTACGCATGTGGGCCACCACAAGTTTCACACACTTTGTTTATTGCTTTGATTTGTTCCGGTTTATGAACTTCACTTTTTAATTCTTTCATTTCTTTCATCATACAACGCATTGAATCCGTTAAAAAGGCTAACTCTGAGGAGTTACCGGATGAAGAAGAAGCAGTAGGAGTGACAGGAACATTCACTTTGTTTCTTGAAATAGGAACTTTTGATTTATTTTCACAAATTTCAACCACCTCTCTGGGTTTACGATTCAAGATATTGCCACCGGAGGCTGCATTAAGTGCATCTTGATCGTTTTGGGTCAACCCATTATAAAACGTATTTATCTGTTGTAACACATTGAAATCATGATGTGGGCATTTTCTTAGGAGATCTTTAAATCTGTCCCATGCCTCTCCGAAATTTTCATCGAAACCTTGACGAAAACCAGCAATTTCATTTTTTAGGTTAGTCGTCTTTGATGGAGGGAAGAAATAATTTACAAATTTCTTAACGAGATCTTCCCAGGTTTCAATGGATCGAGGGGGTTCTTTATCCAGCCAAATTCGGGCTGCCCCCTCAAGTGAGAATGGAAATAGCATCAATTTGATCACTGTTTGCGGCACATTTTTGTAATTGATTGTAGAAGTCAGTTTGTTGAACCAACGAATGTGTGCATAAGGATCCTCTCGTTCAAACCCGTGGAATTGGTTTGTGGATACGAGCTGAATCAGATGTGATTTCAGTTCAAAATGATCAGAATCGATGGCTGGTAAAACAATGGCATCTCCATAACCCTCGGTGGGTGCCTGAAGCATTTCAGCCATGGTGCATTCGTCTGCCATATTTTCAGTGAGAACAGTACGAATCTCGGGTTCGACTATTTGGGCAGCACGTCTACGATTACGTCTTCTCGGAATTTCTACGAGTTCACGTAAAGGGCTTGATGACGTGGAAGAACGAGTGCGCATGCACTAAGTAAAATATTCCAATTAAAACAAGACAGAAGCAAAACACAAGTGAACTTAAACCAATAATCAACAAGCGTACGGTAGCTCTCTAAAAGATAAACGCACAGAGTGGCGGAGAAGCAAAGGTGGGCAATTACGCTCCTTAAAAACCCGCTTCTTTTAGTCCGACAATTTAATGTCAGACTATCCTAGAACCTCCGTTAGAGTTTGTTTATCAATTAAAGGTGAGCCGATATTCGCAAGTGATACAAAGGTAAAGTTTTAAATCTTTGGTTTGGGAACTTATTATGGTCGTACCCCCAGTTAGGTAGTACTCTGTCTTGGTTCTCGATGGTAATTTTTTTATTGTTTATTTATTATTAACAAAGAAAAAGGAATTTATTTTTGGTGTTTTTATTTTTTATATGATAATATTAATAATAATATATATATAGAAAAGAAATGAAAAATATTTTTGTATTTTATATTGTTTTTGGGAAATAGGAACTTCTGATAGAAGGGTCTCAGATCACTAATCGCTAAAACTTACACAACTGTCGCAGCACACCTCCCCGGCAGCGGCGCCAAAATTTGATCCGCCCGAAACAACACTTATATTTAAACAAATGCAGACTCGGAACAGGATGCTCGTGTGTAGTGTGTATACTGGGCAAGTGATCACCCAGGTCGTCTCCCAACGAAGTGTGAAATTGACGATTGCTTAGAATTTGGATTAGAGTGATTGATGAATCAGATATTTTTGCTTTAACAAGATAAAATCTATTAAATAGAAGCTATCACTATTTTTCTGTATCGTTTAATCTAAATTACACTAAAAACGCGAGTCGGGATTTAATTAAAACGCGTATAATACTGAGATATATAAAAAACTAAATATAAATTGAAAACGATAAAAAATGTAAGAAAAACGGTTATCTAAAACTTACGTATACAAAAACTATAAAGAAAACTGAAAACGAGCGTTATTAATAAAAATAACGTACGTGCGCGAGTTAAAACGTAAAATTTGTGAAATATAAACACTATGGGTACAATTATAATTTTTACATGTTCTATATGATAAAAGAAAATTTTAGAAAAAAGAATTATATTTTTTTGACTTTTATATTTTTTATTATGATTTAATTACTATTATTCAAACAAAAATACGAAATAAATACTAAAACTATTCTAAAAAATCTGAAATTTTTATCTAAAATACTTTATGATATAACGGATTTATTAAAATTAAAAACACTCGACCAGCTTATTCGGATAAGCGATTATAAGCTAAACTAGAAAATAAGCTTAACCGAAAAAACATAGGATAAAAGGAATTAAGTTAGAGAGATTTGCAGAACTGGTGCTCCAGAGCGTGTGGAAGGGGGTGTTGTGTTGGGCGCATGCTATCCTATCCGAGAGGTCTTGAGTTCGAATCCCACACCCCACTTTTTGCGTTTTTTTTTTTTTTTTTTTTTTTCGATTTTCTTTTTACAAAATAACTTTTCAACTAATTATAAGAAACTTTTGTAAAGGAGCTTTTGCTAAAAAGCTTAAATGAAGCTTGTGCAAAATCGAAATTCCAACAGTGGGTTTAAAAGGATTTTTTTGAGATTTTGCAATTTGCTATGCGCCAAGGCCAAAGTGGTCTGTTCGAGGGTTTCTTTCGAGGTCTAAGAGTGGTCCAAAATTCGAACTAAAAATACCCTAATAAACTCAAGCTGGTGAGGTTTTAATATAAAAAAGAAATAGCTTATGAGAGCTTGTGAGCTGTGACTTAAAAATTCTTAAAGTTTCGAAAAAAACCATGAAAACTACTATATGCAATTTCGCTTACTGATGTAGTGCTATTTTGGTGCACACTTGTGCACTTGATCTAAGGTTTTGTGGATCAACTAAACAGACCAAATGAGATGTAAAAATGCCAAAGGATTGGCCAAAACAAGCTTGTTGCTATATCTAGCTTGTTTGAGCTTCTGAGTAACTGAAAAGAACACAAAGCATGTGAAAATGCATTTTCTATCTAATGAGCTTATGTGGACCCTAAAACAGCTTATAATGATCAAGTTAAGCTTAAACGAAGTTGACCAAATGGTCAATGTACAGTATTTCAAGCTTTTGGCTTGTTTCACTGCCTAAACCAAACACCCTTTTAAAGGTGTGACTGTGGTGATTTTGAACTAAGATAGGCTAAATGAGCTTATGAATTCTGATTTTTAAGGCTTACTAACTTAAATATGAACTAATTAACAACTTTTAAAACAAACTTGAGCTAGATAATAAGCTAGACTACTAAAAGCTATTTTTGGCTTTTGTTGGTTATTTAAGTGAAAAAGAAAAACAAGGCAATTCAAACTAAAGAAACTGAATGAAAAGTGATTAAGAACTATTGATAAGCTACTATTAATAATTAAAAGCTAGTGACAAGCTACTTATCAGTAATATGAAAAATAAAGAAAAAGCTTATAAGTGCTTACAATCGAATTGAACATGGAACATGAAACCAAGAACCAAGAACAACCTATGGGCTTCCCATGAAGCCTCTAACCCATAAGCTTCCAAATTCTGAGCTTGTTGACTCCAGAGTAGCTTGTAAGCTAATTTGTTGACTTTCGTTGACTTTACTTCGAAATGGAGATCAAGAACTAATTAGAGCTATATAAACTTACATTAAGCTACTACGAGCTTATGTCAGTTTATAGGAAAGGTTAATGGAGCTTTTGGTAGATTTTAAATGAGCTTGTAGCTTATACGATTTAACAATGTTACTTAAAACTTACTTATAACTGAAATTGAGTACAAATTAACTTGAACTGGAATGAAACAACTAAACTGAGCTTGTATTGATAATCTTAACTTGAAATTACAAAAGAGATACTTGAAATTTAAATTTGCTATTAAACTAAAATTAACTACTTATCTACTTACTGCCAATTAAGGCTACAAGACATTCTATTTATACTACAATAAAGTGGGAACTTCCTTGCATCTTCCTCTGAACATTTCCCCACCATTGGTTTGCTTCCATTCGATCTCAGCCACTCAAATGAATTTTGGCGCCAAAAGTGATAATAGTGGGCTGAGCAGGTTTTTGCAATAAATGCAAATCAGGGAGGTGGAGAAGAAGCAATCAATGCAATTTGGCATGTTAGGTAACTTGTAGGAGGGGGGTGGTATTTCAGGAAGCTGTGGGGATGAGTAACTGGTTTGGTGTTTTTGGCGGTTTTGGGTGACGGGTCAAAGATGTTTGACTGAGTTTGATTAACTCAGATGGTTTTGGGCTTGTTTTGCAATTGGGCTTTGGACTGGGTATTTAGTATAATAGGTTGGGTTTAGTTTGGATAATGGATAGTGGGTATTTAGTTTAGAATCCGGATTTTGGTTTAGATATTTAACATAGGGACTAAACTTGCCATTTGCTGAAAGTTGGGGGCTTGAGTTGTCATCCTTTCAAAGTTACTCCAAAGGACCAATATTGCCAAGATAAATAATACAAGGGTTATAATTATTTATTTTCCATTTTAAATAACCCAGGGACCATTTTTGACACTTTTCAAAAGTTAAGGGACTAAAATTGCCAAGTATGCAAATAATGCTTGTTTTCGATCGTTTTTAATCATTTTGCATAAGAAACACATAAAAACACGATCAAATGATATTTTCGGTATTTTGAAGCATATTCGCATGTTTTTAAACGTTTTGGCGGTTCAGATGGGACAAAAATGATGAGTATTTAGACACTCATCAATGCTCCTGCCAAGCACTTTTCAAAGAAATTTAACCATTAAGAAGTAAAGACTTTATCCTCCTTTCCAGCAGGTTCCGAGCACAAACCTTGTGATGATTGTAAAACATGTGCTCCAGTCCACTGAATGTTCAGCTTTCCACATTGAACTCAGCTCCCAAGTTTCCTCAGGAGGGAGTTGGGTATCTTAGCATTCAGTGACTAAGTTGGACTTAAACCCATCCCTTTTGCAGACTTTATGACCAAGTCTCTAGCAAAACCCTTCGTCAAGTGATCAGCTAAATTTTGTTGAGATCTAACAAACTCTATAGATACCACCCCATTCATGATAAGCTCACGAATCATGTTATGCCTGACACCTAAGTGTCTAGACTTCCCATTGTACATCTGGCTATAAGCCTTTGCCAATGTAGCTGCACTATCACAACGGTTAGAAATATGTGCTATAGGTTTAGGCCACAAAGGAATCTCAAGAAGCAAGTTTTTCAACCATTCGGCTTCTTTACCAGCAGCTGCTAAAGCCACAAATTTAGATTCCATTGTTGAACTGGTGATGCAAGTTTTCTTCTTGGATGCCCAAGAAATTGCACCTCCACCAAGTAGGAATACCCAGCCACTGGTAGACGAATTGTCTTCAGTGTTACTGATCCAACTTGCATCAGTGGATCCTTCTAACACTGAAGGATACCCAGTATATGAGATACTAGAATCCATAGTTCTCTTCAAATACTTCAGTACCATCTGAATTGCTTTCCAGTGCTGAGCACTAGGATTACTATTATACTTGCTCAGTTTTCCCACTGCAAAAGCAATATCAGGTCTTATACAAGTCATGGCATACATTTGGCAGCCAATCACCCTAGAATACTCAAGTTGAGATACAGCTTTGCCAGTATTAGGCATCAGCTTCTCAGTTGCATCCATAGGAGTACTCACAGGAGTATAATCAGAGTGCTTGAATTTCCTCAGTACCTTCTCAATATAATGAGACTGAGTGATAGAAATTTCCTTACTCTCATGTTTGATCCTTATACCAAGGATAAAATCAACCTCCCCCATGTCCTTCATGGAGAACCTTGATGACAAGAATTCCTTTGTCAGGTCAACCTGATTTTGATCAGTGCCAAAGAACAGCATGTCATCAACATATAGGCAAATGATGACTCCTTTACCAGATTCATCAAATTTGCTATATACACATTTGTCAGACTGGTTAATTAAGTAACCACTAGACAAAACCACTTCATCAAATTTTTGATACCATTGCTTAAGTGCCTGCTTCAGTCCATAAAGAGACTTAATCAGTTTACACACCTTGTTTTCATTCCCTGGCATGATGAAGCCTTGAGGTTGGTTCATATAAACCTCCTCATCTAACTCACCATTCAAGAAAGCTGTCTTCACATCCATCTGATGTATAATCAAATTGTGAATTGATGCCAAAGCAATCAGCAGTCTTATGGTACTGATACGTGCCACTAGAGCATAAGTATCAAAGTGGTATATCTCTGACTTTTGTTTAAAGCCCTGAATGACTAGTCTAGCCTTGAACTTTTCAATAGTTCTATCTACCTTTATTTTCTTTTTGAAAATCCATTTGCAACCCAGAGGTTTGCAACCTGGTGGTAGATCAGCCAACATCGAAGTGTTTTTGCCCATGATGGAATCCATTTCATCATTGATTGCTTCTTTCCAGAAAGCAACATCTTGGGACTTTATTTCTTTTTCAAATGTTTTGGGGTCATCCTCAACAATGAAGCAATAAGAGTATTGGTCAGAGACCTCATCTCTTATTCCTACAATTAAGTATAATTGAAACTCAGGTCCAAATGACTTTAGAGTCCTGATCCTTTTGCTCTTTCTGAGCTCATATTTAGGTTGCTGAACCACAACCTCATCAGGGACCTCATTAGAGATCTCTGAAACACCAATGTCATCAGTTCCAATTGGAATCCTTTGACTTGGTCTAGGGACTGATGAGAATTTATTATCATCAAAGATTGCATCCCTTGATTCAATTATTAAGTTAATTGAAACAAATTCATTAGATTCTATAACATAGAATCTAAAAGCCTTGGAATGCTCAGCATATCCAACAAAGATGCACTCAATGCCTCTTTCACCCAAAGTTTTCAGCTTTGGATCAGAGAGTCTTACAACTGCCTTACAACCCCAGACCCTGAGATAGTTCAGGTTGGGTTTCTTTTTAGTCCAGAGCTCATAAGGGGTAACCTTGTTCCTTTTGTTGGGAACCATATTTAATAAATAGCAACCTGTTAACATAGCTTCACCCTAGAACCCTTGGCTCAGCCCTGAATATGACAACATGGAATTAACCATCTCCTTCAGCACTCTATTTTTCCTTTCAGAGATACCATTTTGCTGAGGAGTATAGGGAGCAGTCGTCTTATGGATCATACCAACAGACTGAAAATACATAGTGTCCATGCATTCACCTCCCCTATCAGTCCTGAATCTTTTGATCATGGACCCAAGTTGCAACTCAACTTCAGTTTTAAATACTTTGAATTTATCTAATGCTCCATCCTTAGTATGTAACAGATAGACATAACAAAACCTATAAGCATCATCAACAAATGTCACAATGTACTTCTTATTCCCCAAAGAGGGAGTGGTATGCAAATCACAAAGGTCACTGTGTATTAGCTCCAAGAGCTCAGTCTCACGTTTTACACCCTGAAAAGGTTTCTTAGTTATTTTGGTCAACATGCAAGTCTTACACTTTTCAGTGTCCATGTAAAAAGCTGGGATTAACCCATCCTTAGACATATCTTGCATCCTTTTATAGTGTACATGGCCAAGTCTAGCATGCCAGAGGGTAGAGTCGTTCAGTTTAGAGGTTGACATAAAGGCTGAATTAGCAATATCAGAGACAATATTAAGCCTGAACATTTGATTTCACAAATAGCCAAAACCAATAAACATACCATGTTTAGACAATATAAATTTATCACATTCAATAACTTGTTTAAATCCATGATTATTCAAAACACTACTTGAAACCAAGTTCTTCCTTATATCAGGAACATGAATAACATTAAACAAAGTTACAATCTTTCAAGAACTAAAACTAAGATCTACACAACCACGTCCATGCACCAGGGCTGTTGACTCATTTCCCATGTGAAGAATAAAACCATCATTCAGTGACGCGTAAGTCTTGAACCAGCGTCTATCTTTGCACACATGAACAGTTGCACCAGAGTCAACCCACCACGCAACATCATCATCCTGCACATAGTTAGATTCAGATACATATGTAACATAATAAATCTGAAAAGATTTATTAAACATATTATGACCTTTCAGAGAATTGGTAGAACCACCACTCCCTGATCCACTAGTGCCTGATCCAGATTCTGGATATGTTCAACGATCAATCTGGGTGAGAACCATACTGAAACTTCTAGCCATATTTTTTTCGCTTGTTCTACGGCGAGAGATATTCTCAGTAATATCGCCTCTTGGTGGGATGTTAGACCTCCTTAGGTCGCTTCTTTTGAGGAATGGAAGGTTTGGATGGCGACGTTAAATCTTTCTTCTAATCGTAAGTTGGTTCTTGAAGGTGTTATTTATACTGCTTGGTGGACCATATGGTATTTTCAGAATAAGCTGGTATTTGGATCAACCACTTCTTCCAAAGCGGTTCTTTTTGACGACATTGTGGCTCGTTCCTTTCAATGGTGCAAACATAAGGGTAGATTCAATTTCAATTGGTTAGATTGGCTTAAAAATCCTTATCTTGTAACCATGTAACTTTTGTTTGTCTAGCTCTTTGCTAGTTTTAATAATATTAGCCGTCTAATATATATATATATATATATGTGTGTGTGTGTGTATATGTGTGTGTGTGTGTGTGTGTATGTGTGTGTGTGTGTGTGATTTTAAACCGATATTTCCATATGTTTAGCTGTGTACCTATAGTTAGGATCAAATGAGGAAAAAAATTAAAATGAGAAAAGTGAGAAGAAATCAAAATCACACATTTCAGATACACCTACAAAAGTAAATGCATATCTCCTTAAAATTGTTCATCTTATTTGAATTGTGTGGCTAGAAAATTATGCTTATTATTCTCTAGTTTTTCTTTTCACTGAATTCATTCCCTTTATACCTATAGCTTTTTTAAGGTGGGAAGTGAACATGGTTTGCTATCTAAAGATGTTTGAACGACTCTCATTAGTTCAATTAATTTAACTCATTGTAAATTTAAAATAAATTTTGTAACTTATTAACTTCGGTACTATTACATTTCAGATATATTAATTTTACAATATTCATATCATGGTCTACGTGTTTGTACTAAGAGCACTCGGTGTCGATCTCGCCGTCCCTCGCCATGCTGACCTGGACCCCTCGCCTTGCTTTACCGTGACACCGCCTTGCTTCGCCGTGAGGCACCTCCTTATCTGCACGGCGAGGCTTTCTTATGAAAATTAAACGTTGCTTTGGTCCCACATTTAATTCAAACGGTAACATTACCGTTTATATATTACCGTTCATTTTTATTTTATTATTTTTTATTTAACAAAAAAAAAACAAAAACTTTACACACTTTTTTTACACACTATAAATACCATATAATATACACTATTTTTCTCACACAAATCTTAACAAAAAACTATCAATACTCTCAATATCTCTACATAAAAAAAATGTCGCAAAACCCAAACGAAGGCGGGTATTTCACGAACCTCCTCGCCTCAAAGCCACAATAATACGGGGGGTCGTCAAACCTGTCTACCCCCTCATTACAAAATTCTAACTCCTCGTCGCCACAAATTCCTCCATATGGGACGCAATTGTCTCCCGAGGCAATTTACCAAAACCAACAATTTGCGTTTCAAGGATTCGCAACTTACCCACAACGATTTTCTCAATCTCAACCACAGTTTTATAACCCATCGCAACCTTCATCATTTCCTATACCGCAACCAGATTCTCAATTCAAAGTGCCTCAACCCCGTGAACCGTCCAAATCACGAGGAAAAAAAAACAATGGCCAAAAAATAAAAAAAAAGTGTTAGTGCAAATATTACGATATTTAAACTAAACGGTTTCTTCGGTATTAATAATGACAAACATGTAACTTGTAATGCATAACGTAAAATGTTCTAGTTACTTGTAAACACTAATCATCAATGCATACGTACATCAACACCTCTCGACGTCGCAAGTATGCTTCAACAAAGTCGTAGATTTTCATCCTGACGTAAATCACTCAAGGTATGGACAAACAAATCTACTACTTGACAAATGATCAAAGGATTATATTTTTCTCTAAACTTCACATTTTTAATGTGACAAAACATTTCTTTCAAAAATATATTTTACAAATTATTTTTGAATTAAAAAGAAATGTTTTATTTTGAAAAATAAGTTTAAAAAATCCCAACAGTCATTTTTCCCCCCAAACAGCTCCAAACATTCCCAAATAAACCTTCCCCACTAAAAATAAACGGAGGAGCGTCCACGGTACCACTAAAGTACCGACGGTACCACTAAATTTAGTGGTACCGTGTGACAATTAGTGGTACCGTGTCCCCATAACGGCTAGTTTTTCTTTGCCTATAAATAGTGGATCATTTTGCACTTCCAACTTGATTTTTCCAGTTAGTTTTCTCTGGTCTAATCTCTCCTCACTTAGAACACTTTCTTTGATCATTTAGAGAGTCTTAGTTTGTTTAAGAGTGATCCTTTCATCCCACCAAGAGATCCTCTTCATTCCTCTTCTAGTGCAAGAGAAGAGCACAAGGTATCCAAGAAGATACAAAGTGTTGTAGTTGTAGGTAGAACACTTGTAACATTTGTTACTCACTTGATTGTATCATAGTATACATCAAGTCTATCTTTCTTTTGAGAGTTTGTGAGGGAAGATCATTGTGATCTTATAGAGATATTGAATATCTCTTGTAGCTTGTGAGCTAGTGTGTTGATCAAGTTGATCAAGGGTAGATAGGGTAGATTGAGTCAAGTGAGAGTTGATCATTGTGATCTTGTCGAGATCTTGGAGATCTCTTGAAGCTTAAGGGCTTGTGTGTTGATCAAGAGTAGATCAAGGGTAGATCGAGTCAAATGGGAGTAGATCATTGTGATCTTGGTGAGATCTTGGAGATCTCTTGTAGCTTGTGGGCTTGTGTATTGATCAATTGGATCAAGGGTAGATCGGGTAGATCGTGAGTAGATCATGTGGATCGTGGTAGATTGGTACTAGCTAAGATTAGTACTCGACATTTAGCTTAGTGTCGGAAAATAAGATAAGCGACGATTGTACGGTTTTCTCCGCCTGAAGGGAGCTTGTTGATTAGTGAAGTAACTCTCGAGTTGGGTACTCGAGGAGTGGAGTAGGGCGAAGAGGAGCTTTGTGACCGAACCACTATAAACCATCGTGTCCGGTTTGCGCCTTCTTACTTATCTCTTTACTTTCATTTTATTCTTTATCGCTTAATATTTATATTTGCATTGCGTTTATGTTTATGTGGCTAGTTGCTTATGTTATGTTGATTATGTATGTGTCATGGTTTGATTGTCCTTGTGTTGTAGTTTACTTTATTCATATTTAGATGTTATATGACAATTGTTGACATTTTTCATATTACGTCACACTTGATCGGATGTTTGATACAAAAGTTTTTAAATTTTTAATGGAAACGTATTCACCCTCCCCCTCTACGGTTTCCATAAAAAGTCGTGAATTTGGATGCGGACGATGATGATGACCTTGAGGAGGTGGTGGGTGGGAAGAGAAACTGGTCCAAGGAAGAAGAGAATCTGCTTGCGAAAATTTGGATAGAAATTTCCCAAGACAAAGATATCGGAAATGACCGTTCCGCTGAATTCTTTTGGAACCAGATTTTGGATATGTTCAACTATCAATCTGGCCGTGAGCCTCGTTCCAAAAATATGCTCACCGGTAAATGGACACGGGTTAACGGTGATTGCCAAAAATTCAACGCTGTCTACAAACATTTGCAGCGTAGAAGCGGTGAAAATGACAACGATCACCTCGAGAATGCGAAGGAAAATTTCGAACAACGCTTTTGCAGGAAAAAGTCCGTATATGTTCACGTGTGGGATATTTTGAGAAAGTACCCCAAATAGGATGCGGAGGATCCGATTGACATTTCATGTCTCGAGGGTATTTTTGGTCCTGACAGACGTCCTCGTCCCGAAGGCGCCTACAAAGCGTGAGCTTCAAAGAAACAAAAGTCGACTTCAACGTCGAGCGCGGCGAGCTCAGGTGGGATTCAAACGAGTACTTTTTCTGGACATTTATCCGAAAAATATTCGCAAAAAGCGGACGTTCAAATGGCCGTGTACGAGGCGAGGAGGGAGAAGGAAGTAAAGGCGTTAGAGATGAAGTTTCTGATGATAGATCCCCACATGACCACACCGGCCAAAGCCGCTATCATTCGCAAGAGGCAAGAACAAATAATGAAGAAATATCAAGATGCCGAGTAAAATGTTTAAGTTTCGTATTATTAATATTTGTTGTATCGTTATTTTAAGTCCCGTATCATTTTTTTATTTTTTTTGCGTATCGTTAGTTTATGTTTCGTATGTGTTTAAATTTGATTTATAGTATTTTTAATTTTATGAAATGAATTTAGTTTATTTGAATATTTGAATAAAAAAAATAAAAATAGATAGTGTTGAGACCCAAATGAGTAAGTTGTGGTATGTTATGGGAAGAGGGTTGTCAAGGGAGATATGTCATGGTGACGTGGCACCCTGTGAGACCCGAATGAGGAGTTTTGCTTGCTCATGACACCTATTGCTCTAATAACTAATAAGATAGACTAATCTTAATTCATATCATGCTCTATTTATTTGAACTAATATGTGCAAATTGAAAAACAATGTGTGATCTAGTGTTTTTTTAAATTTTCTCAGCACACAATTATATTTAGAACTTTATAAGAAACTCTATTTGTTTGTTTTATAAAATGTTTAAAATAAGAGCTCTTAAAATAATTTGTCAACTAATAATCAAGTTTTGTAATGCACTGCTTTAGCTTTATGCTGCCGTAGAATCTTAAACTTCTAGTTTTTGACAACTTTTTGACAACTATTTGTTCATACTTTAATTAAATTTACTATATCAGGTATAGAGTATATAAAAACCTTGATAGCATCATCAATTCATCATCATTTTTAAAGACTTCAAAAACTATACTACAGTTACTGTTTTACGGTTTGTATGTTGAAATGTCTTTAGATATATTATCAACCGATTTTTTTTAATGCCAAAAATGGTTTTCGAATGAAGATACATGCATGAGTGCATGACACATACTTTATTATGCAATTATTCGTATACAATTATTACTTAGATAAAGTACGTGATAACATTATTATCTTAAAGTTGGTTTCGGATATAACATTCATTAATCGTATTAGTTTAATATCATACTCATGTTATCTCTATTAATTGATAGTATTTCAGGAGTAATATTTAAAATTGTTTTATAGAAGTTTCAATATACAAAACACAGTGTTTCTTAGCTTTAGAAGGTGGGCGAGACAAAAAAAAACGTGTGTTTATATTGGAGAGGTGACTTCTACGCAAATTTTGTTAATACATACATCATCATTTCTTCTGATTTAACTAGACGGATGGTTGTGTATAAATTAGAAATAAAAAAAAACCCTCCTTTTGTAGTGTTCATATATTCTCACATAAAGAACAAAGTTTTATAGTATATATTTTCCATCTTTTATTGATATCAATATACAAAGTTTTCCTATTCATTTCATTATTTTATTGTTACTTGTTCTTTTTTGTTTGCCTTTAACAACAATGCTTGAATTTTATGTAAGCTATAATTACTTTATAATTTTCTACTTTTACCACTTAATTTTAATCTAAATTTTCAATTACATTAGACAAAAACTCCTTATCATGATAGAGAGTTTCATTTCAAAATCATACATTTCAACTGGCTAACATAAAGTCAAAATTAAATTGGTTTGATCAAACTATTAATAAATTCGATTTTATAATTTGATGGAGAAAAAAAGCTATAAAAAGTTCGATATAAATCGACAACTAAGAAACTTAGAAAAAAAAGCGGTTAATTAAACTTAAAGGATTGTATTTAAAATAATGTTTTATTCTGTTTACCTAATATAATTTACATCTAAGCCAAAAACATTATAAAAATATCTAATCTTGAATTTACTTTTATAGACTTAAGTGTACAATCATCAGTTTTCATAATTTTTAATAACTTTAATAATATAACAAAGAGCCACTAAACTGCAAAATACATCCCTGTGGTTTACACCTTTTGGCACATTACATCCCTGTCAGAAACTATTGGCAATATACATCCCCCGTTAGGCAAACGTTTGCCACATTACATCCCTAAGTTTGATGGGCGTTATCTTTCTCCGTTAAGTGTTTGCATCGTTAGTCCCTCTGTTAAAATGTTTGCACCCTTAGTCCTATGGGTTAAGTCTATTTGCACCGTTAGTCCTTCGTTACGTTTTCGTCCGATTTTTTACGTTTTCGTCCGGTTTTTTACGTTTTCGTCCTTTTCGTTTTTTTTTTTCTTTTCCGTTTTTTATTTCATCCGATTTTGTTTCTGTTTTTTTACGTTTTCGTCCGATTTTTTACTTTTCTCCGATTTTTTACGTTTTGTCTGTTTTTTTTTCGTTTTCGTCCGATTTTTTACGTTTTGGTCTGATTTTTTTTTTTCGTCTTTAGGTTTCTCTTTTTTTTACGTTTTCGTCCGATTTTTTACGTTTTCGTTCGATTTTTTTCGTTTTGTCCATTTTTTTACGTTTTCGTCTGTTTTTTTACGTTTTCATCGATTTTTTTACGTTTCGTCGATTTTTTTTACGTTTTCGTCCGTATTTTTTTCGTTTTCGTCCATTTTTTTACGTTTTCGTCTGTTTTTTTACGTTTCTCCGATTTTTTACGTTTCCGTCGATTTTTTACGTTTTTCGTCTCATTTTTTTTTACGTTTTGTCGTTGTTCTTTTTTACGTTTTCAGTCGATTTTTTACGTTTTCGTCGATTTTTTACGTTTTTCGTTCGATTTTTTACTGTTTTCACTGTTTTTTACGTTTTGGTTCGTTTTTTTACGTTTCACTCCGATTTTTTTACGTTTTCTGTTTTTTTAAGTTTTCGTCAATTTTTTACGTTTTCGTCCATTTTTTACGTTTTCGTCTGTTTTTTTACGTTTACCGATTTTTACATTTTATTTTTTTACGTTTTTTTTTCGTCATCATTTTAGTTTTTCTGTTTTTCGTCCCATTTTTTTACGTTCGTTTTTCGTTTCGTATTTTTTTACCGAAAAACATAAAAAATCGGATGAAAACGCAAAAAAACATACGAAAACGTAAAAAAATTGGACGAAAACATAAAAAACAGAACAAAACGTAAAAAAAATGGACGAAAATGTAACAAAAAGGGATAAAAACGAAAAAAAAATGGACAAAAACGTAAAAAAGCGGACGAAAACGTAAAAAAAATTGATGAAAATGTAAAAAAAAACAGACGAAAACGTAAAAAAATGGACGAAAACGAAAAAAAATCGGACGAAAACGTAAAAAAACAGAAGAAAACGTAAAAAATCGGATGAAAACGTAAAAAAACAGACGAAAAATTAAAAAATCGGATGAAAACGTAAAAAAAACAGACGAAAACGTAAAAAAACGTAAAAAAATAGACGAAAACGTAAAAAATAGATGAATTCATAAAAAAACAGACGAAAACGAAAAAAATCAGATGAAAACGTAAAAAATCGGACGAAAACGTAAAAAAACAGACGAAAACGTAAAAAATCGGACGAAAACGTAAAAACCGGACGAAAACGTAAAAAACCGGACGAAAACGTAAAAAAACGGACGAAAACGTAACGAAAGACTAACGGTGCAAATAGACTTAACCCATAGGACTAACGGTGCAAACATTTTAACGGAGGGACTAACGATGCAAACACTTAACGGAGAAAGATAACGCCGATCCAACTTAGGGATGTAATGTGGCAAACGTTTGCCTAACGGGGGATGTATATTGCCAATAGTTTCTGACAGGGATGTAATATGCCAAAAGGTGTAAACCACAGGGATGTATTTTGCAGTTTACTCTATAACAAATATCCACTAGACTTTATATTTGTTTAAAAAATAACAACATTAATTATTATCTTTGTCAGTGGCGGAGCCAGGAGTTTGTTTCAGGGGTAGCGAAACACGAAAATTTGTTTAGGGGTAGCGAAAATTTATTTTAGGGGTAGCGAAATCGCCAAAAAATGCCAAAAATGGCCAAAAATTCCACTACCGAGTAAAAGTTCAGGGGTAGCGACCGCTACCCCTCGGCTATACATGCCTCCGCCCTTAATTATGATCGTTGTTGTTATTTATAAATTTTATTATCATTATAAGATTAAATTAATGTATATGCATGTGATTATAAATATAAAAATGAAAGTACATGTTACTTCGACATCTAAAAGAATACACGAGAATGTACATATATAAACGACTCCTGTAATTCTTTTTTACAGTTTAAGTAAGGATATCTGAAACTAGCGAACTTTCGGCGAGTTGATATTAAGCAATGCTTTACCCTTCGAAAAACAATATAATTATGTTAATGCAACTTATGTCAACACGCCATGCGTGTATGGTGGTCAAAAGTCAAAACTATTTACATAAAAAATATTTTCTTTTGAATATTTTTTTTTTAAAAGATACTAATTTTAATAATAGGTTTTTTTTGGAATTTTTAATAATATAAAAGAATATATGATCATTCGGAGCTTAATCGGAAAAATATATATATATATATATATGTTTAATTGACATACGAGAAAACTCAATTCCAAAATTGAGCTTCCTCCTTAGCGAATAAAAGGCAAGATTGAATTGCAATTTGGTCAAACCTTGAGAAATTTGTTAAATAATGAATTTCACACAATCGATTGATATAAAGATAGATAACAAACATAATATATAAAACTTAAGATTTTCTTAAACCTTAGGCAATCCAAAAGTAATAAATGATATAAAAATATATAAACTAACAATTTTATTTAAATTGATAATGTAAAATCACGCTCGTCAAATTCATTAATTATATAGAAAAAAAATAACATAATATATAGTAATTGCGGTAACATTTAAAATTCTGAATTCCTAACCATGAGATTGCTACCTTCTCTCCAACTCCCTTCTTTTTTTGACTTTTGAAGTTAGTTTGGTGGGTTGTTACATTTATATAGGTACATAATTATTTTGTTCCATAAATGCCTTGTATCCTCAAAATAATTATCTTCGTTTTGAGTGATACGTTAAGCTTATGTTGAATGCAATAAATCTATATTACATATAAAGCATGAATGACTCTCTCTCCTCTTGATCTTAAAATTAAGACTTACAAGCTATAATGCTTATTGTACAATACACAAAGCACTATTTATGATCTTTCTCATTAATCTTAATTTTAAGACTTACAAGTCTTAAAGATTAATGTACAAAATACAAAGCACTATTAATTTGGTCAAGTATTTAATATAGTCAATTAATTAATTAATTGGTCAATAAATACAATTAATTTAGTTATTAAAACACCCCTTACATAAGAAATACAAATTATCAAGCATATTGTACAACCAACTTAAACACAATTCCTACATTAAATGTTATTAATACAAATAATAAAGCACGTTATACAAATATTCAAGCACGAACGGTCAACGGGTCAAACGGGCTAGAGCCCGAACGGACACGGGCCAAACGGGCTAGAACCCGAACGGACACGGGTCAAACGGGCACGGGCTAAACGGGCACGGGCCAAACGGGCTAGAACCTGAACGGACACGGGCCAAACGGGCACGGGCTAAACGGGCACTGGCCAAACGGGCTCATGTTATACGAATGACTTTAAAAAAGACAAAAAAAGACGACATAAATTCCTTAGTTAAGGAGTTGAAATACGTCACATGAAATTCTTGATATCCGTAAATTTATTATTAAAAAGAACATAATAAATTAAAATACATGATTTACCGAAAAATATTATTTCAGAGTACCCGCCATCGCAACGCGCGGGTACCTGCTAGTTTATAGAAATGTAATGACATACCCGAGAAATTTTCTGTTTTAGTTCGATTTTAAACTACCATGAATACCCGAGCAATATTAACAACTCTATCCTCTAACGTTTTTCTTTGTATTATGTACCCGAGTTCAAGTATAAAAAAAGAAGAGTAAGATACATGAAAAATCTGAAAGAAAAGAAGAGCGAGGAATAAATAAAATTATGGTTTGTTTTCTCTTTAGATCTTAAGTTAGAGATAAAATCCAACACAATTTTCTGTGCTCTCTTCTCTTCTATTTTCTTTAGGCAAAACTCGCGAATATTTTTCTTTTTTCCAATTTTTTCCTCACTTCTTTTCTCTTTTCCAAATGAAAACTAATGTAAAAAAAGTATCAGTATTTTATTGCACTTAAACCGGCTGTTGCATAAGTTTTGGTTTGTGTAACATCTCTTTTTCCCCGCCTTTATCCTTCCAAGAATTTACTGGTTTGGCGACAAACTGCAACAACACTTCCTATAGAGCAAATAGGCTGTTCTGGTCGCCTGGTGGGTAATCTTCATTGCCATGATAATTTTTCTAATTTACACCATGTTGAGCGCACAAGTTTGTAAAAGTTTATAGGACCATTAGCTTATTCTTTTGGGAAAAAAGCTTCATTGAAATATGAGATTCATTTGGCTGACATATTTTTGGGTAACAACTTCCGACTAAACGAGCTTTTGTAGAAATAAACTCCTAAATCATACTAGTAAACTTCAAGTAGCTTTTAAATTTATGCTTCTGTCGGTTTTATCAAAAACACTCTTATTAGTTTGATGAGACTTATGTTTGTCTCTTAATAAGTTTGTTAGCTTATTGTCTTTAATTTTTAATTTTTTAGTTTCTCCGTCAAAACGAATTTCATGGTCAAGTTTGCCTGTACACATATTAGCATAACACCCTCATATGATTTAGTAAAACGAAGTGATTATCGCACTCATAAATTTGATTGGAACACTCAATGTATAAACAGTTAAAGCAGTTTATATTAACAATACAATTGTTTAATGCATATTTTGGAGAGTGTCCCAATCAAATATAAGAGTGCGCAAATCACTTCCCTTTAGTAAAATAGTTGGACCAAAAGCAAGCCAAATAAATACTAAGTTTAAGCCAAAACATATCTATCCTACCTATTTATCATTAGAGGATAAATAGACCTAAGCTCGGTCTGTGGGTTTATTTATCCTCTAATATATACTACCTTATAATGGAGACTACCTTATAATGGAGATTAGCGCTTCCCTCATATTAAAAATTTAAGTTTTCCTTAAATAGATTTTAAGCATTACCAATAAAAAAGCACTATTTAAAGCACAAATACATTTATTCAACACATACAATTAATACACTATTTTAAGAGTTTGCTACAACCTCCTACCATTTCATCCTACAAATCCTCCTACATACACAACAATATTATATAGTTTTTTTCACTCATTCTCTCTCTTCATCTAAACCGTCCTATCTGTCATTTGTCAGGATCTTGTGAGTAAGATATTTTGTAGGAAGAAGTCGTAGGAATTTTTAGCATTTTTTGCTATTTTAATTACCCCATCAATAAAAAATACAACAATTTTACCACTATGATACAATCTAATAAAGCTATTAATCATCAATTGTTAAAATCTAATAAGCCAAGTACTTTAAAAAAACGCATCTTAAAAAAAAAAAAAAAAAAAAAAAAAGTACTTAAAAAAAACGCATCTTAAAACACCCGTATGTACAGCTACTAGCCGCCACCTTTTGCCTTTTGCTTACACACAAAGATCCAGCCCAATCCAACCCATTTTTCTCTACTTTTCTGCAAGGTAAATAAATATTACGAGATTGTAAAATCCAGACCAATTCACAATTGACACAAATTTTGGGTAATAGTACATACCTCAAAGAGATTAAAAAGAAGAGAAATACTCGATTACTTTGGAGGCACTTATTATACATTTGCTACATAATCTAATTATATTGGCCTAACTTGATTATCACGTAGGATACAGATTCTTATTAACTGCAGTTACACTTTTTTTGTTTTATCCTAAACAATAAAAGCACAAAAGTAAAAGAGCAATGGAAAAAAAATGAGAAGTTTAAAACTTTACATAAAATATATTATAATATCAACAAAACTCATGCATTCAAGATAAATTTTATAAGAGATGATAACTTATTACCTTAATTTTTTTAATAGAGATTAATAGTGACATAGATGATAAAAAAATACTCGATATCTTCAGAAATCAATAACAAGAAATTTTCAAACCAAAAGAACAGGAGAAGTTTAAAGTAGAACTGGAGACGTTATTATGCGGTTTAAAGGGAGAAAATTGAGAAGGATGATTGGATTACACGATAATAAAGAAAAAAGATTAACCCTAATACTCATGTATAAGGTAAAAAGATTATAAGCCCAAAATTCAATATATCTTTCGTTTACTTGGTAGGCCCATAGTAACAAAACAAATTTTAATAATTTTGTTTTCTAAGGAATTGGTGTTTGTTTATTAAGAGGGTCTGAATCTGAATCTGAATCGCACGTCTGAATCTGAATCTGATGCGTAAATGTCTAAATCTGAACGCATCTGAACGGAAAAAAAAAACTCATGTTTGAACGGGAAAAAAATTTTTTTTTTTTGGTTATTTTGTGTCAACAAGAGGCATTCAGACGCGTTAAGACACCCCTCTCAAGTCTTGACCATTAAGATCTAACTGCATCTGAACGCGTCTGAACGAAAAAAAAAAAAAAAAAAAAAAAAAAAAAAAAAAAAAAAAACGGTCTGAACGACAAAATGTCTGACCGATTCAGACATAATTGTCGTTCAGACGTTGGTCAGAGGCAAAAAAAGAAAAACAAATGCTGTCTAAGTAATTGATACGTAGATAACAAGTTATAATTACCAACAATCATTATGTGCCCATAATTCTTTTACATATGTCTTTTTTAGATAAAATAATGACGTGGTCTATTTTTTAAAAATGGTAAACATGATAACTGGGCGATTTGATGTTATGTCAGGTTTTCAAAATAATGACTAGGTCTATTACAATATACGTTTTTATCAAACTTATTAGATTTTTCTATATAATAGTTGGCTATTTTGTAAAGTTTATTTCAATACAAAACTCTCATAAAATTATTGTTAAGAAACACTTATACTCGAAAAGTATGACTTGATGAAAATTTTATTTACAGGCCATCGCCGCAACGCGGCATTTGGTAAATTTGATATTTAATCTTTTGTATTTTTCCTAATTTGAGTTGATTTAGGATTTGATCATACCGTCTCGTTGATTTTGATGACGCTGTGCCTAGGCTTCTCAAATACCAAAATACGAATGTATGTAAAAAGCCATTTGGATGTTGGAAAAAAAATGCTGCAAATAATCCAAACAACAATTTATCATAGGTAGTTCATCTTATTATTATATACATGGTGCATAATATTTTTCTTTGTTTTAAGCATTTTTGCAAGCAAAAAAATGATAATCTTAATAATCAGCACAACACCATTCAATATAATCCAAAAATAAATAAAAATATAATATATATATATATATATATATATATATATATATATATATATATATATATATATATATATAGATTGTTCTAACTAAGAGCATCTACAATGCTTCAAACTATAAAAGATTTTTTTCATTTATTACGATCAATTTTTCAATAAATTCTATCTTTCAAAAAATTATTTTACAAACTTCCTCCCGTGCACAAAACTCTTTTTCAAAAGCTTTTTCCAATTAATTTATATTTAATGAGAGGTGTGAAATAAAAATTCATCAAGCCTGAAATCACTTGTATTATTTTCTATCAAACGCTTGATGTCTAGCAAGTCATCTTCTTAAAGTCATTTGAAAAGTCTTCGTCATAATACTTTAAATCGATCTAATAGTTTTTGATTTGTGTGAGTTTTTTTTTTTTTTTTTTTTTTTTTTTTTTTGATAAGGTCACATCCGGCAATACGTTTTCTGTTTCGATCATTGTATCCTATAAATCAGAAGGCGAATCTGTTTTAAGAGAAGCATGTCAAACACGTGACTCGATCTTGTTCTTGAATTCGAGTTCATATACTTTCTATGATTTAACTAAAGTTTATGTTCGTAGCTTTAGTTTACAAAATTCTGTCTTTTCTTGTATTGTATCTTTATTATGAATTCCGATTTTGGATGGTTTTCCAGTTTTCCCTACAATATCCTCACGTGAGTACAAAGTTTTTATTGAATAGCTATATGTATACAGTGCACTTAATAGGCCCTTTTTATGTATGCTAAATAAACTCATTTTATTTACTACTTAAAACATATGCGTATATGGTTAAGTTGTACAATTTGGTGCCCCTACAAATTGAGGGGCCTTTGCCACCGCATCATATGCACACCCGAGTTGAGATCCCTAGAGACCCACCGTTGTCCATAGAACCCATCCCAACCATCCAATCCAATTTGATCCAAAGGCTAAGATCAAATTAGTCATTTACACTTGAAGAGCAAAAAATACAATTGTATAAACAAAAAAATAAAATAATAACCTTCACTCTTTTCCCCAAAAAAATTAGGGCAAAAACACACACATACAAAAACACTCTCATCACCGTCATCATATAATCGCATATAACCGTCATCATCATCGTCGATCCTCCATATAACCGCCATCATCATCACTGTCAAATCCAACCGTCATCGTCAAACCCAATAGTCAGTCTGTCAAATCCAACCGTCATCATCACCGTCAAATCCGCCGCCGCCGTAGCTCTGCCGCCGTACACCGTCAAATCCTCCATATAACCATCGTTATCACCTTCAAAAATTAACCATGATTAATCGTCAAAACGGCACGAAAACGCTGTAATTTCACCTTCGATTGTTCTTTGATCGATTGTTCCAAATTTAGATTTTTTCTTTGACTGATTGTTCCAAAAATCACATTCGATTTGTTAAAATATGGACGATTTAGTTGTTGTTACAGTTGTGGATGCTGAAAATAGTTTGGTTGATTCTGAAATCCAGGTTATGGATGGTGTTGTTGTTCCAAATGCAGAACAAAATTTAGTTGTTGTTCCGGTTATGGATGAAGCTGATGTTGTCACAGATGAAGTAGATAATTTAATTGTTGTTTCTGGTAAATCACATGTGATTCTTTTTTTGTTTTCTTAATATTTTGTAACATTTTGTAATATGACACTAGGTGGCATTGATATTGTTCAGCTCCTTAACTGAGACAATTGGTGAATCCTTCAAACCATATTTTGCTGATCTGGCAATAGTGTTCGAGTGGCTGCCCTCAAGTAATATTCTATGCTAGAACTAGTGATTAATCACAGAAAAATATACACATTGTAATATAGGTTTCCTGTAAACAATTGGAGTTCTAATACAATCTCTGTTCCATAATGGAACTGTACTGAAATGAATTACATAAGTAATTTTTTTTACACATGGGAATGTGAATATGCACTGGTCTAGTAAAAGTTAAAATATTTTCAAATAAGTTAAAATCACATGTGATTTTCATGTAAATCACATGTGATTTTCAAGTAAATCATGTGATCAAACATAAAAGTATTAATTTTGTGTGTTTCTTTTCTGTAATAAGGTTATGCATTCTCTTGAAGACGGGTCAATGGAATGTACTTGTAGGCCTTTTCTTCGGTTCGGATTTCTATGTCGACACGCATTCTATGTTTTAAAGAACTGTGATATTCATTTGGGGTTGTAAACAAAGGTGTTATTAAAGGAGCAAATAGAAATAATGGAAGAGAAATAGCACTTCAAGCTAGATCTAAGGCGAAAAAGAAATGTGGATGTTGTGGAGAGAAGGCTAACAAGCACACCAAGACTACAAGTCCGTCAAATCCAAAATATATTGCAAAACTAGCGAGAATTGTTGTTGTTGCACAAATGACAAACGCTTCTTGAATATCATACTCTGTTTAGATTTGGATTTTTCATATTTTTGTGGAAATTTAGGAAAAGTGTTATGCGGATCTAGCAGATTTGGTATTAAACTGAATTATTTTTTTATGTTTTAGCAGATTGTTTGATGTTTTAGCAGATTGTTTGATGTTCTAGTAGATTTGGTATTGAATTGAATAATTTTTTGCAAGTTGTAAAGTTTCATTTTGTGAATCACATATGTGATTCGTTATAATCACATGTGATTCCTAAAACAAATCACATGTGATTCATAGAAAGATCACATGTGATTCACAGATGTAAAAGTTGCCCAGGCTACAACCATCAGATTATGACATTTAACAACAAGAAAAAAGATAAAACATATTTAAAACATTCAGCAAAAGAGCAGTTAATAAACATATGAAAACTACGATTGACGATTAACTACAACCATACTTCAACCATCCGACTGGTTTATCCTATTATGTTTGTTATTTATAAATCATATGTGTTCCACCTGAATCACATGCCATGATTACGTATGTATTTTACACTTCTAAGTAAGTAAATATATTTAACAATTATCATAAAAGACACATTTGTAAGAAAGTAAAGATACTTGTTAAGAATTATTCTAACACAATAGGTTGAATTCACAAAACACAAAAACATATCTTACATGTTAATAATTGTTCTACCATGGATATGTTTTAAACAAACCACACTTCACAAAAACTATTGTTCTACCATCTACATGTGATTTGTTCAGAATACCCTTTAATCATCTTCCCCTTGAATTTTTTTGACACCTTCTTACGCTCATCACTTTCAAGTGCTTCGTCGGAATCTAATAACTTACTTTTTCTCTAAATAGCTTAGACTCGGCCTTCGGCTTAGGTTTTTCTTCAACTTTTTAAGCAAGACTTGTAGTTAGCCACATACAAATATGTAGTTAGTAACATGTGATTTTAAGTGATTACTCATAATTATAATACAAAATCACATGTGACTCAGAACAAATCACATGTGATTCAGAACAAATCACATGTGATTCTCAATAAATCAGTTGTGGTTATACTTAACATCGTGATACAATTGATAGTGCTGGGGAACCACCAGCATCAGCCTGAAACAGAATGTATTAGCCTCACATATATTATGTGGCAAAGATAACATCGTGATACAGTTGTGACATATATTTTGTTAACAGCAGGCCAAAACATTATCTGTGCAATCTTTTTGCTCTTCTTAGTTTAGCTAAGCCTGTGAATCGTCTAGTACAAACCAAGTTATTTTTATATCAGTGATCACGGATTCTAAACTCGCTGCTAAGAAACCGTACTTATATGTGTATCTAACTAATGTTTCAGTAGAAAAATAGTACACTTGATTGTGTTTGTGTATCTAACTGTTGATTAGAATGTCCAAAGCGATGTTGTCAATATCAAAATCATACTCCAAAAACATATAACTATAATCAACACTGAAAAAGTCAAACACGCTACTAATTAACCATTTTATTTTGACATAATTCAGCATACCGTTTTATTTGGAAGAAATATCCCAATCTTTCCTTGTAGTCGACTTATCTGATATCGATCAACCACCACTCCTACGTCAAAGATCCGACTTCCATTTCTTGCTGCAGCAAATAGATTGAAACGCATCATTTATACGTGGACTTTAAATGTTTACCTCCAACAGTTTTTGAAAACACCTGCATAAAAAAGTTTAAATGTTACATTACCTTAAAACTGTTTATCACAAAACAATGATCACAAAACAGTCACATATACAGATTTATAATTACAAAATCTCATATTAAACCGAAAAACCGCCTAACAAACACTTCACCTACTTCAACAACAATTACAACTAATTAGTTAACTAACAACCAAAAACACAAACAAACACTAACTTTGATTATTTACACAATATTTACACAACATGAATAAAATCAAAATCACATATGATTCTTCATCAAAACTAAAATCAAACTAAAACAATCAAAAATACAAAATTGATTATTTACTAATTTTATTTGATCTAATCAAATCTAAAAGCTGAAATATAAAAACTCGACATCAAAATATACTCAATTAATTCAAAATAACCGTAATATAAAAGAAAAAAAAAAAAAAAAAAAAAAAGGTTACCGTAACCGCATCCTTAGTTTGAACAGATGATGAATCGATCTTTGATTTATCCTTAGGCGCTGCCATTTGATCACGTATATCCATATTTCATATGATTTGGGGGTAAAATTAGGGTTAGGTGTGAGTGATTGAAGGCTTGAAGCAATTAAAGAGAGAATTAAGTGTGTGTGTGTGTGTGTGTGTGTGTTAATGAGAGTGCGAGAGTCACGGTTGAGAAAAAGTGGTGTGGTAAATGACCACATCACCCCTGAGACAAATAATAATTTTTTGTATTTATTTAATTACTAATTATCATAGCCATTGGATGATATGTAAATGGATGGTGGGGATTGATTCAGCGGGTCTATGACAAAAAGTGGATCTATATTGAACTTTTGTCATGCACACCCTTGTAGCCCAGCTTGAATTCGATAATATTGTTAGGCTATTGATTTTTTATAAATAGAGATCTATAACTTTAGAATTCTTTTAAACTTTTGAATTAGAATTTTGATACTTTTTGAATTTTTGTACCTATTGGCAGGGCCGTCTTTGAGGGTGTGCAAGGTGGCGACCGCTCAGGGTCTCAAAATTTGTCTCGTTAATAATTATGTGCATGTATACACA
Source organism: Artemisia tridentata subsp. tridentata (assembly GCA_021014915.2). Classification (NCBI taxonomy): domain Eukaryota; kingdom Viridiplantae; phylum Streptophyta; class Magnoliopsida; order Asterales; family Asteraceae; genus Artemisia; species Artemisia tridentata. Next base: position 436,934,253 of record CP139509.1, on the reverse strand, counting down.
TATTTTTTACGGAAAAAAAAAAGTATTTAGATGATAAAATATCTTAAATGAGTAATATGTTATAACGTTTAGATAACTAATTGCACTATATCTTATAAACGGTGACACTTTTTATATGACATTATTTCTCGAAAAGCCTCATTATGTAATTTCGTACAGGGCCCTTAAAATTTTTATCAATTCATGAGACGGCCCTGGACTATTTGGTTTAATAATTTCAAATAAAGTTTCCGCTTCGTTTGTCTATTTTGTTTGTTTGTTTCGTCCTTGATTACCAACAAAGATGGTTATCCGTTTTTTCTTACAAAAGTTTAGAAGATTGCAAGTCTTTATATACATTCAGTTAACTACTGAATGTTTAACCCGTTTGACCAAATGCTTTATAGTTCTTATTAGATTTGACTTGTTGTCGACACTTTTCATAGCTATTTAATCAGAAATCCTGATAGCAATCGCATATTTGTGGTGACAATGATCATCATGACAAAGACTACTAACATATATATCCACAAAATGAGAGCAGACTGAAAAATGTACTTATCAGTGTCTAAAATGAGATAATATATAAATGGTTCAGTTGTGTTATTTAACACGTCAAAACGGGTAATTTATTGTATGTTAGCGGATCGGGTTGACCCGTAACACTTTTTGTTCAGACTTTGAACTTTCTAAAATGATTAGTGTGCTAAATATGATTACGATTAAAGTTATTTCAAGAATCTGATTTCTTAATCTAACTTTGTGCAACCTTAAACAACTTTGACCTGTTAAACAAATCCACCTGTATGGTATAATGTTTCTCGTGTAGATAACATCTGCCATTTCACATATTTGACCCGTTATTAATAAACCGTTCCAAGTATGTTAAGCTTATTATCTCTAGTGCTTATAGATAATAAGCTTAACATAAACATAAACCGTTCTGGTCAAAGCTGTTTAAGGTATAATGTTTGAGCTTTTATATACTACAAAAAAGTTAACCATATACAATGAAAAAAATGAGCTTTTATTATCACAAATGAATAGATTATACATGTATATAACAAGAAGCTAGTATGTTAAGCTTATTATCTATAGTGCTTATAGATGTTTCCTAAATCATTTCCATGCACACGAAGCAACCAAATCGCGATTCATCCATCCAAGAAACAAAGCCCCATCTCGTTCTTCAAGTCTATACTTATGAGAATAAGTCTCAAGCAAACTCTTAATAGTTGAGTTCACAAGTGAACTCAAAGGGTACGGTTTAAATCCCGCCATAGTAAACCGGGACCTCCATTTTCCCAAAAGTTCATGTCTTTCAACTCTTTCAACCCCTTCACACGCTATAATATTAACTATATCACGCGCAAGGCAATGTTGTTCAACACTGATTCGGTCTTGATGATCCCTAGGTAGAGTCACATCAATCGATTCAAATACAGCTGAATAGTAGTTTAATGTCTCTTGAAACCTATTGAAAAAAGGGGCGGTATTAACGTTAGATTCTTGTTCGACAAGTGTAACAACTTTTGGAGATAGGCTTTTGACGAGTCTCAATAGTCTGTCTCTATGATTTTCGGGACCAACACTCTCGTCTGGCATGTGATGAAGCATAAAAGCAAAATTTACGGCTAAAGGTTCACCGGGCCGAATACCAAGATGCGCAATTTGAATTTCGGTAGCAGAAACAGGCACACCATGAAACTCAAACGGGATGCCACAAAATTTAGCTAAAGCTGTTAACCGCTGACCAATAATGTTGACTCCACCCCCTCTAACATATGCACTAGTAGAATCATCAACACCTGTGATGCGAAGCTTAGGAGGCCCACCCGGTCGTGAAGCAAGAGCTTGGATCAATGTCAACCATTGACCACCTTGTGCTATCTGAAAATCAATTATATGAATCCTGCTTTCGTTCTTCATGGCTTCAGCTATTGCTCCGTTTGCAGATAAATATCCAAATTTGAAATAAGGACACGCTTCGTATAGTATACGTGTATATGAAAACAATTCATTACCACTCGGTTCTTTGAATCTTAAAGATTTGTAAATGGAACTACCTGAAGAGGATAGTTTTGCTACAAGCCCTTCTAACATGTATGCACCTAGCCTATGATCTGGATCACCAGATACTGACACCATTGGACGCAACTCTGACATCAGCCAATTAGCAGTTATAGAATCGTTTTCTGCTATCGCTTTAGCACAAGCAATAAGCAACTTTTTAAAGTCCCGTCTAGATATCATCTCTGTTATAACATCTGAAGTTGCTTGATTAACACCACCCCATGAAGACGAGATATCATAAGATTCCATCAAATCTTGATCAGTTCCCATCATAGCACTTTCTAGTTCCCTCAGCCTGTATTCTAGATCATCAGCGTTATCCGTAAAACCAGTGTTACTTACATTTGAGGTGTAAGTATAGTCGGGTGAATGATACGTGTCTGGATGGTAGGAATGAGTATCTTGTTGCGAAACTGAGCTGCCGTTTGAGGAAAAGCTAGCGGTAGGAGAAGAGTATAGATTCCGATTCATCTTTTCAGCAGGGGTCATGAAAATATGTAGAAAGTGGTAACTGGATTCTGCATAAAGATTAACCCATATATGATATTAGCAACATCTTTAATCATTTTAGAGACAATTGCATAAAAATGTACTCCATGAACTTTCACATTAGCGATTGATGTAACAAAATTTTAATTTGTTTCTATTAGGCTATCCACAATCGATCGTAAAATATCGGTTGGTCACATGAAGTGACCGATATTCAAATCGGTCGTGTGGGATGTGGGCTTGTGGGCAAACATCGGTCGATTTAGAAGCAAAGACAATGTTGGTCTATTATTCGACCGACTTTCAAAAGCATAACATATATTTTCAACCTATTTAAACCGTTTCATTTAAAAAAAAAAATTAAAAATAAATAAATAAATAAATAACCTTTTCAACTATAAATACCAACCTCAATTCAAACACACACACAAACACATTCAAACACACACACAAACACATACAAAATCGAAATTCAAGATCGAAACTCAACATTCAAAACTACAAATGTGTCGCAAATATTTCTCTCAACAATTTCCCATTCCTCCTCACAAAGATTTCTCCTAACAATTCCCTAATCCTCCTCGCCAAGATTTCTCCCAACAATTCCCCAGTCCTCCAAATGAAGTTTATCACACTCCACCAGAGGATATATTTCCGGTGTTCCAACCGGAAAATGAACCGGTAAACACTCCACCGGTTGTCGAACAACAACCCAATGCATTTGGACTCACGGAGGATGAACTCTGACTTTTAGAGCAAGATTTGAAAGTCAGGAGACAAATAGAGGAACAAGAACTACAAGAAGAAGCTGCTCGTTTGGAGCAGGAAGCCAGGGATGAAGAACAACGGAGGAAGAACTGGTTTTGACATAATGGAAGGAAAATATTATGATGGCGAGTTTAGGTCGTCTTCGAGTGAAGACGGTTGGGTTTCAGATGATTCTTTTTCTTAATTTGTAGTTTTATTTTCATATATCATAGTTTGTTAATCTTTAATTTATGTAATGTTTTTATTTTTAATGAATTTTAAGTTTTTTTTTGAAATGTTTGATTAAAAAAAAAAAAAAAAAAGTCGGTCATCGACTGTGGCACTTTGGTCATGTCTGATCACCGAAGAGAGAAAGTTGACGTGTCATGCCTAATTATATGCCTAAACCTATGTGTCACTATCCTGTTGGTGACAGCATGTACCCACTTCTTCACAAACAAATGACTTATTGCCACATCTATTTAGTCATATAATTAAATGGGTCACCACTCGGGCACTCACCAACAGGTAACTCTTATATGTTTCAGATGTTAAAAAAACATACATCAAAGTATATTAATCAAATGGTAAAGCGTCATCTGGTAAGAAAATAAACGCGTATTTTTAGAAAGACAAATATCGGCACACCTATATGCCGCATAACACTTCTTCACACATGTATCAACCATGACTTGATCTATCGGTCTCCTTGTTTATGATATACCGTTGAGCTAAAAGCCTTTTGGTTAAAAAAAACCATTATAGTATGTTAATCAGATGGTAAAAGTAACAATTCTTTAATCTTTACTACTAATAGTAAGAGGCCTGTACGTTACGTTATCCAGCAACAAGATCAAGTAAACACAAATCTATATACCAGTAATAGCAGGGTACTTTCATGCAATTTCCCTATCATTTTATTTCATCCAAGATCAAGTAAACACAAAATCTATAAAAATCAAGTCCATATTACACTACTAAAATATAACAAGATGTTTAACGAAACCACTAAAATATAATCTTGATCTTAAGTATAAACAAAACCCTTATCACAAAACTCTGGTATCAATATCCAGATTAACCAAATTCTCAACAGATCATCAGTTCATCACACAAAAACATAAAATTCACTTAGCTAAAACAAGAACAGTAAACATAAGCTAGTAAGCTAATCAACATAAATTAGACATGTTCAAACACTAAACTTATTTGAGATCAAAATAAATACGGATTTGACATACCTTTTGTTTGAAGAAGTCAGTGTTGAATTCTTGCTAAATTATTTTTCTTATTTTGCAAATAGAAATATTTTAGTGTCTATTTGCTTCTGTTATACCTTCTGGATGAATGTGTGGTCTAGCCGTCTAGCTGCTATTTATAGCACAACAATTTCCTCATTTAAAATATTTAAAAAATATGTCTTTGTCATAGCATCTATCAACCACCCATACACACCGTGTCACTAATTTACTACAGTAGATTTTTACGATATTTATTTTTGTTAGCCTATAGTCAACAAAAAAAACAGTATCATATGTGGCACAGAGATGAATAGTTTCATTCAATAACATGTTTGCGCATATTCATCTTAAGTTGTTATCAACATGTGAGTCACAAAATTGAAAATTCATGTATCGTTTCGCAAGTATGTTAATATATTTTTAGAACGGCATTTTTTTCATACCTATACCAGCTATCTCACAATATATCTCACAAATGCTTCTAGCAAAGCTTGAACTCACAACCTCTAGGTTGGTGAAGACCTCGCATACCACTAGACCAAAAGACTTGGGTGAGCACAAAAACCGAAAAAACCGAATCGAAACCGAAAAAACCGAAAAAGCCGAACCGAAAAAACCGCCCCATTTGACAAACCGATGGTGGTGGTTTTGAATTTTATAAAAACCGAATGTTTGGGGCGGTTTTTGGTTTCATAAGAAAAACCGAACCGAAAAAACCGCCCCGCCCCACCTTTATATATGTTTTTATATAATTTTATCTATATAAGAAATTTGCAATTTAATTCTAAAGATTTGAGTATACAACTTTTTCTATAAAAAAATAGTGTTGTTTATTGTCTATACATTCAAATTTGTTATATTTGTAGATGTTATATCTTTGTTTTCGAACAGTAGTGTTCTTTGAATGTTTTTGCAAACGAAAAGTGTAAAGCCGCAAAGACCATCATTTTTATATTTTAGAAAATGTTTGGTTGTTTTGTACGTTTTTTCGAAGCTTTGGATTGCCGGATATTATGCAATTGTTGATATTTGTTTGAATATTTTTGCTTGAAACTTGGAATCGTAAACTTTATATAAGATTAAAAGTTGCTTGTTTTCAAGTAAGAAAAAACCGAACAAAAACCGAAACCGAACCGATTTAATGTAAAAAACCGAAACCGAAAAAACCGAAACCAAATGGTTTGTAGTTTTCAAAAACCGAAATATACGGTTCGGTTTTTGGTTTTACCATAAAACCGCCCCACCCCGCCCCATGCTCGTGAAGACCTCGCATACCACTAGACCAAAAGACTTGGGTGCAGAAATACGTTACTTTTAATGAAACAATTAAGTTAAGGTCATTGTTAATTCAAAAACACATTTACACCAAAAACATTGGACTTCAATTTGCGGACTAATTTCCAACATCTTAGTGATATCTATTAAATCCTGATATGCGGCTATTATCCTTCATTACTATACACGGAATTAGTATTGTATGAGAAACGGTTTTTACCCCTTGTGCATTTTATAAATGATTATCAAACGTTTACAAAAAAATTAGTTGATGATATAAGGCCAATGCTAATGGCAACTGAATACCCCAACTAACCGACCTCCCAACCCAGTTCCTCCCATTAGCTCAACTGGATGCAACCGAGTCCCACTCAACTTTTTCAAAGTTATGGTTTATCAGTCAACCGAAAGATTTAATCTCTTTTGTGTGTGTATTTTTTTTTCTATATTAGTTTTTGTGGGATATGATTTTGGTTGTTGTTGCGATTGACTTATTAGCATATTATGATTAGGTGTAATCTTGAAGAGAGAAAGCTAATGTAGCACTGATATATCAATGAGTGACCACTGTTTACAATTACCATTAGCATGAGCCTTACCAACACTCACAAAAGCAAATTCAATAAAAATAAAAGCAAATGACACAAAAAAACACTACATTTAGGGTTCGTTTCCAATCAATGTACTCTTCTTTTTTTCTTGTATAAAAAGGCGCACAACAAATTTTTTCAACCGATTTAGGTTTTTTACTAACTTTCGTTAACCCCTTCGTTAGTAAATTACATGTTTGGTCTTTAAATATTTTTTTCTAAAATATTTTTTTTTGGAAACTTTTTTTACCGAAAATATTTTTTTGAATATTTTTTTTTTCAAATTTTTTTTTTGAATTTTTTTCTATAACCTTTTTTTCGTTTTTTTTTTTCTAAATTTTTTTTTGAAAAAATATTTTCGAAAAATAAAATTTAGAACAAAAAAATTGGGAAAAAAAAGTTTTTGAAATTTTTTTTTCAAAACTACACTTTTTTTCCGATTTTTTTTCAGAAACTATTTTTTTCTAAATTTTATTTTTAGAAAAAAAATTCTAAAAAAGGTTATAGAAAAAAATTCAAAAAAAATTTCGAAAAAAACTATTTTCAAAAAAAAAATTTCGAAAAAAAATATTTTCGAAAAAAATATTTTAGAAAAAAAATTAAAGGACTAAACATGAAATGATTATACCAATTCAAGGACCAAACATGTAATTTACTAACGAAGTGGGTTAATGAAAGTTAGTAAAAACCTAAATAGGCTGAAATAATTTGTTGGGCGCCTTTTTATGCAAGAAAAAAAATAAGACTACCCTGATTAGAATCAGACCTTAAGTTTAGTTTTTTTTTTATGACATTTTTGCCCTAAAAATAAATAAGAAAGGATACATAAGTATTTAGCCTTTTAGCTCATAGGTTAACGAGATTCGGGCCATGCAACACGACTAGTATAGATTAGTTGGACTTTATATAAAAAGTTAATGGTGGAATTCAAATTGTGACAACACAAACAGCAAAAATAGAAAATTCTTTGAAGTTAGAATAATTATGTGTTTGACTAGTAAAAGAGAATGTTTTGCCTTGACTATTCACGTTTATTACACTTGAATATATAGAAGATTACATAGGGTTTACATGCAATACAAAGAAAGGGCCATGGGCTGAATATTACAAATACAGCTAGCATACAAAGTTGTGTACAGGTTGTCATGTGACACGTCTAATACACCCCATCAGTTTGAGCGGGAGGACTTCGAACACTCAAACTGGACCGAAAATCAGCAAACAAAGGGTAAGGAAGTCCTTTAGTAAATATGTCGACGTACTGATATCTGGAGGGAACATGGAGAACTCGTACAAGGCCGGTAGCAACTTTATCGCGAACAAAGTGAATATCAATCTCTATGTGCTTCGTGCGTTGGTGTTGAACTGGGTTGGCAGACATATAAACAGCACTGACGTTGACACAATATACCAGTGTAGCAGTAAACAAAGGGGCCTGGAGTTCGCGCAGTAGATTCCGTATCCATGCAGTTTCAGCAACGACATTGGCGACCCCGCGGTATTCAGCCTCGGCACTGGAACAAGACAAAGTGTGTTGGCGTTTGGAAGACCATGACAAGAGATTATCACCAAGAAACACACAATAGCCGGAGGTAGAACGACGAGTAGAAGGGCAACCAGCCCAGTTAGCATCTGTATAAGAAACAAGTTGTGATGTCGATGACTGATACAACTGTAGACCGAGATCTGTGGTGCCACGAACATAGCGCAATACACGCTTAATAGCAGCAAGGTGAGGCTCTCGGGGATCGTGCATGTATAGGCATAACTGCTGAACAGCATATGATAAGTCTGGCCGTGTAAATGTTAGATACTGAAGTGCTCCTGCAAGGCTACGATAAAGGGTGGGGTCATTGACTGGTGGGCCATCGGGTCCAAGCTTCTTCTCAGTGTTGACTGGGGTCTTGCACGGGTTGCACTTGAGCATGTTGGCCCGCTCAAGAATTTCCATGGCGTACTTTGACTGTGATAAGAACATGCCTGTGGGAGTGCGAGTAGCTGAAATGCCAAGGAAATAGTTGAGAGGTCCAAGGTCAGTCATAGAGAATTCGCTGTGCAAAGAAGATATGATACGCTGTAACAGTCCTGTAGAAGAAGCGGTGAGAATGATATCGTCAACATATAGCAATAAATAGGCAGTGTCAGACCCTCTATGAAATATAAACAATGACGAGTCAGTTTTGCTGTGCTGGAAACCAACTCGAATAGCAAAGCCCGCAAAACGCTGAAACCATGCCTGAGGTGCTTGCTTCAGGCCATATAATGATTTTTGCAAATGACATACATAGTCTGGATGAGCTGGGTCAGTAAAGCCAGGTGGTTGGTGCATGTACACTGTCTCAGTAAGATGTCCATGAAGAAAAGCATTCTTTACATCGAGTTGATGAATAGGCCATTGCCTAGAAACAGCAAGGCTAAGCACGGTCCGGATGGTGGCCGGTTTAACCACCGGACTGAATGTCTCGTCACAATCAACGCCTTGCTGTTGGTTACGACCATTAGCTACAAGTCGTGCTTTGTAACGACTCAAAGAACCATCTGCATTAAATTTGTGTTTAAATAACCACATAGATCTAACAATGTTGACATTAGGCGGTCGCGGAACAAGAACCCACGTCTCATTTTTAATTAAAGCAGTAAATTCGTCTGTCATAGCCTTTTGCCAATTTGGGTTTTGGAGGGCTTGTATATGGGATTTTGGAATAGGTGTGATAGACGAGGATGTGGTAGTATGGAGACTAAGCTTTTCCGTTCGTTTGGAAATGCCATTCTGTGATCGAGTAACCATGGGGTGACGTGTGACAACAGGTTCTTAGGCTGTGGGTGGGTCTTGCAATGTTGGGTTGATAGATGGTGTTGGGCTTTGTTGGGCTGTGGAGGTGTCGATGTGGGTGGGTGGTGTTATTGGTAGTGGATGGTGTGGATGAGGAGTGTTGTTGTTGGGCTGGTGTGATAGTGTTGGTGGGACGAGGTGTAGATGGAGGGTCGGTTGTGTTTTGGTTGGTATGTGTAGAATTGGTTAGTAGTTTTAATTGTGTTGGTGAGGGTCCAGTGTCATTGTCAAGAAAATGATAAGGAAGAGGTTGGTTAGGTGCTGTGTTTTGAAAGGGAAAAATGTCTTCGTCGAAATTCACATGACGAGAAATAATTATTTTGTTTGTGTTGAGATTAAGGCAGCGGTATCCGCGGTGGTTTGTGGGATAGCCTAAAAACACACATGGTGTAGAACGGGGCTGTAGTTTGTGTTTTGTGTGGATGTATGGGTAGCATAAACAGCCAAAGGTGCGGTGATGGTTGTAGGTGGGTCTTTTATTAAATAATTTTGTGAAAGGTATTTCGTTGTTAATTGTGGAGGAAGGTAAAATGTTAAGGAGATGTGTGGCCATAAACAAGGCTTCAACCCAATATTGAGGTGGTAAGTTAGCTTGGAAAAGAAGTGTTCTTACAAAGTTATTTATCGTTCGTATCATTCTTTCCGATTTGCCATTTTGTTGTGAAGTTTTTGGGCATGAGAATCGAAACTGTATACCATTGTTGTGAAAAAGGTTATGAAAGTTAGTGTTATCAAATTCACCCCCATGATCACATTGGAAAGCTTTAATCTCCATATTAAATTGTGTTTTAACGTAAGCTCGAAAATGCAAAAACTTGGTAAACACATCAGATTTGCGTCTAAGAGGATACACCCAAAGAAAATGTGAGAAATGATCGAGAAAAATGACATAATATTGAATACCACTAACACTCGGAAGTGGTGAAGTCCACACGTCCGAGTGTACAATATCAAACATGTTTGAAACAACGGAATTGGAAAGCAAAAATGGAAGTCTAACTTGCTTACCAAGTTGGCAGGCATTACACAAAGTCATAGACTTTGTTTTATTACATGAAATAAATTTATTCAAAGCTAATAAACGTAGCACATCATCGCCGGGATGCCCGAGTCTGCGATGCCACGTGGACTGAGAGGTAGACAATAGAGCGGTAGGTGTGGTGGTGATAGATGGGTGGAACGGATAGAGGTCTCCGGTGCTATTACATCGGAGAAGAAGCTGACGGGTCCAAAAATCCTTCACAGAAAAGCCAAATTCGTCAAATTCAATACTACATTTATTGTCACGAGTAAATTGACGAACATATATTAGATTTTTAATTATGTTGGGAGTAATAAGGACGTTTTGAAGGTAAAGGGGACGATGTAAGGATGGCAAAATACTATGACCATTATTAGTTACGGGGATGGTTGCCCCATTACCAACAATTATAGACGGTATACTACTTTTATTAAAAAGGGTCGTGAGTTTACCTGGATCCGTGGAGAGATGAGACGTGGCACTCGTATCCATGTACTACCCTGAATCTTCATTGTTATCAGCATATTGGAAACTCATGGTGTTGAATGCACTGGGCAAAGTAGTAGCCTGGTGTGGACCGTATTCCCAATAACCCTGAGCACCTGGTCTTGGGCCAGATATACTAGCAGTAGGGGTGGCTGGGTATGGGCCTAAAATGCTGCCAGTTGTGCCAGATGGGCCGAAAGCATGTTGAGTATGGGATGGCCCATAGTAGACAGGCCTTGGTCCACGAACAGGATGTCCACCAAAGTTCCCATTCTGTCTATTCCCATTCCATGACTGTGGTTGCATGACCTGCTTGTTATCGCGAGAGTGAAGGTAACGACATTTGGCCCCAAACCTACAATGACCCTTCTAAAAATTCTTGCATACCTCTTTCGGGTTTGTTTTGGGAGGGTTGGGTTTGGACGAGGCAACCAACACAGAGGGTGAGGAAGAGTTATCACCGGTGTGAGGGCGGTTTTGTTTGCGGTTCAGACGCGACTCCTCAAGGAGTAGCATGGATCGAGTCTCAAGTAGGGTTGGTCGTTTAGGGTTGTGACGGATAATGCTAGCAACGTGATCGTAACGATCACCCAACCCGTTAATGGCATACATGACGAGTGTCTTCTCGTCCACAGCAGCATCAATATTTGACAAGAGATCAGCAGCTACCTTTATTTTCTTGAAGTATTCAGAAATGGTTAAGTTACCGAGATCCAGAGAGCGAAGTTCTTCATGAAGTTCCAGAGCTCGAGCATCCTTGTTGTCATGGAAGAGATTTTTAAGGCTCGTCCATACATCCTTGGCTGTTACGTTCTTCTTGAGAACGGTTTGCAGAAGGGACGTGGATATTGTCCCGTAGATCCAAACTTTAACCAGAGAATCAAGCTTCTTCCAGTCGTTGGCATTGTTGCTTGTGTGGACAATGGTTCCATCAAGGAATCCGAGCACACCAAAGCTGTAGCAGTGGGTTGTAAACAACTCACTCCAGGCATCGTAGTTCAGTTGGTCAAGATCCAAGACTAGGGGGACATGGGTCTTGATGTTGGTTACACCAAATGCTTTTTCCAGGGAAGAGAGGGATGGTGGGGTAATGCTATCATTGCCTGCCATTAGGGTTGTGGAGAGATCTAAGATGTGAAAGGCGAAGGAGAAGGAGTTTAGTAGGGAAAGTGAGAGATTTTTGGGAGAATATCAGAAAGTATCTCTGATACCATAAAAGAGAATGTTTTGCCTTGACTATTCATGTTTATTACACTTGAATATATAGAAGATTACATAGGGTTTACATGCAATACAAAGAATGGGCCATGGGCTGAATATTACAAATACAGCTAGCATACAGAGTTGTGTACAGGTTGTCATGTGACACGTCTAATAACTAGAAGCGAAGGTGCTGATTTTAGCACACATGACAAAAAGTAAGAGGTCAACTTACAACAACTTCTAAACGATAACCAGCATACCGAAAATGCGGTTTTTGTTTTTTGTTTCTTAATTGTAGGAAAAAGAAAGATTAAGACATTTGTAAAATCGGGTAATTAAGAACAAACTGTAACATCTTGTACAAAGGGTTTTCTTTATTTATTCTATCATAATTTAATTAACTTAGGGATGACCTCCGTAAGAACCTCGGATCAAACCGATACCGAACTGGTTGTACCGTATTTTTCCCGAGCATAAAAATGTGTACCCATATCATACCAAACAAGATTCTGATACCGGTACCGGTTTAAAATGGTACATAATTGGTTTTTCCGGCTTTTAAAATCAAAACAAAACAAACCAAAGACAAAGATATATGTATATATAATTATACTAGCTTCATAACCCGCCCGATGGGCGGGTTCGCTTCATAATAATATTAATAATAATTGGACGTAAAGAAATATTGAAAATCACATAAAATAATAAAAACATACAATGATACAGACAATTAGAAAAACTAAACAGTCAGTTTTAGCAAAAATAAAATGTTGTGTATACAAAACAATGTTGCGTATTCAAATCCGACATAAGACTTCTTTGTATACTACATTTGCATCCAACATAAGACTTCGGAAGAAAAAAATAAAGTTGCGTAATTATTGAAATGAAACACGTTGGAAATAAAAAAAAAAAAAAAATTTGTCTTGAACAAACATTAGGAAAGCATTAAAAGAAATTGTCTTGAACAAACACATGGTAAATGCAAGTGAGTACTCCTTCTCAATCTTGTCTTCAAACATTTGTTTGTTGGACCATTCTGCGAAATCTCATTTTGTAAGCCTTAAAGAAACTTTAAGGTGCACTAAGAGTGGTCGTTTGAGATAAAGTCTGCATTTTGTAATTATTCAGGTCGTATCCAAAATAGTCTTGATACCTACAACACATGATGATGTAATTATTCAGGTCGTATCCATAATAGTCTTGATACCTACGACACACGATAATTCCGTTTTCTAGCCTCAAGGCCCACCCCGATGGGGCGGCTAGCTTTAAGGATTTGTTTAAACATGAAAGAAAATATAAAATCCATAATAAAATAACGTTAAAGAAATATAATGTTGAAATAAATGTACAAAATATTGAAGTTTCTTTATTGTGTACAAAAAGATAATAAAATAAAACTTATAATCTCTGAAGAACTTCGTGGTATACAACATTGGTCGTAGAGTTGATGTAGTTTCCGTCTTTATCACAACACAACACTTTTAAACCTTTCTTGCTTTTTACTCTTGAAACGGCTACATAAAGTTGACCATGTGAGAAGACATTTCGTTCAAGATAAAGACCAACCTTAGACAAAGTTTGGCCTTGATTTTTGTTTATTGTCATGGCAAAACTGACGAAAACAGGGAATTGTCTCCTTTTATGTTGAAATGGCATCATCTTGTCGGATGGACTTGCTATGCCGGTATACCCATGTAGCTCAATGTTTTTAACCTTGCTATGCCGCAAATCCAAATACCACATGACAATTTTGCCTGCACACCCAACAAACACATTTTATTTTATAGGCATGATATATAAAAGAAACATATAGCTATAAGGTGTATATAAAACATAAATAGATATTTAGATTTGAAAGAGAAAGGGCGACATATAAACTTACATAAATACAGATTTCAATTTTATTAATACTCAAGTATTAAACGTGATGAATATATAAACTTATATATTAATGCTATTAATTACTCAAGTATCCACTCCATATAACCATTTTACACACTCATACCTTATATGTACATGCATTACTTTTTGTACTCAAATTACCTTTTATACTCATTTGTGGTCCAAACACTAATAAACTCATCTTAAACACCAACTATGTCACTAAGTGGAAACAGATTGTTGCCTCCCATCATATACTTCCTAATATGAAATAATCACTTATAGTCATGTAAATAATGTTTCTAAATTTTAGACAACCCGAAAATGTCTTGCCCGCTTGATCGTAATAAGTAAATAACATTATCCACATAATGATAAGTCTCACTAAGTATAGCCGCATTATACCAATTAAACAACATGGCTCTCAATGTCCATGGGAAGCCATAAATTGGCATATCTTATACATCAAACTGTGTAAGAATGTAGAAACACTATTGTCTCCAAGATACGTACCTTGTATTTATGGTACCCATCACAAGCTACATGTCCTGTAAGTTTCTGTCCGCACACGATCCTCCGGGACTATAATAATTAGTATGGACTGAGAGTAAGACGCATTGACAAAATATAATATAGCTTGAAGATACATATGGTCATTGGTATATATTTGAGTAACTAAGGTGTGACAAACGGAAATTTTCCCTCAAATATTTTAATAATAAATGATAATTTATTATTACCTGATAGATAAATTAAGCATTCATGAGCTTACATAACTTTTTCGGGAAAACAAACCCGCACACTATAGCATACAATAACTCACCAAAACTATTTGATTTTATCAGAAAAGGTGAATTTTCCAGTTTCTGCCATTTACAGACCTCAACATAACAAAAACGAGAGGTTATCTCGTTTTTCCTAAGAAACACCACCACACGCGTACCATGTCACACCCCCAAATTTCGTGACTTGCAGCGGAATAAGTCATTCAGGGGCACGACTGGTCATAGCACCAAAGTTACAGTTATATTGAACGACCTAAAGTGTCGTTTAGAAAATACATCGTTTGATTATTTAAAACCATTCAGAATTATAAAGCTAGGTCCCAAAAGGTGAAACAAGTTTTTTGAAAAACAAGTTCATACAATTCAAACGATGGATAAGTGCATAAAATATAAAGTGAGACGCGTCGACTCCGCGACTCCATGATGTCCATATGCAAGCCAACATGAGATACCTTAATTACCTGAAAATAAATTGCTAAAAATGGTCAACAAAAATGTTGGTGAGATCATAGGTTTATATAAATGAAATATTGTACGGATACCACAAGTATAAAGTGTATGACAAAACCATGCCACATAAAAATGATACATTAGCTCTAAGCTCATGACCCCGAAGCTGTAGGATAATGGAAACCTCGTGGGTTGATCTGTATTAATTATCCACTATTTATAATAGTGAAACCCTAATACCATAAACCGGGCTTGGGCTTATCCTAATCCCCTAACACTCCCCCGCAGTCCGAGTGGCGAAATCGCTAAAGCTCGGACTGGAGAGTAAAAGCTAATAAACAATAAAGTAAAACTAATAAATAATTGTTGAAGAAGACGTTCGTCAACAAGCGGAAGCACATCTTCAAGCAGCATCAGACACAAAAACGAAACAAACCGGATAAACCGTTGGGAATTATGATACGATTCAAGAGAAGACAACTTAGGTCTGGTAGTATATCAGAGTTAGGTCTGTCTTTGTAATTAGGTCTGGTAATGCAAAGTTAAGTCTGGTAGTATGTTTAAGTCTAGTTGACTTATAATGTTAAGTCTGGTCTTGAAGTTAGGAAATTCTGTTAGAGATAAGTTAGGAAAAGATACAAAACGAGTAAGTATCTTTATAGAAGATTTGTGAATATTTTCTTAGTCGGTTAGCATTAGGGTTTCCTTGTGTTATAAAAGGATCCCTAAGGATTGTTAGTGTATGTGTGAGTTGTACGAGTTCACCATTGTGATTAAAATCAATATACGAAGTTAGTGATATCTGTGTGTGTGTTCTTCATTGTTCTTGTTAAGATTCCGCATTAACATCAACAATCGTCTAGGGTTTCTCACTTAGATTGGTTTGGATTTATCCCAACCATCTACTAGGTATTCAAGACTACTTAGAGATCCACATACAATTCGTGGACCAACAAGTGGTATCAGAGCAAGGCGAGAGACTCTGAATTTGAAAAACACTTAATCTCAAAAACCTAATTCTCACTCAAATCACCCTACACAATGTCTGAATTCGATAAGCCTGTTAACACTGAAACTTTCTGAATCCATAACAGTGAGGATGAGAGATCAAACCATGAAGATGAAGGAAAAACTGAAACCAGTAACTCCCAAACACAACAACAACAACCCATCCCTTCCACAACCACAATCTCAAACATAAAACTTCCATTACTGAAGAGAGAAGAATATGATATATGGGCCATGGAGATGGAACATTATCTGGAGTACATTGATAGTGATGTATGGAAGGTTATTCAAAAGGGAAATTCTAAGAAAAGAATTTCACAAGGGAATGATGGGCAGATAAGAATAATGCCACCAGTATCTGCTGAGGAGATTAGGGCTGTGGAGAAGGAAAAGAAGGCCAGAACCTTGCTTCTTATGGCTATTCCTAAGGAGCATCTACAAAGGTTTCATGGCATCCTTGATGCAAAGGAGATGTGGGAGGCTATCAAGAAACGATTTGGAGGCAATGCAAACTCCAAGAAGATGCAAAAGGCTGTTCTTAAACAGCAATTTGAGACATTCAGTGTTTCAAAAACTGAAGGATTGGAGAAGGGCTATGACAGATTTCAACATCTGTTAACACAACTGGAAGTTCATGGTGCAACAGTTTCAAATGAGGATGCAAACCACAAGTTCCTTAGATCTTTACCATCAAAATGGGGCAATGTATCTGTGGCGATGAGGATAAAGGAGGAAGTAGATTCAATGACACCTGATGACCTATACAATAATCTCAGGATGTTTGAAAGGGACATCAGTAACAACACTCAGGCTTCAACCAGTTCATCAAATGTTGCTTTTGTGTCACAAAACAAAAGCAGTACTTACAAGGTTAAACCTGGTAGTGTTAGGTCTGGTATCTATGAAACTCCTTCAAGTGAAAGGTCTGCTTCAAGTTTTACTGATGAGGTGATACATTCTTTCTTTGCCAACCAAACGGAAGATGAAAGCTTTATTAGTGAAGACTTAGAACAGATTAATGATGCTGAAGTTGAGGAGATGGACATAAAATGGCACATTGCCATGGTTGCTTTAAGGGTCAAACGATTTCAGAAGCAATATGGGAGGACTATCAACTTCAACAACAAATCACCAGTGGGATACACAAAGAGGACAGTTGAATGCTACAACTGTCACAAGCATGGACATTTTTCAAGAGATTGTCCAGAGAAGAAGCCTGCTGATGGGAAAAGAGATGATGATGGGAAGATGGAAAAGAATTAGATGAGCCTACTGACAATGGAAGCTAGAGGAGTCAACTGGGGTGAGCATCCAAGAGTGAATGAGGAGTCTGATCATGCTCTCATGGCCATTGGTAAGGAGGTATCATTATGCTCTAAATTATGCACTGACTCATATAATCATGTTAAGGCTTTGTGTGATGAGCAGTTAGAACAAATAGGTGACCTAGAAGTAAATCTGTTAGCACATAAAAATGCTGTAAAAACATTAGAGGCACAAAAGGACACCCTTCAAAACCAGCATGCTGCTTTAAATGAAAAACTATACTTTCAAGCTAATAAAATATATGAACAAGATGAAAAGCTTAAAAGGTATAGACAATTGGGCCTTAAAATTCAGAAGGAAAGGGATGAGTTGAGAAAAAGGGTAGATCAGTGGAACAATTCAAATAATAACTTGTTTAAGTGTTGGGATTCTCAAATTAAGTCAAATAAAAAATGTGGCTTAGGATATGAGGAAGATGAGAATAAGGCTATATTTAAGAATAAAGAAGAGGACTATACTGATAAGCCTTTATATAATAGGTTTGTTAAGACTGGTGACTTTAAAGGAGTACCACCACCATTGAGTGATGACTATACTCCTCTTGAAAAAGAAGAGTTGGATGATTCACTCTTTGTGTATGGTAAGAAAGGTCCTCAAACACCTGAGTCAAACACCTCAGAGGACAAATCCAGTAGGTATTCTTCTTGTCAATCCAATGACTCTGAAGGATCTATTGATGGTTCCTCTGATCACTCTAAGTCTGAGTCAAAATGTGAGGTAAAAGAGAATCCTGAACCTAAGGTTATTAAGAAGTGTGAACCTGTTGTTACTAAACCTGTAGTGACTGAACCAAAGCCTGAGACAGTTAAACCTAGTTGTGTCAATCACATAAAAACTCCTAGGGAATCTGTTAAAATGAGTAAGTCACCTAGAAGCAATAGTGTTCACAGAGAAAGTAGGAGTAGTTACACTTATGCTCCTAAAAGATGTTTTGTGTGTGGAAGTTTTAGTCATTTAATAAGAGATTGTGACTTCCATGAAAAGAGAATGAAGAGAGAGGCTGAGCAAAAGAGAATGAATGTTAATATGGGTCATGGTTCAAATAAACCAGTTTGGAATAATGCTAGTAGAATTAATCATGCCAACCAGTTTGTTCCCAGACCTGTCCAACTCAATAACTCTACCAGACCTAACTCTTATGTTAATTCTGGTAGACAAAATTTTAGGTCTGGCTACAGTAACTTTAATGTGAATAGGCAAAATGTTAATTTTATGAAGCCTAATGTGAATACTGGTTATGTTAATTCTGTGAGATCTAATGTGAACACTGGTTATGTGAGACCCAAACAACCATTTCAAAAGTCACAGGTGAATACAAATTTTCAAAGAAATAATTTTTATAAAACTCGTTCACCTGTAAGAAGATAAGTTGTAAAGCAAACAGCAAAACCTTTAAAGGGGAATAGGGGGTCTGCTGTTAAGACCTCAGCATGTATGTCTTGGGATTCAAACAAAAATAAATCCATGTATAAATCCCAAAACAACAGTGGATCAGGTTCAATTAAGAAATTTAAGTATGTTGATCCACAAGGCGGACCCAAGCCTACTCAGGCCTGGGTTCCTAAGAGAAACTAATTTCTCTTCTTTTTGTGCAGGATCATCCACTTTGCTATATGGAAGATAGAGGAATTCTTGACAGTGGATGCTCTGGGCACATGACTGGTAACAAGAACTATCTAAATGATTTTCATGAATTCGAAGGAGGTTCTGTTACTTTTGGAGGAAGCAAGGGACAGATAACTGGTAAAGGAAGAATAATTGTGGGCAACATAGAATTTGACAATGTATCCTTTGTGAAAGAACTTGGGCAGTTCAACCTTTTCTCAATATCACAAATTTGTGATACTCAGCATAAGGTGCTTTTTACTGAAACTGATTGTCTTGTGTTGACTCCGGACTTTAAGATGCCTGAAGAACATCAGATTCCTCTTAAAGTTCCCAGACAACACAAAATATACAGTTTTGATATGAAGGCATCTAATCCTGCAAAAGGTGCTACCTGTTTGATTGCAAAAGCTACTTTGGATGAATCTAAGTTGTGGCACAGAAGGTTAGGCCATGTGAATTTCAAAAACATGAATAAACTTGTGAAGAATAACCTTGTGAGAGGTTTGCCTTCAAAATTGTTTAAAAATGATCATACATGTGTGGCTTGTAACAAGGGAAAACAACATAGGGCATCCTGTAAGGTTAAATTAGAAAGATTAATCATTGAGCCTTTACATACCTTACATATGGATCTTTTTGGCCCTACATCTGTCCATAGTATAAATCATGCATGCTATTGCCTTGTCATTACAGATGATTGTACTAGATATTGTTGGGTGTTCTTTATGTCTAGGAAGGATGAAGCTACTCCTTTGATTCAAACTTTCATTAGGCAGATTGAAAACCTTCTTGATAAAAGAGTGAAAATCATTAGGAGTGATAATGGCACTGAGTTTAAAAACAAGAGCATGCTAGACTTCTGTGGTAATAAAGGAATTAAGCAACAGTTCAGTAATGCAAGAACTCCTTAGCAAAATGGAGTTGCTGAGAGAATGAACAGGACACTTATTGAGGCAGCTAGGACTATGCTAGCAGATTCACTTTTACCTACTACATTTTGGGCTGAAGCAGTCAACAATGCCTGTTACATCTTTAATAGGGTTAGAGTGACCAAGCCTCAAAATAAAACCCCTTATGAGCTTATGTTTGGCCATAAACCAGTTGTTAGCCATATAAGACCTTTTGGGTGTCTTGTTACCATTCTTGATACTGTAAGTGTTCTTGGAAAATTTGAAGGAAAGTCTGATGAAGGGTTTTTAGTTGGGTATGCATTAAACAGTAAAGCCTTTAGGGTTTACAATCTAGTATCCAAGAAAGTAGAAGAAAATCTGCATGTAAACTTTCTTGAAGAAAAGCCCAATGTCAAGGGAATTGGTCATAGATGGATGTTTGATATTGATTATTTAACTGATTCTATGAATTATATTCCTGTCTCCAAGGAGAATCAAATTAACCCTATTGCAGGTACCAAAGAAGTTACTAACAATGCAGGTACCAAAGATCCTTCTAATACAGGGAACACTGATGATGTGGCTGAGCTTGTTGTGATTCCATCTACAGAGAACAAGTCTGTTGAAGCTGAAGCAGAAATCAAGAATTCTTCCTCTCAAGAAAAGGATTCTGAATTCAAATCTCAAGATTCTGGCAAATTAGTATCCCCTAACATTACCAGTACTTCCTATTTTAAGTCTGGTAGTAGTGCTCAATCAGATCTTTCTTCAAGTACTGCTTGTGCTAATTCTGAGATGCCAGAACTTGAAGTATTTCCAAATCCTAATGAAGGTATCTTTGAAGGGGCTTCCTATGATGAAGGAGGTATTATTACTGATTTCAACAACTTACCCACTGAAGTGGAGGTAAGTCCAACTCCCACTCTCAGGATCCACACCATTCATCCCAAGAGTCAAATAATTGGTGATCCCAAATCTGCTGTTCAAACAAGAAGTAAGGTGCAACATCAGTCTGATTCACTTGCACTCATTAGCCTAATTATGCAAGAAGAGTTGTTGCAGTTCAAGCTACAGAAAGTATGGGTTCTTGTAGACCTACCTAATGGAGCTAAAGTTATTGGTACTAAGTGGGTCTTCAAATGTACAAGGTTTACAAGTTTTTAAATTGGGTAAACTTAAGTGTTAAATCTGGTAGTTAACATTGGTATGATGAACCCCTAGTTTGAGTTAAGGGGAGGTTTGGCTTAAGGGGAGGTCAAACTGTAAAGTATGTTTAATATGAGTACTTACCAGCATTTAGGTTATCTTTAAGTCTTGTAGTTTTGTTTTTAGTTCTGCTAGTGTTAAAAAAAAAAAAAAAAAAAAAAAAAAAAAAATATGTGTCTTCTATTTCTTTTATAGACAATGCTGGATTAAGTAAATTTTCACAAGTTGTTAAGTGAGACTATTGGAACTTCTCACTTGGTGGAGGTGCTTTGCACTAACACAACAAAAGGTTATCAGTCCACCTTGTCTCATCAACACAAGGACTGGCTAATCCTGAGCAAACGGCTAACAGGTAAAGATTGCTCAAATCCGTTTATGGCTGACAATTTGCCAAAAATTGTATGGTATTCAACTCACCATATCTAAGATAAGTGAAGAGTTGGCTAGCCCACAAGGTTATGGCTTGTGGTAAAGGCTGTGGAAAACCATAAATGGTAATCAATTCACCATGATGAGGTGCTTTTCCATCAAAGAATTGGCTAGTCCAGAAGCTAACGGATTTTGGTAAAGACTTAACAAATCCGTTGATAAGCTAATGATTTGCTAAAAATCATATGGTTATTAATATACCATGGTCTTACACACCAAAACATTGACTACTCTAGTGGTAATGGCTATTGGTAAAGAGATTTCAAATCCATTATATTTTCAATGATTCACCTCTCACAGATGGTAACACATTTGGAAGTGATGAGAATAGTCTGGAACTTAAATGAATTTGATGTACATATAGTCAATGTTGCTGCAAAGACCATATCAGAAGAGCTTATCAAGATTCAAGCTGCTAGAAAGGATCAAGACCTAAATACAATTCAAAGTGTTCAAGATTCAATCCTCAGAAAGCTTAATCAGAAGAACTTGAAGTTCATGGAGCATGAAGATCAAGTTAGGGGAGGATTGTTGGGAATTATGATACGATTCAAGAGAAGACAACTTAGGTCTGGTAGTATATCAGAGTTAGGTCTGTCTTTGTAATTAGGTCTGGTAATGCAAAGTTAAGTCTGGTAGTATGTTTAAGTTTGGTTGACTTATAATGTTAAGTCTGGTCGTGAAGTTAGGAAAGTCTGTTAGAGATAAGTTAGGAAAAGATACAAAATGTGTAAGTATCTTTATAGAAGATTTGTGAATATCTTCTTAGTCGGTTAGCATTAGGATTTCCTTGTGTTATAAAAGGATCCCTAAGGATTGTTAGTGTGTGTGTGAGTTGTACGAGTTCACTATTGTGATTAAAATCAATATACGAAGTTAGTGATATCTCTCTGTGTGTTCTTCATTATTCTTGTTAAGATTTCGCATTAACATCAACAATCGTCTAGGGTTTCTCACTTAGATTGGTTTGGATTTATCCCAACCATCTACTAGGTATTCAAGACTACTTAGAGATCCACATACAATTCGTGGACCAACATAAACCAAAGTATCACAAACAGTCATCTCGGGAATTGATACCCTAGATTCGACACCAACAAAAGTCGTCTCGGGAATTGATACCCTAGATTCAACACCAACAAAAGTCGTCTCGGGAATTGATACCCAAGATTCGACACCAACAAAAGGATAAACCAAACCAACAAAAGTCGTATCAGGAATTGATACCCTAGATTCGACATAAAGAAACAATTAAATGACTATAACTTGAGACGAAAGTTGGTTCTAAAACTTCAACCCCCAAAGAACCTTCTGAACAAACGGGGCGTGTTTTTCCCTACAAAAACATAAAGATGCCATTTTATTTATTTATTATTTTTTTTAATACAGACTTTAACCACACAAAAATACTATAACCACACAGCCTTATCTCTTCAAAATAGATCTACTCCTTACTTCTCCTCACATCACATCAAACACACATGATTAAATCCACCTTATTTCTCCATAAACCATACATCCTTTTAACTCTATTAGAAGATGCAGTGGCACAATCCTTCCTTATATCTCCTAAACAACATAAACTCAAGATATGCAGGAATACTACACCTATTAAACAAGAAGAGCGACTGGCTATTCACTGAGCCAACAATCGATCTTCAAAAAAAAAAAGAAAAAAGAAATAAACAATGCGACTGGTAATTTAATATACCAACGATCGACCTTCAAACAAAGAAACAAGTAAGTCGACCGGTGGAGAATGCGCGGTGGATGGTAGTAGTTGTGGTGGATCTGGTGAGGAGATGATGAGTTTTTTTTTTTTTTTTTTTTTTTTTTTTTTTTTTTTTTTTTTTTTTTTTTTTTTTTTTTTGGCTACGGGGATAACTCTCAACGGTTGGTGGTGTTAATTGATTTATTGGGACAGAGGTCTCCGAACCTCCGGCATGTAGCCGGCGGTCGGAGGCGGCGGCGTAAGCGTTAGGTTTTGTTTAGGGTTTTGAGGGAGGACTGATTAGCTTTGATACCATGTAGGATAATGGAAACCTCGTGGGTTGATCTTTATTAATTATCCACTATTTATAATAGTAAAATCCTAATACCCTAATCCCACAAACCGGGCTTGGGCTTATCCTAATCCCCTAACATGTAGGATAATGGAAACCTCGTGGGTTGATCTTTATTAATTATCCACTATTTATAATAGTGAAACCCTAATACCCTAATCCCACAAACCGGGCTTGGGCTTATCCTAATCCCCTAACAGAAGCTAGACTGAATGAAATGCCCCAACCGAGTGTTTGCCAATCACTCAAATATGATAGAAATGAAATGCGTTCGTTTGACCAGTTGGTGCTACCAACCCGAACGGAGGAGTCACCCTCAATAGATCTATTCACTCACTCTCGCTTGCTAACAATTAACGGTTCATGATAATAAAGGGGACTTTAATCTGGGCAATGATGTAACTTAAGCAATGTAATGAGTTTGTATACTTTGGTCCGCATATGAAAATGGTGCAATGTATTCTCCCCCGAGAGTTTAGAAATCAATAAACAATTTAAAACGGGGTTATGAAAACTCACCTGATATGATATAGCAACAATGATCACAATGGATATGATGAAATAAAGTTCGGTCTCTAACCACGACCTATCATGAATGATGTGATCCAATGTAAGCAATGATACAATGCAACACATGAAAATACGTATGTTAACGATACCACTTGTTAGTTTTGAAAATAACTTTTATCGACGAAAAAATACACTTTTGACGTCTCGCTAAGTTATAAACTACTTTTCGCGTAAACACGTCGAAACGGTACTCCACGATCCTTGTTTGGTGTTCTATCGGCAAAATGTAGCGTTTTCATCGCAATTTAATATTTTCCTTAACTTGTGAAAATATGCCCAAAATGGCTTCGTGAAACTAGTCGCGAAATATTGCACGTTACGTGTTTGTTGATCAAACTCGATGTTTTTGAAAACCTTGTAACAATGTATAAATGTCGTTTCATTTAACTTTCGATTGTACACGCCTCGATCAATTAGAAAATCGGCTAACAACGTTATGTTTCGCAAAAACACTAGTTTTAATATTTAAAACACTTTCTAATAGTGGCTGTCAAAATAAACTAGAGTTCGTCGGCTTTAAACGTGAATAACTCGGCCGCTACAAGCTTGTTTTTTACGTTCTTTACAACCACGGCTTCGTATAAACATGAACTAACATAATATCAATGGGTCGGGTCGTCTAGATCACGTCTAACGCCTCGTTTTGTCCTTTGAATCTCGGCGATCAGCAACTAAATTTTCAGAAAATTAGTTTTCGTCGTCTAACTTCGAAAAATCATAACTCCTTCGTTATAAGTCGGTTTTTAGTGATTCTTGCGGCCACGGTTTCTTTTTTGAAAGAAATTTCTGAATATGAAGGCCAAAATATGCCAAAAATTACTGAGTTTTCCAGTTTACACGTTTTTGGACAGAACCTACTTTAGATTGTTAAAAACTTACTTCCTTGGTTCTAAACTTGATCATACTAACTCAAATCAACTCCACAAGTTCGCAAATCCTACCATACACCTTCTTAGGGTGTCATGGGGTCCTAAACATCACCAACCTTGGTGGGTTTCATGAGATCATTGGTGAAACTTATAGATCTAGTGATTTAAAGAGTTTATGTTCAAATGTGGTATGTAAAACATAAGTATCTTGCATGGATTACTAATATAACTTGAAAATACATGAACATATATATCAAATAAAAGTATAAAATGATCAAAACATGTTCTTGAAAACTTACTTGATGATTGGATGAGTTTTGATAAGAAATGAGTAATAAACTTGAGGTTTGATCACAAATCCATAACTAGGAAGGTAAATGGAGTATGATTATGATTTGTTCTTGAAAAATCTATGGATTTTAGGTGTGTTCTTGGTTGTGGCCGATTGGGGTGGATGAGGATGGGAGGGTTTGATCTTTTTGTTAGCTAAAATGTTATGAGTATGTGTTATAGTTAGTGGAGCTTGGAATTAAATCAAAGAAATTCATTAATGGGATTTGGAAGTATTTACCCTAAATGTGGGGGGGGGGGGGGGTAGGGGGCGGCACACATGGGGTAAATGGAAGAGATTTGATAGCTAATTAAGATACTTGTCTCCATTTATTTAGAGTTTAGCTAGTTTAGTGTATACCTTGAGTGTTATCGGGTACCGAGTTAACTAAAAATAACTCGTGACGAGGTGAAATGAGATACGACGAAGTTGTAAAAATTGTAAAATCATGTTCCTTGCAAGAATCGGGTGTTAGAATGATAATCGGATTGAAATTTCGTAAACCGACGGAGTTATAAGCGTCAAACGAAAAATATAGCGATTGGTTTAAAAACACCAGGTAAAGTGATAATATAATCTCTATATCATTATAATTAGCTTGAAAATGTATTAGGATCATTTTCGGGAGTATTGGGTTTAATGTTAGTAGAAATGACTGAGTGGTAACGTTAATTTAACAATTAAGAATACGTTAATGAATATCACACAAACTCATGCATGAACTGATATGAAAAGGATGTTACTGATAATATGCAGACTACCCTAGTCCGTATGATGTGTCTTTTACTGATGATGCATGAATACGCAGCTAAACCTAACTGCTTACGCGCATTTGAATACTCGTAAACCTAGTTTACGACATGATGAATGATGCCCATGAATAGTGATTTCCCTCCGGGAATGAATAGTGTCATGTGAATAGTAAAACTTTTGACGACTTCTCAAAGTCTCAAACTGACTTCAAAAATGATGAATAGTGAAATGATGAATTGTGTTTGGTGAATAGTGTTTGATAAATAGTAACTCATAAATAGTAAATTGTCGGGGTTTGGAAAATGACCTGAAATTACGAGTTGTGACAGTCGAACACCCTAAAAGGAATTCAGTCCCTGAATTCAGCTGATGTTGTTCTCTGGAGTGGTCTCGGTGAAAAGATGTAGGTATTTGAGTCGCATCTGGTCTTCCCGTTCCCAAGTAAACTCAGGACCTCTGCGAGAATTCCAGCGAACTTTGACTATCGGAATTTGACTTTGCTTCAACTGTTTGACCTCTCGGTCCATGATTTCTGCTGGTTCTTCCACAAAGTTAAGCTTATCATCGATCTAATTTCTTCCAATGGGATTACGAGCATTTCGTCTGAAAGACATTTCTTGAGGTTTGAGACATGAAACGTGTTATGCACATTGCTGAGCTCTGACGGAAGCTCAAGCCTGTATGCTACCGGACCAATCCTTTCCAGAATCTTGAATGGCCCTATGTATCTCGGGTTCAACTTACCGCGTTTCCCGAATCGTATCACGCCCTTCCAAGGCGAGACCTTCAACATGACTCTGTCTCCAACCTGAAATTCTAATGGTTTGCGTCGAACATCGGCGTAACTTTTCTGTCGACTTCTGGCTGTTTGGAGTCTTTCTCGAATCTGAATTATCTTTTCTGTTGTTTCTCTGACCAACTCTGGACCTGTTAGCTGTACATCACCAACTTTGGCCCAACAAACTGGGGACCTGCACTTACGACCGTAGAGTGCCTCGAATGGTACAGCTTTTATGCTCGTATGATAACTGTTATTGTAAGAGAACTCGATTAATGGCAAATAGTTAGCCCAACCATTTCCAAAGTCAATGACATATGCCCTGAGCATGTCTTCCAATGTCTGAATCGTTCTCTCGCTCTGACCATCGGTCTGAGGATTATAGGCGGTACTCATGTATAACTTAGATCCAAATGAGTCTTGCAATGATTCCCAAAAATTTGAAGTAAAGCGACTATCTCTGTCAGAAATGATGGAAATTGGTGCACCGTGCCTTGAGACAATTTCCTTGACATAAAGTCTGGCGAGCTGATCCATAGTATAAGTCTCTTTGATTGGAATGAAATGAGCTGACTTGGTAAGACGATCAACTATTACCCAAATAGCATCGTAACCTCCTGATGTTTTGGGTAGTTTAGTGACAAAGTCCATTGTAATGCGTTCCCACTTCCACTGGGGAATCTCTGGTTGCTGAAGCAATCCTGATGGCTTCTGGTACTCGGCTTTCACTTTAGCATAAGTAAGGCATTTACTGACATACGTAGCTATCTCTGCTTTCATATTGGGCCACCAATAAAGCTTCTTGAGATCCTGATACATCTTATCAGAACCTGGGTGAATAGAGTACTTCGACTTATGTGATTCGTGCATGATCAACTCTCGTATTCCACCATAGAGAGGTATCTAACTTCTATCCTTGAAGCATAATGTTTCATCTGATCTCCTTACTAAACCGTTTGCATTATCTTGCATTCCTTTGAGTGTTTCACTTGGTAGGTTTTCTTCCTTGAGTGCTTCTACCTGAGCCTCGAGGATTTTTGATGGTAGTGGTGAAATAATTGACATTCCCAATTATCTGACTCTCAAAGGCTTGAGTCTTTCTTTCCGACTGAGTGCATCTGCCACAACATTGGCTTTTCCTGGGTGATATCTGATTTCATAGTCGTAATCAGTAAGTAGTTCCAACCAACGACGTTGCCTCATGTTAAGTTCCTTCTGATCAAGAATGTACTGTAAGCTTTTGTGGTCTGTAAATACTACACACTTTGTTCCATAAAGATAATGCCTCCAAATCTTGAGTGCGAAAACCATGGCACTCAACTCTAAGTCGTGAGTAGTGTAGTTTTTCTCATGCTTCTTAAGCTGACGAGATGCATAAGCTATCACCTTCTCGTTTTGCATTAGCACTGCTCCAAGTCCTTTGTGTGAAGCATCGCAATATACCACGAAGTTTTCAATCCCTTCTGGCAATGACAAAATTGGCGTGCGGCAGAGTTTCTGTTTCAATAACTGAAAAGCGATCTCTTGCTTTTCTCCCCAGTCGTACTTTTGGTTCTTTTGTGTCAACTTGGTCAGTGGCTTAGCTATCTTGGAAAAACCTTCAATGAACCTTCTGTAATATCCGGCAAGTCCTAAGAATTGACGAATTTCTGTGGGAGTTATTGGTGTTGCCCAATCTTTAACTGCCTTAATCCTTGCTGGATCAACCTGTAGTCCCTGACTATCAATGACGTGACCAAGAAATTGTACTCTTCTGATCCAAAAATCACACTTTGAAAATTTTGCATACAGTTTCTCTTTCTTGAGCAGTTCTAAGATTGTTCTGAGGTGTTCTCGGTGCTCTTCTTCACTCCTTGAGTAGATCAAGATATCGTCAATGAATACGATCACAAACTTATCTAGATATGGTTTGTACACCCTATTCATGAGATCCATGAACACAGCTGGTGCGTTGGTTAGTCCGAACGGCATTACCTGAAATTCATAATGACCATAGCGTGTTCTGAATGCTGTCTTCGGGATATCCTCCTCCCGAACCTTAAGCTGATGGTAACCCGATCTCAAGTCGATCTTGGAGTAATAACTGGAACCTTGCAACTGATCAAATAAATCGTCGATCCTGGGAAGTGGATAACGATTCTTCACCGTTAATTTGTTTAGCTCTCGATAATCAATGCACATTCTGAAAGATCCATCTTTCTTCTTTACAAACAAAACTGGTGCTCCCGAAGGCGATGAACTCTGCCTAATGAATCCTTTATCCAAGAGCTCTTGCAATTGGTTCGACAATCTTGCATTTCTGAAGGTGAAAGTCGATAAGGTGCTCGCGCAACTGGTGCGGCTCCTGGTACTAATTTAATCTAAAATTCGACTTGGCGAGTAGGTGGCAGTCCTGGTAAGTCTTCTGGAAAAACTTCTGGAAAATCTTTAACTGTTGGCACATCCTGAAGTCGCTTCTCCTCCGACTTCTTTTATGTGATATGAGCCAAGAATGCATAACAACCCTTCTTTATGTATTTCTCTGTTTTAATGCACGAGATGATGCTGAGTCTAGTCCCACTGCGTTCTCCGCGAACGACCAATGTTTCGCCATCATAAGGAAGATGAACAACTTTTTCATCACAAATGATTCTGGCATGATGTTGAGATAACCAATCCATACCGATGACAATATTGAAACTTTCAAGTTCTACTGGCATGAGGTCTATATTGAATGGGTGATTGAGAAAATTAAGAGTTCAACTACGAATGATCGTGTCGGTGCCAACTAAACTACCGTTAGCTAGCTCGATGTGATATGGAGTGTCTAATGTGGTTGGTTCAATGTTGAGTAATGGTGCAAATGCGGTAGAAACAAAACTTCTATCGGCTCCTGAATCAAATAGTATGGATGCATAATGATTATTAATGAGGAACGTACCCGTAATGACACTCAGGTCCTCCCTGAAATCTTCTCCTCCAAGGACATAAGCTCTTCCCCTAGCTGTTCCACCTTGGTTATTGTTTCCCTGATTCTTTCCTTTCGGACATTCCTTCTTGAAGTGTCCAACTTCTCCACATCCAAAGCATGTCACTGGGGGCTTCTGATTATCAACCACAATCGGAGCTTTGCAATCCCTGGTTGAATGACCAACTTTCTTACACTTTCCACACGGATTCGGACAATTTCCAGGATTATGATGGGTTTGACATTTGTTGCACTTGGGTAAAGTACCATTGTAACCTCTTTTCTCAGCTTGACCTGCAACATAAGCCTTTGCAGTTTCCTGTCTCTTGGGTGGTGGTTGAGTAACATTGTTACTCTGGTTGTTGTCCCGGTTTCTTTTGTTGTTGTTGTTATTGGAAGTGTTTCGGTTGCTGTTATAGTTGTTGTTGTTTCGGTTATTGTTGGTGTTGTTGTTGTCTGAAGTAGTTCCTTTCTTCACTATCTGAGCCATGAGTTTCTGAGACATTCTGATTGCCTCATCCAATGTTTGTGGGTCAAAAGAAATCACATCTCCACGGATGTTGTGAGGTAATCCTCCAATGAAATTCTCCAATAGCTTCTCAGTGTCCGGAACCATTGTCGGACATAATGCTGCCAATTCCTGAAATCTCCTGATATATGCCTCAATATCATTACCTGCTGTCACTAGCTCATAAAACTCTGTTTCCATCTTTTTCACTTCTGTTCGTGGGCAAAACTTCTTTGTCAGCAACTTCTTGAATTCGTCCCATGTAAGCTTGTGAGCATTCTCCATTCCCATGGGCTTTGCATACGAATTCCACCATGACATAGCTTCCCCAACGAGTGTACTAGTAGCAAACTTAACCTTGTTGTCTTCCGGACGGTTGCATAAAAGGAATACTGATTCTGTCTTTTCAAACCATCGGATCATGGCAGTGGCTCCTTCAGTGCCTTTGAATTTTTCTGGATCACCACTCTTGAAATCTTTGTACGTACATTTACGGCCATTTGTTCCATTAGTATTTGTTCCTCCCACTTCTCCGGTTTCTCCCCGTGAAGCGGCTTCAGCAGCAGCTGCAGCTACAACAGCTCTTTTAGTTACCAATGCTGCCTCAATACTGTCGGCAACAAGTCTCTTGATCTGGGCGGGTGTCATAGCAGGAGTAGCTCTTTTGGGTGGCATGATTCTTCACAATCACAAAAGATAACACAATGAGAACTCACAATGGAAACGATCATCATACACAATATACACAACCACAACATGTATATACATCCACAATACGTATAAATACAACCACAGCATGTATAACTACAATGAAATCACAACGAAACATCATAAATATAATCACATCGCACATGAATATAATACATGAAAATTTCGGTTACGCAGACCGATATCTTAAAATAGCACAACGAAAATCCTGCATAGTAGAGTCACACTTGATATATTTGTTTGTACTACAAGCAAAAGACAACAAGTACTAACTATGTCCCACACCCCGGGACTAGGATAATAATGTACAAGCTATATGATAACAGTCTAACACTAGGCACCTCCTCCGGGTGCTCCATCTAGCCTGCGGAAAATCCTCTAAAGATCCCTAGACATCGCAACAACAATCTCCTCTAGGTGCTGAACTCGAAGCTGAAGGTCAGTCTCCCTAGTCTCTGATGCAGACAACCTAGCCTGAACTGAAGATAACTCATCGGCCTGGCGATGATGCTCATCCTGGAACATCTGTCCTCTGTCGACTAACCCCGGCATCTCCTGCCTTAGCTGTGTGATATGCTCTGAACTCTCCAACTGACGAGCCTCTAAACCCTGGTGTGACACATCGATGGCAATCCTGCCCTGGATCAATCCCTCGACCTCCTCCTCAATAGCCTCAATACGGCTCACTGGAGTCTCGTCTAGATGAGACAATGCCCTCTCAATCTCTCTCTGAAGCTGGTCTAGTAGCGAGTCAAATATAGCAGCAGTAATCAATCTGTCAGCAGCAGCCCTCGAGCTCTCACCAACCTCGAATCTGCTGGGTGGTGCTGTCTCTGAAGCATCTGAAGCATCTGGTGATGAGATATCAAGACGAGCCCGCTTCTTGAGCGGTAGGTCTGACATAGGGGTAGGATCTCTGATATGAACTGGTGCTGATGGCATCTGTGGTGCTGATAGGGATGGCAATGGTGGAGACAATGATGATAAGGATGGTAAGGGTGATAATGGTGATGGTGTACTGAATGCCACACTCCTCCTCTCTGTCAAGCGGCGACGGAGTGGATGAGATGAAGTAAGTGATGATGGTGGTGGTAGGGATACAAATGCAGCTGGTGACCTGACAGTGAGACGATAGACCCGCTTACCAGCAGTGCGCTTCATGCGCGGCCCACCTGGATATGTACAGTAAACTCGACTAGGGCTGTAAACGAACCGGACGAACACGAACGGAGCTTTGTTCATGTTCGTTCATTTAATTTTAACCGGACAAATAAACGAACACGAACACTTAAACGGACGAATTTTCTTGTTCATGTTCGTTTATTAAGAAAATGACTTGTTCATGTTCGTTTATGTTCGTTCATTAAGACACTAAATGAACGTTAAACGGACATAAACGATCGAATATAAATGAACATAGACAAACAAACATAAACTTTATTAAATTATGCATCTAATATTGTTTTATAAGTGTTGTTTTGTTTAAACAAACTAATTTTAAAATTATACAATTAAATAATATGATATACGAACATAAATAAATAAATGAACATAAACGAACGTTAAAGAACGCATAATCGGACGTTCACGAACATAAATAAACGGACGTGACTTTTGTTCATGTTCGTTCATTTAATTAAACGATCATAAAATATTGTTCATGTTCATTCATTTAATAAATAAACGAACATAAACGAACTTTTTACCGAACGGTTCATGAAATGTTCACTGAACGTTAAGTTCGTTTACAGCCCTAAACTCAACCATAGGGTACAAACTCTCCTGGCTGGATAACTGGAACAACTCTGGGACCACGACAGATCATAGGTGACAGTGGTGGGGTAGGCACGACTTCCCCCTCCTCAAAGGGTTCTGTCTCAGCCTTTGACATCACAGGTGAAGATTGTGGAGTAGGCTCCACTGATGACAAAATGATAGTGGGTAGTGGGGATGATGTAACCCACTCTAGTATGATGGAGGGTAGTGAAGAAGTATCGTCCGCTGACTCAGAGTCAGACGATATAACAATAGGGTGTGAATCCGAAGACATCACTGAAACAACAGATGTGAAATAAAAGTAAATAAACATTTACACAATGTGGGTTAAGATGAAATGATATATGTATGAAATCGCAATCACTACGTGTAATATAATGAATATGCACTTACGCTACCATGATGAGATGCTATGATGGTGCAGCTATAGTCTAGGATATAATGAATAACCTAGTTCGCTATAACCTTTGCTCAGGTACCAATCTGTCACACCCCCAAATTTCGTGACTTGCAGCGGAATAAGTCATTCAGGGGCACGACTGGTCATAGCACCAAATTTACATTTATATTGAACGACCTAAAGTATCGTTTAGAAAATACATCGTTTGATTATTTAAAAACATTCAGAGTTATAAAGCTAGGTCCCAAAAGGTGAAACAAGTTTTCAGAAAAACAAGTTCATACAATTCAAACGATGGTCCGCATATGAAAATGGTGCAATGTATTCTCCCCCGAGAGTTTAGAAATTGTAACACCCCCTAATTTGTTATGTGGCAGCGGAAAAGTAATTAGGGTGTTACGGGAGGGTTGAAGTCAAAATTTCAGAAAACGGCTTGGAAAAGGCGTTTTTGAAAGTTATATGTCATTCAAAGTATTAGTTTTGGTACAAAGGTGAAATATCTGTTTTTCAAATCCACAAAAGTATGGTAATTTGGAAGGAATGACATATTTGATTTTCACACCATTTAAGTTATCAGAGTATATAATGCCCGCTCCATGTCTTGTCCTGCTCCGTTGATTACCTGAGATAAACATGCTTAAAACGTCAACACAATGGTTGGTGAGTTCATGGAGTTTGATAGAAAATAGCTTTCTTTCAATGAATTCAAAGGTGTACAGTGATAGTTGAAATAAATACTAGTACTTTCTGAAGTAAATAGCAAGTTTGCAATTGGGTAAAATCCATGAGTAAATCATTTATGAACTCCGATGATCAGAGGTTTCAAGTTTATATGAAAATGAGCTACGTTGTTATATGCTCGAAATGAAATGATGGTTCAACTTTTAAAAGTAACGATATATCAAGTATTGAGCTGTCTCTATTAGACAACACAACTAAGTCACATATGATTATAATTAAGTTCCAAGTACATGATACATAATCCAAACATATAGTGAAAACAATAGTATAAAGTCTGATGTCTATCAGTGTGGGGTGGTGGTTTGCTGAATACAGCTGTATCAAATATATATGAAGACATATATATTCATAAAATTATATTGCCCTAAGCCTCATGACACTCAACGTTTAACTGGCATCAAGAATGATGTAAAATACTAGTGGCCCTCAGGATAGGTATTTGCCAATAACCTATAGGTGGGTTTAAATAAAGTGCGTTTGGTGGCCCATCCTGGCAAGACCAAACGGGGATTGTCAGTCCCAAATAGATCTATTCACAATTATTTACGTTCACTCGCAAGTGATTAAGGTTCATGATCGAGGGACTTTATGGCAATATGGTAAACTTAGGCAATATAGGTTTCAGGGGTTCATAGAATATGCGTACTTTAGTCTTGGCAATTATTTCTAGTGCAATGTAGAAATATCATAGTAAAGTTAACAGTACATTCAGTTGTTATATGAATGCATTTAATGAGTCTCAATATCGTGTTACAACAAGTAGTTTGAAAATGTTATATTTCAATACGATGTTTAAGCTAAGCAAGCAATTTGCAAGTATAACGAGTATATATCTCTTCCAAAGGGTGATTCAAAAACATGTAAGGCATAGTTGATGATTTTGAGTAAATCATGAGAATTTTCAAAGTATAAGAGTAACTTAAAACAGTTGAAGCATGTATCTCCCCCAAAAGAGTTATTAAAACAATTATTAAAAGAGTAGGGGCCACGACTCACCTGGAGTGTATCTGACAAGATGAAATTATAAGATCTATGGAAACGATCACGGAAACGTCTTTGATACGAAACCTGAATGTTGGTCCACAAATTGTATATGGATCACTAAGTAGTCTTAAACACCTAGTAGATGGTTAGGATAAATCCGAACCAATCTAAGTGAGAAACCCTAGGTGATTGTTATTGTTAATGCGGAATCTTAACAAGAACAATGAAGAACACACAGGAATATCACTAACTTCGTATATTGATTATAATCACAATAGTGAACTTGTACAACTCACACACTTTGCTAACAATCTTTAGGGATCCTTTTATAACACACAGAAACCCTAATACTAACCAACTCAGAAGATATACACAAATCTTCTATAAAGATACTTACACGTTTTGTATCTTTTCCTAACTTATCTCTAACAGACTTTCCTAACTTCACGACCAGACTTAACTTTATAAGTCAACCAGACTTAAACATACTACCAGACTTAACTTAGCATTACCAGACCTAATTACAAAGACAGACCTAACTCTGACATACTACCAGACCTAAGTTGTCTTCTCTTGATTCGTATCATAATTCCCAACAATCCTCCCCTAACATGATCTTCATGCTTCATGAACTTCAAGTTCTTATGAATAAGCCTTCTGAGGATTGAATCTTGAACACTTTGAACTGTATTTAGGTCTTGTTCCTTTCTAGCAGCTTGAATCTTGATAAGCTCTTCTGGTATGGTCTTTGCAGCAACAATGACTATATGTACATCAAATTCATTTAAGTTTCAGACTATTCTCATCACTTCCAAATGTGTTACCATCTGTGAGAGGTGAATCATTGAAAATGTAATGGATTTGAAATCTCTTTACCAATAGCCATTACCACTGGAGTAGCCAATGTTTTGGTGTGTAAGACCATGGTACATTAATAACCATATGATTTTTAGCAAATCATCAGCTTATCAACGGATTTGTTAAGTCTTTACCAAAAGCCGTTTGCTTCTGGACTAGTCAATTCTTTGATGGAAAAGCACCTCATCATGGTGAATTGATTACCATTTATGGTTTTCCACAGCCTTTACCACAAGCCATAACCTTGTGGGCTAGCCAACTCTTCATTTATCTTAGATATGGTGAGTTGAATACCATACAATTTTTGGCAAATTGTCAGCCATAAACGGATTTGAGCAATCTTTACCTGTTAGCCGTTTGCTCAAGGATTAGCCAGTCCTTGTGTTGATGAGACAAGGTGGACTGATAACCTTTTGATGTGTTAGTGCAAAGCACCTCCACCAAGTGAGAAGTTCCAATAGTCTCACTCAACAACTAAGAAAATTTACTTAAACCAGCATTATCTATAAAAGAAATAGAAGACAAATATATATATATATATATATATATATATATATATATATATATATATATATATATATATATATATATATATATATATATATATATATATATATTTATCACTACTAACAGAACTAAAAACAAAACTACAAGACTTAAAAATAACCTAAATGCTGGTAAGTATTCATACTTAACATACTTTACAGATTGACCTCCCCTTAAGCCAAACCTCCCCTTAACTCAAACTAGGGGTTCATCATACCAATGTTAACTACCAGATAATTGAATCTAGGACCATCAAATGCCTTAGTTAACAGGTCAGCAACATTAAAATCTGTATGTATTTTCTCCACTCTAATCAACTTCTTATCAAAGCAATCTCTAATGAAGTGATGCCTTATTTCTATATGCTTAGTTTTAGAGTGATATACTGGATTCTTAACAATACAGATAGTACTCTTATTATCTATATAGATAATAGTATTCATAAAATTCAAACCATAGTCCAGCATCTGATTCTGAATCCACAAAACTTGTCCACAGCAATGAGCAGCTGCTACATACTCAGCCTCAGTAGTTGAATTGGCCACAATTGTCTGCTTCTTGCATTGCCAAGATATCAACCTCCTTCCAAGGAATTGACAACCCCCTGTTGTAGATTTCCTATCCAGGCTTGCACCAGCATAGTCACTGTCTGAATAAGCTGTCAGGTCAAAAGATGACTCCTTAGGATACCAAAGGCCCAAATTTGGTTTGCCCTTTAAGTACCTAAAGATTCTTTTCACAGCATGAAGATGTGAAGTCTTTGGTTGTACCTGAAAACGTGAACAAACACAAACTGCATACATAATGTCAGGTCTAGAAGCAGTAAGATACATGAGGGAACCTATCATGGATCTGTAGAGATGCACATTCACATCAGCAGCATCTTCATCCTTTGTTAAAGGCACCTTGTTCTCCATGGGAGTGACTGATGTCTTCACATTTGAGAACTCAAACTTTCTCAAAATTTCTGCAACATACTTGTCTTGAGAAATAAAAAGTCCATCATCCTTTTGTTTAACTTGCAGTCCCAAGAAAAATGTAAGTTCTCCCATTGAGCTCATTTCAAACCTGCTCTTCATTAAACCTTCAAATTCATCACACCAAGACTTTCTTGTTGATCCAAAAATGATATCATCCACATAGATTTGAACAAGAATGATATCCTTCTGGTCTCTCTTAATGAATAAAGTCTTGTCAATTACACCCCTGATGTATCCATGTTCTTCAAGAAACTGAGAAAGAGTTTCATACCAAGCTCTAGGAGCTTGATGAAGACCATATAAACCTTTAATAACCTTATACACTTGATTGGGGTTAGCAGGATCCTCAAAACCAGGAGGTTGATGTACATACACATCTTCTTCAATAGTGCCATAAAGGAAAGCACTTTTGACATCCATCTGATACACCTTGAATCCCATGTATGATGCATAGGCCAAAAATAACCTGATAGCCTCAATCCTTGCTATAGGAGCAAAAACCTCATCATAATCTATGCCCTCCTCCTGTTTGTATCCTTGTGCTACCAACCTTGCTTTGTTCCTTACAACTACCCCTCTTTCATCCCTTTTATTCCTGAAGACCCATTTAGTACCAATAACTTTAGCTCCATTAGGTAGGTCTACAAGAACCCATACTTTCTGTAGCTTGAACTGCAACAGCTCTTCTTGCATAGCTTCTACCCAACTTTCCTCCCCTAAAGCTTCAGAAACTGTAGTGGGTTCACTTTGAGAAAGAAAGCAAGCAAATAAGCAATGTTGTTGGTCCTTATGGTTGACCCTTTGTTGTTGCTTAATCAGGCTAATGAGTGCAAGTGAATCAGACTGATGTTGCACCCTACTTCTTGTTTGAACAGCAGATTTGGGATTACCAATTATTTGACTCTTGGGATGAATGGTGTGAATCCTGAGAGTGGGAGTTGGACTTACCTCCACTTAGTGGGTAAGTTGTTGAAATCAGTGACAATGCCTCCTTCATCATAGGAAGCCCCTTCAAAGATACCTTCATTAGGATTTGGAAATACTTCAAGTTCTGGCATCTCAGAATCAGCACAAGCAGTACTTGAAGAAAGGTCTGGTTGAGCACTACTACCAGACTTGAAATGAGAAGTACTGGTAAGGTTAGGAGATACTACTTTGCCAGAAACTTGAGATTTGTATTCAGAATCCTTTTCTTGAGAGGAAGAAGTCTTGATTTCTGCTTCAGCTGCAACAGACTTGGTCTCTGTAGATGGAATCACAACAAGCTCAGCCACATCATCAGTGTTTCCTGTATTAGAAGGATCTTTGGTACCTGCATTGTTAGTAACTTCTTTGGTACCTGCAATAGGGTTAATTTGATTCTCCTTGGAGACAGGAATATAATTCATAGAATCAGTTAAATAATCAATATCAAACATCCATCTATGACCAATTCCCTTGACACTGGGTTTTTCCTCAAGAAAGTTTACATGCAGATTTTCTTCTACTTTCTTGGATACTAGATTGTAAACCCTAAAGGCTTTACTGTTTAATGCATACCCAACTAAAAACCCTTCATCAGACTTTCCTTCAAATTTTCCAAGAACACTTACAGTATCAAGAATGGTAACATGACACCCAAAAGGTCTTATATGGCTAACAACTGGTTTATGGCCAAACATAAGCTCATAAGGGGTTTTATTTTGAGGCTTGGTCACTCTAACCCTATTAAAGATGTAACAGGCATTGCTGACTGCTTCAGCCCAAAATGTAGTAGGTAAAAGTGAATCTGCTAGCATAGTCCTAGCTGCCTCAATAAGTGTCCTGTTCATTCTCTCAGCAACTCCATTTTGCTGAGGAGTTCTTGCATTACTGAACTGTTGCTTAATTCCTTTATTACCACAGAAGTCTAGCATGCTCTTGTTTTTAAACTCAGTGCCATTATCACTCCTAATGATTTTCACTCTTTTATCAAGAAGGTTTTCAATCTGCCTAATGAAAGTTTGAATCAAAGGAGTAGCTTCATCCTTCCTAGACATAAAGAACACCCAACAATATCTAGTACAATCATCTGTAATGACAAGGCAATAGCATGCATGATTTATACTATGGACAGATGTAGGGCCAAAAAGATCCATATGTAAGGTATGTAAAGGTTCAGTGATTAATCTTTCTAATTTAACCTTACAGGATGCCCTATGTTGTTTTCCCTAGTTGCAAGCCACACAAGTATGATCATTTTTTAAACAATTTTGAAGGCAAACCTCTCACAAGGTTATTCTTCACAAGTTTATTCATGTTTTTGAAATTCACATGGCCTAACCTTCTGTGCCACAACTTAGATTCATCCAAAGTAGCTTTTGCAATCAAACAGGTAGCACCTTTTGCAGGATTAGATGCTTTCATATCAAAACTGTACATTTTGTGTTGTCTGGGAACTTTAAGAAGAATCTGATGTTCTTCAGGCATCTTAAAGTCCGGAGTCAACACAAGACAATCAGTTTCAGTAAAAAGCACCTTATGCTGAGTATCACAAATTTGTGATATTGAGAATAGGTTGAACTGCCCAAGTTCTTTCACAAAGGATACATTGTCAAATTCTATGTTGCCCACAATAATTCTTCCTTTACCAGTTATATGTCCCTTGCTTCCTCCAAAAGTAACAGAACCTCCTTCGAACTCATGAAAATCATTTAGATAGTTCTTGTTACCAGTCATGTGCCCAGAGCATCCACTGTCAAGAATTCCTCTGTCTTCCATATAGCAAAGTGGATGATCCTGCACAAAAAGAAGAGACATTAGTTTCTCTTAGGAACCCAGGCCTGAGTAGGCTTGGGTCCGCCTTGTGGATCAACATGCTTAAATTTCTGAATTGAACCTGATCCACTGTTGTTTTGGGATTTATACATTGATTTATTTTTGGTTGAATCCCAAGACATACATGCTGAGGTCTTAACAGCAGACCCCCCATTTCCCTTTAAAGGTTTTGCTTTTTGCTTTACAGCTTGTCTTCTCACAGGTGAATGAGTTTTATAAAAATTATTTCTTTGAAAATTTGCATTCACCTGAGGTTTTTGAAAAGGTTGTTTGGGTCTCACAAAACCAGTGTTCACATTAGATCTCAAAGAATTAACATAACCAG
Source organism: Artemisia tridentata subsp. tridentata (assembly GCA_021014915.2). Lineage (NCBI taxonomy): Eukaryota > Viridiplantae > Streptophyta > Magnoliopsida > Asterales > Asteraceae > Artemisia > Artemisia tridentata. The sequence goes on along the minus strand of CP139509.1, from coordinate 436,893,794 downwards.
TATTCACATTAGGTCTCATAGAATTAACATTTTGCCTATTCACATTAAAGTTCCTGTAGCCAGACCTAAGATTTTGTCTACCAGAATTAACATAAGAGTTAGGTCTGGTAGAGTTATTGAGTTGGACAGGTCTGGGAACAAACTGGTTGGCATGATTAATTCTGCTAGCATTATTCCAAACTGGTTTATTTGAACCATGACCCATATTAACATTCCCTCTCTTTTGCTCAGCCTCTCTTTTCATTCTCTTTTCATGGAAGTCACAATCTCTTATTAAATGACTTAAACTTCCACACACAAAGCATCTTTTAGGAGCATAAGTATAACTACTTCTACTTTCTCTGTGAACACTATTGCTTATAGGTGACTCACTCATTTTAACAGATTCCCTAGGAGTTTTTATGTGATTAACACAACTAGGTTTGACTGTTTTAGCCTTTGGTTCAGTCACTACATGTTTAGTAACAACAGGTTCACACTTCTTAATAACCTTAGGTTCAGGATTCTCTTTTACCTCACTTTTTGACTCAGACTTAGAGTGATCAGAGGAACCATTAATAGATCCTTCAGAGTCATTGGATTGACAAGAAGAATATCTACTGGATTTGTCCTCTGAGGTGGTTGGTTCAGGCACTTGAGGACCTTTCTTACCATACACAAAGAGTGAATCATCCAACTCTTCTTTTTCAAGAGGAGTATAGTCATCACTCAAAGGTGGTGGTACTCCCTTAAAGTCACCAGTCTTAACAAACCTATTATACAAAGGCTTATCAGTATAGTCCTCTTCTTTATTCTTAAATATAGCCTTATTCTCATTTTCCTCATATCCTAAGCCACATTTTTTATTTGACTTAATTTGAGAATCCCAACACTTAAACAAGTTATTATTTGAATTGTTCCACTGATCTACCCTTTTTCTCAACTCATCCCTCTCCTTCTGAATTTTAAGGCCCAACTGTCTATACCTTTTAAGCTTTTCATCTTGTTCATATATTTTATTAGCTTGAAAGTATAGTTTTTCATTTAAAGCAGCATGTTGGTTTTGAAGGGTGACCTTTTGTGCCTCTAATGTTTTTACAGCATTTTTATGTGCTAATAGATTTACTTCTAGGTCACCTATTTGTTCTAGCTGCTCATCACACAAAGCCTTAACATGATTATATGAGTCAGTGCATAATTTAGAGCATAATGATACCTCATTACCAATGGCCATGAGAGCATGATCAGACTCCTCATTTACTCTTGGATGCTCACCCCAGTTGACTCCTCCAGCTTCCATTGTCAGCAGGCTCATCTGATTCTTTTCCATCTTCCCATCATCATCTCTTTTCCCATCAGCAGGCTTCTTCTCTGGACAATCTCTTGAAAAATGTCCATGCTTGTGACAGTTGTAGCATTCAACTGTCCTCTTTGTGTATCCCACTGGTGATTTGTTGTTGAAGTTGATGGTCCTTCCATATTGCTTCTGAAATCGTTTGACCCTTAAAGCAACCATGGCAATGTGCCATTTTATGTCCATCTCCTCAACTTCAGCATCATTAATCTGTTCTAGGTCTTCACTAATAAAGCTTTCATCTTCCGTTTGGTTGGCAAAGAAAGAATGTATAACCTCATCAGTGAAGCTTGAAGCAGACCTTTCACTTGAAGGAGTTTCATAGATACCAGACCTAACACTACCAGATTTAACCTTGTAAGTACTGCTTTTGTTTTGTGACACAAAAGCAACATTTGATGAACTGGTTGAAGCCTGAGTGTTGTTACTGATGTCCCTTTCAAACATCCTGAGATTATTGTATAGGTTATCAGGTGTCATTGAATCTACTTCCTCCTTAATCCTCATCGCCACAGATACATTGCCCCATTCTGATGGTAAAGATCTAAGGAACTTGTGGTTTGCATCCTCATTTGAAACTGTTGCACCATGAACTTCCAGTTGTGTTAACAGATGTTGAAATCTGTCATAGCCCTTCTCCAAACCTTCAGTCTTTGAAACACTGAATGTCTCAAATTGCTGTTTAAGAACAGCCTTTTGCATCTTCTTGGAGTTTGCATTGCCTCAAAATCGTTTCTTGATAGCCTCCCACATCTCCTTAGCATCAAGGATGCCATGAAACCTTTGTAGATGCTCCTTAGGAATAGCCATAAGAAGCAAGGTTCTGGCCTTCTTTTCCTTTTCCACAGCCTAATCTCCTCAGCAGATACTGGTGGCATTATTCTGATCTGCCCATCATTCCCTTGTGAAATTCTTTTCTTAGAATTTCCCTTTTGAATAACCTTCCATACATCACTATCAATGTACTCCAGATAGTGTTCCATCTCCATGGCCCAAATATCATACTCTTCTCTTTTCAGTAATGGAAGTTTTATGTTTGAGATTGTGGTTGTGGAAGGGATGGGTTGTTGTTGTGTTTGGGAGTTACTGGTTTCGGTTTTTCCTTCATCTTCATGGTTTGACTTCTCATCCTCACTGTTATGGATTGAGAAAGTTTCAGGCTTATCGAATTCAGACATTGTGTAGGGTGATTTGACTGAGAATTAGGTTTTAGTGTTCTTCAAATTCAGAGTCTCTCGCCTCGCTCTGATACCACTTGTTGGTCCACAAATTGTATATGGATCACTAAGTAGTCTTAAACACCTAGTAGATGGTTAGGATAAATCCGAACCAATCTAAGTGAGAAACCCTAGGTGATTGTTATTGTTAATGCGGAATCTTAACAAGAACAATGAAGAACACACAGGAATATCACTAACTTCGTATATTGATTATAATCACAATAGTGAACTTGTACAACTCACACACTTTGCTAACAATCTTTAGGGATCCTTTTATAACACACGGAAACCCTAATACTAACCGACTCAGAAGATATACACAAATCTTTTATAAAGATACTTACACGTTTTGTATCTTTTCCTAACTTATCTCTAACAGACTTTCCTAACTTCACGACCAGACTTAACTTTATAAGTCAACCAGACTTAAACATACTACCAGACTTAACTTAGCATTACCAGACCTAATTACAAAGACAGACCTAACTCTGACATACTACCAGACCTAAGTTGTCTTCTCTTGATTCGTATCATAATTCTCAACACTGAATATGAGGGATGTTTAAGTATTCGACTTATAACTAACAATGAGTGTGAAAGTGAGAAATCGTATAACGATTTGATGATGTGAGTGTAATATGCTTAAAATGCCTCAAGTTAAGAAAAATAATGTCATATATGATATTATCTTGATTCTTATTCCAATCGACCCAAAATATTACCTCCTCGAAATATGATGAAATAATATACAAAGTGAAGTCGAAAATTAAATAATGCATAACTAAAATGTATAAAATGCATATGAAGTGATGAATGAGAAATGAAAAATAAAATAAGAATTTCAAGTAAAATTAATTAGTCCTTGTCCTTTTTTCCAGATTTTACACTTTTTACCCTAACTGCGTTTTCGTCACACCGTTAGTCCTTCGTTAAGTCCAATGTCCAATAATAGTCCAAAACTTGTCCATATGTCCATATAAGGCTTGAAGTTAATTCCATGGTCAATTTAAGTCCTGTATAAACTGTTCTCACAGCTTCAGTCCACAAGTTTCACAGTTTGGTAGTTTTAGTCCTTCTAGTTAGATCGCGTTACATTTTTAGTCCAAAAGTGACAAAATGGTGAGGAAAATGGTGGCGAGTTTTTCTATGGCTGATTTAAGTTTAACAAAGCTTATTTTAATAGCTTATGTGATCAGTAGCTTATTTTTCATATAAATGGGCCTTAACGAGCTACATAGCTAAGCCCACTATTTGTTTTTAGTTGTTTTTCAAATATGGTTCATACGAGTTACTTGGGCTGTTTTAAAGGGTCGTAACTCGATTATTTTTACAAGATGTTTAAACAAAAGTGTAGTTAACCATGTTGTCTACCAGGTCAAGTAAAGAAAACGCATGGTCATTAAGTTGGTTCGTGAGATATGGAGTTGTTTCTAAGGCTACTCGGACTATTTTATTCGTATAAAACCCTTAGAATATATTTAGTGTTTTCCCAGTTTTTGTTTGTACGTGCAATATAAAGTTGGTATATGTTCGAATGATGCATGTGACTGAAAATAAATGTGACAAGAGTGTGAGTGACGACCCCGAGGCCATCCATGTTAGAGGCTCGTTGCATGTGGGTGGGTTACACGAACTAATGCACATAAATGAAATAGTAATAAAGTATACGTTCGAGTGGAAAAACAAAAGAGGGTGCATGCATGTATTCTAACGTGCACTAGTGTGATTTTTAACTCGTCCTTAGTGAGAGTTATAAACAGGTGTGTTTCATGCAACCTATTCAAATAAAAGAACGTATACGACCTATGCAAAATAAATGATACGTTCGAATGAAACGTGAGACGTGAATGCAAACATATGAAACTTGAGAAGCTGAATTGAGAAGGGTTCCAAGACACTTACTACACCTCTTAAAGGTGGTGAAGAATCTGTGTGATCGAAGGAAATACACGAACAAAGGCAGTCTACTGGCTAGGACTTGAAATACGTTTCTACGTATGGTTTTCTTTGATCCGATTGCTTCCTACTTTGAGACAGAGGTTTTCTGAAGGTTTGAGGTATCTAGTGAGGTGAAATAAAGAGGGGATGAGTGTAGAGTAGTGTGTGTAGAAGGTGATAGGTTAGGGTATGATATAGGAGAAATATCACACATTTTTGTTGACTTCAACTCAATCATGGAGTGTCATTGTTGGATGACCAGTGTTTAGAGTACAATACTAGCATGCTTCTGACCTTAGAAATCATTGGAAGGTATGGGAGAGTTTGGTAGAACTTGTCTTTTGTTGTTGGAATATATACATATTCGGTTTGTAAATTTATATTGGTGCAAAGTGGAGTTTTGCGGGACACAATCCATGCTGCAGTCCTAACCATCTTTTGAACATCATAGTGTGTTAATAGTATTATTAGGAAAGCGTGGGAAAAGTGCGGGTCAAAACGGTTACGTTTTGTGAGTTTTATGTTTGACGGGTTGAGTAAAATGGGACAAACAAAATGGCCTTGACTGTTATAGTAACACTCGACATCTAGGTCTGTAACTTGGCACATGTAAAGTCTAGTGGGTGGTGGTTAAGATGGTGCAAAAATATTCGAGGGTTGTGTTTCATAATCGAGAGTACACGAGCTGATTTGGAGATGGTGTGACATGTCGAATACACAAGGAAGAATAGAAAGGGTGCAATGGGCTTGGATCAGTGGGCTGCGAGGTGGTGGTGGGCTGAGATTATGGCTTGGCCCATTTGGTTTATATTAGTGAAAAAAAATGTAATTAGTATGTTATATTTAGGTATGTTGTGTAATTAATAACAATATGGTGTTGCGTATATATTTATTAGCATTTGACATATTTAGTGAAACTTAGCTTTAGTGAGAATGAAGTTTTTGTGAACTGTTAATTGTTGAGAACTAGTCACGTCTCGAAGTAGTGTCGTGAATTAAAGTCGTTATTCAGTAAATGTCGTGATATCGTGACTTGATGGGAATAATATAATAAGTAAATAAAAATTTAAATTTCCTCGTAAAAATGGGTTTCATTAAACAGTAACTTGAGTTTATCCTTGATTAACGAGTATGATTACAATGGATTTTTGCGGTATCTTACAGAATCCACCCCTCAATTTTAAACTTCGTCCCGAAGTTCAGTCCGTGATAGGTGTTGAAAAATGTGGTGTTCGGGGATGAGGGTTTATGGAAAAATGTTGTCGAGAGATTTTTATTTGAATATCGAGGATACGGGATCCAATTGGATTTATTCGTACTAGATGAAATAAATTTGAATGTTTGGTCAACTAATGAATTCATAGGCTGCGAATAGTGAATTAACGGTTGAGAGTAGGAGATATTTAACACTTAATGTTTAATGTTCTAGCGATCGAGAATAATGGATTTTTAATGGTAGTGATTTGTAACTTAATGGTCATGAATAGTAAAATAACGTCTAGTTTTTCCCTATAAATACCCTATTTACTTTCCCCTTTTTCTTCCCCACTTTACCCTTTTCACTTCATCTCTCCCAAAATAAATATGCCGCCGTTCGCCATCATTTTCGCAACTATGTTCATCGTCTTCGCCGCCGATTGTTTAGCTCTCCTCCCCGGCGAAGATTCCGACCACTTGATCGGGATCTTGTTGGTTGTCGTACCCCTCACAATCCTAGCCGTTGTTGTGGATAAGTTTTGGGGGTAATAGCTTTTAAGCTAGTTTTGTTTGTAATGGGTCTTTGTTGTGTTTCTATGTAACTTTTAATAAGTGTGGAATAAAACTCATTTACCTTTATGTTTACGAATTAGTCTCGTTGTGGCTTTTAATATTTTGTTGCATTTACGACGCAGAATAATCAAGGTGATTCATCCTGTGGTGGCTCTTGCTATCACTGGGTTGGTGGTTGTTTTTGTTGCTATGGTGGGCCAACCTATTGAAGATTCTATGCCTTTTATTGTGTTTATTGTATTATTAGCACTTTCGATGTTAATCATCTCGCTATGTATCAATTTCCGTGGTTTTTAATAAAATTTCTCGTTCTTGTATGTTCCAAAAATTTCTTTGTGAATTCTTAGGGTTCCCATGTTTATATTCTTGAGAATTTGGTGTAGATATATACTGGGGCTTGCCAAAAGTGATGTTCATGAATTGTTTATTTTATCCCAAAGTCTTACTTTGGAATGAAAATTGTTATTAAAGACTTTGAAAAGATAACTGTTCCATTTATAACATGATTCTTCCTAAATTATACATAGGTAGCTAGGCTATGTATAATTGAGGACCAAATGATGTGATGCTTGGTTCAGTCATTATGATATTTATGCTTCTTCAAGGAATTTTATATGGTTCAATTATAATGGTTCCGTCACAAAGTCAGACACCCTTTGATTATTTCTAAAAGGATTAGAAAGTTTTTGTTCATATTCCGAGGATAAATCAGGAATTTCTAAAGTGATACTAGGATATCTTTGGTATAAATTTAGGTTTTAGATGAAGGTTCCTTACAATGTGGTATTAGACTACTGTTTGATCAGATATGGTGTTTAGTCAAATTCTTAGGGTGATATCAAGGTATTGTTACATATCAACTATGAATAGGAAAAGTGGAACAGAAATGGAAATAGACGTAGATTACGATGATTACTGAAATATTAAAAGGTAGAGATTCATACGGTAGAACGATAGTTGTTGCACTTAGGTTACATCCATCAAACCTAAGGCAAAGTACATAAGGAAATACAAATTAGGAAATCTTAAACTAGGGTTTATTTTTATTACAGCAGGAATTTATTCTTCTGCTTAAACATAGGTGTCATTTCTCGACACTATTGAGATTCTTCGACGAGTTCTTATTCCCTTGCACAAATCTTGGGCTCCCAATGGGCTTTGTAGTTCGGACAATGACTCTTGTAATGACCCATTTCACCACATTCATGGCATTTTATGGATGAGGGTTGCTTATTTCCTTCCATGGACTTGCAATCTCTTGTCTTGTGGCCTGTTTTCCGGCACCTTCCGCATTTAGCAATGCAATGTCCGGTGTGATGCATCTTACATCTTTGGCACAGAGGCTTATTTCCATAGTAGTTATCTCTTTTAGTAGGGGTGGTGACGCAGTTTCTTCCAACTTCTGGTTTGGACCTTTGCTGGCGAAGATAGTCAATGCGGTCTTGTAGATGATTGCGGATGCAAACATCATTGTGGAACTCACATTCCTTGAGAATAAGGAATCCTCTCATCTCAAGTTTGCGCTTTTGGTTATTTTTCTTTAGTGCAATATCTTGCCTAATTCTTTGTGCACATGTGCGGATAGGTTTTGTCATCCTCCTTAAATTCTTTAGGTAAACTGGCTTACACCCCATGAAACTTTCATGGTTATGCTTACAAGGTATAGCCTTCCTTATTTCTTTTCTTACTATGTCGTTGTCTCTCGGGTGAACTATTGTAGTCACTTCATGTACCACTGTAACGATATTGTTTTCAAATTTCCCGATGGTTTTAGGAGTCATGGTTGTGGTAAGTGCTGAGGGGGTATGGGTGTTGCTCATGTTGGCCATCTTCAATGACTACAACAAGAAACACTGATTTAGTATTCACTTTATCATTAGAATAATTTCAAATAATAAGGTATTTGCATATTATTGCTAACAATGTGATCTTAATACAAAATCAAAACCAATTGAGGATCATAGAAATATGATGTGTCTGGGTAGCATTATAAAATAATAATCATCTCTTGATATGGGATTGTTAAGGAACAAACGGATTCTTCTACAAAAGCTGAAGTTCAACAACTTTCTCTTTGGAAAATTTGTTCTTGAAATTCTATGGTTTATTGTTTAGTTGTGGTATATTTGAGGTACAATCACCGATACAATCATCAATATTGACATAACTCTAATAATTTGTTTGATTGATTTTTGCAAAACAATCAACACAAGGTCTTTTATTAATGTCTCATTGATTCATGTGGAGTTATTTGTTTACCTAAGAGAGTAACAAATGGTGAGGTTTTGCATGGCTCTTTGCACTTATAGCATTATAATAGGGCTTGGTGGGAGGAATTTGTTTACAACAGTAAGATATAATGGAAAAAGACTGTCATAGCTTAAAAGTCGATTACAATTTCTGAGAGTTACAGAATTATTGCGAAATACATGGAATACTAACCAAAACTATTTGGTTTATTGAGTACAACTATGATACTTAAGATCAGTTACGTCTCTGACGTAAGCGTCTAACTTCTGCCTCAAGATCCAGTTGTGCAGCTTCCATGGCTGAGAAACGTTCCTGGCACGCATTCATCTGATTAGCTAACATGTTTTCCAAGGCTGCAATCTTTTGGCTTTGGATTCTTGTGTGTCTCTAGCCAACCATAATGCTCTTTCAATGTCTTCAATCCTAATGTGTGTTTGGGTATGGCCTCTACCCAAACAGTGGGTTCTGGCATCCAAGTTTCTAAGTTCCTGTTCGTAATTGTCCTTCATGTTACCAACATTTACTCTTAAACCAAACACTTCTCGTCTCTCAGCATCTGTCCTCTTGAACAGGGTGTCAATGTTACGATCATACCATTCGAATCGTAGTGGGTGTAACTCTTTTAGCTGTTTAGTATGAGCGTCTAGTATGCTGGTGTGTTGGTAAAGACGAGTCCATATGGAGTCACGGGTGTCTACATTGTAGTCAGGAGAATTTGGTGAGGATACATTGTTTGGGACATCTGGCATGGAGAAATCTGAGGTGTTAGGCAAAGGAGAATTTAGCTCGATCTTCTTCCAAGTCATTTCTTGTTGTGAACTCTGTCCATATTCAAATGTTGGTTGACCACCAATCAAATCTTCATCTGAATAGGATTCAGTTGCTCTCCTAAGTTTCTGACGTGGAGGTGAGTGAGTAGGTGATGATGGAGGTGATTTCTGAGTGAGTTCTATGTCGGGCTGAGGTTGTGACATTTGTACATAAGGATCTTCAGTATCTGGTGCAATTTGGTAGGTAGGTGACGCATGTGTAGTAGGAGGGGTAGTCTTGGTGATATCGACTAGTTTGGAAGACATGGTACTGTAGCAATCGAAAATAGTAATTATGAATATTCATACGTTTAAGGTGTAACATTGAGTGTGAAATAATACGGTGTGTAATGTGTGAAGGGTAAACATCAAGCATGTAAAGATTAGTGCAAAACAATCTTAGTAGGTAATATATTGAGCACGGCAGTCTGCAGACACGGAGGGCGTAAAATGGTATGGTGTAAAATCATTTATTTTGAAAGTGTAGTTATAGTTCAATGTTTGAAAACATTTGATTCTCTATAACCTGTGGCTCTGATGCCAATCTGTAACACCCCCTAATTTGTTATGTGGCAGCGGAAAAGTAATTAGGGTGTTACGGGAGGATCGAAGTCAAAATTTCAGAAAACGGCTTGGAAAAGGCGTTTTTGAAAGTTATATGTCATTCAAAATATTTGTTTTGGTACAAAGGTGAAATATCTGTTTTTCAAATCCACAAAAGTATGGTAATTTGGAAGGAATGACATATTTGATTTTCACACCATTTAAGTTATCAGAGTATATAATGCCCGCTCCGTGTCTTGTCCTGCTCCGTTGATTACCTGAGATAAACATGCTTAAAACGTCAACACAATGGTTGGTGAGTTCGTGGAGTTTGATAGAAAATAGCTTTCTTTCAATGAATTCAGAGGTGTACAGTGATAGTTGAAATAAATACTAGTACTTTCTGAAGTAAATAGCAAGTTTGCAATTGGGTAAAATCCACGAGTAAATCATTTATGAACTCCAATGATCAGAGGTTTCAAGTTTATATGAAAATAAGCTACGTTGTTATATGCTCGAAATGAAATGATGGTTCAACTTTTAAAAGTAACGATATATCAAGTATTGAGCTGTCTCTATTAGACAACACAACTAAGTCACATATGATTATAATTAAGTTCCAAGTACATGATACATAATCCAAACATATAGTGAAAACAATAGTATAAAGTCTGATGTCTATCAGTGTGGGGTGGTGGTTTGCTGAATACAGCTGTATCAAATATATATGAAGACATATATATTCATAAAGTTATATTGCCCTAAGCCTCATGACACTCAACGTTTAACTGGCATCAAGAATGATGTAAAATACTAGTGGCCCTCAGGATAGGTATTTGCCAATAACCTATAGGTGGGTTTAAATAAAGTGCGTTTGGTGGCCCATCCTGGCAAGACCAAACGGGGATTGTCAGTCCCAAATAGATCTATTCACAATTATTTACGTTCACTTGCAAGTGATTAAGGTTCATGATCGAGGGACTTTATGGCAATATGGTAAACTTAGGCAATATAGGTTTCAGGGGTTCATAGAATATGCGTACTTTAGTCTTGGCAATTATTTCTAGTGCAATGTAGAAATATCATAGTAAAGTTAACAGTACATTCAGTTGTTATATGAATGCATTTAATGAGTCTCAGTATCGTGTTACAACAAGTAGTTTGAAAATGTTATATTTCAATACGATGTTTAAGCTAAGCAAGCAATTTGCAAGTATAACGAGTATATATCCCTTCCAAAGGGTGATTCAAAAACATGTAAGGCATAGTTGATGATTTTGAGTAAATCATGAGAATTTTCAAAGTATAAGAGTAACTTAAAACAGTTGAAGCATGTATCTCCCCCAAAAGAGTTATTAAAACAATTATTAAAAGAGTAGGGGCCACGACTCACCTGGAGTGTATCTGACAAGATGAAATTATAAGATCTATGGAAACGATCACGGAAACGTCTTTGATACGAAACCTGAATATGAGGGATGTCTAAGTATTTGACTTATAACTAACAATGAGTGTGAAAGTGAGAAATCGTATAACGATTTGATGATGTGAGTGTAATATGCTTAAAATGCCTCAAGTTAAGAAAAATAATATCATATATGATATTATCTTGATTCTTATGCCAATCGACCCAAAATATTACATCCTCAAAATATGATGAAATAATATACAAAGTGAAGTCGAAAATTAAATAATGCATAACTAAAATCTATAAAATGCATATGAAGTGATGAATGAGAAATGGAAAATAAAATAAGAATGTCAAGTAAAATTAATTAGTCCTTGTCCTTTTTTCCAGATTTTACACTTTTTACCCTAACTGCGTTTTCGTCACACCTTTAGTCCTTCGTTAAGTCCAATGTCCAATAATAGTCCAAAACTTGTCCATATGTCCATATAAGGCTTGAAGTTAATTCCATGTTCAATTTAAGTCCTGTATAAACTGTTCTCACAACTTCAGTCCACAAGTTTCACAGTTTGGCAGTTTTAGTCCTTCTAGTTAGATCGCGTTACATTTTTAGTCCAAAAGTGACAAAATAGTGAGGAAAATGGTGGCGAGTTTTTCTATGGCTGATTTAAGTTTAACAAAGCTTATTTTAATAGCTTATGTGATCAGTAGCTTATTTTTCATATAAATGGGCCTTAACGAGCTACATAGCTAAGCCCACTATTTGTTTTTAGTTGTTTTTCAATATGGTTCATACGAGTTACTTGGGTTGTTTTAAAGGGTCGTAACTCGATTATTTTTACAAGATGTTTAAACGAAAAGTGTAGTTAACCATGTTGTCTACCAGGTCAAGTAAAGAAAACGCATTGTCATTAAGTTGGTTCGTGAGATATGGAGTTGTTTCTAAGGCTACTCGGACTGTTTTATTCGTATAAAACACTTAGAATATATTTAGTGTTTTCCCAGTTTTAGTTTGTACGTGCAATATAAAGTTGGTATATGTTCGAATGATGCATGTGACTGAAAATAAATGTGACAAGAGTGTGAGTGACGACCCCGAGGCCATCCATGTTAGAGGCTCGTTGCATGTGGGTGGGTTACACGAACTAATGCACATAAATGAAATAGTAATAAAGTATACGTTCGAGTGGAAAAACAAAAGAGGGTGCATGCATGTATTCTAACGTGCACTAGTGTGATTTTTAACTCGTCCTTAGTGAGAGTTATAAACAGGTGTGTTTCATGCAACCTATTCAAATAAAAGAACGTATACGACCTATGCAAAATAAATGATACGTTCGAATGAAACGTGAGACGTGAATGCAAACATATGAAACTTGAGAAGTTGAATTGAGAAGGGTTCCAAGACACTTACTACACCTCTTAAAGGTGGTGAATAAATTGTGTGATCGAAGGAAATACACGAACAAAGGCAGTCTACTGGCTAGGACTTGAAATACGTTTCTACGTATGGTTTTCTTTGATCCGATTGCTTCCTACTTTGAGACAGAGGTTTTCTGAAGGTTTGAGGTATCTAGTGAGGTGAAAGAAAGAGGGGATGAGTGTAGAGTAGTGTGTGTAGAAGGTGATAGGTTAGGGTATGATATAGGAGAAATATCACACGTTTTTGTTGACTTCAACTCAATCATGGAGTGTCACTGTTGGATGACCAGTGTTTGGAGTACAATACTAGCATGCTTCTGACCTTAGAAATCATTGGAAGGTATGGGAGAGTTTGGTAGAACTTGTCTTTTGTTGTTGGAATATATACATATTCGGTTTGTAAATTTATATTGGTGCAAAGTGGAGTTTTGTGGGACACAATCCATGCTGCAGTCCTAACCATCTTTTGAACATCATAGTGTGTTAATATTATTATTAGGAAAGCGTAGGAAAAGTGCGGGTCAAAACGGTTACGTTTTGTGAGTTTTATGTTTGACGGGTTGAGTGAAATGGGACAAACAAAATGGCCTTGACTGTTATAGTAACACTCGACATCTAGGTCTGTAACTTGGCACATGTAAAGTCTAGTGGGTGGTGGTTAAGATGGTGCAAAAATATTCGAGGGTTGTGTTTCATATTCAAGAGTACACGAGCTGATTTGGAGATGGTGTGACATGTCGAATACACAAGGAAGAATAGAAAGGGTGCAATGGGCTTGGATCAGTGGGCTGCGAGGTGGTGGTGGGCTGAGATTATGGCTTGGCCCATTTGGTTTATATTAGTGAAAAAAAATGTAATTAGTATGTTATATTTAGGTATGTTGTGTAATTAATAACAATATGGTGTTGCGTATATATTTATTAGCATTTGACATATTTAGTGAAACTTGGCTTTAGTGAGAATGAAGTTTTTGTGAACTGTTAATTGTTGAGAACTAGTCACGTCTCGAAGTAGTGTCGTGAATTAAAGTCGTTATTCAGTAAATGTCGTGATATCGTGACTTGATGGGAATTATATAATAAGTAAATAAAAATTTAAATTTCCTCGTAAAAATGGGTTTCATTAAACAGTAACTTGAGTTTATCCTTGATTAACGAGTATGATTACAATGGATTTTCGCGGTATCTTACAGAATCCACCCCTCAATTTTGAACTTCGTCCCGAAGTTCAGTCCGTGATAGGTGTTGAAAAATGTGGTGTTCGGGGATGAGGGTTTATGGAAAAATGTTGTTGAGAGATTTTTATTTGAATATCGAGGATACGGGATCCAATTGGATTTATTCGTACTAGACGAAATAAATTTGAATATTTGGTCAACTAATGAATTCATAGGCTGCGAATAGTGAATTAATGGTTGAGAGTAGGAGATATTTAACACTTAATGTTTAGTGTTCTAGCGATCGAGAATAATGGATTTTTAATGGTAGTGATTTGTAACTTAATGGTCATGAATAGTAAAATAACGGCTAGTTTTTCCCTATAAAACAATCGATCTTCAAAAAAAAAAAAAAAAAACAATGCGACTGGTAATCTTCAATAACAACGATCGACCTTCAAACAAGATAGACAAGTCGACTGGTAATTTAATATACCAACGATCGACATCAAACAAAGAAACAAGTAAGTCGACCGGTGGAGAATGCGCGGTGGATGGTAGTAGTTGTGGTGGATCTGGTGAGGAGATGATGAGTTTTTTTTTTTTTTTTTTTTTTTTTTTTTTTTTTTTTTTTTTTTTTTGGCTACGGTGATAACTCTCAACGGTTGGTGGTGTTAATTGATTTATTGGGACAAAGGTTTAAAGTTTTAAAAGGAGCCCTCCGAACCTCCGGTGTGTAGCCGGCGGCCGGAGGTGGCGGCGTAAGCGTTAGGTTTTGTTTAGGGTTTTGAGGGAGGACCGATTAGCTTTGATACCATGTAGGATAATGGAAACCTCGTGGGTTGATCTTTATTAATTATCCACTATTTATAATAGTAAAACCCTAATACCCTAATCCCACAAACCGGGCTTGGGCTTATCCTAATCCCCTAACATGTAGGATAATGGAAACCTCGTGGGTTGATCTTTATTAATTATCCACTATTTATAATAGTGAAACCCTAATACCCTAATACCACAAACCGGGCTTGGGCTTATCCTAATCCCCTAACTGAAGCTAGACTGAATGAAATGCCCCAACCGAGTGTTTGCCAATCACTCAAAAATAACAGAAATGAAATGCGTTCGTTTGACCAGTTGGTGCTACCAACCCGAACGGAGGAGTCACCCTCAATAGATCTATTCACTCACTCTCGCTTGCTAACAATTAACGGTTCATGATAATATAGGGGACTTTAATCTGGGCAATGATGTAACTTAAGCAATGTAATGAGTTTGTATACTTTGGTCCGCATATGAAAATGGTGCAATGTATTCTCCCCCGAGAGTTTAGAAATCAATAAACAATTTAAAACGGGGCTATGAAAACTCACCTGATATGATATAGCAACAATGATCACAATGGATATGATGAAATAAAGTTCGGTCTCTAACCACGACCTATCATGAATGATGTGATCCAATGTAAGCAATGATACAATGCAACACATGCAAATACATATGTTAACGATACCACTTGTTAGTTTTGAAAATAACTTTTATCGATGAAAAAATACACTTTTGACGTCTCGCTAAGTTATAAACTACTTTTCGCGTAAACACGTCGAAACGGTACTCCACGATCCTTGTTTGGTGTTCTATCGGCAAAATGTAGCGTTTTCATCGCAATTTAATATTTTCCTTAACTTGTGAAAATATGCCCAAAATGGCTTCGTGAAACTAGTCGCGAAATATTGCACGTTACGTGTTTGTTGATCAAACTCGACGTTTTTGAAAACCTTGTAACAATGTATAAATGTCGTTTCATTTAACTTTCGATTGTACACGCCTCGATCAATTAGAAAATCGGCTAACAACGTTATGTTTCGCAAAAACACTAGTTTTAATATTTAAAACACTTTCTAATAGTGGCTGTCAAAATAAACTAGAGTTCGTCGGCTTGAAACGTGAATAACTCGGCCGCTACAAGCTTGTTTTCTATGTTCTTTACATCCACGGCTTCGTATAAACATGAACTAACATAATCTCAATGGGTCGGTTCATCTAGATCACGTCTAACGCCTCGTTTTATCCTTTGAATCTCGGCGATCAACAACTAAATTTTCAGAAAATTAGTTTTCGTCGTCTAACTTCGAAAAATCATAACTCCTTCGTTATAAGTCGGTTGTTAGTGATTCTTGCGGCCACGGTTTCGCTTTTGAAAGAAATTTCTGATTATGAATTCCAAAATATGCCAAAAATTACTGAGTTTTCCAGTTTACACGTTTTTGGACAGAACCTACTTTAGATTGTTAAAAACTTACTTCCTTGGTTCTAAACTTGATCATACTAACTCAAATCAACTCCACAAGTTCGCAAATCCTACCATATACCTTTTTAGGGTGTCATGGGGTCCTAAGCATCACCAACCTTGGTGGGTTTCATGAGATCATTGGTGAAACTTATAGATCTAGTGATTTAAAGAGTTTATGTTCAAATGTGGTATGTAAAACATAAGTATCTTGCATGGATTACTAATATAACTTGAAAATACATGAACATATATATCAAATAAAAGTATAAAATGATCAAAACATGTTCTTGAAAACTTACTTGATGATTGGATGAGTTTTGATAAGAAATGAGTAATAAACTTGAGGTTTGATCACAAATCCATAACTAGGAAGGTAAATGGAGTATGATTATGATTTGTTCTTGAAAAATCTATGGATTTTAGGTGTGTTCTTGGTTATGGCCGATTGGGGTGGATGGGGATGGGAGGGTTTGATCTTTTTGTTAGCTAAAATGTTATGAGTATGTGTTATAGTTAGTGGAGCTTGGAATTAAATCAAAGAAATTCATTAATGGGATTTGAAGGTATTTAGCCTAAATGGGGGGGGGGGGGGGGTAGGGGGCGGCACACATGATGTAAATGGAAGAGATTTGATAGCTAATTAAGATACTTGTCTCCATTTATTTAGAGTTTAGCTAGTTTAGTGTATACCTTGAGTGTTATCGGGTACCGAGTTAACTAAAAATAACTTGTGACGAGGTGAAATGAGATACGACGAAGTTGTAAAAATTGTAAAATCATGTTCCTTGCAAGAATCGGGTGTTAGAATGATAATCGGATTGAAATTTCGTAAACCGACGGAGTTATAAGCGTCAAACGAAAAATATAGCGATTGGTTTAAAAACACCGGGTAAAGTAATAATATAATCTCTATATCATTATAATTAGCTTGAAAATGTATTAGGATCATTGTCGGGAGTATTGGGTTTACTGTTAGTAGAAATGACTGAGTGGAAACGTTAATTTAACAATTAAGCTTACTTTAATGAATATCACACAAACTCATGCATGAACTGATATGAAAAGGATGTTACTGATAATATGCAGACTACCCTAGTCCGTATGATGTGTCTTTTACTGATGATGCATGAATACGCAGCTAAACCTAACTGCTTACGCGCATTTGAATACTCGTAAACCTAGTTTACGACATGATGAATGATGCTCATGAATAGTGATTTCCCTCCGAGAATGAATAGTATCATGTGAATAGTAAAACTTTTGACGACTTCTCAAAGTCTTAAACTGACTTCAAAAATGATGAATAGTGAAATAATAAATAGTGTTTGGTGAATAGTAACTCATGAATAGTAAATTGTCGGGGTTTGGAAAATGACCTGAAATTACGAGTTGTGACATACCAACACCACAATAGTAACAATTTAATCTCACGATTTATTTTAGAATCTGTAAATCTTATTTTTATGCCAGTTCTATAAAAACGTCTCCGAAATTTTATTTTTCATGATTATATCAAACCGGGGAAACACGATTTCACCCCAGCTCAGCGGGACACGGGGTACACCAACCATACTCAATTATAATAAAACAAAGCCTTATCATAAATTGCACTACCAGGCCTTCGATGATGATCAAAGGATTTATGGGGTGTTGAGGTTGCGTCAAGCTTGTCTTTAACCTTAAACAAGAAATACTAAAACACTACGTTAAGTGATTGCGCAGGGGTTGGACCCTACGAACCACCTCCAGCGTGCGAGTAAGTATGTGATATGGTAAATTTGTAGTAAATTGAGAGAGTTCAGTTGGCATTACCATGGTTCTTGCCCTTCTAAGCTATTTATAGGGGAGAAATAGGCCTTAGAGGGCGGTTGCACTTGATTCGGAGATCATGGGGGCGTCCCATGATTAATGGTAACCACTAGGGATTTGTGGCCCACGATCTCCTCCTTGGCGGGAAAGCCTAAGGGAAGTCGGAACATGGGTATGACCAGGTCAAGGTGGCTCTTCATTCTAGTTCCTTCGAAGGAGATACCCCGAAGGGCTTAAGGCTTCGATTGGCGGATTCCCACATGGTAACCACTTCATGGATGAATGATTTTACGCCAATGAAACATTTTAGGAGATTAACCTGGGCCTCTAAAGAGAGGGCTTCGAACAGGCTCGAAGGGGAGTCCTTCGACCCGTTCGGAGGGTACATCATCACTTATATTATTCACCTACTACACAAAAGGATAAAACGTTATCCTTCCCTCTCCCCCAAAAGTTCTTATCGTTTTCCCCCACCTCGACTGCATCTCCCCACCTCCAAACATAAACCTACAAATCCAAGTATGATCTGTCACTCTCCTCCTTTCCCTCCTTCCTATGAAGAATCACAGGGGGGGGAGGGCTTGAAGATGCCAAAGGGATAGTGAGCGGTGCTCACTATGGCCATTCTCAAGATCGAGAGTAGGAAAGATAGGTCAAAGCATTCCTCATCTTCTCCTTTTTAATCTACCAAATGAATCACAGGCGGCACCACATCTCAACACTTCACTCACAAATCAAAGAGTAGCTGTGGTGGTTGCTTGCTTGGTTTTGGATTTGGGTTTTGCTTGGAATCGGCTCCAGTCATTGTTATCAATCGGTGTCACTCAATCAAGTGTTGTAAGGATTTGAAACTTGATGTTTTATACTTTTATGAATTAAGCTATCACTAATTACCTACTAGATCTAGAGAGAGAAAGCTAGAGAGAGAAAGAGATGGAAGGGAGATGATTTCACACACTTAGTAACAAAACTTCTTAATTCATCAACCAACAACCCTCTCCCTTAGATGGGAGGTGTATTTATAGTTTTTTACAAGAGGTTGGGCTACTAGCCCTACTTACTTAACATAATACATAATAAACCATAATAAATGATAAAACGACACAGCCCATGGGCCTTCTACACGGGCTGGGCCTAATAACAAACCTAAAGGCCTAAGCAACCTAATACAAATGATCAATACTTGAAATATTACAAAACGTGTTCCCAACAATCTCCCCCTAAGTATTGGTCATCAAGGTTGCTTGACGTCGTCTTTGCTTCTTTGGCTTTGACGTCTTCATAATCTTTGTTCTTTGTTCTTGATAGTGATGTGATATGATATGGTGGTGGTCTGTCGTATTCCAACGATCTTTTGATTCTGTTGTCTTCGTGTCCTCTCCATCATGTTCATATGACTTGTGACTTTTGTTCTTCAACTTGTTCTCACTTCTTCAATCTTTAACATATGAAAGGTTGTAGCGCTTGAACTTAGACTTTTCTTAAACATATTCTGAACTTTTGATGACTTTGAGTCTTGGTGAGAACTAATCTTCAGGACATGAACATGATGGAGTCTTGGTGATGGTTGAACTCCAGGTCTCCAAGCTCCTCAGCAGCAGCAGCAGCACGAACCAACCGGCACTTACAGGCTCAGACTTCGAGATCGTCAACAGCATATTGTGAAGACTTTCTCTAATCCTTGCCCAGGCCGTTCTGAACCGGATACCCCCGAGAGGGCTTACACGGACACACCGAAGTGCACCCACGATTCAGTGAGTCGCTGGAGATCACCCCACGACTGTAGACCGTTTGGGACAAAACACTAAGCGTAACCCACAAGGAGTCACCGAAGTGCCCTGCTGTCAGAGTTGTTTGATGTTGCTCTGGCAGGATTTCCATTCAATCATTGATAATCACAATTGTGACTTTTCTCATGAATGTTCTCGGCAGATTGCTAAGATCTGTGAAGGACACTTTCTTAATTTTACATCTGCTGCCCATGATGTAGAACAACAGAGTAATACTAAGTGTACCTAAGAGATCTTTTTATGAATCTCATGGCTCTAGACTCAATTAGTGCACATTTGTTTGGTCATCGGAGGCGTGGAGCAGATTGCCTCCTTTTCAATATCAACACTCTCGGAATGAGAGGTCGATAGATTATGAAGGGTTCTCCGTGTGAATGAAACAAATGTCTTTTGAGAGACACTTGTGTAGCTAAGAAGGTTTAGTGCAGTGCGTCACTGGGTCCATGACGACTTTGATCTTCAATACCGGTGATTCTTGATCAACCAGTAGATTATGTATTGAACCCAGTGTCTGCCCTAAGGTTGAACAAATGGAGGGCTATTACTTTTCACCCTTTTCTTTGCTTTTCTTTTTAATTCTTCAACCCCTTCTTTCTCCGTTCATTCATTTTCTCCTTTTTTAATCATACCTAGGACTTTCTAGTTCTAAACTATTGGTGTTGTCCTTGGGTAGATCCCTCCGGCTCTGGCGGATCATAGGACGGTTTTCCCTAACCTTAGTCACCTTATAACTCCATGACTATCCTAATGATGCCATAAAACCAAACCTTTTGAAAATCTCTCAAAGTGTTTATGACTGTAAAATACATTTTGTTAACACTTTGAGAGTTTTGTTATTTTCAGAAGAACTCCCCCTTAACATGTGCTCATATTCGTTTAAGTAAAATCTGCACATGTCGGGAAGAGTTGGCACTTTTTTGAATTGATTGATTTTCAGTGAACCTGATCATCGCGAGACACGCTTACATCACCAGTTGGACTGGCTTGAAATTATTACCCGTCCAGATCAGATTCAAAGATCATCGCTCGAAATTGGTACATTCTACTCAGACATATCCATTGCGAGACACGCTTACATCACTAGTTGGACTGGCTTGAAATTATTACCCGTCCAGGATATGTCCTTTCGACTACTACTGTTGTTATCGTCAATTCGAGGGTCAATTCTTGAGTCTTATACTCATGAGATATCATCGTTGCTTCCACCATATTTTAATCACATTTTCATTCTCCCCCTCAAAAATAGCATAATAATGTTGTTTTTGATAAACTTTTGATTAAAATATGCTCTTTTTGAGGTGTTTATGGAAGAGTGTCAAGAACGTTTGTAGATTTTGCAACAAAGATTTTTCAAATACTCCCCCTTAACAAGGGAGTACTTGTCCTTATGAGCAGAATGTTTGAAAAAACTTTAGAAAAATTTTCCTGGTTTTAATTCTGCTCATAAGTAAGAAGCTTTCACTCCTTTTTCAGGATTGAGGCACTGAAGCGTACCTCAGGGTCCTTTCTTTACAAGAGCGGGTTGTACACTGTTATGTGTGCACAAGCCGTAGTGATATGTGAAGGTGAATGATGAAATGAAATGATGATGATCAAATGAGACAAATTGTACCAATCAAATTAGGCAGGATGTCGGAAGGTGAGAATGTTTGGAAGTCTTGCTCGTCCTCCCACATAACTCTCCAATCTTCGCATTTGAGTCCGAAACTGAAGCTTTTCGTTGATTCTTTTGATGAACTTGGTTGCTTGCTTGGCATCATTTCTGCTCCATTTGACCTCTTGCATGACTCCCGTTTTTGAACCCTTGTGGTAATTATCCAAGATTGACTCAAGTTCTGTCTTGACCATTACCAATGTCTTATCCCCAAATTTTCTCAGTTCTTCAAATCCCATGAAGTGTGGGCTGCAGTTGTTCCATTTGTAAACCACTCCAAACGGTTTATCCATGAACGTATAAGGAGTCTGGCCATGAACACCCGGCCGGTCAAGATCTGGCTTGATGAGATTAACTCATTTTTGGTAGCTTTCTACCCCAAGTTGGATGTCCTCAACTCGATGTCTTATGACAATGCTGCGGATGAATATGAGAATGGAGTTGATGATGTCATACTGAAGACGTCCAGGAAGATGTTCAAGTTTTCCCTGAATCTTCAGTAGGTACATGTCTTCGATATCATTGCGGGACAAGTATGGGTAGTCAGCTTCACAGAACGAATACTCTTTGTCATCTGATCTTCTCACGGTGATCTTGTTTAGAAAGTTATACCCGTACAGTGGTTCGGTTTCAGCACTGGTAATGGATAGAATCCTGTTAGGGTTCCTCCTATCTATGTTTTTTGAAACTCTCGTGGTGACCAGGTATTTGTAGGACAATCTCCTCATATGTCGCCAATGATGAATCCCAAAAACAGCATCGTCATTGTAGACATAAACGTCATGGTTCCATAAATCGTCGACCTTTTCTTCCAAATCTTCTATGGAGTATGAAGCTGCTGGATACTTGGATAGTGATGTTGCATATCGTACTATAGGATCCGTGCTTCCACTCATGAGATAGCCTAGGTCGCGATTGAAGAAGTATTCTTTTGGTAACTTAAGATTCTTTGGGTGACCAATGAGGGGTAATGGTTTGGAGTAATCATTGTAGTCTAATGGTTCTTTTGGTTTATGGGTTTGTTCATCAGCAATATTTTCTCCAAGGGCTCGTGCAACTTGTTCAAGATTGTACTCAAAATCTATCTCAGTAGTTGTTACCGTCTTAAATTCAGTAAAGCCTGTGCTACGAACTCGAATGATATCTGACAATCCCAACTTCTGAACCTTGATTGCCTTTTTCAGTCTTTTGGTAAAATCTACAATTGATCCTTCCACGGGTGTGCTGTGATCTTCATCAGGGTATGCATCAACCATATTTTCAGACCAGTCGTACTTTGAAGCTCCTGGATCGACCCATTCTGGTAGTGGTATATCATTTACTGGACCAGAAGGAACCACAGCTTCTTGAACACTTGTAGGTACAAAGGGTATTTCATCATCTGCACTGATGTTCTCATGAAATTCTATGTCCTCAAATTGACCACTTCCAATGGGACTGAAGACTGATCCACTTGATTGTTTTCCTTTTCCAGATGAGTGTGCTATGGGACCACGGCTTGAAGATGAAGGTTTCCGTCTTTTCTTTCCTTGATCCTATGGGTCATCCTGACGTCGCTTCAATGTCTTGGTCGGTTTACATGGTTCATCTTGTTTTTCAGCTTGTTTCATTGATTTAAGTAATGCTTGTCTGAGTTCATCTTCTACAGGGTTTTCTCGAATTTCTTCAAGAAGTTGTTCTCTGAGAGTTGATCCAGATGGTTGTGGAGGTAACTATCTGATTGTGATTGGTTTTGTCTGCATCAACTTTGCCACAACCTCTTCCAGATTCGTCTTGGCATATTGGTTGAGCATGTCAGGAAATGCATCTTGAAGAGTCTTGAAGACCTCAGTTGGAACCAGTTCAGCGACTTCCTTTTTCAAATAAACGTTATCACACTTCAGTATATGGTTGTCCATCTGCTCCTGAAGTGTAGTCAGTTTCAGTTTTGTTTCTTGATATTCCTTGTCACGGGCTTCTTGATTACTCAACACATGATTCAGTTTACTTTCAAGCTGACTTATGACATTTGATGATTGAGCCACTGATGATGTTGGTGGTGATTGAGGAATGGTTGTGTGGGGTTGAACATCTGGGTTATCTTGGTCATCTTGAGATTTATTATCATCATCATCATCACTTTCATCGTTGTTGACACTACTATCTTTGTTATCCTTGTCACTTTCTTCATCATCCTCACTTTGTCTGTCATCATCAGATTCTTCAACTTCAGAACCCGATGGGGTATGGATGTGTTCATCTGATTCGTCACCCTCTTCTTCTGAGCTTTCAATCGGTGGAATCAGTGAAAAACTAACATCTGTTGGTTTGATAGACTTGCCCTTGCCTTGCTTCAGTTTCTCATCAGTTGAACCCATAATAGATTTCATCTTTTCAAGATCCTTCTGTGCTTTGACTTTCTTGATCTCAACATTATCGTCATTTTCTTCATCACACGATTCATCACGAAGTTGCCATGCTAATGAAGCTTTGGTGACTGTTTTACCTTTCTTAACTGTTTCAGCTTTCTTTGATCGGCAAGTAATGGCTCGAGCTGGGAGTGAATGACTCTTCCCTTTAGTCTTTGATCCTTTGGGTAATGCATCCCTTTTCGGAACAAACCCCACTTTCTGATCTTTAAATGCTTTAACATATGTAAGATAAGCTACTGTGTTCCTAATGTCATCACTCAGAAAATAATCAGGGATTTGAGCACCTTGTTTGTCTGTATCGGTCATGGACTGGATGTTGAGGCGAGTGAGGACATGATCATGTTGTTCGGTATGCATCTGCTCAGAGTTTGGACGTTGTAGCACTGGGTGTTTTTTCATGACACGAGCAATGAGGAGTTTGGTGAAGCGAGGAAAAGGGATATTTGAATCTTTATTGCTCTCTTGGAATTTTTTACATTGAAAGATCATGTCATTCCAGATATACTGTGCAAAGTTTAGATGTTTCATGTTGACAATACCACAGAAAAACTGTAGGTGTTCAAGTCTTGGGTGTTCTAAGCCGGTGGTTTTTCCAGTGATGCAGTGATTGATGGTGGCGAACATTGTTAACCAAGGTTGTGGAAAAAACTTTCTTTCAACTTTATAGATTGAAGACATTCTTTCAGTTGATTCATCATACCCCAGCATTTCTAGAGTTCTAGCCATCTCTGGAAATGTTGGGTTATTTTGAAACTTCTCGAAATTCCCTGAGTTTTCCTTGGGTAGCTCAAGAATGGTCCTCAGAGTGTCAACTGTGAATGAGATTTCAAGAGTATCCAGAGTGACAGTGATTGATGCTTGATCTTCGCTGACAGACATTGATCCCCAGAACTGATTAAGATAATCCATTGGAACACTTGCTGTCTTGGTTAAAGCAGGGCGAATGAAGTGTCTAGCAAGGATTTCTGCGATGATTTGACATGATGGATGACACTTGAGTTTATCGAAATCAACTCTTGAATTGCAACGGACGATCTTAGGTTTTTCCGTAGCTTGAGTGATCTTCTTGGATGTGTGTGATGCTTGAGATAATGTACGTGACATGTTTTAACTGCATAACACAAACATACAACAATACGCAAGAGCATATATTATGAGTGTTAGTGAGTATGTTAGATATGCCCTTTAGACCGCTTATCATCATATAGACACAAGTTCAGACATTTAAGCAAGATAACACTTTTCATCAATAATCACATAATCTAGTATCACCACTTAAGCAAAGAACATCTTAATGCACATATTAATCTGACCAGCAGAGCATAAGGAACATGATGAAACAAGAATTATGAAGAAATACAGCATAGATGGAAACAAAAACCAACTCATTCAGTAAACACAGCCCAACATATGAATACAATTCATCTCAACAATCAAAGATACTTAGTCAAACATCTATTATACACACTCAGTCCTGAACTTCGAAGAAAACAAATGTTCGATCAATCAAAAGTTCGGTCAGTTTCGTTCAAGCAAAGTTCGGTCAAACAAAGTTCAGTTAAACAAAATTCGATCAAACAAGATTCGATCAAGAAAGTTCGATCAAACAAGTTCATCAAACAAAGTTTGATCAAACAAAGTTCGATCAAACAAAATTCGATCAAACAAAGTTGACCAAAATCGATCAACAAAGTTGATCAAAAGTTCGATCATTTCAGACATAATACTCCAAACTCGGAGATCAGTCCTATACTTCGATTACACCAATTGTTCGATTATTGTTCGATCATTTTCACATATAGGAAGTTCGATTATCTCAAAATTCGATTATTTATCTTTTATGCTTAACACAAACACCAATAGTTCGATTATTGAAGATTAACTATGTCACACGCAGGTTTTCTCAATCACAAAAATAAGCACAAACACCTTCACGCATAATCCCTAAATTAGATTAAAAACCTAATATAAATCTAAAAAATAATCTCTGAAGCAACGTTCTCAGTTTAAATGAGTACCACAGAAATCAAATGAAAGACTTACAATTAGAGCAAAGTAATCGAATTTAGAAGTATGAAAGATCAGAGGAATGAAGCGCGCGTTTTTGTGAGATGAAACTGTGTGTTTGAGAGTGTGATAAAACTTTTGACCTAAGTCAATGATTTGTGGTATATATTGAATAGAGTTAACCTATTTGACTGTATTTGTCCTCATTCTTTTCCATTTTACACATTTAACCTTTTAACTTTGCTTTTCTATTTATATTTAGTCCAAGGTTAAAAGATGTATAGTTTAATCGTTAACACAATCTCATGAAAAAACAATATATGATGATTAGAAAGATGACGAAGAATTTTTATGAATAAATGTACAAACGTTTCTCCCCCTCAAAATATGTGAGATTTTGGAAAAAATGTTAAATTTTGAAACAATGGGCAAAAACATATTTTGATTGAGATCTACGTTTGCACACTTGATTTTTTTTTTTTTAATATATATACAAGATAGTGAGAGAGCATGACTCGATTAGTTGTTCTTGAGAAAGTTCGCTAATTCTTGAGGAGTCAAGCATCTCATTCCAATTTGGTGAACTAATTTCACAAAACGATCATGAGGTAAAGCCTTCATGAAAAGATCCGCCAATTGGTGTTCCGTTCCCACAAAATACAACTCAACGGTACCCTGCTCCACATGCTCCTTGATGAAGTAATATCTGAGAGCGATGTGTTTGGACTTGGAATGTTGCACTGTGTTGCACGAGATAGCGATAGCACTTTTGGAGTCACAGTACATCGGGATTTTGTTGAATATGTAACCATAATCCATCAGTTGTGATCGCATCCAAATGATTTGAGCACAACAGGCAGACATGGCTACATATTCTGATTCCGTGGATGAGAGAGACGTACAATCTTGCTTCTTTGACTGCCAGGACACCAGCTTATCACCTAGGAATTGAACACCACCGGATGTGCTCTTTCTTGTATCAATACATCCCGCATGATCCGCATCTGAAAAAGCAGTTAGTGCAAAACCAGAATCCTTTGGATACCAGATCCCCAAATGAATGGTTCCCTTGATGTATCTAAGGATTCTTTTAACAGCAGATAAATGTCTTTCTGTTGGGTTAGACTGATAGCGTGAACATAGGTATGTGGCAAATACAACATCCGGTCTGCTAGCGGTGAGATACATGAGAGACCCAATTATACTACGATAATTTGTAGGATCAGTGGGTTTCCCATGTATGTCAGCATCTAGCTTCGGGGATGAGGAGGACATAGGGGTGTTATAGGTGTCATTAGATGTCATGCCATGCTTTTTTAATATTTCTTGTGCATATTTAGACTGACTCAAGAATATACCACGAGGTGATTGGTGAACTTGTAATCCTAGAAAAAAGTTTAGTTCACCGATCATGGACATCTCAAAGTTTTGTTTCATAAGTTTTGCAAAAGCATTTGAGTACTTTTTGTGGGTAGACCCAAAAATGATGTCATCCACATAAATTTGTACGATGAGAATGTCCTCCCCGTGTTTTTGTATAAACAAAGTCGGGTCTACAGAGCCTTTAGTGAAATGATTAGCAATAAGGAATGCTGAAAGTTTGTCGTACCAGGCCCTCGGGGCTTGTTTAAGGCCGTAGAGGGCTTTCTTAAGCCTGTATACGTGTTGTGGATGTTCTGGATCGACGAAGCCCTCTGGTTGTGAAACATACACCTCTTCACGAAGTTGTCCGTTCAGGAATGCTGTCTTCACGTCCATTTGGTAAACTGTGATGTTCTTATGAGCCGCGTACGCCAGGAACATTCTCACTGCCTCAAGCCTAGCCACTGGAGCAAAGGATTCCTCGAAGTCAATTCCTTCTTCTTGGCTATACCCTTTAGCAACCAATCGTGACTTGTTACGAATAACCGTGCCTTCTGCATCCAGCTTATTTTTCCAAATCCATTTTAAGCCCACAACATAAACTCCATCAGGTTTTTCAACGAGTTCCCAGACTTCCAATCTTTTGAACTGATCCAACTCCTCTTGCATTGATTCAATCCAATTGTCATAAGTCATGGCCTCTTTAATATTTTTTGGTTCAGCTTGACAAACGGTGAGAGCGTAAATGCAAGTTTCACCATCTGTGTGGAGTTTCTGTCGTGTCATAACTGGTTTATCTGGATTGCCAATCACATTAACTAGCGGATGATCCCTTGTCCATTTATGAGTAGATGGGTAGTGTTGAATGTTGTGATTCAGATTTGACGGTTCCATGTTGCTCGAGGAAGATTCTCCTGGTTCGGGAATGGTTGGGGGTGGAGCAAATGGATTGAAAAATGCATTTCCGTCAAAGTCTGATGGTGTTGGAACTTGGTTAGAAATGGGAGAAGAATCTTCAACTGCTGGTTAAGGTGTTTTATCTATGGATGATGATGATTCAGGTTGTGGTGCATCGTCAGCAACTACTGTAGAGGTAGATGTTGATGGATCAGGTGCTTGATTTGGGAGTTGTTGAGCAGCGGAACTTGTGGAAGCCTCTGACGCACTGTGAACCAAACTGTCATCAAACATAGGAGCAAACAGATCTTCCAGATCTTTCCTGTTGAAAGGTAATGGTTCAGCTGAAGATTCTGGGAAGTTTAAACGGTTGTGTGCGGGTTCCAAGCAGTCTTGCTCAGAAGCCATTTCAGTGAGTTCATCGAAATTAACGTGTATCGTCTCTTGAATGTCTCCGGTCTGACGATTCCAAATTCTGTATCCCTTGGAGTTCTTACAGTAACCAACAAATATCCCTATATCTGCTTTTGCCTTCAATTTACCAAGATCATCTTTATCATTCTTTGGGTAACATAATGCTCCAAAGACATGAAAATAGTTGATATTGGGTTTTCTGCCTTGTATTAGCTCATATGGAGTTTTGTTATGTCTTTTGGTGATCATGTCGCGGTTCTGAGTGTAGCAAGCAGTGTTAACAGCTTCAGCCCAAAGATAATCTGGCAATTGGGCATTGATCAACATAGTTCTAGCTGCTTCCACGAGTGTACGGTTTCGTCGTTCAACTACGCCATTCTGTTCAGGAGTGCGAGCTATAGAATATTGGTGAACAATCCCATGTTTCTCTGTAAATTCCTGAAGGATTTGGTTTTTGAATTCAGTGCCGTTGTCTGTACGAATGATTCTGACGGTGTTGCGAACTTGCACTTGAATCTTTGTGAGAAACGTGGTAACTATAGACGGAACTTGATCTTTTGTGCGAAGAAAGTAAACCCATGTCCATCTTGAGTAGTCATCCACTATTACCAGAATATATCTTTTCCCATTTACAGACTGAACCCGCATTGGACCACACAAATCCATATGAAGCAGTTGTAGGACGTGGTCTGTGCTATGTTCTGTTTTTGGTGGAAAATGAGCTCGGTGACTTTTTCCCTGTTCGCATGCAGAACACAGATGATCCTTGGCATATCTAAATTTTGGTAAACCATCTACCAATTTTTTCTTTGCCAGATCGGTCATGGTGTTAAAATTGAGATGAGACAATCGTTTATGCCATAACCATGCTTTCGTGGGATGAGCCTTGGAGAGTAAACATATAGGAGTCGAAGCTGTCATTCCTTCAAAGGAGATGGTGTAAAGACTAGTTCCCCGTTTTCCTTTCATCAGATCATGTCCCTGAAGATCACGAATAAAGCAGGTTTTCTCCCTAAATGCTACTTCTAAGTCTCCATCGCAGAATTGACCAACCGAGAATAAATTGTGACCCAGACCTTCAACATAGTACACACGACTTATTTCGATGTTCCCATTTACATAGTCGCCATAACCCATGATTGCGGCGAAGTGGTCATTCCCGAACCTGACCGTTCCTATAAACTTTGCAACGAAGTTTTTGAGAAGCTTGAGATTGCCGGTCATGTGTCGGGAACAGCCGCTATCAACAATCCATAGAACGATTTGAACCACCTGCATCACAATTAGTAGAAACAGATGGAGTAACGGTTGGACCCGTTGGGTTAGAAGCACATGATTTAAGTATCTTAGGAACCCATTTAAAGTTTGCTGTGTTCTCTAGCCAACGTTGCCATTTCCTACTACTTTCTGCTTTCTTCCTAAGGAATGTGCTAGGTGATTTGGTCTTTTTGGGATTTGCTATAGGTGCAACTATGGTCTGCTTTGAAACTGCTAGTGGTGGATTCCCTAAAATTGATTGGGCAACTGTGTTAGGCTTAGGGAGGCCACTAGTTCATTTCGCTTTTCTCTTCAGCAAAGTTTTAGCAACACATTTTTTATGATTACCAGATAAGATACGAGTATGACAAAACACACAAGAAGTATTAATATCATTCATAACTGTTAAAGATTCAGCATTCATTACATCTTTTGTAGAATTACACTTAACCAAGCTAGATTCTATTTTGGACATAACATGCTTCTTATTCTCACTAGATGCATTAACTTCTACTTCTGCATTCTTAGATGTTCCACTCTTAGGGAGCCAGATACTAGTCTTCTTTGGTCTATTTGTGATCTTTGATCTTCTACCCTTAGATGTGTCAACTAATCCTGTGGAAGATGAAGTAAGAGCATTAGTGGTTGTCGTTGATGATGCATTCTTAGGTGCGCGGTCTACTTTTTGCATCGTTGGTACAATCTTATGAACTTTGGTTTTGCCTGTTTCTAAAACTTTGATTTTCTTCTTCAGATCAACAATGATGTGTTGGAATTCTTGATTTTGTGAATCTAATTTTCTGTTGAGGCGGACTGTGTCATTCCTGTTTTGAAGAATTTCATCGAGTTCCTTTTCATTTTGAAACAGTTTAAGTCTTAAGAAAGCCTTTGTTTCCTTATTAATTTCAGGAACATGACTGTTTTGAAATGATAAAGATCCTATGAGATTTTGAAATTTTAGTTCAAATTCAGCACTTTGAGTTTGACACCAATCAAGCCTTTTTTGAAGATTAAAAACTTTGTATTCCACATCATTGTTGATTTGTCGAAGATCCTCATTCTCTTTCACTAGATTCTTAATTTTGATTTGCAACATCTTTGTATCAACAGCATGATTTTTCATAAGACACTCATTACCAGATTCATAAAGTGCATTCATCAACACAGAAACAACGTCACAACTAAGAACATTTTGCAAGAGTCGATCATTTTCTTTTTCCAAATTCTTCTTTTGAACTTTTTGTTTTTGAATTTTGGAGTCTTTAGCTTTGAAAATGTTCTTCATTGATAGAACCTCGTCAACTAGATCTTCTTCCCATTGTGATGCACATTTCTTCAAGTGTTTGACATGAGGTAAAATTTTCTTTTGAAGAATTTCTATCTTTTCTTTTTCCACAGGAGAGAAAAAAGAAGAGACAGTGATTCTAGAATTAAACTCAATTTCATTTTCTAAAAATTTGATGTCTTCCATAAATGTCTCAAAATGTTTGACAATTTTAAATGCTGGAGGCATTTGTGGATCAACATCATTCTCTGTCAAATAATTGTCGAGATGTGCATCATTTTGGGAGAGATGATATATTTGTCTTAGGTACGTATCAGCGTTTGTTCTGGTTTATCTTTTGGTGGCACAAATGATTTGCTTATGTGAGGTCGTGCATTATAATCATAATGTACTCTTGAAAACTTGTTTTGTGAATTTGATCGACCCTCAATCTTGTTTGCAAGAAAATCAGTTTCTTCATCAATAGAATACATAACAACACGTTGAAAGGAATCATCTAACAAAAATGTTGCATTGTATAACTTAGGATTGTCTTTGAGTGCTTTGTGTGAATTACGGGGTGTGTCACTTACAAGTGCAAAACTTACTCCTTTAGGACTTGGTTTCACAGTTAGTTTTTGAATTTGTGTTACAGAATTACCCATTTTATTCACAACATTTTGAAATTCTTTGAGTTTGGTTTCCAAATCCAGAATATTCTCAAGATATGAGTCAACACGTTTCCTAGTGGCTTGCTTTTCGTCAAGAAGATCCTGCTGAGATGTTGAAAGCTCTGATTGAGTTTTTAACAACTCAGAAGTTAAAGCATCAATTTGTTTTTTGAATTCAAATTGATCCTTTTCTTTTTGAGAGAGAAGCTCAGCTTTGTCAACGGTTAGCTCACGAACTTGACTTTCTAAATTTTGAACTTTTACGTACTCTTGTTGGAAAGCAATTTCAAAACCTTTTTCACGTTTATCTTGTTTAAGATATCCAGAAAGTTGTTGTTTATAGCACTCATTATCCCGAGATAGTACTGCAATTTTGGCTTTTAAGGTCTGATTAAGTTCATTGCACTTCTCTATTCGTGATTGGGTGGACATTATTAAGGCCTGAAGCTCCGAATCTTGATTAGTCAAATTCTCATTTTGTTCAATCTTATCATGATTGTCATCTTCTATTAGATCATCAAATGAAACAACTGTTCTATCATCATCAAATGATATATCAGTGTTGATTTGATTATCTAACGAAGATGAGAATGGTGAATCATTTTGAACAGAATGTTCACTTGAGAATGAAGATGCGGAAGGTGAAGCAATCTCATGTAGTAAATATTGTGGATCAAGTACCTGAGAAAGACCGTCAGTATCGTAGACCGGGCCTGTCTCGGACGTATTCATTTCCTGCATATTTGCCATGAGCATTACAGCTGCGTTTGCCTCAAGATCTTCCATATCATCATCTGACTCTGCATTTGCCATGAAGCTTTTTTCTTTCACATTCATTAAACTTGCTTTCTCATCCTTAAGTGCCATCAATAGAGCTTCTTTGTGATATGCACTGCCCATAGTACGAGGCTTTGGACATGCAGTAGCCATATGACCATTCCCTCCACAGTTGTAGCATGTGATTGAAGTATTTGCAATGCCTTTTGATTCCTTTCCATTCAATTGATTCCTGTTCTGATCTGTCCCCATATAATTCCTATTTCCCCCAGACTGAAACCTTTGTTCTCCAGCTTAAACCTTTGTGACCCATATCCTCCTCTGTTCCCTGAACCAAACCTTCCTGATGATCTGTTCTGAATTTCTACCCGACCATCATTAACAACTGCCTGATTCCTTGTGTTTGAAGATGAGCGAAGGCGGTTGTTTGATTTGTTTGTGAATTTTCCAAATGCTTTAGCAATCAACCCAAATGCTTCATTGAGGGAATTGAAAGCTTCTTCTTCTTCATCATATTCACTGTTTGTGTAAAAGTTGGAGTCAGTGTTGTTATAGGTTACCATTTGGTTGCCTGATTGTTGAGATGGTGGTTCATATGGGACAAGTTGGTTTTGAGGTTGAAAGCTTGGTTGATAAGATGAGTTTCCAAATTCCTGAGAAGGTAGAGAGAAGTTTGGTTGAGCCATTAGAGCAAGCGAGTTAGGTTGTGGTGCTGCTAAGAAACCTCCTCTTGCTGCCACTTCTTTGTCCACCTCAGATTGATGTTGTTTGAGAAAATCATAAATCAAGCCATATTTGATCTCACCAATATTCTTTGATTGCCTAACAAATGTTGCATATTTCTGCCATTCAGGACCTAGGCATCCCAGAAATTTGGAGTTGATTGCAATCCTTGGAAACTTCATGTTATGACGATCAAGGTCATTAACAACATTGGTGAAGCGGTGGTAGTATGATTCGATTGTTTCCCCTGGTTCCATAATAAAATTGTTGAATTCCATGTACAATTTAGATTCAAGGTCTTCCTGATTGAGCTCTGTTCCTTCCATCAGAAGATGCACATGCTCCCACATGTCCTTAGCAGTCTTCTGAGCATCAACACTTCGATAGATGGGATTTGGAATTCCCTGAAGGATGAATGCCATTGCCATTCCATTTGCTTCTTGTTGTAAGGCTTGTTCGGTTGTATAGCTAGCAACAACAACGGGAGTGGATGTTTCTTCTCTTTCAGGAGTTGCTGGAACAACAATTACTGGTTCAGGAAAGGGCCCCACAGTGATGACATGCTTCAGATACGGTCCATGG
The DNA here is from genome assembly GCA_021014915.2 of Artemisia tridentata subsp. tridentata. NCBI lineage: Eukaryota > Viridiplantae > Streptophyta > Magnoliopsida > Asterales > Asteraceae > Artemisia > Artemisia tridentata. The sequence continues at coordinate 436,860,034 of CP139509.1, read as the reverse complement.
GGTTTGCGGAGTTCAATGAATCGGAGAAACCTACTTGCCCACTGCACATAGTTTCCAGGTGTTAACATGGGTGGAGTATCTTGATTTCCAGCCTCATGACGAGATTGTTGACTGCTTATAGCTTCACACATCTTATGAAACCAGTGAGGTTCCCTGGACACTGAAGGATTGTTCTGAAGGTAATTTTGTTGCATTATTTGTTGTGGAGATAGTTGTGGTGGAGGAATGAATTGATGTTGTTGCACATATGCATGATGTTGTGGATATTGTTGAGGAAATTGTTGTTGTTGTTGAGAGTATTGTTGTTGTTAAGGATATTGCTGTAGCTGGTAGTAGTAATTAAAGTGTGGTGGTTGAGACATCGTGTAGTAGCTTGTGACGGTTAAGGATCTTTAAAGGATAAAGACGGTTGCTGTGTGAAGATTAGATATGGTTAACTATGAAAAACGTAAAGAAATTATGAAGATTTTACTCTAGAAACTCGGAGATTTCAAACGATGAAACTCAGAGGATTTTACACTAGAAACTCAAATAATCTGAAATGCGACTAAATAGTTCGATGAAACAAATTCGATCAATCACTTGTTCGGTTAAGCACTTGTTCGATCAAAGTTGTTCGGTTACTGAAGTTCGATTACTAAAGTTTGGTTACTGAAGTTCGGTTACGGAAGTTCGGTTACTGAAGTTCGGTTACTGAAGTTCGATTACTGAAGTTCGGTTACTGAAGTTCGGTTACTAAAGTTACTATAGTTCGGTTACTGAAGTTCGATCAAATAGTTCGATTAAACCCAGAAATTCGATTATATCACCTAACTCGGTGAATAATCAGTAGTTCGATTAACGTACAAGTTCGGTCAATGAAACTAGGTGAAGAAACTTCGGTGAACAAGAAATTCGATGAATATATATCTGAAGAACAGTAACAACTCGGATGAACAGTAACTAGTCTAACAATTCAGATTTCTTAATTTTTTTCTTAGATCTAACCTTCTAACAACCTAAATTACCCCTAGGCGAATGATACCACTTGATGTTTTATACTTTTATGAATTAAGCTATCACTAATTACCTACTAGATCTAGAGAGAGTAAGCTAGAGAGAGAAAGAGATGGAAGGGAGATGATTTCACACACTTAGTAACAAAACTTCTTAATTCATCAACCAACAACCCTCTCCCTTAGATGGGAGGGGTATTTATAGTTTTTTACAAGAGGTTGGACTACTAGCCCTACTTACTTAACATAATACATAATAAACCATAATAAATGATAAAACGACACAGCCCATGGGCCTTCTACACGGGCTGGGCCTAATAACAAACCTAAAGGCCTAAGCAATCTAATACAAATGATCAATACTTGAAATATTACAAAACGTGTTCCCAACAAAACTCTTGCTTGATGCTATTCAAATGTATAATTGTTCTTGTGATGTGTTGGAAAAATTAGTTATTAAACCTTGTTGGTTAATGAAATCGTTGAATTTAAGTTTATAAGCAGTCGGCTACAAGGCCATTGTTAAAATGTCTTTCGTGTTGCTGTTATGGTGTGAAAATCTAAAGACTGATAAGTCAAAAACTAAAAATTGAAACTATGAATTGGCTCAAAAAATTGGAAGTGTAAGTCGTACTCTTGTACTCGGATATTGCTTATTGTTGTTGGGCTGATTTTATAAGCAGTTAATTAAGTAGTAAAAAGGAAATGAAAACCTGGTACTGAGTTTAGTCTAGAACCGAGAGGCTAAGAATATTAATTGTGCTTGTGTTGTGTTTCGGATTTCGTTGTGGTTATGTTCGAATTGTGTCGTGTTTGTGTACAAATGGTGTTTTGTGCTCGAAAACCCACTGTGGTGGATTCGCATTGGTATACTTTGGGTCGTCTAGTTATTGTGTTGGTTCCAGGAAAACACACCCACGAAGGGGGTGTTGTGTTGGTTTGTCTCGTATGAAAGTATACCATCCAGTAGTACTTCATTTCTTGGTCTAATATTGAAAACCAAGGTTGACTTGAGCCTTGTGTCTCGGTTTGTAGTATGAGCCGAGAGCTTTGGGTCAAAAATCAGTTAGGCTCGACTTGGTTATTGGATTCGGATTAGTAAATTTTGGTTTGTTATTTACGGCCTAAATGATCTCGAGTCTAGCTCACTTTGTTTGGGGTTGTCGCGTTACTTTAGTCTTGGTTAGAAAGAAACCCACTAGGGGCGTGTCATCAAATGACCCACAAGGGTCTGTTTTGAGTTATGCTTCACGACCACACCCACGTAGGGTGTTGGTCTTGTGTATAGGTCGCAATGATTAACAACCCAAAGTGGGTTCTGTTTTGGGTGCGACTCAAAGAAACACCCATAAGGGTGCATTGGGTGCTGCTGATGGGCAAAGGATACACCCAAGAGAGTGTCTATGTTGTTGATTTTCAAATAAAATTCCCACACCCGAGAGGGTGCAAATTGTTAATATCCCTGGTTAGAAAGACCTCAAGTCCATCACATGAGGATGCGTTGGTTTGGGGTCGTGTCGCGAGGTCGAATGTGTTTGAAGTCCTCTTGGCTTGTTCACTCGGATTCGAGGTAACGAATGCCTAGCTTACTCATCTTGGTGTCGCAACTAAATCAAAAAGAATAGATACTAATATAAAATTTAGAAGCTGGTTAACCAATTACGTTTGTGGTTGGATCGAAGCCCAACAGGCCCTACAAGGGTGGGTCTGGTCATTGCAGGGCCGAAGCCCATTTAGTAACTATGGGATGCGTTGGATTCAGATCATATTAAATAGATTTTTTCAATATACTACTTTTATTAACTAAGAAGAAAAAGAGATATAATAATAACAATAACAAGGTGAGTAACAAGTGGTGAAGTGAAGTATAAATCGGATTGTGATATTTATACGAGCCAAGCCATATTGTTTGTTTTCTTCGACCTATTTCACGACTCGTTCCCAAATCACTCGTCTTACTCGCTCTCAACATGATTTCACGGCATACTCTAATTTACTAAGCTTGTAAATATTAAATATGCTTATTCACTTATATCGCCTAATTGACTTGTTCTCACTCGAAATGATTATATAAAAACCTACTAAAGTTTTTTAAGATTATAAAACGGCTTTTACTTAAGCACATATTTTGAAACTCATAGTTACCACGAGAACCCAACACACATGCACGGGTCATGCCCAACTTTTATCCAATAAATAAACTATTCATGTTCTTATCAAAATTGACAAACGAAACGTTTTATATACAACATCTATAAACTAGTTTCTCAAATTTACAATCCTTTTCAAATGAAGCCATTACCTACAAATAATTATTCATACACTTCTAAATATATCGTTAGCAAATATTTCAAAATAACTACTTATATACTTTCATAACTATTATTTTTACGAATCGTTAACAATAATGTTCCCATATTCCGACAACGTCTAGTAGTGTTCATAATCACTTTTCGTTCATCGTCTTTCGGTTATTGTCAAATCAAAATCTTATTCGTCCTTGATACTTTTATTGTCACACACTTATGCACTTCCAAGAGCCAATACCTACAAATGCTTAGAAAACTGTTTTAAACCAAAATTTGTTGCCACACCAGCAACAATAACTTAAACACTTTAAAACTTTTGAATTAAATTGCGTTGAGTTTTAAATTTAGTCTGTGAACTAAAACAAGCATTACTAATTTAGGTCGCATGTTGGTGCCGAACACTATCAGAATTATTACACCATCTGACTGCTATTTACTAAGGTGAGTTTATAGCACCACTCTATTTATACTTGTTTTACAATTGGGGGTGAGAAACATGCAAAACTCTTTTATGGACCAAAACTAATATTTATGCTATTACGTGGTTTAGCCTAAGCCCTATTATGTCCCTTTATGCCCAACTCATGAACCGTTAATTCCTGCTGAAAAGCGCGAATGTTATAAATAGATCTATTGGGAGTAACGTCCCCGTTCGGGTTGATCGGATAGGCAAACGAACGTATAACATGTCGAAACACAAGTGTCTGAGATAAACACTTGTCGGGCCTTTATATTTAACATGCTTCTAGAGCATGCACACTGTTATAGCTTCGGTTGCATGAACTTAGTGCTAGTGTAATAGACTATTTTTATATGACATTATATGCATAATAATGTTCATATACAAAACTCAAGGTCCGAATTATTGACTTTACTGCTTACTTATAAACCTATGAACTCACCAGCTTTTTGCTAACTTTTAGCATATTTTTCTCAAGTGCTCAGGCAACTCATTATTGGCAAGGCATGGCAAGGCGATAGACATAAACTATTTACCAAAGTGTTTTCACACATTTTCAATGACTTGATTTTATGGGACCACTAAACCCATGGGCTTACCTATTAAATTAAAACTCATATGTAAACTTGATTTTATCCAACTGAATGTATTTTAACGAAGTGTGTATTCCGTTCTTTAGTACCTTTTGTTATGATTTTTCAATTCAGTAGCACCCCATGACCCGAATGCTTCCGTTATACCAGATTTTGGGGGTGTTACATGAGGACTTTCTTTTAAGCAAAGGAATAAGCCACTCATGAACATGCTCTTTGTTAGAAAATCACTCTTGAAGAATTGAAGATGCTCTTTGTTACATACTATAGACCACATAATATAATCAGATTCTCAAAATTTTATGTGATTGTTTGCCCTTATGAACTCTTTAAATCTTGGCGCTATATAAACACATGAAACTATATTAATTATTAACAATTCATGAATCGTTAAAAAAATGGTCTGTAGTATGTAAAATACTCCGCATTTGTCAATATTTAAAAGCGAAAATCAGTTTCAACCCATTTTTTACACACGATTAATCAATTCTATAATTTAGTGTGTGGTACTGTGATATAGCACCTACCCATAGTCAGCATGTGTGTAGAGAGATATAAAGATTACCACTTGAGAATTACAAGGTCTCTATCATTAAGCCCTTTTTCAGTAAATTTTTGCTTGATAATCTGAATTGAATCTTGGACATCAGACATTCTCACAGTCAGGTCAATACGTGACACCAAACCCTCTTTTCTTCTAGTTCCAACCTGATATACTGGCCCATGACTCTGTCAAAAAACCATAACTAAGGTAAAAAAAAACTGATTTTAGCATCAAAACCTGACACATACTAAAAGTTGTAATTATGTGAGAGAAAGAGCAATGTGAATAATGATGATTTGTTTTGCTTTTTTTACTTGCCAAAGAAACTGAATCTCTTGCAACCATGGCCACAACATCATCACAAGAAACAACTCCATCTCACCTCTTCTTTCAATGCTCCTTCGAGTTTCGTTGTGGTTCCGTTGCTGGGACATCTAGGAAGCATCTTGTACTCTGCACCATCTATGATTCAAATAAAATAATACTGAAATCTAGTACCGATAATTATTTTTAAGGTTTAAAAAATAGTGAGAAAAATTAAGCTTCTAATATTGAACCATCTCGACTCAACACGTGCCTAATAACTTATTTGGACCAGTTAACCAAACCACGCGAACCAACTAATTAGAACTTACAAAAGGCTGCACTCTGGTATGTGGTTCAGCCAGTCTTGTGTCTTGTGCTTCCGGGAACAATGGTCTTGTTGATATGCAACTAACGTACCCGTTATGATGTTTAACTGCCCACTCCTATTCTCAGCCACCACCGGCTGCGGTCTTAGTACCACATCATTACTTTCCAACAATCGAGTTTACACGCTCATATCTAAAAGCACACGGAGTAAATGTAACTGAAGATATTTACAACATATAACCAAAAACATAACAAATGTGACTTCCACATACCCATTATCACATAATCCATTTGTTGTAGCGAGTAGAGGGTGAGGCTCATTGGAATTCTTGACCATTGTGGGCCTGATGTTATTAGGAGCACATTTGACGCTTGGCTAGCTCCCCTGAAATCAGGCATGAACTTGAGCATATTCTTGAAACGTCGTCCAACTAAAAAATGTGAAGAATTTTGGATAAAATGCCCAGCACTATTTTATTGATTGACATCTACCCCTGGAAGAGTGAAGCTTGCCCTGGTCAATAGGTTCCATTCACCTCGTACCTAACTGTAAACTAAGAACAACAGTCTCAAGATAGTTGCTACATAAAATAAAGTAGCCAAGAAGGCTGCATTGACTGCATACTACAGAGGTTGAGGTCTCCCATCGTGTAAGTGAATCAAACCTCTTACAATAGAAAAGTTATCTTATATGTTGACTGTTAGTAGCTATAGGTAAGCACCTCCAGATAGTAAGGAGCGTGATTCTTGCGGATTCTGCTAGATATGTTGTAGTGCGATCCCTGGCAAGGGGAAAATCAACCACCAAAGTCACCTGCATTAGGCAACGGGATGCAACCCAGATTAGCACAAACTCCAACAACTATAAGCCATTCTATATAGAAATTTCGAGATAATCGTTGTATGTGACTTACTACTTCATATATGACATGAAAGTTTTATCTATTATATATATACATAATCTCTAATTGCCATGACCTGTCCTGTAAAAAGGTTAACAAAATAAAAGATATCATGAATGGAAGGTTACATACCCCAATATTTACAATACAATACCAAAAAAAAAAAAAAAAAAAAAAAAAAAAAAAAAAAATTGAAATAACCTTATAGTGTGTGACTGCTTGTGGCTGGAATTTCCGTTCGAGCTGCTGCAAACGCTTTTAGTCCTACATTTAAACCTACAATGAAAGCAATCGATGGCATGTCAGTGTTATATAAAACACAAAGTGATATATATCCAACTCAAGGTACTATAATTAAAAATAATGGATCTCCAACTCAAAGTGATATATATCCATTCATCCCACCTCTGTTCAAAACCAAATATATCAGATAGATTAAATGCTACAATATGCATAAGTAATCATTAGAGTACAAACCTAGCAACTAGGTGAATTGTTTTCGTGACCTCGATTCGGTCCTTTTACGACAATTGCTTACAACGGCTATCCAAAGAATATATGGATGAATCCATTACCTTGGCCACTTTCCTTTCTTTGTTGCCATACTTTGTGCTCATACAAAAGACTGATTCAATACTGAAAAAGTATGAAGCATAAAAGAAATATATCATAAAGTAAAAAACCAAGTGAGTAACATTTTGAGCAAATGGAGCATATACATTATAAAGATATTAAAGGTGAGTGCTACTGTTCTCGACCGAATTCATTATTAGTTAAACAAATAGTATCTAAAACCATATGCTTGTGCAGAATGAATGCACCATCAGCTTGTGTAACTAAAACCAACCATGATGCCATAGCTAATTAGCAAGAACTATGGTACCTCAAAATACAACAATCGAGTTTCTAAATGGATCCACATCTAAATGTGAAAAAAAAGAGTACCTCGTCGCCTATCTCACGCAAATATATAATACAACTGGTTCTCCTTGACCATGATAAGTTGCATAACACAGACTTGTTCACTTTTCTACCTATGTCATAGTCAAACAAAATGGCGAAATATAACCAACAACATTCATAGAAGTAATAAAATACACGCATATTAGATCACAGAATCAACAAATACCATCTTAGCTTCATAATCATTTCTTCGAACATATGGTGAGCATAGGTTAATATAATCAAACACAAGAATAAACTAGATCATAAAAACATATATTTACCTTCAAAGTTGCTTGACTAATATGTATACTTCACTGGCCTTTGATTGCTAAAACTTCAAGTAGTAAAAACACAACAAATGATGAATTATACCATGAATCATCGAAACCTATTTTTTTGGATAATAAGGTTTGATTATTCGAATGAAAAGAATGATTTAAATGAAGATTAAAGATCAAACATACCTTACAATGATCGTGGATAGTTTTCTGCCATTCACCAAATCATGTGATGGTAGTGTGAATAGTGTAGCCATGCTTCTGAGTTTAAACTCTTCCATAATTTCCTGTAATATCTTGAAAATCAAAAATCAAACCCAAAAATAATCAAGATAAACACGGTATTGATTGAGAAAATATTGCAATTTTTTAAGAGAGGGAGTTAATGTGTTTATGAAGGGTTATAATTGATTAGGAACGTCTAATTTAAAAATGCCGAGTGAGTAGGGGAGTTTGTTTTGAAATGTCAAATTTCAGTTTCAGGAGAAATCATAAGAATTCATTATAGCATCAGAATTTTTGGGCTTTATCAATGATGTTTTCCAATGTGTAACACAAAAACTCAGTTGCTCCAGTGGTAGGATTGTTGGTTGTTGTTGGTCAAGACCAGGGTTAGATTCTCATTTGTGCCATATTTTTTAAACAAATTCCGGAAAATTGTTAAAAATATCATGGAATGCATGTGCCAAGTGGCATTGAGGTGGCATTCCATGTCATTGTACAATAAATATAGCGTTTCGTGCAAGTCGTACTTAGCTGTTAGGAATTAAATATGAGTTGATATTGACAAAAGATGAAAGATGGAGGAGACTTATGAAGACAAAGATAAAGGACCTTAATTGTAATATTTAGAGTCTTTGTAACCCTAATCCTTTAGTATATAAAGTGGATAGGTCGTAGGTTTTATTATCAGGTCTTCCACAATGTAGTCATTAAACGTGTGTGTGTGTCTAGGCATCAAGTCCTCTAATGGATGCCTAGGGTTTGTAATCGTTCGACTAACCTTGTTCAATAATAATGAGTCGTTTGATTATTCCGCTGCGTACTATATTGTTGTTCATTATTATTGTGTTAATCCTAGATGAGGTCTAACAAACCTCGAGCATAACGATCTTCACAAGTGGTATCAGAGCCAAGGTGCTCTCGATATCTAGGATGTTACAAGGTTTTCTGTCGAAAAGAAGCAGTCTTGATGAAGGTCCGAACTGGTTATTATACGGTATGAACATATTTAATTTGTTTTGTATCAATCTGTTAAATTGATGTGGCGACAAGATAAAAAGTGGTCTGATCTTTAATTAATTTGTCGCAAGTGGAGCATGTGCATATTTAATTCAACCTCGTACTGAATGTATAAATCTTGATGATGTTATGATAACGCTTTGGGTTATTTGGAATGCTAGGAATGATAAAATGTTTAGGTCTAAAGAGGCGAAAGTGGGTGACGTAGTGGCCAAGGTTAAGTCCATGTCTTTCCTTTAGCTGAGGTCGAGATCTAGTTTTAAAAAGCTAGTTTGGAAGGATTGGGCTTTCTACCCATTGTATATGTTGTAATGTGTTGGCGGCGGTCCTCGTTTTGAGGACCTCTAGCTCGTTTTAATGAAGTTTACCTTTCAAAAAAAAAAATCTTGATGATGGCTGCTCTACAACTCGTACTGATTAATTGAATATTTATATCATGGGGTCGGTGCGTAGGTCCAAGTGAGTTGTCGTAAATTGCAATGTTGGTCAATGTTGACTGATCGTAGGTCAGTTTGAAAATAATCAATCGGTGCTATTTTTATCATTGTTCAAGATTCAATTGTGACGCAAGTGATTGTGGAGTAATTTGCTTTGTGGATATATTATTTAAGAGTCAGTATACACAGACACCCCCTATGGGGTGTGTTGACTTTTTTACTGCTGTCTTCGCTTGTACTGTCTGCTTTGTCGGATTGTACATTCTTTAAAAATAGGTGGGGGCCCACTATTAGGGGGTGTTACCATAGTATAACCCATTATTTAATTCTTCAAGTGGGATGTGACGTTATTGACTTGGGTATGAATAGCTACTGATGTTAATTTACTCTGTCGAATGTGGGACAGAATTTGATGATTTAATACTGCTGCTCTACCAGTTTCTACTGTTGGTCTTCAGAATTTGTACTGCTTGTTGAACAGTTAGTACTGCTCATTGGTTTACACGTAGCAGTTTGTACTGATGGGTCTCGGAGTTAGTACTGCTTTCGACATGTTCGTACTGCTTGGTTCTCACTTTGTACTGTTGGCATAATTTGTTTGTACTGCTGCTTGGAAGTTATGTGGTACTGCTCGTTTAATGTGCTACTGATGCTCGTTGATGTTTATGGGCATGAGATACAAAAGTGAGGGGAAGCATTGGTTATTAATTTGGAACTGGTGATTCCAAAACACACACACACACAGGGGAAGAAACACACACACAAGATGATGATTTGATTTCTGTTCGTACAGATTTATGGCTCGTATTTATTGGCGAAGTGGATTAGTTATTGCTCATTTGACGGTGAAGTGGAATTTTTCAAGTTTGTGTTTTATTATATCTTAAAGTGGCTGCAACACACTTTAAAGATAACTTATTCGTTCGTTCAAGACTACGAATTGGCAAAACACTTGAAGGAGTTACGTTATTGTGCTTAGTGATTTTTGTCAGGAGATTGCGATCTCCTTATAGGACACAAAGGTTGGTTTATTCTACTTCAGCATCGAATTGGTAATAGTTAGTTTTCTTCTTCAATACATCGAGGTTATGCTACATCAAGGTGAAGGTTTTACTACTGCTCATTGGTATTACTATGTGATATGTGTCTAAATACACATATATTTACCTTGTTTAAACCCACATAAACAGCCAAAAACACTTTGAAAAGTCAAATAATACTGAAAATATCATAAAATGTGTTTTTATGTGATTCAGATACAAAAAGATTAAAATCAAGTGAAAATGAGCAAAGTTTGCATAAATGGCAAGTCTAGTCCCTGAACTTTCAAAGATTGTCAAAAATGGTCCCTGGATAAATTATTTTGAAGAAAAGTCAACAACAGTCCCCAGGAATCAAGGAATGACAATTTGTACCCTTGGAAATAGTTTTGGATTTTGGCATGAATGGTCCTTGGATTTTCAGCATATTACAACAATGGTCCCTAAACTTTTAAATTAAATCCAAATCCAATCCTAAACTAAACCCTGCCAATAACTAAATTAACCCAACCCACCTTTTAATCCACTAAACCCATTCTAAAACATACCCAACCCTAAGCCCAGTCCATAAAATAAATAACTCGGCCCACTTTTATTTTTTGTTAAATATCCCAGGGTCAAACCAAGGTTTGACCCGTCTCCTTCCCCACTCACCCCGCCAAAACCACCTCAGCCCACCGTTTTTCCCTGCAAAACCACCCAACACCTCACCTCCTCCTTCCCAATACACTCCCTAACAAAGCCAAGTGCATTTAATGCACTCTTCCACTTGTTCTGCTAAAAATCCCACATGTCCTGTTTTCTCGCCAAAAATGCCATGGATGGCTGAGATGACTTAAAGACCATTTTAATGGTGGGATTTGCTGGGAATCAATCAAGGAGTCAATTGGGATTGCTATTTAAAGAAGAGAAGGCCAAATGAAGAACTAGTCAGTAGATTAAGACCAAAAGTAGTGTAGAAAATTAGTTAATGTTCATTTCAGTTTCAAAAGTAGTTTTAGTTGTAATTTTAAGTTTGTTTCAAGTCTTATGTATTAAGTTTCTGCTGTATTGTATAAATTTTCCAAGTTAATGAAGTTCCACATATTAAAGCCAACTGTTAAATTCGTATTAATCTATGAGTTAATCAAGTAGCTTATTCTCTGTTTATATAAGCTCATTTAAGCTTCTCATAGCTTTTTGTGAGTTTATTTTTAGATTACTAGTTCTGTTTCAAGAAATCAAGAGAAAGTCAACAAAAGTCAACTGAAGATCCAATAAGCAGTTCTGGGGGATAGAAGCTAATCTGGATGGCTTTTCTGGTTTCTAGCTTGTTGACAACAAGCTAGGAGTAGTTTTTGATCCTTGGTTCTTGTTCTAAAAACCTTTGCAGTTGTAAGAAATTTTTAAGCTTTTTCTTAATTTTCAAATTTACTGTGCATCAGCTTATTTCTTGCTTATTTTTGTTATTTGCAGCTTATTAGTAATTTGTAATCATATTTCATTAAGTTTCTCAGCTTTAATTGGTCATTGTCTTTATTTTCCTTAAAAACTCTAAAAAACCAAAAATATAGCCTATATAGTCAAACTGCTTAATATATCTTATTTCTAGTTGATAATCACTAATTAGTACTTAATTAAGATATATAGACTTGTTTCAGTTCATATTTTAGCTTAATTCAACATGTGCTAGTTCAAAAATCCACACAGTCACATATTAAGGAGTGTTTGGCACAGGCAGTCATAAGGGTCAAAACCATAGTTACTGTGCATTTACCATTTAGCCAACTTTAATCCTGCTTAAAATAGTGTAATTAAGTTGTAGTTAAGTTCTTTTAAGCCATTTTGTTAGAAAACATAGTTATGTATGGACTGTGCAATCCTAGACCTTTAACTGTCCCAATAAGCCAATAATAGCCATAAGCTCTTTTGGTGCTTATTTGTGGTGTTTCTGAGTTCCTTTGAGTTCATTAGGTAAGTAGACAAGAGTTGGATTGATCTCCTTTGGGTTGTGCAACTCTGCACACAAATCAGCCCAAACAGCCAACCTTAGCAGCCTGCATAGCTCATAAGCTGCTGATCTAGGGCCTAATTGGACCTCAATTGGGGTTGTAGTCATAGGGCTTTTAGTGTTTTTATGTAGCTCATAGTATAAGCTATCTTTTGCCCCCATATTACTCAAGTTATCTGCTTATTCACACTGCTTAATTTGCCCTGCTAATTTGCAATTTTCTGGAATTTCTGAGTGAATTTTGCAACTGCCTTTGTGATCATTTGATTAATCTGTGGGTTAAGCTCTTCCATTTAAGTTTTTTTGTGCTTATAGTAGTGTATTAGACCTGTTCTGAGCATTTGGTGAAGTTTCTAGTCTTTTAGCTTATTTTTTGCTTATTAGCAAACTGCTTATCTGCCCAAATCTGCTTATTGGGCTTTGATAACTTCCACTTTTATTTTTCCTAGCTTTCTAATATTAATTTAGATTTACTCAGAATTTTTCATAATTTTCCTAAGTCATTTAATATTTTTAATCTTTTTTATTAGTTTCTAGTGGTAATTAAATCATAATAAATAAAATAATAATCAGAAAAATATTATTTTAATTTTCATAATTTTATTTTATTAATTTTAATCTAGGAAAAATATAATTATATTTTTATACCTTAAGAAAATTAAAAATAGAAAAATAGTGATAGCTTCTATTTAATAGAATTTATCTTTTTAAATTTTAATTAAGTAATTTCTATTTTTATAATTTTCTTAGCTTCTTTTCATCTTATAATATTTTTAGAAAAAGTTTTAGAATTTTCTTTGTTCATTTAGTAATTTTTATAAATTTAAATAGTTTAAATAAGTAATTAAATAAATAAATAATTAATAATAAATAGATAAAAAGTATAAAAAAATATAATTTTAATTTTTAAATAAGTTTTAAGTAATTTTACATTTTTAGGTTTTAAATTTCATAAATTTTATAATATTTCAGTTTTTGTCCCATTTTAGATTTCCTGTTACGCGTTTTCTAAATTTAATTCGCGTTTAATTTTCTTGTGTATATCTGTTTTTAATTTGTTATTTAGAATTGTTAAAAAAAAAAGAGCAAAATCTCAAATATCTCCTTTTCCATTCAATAGCACTTGATCACAATTCGTCTCTAAACACAATTTCATGCTTCGCTGGGATATAACGACCCGGGAAAACACTATACTCCAGGGAGATCGTGCCCTAGATTGATTGACTCGTGTTGACCATTCACCTGGTCAATATTAGTTGACTGTTTAGCACGTATCACTATGGCTGGTTTTGATTTCTATTGTTTCAAGTTCATTTTTAGTGCGAAAAACTTAATGGTGGGTAACTTGCGACATTGGAAAGATGGATTGGACGTGTAATATTGATTCGTGGTTGTGAAGATCAAAGTTGCAGATTTTTGTTCCCTATTTGATGATGACAAAAAAGGGGAAGAAAATATTGAAGATTGCAGCTTGAAGATTCTTGATGGTATGCATGGCTTAAGGGGAAGACGACATATTTCATATGCTTGGTTTTGTCATATCAACTAGGGGAAGATTGTTAGGAATTAAATATGAGTTGATATTGACAAAAGATGAAAGATGGAGGAGACTTATGAAGACAAAGATAAAGGACCTTAATTGTAATATTTAGAGTCTTTGTAACCCTAATCCTCTAGTATATAAAGAGGATAGGTCGTAGGTTTTATTATCAGGTCTTCCACAATGTAGTCATTAAACGTGTGTGTGTGTCTAGGCATCAAGTCCTCTAATGGATGCCTAGGGTTTGTAATCGTTCGACTAACCTTGTTCAATAATAATGAGTCGTTTGATTATTCCGCTGCATACTATATTGTTGCTCATTATTATTGTGTTAATCCTAGATATGAGGTCTAACAAGCCTCGAGCAAACGATCTCCTCATATATATGTAAAGATTTTGTTACTTATGTTTCATTTTGTACAACAATATTAATTAACAATAAGTATAGCTCATTAAATAAATATTGTAACTGAATAATGTCGATTACATATTCACGTTTGTATTTAACAAAAATACACAACATTAACAATAAACATAACTCATTAAAGATAAATCATCAATATTAGTGAAACATAATTGATGATGATCGGGATAGTTTGTAGATGTAAAATTGATGATTTTAGTTATTGATAATAAGTTACGGTTTAATTTGGGGTCAATGGTTGCCACAAAATGTTTAGGAGCCTTTCCTTCCTCTGTTTTTTTTTTATTATTTTTTTATTTTTTATTTTTATTTTTCATGCAAGGGAGAGATTAATTGGATTCTTTGGATATGAAATTTATTCAAAATATAACCCCTTTCAAAATCCGGTACCAAAACCAGGACTTCCCGCTTATATCTCGTACCGTTTTTGAAGGTACCAAATTCCCCCTCTTCCTAATTTCGTAGTCCCGGTATCGTACCGTGTAGCCGAAAATCGGTACCGCTTCTGTACGGTACTAGTACGGTTCCAGTTTAGTACCGAAATTCGGGTCAAAATGCTCATTCCTAATACTTATTAATTTATTATATTGTAATTATAAGGGGGAATTGCATATATATCCCTCCAAAGCCTCATAATTGCATATATATCAAACCAAAACTCATAATTGCATATATATCCTTCCAAAGCTTTAAAATTGTCAAATATATCCAACCAAACTAATAATTGCATATATATCCTTTCAAAGCCTTAAAATTGTCAAATATAACCAAATTATTATTTTAAACATGCTTAATAAAAAAAATGTCTAATAATTATAATTGATATATAAAATGACAATTATACCCTTATTCTTCTTATTATTTTTTTACAATTACAAAATATCCTTTAACTATTTTTTAAGAAAAGAAAGAGCAACCATGTTCGGCGACTCAACCGTGTTCGGTATCGACGAATCTTTAATAAGAATATCAACAACACCATCCGTTGTTCCATCTAAATGTAAACTCCTATATATATAGATCAAATGACATAATAAAATTCAAACCAATAAAAGAATATTTTGTAATTGTAAAAAAAATTAATAAGAATAAGGGTATAATCGTCATTTTATATAAGGGTGTGCACGGTTCGGTTTGGGTCGGTTTTTGGCTAAAACTGAAACCGAACCGAAACATTCGGTTTTTATAAAATCCAAAAACGAAAACATTCGGTTTTTGGCGGTTCGGTTTTTTGGTGGTTCGGTTTTTCGGTTTTTAACCGCTTATATTTGTGTGTAGCCAATTTATACCAACAAACTTGATTTTCGTAGAAAATTGGTTATTTTTCTTTACTTTTTTGTCAAGAGAAGCCTAATAATGATTATCTCATAATTCTACAATCACACAAGTATAGATGAGATACACACATGCAAGTGAATTTACACATAGTATGATCATTGTCATATATCTATTGATATATTGTAAAGTAAACACACGTACATGAAAAACAAACATATAAACGTTAAGATAAATATATTATAAATCCACCTACAAAATTAATATGAATTTATAAATTAGATTTGTTTCGTTATTTATTTACATAATATTAGTTATATACTATTATATAATAGAAGCGGCTCGGTTCTTGGACAAAAACCGAAACCGAACCGAATTTTTCGGTTTTTGAAAAAGTAAAAACCGAACCATCGGTTTTTAGTTTCGGTCGGTTTTTTCGGTTCGGTTTTTTCGGTTTTCGGTTCGGTTTTGGTTTTTTCGGTTTTTCTTGCTCACCCCTAATTTTATATATCAATTATAATTATTAGACATTTTTTTAAATTAAATATATATAAATGAATCATTTTGATATATTTGATAATTTTAAGGCTTTGGAAGGATATATTTGCAATTATAAGTTTTGGTTGGATATATTTGACAATTTTAAGGCTTTGCAAGGATATATATGCAATAATGAGTTTTGGTTGGATATATATGCAATTATGAGGCTTTGAAGGGATATATATGCAATTGTCCTTAAGTATAATACTAGTTTTAGATCTCCCACACATGTGAAGTGCTTTGACATAAGTCGCACTAAATGAGTTTTAACATATGTTGTACTAATTGGGTTTGTTATAATTCGATTTATTTTTTTGATTGTATTCTAAATAAAAACATTATAAACTAAAACAATAACAATAAATATTTTTTTTAAAAGAAAAACAAATATAGAATTTATGAGGTGTTTGTAATATAAATTTTTATGTTTGATATTTTATAAAGTTTTGGTCTTAAATGTAAATACTATTAAATCCGAATATAACAGTATTTCATATTTAACCATTTAAATCTAATTAATTACCCATTCCTTTGTTTAAAATTTTATTTATTATCAATTTACACCAAATTTTTAAAATTTATTTTCTATCATGTTGCGGAATCAAACTTATTAATATTTAAGGGGTAATTACGTATTTCCCCAACTTAAACATCATAATTTCATATTTTCCTGAAACATGCTTTAAAAAAATTGTACTTATGCACTATAAACTTGTGTTTTGAGGAAATATAGTATTTTGATTTTCAAGTAGGGTAAATATAGAATTATCGCAATATTTAATATTTTAAACTTAACCACTAAATTTTAAAAAATAACCCTTCTTTTTTTTACTTTTTACTTTTATAATTTTGACACATGTGCTTTTATCAAATTTTTAACTGGATGAAAGTTAATCAATTTTGACCAAAATACTCAATGTTGACTTTTAAATTGGCGATATAAAGCATTGACTTTAAAATTGAGCTCTTTTCTTTGAGATTTGTTTGTCATCTACATATAAAACTTCATCTCAATTTACTTCGTCAAACATTTATGAGAATAAAGGCTTATAATATAAGCTTTATAGCTACCAAGTCTGACTAATTCCGTAAAACATACTCAAACTCTGATAATACCAAGTAAACTAAACCTAAATCTCTTTAGAAACATTTTTAAACATGACTTAAGTTAAAAATGTTAGATTTAATGTTGATAATAAAAACAAAATTTATGTCATGTCACTACCAAAGAGTAGTAGTAGTACTCCGAGGTTGAACCGCGGTTTGATCGAAGAAAAACAACAACTTTTTGGATAGCGATGCGTTCTTGGTCAACAGAACCGTGTGTGAACTCCGTTGATTGGTAGAAACATAGTACTTCTATAGTCCTATACATCACTATCAACCACTTGCCCTTACTATACTTTCAATTACTTCTACATAACCCCCTTTTAAAGTAAATTGCAAAAATCATCCCTCGTCAAATTGCATATTCGATCCCTATCTTCTTGAAAGTGCATTCGATATCCATGTGAGGAATTTACAAATGCACTGTTGGTCCTTGGCCAAATTAAATGACTAAATTACCCTCACCGGGAAAAAAGTGAAAAGAAAGACGAAAAGGGTATTCTAGTAATTTAGCTTTAATCATAGACCAAATGCACACTTGTAAATTCCTCACATGGACGATGAATGCATTTTCGAAAGGATATTGATTAAATATGCAAACCAAACCACGAACAATTTTTGCATTTTACCACCCTTTTTTTTTTTTTTTTAATGATTTGCTTTGCTTATGAGATGAGTATAACAAGTCAAATATGGAGTTTTCGTTCGAATTTTTTTGAGCCTATTCATGTATTATTCATTTTGGATTGAGTTCAAATAAAGAAAAAATGTGTTAAAGAAAAGTTTTAATCGATAATCTATAGCTATTTTCATTCTTTCTTGACCCAAACTCAACTATTAAAAAAAAAAAAAAAAAAAAAAAAAACGAACGGATCTACAACTCATCACGTTCATATCGTATTGTTTGAGTTTCATCTTAACCTATCTCTCTTGGCTGAAAAAAACTTATTCTAGAAAGAAAGTTAGAAACGAGAACAAAGTGACTAGACAAATTTGTTGACATTTCTCGTTGTCAACATGATGTACTAGTCGCAACTTGAGCTAAACAAAGTAGTTAATCCGCATTTTTTGATTATTTTTCTTTGTCAATTTTAATTTTTAACATCTAGCTAGTAATCATCAGAAAAAATAGTTACACTTCAACTGTTTAAATGATCTTTTAATCCAATTTTACTTGCATTTTTTCCCTATGAAAATTTATTAAAGTGCCTATATGTACTTGAATCGTTAGGTATATCTAATTTTATAACACTATTGACATTTTGTAACAACTTATCAAATGTAGATTGTTCGTCAAGTCAACTTGGAAAAGTCCAAGTCAACTTGGAAAAGTCAATATAAGGGAAGTCATCGTTCATGTACAGTTAGACTGTTCCTTTGTTGTTTATCTTCCAGTTTCTTGCTGGTATCTATATATATATATATAGATGTTTTGCCGTTAAAAAAAAAACTATTAGAGCAGGGGGTGCAGTGAGGAGTTCTTCTTCTTCATTCGGGCCTCACGGGGTGCCACGTCACCACAACAAACCACAACTAACAACCCTCCTCCCCAAACAACAAACCATAACTTACTCATTTGAGCCCCACCACTATTTTTTTTTAATCAAATACCCAAATAAACTAAATTAATTTTATTCAAATAAAAATACAATACATATAATTTAAACACATATTAAACATAAAGTTAAGATAAAAAGAAAAAAATCTTCTTACACCGAAGTCAAAAAACTCAAAAACAAAAACTCAAAAAACTTATCTCCTACCATAGATCAACAATCCAATGGCCATTATTTATCACAACTTATCTCCTACCTATATAAATAAATACCAGAAAACATAGTACTCTCTTCATCCCAAAATAAGTTTTCAGTTTGACTTTTCAGAGTCAAACTGGTTCAACTTTGACCTTAAATATTATTTTTTTGTTATATAATACTTGATGAATAATTATATTATTGAAAAATAAACTTAAAACACAATCCATTTATATATTTTGCATCAAATATTATATAACACACAAAAAAATAGTTGAGGTCAAAGTTGAACCAGTTTAACTCTGAAAAGTCAAACTGAACACTTATTTTGGGACGGAGGTAGTAGTAATTTTATCATTTTCTTAATAATCTAAATCAGATCTCATATTTCATCTTGCTACAATTTCATTAATACCCTTTTCGTTCCAAAATAATTAAATATTGCTTGTGTCAGAAAGTTGACCTCGTTGTGCAGATGAGGAGTTGGAGTTCGGCGAGCGATGGCGAGAGCTGGTGGTGCAGCGACGAGCGGACGACGAGGTCCAGGTCAGCATCGGCGAGGGTGTTGGCGAGCTGCACCCTCCGCTCTTATGGGACGTACAAAAATATATAACAAAATTCGGGAATATATTAGCTACAAATTTTTGTAGATAATTTGCTACAATTTTATGCTATAAATGTGGGTCCCTTATTCTTTTTGTGGGTGCTGATTCTTTTTTGTGGGTCTCTGATTCATTGCTAGTGTATTTTTTTGTGAAAAATTGTAGCAAATTTGCTACAAAAATTATAGCCAATATATCCCCTTAATATAAATAGTCAACTAAATAAAGGTTCGTTAAATGAGCGTACACAAATATACAACAAAATTGATATTAATAGTCAACTAAATAAATAAATGTTCGTTAAATGAGCTTACAAAAATATATAACAAAATTGATATTAATAGTCAACTAAATAAATAAAGGTTCGTTACTTCGTTAGTTGAGTACAAGGTGTCGATGGAGGTATAGGGCCGTGTTATAGCAAAAAGTGATATCACCTCAACATTTTTCTTAGTAATTTAGAAACTATAACTTAACTTCAAAACATCATCCATTCCATCACTCAAGTTATAGGACATCCAATGGCTCAAACTTAACCCAATAAAACATACACACACACACACACACACACACACACACACACACACACACACACATATATATATATATATATATATATATATATATATATATATATATATATATATATATATATATATATAGTGGGACTTTCATTTCAGAACCATCTTATCTGCGTGAACTGACAGAACCACCAAAAACATACATGCACGCCTTCAATAATTGTATTTTTGCACATATGTTCTAAAAACAACATATATGTTTTTAAAAAAACATGGTTGTTCTAAAGATTTTGATAAGAAATTGGAAATACAAAATTTTTCTTTGAAGGTGTGCATGTATGTTTTTATAAGGTGTGCACCGGCAATATTGCGGCCGTGTGTAAGGTTTTTGTGAAAAAAGAGGATGAGTTCATGTTGATATTGAAGAACATAGGTGGATACTTACGATTATTGATGATTTGCGTGTATTTTTATTTTATTTTAAAAGGCGTGCATATATGTTTTTGGTGGTTCTGTCAGTTCTCGCAGATAAGATGGTTCTGAAATGAAAGTCCCCATATATATATATATATATATATATATATATATATATATATATATATATATATATATATATATATATATATATATAAAGTCGTTTAACATGGCTGTTAATTTTGGTGCAACGCCTTATAACTTAGACTCGGGTGTAAAGTGGAGACATTGGGCTCGCGTTATAGGGCATAGCCAACCCTATAACGATGTGTACTTATGCTCCAAGAGCACAAGGTGTCTAGGGAGTTATAATGTTGTGTTGTAGCAAAAAGTGTTACCACCTATAAATTAACCCAAAAACATATTCCCTCCATCACTCAGCGCCCGTTTGGCCGTTTGGTTCACGGTTTGACCTGGTATAGAATCAAAGATTATTTGAATCCATTGTTTGGTATACTGTATTATTTCTGACACAAGACTTTTGTTTCAAAATTTCATACCAAGCTACCTAGGTGACTTTTGATGAAAGATAACCAATTAAAAATATTCCACATATTTCGTTCTTTCTTTTTTTGTCTTTTACCTTTTTATTTTATAGAAATACATAAAATCTAGAAAAAATTACCGTTAAGTATTTAATTAATATTTGCTCGTTAGTCCCCCCGTTAATATTTTTTGCACCGTTAGTCCTCATTGTTTAAAATGAATTAAAAATGGCAGCATAAGCTCGAACTCGGGTCTTGTTGCCCAAAAACCAACGCCCCAACCACTGGACTAAGTGTCCAGTGGTGTAATTATATCAAAATAAATTACATTTAACCTTTTATTTGCTCAAACTCATTTTTATCCGATTTCGTCTGTTTTTATACGTTTTCGTCCGTTTTTTTATGTTTTCGTACGTTTTTATACGTTTTCGTCATCTTTTTTGTACCTTTTCGTCCGTTTTTCTATATTTTCGTCTGTTTTATACGTTTTTGTCTATTTTTTTTACGTTTTCTTCAGTTTTTATAGGTTTTGTCTTTTTTTAAACGTTTTTGTCTTTTGTTTTTTACATTTTCATCCACTTTGTTAGTGCAAATATTACGATATTTAAACTATACAGTCTCGTTTGTTTTGATTGATGACAAATATGTAACTTGATACATAACGTAAAATATACAAGTTACTCGTAATCATATTTTATCTCAACATACATTCAACACCTCAAGTCCTCGTATGCTACAACACAGGTTCGTACATGTTTGTTATGTGGCATTATGATCAAACCCCTTGACAAATCATTTAGAATGTTTAAAATACGTTTAGAGTTGTTGTTCCCTTCACACACTTAGAGTTAACTATAAAGTTAATCTATTTGTGTTTATGACTGATACAATGTATTTGTTTGATTATAACTAATGAGTAAAACGAATTATAAAAACACAAGGTTTTTCAACGTTTAAATTCTTATTAGAAATGAATCAAAGAATCTATTACCCAAGTATTTTGCGGAACAAACACTTGGGATTGAATAGACAATGTATGGTGTCTCCTATATAAACTTAAGCAATGCTTAAGTGGTAACAATTTCGACCCACTGAGCTATCTCAGGGATTGGTTACTCTTTGTAGGAGAAAAGGGGTATTGTGAAAGTCTAAGCTTTTAATGCACAAAATACCTAACCCATTTTTCTCCATCTGTTTGCTATTTATAGGCAAACATGTAAGAGTACTGAAAGACTAAAAATACATAAATAATAGGAAGGCGTGTCTAACAACTGCAACAGTAGTTGTCATTTCCAAGAACCAATAGGATTGCGCCAAAAAGTCTTCGAGTGTCGGTCCTGACACTTCTTGACTTTTAGCCGCTTTAGGGATGGTTTGTGTCTGACCCCGATAAGACTTCAAACCTTTCCGCTCAATCCCGCCTTTCTTTCAGGCTTTAGGTTCTTCAGTCATCGCCTTCAGTATTCAGTCTTCAATCTTATTGTTGTTGAGGAGACTGGGGTTCAGTGAGATCATGTCTAACGCTCACTGAACCCATTACCTTCTCCTTCGTCTCAAGTAACACTTCAGGGAGATCCGCCTCCCTGTGTGGTGAGTCTTTCTTCTTAGACTCGTCCTGAGCATCTTGAAGGTAACTCACTGAGTGACTGTTCACTCAGTGACCTAATTGTGTTTTCGGTTGATTTACACTTAGCGTAATTTGTATTCAAATCCTGTTTTAAGGACTCTTGGGTACTGAAGGACCCAACAATCTCCCCCAATTTGGATATAAATTATGCTTAAGTGTTTTGATCAGTAATGAGTGAGCTAACGACTTCTTCTCATACTGAATGTACTAGAAAGTAATTAAGGACACTGAAATAACAAAACAAAGGGACATCATTTTATTAATTTCATTACATAAGTCCTAACAACTAAACAATGTACAGGATAGTGGTGGTGTTGCAAATTCTTCAGTCAAACTTGTAACCAAGGGCTTCAAGCTTTGTCCTTTTGGATTCCAGCTCATGTTGGTCAGGATGTTCTTGGATCTTGATTCTCAGGTCATGACAGAACCTCACATTTTCAGGACTCTGTATTGGGGAGGCCATCATGAGATAACCAAGCATTGTTTTAATTCCTGCTTTATCAATGTCACTCCATCTCTGCAAGGCTTTATCACTAAACGCATCAGTGAAGAAGAGACCCCTTTAAGGTTGTTCAATGGCCAAGTTGTTCACGAATGTAACTCCTTCAGGGAGGGCTCTGTTGCATTCAAGGCCAGGAACTTTGATCTCAGGCTCAGACTCAATTTGTTTCCTTTTTCTTCTAGAGGACTGAGTAGGAGCAGGCTGACTGGCTGGAGCTGGGAGAAGTGAGGGAATACCAAGTTCTTGAGGTGTTGCTGCCAGTTTTTCATATCTTAGCTTCAGGGACTTCATCAGTTCTCTGACAACAACGTTCGACTTCTTGAATATGATTGAACCCAATTCATCCAATTCAGTGATCCCAAAGTCAGCGAATCTAAAGGGCTCATGAATATCAAAGTTCCTCTTGTCAGGACCTCTGAATACACTGATGACAGCAGGCTTGGTGTTCTGATGAATCTTTACATCAGTGATAGGTTCAGGTCTCAGTCTGCATGTCATAACCCATTGATATTTCTCAATCCTCTTTTGCCTTATCTCCTCATTCCTTTTCAACCTTTCTTCTCTTTTCTTCCTGAGGGCATGATGAAGCGAAAAGTGTACCGCTTTTAGGGGGTCATTTAAGCCCTAAATCGTATTTATTTGACCAAATATTGCCCTAAATCGTTACTTTTGTCATTTTAGGTACTTTGGAGAAGAAATCTGGAAAAGGAAGCATTTTGGACGTTTTTGGAGCATAAAAGTGAAGAAAACGACAAAGTCTCTAAATCTGCTGGAATAGTACCTGTGACGGCGTCAAGCCCAATCCTGACGGCGTCAACCCTTGACGCGCCAGAGAGGATTTTGGAGGATTAAAAGGGGACGGCGTCAAGAAGGCCATCAAAGAACCCTAACCGCGGCGAGGTGACGGCGTCAAGCTCTATAACGTGACGCCGTCAGATCTGTTTTCCTATATATATTTTCATAATCTTTAGTCATTAGTGTGCAACTTTGTGAGGAGAAACCCTAAGACGATTTTTCTGCCATTTTTAAGGGTTTTATACCCTTGGATCTCCCATGTTCAATTGAAGATAAGTAATCAATTAATCATTCAATATGTCTATGTGTTGTTTGATTATATCTTGTTCTTGTCTTTTATTTAACATGCTAGGCTAGATTTATCTTGTGTTTGCTTAGATCTAATGAAACCTAACTATTGATTATTGGTTGTTGGTGTGTTATTAATTGTATTGGATGATTGTTTATCGATGTTAGGCTTAAGAAAACTGGCTAACCTCTTATACGGTAACTTGCTTGAACGTCTTAAGAAACATGAACCAATGCGTACTAAGGTTATTATGGTTGTATTTAATGCATGAGCGAATTCTAGTGATCCCATTTTAGGAGCTTCTTAGCCGGCTCGACATAGGAGTGAAGTAGGAGCTTGTAGAGTTGGGGAAGTACGTACGCCACCCCACGATTGGTATTAAGGAATACACCCGTCATCCACGCAATTAATACACACTAATCAACCGGTAAAAAATAGTTAGGGAGTAAGGAAATCTAAGTAAACACATTTCTCTCCATATAAGTTCCACAAACTTTTTATTTTCAGTTATTTTATTTTATTTGCAATTGTAGTTATTTGGGTTAGTTGACTAGCAACTAATTCCGCCCACTCCTTCAAACCCGAGATTTTACTTGCTTTCATAAAAATATAAAAATACAAAAAGAATATTCCCTCACCCTTAGACCTATTAGAGTAGTTTTTCAATCCTAACGACACTATTCCCCTAGAGAACGATCAATCCCCCGGTACTTGCCACTTCACTATACTACATCGGTCAGGTACACTGCCTGGTGGGGATTGCAAGCTTCTCGAGATCCCTCGAGAGGTAAAACCTGTTGTAAGGTCGCAAAACCACGCATCAAGTTTTTGGCGCCGCAGCCCGGGGAGTAGTTATTGCTTAGGTTGAAATTTATTTTTATTTGGTCTACTCATTAGATTCCTATCTAGTGAGATTTTTATTTTCTTTTTATTAGCTTTCTAGTAGTCTATGTTTTCTTTGTGTCTTTGTTCGTAAAAACCTTTCCATTGACTCTTCCGTTCACCAATATGGAGTAAGCGAACCCACCATACTACCGACCACGAAATCCATTTGCCCCTAATGACATCTTGATGTTCAATCAATATCGAGATGAACCCATATATGATGCATGGACTCGTTTTAAAAACTTACTCCGAATAGTCCCTCATCATAGCTTCGATTTAGCATCCCTAACCCAAATCTTTTACGATCGTGTCGACCGATATGACCAAATGTGCATTAACGATTTTGCCAATAGGGACCTTAGGGAATTAAATGCTGAAGAAGCATGGGATACCATAGAAGATTGTGCCCAATATTATTATAGAGTAGACAACCCAACAAACGTTAGTACAAGTCAATTGACCACAAATTTTAAGGATCGTGAAACATGTTTGTTTGGGGATGAGGGTAGAGTTGAGCCACCTAGTTGCATGTCATGGTTAGGCACTACCATAATACAGGATGAACACATAGGTGATCTTGACACAAGGAATGATGAGGTAAGTAACATAAGCCCGCTAAATACCCCACAAGTCCTACCATCATTTGAGGCACACACACCGCCCGTGACTTACCAGGAAGAAGTAGAAGTGACTTTAGGAATCCCAATGGAGGTAGAACCCTTGGACCAAGCACAACTAGAGGATATAGGTTTGAACACTTTTAGTGATGACCTTACTCTTAGTTCTAGGGAATTTCCTAGTGTTGATGAACCGGAACCTCAACCTTTACACAACTTTCCATCCTTAGATTTACATCTAGGAGACAAAAGAGGAACCGACCCACCCATCAACCCTTATTATCTGGGTAGTTTTAGGATGAAGGAAGCCATTCACTCACCCCCTTCACCTCACGTGGCATATTTCCACCCTAAGGGTGTGTATCGCTACTTTCACCCACACTTAATCCTAAGTGTAGGGAAAACCTCCCTTATTTCCGTTAAATAAGGGTAGAGTCAGGCTCGTGACTCGAACAAAAACAAGCGCTTATTGGGAGGCAACCCAAGCTTTATTTGTTTAATTGTTTGATGTTTTTATTTTATTTGTTTGTTTGTGTCATATATGCTTAATCATAATTGTTTAATTTTCATGTTTCGAATAATTTGTGAAAATGCTTTATCTTGTTTTTAACCTCGTCTTAATTGCATATAAAGGTATTTTACAAAAAGATAAGTGTAGGGAAGCTTATATTTTGTTAAAAAGAACGAAATTCGAACATGAAAAATTCACAATTTATGATTAGCATATATACTATCTTGTTTGTGTGTCAATACTTGTGGACATGTTTTATGAGTTCCTATTTGTAATTCATTCCACAAGTATCCTATCCTTTTATTGTTTTGTTTTGTTTTTATTTCTAAGTCTGGAATTACATCTAGTTGTGGTTTTTCTTTGTTCTGTTTGATGCGTTGGTTTTTTGTGTTTGTTGATTACAGGTTATATTGGACAAGAAGATGATTATATTTCTGGAGTGAAGCTTTTCTATGCTCGTTTTCTTGGAGGAAGATTTAACCATGTTATCACATCATACATACCGAGCGAATCAGGGGAGTAGTAGTTTCTTTCATTTTCATTTATTTTTACTTTTACATCTTTTACTTAGAACATTGGGGACATTGTTCGGTTTAAGTGTAGGGAGGGTAAATTAGGATGCCTTAGAAACTACAACTTCGCTTGATTTTTGTTTTGTTTAATAGTGAATGTGTAATAAAGCCAAGAGAAATATTGGTTAGGGCAATTTTAGCACCAAATTTAAAATATTTTACAACATATAGGAGTGAAACTTTGATTTTAATAAGCGTCTCATGGATAGGGAATTGTATGACTAGCACAAAAACCATACCACTCAAAAATTTCCACCCCAAATATGTGAGGTTCGCCTTTAGATCTTTAGGAAAAAGCATTCATTGTTGGTGCTTATGAGTGTACCGGTAGTTTATAGATTCTAGAACTTGCGTTTGTGATGCATACCGAGACTGCTAGTGAGACTACATTCGTGTAGTTAGATTTACTACATGATAAGAGGCATTAGGATTAACCCATTGTTTTACACCTGTGTTTTTGTTATAATTACGTTGGCTACATTGGTCAAGTAATTCTCCCACACCCTTTGCGTTGTACTCATTTTTAGTACACGATACCCCTAGTACACCCCTCAGAGCCTATCTTTTCGTTTCTAACTTTAAGTATTTTACTTAAAGTAAGAATTTGTTTACACCCCACTTAAAAGTACACCCAAATCGCCTTAGCCTACCTTGTATGCACTCATTTTTAGTGCATTATTGTGACAACATTTGTTTAAACCCCAAGTTAATTATCTAATTGATTACATGGTTGCTAAGTCGAGTCATATCCTTGTACATATTGTTTTGGGACGATTGGGACTCATGGGTAAAGTACTAGTGTAATGGAGTAATGGGGAAGAACAACATTATTACCCCCATATGTGTTAAATATTTTAAAAGTACTCCAAGTGTTTCGATTATCTTAATTCGAGTCATTAGAATAGTTAATTGTAAAGTTATGTAAATGTTCAAGTGTAAGGGGGATACAACCCCCCTGCGATGTATTATTTTGGATTTGGATGGTAGGGCAAGAGTGTATGCAAAAAAAAAAAAAAAAAAAAAAAAAAAAAAAAAAAGTAGAAAAAACATACGGACTACCATCCCGTTTCATTTTATGTTTATTTTATCTTTTTGTTATTTCTTTCATTAGCTTAAGTCGAGTCTAGTCTTGGTTTAGCAACGCCATATTGTACATGTAATTAATCAAGATCTTTAACTCGCCACCAGTAAAATATCCTTTATCCAACAAAACCGTGTTTATCATATCCCTACACCTAACGTTATAACCCGTTTAAAAGCCCTCTTTGATAGTTTATCTTAGGTGCTTACGCCTAGTGGAGGAGGTTTTTGATCCTTTCTCAAGCCTATGGTAATCTATTTGCTATGACAGGTAGTGAGAGATATTATCCATTTTCATTTATGAGATATACTTTTATGACACCTGAGAGATGTGAGTATCTAAACACTACTTGTGAGGTGCTAGTGTGTAATCTCCGTGCTTATTATGATTAAAGTGGAACGACTATTTGTTGTAATTACTTTTATATTAGCGTTAAATGACCCCTAACTTGTATTTTGATTAGAATAAAAGCGCATTTGCTTGAGGACAAGCAAATCTCAAGTGTAAGGGTATTTGATGAAGCGAAAAGTGTACCGCTTTTAGGGGGTCATTTAAGCCCTAAATCGTATTTATTTGACCAAATATTGCCCTAAATCGTTCCTTTTGTCATTTTAGGTACTTTGGAGAAGAAATCTGGAAAAGGAAGCATTTTGGACATTTTTGGAGCATAAAAGTGAAGAAAACGACAAAGTCTCTAAATCTGCTGGAATAGTACCTGTGACGGCGTCAAGCCCAATCCTGACGGCGTCAACCCTTGACGCGCCAGAGAGGATTTTGGAGGATTAAAAGGGGACGGCGTCAAGAAGGCCATCAAAGAACCCTAACCGCGGCGAGGTGACGGCGTCAAGCTCTATAACGTGACGCCGTCAGATCTGTTTTCCTATATATATTTTCATAATTTTTAGTCATTAGTGTGCAACTTTGTGAGGAGAAACCCTAAGACGATTTTTCTGCCATTTTTAAGGGTTTTATACCCTTGGATCTCCCATGTTCAATTGAAGATAAGTAATCAATTAATCATTCAATATGTCTATGTGTTGTTTGATTATATCTTGTTCTTGTCTTTTATTTAACATGCTAGGCTAGATTTATCTTGTGTTTGCTTAGATCTAATGAAACCTAACTATTGATTATTGGTTGTTGGTGTGTTATTAATTGTATTGGATAATTGTTTATCGATGTTAGGCTTAAGAAAACTGGCTAACCTCCTATACGGTAACTTGCTTGAACGTCTTAAGAAACATGAACCAATGCGTACTAAGGTTATTATGGTTGTATTTAATGCATGAGCGAATTCTAGTGATCCCATGTTAGGAGCTTCTTAGCCGGCTCGACATAGGAGTGAAGTAGGAGCTTGTAGAGTTGGGGAAGTACGTACGCCACCCCACGATTGGTATTAAGGAATACACCCGTCATCCACGCAATTAATACACACTAATCAACCGGTAAAAAATAGTTAGGGAGTAAGGAAATCTAAGTAAACACATTTCTCTCCATATAAGTTCCACAACCTTTTTATTTTCAGTTATTTTATTTTATTTGCAATTGTAGTTATTTGGGTTAGTTGACTAGCAACTAATTCCGCCCACTCCTTCAAACCCGAGATTTTACTTGCTTTCATAAAAATATAAAAATACAAAAAGAATATTCCCTCACCCTTAGACCTATTAGAGTAGTTTTTCAATCCTAACGACACTATTCCCCTATAGAACGATCAATCCCCCGGTACTTGCCACTTCACTATACTACATCGGTCAGGTACACTGCCTGGTGGGGATTGCAAGCTTCTCGAGATCCCTCGAGAGGTAAAACCTGTTGTAAGGTCGCAAAACCACGCATCAGGGCAGTCATCTCAGCATCCTGAGCTTTCACAAGGCTCTGACCACCTTTCCTTACAGCAAATTCTTTTGGCTCAAGTCCAATCTTCTCAGCCTCTTCTCTGACCACCTGGATGAGGGCAGACTTGTTCTGCCTTTCTTCCTTAGCTGCTTTCTTCAACCCTTCTTCGTTCTCCATATGAGCCTGAATTTCAGCCTTAGTGAGAAGTTGCATCACTCCATTGACCTTATAAGAGACCTTGATTGGTTCATCAAGGTCAGGCCTTCTTTCTGAGGAAGTAGGCACTAATATTGTAGGCTCAGGCTCAGTAGTGAGAATGCCTTTGCCTTTGACTTAGTGAGATGATGATGGGGTTGTTTCAGGAATCTCCCCCTCAGTATGAGAAGGAGGTTGTTGGCTGGAAGAAGCTTCAGTGACTTTCTCCCCCTCAACTGTTGCTTGAGCTATTGTGAGAGCAAGAGTTGGAGCGCTCACTGAAGTTGAGGGAGCAGCCTGACCTTTGAAAGCCTGATATATCTCAGTCATCATGGATTTGATGTCTGAGGTGTCCTGCTGAAGAGTGGTAACCTTAGCCTCAAGAGATGCTTGAGAAGCCTCTATCGCAGTGATCCTAGGCCCAAGATTCCAGGCCAAGGAAGTTGAAGACTTTGCCCAAGAAGCCAAATGTGCCTCCATAAGAACCAGTGAAGACTTGATGGAGTCCACTGAAGAGCTGAGACCTTGAAGGTTAGAGGAGTTCAGCATGTTGACAACCTCAGTTAACTGAGTTGACTGTTGCTGAAAAGTCTCAAAAGCCTGAAGAATTTTCTTGTTGAGCTCAGGGTCATTTTTCACTGACTCTTGAATAGTTGCAACGCTCTTGGTGATGTTTGAGAGGGAGGCGTTGAACATTTTAAGATTCTGATCAAGAGTTGTCAAGTTGTAGGAAATCCCTGAATGTTGCTCATTTGCTTTTTCACGATAAGCCTCAACAGATTCCCTCGGGTTGACATAATGAACTGCAGCTTCACAATGTTGGTCAAAGATTTCCTCAGTAAGCCCTTGAAAGAGAGCATTGTTGGAATTTTGCAGGAACTTGACCAATTGTCTTTCAGTGAGAGAAAGAATGTTGTCATACTTCCTGAGATATGCTGGGCAGGATGATTCTGAGTCCGAAGAATGATCAGCCGGAGAAGCTGATTCTTCACCTTGTGGTGGAGAGGACTGATGCGATGTTTCAGTGGGTTGGGCATCAATTTCCATATCATCACCTTCCTCAAACACTTCTTCCTCACTATCAATACTGAGCTCCTCATCAGATAAGAGAGCTGCCTGAAAATCCGCCATTGACTGAATTTGCAACAAGTTTTGGCCAGGTCCTGACCCCGCAATAATAACTGAGTGGGTTTGCTCAGCCTGGCGTTTGGAGTCAGTTCCCGAGAGACTAGATCTACCATGAGGGGGTTGTGGTTCCATATCAGCGGGTGGTCGCATGCCCCCTGAGTCTTTGTCCCCATGTGCGCCTTCAAGGAATGGTGGGTGTTCTCCAGTACTATCATGAGGCACACTTTGTGATGGTTGGTGGACCCCCTTCCCATCAGGGTTGTACTGCCCTTTTGGGGATTTAGGGTCCTTGACTCCCTGAGACCCTGAGTGTGATTTCTCAGGGCCGTAAGCAGGATGTGATTGGGTGTGGGTCCCCTTCTCAGTAGAGTAGTGCTGCTCTACCGAGGATTCAGGACCCTTTTCTCCCTCAGGCACTGATTATGATTTGTCAGTGCCTTCATCGGGATGTGATTGGGTGGAGGTTCCTGACCCTAGTGACTTGTGTATGTCAGTAGAGCCATGAGGAAACTGGGGTTTGCCCGAGGACACTAAGGATGATTTATTAGTGACCTCCGTTGGCGTTTGTTTTAGGGTCAAGAGGGTCTCAATGATGGGTGTCTCTGAGGTCTTGGCCATTGTTTCCCCTTCTGAGGGTTCTGAGGCAGAGGATCCAAGGGCGAGTGGTTTGGGTTTAACCACCTTCTTGGTCCGTGCCTTCTTTTTCTTCTTCTCCTGCTTTTCAGGAGAAGGAATAGGTGAGACAGCTTTGTCACCCTGAATGACTACCAGCATGTAGTTGGTCAGGGCGACTGGTTGTACCTCTGTTATGCCACTGGAATAATTGGCCTTGTGTAGGACGTCAGGTTTAGAACCTTGAGCGTCAGGCCTAATATAGTCAGGGCCAAGTAAGTCCTGAAGTACACAGGAAATGAACCTAGGGTAAGACATGTGTCTTTGCCTAGATTTCCCTGAGAGCTTGGCAACGAGGTCACGGAAGATTATTCCTCCGATGTCAATTTTTCTACCCTCCAGGAGACTGAACACCATCAATTGTTGTGATGAGTTCAACTGCTCCGTGGAGGATTTATTACCTCCAAGGACCTGAATGACAAAAGTCATCAGGATCCTCCAGATAGGTGGGAACCAAGTTTTAATTATTGGTGCCTTTGCCAATAATGAACCTGGGGCCACTTCAGGTTGTTTGGGGTCATGTAGCCCTAGAAAAAGCAATTCTTCTTTAACTTCTTGGTCAGTGGGGTTGGGCGCAAAATTCTCAGCGAAATCAAGACCAGTGGCCTTGATGAAGGTTGAGTAATCAAGGGAGAGGGTCCTTCTCCCATTCATCACTGAGAAAGTGATAATAGAGTCTTTGGTGTCCTCAGGGCTAGTTGCCACTGCTGTACACCAAAATTCCCTCAAGTAGTCATGGTATATGACTGAGGGGGTCTTTGTAAATGCCGTAGCAAGAAAGCAGTTTTGTAGATACTTAACTACATTCTTGTATGACCAAAACTTTTGGGGATAGGCAAAATTACCTACCACATTATTCTTGGTCATGTCTACGCCCTTCATGAGAAATTCCACATTTGGGGCGTATGTAATAGCATTAGAAGAAGCCATTTTTGTTGGGTAAGTCTGGGTAACAAAGATGGTTGGGGTTTCTAAACGCTAAGAACACACACACAATTTTGTTTTGAAAGAAAAAGGGCAAGAATTTGCTTAGAACTTTCTAAAAAAACATGTGTGTGTTTTTTGTTTGGGGGGTATTTATAGGGAAGTGAAGTGGAGTGTATTTTAGACATTTAGCGATTTAATATCTCAAAAGATAATTTTTGAAAACCGTTTTGAATAAAACTTTTGGGATCCGCATTAAATGCTTAACCACTCCACTATCCCTGTTTTGCGCAACTGTCAAGGCAAAAAGTTGTGCCGTCTGCAAAAAGTAAAACTTTCAGAGTTGAGTCATCACATATCTGTTATGTGATTGGAGAGGCATTAAATGCCAAGTGGGAATGTGGTGGCCCATGAGGTGCATGCCAGAAAGGCAAAAGAAAAAATATTCTTATATTAAATAAGAATTTAGTTGCCAACCTCGGACATTTACTCACTAGATACTTAGAGCAATTAAGTTAGCATTGAATGTCTTCTGAGGGCCCTGAATGACTCTTCATTCAGTGAACCTGCTTGTTCAGGACTTGTGTTTAGTTCCTGATGGTTCAAGGG
Organism: Artemisia tridentata subsp. tridentata; assembly: GCA_021014915.2. Lineage (NCBI taxonomy): Eukaryota > Viridiplantae > Streptophyta > Magnoliopsida > Asterales > Asteraceae > Artemisia > Artemisia tridentata. Next base: position 436,826,698 of record CP139509.1, on the reverse strand, counting down.
TTCAGGAACTTGGGTTTAGTTCCTGAGGTACAAAGGTTCAGGAACTTGGGTTTAGTTCCTGATGGTTCAAGGGTTCAGGAACTTGGGTTTAGTTCCTGATGTTCAGTGATCCATTTCACTGAGGAACACATTGAGTCAGGGACATGGGTTTTTCAGAATTTACACTTAGTTGGATGGATTCAATCAGTAGACTGAATCTCAATATCCAACATTCCTAATTCAGCTTTCAGTCTTGTGAAAGTTGGTTCATCCAATGGTTTGGTGAATATATCAGCTAGCTGATATTCAGTAGGAATGAAGTGTAATTCAATGTCACCATTCATGACATGGTCCCTGATGAAGTGATATCTAATATCAATGTGTTTTGTTCTCTGATGAAGAACAGGGTTATTTGAGATGGCAATTGCACTTGTGTTATCACAAAAGATGGGAACCATCTTGTACTGAATTCTATAGTCACTGAGTTGACTTTTCATCCAGAGTACATTTGCACAACAACTTGCTGCTGCAACATATTTAGCTTCAGGTGAGGACATGGCAACTGATTGTTGCTTCTTAGCACTCCAACAGACTAATTTTCCACCAAGAATTTGGCAGGAGCTTGAGGTACTTTTTCTGTCCATGTTGCATCTAGCATAGTCAGAATCTGAGTATCCTTTGAGATCAAAGCCTGAATATTTTGGACATTTTGGATAATATAATCCAAGGTTTGGAGTACCTTTCAGGTACCTGAGTATCCTTTTCACAGCTGTGAGATGAGATTCTCTTGGGTCAGATTGATATCTGGCACATAAGCATACTGAGAATTGGATGTCAGGCCTTGATGCAAGTAGATACATCAGTGATCCTATCATTCCTCTGAAGAGAGTTTGATTCACTGGTTTACCAGTAAGGTCAGGACCAAGGTTGTTTGGTGGTACCATGGGAGTTTTGACTGAGGCACAGTCACTGAGCTCATACTTCTTAAGTAGGCTCCTGACATACTTCTCTTGACTGATAGAGGTTCCTTTATCAGTCTGCTTGATTTGCAGTCCAAGTGCTCATTTCAAATTTCTTTGCCATCAGTTTTTCAAACTGTTTGCAAAGTTTATAACTTGTTGAGCCAAAGATGATGTCATCAACATATACTTGTACAAGTATGACATCATTATTTGTCCTATAGATAAACAATGTGTTGTCTATCTTGCCTCTGACAAATTTGTTTTGGATCAGGAAGGCTGAGAGAGTTTCATACCATGCCCTGGGAGCTTGTTTCAGTCCATAAAGGGCTTTGTTAAGCTTGCAGACATAGTCAGGAAACTCATGGCTTTCAAATCCAGGAGGTTGCTGAACATAAACTTCTTCTTTCAGTGACCCATTTAAGAATGCACTTTTAACATCCATTTGGTACACCTTGAAGTTCATGTAGGTAGCAAAGGTAAGGAAGATCCTGATGGCTTCCATCCTTGCCACTGGTGCAAATGTTTCTTCATAGTCAATGCCTTCTTGTTGGTTATAGCCTTTGGCTACAAGTCTGGCCTTATTTTTAATGACTATGCCATTTTCATCAGATTTGTTTTTGAATACCCATTTCATGCCAATGACTGAAACATCTTCAGGACACTTGACTAAGGTCATTACCTTATTTCTGTCAAATTGTTCCAGTTCATCATGCATGGCCTGAACCCAACTTGGATGATTAAGTGCTTCCTTGACACTTTTGGGTTCTATTGTGGAGATGAAGTCCACAAATAGGCATTCATTGCCTAAGGCTGCTCTTAGTTGTGCAGCCATGCTTCTAGTAAGCATGCCTTCAGTAGGCTCTCCAATTATATTAACAAGTTCTATATCCTGAGACCTAGTCCAACTGTCCTGAGGTCTTGGAAACTGATTAGAACTTGTAGAAGCCTGATGGGTAGGGTCAGGATCAGACACATGATGATCTTCAGTATCATGACTGTCTGAGTGGGTTGACTCATCACTGTGATTGTTTGGTTCCTGAGCACTTTGTTCAGACTGAATGATTGCATCAATATTTCTTTGTGCTTCAACAAACTCAGTGATGGTTGGGTTAAGAAGGTTGTGAGGGATGATGTAATAGGAGATGTCAGCATTTGGTTAGTACTGAGTGGAAGGACCATTATCAGGATGATGTTCATCGGGAGGGTATTTTGATGAGTCATCAATTTCTATCTCTTCCACTGAGGTGTTAGACACACTGATTGCATTAGTGCTCTCATCAAAGGTAACATGGAATGTTTCCTCAGTATGCTGTCTCCTGGTGTGGAACACCCTGAAGGCCTTAGAGACAAGTGAGTATCCTAGGAAGTATCCACCATCAGCTTTTGCATCAAATTTTCCTAAGTGATCCTTGTGATTATGAATAAACACAGGACACCCAAAGACATGAAAATAGCTGATGTCAGTGATCCTTCCCTTGAATAACTCATAAGGGGTTTTGCTACGTCTCTTGACAATGATGTATCTGTTTTGTGTATAACAGGCAGTTTTGACTGCTTCAGTCCAAAAGTGTTTGGAAAGGACTGATCCATTTAGCATTGTCCTGGCTGCTTCAATGAGTGTTCTATTTTTCCTTTCAGCCACACCATTTTGTTCAGGTGTGTAAGGAGAGGAAAAGTTTTGGGAAATTCCTTTCTCATCACAGAAACATTCAAGTTCATAGTTTTTGAACTCTGTCCCATTGTCAGTCCTAATCTGTTTGACTTTGATGTCATTTTGATTTTCAATGTTCCTGACAAAGGACATGATTGTTTCAGCTGCCTGACCCTTTTTTATCAGGAAGTACACCCAAGTGTATCTTGAGTATTCATCCACAATGACCAGAGTATACTTCTCATGGTTAATGGATCTAGGACTGATGGGCCCAAAGAGATCCATATGGAGAAGATGAAGGCAGTTCCTGATGGAAAAGTTTGTTTTGGTTTTAAAGGATGCTCTATGATGTTTACCTTTTTCACAGGCAGAGCATGGTTTATCCTTTGAAAACACAAGTGATGGTAAGCCAAGGACCTTGTTTTGTTTCACAAGATTGTTTATGTTTTTGAAGTTCAGGTGGGAGAGTCTCTTATGCCAAAGCCAGTTGAGGGTTTCAGTGGCTTTAGTATAAACATCTTGTCTTCTTGGTGCAATAAGGACAACTTCCTTATTAGCATTGAAGATGATTCCTTGCTTATCATCAAACTGAACTATGTATTTTGCATCACATAGTTGACTGACACTGATCAAATTGTATTTAAGACCATTTACATAAGCTATCCTAGTAAAGACTATACCATTGCAGTTTACTGAACCATAACCTTCAGTGAGACATGATGAGTTATCAGCAAATATCACTTTGGGTCCTGATTCATCCACATACTTGTGCAGATACTCTTTCACACCAGTCATGCTCCTTGAACATCCACTATCAAGATGCCAAACAGGATCCTTGGCATGCCTCTGCACAAATGGTAAACTGGGTTAGTTCTTTCTAGGACTCCACTTCTTGGAGGGCTTAACTTTGGGGGTCTTTCTAAAATTGACAATTGATTCATGGTCAGTGGTGGAGTGGACTGAGCTATCAAAAATTTTGCATTTGATAGCTGAGGTAGACTCAGTAGACTCAGAGGATGACTTGTTCATACCTCTTCTGGCCTGAATGACATTATCATGTCCTGAGGTATCATGAGTGGGATCTTCACAAATTTCACAGCTATTGTCCATTAGACAATCCTTAGGAAGGTGGTCGTTGAATCCACAATGAGGGTAAGGTGCAAAAGGCTTGGCCTTTTGTTTCTGTTTCTGTTTAGAATCAGAAGGGTATTTTAAAGCCTGAGCTTTAAAGCTTGCCATCTTTGATGTGGCTGTGTATGTTTTGTGATCAGAGGTCCTGTGATCATCCATTTTGCAAATCTTGCAGTAAAGGATTCTATAACAATCATCAGTGTAATGATTGGTAAAGTGACACAGCTCACATCTTTTTAGGGGTTTGGAGGGTTTTGGTTTGGTGCTTGAGGAAGCTGATTTGGGTTCCTTCTTCTTGGATTGAGAAGGTTTCTCAGAAGATTTAATCTTCTCACTCAGCTTCCTGACCATTTCAGCCAACTGGTCAATTTTTGAGTCAGGGTTGTCAGATTTTACTTCAGAAAAGATTGAAGCTGATGAGTCATCAGTATTTACTGTGACTTCAAGGGTTTGCCTTTTCAGGATGGTTTTTCCCATTCCTGAATTCTCCTTTGGAGAATACTGAGAGTAGACCAATGGTGGGAGGTCTGAGCTTGGTGCAGCACCCTGAAGGATATTCAGAGGTGGGAGTGGTGAGAATGATTATGATTCAGATTCATTGACTGACTCAGTACTACTGGGTTGGTCAGTGAGTCCAAGCATATTTTTCAGAGCCTGAATTTCAGGAAGCAAGATTTTTCCAGTCTCAAAGTTTGGTAACTTACTGACTGGGTTGTCCCTGACAATCCATTCATTTGACTTGGGTTGCATTTCTTGCTCAAAAGATATGCCAGCTGGAATAAAGGTCATTTCACTGTGACTCTCACTGGGGGATTCAGTGAGATGGTCAATTCCTATTGTTTTCTTAGGAATTAAACCAATAGTATCAAAGACCTTGGGGTTCTTTTCAGTCCAGCCTTTAATAACAGCCTTTTCTTTGTTAAGTTCATTTGGTAGGGCTTGGTTTTGTTTCAAAATTTTAGTGTTTTGAATTTGTAGAGTAATTGTTCCTAACTTGGCTTGTTTTAGTACAAGTAATTCATCTCTACATTTATTCAATTCTAACACAAGATTGTTGTATTTTGAAAACAAGTTAAGCCTTTGTTCTTCAACAAACTTAAGATCTAAACAAATATAATTCATATAGGACTGCTAATCAGAATTATCATCCATAGAAAGTAAAGTGTTTACCTTCTTCATGGTTATGTTCACCCACTCTCCATTCCTAGCATGGCTTTTCCCAACAGACACCTGATCACCTTCAGAGAGTGCCATCAGTGCACTCACTCTAATTTCCTCATCTTCTGAGGAGACCTCTTCTTCATCCCACTCATACGCTTCTGCTACAAGAACTTTGTTCTTTGTCTGAACAAGTTTGGATGTTTGAGCAGCCTGAGATATTGAGGGATTAGTTTCAAGAAGTGCAAGTTTAGCCTTAGCTTTCCTATATTTTGCTTCAAAGTCTTTTTGACCCTTATTGTTTTGAAATTGTTGGGTCGACTGAAGCATTCTAGGTTGAAACTTGCGAGTCCCTGAGGAACTGTTTCCTGAAAATTTGTAAGAGGGTTCTGAGATGATTTTAGAATAACAGTCTCTAGCAAAATGACCCTTTTACCACAATTAAAGATTCAGTGGTTTCATTTGCTTTTGCTTTTGAAAAGTTGGACTGATTTCTTTTGATAAAACGTTTTGAACTAGCAAGAGTGCCCTTTCTTGGAATTCCAAGTTTAAATCATTTAGGTACTCATCACTAGTCCTTTCATCAATTTCATCTTCAGAATCCTCTTGAAAATCCTGCACAACACCATTAGTATAAAAGGCAGTTGATATGGGTGTGGAGGTCAAGGCCTTCTTGGTCTCAAGAGCTTTTGAGTCTGGGTATCTCCTTAAGATTAAATTGTCTTCATAGACAAACTTCTCATAGATCTCAGGGAGCTCAAGTGTCTGAATGTGATTAGCATTCCTGAGGCCTTGTGAGAACTTTAGCCACTTCTCGGGGAGACTGTTGACAAAGCCAACATTTGTCTCATGCTTAGACAACACTACACCATCATTTGATAGCTCGTTTATCAAAGTCTTGTATCTGGTATAAGTCTGAGAGAGACTTTCAGAGTCCTTTGCCCTGAAAGTATTGTACTCAAGTTACAGGTCCATGACCCTGTTTTCCTTGGTATCTGAGGGACCCTCAATGCTATTGACCAAGTCATCCCAAGTTTGCTTGGCTGTTGAACAGTTGATGACTGATTCCATTATATCGTCAGGAAGACAAGATATAATGATGCTTTTCAGGCGTTGGTCATGATTGACCACCCTCCTCTCATCAATGGTCCATTGAGCTTCAGGCTTGTTTAGCCCTTCAGCAGTCTTTGGGACATAGGGACCATCTTTGACACAAGTGATGTAGTATGGTTCCATACCAGTTAAGTAGCAAAGCATTCGCTTTTTCCACTTGCTAAATTTACCAGCTTCAAGTCTGGGTGCAACAGCTGAAAAGCTTCCACCCTTTTTGTCGACTAGTTGAGGCACATTAATATCAGCCATAGTAGGATCTTGGTTTTAAAAACCTTGAGCACTCTTGGTTATTTTTGAAAGATTTTATAAACTAGAGGCTCTGATACCACTTATTGTTCCCTTCACACGCTTAGAGTTAACTATAAAGTTAATCTATTTGTGTTTATGACTGATACAATGTATTTGTTTGATTATAACTAATGAATAAAACGAATTATAAAAACACAAGGTTTTTCAACGTTCAAATTCTTATTAGAAATGAATCAAAGAATCTATTACCCAAGTGTTTTGCGGAACAAACACTTGGGATTGAATAGACAAGGTATGGTGTCTCCTATCTAAACTTAAGCAATGCTTAAGTGGTAACAATTTTGATCCACTAAGCTATCTCAGGGATTGGTTACTCTTTGTAGGAGAAAAGGGGTATTGTGAAAGTCTAAGCTTTTAATGCACAAAATACCTAACCCACTTTTCTCCATCTGTTTGCTATTTATAGGCAAACATGTAAGAGTACTGAAAGACTAAAAATACATAAACAATAGGAAGGTGATGCGCGTGATGTGTCGTTGCGGTTTAGCAGTATTAATGCCTACTCAAGTTTTAAATTTATATTTAGCCGACTTATCAATAACACACACACTTAACGAGCAGTGTACCCGGTCAGTATGAATATAATGGTAAGTAGAGTGTCGATCACTAAGAGTGAAACGTATTATCTAGTTATTCTAATCAGTATTTTAATATCCTAAGTTAGCTATACAACCTAATCTAACGCAAGGGGGTTCAGCCTGAGAGACTGGCACGGTTTGGTTATAATTAAATAGAAAACTAACTAATGAGCACGAATCAGCGAATAGCACACACGTACACAGATAGATACTCGAGACAATAAGAAGACCTGTCCTGATAATTAAATAGCTTGTCACTTGTTTTATTGCTAGTTTTATATGAAGTGTATATAATTAAACCTTTCTCGTTGGCTCTAATCTTATCGGCGAGTAAACCCTTAATGATTACTTATGTCTATCCTATTTATTCAAGAGACGCTAAAATAAATAGGCGAGGAAGGGGCATGGCGACCCAAGCAAGACTCAGCTAGACACAGAGGTTATCAATGCACTAATAAAAGTCACCAAAGACATCAACATATAAACTTTAATTAATGGGAAAGCAATATTAAAGGGAGTGCATGATCTTCCGTAGTCACATGACACAAGCCCATCAATCCTGATGAATTAAAGCGTACTAATACAATAAAACAAAACTACTTAATGAATTGAATACATGCAGGACCTTCTTACAGCTCTTGTATCTTTGTTTGAGGTGTGTCTTGTGCTGCTTGGTCGTCTGAATTCGGCTTTAGGGTTATATCTTTCCTCTGTCCAAGACTCTCAAATTCGTCTGACCTTGGGGTATTTATAGTTTCTGTCTGAGGGATCGATGCGGCGCATTGAGTTGATAGATGCGGCGCATTGACTTAACTTCGCGTGGGGTCCAAGATTAATATATTCAGGAATATTCGTACACCGTCTTCAGATGCGGCGTAACTTGATCTTTGTATGCGGCGCATGTACTTTAGCTGTCTTGGATTATAACTGGTGAAATCTTGATAGTGATACGCCGTATGTTAGAAGTATAATGCGGCGTATCTAGAGTAGAACGAGCTTGATCTTCTTCTTTGACCAAAGTTTCATATGCGGCGCATGACAGAATTGCATGCGGCGCATTCTTTAAAGTCAGGCAATGGTCTTCGAATTCATCTAAGTATGACATTGCGTCGTATCTGTTGAGTGAGATACGGTGCATCTTCTGGATTTCAGTAGACTTTTGACATTTCGCTTGTTTTGCTCCATAATTAGTCCAAAATCGCCAAGTTTCACATAATGCTTGTTTTTACCTGAGAATTACTAAAGTAAACATTAATGCATCGATTCTCATATATAATATAATAAAACAAGTCAAATAAATAGGATAAATGATGATAATAAAATGTACTTATTTGAGTTCATCAAATATCCCCCCACTTGAACTTTACTTGTCCCCAAGTAAACCTTAGAATTAATCATATGAAAATGTATCCTAAAAGATATTAGGATTTATTTTTATATTTAAGCACGTATTCGTTTTGTCATAATCACACAACCAAACACCTAACGAAGTAGAAACCAAAATAATTTTTAATGTAAAACAATTCTAAATCGTTTAGTTGCTTAGTTGTGACGAATATTCTATCATAGGCTTGGCAAGTACACGCATCTCCCCCACTAAAGCCAAGGAATAACAAGTCTAAAGCGGTAACAAGGGTTTGTTGGTTAAAGGTTGATCATCCTTTTTAATCTCTATCGATCTCATATTCCAGAAAAAGCGACAGAACTACAAATACATGATCGAATCCACGACCACGATACTTGCAATTGCTCAAATCCTTAACTCGAATAGGCTAAAGATAGGACCAAGTAATCTTCACCAATAATATTATATCAAAAAGGGTGACAAAATCATAAATACATAGCCGAATCCACGACTACAATACTTAAGATTGCTCAAATCCCTAATCTCAATAAATCAAAGGTTTGGATGAAGAATGATATAGGGTATGGATAATATTTGAGATACAAATTGGTGTAAAATAAAAAATAAACAAAACAAATAAATTAAAAACCTAAGTGTGGTTAATTACTTTCCCAACCATCCCATGAATAAGACTCATATCATTGAATAACTCGCGCTTTAACACTTGAAACACACGCTGTAGGTAGACACGAATTATACTCAACAAGATCTCAATCAAAGAATAACCTTAGTTGGTGTTCCCATAACGGCCAACTCCCATTCAATCCATAAATATAATATACAACAAATAGTGGTGATATCTCCCACTTAATACAAAACTTTACATAAGTTGGTTAAAACAAACTTCCAACTTTTCCTTTTTCTTTTTCTTTTCTATTTTTTTTTCGATTTTTTTTTTCACAACTTTTATCACTATTTTTCCGGATAATTTTTCATACTCTTCATACTTTCAGAAATAACTGTAATAGTGAAAGTAGCAAACACACGAAAAATAAACTAAAAGTTATACAATATTTACTTTCATACCAATTGCATTGTGCAATTTCCCGACCTAACCGAAGATAATGAATTACGCACGCGAACACAGGTAATGTAAGGAAACACACTTTGCCTAAAGCAATTAACCACGGATTTTAATCTACAGGGTAGGCTAAGGTGTAAGGGTGTATCGAAACATTATAACAAAGGTGTAAGAAACGAAAGGAATGGCTCTGAGGGTTTTTCTAGGGGTATCTTACTCTAAAAGTGAGAGTAACAAAGGGTTTGTACAGGGGTTAACTAACCAGTTTAGTTAGTTAATATCACATAACATATAAAGGCTATTTTGGGTGTACTCCTAGAAATTTACCAATTTAGACAAGTCACTCCAATTATATAGATAATACTCATTATGGTGGTCTCGAATAGTATACAAGCCAAGTTCTAAAGTTTACAAGTCACCAGCACACTAAAGTTTTAATATTTTTGAAAGAATAAAGTTATGTGTGCGGTTATGTAATTTAGACTTTAAACAAAAACATGCTAAAAAATTTTAAATTTTGATGCGTGGGTTTTGCAACCTTACAACAGGTTTTACCTCTCGAGGGATCTCAAGAGGCTTACAACCCCACCAGGCAGTGTACCTGACCGATGTAGTATAGTGTAGTGGTAAGTACGGGGGATTGATCGTTCTCCACAGGGAATAGTGTTCGTTAGGTGTGAAAGGCTACTCTAATTAGGTCTAAGGGTTGAGGAAGATTCTTTTTATGTTTTTATAATTTTATGAAAGCAAGTAAAATCTCGGGTTTTGAAGGAGTGGGCGGAATTAGTTGCTAGTCAACTAACCCAAATTACTACAAATGCAAATAAAATAAAATAACAAAAATGAAAAGTGGTGAGAAACTTATGTGTAGAGAAATGTGTTTACTTAGATTTCCTTACTCCCTAACTATCTTTTACCGGTTAATTAGTGTGTATTAGTCGCGTGGATGACGGGTGTATTCCTTAATACCATTCGTGGGGTGGCGTACTTACTTCCCCAAACTCTACAAGCTCCTACTTCACTCCTATGTCGAGCCGGCTAGGAAGCTCCTAACATGGGATCACTAGAATTCGCTTGTGCATTAAATACAACCATAAAAACCTTTAGTACGCGTTTGGTTCATGTTTCTTAAGACGTTCAAGCAAGTTACCGAATAGGAAGTTAGCCAGTTTTCTTAAGCCTAACATAGATAAACAATCATCCAATACAACTAACAACACACTAACAACCAATAATCAATAGCTAGGTTTCATTAGATCTAAGCAAACACAAGATAAAATTAGCCTAACATGTTAAACAAAAGACAAGCATAAGATAGAATCAAACAACACATAGACATATTGAATGATTAATTGATAACTTATCTTTCAATGAAACATGGAAGATCTCAAGGCAAGAAGCCCTGAAAAAGTAGCTAAAATCGTCTTAGGGTTTTATCCCAAAATTCCACACACTAAGCTCTCCCTTCATGACAAAAAATTAGAAAACTATATATAGACTTTGACATCTGACGGCGTCACCTTATGCATTGTGACGCCGTCACCTCGCCGCTTTTAGGGTTCCCGGATGACCATCTTGACGCCGTCCCTCTTTAGCTCTTCAAAAATCCATTCTGGCTTATCAAGGCTTGACGCCGTCGGACCTATAACGTGACGCCGTCCCCTTATGATTTAAGCCGTGACGCCCTTGATTTAGTTAAAGCGTGACGCCGTCAGAATTCTCATGCAAACTCACTGGCCCGTCATGAGTAAATTTCACATCCAACTTTTCTAGCCAAGGCATGACGCCGTCTGGAGTTAATGTTGACGCCGTCAAAGGTGACTTTCAGCACAATTTTGAGACTTTGCCGTTTTCTTCACTTTTATGTTCCAAAAACGTCCAAAATGCCTCCTTTTCCAGATTTCTCCTCAAAAGTACCTAAAATGACAAAAGGAACGATTTAGGGCAATATTTGATCAAATAAATACGATTTCGGGCTTAAATGACCCCTTAAAAGCGGTACACTTTTCGCCTCATCAAATACCCTTACACTTGAGATTTGCTTGTCCTCAAGCAAATGCGCTTTTATTCTAATCAAAATACAAGTTAGGGGTCATTTAATGCAAACATAAAAGTAATTACAACAAATAATCGTTCCACTTCAATCATAATAAGCACGGAGATTACATACTAGCACCTCACAAGTAGTGTTTAGATACTCACATCTCTCAAGTGTCATCAAAATAAATCTCATAAATGAAAACGGAAAATATCTCTCACTACCTGTCATAGCAAATAGATTACCATAGGCTTGGGAAAGGATCGAAAACCTCCTCCACTAGGCGTAAGCACCTAAGATAAACTATCAAAGAGGGCTTTTAAATGGGTTATAACGTTAGGTGTAGGGAAAAGGAAAACACGGTTTGGTTGGATAAAGGATATTTTACTGGTGGCGAGTTAAAAATCTTGATCAATTACATGTACTATACAACGTTGCTAAGCCAAGACTAGACTCGATCTTAAGCTAATGAAAGAAAATAACAAAACATAAACATAAAATAAACATAAAATGAAACGGGATGGTAGTCCGTATGTTTTTTTCTACTTTTCTTTTTCTCATTTTTTTGTATTTTTCTTGATTTTTTCGATTTTTTTTTTTTTTTTTTTTTTTTTTTTTTTTTTTTTTTTTTTGCATACACTTTTACCCTACCATCCAAAATAATACATCATAGGGGCGTTGCATCCCCTTACACTTGAACTTTTACATAACTTTACAAATACTAATCTAATGACTCGAATTAAGATAATTGAAAAACTTGGAGTACTTTTAAAACATTTAGCACATATGGGGGTAATAATGTTGTTCTTCCCCATTACTCCATTACACTAGTACTTTACCCACGAGTCCCAATCGTCCCAAAACAATATGTACAAGGATATGACTCGACTTAGCAACCATGTAATCAACTAGATAATTAACTTGGGTTTAAACAAATGTTGTAACAATAATGCACTAAAAATGAGTGCATACAAGGTAGGCTAAGGCGATTTGGGTGTACATTTAAGTGGGGTGTAAAACAAATTCTTCCTTCAAGTAAAATGCTTAAAGGTCGAAACGAAAAGATAGGCTCTGAGGGGTGTACTAGGGGTATCGTGTACTAAAAATGAGTACAACGCAAAGGGTGTGGGAGAATTACTTGACCAATGTAGCCAATGTAATTATAACAAAAACACAGGTGTAAAACAATGGGTTAGTCCTAATGCCTCTTATCATGTAGTAAATCTAACTACACGAATGTAGTCTCACTTGTGGCCTTGGAATGGTCCTAACGCAAGTTCTAGAATCTAAGTGCTACCGGTACACACATCATAGCATAAATGCTTTTCCTACCAATTCTAGGGGCGAACCTCACATATTTGGGGGTGGAAAATTTTTTAGTGGTACGGTTTTTGTGCTAGTCATATAACTCCTATCCATGAGACGCTCATTAAGATCAAAGTTTCACTCCTAAATGTTGTAAAAAATTTTAAATTTGGCACTAAAATTACCTTAACAGGTATTTATCTCAGTTTTATTACACATCTACTATCAAACAAACAAAAATCAAGCGTAATTGTATTCTCAAAAATCGTACTTTTACCCTCCCCTTACACTTAAGATGAACATTGTCCCCAATGTTCAAGTAACAAGATGTAAAAGCATAAAAGTAAAAGAATGAAATCAAATACTCCCCTGATTCGCTCGGTGGATAATGAAATTACACGGTTAGATCTTCTTCCAAAGAGAATGTAGAAGCTCCATGACTAATGCATCGCCATAAGCTTGATCCAAAAACATCTCCTTGTCCAAAATAACCTGTTAAACCTGAGAAAACAAACACGAAAACCTGCATAACATCGGCGGGAAAAATCTATATATAAGGATATAATGCTTGTGGAATGATAACTTTGCAGATTCCTGGAGATTATAAGTTGGAGATTTTAATAAAAACTTTTTTTAAAAACAAAACTTTCAAAAATTTCTGGAAATTAAATCTGACGCCGTCAGGTTATAACCCCTGACGCCGTCAGAAATGACCTGACAAAAATTTTCATTTTTAGTTTCCGGAAAATTTTTGGAAAAACCTTTACCTTACTTCCTGGAAATCCTGCAAAACATCATTATGACTCGATACAAGCATTTGACTCAAACACACACTAATATGTATGTTAATTTATTATTATTACGATTCATGTTAATTTGTGTTCTAATAAACCGATTTAGATTTCCCTTACACTTAACTTTTGCAAAATACCTTTATATGTAGTTAAGACGAAGTTAAAAACAAAATAAAGCATTTTCACAAATTAGTTTTTAACATGAATCAATAAGAATAAAAATTAAACATACATACGGAAACAAATAAAAACAAACAAACAAACAAATAAACAAATAAAGCAAATAAACCATGGGCTGCCTCCCAAGAGCGCTTGTTTTTGTTCGAGTCACGAGCCTGACTCTCCCCTTATTTAATGGATAAAGGAGAGGTTTTCCCTACACTTAGGATTAAGTGCGGGTGATAGTAGCGATACACACCAGCTCGGTAGGAGTATGCCACGTGAGGAAAGAGTGGTGGATGAATTATATGCTCAAAGGGGTGTGCTCCTTTCATCATAACCTTGCCTAGTTCACTTTGGTCAATGGGTGATTTTGAGTTTCCTCCTAAAAAGGGATCATCTTCTATCAACTTCGAGAGACTCCTAGTTGGGAATCCATCTTGACCTAATAAACCTGGTTTAAACCCATAGTGTTTCTTGTGATCAATCATAAATGGGTGATGTAAGTATGTAAGGTCATGGTTCACTCCTATGTTAGCTTCCTCTCTACAAGGCTTAGAGTCTACTACCTTCAACGTAAAACTACCCGGACTATATGGTTTGATGGGTGGATCGGGACCTTTCTCATTTCCTAAATTCACATCTAAAGATGGAAGATTAGGTAACGGTTTTGGTTGAGGCTCTGGTTCATCAAAACTAGGAACTTCCATAGAACTAAAAGAAAGGTTATGACTACAAGTATTCAAACCTATTTCTTCTAGTTTTGTTTCTTCCAAAGGTTCTACTTCAATTGGGGTTCCTATAGTCCCTTCTACTTCTTCCGGGTAAGTCACGGGCGGTGTGTGTGCCTCGAATGATGGTAGGACTTGTGGGGTACTTTGTAGGTTTGTGTTATTTACCTCATCCTTCCTTGTCTCTATATCAATTATATCCACATCATGTGTTTTAGTAGAATCTAACCCAAACATGTTCCTAAGTATCTCAAATCCTTCTCTAGCCATTTCAAGTTCTAAGTCCGATTCATAAGAATCTTCCCCGATAACATGATTACTATGTTCAATTTGCCTAAAGGATTCATCATGTGTTCCTTGAGATTCAAAGTCATTGATCATAAAACCTAGGTCTTTTTGCTCAATATGCTCATGCTCGGCTAAATCCTCCTCAATTGTTTCCTCAAGTTGTGATGTATACGAACCCATTAATTCATTAAACTTATGGTTCACGGTTAGGAGGCTTTCCTCAAAATTTTTCCAAAGGGTTTCACTAAAAGGAGTTGATCCTAACAATGATTGGTTAATAGAAGCCGCACATGCACATAATTCATCAAACCTATCAAATTTTACACCCATCTCCTCTTGTATATATCTAAGATCACTTAAAAATTCATTGGAACAACAGGAAGCAAATCTATCCGTGTAAAGTAATTGTTCCTCTATTGTTAATGATCTAAATGGAATTTCATCCGCCATGGTGACAAATGAAAATGGTTTTACAAACAAAGGGCACAAAGAAAAAGATAGACTAAAGAAAACCTAGAAAAATAAAATAAAAAATCTCACTAGAAAGGAATCTAGTGAGTAGACCTAATAGAAATAAAAATTCAACCTAAACAATAACTATTCCCCGGCAGCGGCGCCAAAAACTTGATGCGTGGGTTTTGCAACCTTACAACAGGTTTTACCTCTCGAGGGATCTCAAGAGGCTTACAACCCCACCAGGCAGTGTACCTGACCGATGTAGTATAGTGTAGTGGTAAGTACGGGGGATTGATCGTTCTCCACAGGGAATAGTGTTCGTTAGGTGTGAAAGGCTACTCTAATTAGGTCTAAGGGTTGAGGAAGATTCTTTTTATGTTTTTATAATTTTATGAAAGCAAGTAAAATCTCGGGTTTTGAAGGAGTGGGCGGAATTAGTTGCTAGTCAACTAACCCAAATTACTACAAATGCAAATAAAATAAAATAACAAAAATGAAAAGTGGTGAGAAACTTATGTGTAGAGAAATGTGTTTACTTAGATTTCCTTACTCCCTAACTATCTTTTACCGGTTAATTAGTGTGTATTAGTCGCGTGGATGACGGGTGTATTCCTTAATACCATTCGTGGGGTGGCGTACTTACTTCCCCAAACTCTACAAGCTCCTACTTCACTCCTATGTCGAGCCGGCTAGGAAGCTCCTAACATGGGATCACTAGAATTCGCTTGTGCATTAAATACAACCATAAAAACCTTTAGTACGCGTTTGGTTCATGTTTCTTAAGACGTTCAAGCAAGTTACCGAATAGGAAGTTAGCCAGTTTTCTTAAGCCTAACATAGATAAACAATCATCCAATACAACTAACAACACACTAACAACCAATAATCAATAGCTAGGTTTCATTAGATCTAAGCAAACACAAGATAAAATTAGCCTAACATGTTAAACAAAAGACAAGCATAAGATAGAATCAAACAACACATAGACATATTGAATGATTAATTGATAACTTATCTTTCAATGAAACATGGAAGATCTCAAGGCAAGAAGCCCTGAAAAAGTAGCTAAAATCGTCTTAGGGTTTTATCCCAAAATTCCACACACTAAGCTCTCCCTTCATGACAAAAAATTAGAAAACTATATATAGACTTTGACATCTGACGGCGTCACCTTATGCATTGTGACGCCGTCACCTCGCCGCTTTTAGGGTTCCCGGATGACCATCTTGACGCCGTCCCTCTTTAGCTCTTCAAAAATCCATTCTGGCTTATCAAGGCTTGACGCCGTCGGACCTATAACGTGACGCCGTCCCCTTATGATTTAAGCCGTGACGCCCTTGATTTAGTTAAAGCGTGACGCCGTCAGAATTCTCATGCAAACTCACTGGCCCGTCATGAGTAAATTTCACATCCAACTTTTCTAGCCAAGGCATGACGCCGTCTGGAGTTAATGTTGACGCCGTCAAAGGTGACTTTCAGCACAATTTTGAGACTTTGCCGTTTTCTTCACTTTTATGTTCCAAAAACGTCCAAAATGCCTCCTTTTCCAGATTTCTCCTCAAAAGTACCTAAAATGACAAAAGGAACGATTTAGGGCAATATTTGATCAAATAAATACGATTTCGGGCTTAAATGACCCCTTAAAAGCGGTACACTTTTCGCCTCATCAACATGCTAAAAAATTTTAAATTTTGATATATTAAGCGCATTTTAAGCATATTTTGAAAAAGTTTAGGACAAGTAAGTGTTCTAATTCTCCATCCCCCCACTTAAGTTAAACAACGTCCTCGTTGTTTGTGTTAAAGATTAAAAACTGGAAAATAAAAGAATTAGAACAGAAAAACTCCCATGAGACTTGCTCGGTATGATCCTCCATTATTCGTATAAGAGCAAAAATCAACTTCCTTGTGGATGAGAACGTTTAAGCTTCATAAATGATGTATCCACAAAAATGCAGGAATCTATAATACCATTTAGACTTTAAAACACCTGAGTTAAGAAGGTTCAAACTTGCATAATACATTAGTAGTTAGTAAAAATAAAACCTAAAAATTTAAACTGTAAATCATCAGGTCAGTCGATACGCCGTATCTTATGGAAGAAGATACGCCGTATCGAGCCTGGAATAAATACGAATCAGAATAAAAGATGCGTCGCATCCTTAACCAGGGATGCGCCGCATTAAATAAACTGACAGAAAGTTTAAAAGTCAAAAATAAAAATGCAGAAAATGAAATAAGATATGACCAGTGCAGGTGATGCGTCGCATCTTATGATGGAGATGCGCCGCATCTTCTGCTGGTCTGACAGACTCGACACAGAACAGAAAAGTAAAAATTCGGGTTGTCTCTTGGTCAGCACTTGTCTTTATTCCAGAGTCTTCAAGTTAGACTCACGTTCAGCTCCTTATTTTGTTCTTATTACGTGCCATCCTTATTCTTTCATCCGAAAGATGTTACCGTATAGCTCCGCAACATTTTCTTCCGTTCGACTTAATCTAATATATTCATTGGTCTTCGTCGCAACATATTCCTCATATGGTCCCAAAGAGTATTTGATGACTTCAATTTTTTCAGAAATTATCATGGGTGGGTTATTATAAGTGATCCCAAGTAGTCGACATTTTCTCTCGATGAATTCTTCTTCGTCTTTATCAACAAACTTGAAATAAGGATCCTTATTCAAATAGTCATCAAGTTCATCAATTAATTTTCCTCGTGACTCATCGTTATTATCATAGGGATAATAATTAACTAAGTTAATGGATTGATAATAATCTTGAGTCTCGTCCCACTTTCTTTTCAATTCCCATTGTAAGCGTCGATTAAGCCTTGTGTAATCATCACATTTTCTATGCACCCATTCCTAGAAAGTAGTATTCGGTGCTCCCTTTAGTTCTTTTAAGTATTCGATTCTACCTTTTTCTTGCAAAGCCTCTGCTCTACGTGGGGAGTCTTCAACTTTTTCATACCAATCATAGTCTTCAAAGTATACATCGTTTCCAACTCGTTTCATTCCAATTATACTTCCCCCATTGCAGGTTCCATCATTCTTCCAATAACAGGTTGGCCATTCACTACTTCCATCCTTGAAATGGAGAGGTTTACAAGTGTGATTAATATGCCCAAATTCCCATGGTTTATCCCAAACCCATGGTATCTGGTCATTCCATTCGTAGTACCAGGTGTTTTTGAACTCATCATAAGTTTTGAATCCTGGTAGATCTCCAGTTAGCACATCACCGTCGATTTGAAGAAGGTAATTAAATTCTTTGAATTGTTTGCACAAGGGTGTCTCATAATTGAACACATCAATGTCTATGCTGAACAATTCTTCAATGCCTTCCTCGATCATTGAATCGTCATGTGATGATCCATTGTTGCTTTCTACTTCCTCATCTTCCCCTCTCATCCAATATACCCATAACACATCTTTAGTAGCTCGGTCCATGATCTTATGGTTATTGAACTTAGTAGCTAACCAATCTGAAAAATCAACATTGTTAGGATCGTAGTTAACGTTAAAGCTAGTATTACCAATCATTTTCCTCCTTATCTCCATGAACTCATTAAATTGTTCTTTAAAACTTCGTGTCAACCATGAGTTCACAATCCGTTTGACTTCATTCATAGGAGCAAATTTGGGATCACCGTATTTAAGTTCAAGCCATTCTTCTAAAGAGATATCCATCAACCTTACTAACTTTTTATGAAACAGTATCTCCGATTCAGCATAAATTCTTTCATCGTCCAGATTGCTTTTATCTAATCCCCAATACTGTTCGGAATAAGGCATATAATAAGTTTGTATAGGTTGGATATTTCCTCTACCATAGCTTTTGTTGCTCGATTTGTTGACCGCATTTGCTGAGTTCATGTATTCAATTTGGAATTTCCCATATTTTTCTTCGATAGTCGTCCAAGTTAATCCTTTAGATTCAATGATAGGCCATAAGAGTAACAATTCATCTTCAGTGTAGCTCATTAGTAAATCATAAGAGAATATCCCATCTTCAATATTGCATAAGCGTTTGAATTCCATATAAGTAGCTTCAAGAGGAGTTTCCCAAGAAAATAAATCGGCATCAATCGTGAGTACATTGAAGTTGACATCTTCATAAACTTCCACTGAGTAGAAAGGCATGTTGGTTTGAGATACGGATTTGAGTAAAGCATCGATCGTAGGTAAGTTGCTAGTAATAGCATCGAAATTTTTGAATGAATCCGAAAGCAAGAGTTCCTTTTCTAATTCTGAGCTTTTAGTAATGCTTAATGCTGGGAACTTGCTCAAGCTAACTTCATAGTTATCACACTCGTCATCACTTTCCAGAATTAACGGCTTTTTGGTGCGGGACTTTTCATAGTGCTTATCTTTCATAGGTGCCTTAGCAAGATATCCGTTCATTGACATATCTTCCATAGCAAAACCTGTCATCATAGGTAAAATCGTCAGTAGGATCTGTTTGCTAGAAGAGAAATTAATGAATTTAGAAACGAATATAAAGAATAAAAATGGCTGATATCTGCTGACGATGCGCCATATCCAGAAAGTTGGATACGCCGTATCTTATTTCGTTAAAATTTAATCAGACTTTTATTCAAAAAACAGATACGCCGCTTATGAATTAGAATGCGCCGTATCAAGTTTAAATTATCAAAAATCGATTATATTTATTAAAATTAAATGCGTCGTATTAACAAAAGCTAATGCGCCGTATTTTCGTTACGTTTCAAAATACAAGATTTTTGATTTAGTAGATGCGCCGTATCGATAAAGATCGATGCGTCGCTTCTGTTTAATAATTCGAAAAACTGTTTTTAATTTAAATAGCAAATACGCCGTATCTGTTAAAACAAATGCGTCGTATGGCGTTAGGGTTTAGAAAAATTTCTTATTAAAAACAGAATACGCCGTATCTTGGGGAAAGATGCGTCGTACTCGAATTTATTAAACGCGTTGTATTTTATAAAAATTAAACGCAATACGCCGTATCTGTGAAAACAGATGCGCCGTATCGTTTGTATCAGCACAATACAACGATAGCAGAATGCAGAAAAATACAGAAAAAAGAAAAACAAAAATAAAAACAAACAAAAAGAAACAAAAATTACAGAAATCAAAAACACACGAAAATAGAAAATATGCAAATTATACAATGAATGCAATCTATCTAATATATAACAGGGTTAGTGGTTAGAATCTAAAAAAAAAACTAAAAAGAAAAACCTAATTAAAATACTAAATTAAATTAACAGATAATAACAATTCACTCCCCGGCAGCGGCGCCAAAAACTTGATGCGCGTGATGTGTCGTTGCGGTTTAGCAGTATTAATGCCTACTCAAGTTTTAAATTTATATTTAGCCGACTTATCAATAACACACACACTTAATGAGCAGTGTACCCGGTCAGTATGAATATAATGGTAAGTAGAGTGTCGATCACTAAGAGTGAAACGTATTATCTAGTTATTCTAATCAGTATTTTAATATCCTAAGTTAGCTATACAACCTAATCTAACGCAAGGGGGTTCAGCCTGAGAGACTGGCACGGTTTGGTTATAATTAAATAGAAAACTACCTAATGAGCACGAATCAGCGAATAGCACACACGTACACAGATAGATACTCGAGACAATAAGAAGACCTGTCCTGATAATTAAATAGCTTGTCACTTGTTTTATTGCTAGTTTTATATGAAGTGTATATAATTAAACCTTTCTCGTTGGCTCTAATCTTATCGGCGAGTAAACCCTTAATGATTACTTATGTCTATCCTATTTATTCAAGAGACGCTAAAATAAATAGGCGAGGAAGGGGCATGGCGACCCAAGCAAGACTCAGCTAGACACAGAGGTTATCAATGCACTAATAAAAGTCACCAAAGACATCAACATATAAACTTTAATTAATGGGAAAGCAATATTAAGGGGAGTGCATGATCTTCCGTAGTCACATGACACAAGCCCATCAATCCTGATGAATTAAAGCGTACTAATACAATAAAACAAAACTACTTAATGAATTGAATACATGCAGGACCTTCTTACAGCTCTTGTATCTTTGTTTGAGGTGTGTCTTGTGCTGCTTGGTCTTCTGAATTCGGCTCTAGGGTTATATCTTTCCTCTGTCCAAGACTCTCAAATTCGTCTGACCTTGGGGTATTTATAGTTTCTGTCTGAGGGATCGATGCGGCGCATTGAGTTGATAGATGCGGCGCATTGACTTAACTTCGCGTAGGGTCCAAGATTAATATATTCAGGAATATTCGTACTCCGTCTTCAGATGCGGCGTAACTTGATCTTTGTATGCGGCGCATGTACTTTAGCTGTCTTGGATTATAACTGGTGAAATCTTGATAGTGATACGCCGTATGTTAGAAGTATAATGCGGCGTATCTGGAGTAGAACGAGCTTGATCTTCTTCTTTGACCAAAGTTTCATATGCGGCGCATGACAGAATTGCATGCGGCGCATTCTTCAAAGTCAGGCAATGGTCTTCGAATTCATCTAAGTATGACATTGCGTCGTATCTGTTGAGTGAGATACGGTGCATCTTCTGGATTTCAGTAGACTTTTGACATTTCGCTTGTTTTGGTCCATAATTAGTCCAAAATCGCCAAGTTTCACATAATGCTTGTTTTTACCTGAGAATTACTAAAGTAAACATTAATTTATCGATTCTCATATATAATATAATAAAACAAGTCAAATAAATAGGATAAATGATGATAATAAAATGTACTTATTTGAGTTCATCAGAAGGCGTGTCTGACAACTGCAACAGTAGTTGTCATTTCCAAGAACCAATAGGATTGCGCCAAAAAGTCTTCGAGTGTCAGTCCTGACACTTCTTGACTTTTAGCCGCTTTAGGGATGGTTTGTGTCTGACCCCGATAAGACTTCAAACCTTCCCGCTCAATCCTGCCTTTCTTTCAGGCTTTAGGTTCTTCAGTAATTGCCTTCAGTCTTCAGTATTCAATCTTATTGTTGTTGAGGAGACTGGGGTTCAGTGAGCTCTTGTCTAATGCTCACTGAACCCATTACCTTCTTCTTCATCTCAAGTAACACTTCAGGGAGATCCGCCTCCCTGTGTGGTGAGTCTTTCTTCTTAGACTCGTCCTGAGCATCTTGAAGGTAACTCATTGAGTGACTGTTCACTCAGTGACCTAATTGTGTTTTCGGTTGATTTACACTTAGCGTAATTTGTATTCAAATCCTGTTTTAAGGACTCTTGGGTACTGAAAGACCCAACAAGAGTCATTAAGTATTTTAAAAGTTTAGTCATTCTATTTCGAACTCACTTTACATTTTGCATATACAAGTATTTTTACTTGTACATCATGCTTCCTAAGTTGTATTCATAAAATAAGTGCCACATTAGGTGTCAAAGTGCACTTTTAGGTGTCAAAATAGGATAAGTGCCACATTAGGTGTCAAAGTGCACTTTAGGTGTCAAACTAAGACAAATGTGTTTACATACTTCTAAAAATGATGTTAATGACATAATAACTTATGTCCTATAATAACATAAGTAGTTTAACATTTTTAGTAACACATAAACTAACATGGTACAACTTGTTAACATATATTAACTAGTTAAGTAATACATTTTACAAACAAACTTTTGTTTACATTCTAATCAAAATGAAAATGGTTTTATTACTTCATGCATAGTGTCATCAAAATCTTGAAAGATCACAAAAGATATCTTGAAAAGATTGTGTAAATATTTTGGAAAGATTTGAAACAAGATTTGCAAAGATTTTAGAAATCTTAGAAAATATCTTTGTAGGATACTAGTAAGATCATGTAAATATTTTGTAAACATTTGAACAAGATTTGTAAAAGATTTTGAAGATTTTTTGTCAGGTCCCCACGAAACCAAATGCATACACGGACGGAACCCTTGTTTTGGTTCCGTCTGATCCGTGGGTTGCTGAGCTTGTTGGCTATAAATAACAGCCCATTGTTTACTCATTCATACATCACTTGAACATACATTCTCTCTACCCTTTTGCATATTGTTGAAAACTAGAAGGGGGGTTGAATAGTTTTTACTATTTTAAATTTAATTCGCTTTGTGACTTAATGTGATTTCAAAGTAAATACTCACAAATAAACAATATAAGTAAAGTAATTAAGGATAGGAACAATCAAACCACAACACGGAAATTTATAGTGGTTCGGCTACGAGGACTCTCTTCCTTGCCCTACTCCACTCCTCGAGCCTCTAACTCGAGAGTTTTTCTTCACTAAGAAACAAACTCCCTTCTCGGCGGAGAAAACCTTTATACACTTCGCTTACACTTTATCCGGTACTAAGCTAAACACCGGGTTCTTTACAAGGGTACAACCATTCCCGTTGGTTCTTTAACAAGGGTACAACCACTCCCGTTGGTTCTTTCACAAGGGTACAACCACTCCCGACACTCTTTGTGTTTTAAGGACTAAAACACTAACCAAACTCTACTGAATGAAATGTATAAACAATGATGTGTGAACACTAACAAATCACACAGTATCTAACTAGTAAAACTTGCAACAGTATATATGTTGAAGCTTGTATGCTCGATCTTCTTTGCTACAAAAGTGAGATCAATGAAATGAAAGAATGATATGGGTTAGTAATGTAAAATGAATGAATATCTAATTTAGGCTATATGAGTGATGATTGTGCCTGAATGATCAGCTTGCAATTTATAGGCAAAGCTGATCAACAGGGCACGGATTTGGCGGATCCCAAAAATTGGATCCGCCTTTGTAATGGTTTGGTTCCGCGGGGACCAGGCCAGCTAAGATATTCTCATATCTTTCCATATCTTCGTTCATAGGAATCTTACTCTTAGCTTGCTACCGTGCTCAGTACATTACTTCTTAAGGTTATGTTATCCTAATCTTCGTTCATAGGAATCTTACTCATTTGATGTTAATAATTACTTACTTTTACTACTTACGGGTTATGACAGTACCATGTCATCAGTTACCTTACCTTTAGTTCTTAATACCATAACCACTAAAACGTTACGTATACATGTTTATGCTGATTATTTAGCTACATGTTGAAATAATTACCGGTTTATTTCAGAATCATGACTTCCCCTATCCATTTTATTAATCTCTTATCGGACTCGAATATGGAGAATATCGCGACAATACCTGATGTCACTTCAGCCCCTAGATACGCTACGGAGTTAGATCCATCGGAAGACATTTCCATGGTACCGGATGCCTCCTCCGCATTTGGGCACGATGCAGACTCAGAACCTTCAGAAGAACCATCTGAGAATACTCTAATGCCTGATGTCGTTCCATTTCCCGACGATCCGTATATGTTAGACAAAAAGAGGTCTCGCACTTTTGCAGATGCAGAGCCATCTGAGCCAGACTCTCATTCATCTATGGAGTCATTACCAACCTTATCATCACCAGAAATTCCATCAGTTCCTCATAGGAGAATCCGTAGGACAGCACGGATAAGGATACTTCCCGTGATTCCATCATCACCGCCATGTCCACATCCATATATGTTACCTACTCATGAATCCCCATCAGTCCCAAAATCTTCACCTCCACCATTACCTACAAATTTCATTTCCCCAACTATACCATTTGAACGTAGTGAGGTAGCTAGGGCCATTATTGCCCGATACTTCACTTTACCATGATCACCCACTCCTGAATTCCCTACTCCATCGCGAGCCTTTGAAATAGGTGAAAGCTCACAAACAGCGTTGGATCGACAGCCTACCATTTCTACCCTCTTGACATGATTAGAGCGTCAAGAGGAACAGATCGAGACTGCCTTAGGTCATCTAGATGAGTTACCTCTAGAGCGCATCGAAGGTATTGAGTATAGAACTGAGGATCTAGTTATTAACCAAGAGACTATGCAACAGAAGTTGGACACTCTTGACGAGACTCGTAAAAAGACAAATGATCTGGAAAAACGTTACGAGCAGCTTAGACAGGAAATGACAAAGAAAAATGAAGATCTGATGATAGCTCAGACAAAGGTCACCACTCTAGAAACAATAGTGGGAAATATGCAAGTTCGATTCCAGGAGGATATGCTGATCCTCATTAGTATGATCGTTGAGCTCGAGAATCGACTCGGAGGAGCATCGGACAGCCACTAGAATCAATCCTTATCTATTTAGCCTTTGTACTTTATCCTAGCCACGGGGTGTGTGGCATAAATATGACACTTGTATTTGTTATATAAATAACAAAATTGCAAGATATTTATGACTACATGTGGTTGTGATTTTGTTGTATATCGCTGTGATATGATATTAATTGATTTGGGCCAGTAATGATCATTTTACATACATGTACTTGGATATGATATGATTTTATAATCCTCATAGACTCGGATTGTTGTAATCCTATAATGAAAGAAAATTTCAGAAGAAAACTTGATGAATGAAGAGAAAGTTGCTGAACTTCAGCTTTTGTAAATGAATCATTTGTTCCTTAACAATCCCATAACAAGAATTGATCATTTATCTATGATATTACCTAGACATATCGTAATTTTATGATTTTCAATTGGTTTTGATTTCGCATTATGACCACATTGTTAGCACTAATATACACATACCTTATTATTTGAATTATTCTAACATTATGTGAATTCTAAATCCGTGTTTCTTGTAATAATTATAAAAGATGGCCAACATGAACAATACGTATATCTCATCAGCACCTACAACAACCATGACTCCGGAAACTATCAAGAAGTTAGTAAGCAACATCATGGCAGTGGTACTCGGAGTAGCTGAAATATCTTATCTGGATAGCAACGATAAGACAAGAGAAGAAAAGGAGACGACTATACCTTATAAGCATAACCATGAACGTTTCATGGGATATAAACCAGCTCACCTTAAGAATCCCGAAGGAATGACTAACCCTACCATCACCCGTACCCAAGGGATTAGACAAAGAATTACACCTAAGAGAAATAACCAAAAGCGAAAACTCGCTGAGAGAGAAACCATCACCCCCATCTACTGCAATTTCATCAACGCTCAAGACTGCTACCGCAAACATCTAGAAGATCGCATCAACTACCATCGTCAACTGGAATACAAACAAGAAGCTAGTAGAGACTGCCTGACCACACCTGTTAATGGAAACTGTTATCATGGAAATCAACCCCTGTGTCAAAAATGTGAGATGCATCACACCGGACATTGCACTGCTAAGTGCAGGAAATGCCGGAAAACAGGTCACAGGACAAGTAAATGCAAAGCTAGGGATAAGAGAGGACATCCATCATACATCAAATGCCACGGATGTGGTGGAAAAGGGCATTACAAGAGCCAATGTCCAAACTACAACGTCAATTGGAATGCCAAGATTTTCGCAAGAGAATGAAAGCTCTTTAAAGACCTCAACAGTGTCAAGGAATGACAATTAGATTTATGCAGATGAATAAAATTCCTGTTGTAAATAAATAAACTCTAGTTTAAAACTTCCTAAGTTATATTTCTTTCTTGTACTTTACCTTAGTTACGATGGATGTAACCTAAGTGTAACAACTATCCTTCTACCGTATGAAAACTCTACCTTGTAATATTTCCATAATAATTATAATCTACGTCAATTTCAATTTCTATTGCAATTGCCATATAACAATACACTGTTATTACCTTAAAAATTCCTGACTCATCACCATAGTATGAGCAAAAATATTCTACTTTCTTTTGAAAAGAAATTTCGTTGTTATACTATAAAAACAACACGTTGAACACCATCTAATACAAATTAAAGAAACATAAATACCACTGTGACTGAGCCAAGCATCACATCATTTGGTCCTCAATTATACATATCCTGATCAACTATGTCTAATTCAGGAAAAATCATGTTATAAATGGAACAGTTATAATTACATACTTTCTAATAACAATCTTCATTCAAAAGAAAAATATTGAGATAAAATAAACTGTTCATAAATATTACTTTTGACAAACTACAATATTCACCAAATGACGAAACAAGTTCTCAACGAGTATGACGCAACTTAATTATTTCATTAAGTTTAATTATACTAATTTCTCTAATCGGGCCTTAATCCTTCCAGCCCAATTTCATTTCCATCGTTACTATTCATAACCCAAGTATAAGGCCCAAAATCTATTATGTGATTTTATGTATATTTCGATTGGAAACTAGCTTCCAAAGGCTTCATTTTCTCTCGATAATTAAACGTAACATCTATATATTTTTATGCCGTCTCATTTCTCACCTAGCCAACTCTAAACGTGCCAAATTTCAGAATTTAATGTCGAGTTTTACTTTGGTTTTGAAGGGCAAAGCATTTGGCCAAAAACAAACCACTCGACATAAAATATATATCCAAAAACTAAACCGTTTTGACTCCCGTTCGTTTCTACGTGATCCTAAAAATATTTCTATCATGTTTCCATGTTAAAAGTCGAGATTTATCATCAAATATTGTGTGTTATACGATTTAAATGAATCGTATATATATAAATATGTTGGTCGACATATGTGTTGAGTCACAAGACAAGTTACCACTTTTCATGCACTTACATATTTTTTCTAGAGTCCTAGGAATGTCAGAAATTCTCATTTGAAGTTGCATAGTTACTGACATTGTGTAAGTGCAAGTGTAGGTGAATTATTGGAGCAAACGCATTCAAATACGTCTCTATAACTACTACTCACTTGCCACCTTACTTCTTACCTTAAATATCATTCCCATAACTCTTATTCATCCATAATATTATCTCTGAAAAGCCAGAAACAATTCATTCGCTTGTTTGGAAATTATTGAAGGAATCGGGTTTAAAAGTATAAACGTATACTTTGTTTATAAAGTTAACGTGGGTTTTACTTGTGTTACCTTCACTTCATTCGACTCTCTATCATCCTTAAAAGCTTTGTAAGTCATCTCTACCCAAGTTTAATTCATCTCGTTCGTCATTTCATGTCCCATGCATCGTTTTATATAAACTACTCAAACGTATATTTCTTACATATTTATTTACGTTTACATATTTATCTAGAACATTAACCGTGACACGCCTCCATCTTGGAAGTCATAGAAGTCACGTTACACACACCTTTCACGTTTATTTTTACGTTACATGCATCGTTTGATTTACTTTTAATCATGTCAAATTCGAATAACAAAACTGCCAAATACTTAGAAATATTTTCTGAGTCTTTTATCTATAAAACATGTTCCAGTCGCCTACAAAACAACCCTATATATCGAAATCTAACTTAACAAGCTTACGATATTTTTACACCACTTGTTAGACCACCTAGCTAGCTAACACTTTTGTTCATATGACATGTAAAAATAACCAAGTTACGACACTCTAAAAGTACCAAAGCAAATCACAGAAACTGAATATCCAAAACAACTCAAAACAGCGAGTTGGGCTTTTCAGCCCAATAAGCTAGTTTTAAGCTCTACGCATAAGCTGGCTTTTCAAAGCTTTTTGATATGGATTTAGAACTTGAAAAATGATATTTTTGATGAGCTCAACTCGTCTCACGATTTACGGATTTTAAAACGTTAACGGGCCACTAATTTGATCGTTAAAGCCCATTAAATGAAATAATAAGCTTTAGACTTTATAAGCTGTTAAAATAAGCTTTTTATGACTTAATAAAAACTCAGAAATTTTAATATAATTTTTCCCATTAATTTTGTGAAATTGGACTAAAAATGTAACGCGACAACACCTAGAGGGACTAAAACTGTTAACCGAGAAAGGACAAGGACTAAAAATGTTAAAACAGTATCAATAGGGTATAAAATGACATATTATTAATTCCCAAGCTCAGAATTGTAAATTGGACAACTAGAGGACTATAATTGTAAATTATATATAATAAAGGACTAACGGTGTAACGCTAACGCCGTTAGGGTAAAAAGAGTAAAAACTGGAAAAGGACAAAGACCAACATATTATAATTGACATTCTTATTTTATTTTCCATTTTACGTTATCCCTTCACGTCATTTGCATTTTTGTATATTTCATTTAGTTAATTATAACTTTACGTTAATTATTTATATATAATGAGATTTTTAAACGATTTAACTATGCGTTCGAGGAAATGATATTTTTGGATATTTGACATAAAAACAAGATAATATTATACGTAATATTATTTTTAAACTTTAGGCATTGTAAACATATCATATTCTCATTCCAACGATCAAATCGTTATCCGTTCTCATTATCATTTTCATCATTCGTATTAAGTTAAAATCCCATACCCCCCTTATATTCAGGTCCCATATTGAAGACGTTTCTGTAATCTTTCCTATAATCTTACTTGGTTTCGTAAATTACACCTTGTCAGATACGCTCAAGGTGAGTCATGGCCCCTACTCTTTTAATACTCGTTTTATACTTTTGGGGGAGATACATGCTCAAATATATTTCATTACTTTTATGAATAAGTATATTAATAACTTACATGATTCAAATCAAAATCCTAATTAATACTTACCTTATATGGTTTATTCCTTAAGATATGATATATATCTTACTTACTAATTGCTTATGGTAGGTTCCTGGACACACGATTAAGGTGGTTAAACCTTGTAACTTTGTGTGTATGATATGTTGTGTTAAAATGATTAAGTGCGCGGAATTCACTCAACCAAACTTAGAAGGTTGTGTATGTTATGGAAATGGAATTGTTATGTTTGTTAGTTAGCAATGAACACATAAATATTATCACTAAACGATTCAATATTATTAAAGATAATAATACGAGTGATCTTGAAATATCACTAGGGTTACAACCTTGAATCTTAAGTTTTTCTAACTTGTGATGTTTTTGTGTTTGTTCTTATCTAATAGTTATATGTTCTTGCAATAACACATGCATGGACACTTGACAACTCTTAATGTCTAACACACTAATATCACAACTAAGATCTCTTTTATAGTCAAAAGATCTTTACATATTGCTTAAAGTCTTAGCCGACTTACTTTGTTAACTTATCCTTTTTGAGTGTCAGTACATCAGATACAACATGTATCTATGTATACAACTTGTTAACTAAGCACATGGGGTAAGATATTATCTACCGTATATTGTTGACCAAAATACAATAAATATCTTTTCGATCTTATCCTTTCATCAGCAGAATGTTCACTATCAGCAGCAACGAGTTATCGCTATCAGCAGGAACAAGTATCATTATCAGCAGAATGCTAAGCCTATCAGCAGAGTCATTTATCACTATCAGCAGAGTGAAATGTTCTATCAGCAGGAACAACATTAACAGCAGAAACCATTTGCACTAGCAGCAGAATTACACTTAGAGTATTTCTTGGATTAGAACCCGATATTAGACATCTTGAATATTTAATTCCCAACAATCCTCCCCTAAACATGTGAAACCTTTCAAACATGTTTCTGAATTAAATCTTGGATTGAAGATCTTTCAAACACTTATGTTCTTCAAGATTGAATATCTTCTCAGTAATTCATCTACTTTGCTCTTCTTTGACTTTAACAATATCAAAACATATTGAACCAATCTTGGACTAAAAGATGGTGCAATTTCCTTGGATGGAGGAATTATAAGAGGCAATGATGTTGTGTATCTTGGATGCTTGTTTCAACAAGTGAAATCATCTAACCAGCATGTCTTTGAAGTGAAATTGAAACCTTTCTTCGTTTGATCTAGATAGAACTTTCTCCTTTGGAATGTTCTTGTCATTTTCAACCTCCTCATCATCTTGTATGCTCTTGTCTTCTCCTTCCTTTTATTGGATTATCTTCCTTTCTTGGGCCATTATTTCCTCCCCTGAGATTGTTACCTCCCCTGAAGCAAATAACTTTTGTTTCCTCCCCTTGTTTGGAAGATCTCACTATGTACCAAAATATATTTCCTTATCATCTGATTCAGCATTTAGAACTTTTTGTCAGACAATGTTGTACATGAAGCCATCAATTCCTTAAGAGTTTAAGTTACTGCCCTCATCACTTCTAGGTGTGTTAACTCCTATGAGAGGTGAATCAGTGGACATTTCGATTCATGATCCATCAATGGATGGTTTTTGTGAATCCTTGAAAATCCTTTTAAGAAATCATTTGACTTAGTAGTATGTTCATGATTTTAGAATTGAAAAATCATACTACTTTCAACCATTTTAAAGGAATCAAGTGTATAACAGACACTTAATCAGCATTTCGGTTTAAAGCAACCTCTGGTTATGTGAGAACCAATATTTTTCAGTTATAAATAACTGCCTGTGTAAAGATAAACCTATTCAAAAGGCTTTCTTGACAGGGTTTCCAGCTCATAGTAATTGTTGCCTCTAACACAAGTGTTAGATTCACTTTTACTAGCTGTTCTTTCTATCAGATGTCCTCAGACTTGCACATTATACTTAAAAGTATAAAATGATAGAAAGTGAGTTGCATCAGTTACTATCTGATCAACTAAGTCATCAATTCAATGTGAAATATCATAACTAGATTTCAAGAAAGAAGTTTTAAGGAGCTTTAAAGTCCCAAACTCAGTCCATCATAAACCTATTATGGTCAGCAGCTAATATCTCAATTCTGCTGTTTCCATTTCACTTGAAAACATCCTTTGTGTTTACATATTCATACCTGAAATTGTTAGTCTAAAACCAAAAGAACAAAATACAAAGTACTTGTCTTGCATTAGTATAATCATAAGACCAACTATATGAATAACACAATTTAAATTTGTACTTTAGCACAAACTTTTGTAATAACAGCAGTATTAGATAAATCAGTAGTAACAACAAAAATTTATTTACAAAAACACATCATATTGAAAATTTAAAGATTAAGCATTCCAATACTTGCTACCAAGTACTGAAACCTTGAAACATCAAAAGCTTTTGTTAGCAGATCTGCAAAATTATGTTCTGAAGCAATTTTAAGAACTTGAATTAATCTTTTCTCATTGCAGTCTCTTATAAAGTGATGTCTAATTTCAATGTGTTTTGTTTTAGAATGTTGCACTGGATTTTTAATAATACAAATTGTACTGCTATTATCAATATGAATAACAGTGTTTAAGAAATTGTACCCATAATCAAGGAGTTGGTTTTGAAGCCATAGAACTTGACTAGAGCAACTTGCAGCAGCTATGTATTCAGCTTCAGTTGTTGAATTTGCCACACTTGTTTGCTTCTTACACTGCCATGAGACAAGTCTACACCCAAGGAATTGACATCCTCCAGTTGTTGACTTTCTGTCCAAGCTAGCACCAGCATAATCACTATCCGAATATGCTACCAAGTCATAAGGAGATTCTCTAGAATACCATATACCCAACCTTGGTTGACCTTTGAGATATCTAAAAATTCTCTTGACTGCAGTTAAATGAGAAACCTTTGGAGTAACTTGAAATCTTGCACAAACACAAACAGGAAACATGATATCAGGTCTAGATGATGTAAGGTACATCAAAGAGCCTATCATAGATCTGTAATTGTGTACATCTACGTTTTCTCCATCTTCATCTTTCAGAAGGTGCTTCTCAGAGTCCATTGGTGTGCTTGCTATTTTTGAATCAGCAAATTAAAATTTTCTAAGTATCTCTGCAACATATTTGTCTTGACTAATAAATATGCCTTCAGATGATTGCTTAACTTGCAAACCGAAAAAGAATGTAAGTTCTCCCATAGAACTCATCTGAAACTTATCTTTCATAAGCTTCTCAAATTCTAAACACATATCTTTCCTAGTAGATCCAAAGATAATGTCATCCACATACACCTGCACTAACAGAAGATCCTTCTTGTGCTGTTTGATGAACAGTGTCTGATTAATCTTTCCTCTTTGAAATCCATTTTCTAATAAATAGGAAGCTAGTGTTGCATACCAAGCTCTTGGTGCCTGATGAAGGTCATATAGAGCTTTCACTACTCTGTACACTTTGTTTGGATGTAATGGGTCAATGAAGCCTGGAGGTTGTGAAACATACACCTCTTCTCCAATTTCACCATATAAAAATGCACTCTTGACATCCATTTGGTAGACTGTGAAGCCTAAAAATGAAGCATAAGCTAGAAACAGCCTAATTGCCTCAATCCTTGCTACTGAAGCATAAACTTCATCATAATCTATCCCTTCTTCTTGTGTGTACCCTTGGGCTACTAATCTAGCCTTATTCTTGATCACTATTCCTCTTTCATCCCTTTTGTTCTTAAAAACCCATCTAGTGCCAATTACCTTCACACCTGTAGGTAAATCAACTAGCACCCAAACCTTTTGAATCTTGAACTGAAGAAGCTCTTCTAGCATAGCCTCTAACCAGCTTGAATCATCTAGGGCTGTAAGAATTGTCTTTGGTTCAGCTTGTGAGAGAAAACATACAAACAAGCAAGAGTTTAAAAGCTCATGCTGTTTTGAAGCATAAAGGGCATCAAGAAGCCCTTGTTGGTCTGAAGACATCAATTGTTGTCTTGTCTTCACACCTGATTGTATATCTCCAATCACATGTTCCAGGGAATGAACTTTGTGAATTCTTGATTGTGGTGTAGTAGGAACTTGATAATTTGATGGAAGATTGTTGAAATCCACCTCATTATCTGAGAATTCTGCTTCTTTTGTTTCTGAAGGACCATCAGCAGAGTCATTTGGCCGAACAGCAGAATCAGTAAGCTTATCAGCAGAGTCATCAGCAGAAACAGATACACTACCAGCAGAAATACTACCAGCAGAAACACTTTGTTGTTCCTGAGTTCCATATTCTTTACTTTCATCTTCAACACCTTCTTTAGCTTTACTAGAAGAAGATTCATCAGTTGTCGAAGTTGATTCCACAATTGAACTTGACCATATTGGCATTATCACATCATTTTGATCTTTCTCTAACTCTGTCTGTATAAGAACCTGCAAAATCATTAGTTTCTGCAACAAAAGGCACATAATTCATTGAATTTGTTAGATACTCTAGATCAAATAGCCATTTTGGTCCTTGACCTTCTACATTGGATTTGTTTTCTAAAAACTCCACATGTAGATTTTCTTCTACTATTTCTTTTCTTGTGTTGTAAACTCTAAATGCTTTGCTATTAAGAGAATAACCAACAAAGAAACCTTCATCTGCCTTACCATCGAATTTTCCTAAATGGTCTAAGGTATTGAGAATTGTCACATGACATCCAAAAGGTCTAAGAAATCCTATTGCAGGAGTTCTACCATTAAAAAGTTCATATGATGTCCTATTGTGAGGCTGCACAACTAAAACTCTATTTTGAACATAGCAAGCAGTGTTGACTGCCTCTGCCCAAAAATTTATTGGTTGCTTAGAATCAGCTAACATTGTTCTAGCAGCTTCAATTAGTGTTCAATTCTTTCTTTCAGCTACACCATTCTGTTGTGGTGTTCTAGCAACACTAAATTCTCTCTTAATACCTTTTGCTTTGCAGAAGTCATCCATAACTCTATTCTTAAACTCTGTCCCATTATCACATCTAATGACTTTCACTTTCTTGCTTACTTGGTTTTCTATCTGTGTAATGAAGTCCTTAAGGATGCTTGATGTCTCATCCTTAGTGGCTAAAAAGAAAACCCATGTAAATCTACTATAGTCATCAGTAATAACTAGACAATATCTCTTATGCATTATGCTCATTACTGAAACAGGTCCAAATAAGTCCATATGTAGCATAAACAAAGACTGATTGATAGAGTTAAAAATCTTGGGCTTACAAGTGGCTTTGTGTTGTTTTCCTTTTAGACAAGCAATGCATGTTTGATCATTTTCAAATCTTTTGTGAGGTAAACCTCTTACCAAACCATTCTTAACAATTTTATTTATGGTTTTGAAGTTAATATGACCAAGCCTTCTATGCCATTTCATTGATTCATCCAATGTGGCCTTTGCAACAAGACAAGTTAAATTCTTTTTAGGAATAATATTCTTCATGTCTACACTGTACATATTGCCCTTTCTAGGAATTCTAAGAAGTACTTGACTTTCATCAGGCATCTTAAAATCAGGAGAAAGTACAAGACATTCAGTCTCACAGAAAAGAACATTATTCTTTTTGTCACACATTTGTGAGACACTAAAAAGATTATAATTTAGCTCTTTTACATAGTACACATCTTCAAAATCTAAATTTCCGGTTTTGATTGTACCTTTACCAGAAATTTTGCCACGAAAACCCCCTCCAAAGGTAACATATCCTCCATTGAAAGCTTCAAAATCTGAGAGATAAGACATGTTGCCTGTCATGTGCCTTGAACATCTACTATCTGAGTATCCTTGATCCTCTTCCTGATCATTTGAATGTTCCTGCAC
This sequence comes from Artemisia tridentata subsp. tridentata, assembly GCA_021014915.2. Lineage (NCBI taxonomy): Eukaryota > Viridiplantae > Streptophyta > Magnoliopsida > Asterales > Asteraceae > Artemisia > Artemisia tridentata. The sequence continues at coordinate 436,791,319 of CP139509.1, read as the reverse complement.
ACAAATAAGAGTGTTAGTTTCTTTTGGAGATCCAAGCCATTACTGACTTGGATCTGCCTCTTGCATCAATGTAATTGAATCTTTTGAGGATAGTTGATGCAACATTGGATTTAAGAATCCAACATGCTGAGGCCTTAACAACATTTGCCCTATTTCCCTTAGCAGCAGAATGAACCACACGCTTAGCAGCAGAATCTGCTAACTTTGTAGTTCTACCCTTTGGTTTCCAAACTTGTTTTTGGACCACTGCTTTTGATTGAATGGGCCTTAGAACAGTTGTAGGTGCATGTTTGAAAAATGATTTTTCACCTTTAGCTGTTGATTTTGGGTTAATAGTCATAAATGGTCGAGCAGCAGGATCATTTGGTCTATCAGCAGGATCAGATTTTGAGATAGACTTGTTTTTGAATACTCTGGGGTTTGATTTCTTAGAACTAGAGTGAAAATGAGATTTAGGTGTTTGCCTTTTGTGGTTCACTCTATGGTTTTCATACCCAGATACCCATTGGTTGCAGAAAGCTGCAAGATGGTCAAAACTACCACATGTATAACAAGCTTTATTATAAAAAACAAAGTCATCACCTAATTGGTTAGACTTGAGGTTGTTCCAATTCCTTTGGCTACCTCTGGGCTTGTTGGTGGTTCTATATTGCTCACAATATCTAACTGGTTGCCTAACATGCTTAATGTTTGATTTAGGCCTATCAGTATTGTGTTTGACTACCTTAGAAACACTTGTTTCTACTTTGTTAACCACTTCAGGTTTAGACATAACCTGATCTTCTTCATCATCACTATCAGTTGTACAATCTTCAACAACTATAGTTTCTCCTTTCTTAGCAAAGGACACCTTGTCCTGATAAAGTAAAGTTTTATCTAAACTTTTACTTATCTTTGCTACCTTAAGACTCTTACTAGTCTTAGAACCATATTCCATGATTGGTTCTTGAAACTCAGCTAAACCTGTATGTGCTAGGTCAACACCTGGAGGTGAAGGAACACCTCTATATGGTGGAGGGACAGTTTTGTAACCTACACCTGAATTAGCTTTATCAATTACCTGAGCTTCCTAAATCTTATTCATTCCTTCTGAGGCATGTGCTAGAGTATCTATAGTTACCTTAACATTTTCTTTTTCAGTTTTGACTTCAGATAACTGTCTACTTTGATCATTAAGTAGTTCATCTCTAAATGCTATTCCTCTTTTTAAAGCATTTAAGTCATCAGTAAACGTAGATTCATTCTTTTTATAATGTTGAATCTGTTTTTCTAGAACTCCTACACACCTCTTATGATTAGCTAAATTATGAAGGGCATCAATTAACTCTTCTCTAAAAGCATCAAATCTCTTTTTAATGTCTTCATAATTTTTAAGATTAAGACATGAATTAGTACAAGTAGGAATGGTATCTACCTCTGAATCAGAAGAAGCCATTAGAGCAAATTCAGTGGCCATAAGAGCAGCATTTGGTGGTGTATCCTCTTCAGTAGCCATAGAGCTCCAATCATATGCAATACCATCAATAGCCAGCATAGCCTTTGGCTCTTCCACCAGTACTTCCTTATTCCTCTCTTGTTTATACCAAGTGTTCCTATTATCCTGCTTCCTTGGGCTTCTACATTCTTTAGCAAAGTGTCCCAACCTATGACAGTTAAAACATTCCACTTTCTTCTTATCGAACCCAGCAGTATCATTACCATTTATGGTAATTTGCATTCCAGTTTTCTGCCAAAACTTCTTAGCCCTCATGCTAAGTAAAGCAACTTGCCACTTAATATCCATCTCTTCCAAATCATCACCATCTACCTGCTCAAGGTCTTCATGATTTAGAGGAGAACCACTAGCTTGACTGGTTATAAAGGCATAAAATGTTGGATCTCCAAGTCCAGCAATATCCTTTTGTAAACTAGTAGAAGGACCACCATAAGTAACATTAGAAACACTTTCAACTTCATCTACCTCTTCTGAATGACTAACACTAGGAACTGATAAGAGTGCAACATTCCCAGAACTAGTACCATAATTTCCACCTCTCTTTAGACTTTGTTCAACAATTTTAAAGTTGTTGAACAAATCATTAAGCTTCATTGTTTCAATTTCTGGTTTGTTCATCCAGACAATAACATGAGTATGGAAATCAACAGGTAGACTTTTCAAGAACTTCATGTTAAGATCTTCATTCTCAGTCTCAACACCCAACACAGCTAACTGACTGACAAGCTTGTGTAGTCTTGAAAATAGTTTATCAAGAGACTCATTACTAAAAGCAGTAAAGTTTTCAAATAGGTGCTTTAGTAAAGTCTTCTGTGTCTTTTTGGTAGTTTCATTACCACCAAACCATGCACAAATCTCTTCAAAAAGAGTTTTTGCATCAAGATATTTGCTAAAAGATAGCATCTGCTCACCAGGAATGGTCATAAGCAACAAGTTTCTTGCTTTCTGATCATTTCTCTTCTGTATCTTTTCATCATTGGAAACTGGTCCAGTATTTCTTTTTCTAACTGTCTTCCCTTCAACAAGAACATCTGAATAGCCTAAAGTGAAGGAATCAGCATACTGAATTATATCCCAAAGAGCATAATATTGAACCATAAAATATTGCTCAACTCTCATCCTCCATAACTCAAACTCATTGGGTTTGATCATGGGCAACTTTGCAGCAACATTTGTTTGAACATCTTGTACATCCATTTATTGTTTCTTCTAAAAACAACAATATCAACCTGAGCTCTGATACCACTTGGTAGGTTCCTGGACACACGATTAAGGTGGTTAAACCTTGTAACTTTGTGTGTATGATATGTTGTGTTAAAATGATTAAGTGCGCGGAATTCACTCAACCAAACTTAGAAGGTTGTGTATGTTATGGAAATGGAATTGTTATGTTTGTTAGTTAGCAATGAACACATAAAGATTATCACTAAACGATTCAATATTATTAAAGATAATAATACGAGTGATCTTGAAATATCACTAGGGTTACAACCTTGAATCTTAAGTTTTTCTAACTTGTGATGTTTTTGTGTTTGTTCTTATCTAACAGTTATATGTTCTTGCAATAACACATGCATGGACACTTGACAACTCTTAATGTCTAACACACTAATATCACAACTAAGATCTCTTTTATAGTCAAAAGATCTTTACATATTGCTTAAAGTCTTAGCCGACTTACTTTGTTAACTTATCCTTTTTGAGTGTCAGTACATCAGATACAACATGTATCTATGTATACAACTTGTTAACTAAGCACATGGGGTAAGATATTATCTACCGTATATTGTTGACCAAAATACAATAAATATCTTTTCGATCTTATCCTTTCATCAGCAGAATGTTCACTATCAGCAGCAACGAGTTATCGCTATCAGCAGGAACAAGTATCATTATCAGCAGAATGCTAAGCCTATCAGCAGAGTCATTTATCACTATCAGCAGAGTGAAATGTTCTATCAGCAGGAACAACATTAACAGCAGAAACCATTTGCACTAGCAGCAGAATTACACTTAGAGTATTTCTTGGATTAGAACACGATATTAGACATCTTGAATATTTAATTCCCAACAGCTTAGCTTGAATACTGAATTCAGATGATAATATTTCCAAATTGATTGCTATAACATGATACTTGTTTCACTATAATATCTTGAATGTTCCCCTTATCTTTATATGTTATTTCCATGTTTCAACGGAAATACTTGCTAGGAAGAGCATAAGTACTTAAGGTTCATCGTTACCTTAATATTGTCTAAATTACCATTACAGTACAGTCCGTTTGTGCGGTACCTTACAGTCCGTTTGTGCGGTACATTACATGCCGTTTGTGCGGTACATTGCATGTTGTTTGTGTGATATCTTGTTAACGTATGAATGACATGAGCCTTAGAACAATATAAATACATGAATATATATGTCTTCATATATAAGAATTTCGTTAGACCTTGATTATAGATCTTAAGGCATAATATCATGAGCTTCCATCTCATGCTAGGATTATGATCTAGTACTTGAACTTGACTGAATACTTATATGATTTATTTGTGGTTATACTCAACTTCATTCATTACTTGTTTCATCACTGTTAGTATTTATTACAGTTATTACTTCGTTATTGAAATCATTGAAATGAACTGTTCATCAGTACTAAAAACTTATATAAGATAATCATATTATCACTGAAATTATTAAAACTGATTGTTTAATCATACTTGAATTTATTTCAAATAATACTAAATACTCTTAAATTCATTGAAATAAATGGTTTTCCATTAAACTCTATGAACTCACCAACCTTTGTGTTGACACTTTTAAGCATGTGTATCTCAGGAAAATAACGGAGCAGGACAAGACACGGAGTGGGCATTTATTACTCTGATAAATTAAAATGGTGTAAAAATCAAATATGTCATTCTTTCAAGCCTTTATATCTTATATGGGATTTTTAAATAAAATGTTTCATCTTTGTATCAAAAGTATTTATTTGAATGACAAATAACTTTCAAAACGCCTCTTTCGAGCCGTTTTTTGTGATAATGACTTTGATCCTCCCCGTAACACCCTAATTACTTTTCCGCTGCTATATATCAAATTAGGGGGTGTTACAGATTGGTATCAGAGACAGAATTATAGAGAACCAAATGTTTTCAAACATTGAACTATAATCATACTTTCAAATGAATTAATTTTACACCATACTATTTTAAAGCCCTCCGTGCCAGCTTGCTACCGTGCTCAGTAGATTACTTCTTAAGGTTATGTTATCCTAATCTTCGTTCATAGGAATCTTACTCATTTGATGTCACAACCGTGATTTTTAGCAGGTTAGTTTGACCTATAGTCTCGACTCATTTAACTTTTGCTTGGTGTGTATTACTTGCTTATTTGTGTTATGCGTATTATAGGTGGTGTATGAATGATATAAATGTGTGTGTGGACCACTAAATCCCTTGGTGTGAGATTTTGTCATGTTGAGTAGTGTCGAATTTCGGGGCAAGTTCATTTTGATCGCCTTTGTGGTGTGGAAATGACTTGTGTATTTTGTTGGAGTTTTGTGGTTTTGTGTAACGATTCTTCGTTCAAGCGTTTTGAGCGTAAGTAAGTTACGTGGAGTTGGTTATTATGGGTTATGTTAATATTAAGTATGAAAAATCTATTTTTGGAAACTTTGAGTGAAAATGATATTTTTTCCGGTTGTCGTAGAATTTAAGTTTATTGCGTAAGACATTAGGTTTTGATATGGGGTTTTTATAAAATATCAAAAATACAAGGTTTTAAGTGTAATAAATAGATTTAATAAAAATAATAATATATATATATATATATATATATATATATATATATATATATATATATATATATATATATATATATATATATATATATATATATATATATATATATATATAATAATTCGGCCGACTAGGGTAAAAAAAAAGAAAAGGAAACAAAATTTTATTAGAATTGCAAAACTTGGTGGAAAAGTTATCTATCTAGGGTTTCCTATAGGTCTATAAATACAAACCAAAAACCCTCATTCCTCCTCTTGTTAAAATTCGGTCGAACACCCCAAGAAGAAGAGAAGAAGATTTTTTTTTGGTTTCAATAATTCAATTTAAGGTATGTCTAGTAAACCCTAATTGTGTAATTAATTTATATTGTGCAGAGATAAAACATGTTAGGATTAATAATCAATGATATTATGATGATTGGTGAGGTAATTAGGGTTTAGAACATGTTAATTAATGGGTTACGAATCTGACAGAATTATGAGGTTGTAAAGATACGATTGTAATTAATAGATGAAGATGAGTTATGATGAGGCGAAAAGTGTACCGCTTTTAAGGGGTCATTTAAGCCCGAAATCGTATTTATTTGATCAAATATTGCCCTAAATCGTTCCTTTTGTCATTTTAGGTACTTTTGAGGAGAAATCTGGAAAAGGAGGCATTTTGGACGTTTTTGGAGCATAAAAGTGAAGAAAACGGCAAAGTCTCAAAATTGTGCTGAAAGTCACCTTTGACGGCGTCAAAATTAACTCCAGACGGCGTCATGCTTTGGCAAGAAAAGTTGGATGTGAAATTTACTCATGACGGGCCAGTGAGTTTGCATGAGAATTCTGACGGCTTCACGCTTTAACTAAATCAAGGGCGTCACGGCTTAAATCATAAGGGGACGGCGTCACGTTATAGGTCCGACGGCGTCAAGCCTTGATAAGCCAGAATGGATTTTTGAAGAGCTAAAGAGGGACGGCGTCAAGAAGGTCACCCGGGAACCCTAAAAGCGGCGAGGTGACGGCGTCACAATGCATAAGGTGACGCCGTCAGATGTCAAAGTCTATATATAGTTTTCTAATTTTTTGTCATTAGAGGAGAGCTTAGTGTGTGGAATTTTGGGATAAAACCCTAAGACGATTTTAGCTACTTTTTCAGGGCTTCTTGCCTTGAGATCTTCCATGTTTCATTGAAAGATAAGTTATCAATTAATCATTCAATATGTCTATGTGTTGTTTGATTCTATCTTATGCTTGTCTTTTGTTTAACATGTTAGGCTAATTTTATCTTGTGTTTGCTTAGATCTAATGAAACCTAGCTATTGATTATTGGTTGTTAGTGTGTTGTTAGTTGTATTGGATGATTGTTAATCTATGTTAGGCTTAAGAAAACTGGCTAACTTCCTATTCGGTAACTTGCTTGAACGTCTTAAGAAACATGAACCAAACGCGTACTAAAGGTTTTTATGGTTGTATTTAATGCACAAGCGAATTCTAGTGATCCCATGTTAGGAGCTTCCTAGCCGGCTCGACATAGGAGTGAAGTAGGAGCTTGTAGAGTTTGGGGAAGTAAGTACGCCACCCCACGAATGGTATTAAGGAATACACCCGTCATCCACGCGACTAATACACACTAATTAACCGGTAAAAGATAGTTAGGGAGTAAGGAAATCTAAGTAAACACATTTCTCCACACATAAGTTTCTCACCACTTTTCATTTTTGTTATTTTATTTTATTTGCATTTGTAGTAATTTGGGTTAGTTGACTAGCAACTAATTCCGCCCACTCCTTCAAAACCCGAGATTTTACTTGCTTTCATAAAAATATAAAAACATAAAAAGAATCTTCCTCAACCCTTAGACCTAATTAGAGTAGCCTTTCACACCTAACGAACACTATTCCCTGTGGAGAACGATCAATCCCCCGTACTTACCACTACACTATACTACATCGGTCAGGTACACTGCCTGGTGGGGTTGTAAGCCTCTTGAGATCCCTCGAGAGGTAAAACCTGTTGTAAGGTTGCAAAACCCACGCATCAAGTTTTTGGCGCCGTTGCCGGGGAATAGTTATTGTTTAGGTTGAATTTTTATTTCTATTAGGTCTACTCACTAGATTCCTTTCTAGTGAGATTTTTATTTTATTTTTTCTAGGTTTTCTTTAGTCTATCTATTTTCTTCGTGTCTTTGTTCGTAACCATTACCGTCCGACATCATGGAAGATGGTAATATCCTTAACCCCCACAACCCACCACCACAACAACCACCACCACCTCCTAGAGCCCGTACTTTAGGAGAGTATTCCCGTCCTAGCCACCACGGCTATCGAAACACCATTGAGCTCACTCAAGGAGCCAATATCACACCCTTGCGATCCGACACCATCCGGTTGGTGCAAAGCGGATGCGCATTCCATGGACTTCGTTCTGAAGATCCTAATCAACATCTCAAGGACTTTCTTAAAATCGTTGATTCTATAGACCTTGATGTTGCCACTCGAGAGACGACCCGATTGCGTCTCTTCCAATTCTCTCTGCGGGACCAAGCTAGTCAGTGGCTAGAACGTCAACCCGCAGGATCCATCACCTCTTGGGATGATCTCACCACTCGTTTCCTTGCTCAGTTTTTCCCACCGGGAAGAACTACCAAGCTAAGGAATGATATCTTGATGTTCCAACAACGTCAAGGCGAAACTCTCTACGAGGCATGGACTCGATTCAAGGACTTACTCCAAAAAGTCCCTCACCATGGCATAGAACTTTGGCTCCAAGTCCAAATCTTCTATGACCATATCAATCTCTCCACAAGGCAAACCATTGACCAATCGGCCGGTGGCAAGCTACGTGATCTAAGTGCGGAACAATCATGGGCTCTCCTAGAGGATCTTGCTCTTTATGACAACGAAAGTTGGAGTGATCCCCGTGATTTGAATAAAACGGTCAAGGCAATATCTTTGCCTTCTAACAATTCAAGCACTTCCGACCGTAGGATCATAGAACTTGAAGACCAAGTCAAGTTTCTCATGAAATCCTACGAGGCTCCTAAACCTTCAAGCCAAGTGAACAAAATCACTTCTTCATGTGAATTATGTAGTGGTCCCCACGACACTCGTGATTGCATGGAACTCCCCGAACAAGCTTTTGCGGACTACGCATCCTCGCGTACCGACGGAGCGGGAGACAAGTGGTACACTTTCAAGCCCGAGCCAAACCATTATGGTGATTCATACAACCCCTCATGGAAAAATCACCCGAACCTTAGGTGGAAACAAAACCAAAACACACAACAACCCAATTCTTCCAACCCACCTAATCGTTTCCAATCAAGCGGTTCCAACTCGAACCGTACTTTCAACAACAATCCTTCCGGCAATGGTAGTACCAATAACTTTGAAGGATTGATGTCTCAATTTATGGCATCTCAAGAAGCTCGGATAGCTAGATTCGAGACTGAATTCAATCAACAACAAACTGAGATGACCAATAAAATTGACAACTTGTTGAAAGCCCTCCATAACCAAGTGTTATCACCTCCACATAAGGACGCTAGGAACACAAATAGCGGACCCCAAGTCAAAGACCCTTCTTCATCCAAACATGTCCACTTCGTCAACATTGTCACTATTAAACCAATCGATAGGAGCATGGAAGAAAGTGAACCAAAGGATGAGGATAGGAAAGTCGAGGTTGATAAGGAAGTTAGGACAAGTGAGATTGAAGAAGTAGATGATGATGAGGACTACTTCAATAGGCTACCCACGAAGGAAGAGCGTGCATATCATACAAACTTATTCGATGACCCCGAGACACCATACTTCCTAGGTAGACCAATCATAGAAATAGGCGACCCTTCTAATCTCAACATACCATGCAACATAGGGCATCTACATGTGTGGAAAGCTTATATCGACCTTAGATCACCCATAAACGTCATGACTAGAGCCCACTACAACTTGATAATGAAAAATCAACTTGGGTATAGGATGTTCCCTGACAAGGGTTGGATGAGTAACTTCACGGGAAGAGTTAAGGGATTACCGGTTATTGTAGGAAACTTCACCTATGTCACCGACTTTGTAATTGTAGAAGATATCCGTCCAATAGTCGATGCATCCTTGACTCAAGTGGTTTTTGGAAAACCATTTGTTGAGGTCTCTAGAATGACTTATGAACCTTCCTTGGGGATAGTTAGATTTAAGGATGAGACCGATGAAGTAAGCTACCAAATGCCATATAAGATAGAACAATTCCAACACTTGTCAAATGTTGAGAAGGAGCTTAAACAAGCAGTCTACTATAGGAATGATAAGGATAGAAGTAAAGGAGTAGACTATGTTATGGAAAGGATATTCGGTTTCTACAAGGATTGTTTGAAATTAGGACCGGAATATAAAACCGGGAAGGAGAATGGCCTAGGAACCGTGACCGATAATGGAGTCACGTAATGTACGTGACTTTGAGTCTAGCTACAAGACTCGTTAATAAAGAAAAGCGCTTCTTGGGAGGCAACCCAATCTTTATTTGTTTTATTTGCTTTGTGTGTTTATTTATTTGTTTGTTTGATTTTATTTGTTTCCGTATGTGTGTTTAATTTTTATTCTTATTGATTCATGTTCAAAACTAATTTGTGAAAATGCTTTATTTTGTTTTTAACTTCGTCTTAACTACATATAAAGGTATTTTGCAAAAGATAAGTGTAAGGGAAATCTAAATCGGTTTATTAGAACACATATGAACATGAATCGTAATAATAATAAATTAACATACATATCCGTGTTTGCTTGAGTCAAATGCTTGTATCGAGTCATAATGATGTTTTGCAGAATTTCCAGGAAGTAAGGTAAAGGTTTTTCCAGAAATTTTCCGGAAACTTAAAACGAAAATTTTTGTCAGGTCATTTCTGACGGCGTCAGGGGTTATAACCTGACGGCGTCAGATTTAATTTCCAGAAATTTTTGAAAGTTTTGTTTTTAAAAAGTTTTTATTAAAATCTCCAACTTATAATCTCCAGGAATCTGCAAAGTTATCATTCCACAAGCATTATATCCTTATATATAGATTTTTTCCCGCCGATGTTATGCAGGTTTTCGTGTTTGTTTTCTCAGGTTTAACAGGTTATTTTGGACAAGGAGATGTTTTTGGATCAAGCTTATGGCGATGCATTAGTCATGGAGCTTCTACATTCTCTTTGGAAGAAGATCAAACCGTGTAATTTCATTATCCACCGAGCGAATCAGGGGAGTATTTGATTTCATTCTTTTACTTTTTCTTTTACATCTTGTTATTTGAACATTGGGGACAATGTTCATCTTAAGTGTAAGGGGAGGGTAAAAGTACGATTTTTGAGAATACAATTACGCTTGATTTTTGTTTGTTTGATAGTAGATGTGTAATAAAACTGAGATAAATACCTGTTAAGGTAATTTTAGTGCCAAATTTAAAATTTTTTACAACATATAGGAGTGAAACTTTGATCTTAATGAGCGTCTCACGGATAGGAGTTATATGACTAGCACAAAACCGTACCACTAAAAAATTTTCCACCCCAAATATGTGAGGTTCGCCCCTAGAATTGGTAGGAAAAGCATTTATGCTATGATGTGTGTACCGGTAGCACTTAGATTCTAGAACTTGCGTTAGGACCATTCCAAGGCCACAAGTGAGACTACATTCGTGTAGTTAGATTTACTACATGATAAGAGGCATTAGGATTAACCCATGTTTTACACCTGTGTTTTTGTTATAATTACGTTGGCTACATTGGTCAAGTAATTCTCCCACACCCTTTGCGTTGTACTCATTTTTAGTACACGATACCCCTAGTACACCCCTCAGAGCCTATCTTTTCGTTTCAACCTTTAAGCATTTTACTTAAAGGAAGAATTTGTTACACCCCACTTAAATGTACACCCAAATCGCCTTAGCCTACCTTGTATGCACTCATCTTTAGTGCATTATTGTGACAACATTTGTTTAAACCCAAGTTAATTATCTAATTGATTACATGGTTGCTAAGTCGAGTCATATCCTTGTACATATTGTTTTGGGACGATTGGGACTCATGGGTAAAGTACTAGTGTAATGGAGTAATGGGGAAGAACATCATTTATTACCCCCATATGTGCTAAATGTTTTAAAAGTACTCCAAGTTTTTCAATTATCTTAATTCGAGTCATTAGAATAGTAATTTGTAAAGTTATGTAAAAGTTCAAGTGTAAGGGGATGCAACGCCCCTATGATGTATTATTTTGGATGGTAGGGCAAAAGTGTATGCAAAAAAAAAAAAAAAAAAAAAAAAAAAAAAAAAAATTCGAAAAAATCAAGAAAAATACAAAAAAATGAGAAAAAGAAAAATAAAAAAAACATACGGACTACCATCCCGTTTTATTTTATGTTTATTTTATGTTTATGTTTTGTTATTTTCTTTCATTAGCTTAAGATCGAGTCTAGTCTTGGCTTAGCAACATTGTATAGTACATGTAATTGATCAAGATCTTTAACTCGCCACTAGTAAAATATCCCGTATCCAACAAAACCGTGTTTTCCTTTTCCCTACACCTAACGTTATAACCCATTTAAAAGCCCTCTTTGATAGTTTATCTTAGGTGCTTACGCCTAGTGGAGGAGGTTTTCGATCCTTTCCCAAGCCTATGGTAATCTATTTGCTATGACAGGTAGTGAGAGATATTTTCCGTTTTCATTTATGAGATTTATTTTGATGACACTTGAGAGATGTGAGTATCTAAACACTACTTGTGAGGTGCTAGTATGTAATCTCCGTGCTTATTATGATTGAAGTGGAACGATTATTTGTTGTAATTACTTTTATGTTTGCATTAAATGACCCCTAACTTGTATTTTGATTAGAATAAAAGCGCATTTGCTTGAGGACAAGCAAATCTCAAGTGTAAGGGTATTTGATGAGGCGAAAAGTGTACCGCTTTTAAGGGGTCATTTAAGCCCGAAATCGTATTTATTTGATCAAATATTGCCCTAAATCGTTCCTTTTGTCATTTTAGGTACTTTTGAGGAGAAATCTGGAAAAGGAGGCATTTTGGACGTTTTTGGAGCATAAAAGTGAAGAAAACGGCAAAGTCTCAAAATTGTGCTGAAAGTCACCTTTGACGGCGTCAAAATTAACTCCAGACGGCGTCATGCTTTGGCAAGAAAAGTTGGATGTGAAATTTACTCATGACGGGCCAGTGAGTTTGCATGAGAATTCTGACGGCGTCACGCTTTAACTAAATCAAGGGCGTCACGGCTTAAATCATAAGGGGACGGCGTCACGTTATAGGTCCGACGGCGTCAAGCCTTGATAAGCCAGAATGGATTTTTGAAGAGCTAAAGAGGGACGGCGTCAAGAAGGTCACCCGGGAACCCTAAAAGCGGCGAGGTGACGGCGTCACAATGCATAAGGTGACGCCGTCAGATGTCAAAGTCTATATATAGTTTTCTAATTTTTTGTCATTAGAGGAGAGCTTAGTGTGTGGAATTTTGGGATAAAACCCTAAGACGATTTTAGCTACTTTTTCAGGGCTTCTTGCCTTGAGATCTTCCATGTTTCATTGAAAGATAAGTTATCAATTAATCATTCAATATGTCTATGTGTTGTTTGATTCTATCTTATGCTTGTCTTTTGTTTAACATGTTAGGCTAATTTTATCTTGTGTTTGCTTAGATCTAATGAAACCTAGCTATTGATTATTGGTTGTTAGTGTGTTGTTAGTTGTATTGGATGATTGTTAATCTATGTTAGGCTTAAGAAAACTGGCTAACTTCCTATTCGGTAACTTGCTTGAACGTCTTAAGAAACATGAACCAAACGCGTACTAAAGGTTTTTATGGTTGTATTTAATGCACAAGCGAATTCTAGTGATCCCATGTTAGGAGCTTCCTAGCCGGCTCGACATAGGAGTGAAGTAGGAGCTTGTAGAGTTTGGGGAAGTAAGTACGCCACCCCACGAATGGTATTAAGGAATACACCCGTCATCCACGCGACTAATACACACTAATTAACCGGTAAAAGATAGTTAGGGAGTAAGGAAATCTAAGTAAACACATTTCTCCACACATAAGTTTCTCACCACTTTTCATTTTTGTTATTTTATTTTATTTGCATTTGTAGTAATTTGGGTTAGTTGACTAGCAACTAATTCTGCCCACTCCTTCAAAACCCGAGATTTTACTTGCTTTCATAAAAATATAAAAACATAAAAAGAATCTTCCTCAACCCTTAGACCTAATTAGAGTAGCCTTTCACACCTAACGAACACTATTCCCTGTGGAGAACGATCAATCCCCCGTACTTACCACTACACTATACTACATCGGTCAGGTACACTGCCTGGTGGGGTTGTAAGCCTCTTGAGATCCCTCGAGAGGTAAAACCTGTTGTAAGGTTGCAAAACCCACGCATCAAGTTAGATCACGAATTTTATGTCTAAATTATATTTCAGAAAAAGAGCTTTCCAAAAGGTCCGACCACGATCAATTTTGAGGTAGGGAAGGCAGTCAAACGATTTTTGTAAATTAAGGTGTCAAAACTGTTAAATCGGGACAGAATTAGGGTAAAAGTATGGAGGTCAATGGTGATTTTTAAAGTGTAATTAGGGTTAGGCCTTCTGTGGGAATTGAGTACTATATTATGTTTGACTTCCACGCGAAAATTAGGCGATAATAAGTTGTGCGAGTATGTCTAAGAGGTCAAAACTTTTTGATGTCCGATCAGATCCGAATCTGGATAGATGACATGTTTGATTTTTCATTGAGTACTTGTGTGTGTTTTTAGTGCATGGCCTTCTGGGACAAGCTTAGACATCCATCATATATATGTGTTACATGGACTATAGCTTTTGGCTTGGTCGCGTGTAATGTGATATTATTGTGTTGTATAGATTTGTGAGTTGCTTGTTTGGAAGCTGCGGAGTTGAGGTGAGTTCATAGTCCCATATTTTTACTTTGTTTTAAACTTGGGATGGAGATGATGCTTGTTAAAATTGTTTTTGAGTTACTGTGATTATGTGTTGTTAAAATGCATGGACTTGTAATGGTTATTGTATGTATACTGCATGTTATTGTGGTGTTTAATTGTGGTGATTATTTGAGTGGGAAAGTCCTAGTGGCTCTACTCATTATAATTATCTTGGATCGGTGGGCGCGTTCCGTCCCAATTGTGGTGGTATTTGGATCGGTGGGCACGTTCCGTCCCAATTTATACTTGGATCGGTGGGCACGTTCCGTCCCGTAAGCTGTGATTGCATGTTAGTTGTATGATAACTTTACTTTTACTGTCCTGCAATGCTATACTATGTTTTATAATCACAGTAAATGGATAATCAAGGTGTTTTGTGTGTCTTAAACCTATGAATCTCACCAACATTATGTTGACGTTTTTAAGCATCATTTTCAGGTGAGCATTCTAAGGCTAAGATAGAAGGGCGCGATTAGAAGAGACCTAGTTTGCATTGAGGATGGCTTATCTTTGAATTTAGTTTGATTGAGTGAACTTTGTTTGTGATACTCGAATGTTTATCATTATTACTTTATGTTTTAATGGAGACATCTTGGAGTTTGTTTTTGGTTGTTTTATTTTGGGGTATCGTTACGACACTTTGTGTTTGTACTTTGCTCTATTGAGTTGCATGTAGTATTTCTCTATTTAGACGCCAAGTGTTGTGATGATATCCATGATGTTACACTCGCGTTTCCGCCATTGGCGAGGTGTGACAGATTGGTATCAGAGCCTTGGTTATAGAGAAGTAGGTGGTTGAACCTAGACTATAACCTAGGAATCCTTCATATAGTTGCATTTAGGGCTTATGTGTAAGTGTGGTGTTTTATATGTCGATTTCTCTTGAGTTTATGAGTAGTTTCGTCGAGTTTCGGACGCCGATTCCCGGAGGCAGGGGAAACAAAGGAGGGATTGATCGACCAACTTGAACAGATCCATAACCTGGTTCCATCTGTCCTCATACTTAGTATTGTATACGTCGACCTCCCTCGCGTAAGAAGTTTCTTTGGGCTATCATTCAGCTACCGGTCGTAAGGGAAGTGGTAGGATGAAGCGGACGAACCGCAGAATCTGAGTTCCCGCTAGCATAAATCTATGTTCGGGCAAGGACGGGATGTATATGGAAAACATTGATTGAGAAGAAGTGGAGAGGTTCGCAACCACGGTGACTGTTGGAGATGGAACCGTTACCAAGTACTCTGGGAAGTGTCCTCACTCCTCATATGAAGGAAAGGTGGTTCTGTCTGAATCTCATGAGTTGTATGTACTTGTGGGTCATGCGGAATTTGAAAAAAAAGAAAAAGGAATGGGTGGTTGAGTAAAGATGAAGGGGAGTTAGGATGTAATGACGTGGATTCGGATCTGGAGTCCGCAGCAGGTAGTAAGTTTAACCAATCTGAGTGGGGAGGCAAGTGCGAGAGTAGAGTTTGAGCCTTTGTGTGACGTCTTTTGTTTTGTGTCATGTTTTGGAATTCTTATATTGTCGTTTGCCGTCTAGAGCCATGTTGGAGCACGATTACTCCTGAGTATTGGATCAGTTTTATCCAAGTGATTTGATTACGGAGTTAAAGTGGTCATTGGAATTGTTCCATGATCGTTGGAATTGTTCCATGTGAGATGGTTGTTCGCATGAAGTGTGGTCATAGGAGGAAGTACACTTGTGAAATGGAGCATAGATAATTATGGTGGCCAACATAATTATACATGCTTCACAACACAAGTGGACTTGTGAGTATGATAACATGGATTGTGTTGGGTATTAGGTGTTATGTGATATATGTGCGTTATCATTGAGATGTGTAGTTTTGGAAGCAAGTATGCGTGTGGAATAGGCCTTATAACTATGGTCGCGAACATAATTATAAGGGTATCACACACGTAGATTTGTGACCATGATTACATTGATTGATGTTTGTTGTTATATGTTGTGGTAGATGTTATGTGATATCATGTTGATGATGGTTGTATGGTTAGAGATGTATTCTCTTAACCGTTTGGGGAAATCGTTGTATGTGGGAGTGTGTGTGTGGTAAGATTCCATTCTACCTATCATATGCTGATACCTCGAGTATCCGTTGGTACTAATGTTGTGATATTTAATTTGGTTCGTTTGCTAGACTATTGAAGGATGAGCCTAGTAAGCTTAGTTCTAGTATTGTGATTGAAATAGCTAGCAGTAGGGAAGTAGGAGTTGACAAGGTTATTCGTGGGTGCACGATAGTGTTAGAGGGTATCCCATTCATGATTGATTTGATACCTTTTGGGCATGGGAGTTTCGATGTAGTGATAGGGATGAGTTGGCTGGCTAAGCATAAAGCCGAGGTTATATGCCACGAAAAGGTAGTTCGTATTCCTTTTGAGAGTGGTGATATACTTCGAATACAAGGAGAATGCGTAGGGAGTGAGTTGAAATCCCTTAAGAACACAAGGGCCAAAGATCGTAGCATGAAGCAGATTCCTGTGGTATGTGAGTTTCATGGCGTTTTCCCTGAGGACTTGTCCGGATTGTCTCCAATCCGTCAAGTTGAATTTCGTATAAAGTTGGTTCCTGGAGCGGCACCTGTGGCGAAATCCCCATATCGTTTAGCACCCTCTGAGATGCAGGAGTTGTCCGCACAGTTGCAAGAGCTTCAGGAGAAGGGGTTTATTCGACCTAGTCATTCTCTGTGGGGAGCACCTGTGTTATTTGTTAAGAAGAAGGATGGTTCGTTCCAGATGGGTATTGACTATTGGGAATTGAACATGTTAATTGTTAAGAATCGGTATCCTCTTCCTAGGATCGATGATCTCCTTGACCAGCTGCAAGGTTCTCGATTCTTTTCGAAGATAGATCTACGTTCTGGGTATCATCAGCTGAGAGTGCATGAGGAGGATATTCCGACGACTGCTTTTAGGACTCGTTATGGACACTTTGAGTTCACAATTATGCCATTTGGGTTGACAAATGCACCTGCGGTATTCATGGATTTGATGAACCGCGTTTGCAAGTCTTACTTGGATAAATTCGTGATTGTGTTTATAGACGACATTCTAATTTATTCTAAGTCGAAGGAGGAGCATAGAGAACATTTGAAGTTGATCCTTGGATTGCTGGAGAAGGTGAAATTGTACGCCAAGTTCTCAAAATGTGAGTTTTGGCTTGAGGAGGTACATTTTCTTGGACATGTGGTGAATAGTGAGGGAATTCATGTAGATCCTAGTAAGATAGAAGCGGTCAAGAACTGGAAGGCTCCTACGACGCCGTCCAAAATACGCTCATTCTTAGGATTGGCAGGATATTATCGAAGATTTATAGCGAATTGTTCGAAGATTGCTAAACCCCTTACTTTGTTGACTCAGAAGAACAAGAAGTATGTTTGGGGAGAAGAGCAGGAGGTGGCTTTTCGGTCACTAAAGGATAGTTTATGTAATGCACCTATTCTGACGTTACCTGATGGGCCAGATGATTTTGTTGTGTATTGTGATGCATCGAATCAAGGATTTGAATGTGTGCTAATGCAAAGAGGTAAGGTGATAGCTTACGCATCTCGACAGCTAAAGATTCATGAGAAGAATTATACGACTCATGATTTGGAACTTGGTGCGGTGGTATTTGCTCTCAAGAATTGGAGACACTATTTGTATGGCACAAGGAGTGTTGTATATACGGATCATAAAAGTCTTCAGCATATCTTCAATCAGAAGGAGCTGAATATGCGGCAAAGGAGGTGGATTGAACTATTTAGTGATTATGATTGTGAGATTCGCTACCATCCTGGAAAGGCGAATGTGGTAGCTGATGCTTTAAGTAGGAAGGAAAGGATTAAACCTAAACGTGTGCGGGCGATGTGTATGACGTTGCAGTCGGGAATTAAAGGAAAAATATTGGCAGCACAAGGGGAAGCTCTTAAAGATGAGAATGCGATTTCTGAAATGCTGCGAGGATTGGATCAGCAAATGGAGAAAAGGGAAGATGGTGGATGGTATTTCTTAGATAGGATATGGGTTCCATTGATAGGAGGTGTAAGGAAGCTGATTATGGATGAGGCTCATAAGTCGAGATACTCGATTCATCCAGGATCGGATAAGATGTATTATGATCTTAGGGATGCATATTGGTGGCCGGGAATGGAGAGGGAAATAGCTGAGTATGTTAGCCAATGCTTGACTTGTTTGAAAGTTAAGGCTGAACATCAGAAACCCTCTGGACTACTTCAGCAGCCGCCGATTCCTGAGTGGAAATGGGAGAGAATAACAATGGATTTCATTACTAAGTTGCCAAGAACGAGTAATGGACATGACACGATTTGGGTCATAGTGGACAGGCTGACGAAGTCTGCACATTTTCTGGCCATTCGTGAGGATTATAAGATGGAGAAGCTGGCGAGGATTTATATTAATGAGATTGTGGCGAGACATGGTGTGCCTGTGTCGATTATCTCTTATCGCGATAGTAGGTTTACCTCGCGGCTTTGGCAATCATTGCAAAAGGCGTTGAATACACAATTGGATATGAGCACTGCTTATCATCCATAGACTGATGGGCAAAGTGAGTGAACGATTCAGACTTTGGAGGATTTACTTAGAGCATGTGCTATTGATTTTGGGGGAAGCTGGGATACTCATTTGCCTTTGGCTGAGTTTTCCTATAACAACAGTTATCATTCCAGTATTAGATGTGCACCATTTGAGATGTTGTATGGGAGGAAGTGTAGATCACCTATTTTATGGGAATAGGTTGGGACAAGCCAACTAATTGGTCCTGAAATAGTGCAAGAGACTACAGATAAGGTGTTTGAGATTAAGGAAAGACTTAAGGCAGCAAGAGATCGCCAAAAGAGCTATGCGGATAATCGCCGTAAACCTTTGGAGTTTAGTGTTGGTGATCTTGTAATGCTGAAAGTGTCTCCTTGTAAAGGTGTTGTGCGTTTTGGTAAGAAAGGCAAGTTAGCGCCTAGGTATGTAGGACCGTTTGAAATTACGGAAAGAATCAGGCCGGTGGCATATCGGTTAAGATTGCCTGAGGAATTAAGTAGTGTGCATGATACGTTTCACGTATCTAATCTGAAGAAGTGTTTGGCGGATGCTAGTTTGCATGTGCCATTAGAAGAGATTAAGATTGATAAGACTCTTCACTTTTTTGAGGAACCTGTTGAGGTTATGGATCGAGAAGTCAAGAGTATGAAACGTGGTAAGATAGCATTGGTAAAGGTACGTTGGAATTCAAAATGGGGTCCTGAGTTTACTTGGGAACGTGAGGATCAGATGAGGTCCAAGTATCCTAAATTATTTGCTGAGAAGAGTGATGAGGCGAGCTAATAAATCTCGAGATGCGATTTTCCTAAGTGGGGGATAATGTCACAACCGTGATTTTTAGCAGGTTAGTTTGACCTATAGTCTCGACTCATTTAACTTTTGCTTGGTGTGTATTACTTGCTTATTTGTGTTATGCGTATTATAGGTGGTGTATGAGTGATATAAGTGTGTGTGTGGACCACTAAATCCCTTGGTGTGAGATTTTGTCATGTTGAGTAGTGTCGAATTTCGGGGTAAGTTCATTTTGATCGCCTTTGTGGTGTGGAAATGACTTGTGTATTTTGTTGGAGTTTTGTGGTTTTGTGTAACGATTCTTCGTTCAAGCATTTTGAGCGTAAGTAAGTTACGTGGAGTTGGTTATTATGGGTTATGTTAATATTAAGTATGAAAAATCTATTTTTGGAAACTTTGAGTGAAAATGATATTTTTTCCGGTTGTCGTAGAATTTAAGTTTATTGCGTAAGACATTAGGTTTTGATATGGGGTTTTTATAAAATATCAAAAATACAAGGTTTTAAGTGTAATAAATAGATTTAATAAAAAAAATAAAATAAATATATATATATATATATATATATATATATATATATATATATATATATATATATATATATATATATATATATATATATATATATATATATATATATATATATATATATATATAATAATTCGGCCGATTAGGGTAAAAAAAAAAAAAAAAAAAAAGGAAACCAAATTTTATTAGAATTGCAAAACTTGGTGGAAAAGTTATCTATCTAGGGTTTCCTATAGGTCTATAAATACAAACCAAAAACCCTCATTCCTCCTCTTGTTAAAATTCGGTCGAACACCCCAAGAAGAAGAGAAGAAGATTTTTTTTTGGGTTTCAATAATTCAATTTAAGGTATGTCTAGTAAACCCTAATTGTGTAATTAATTTATATTGTGCATGTAACAAGTTATGGTGGATCTAGGGTTTATATTTAAATATGTAATTAATGAGATAAAACATGTTAGGATTAATAATCAATGATATTATGATGATTGGTGAGGTAATTAGGGTTTAGAACATGTTAATTAATGGGTTACGAATCTGACAGAATTATGAGGTTGTAAAGATACGATTGTAATTAATAGATGAAGATGAGTTAGATCACGAATTTTATGTCTAAATAATAGTTCAGAAAAATAGCTTTCCAAAAAGTCCGACCACGATCAATTTTGAGGTCGGGAAGGCAGTCAAACGAATTTTGTAAATTAAGGTGTCAAAACAGTTAAATCGGGACAGAATTAGGGTAAAAGTATGGAGGTCAATGGTGGTTTTTAAAGTGTAATTAGGGTTAGGCCTTCTGTGGAAATTGAGTACTATATTATGTGTGACTTCCACGCGAAAATTAGATGATAATAAGTTGTACGAGTATGTCTAAGAGGTCAAAACTTTTTGATGTCCGATCAGATCCGAATCTGGATAGATGACATGTTTGATTTTTCATTGAGTACTTTTGTGTGTTTTTAGTGGCATGGCCTTCTGGGAAAATCTTTTATGCTTATGAAGGATCATGGTGAATTTTTGGTGTGAGTTGTGAAGCTTTATTCGCTGTGATTTTATGTGGGTGAAAGTACCCTACAAATCTGCATTTTCTGAAAGTTTTAATAAAGGGATTTAGTGAGTGTAAAGTATTGGGTGATGATTAGTATGGAGTCTAGGTAATCCATAGTCGGTTATATGAACCTTAGACATCCATCATATATATGTGTTACATGGACTATAGCTTTTGGCTTGGTCGCGTGTAATGTGATATTATTGTGTTGTATAGATTTGTGAGTGGCTTGTTTGGAAGCTGCGGAGTTGAGGTGAGTTCATAGTCCCATATTTTTACTTTGTTTTAAACTTGGGATGGAGATGATGCTTGTTAAAAAAAATTTTGAGTTACTGTGATTATGTGTTGTTAAAATGCATGGACTTGTAATGGTTATTATATGTATACTGCATGTTATTGTGGTGTTTAATTGTGGTGATTATTTGAGTGGGAAAGTCCTAGTGGCTCTACTCATTATAATTATCTTGGATCGGTGGGCGCGTTCCGTCCCAATTGTGGTGGTATTTGGATCGGTGGGCACGTTCCGTCCCGTAAGCTGTGATTGCATGTTAGTTGTATGATAACTTTACTTTTACTGTCCTGCAATGCTATACTATGTTTTATAATCACAGTAAACCGATAATCGAGGTGTTTTGTGTGTCTTAAACCTATGAATCTCACCAACATTATGTTGACGTTTTTAAGCATCATTTTCAGGTGAGCATTCTAAGGCTAAGATAGAAGGGCGCGATTAGAAGAGACCTAGTTTGCATTGAGGATGGCTTATCTTTGAATTTAGTTTGATTAAGTGAACTTTGTTTGTGATACTCGAATGTTTATCATTATTACTCTATGTTTTAATGGAGACATCTTGGAGTTTGTTTTTGGTTGTTTTATTTTGGGGTATTGTTACGACACTTTGTGTTTGTACTTTGCTCTATTGAGTTGCATGTAGTATTTCTCTATTTAGACGCCAAGTGTTGTGATGATATCCATGATGTTACACTCGCGTTTCCGCCATTGGCGAGGTGTGACATTTGATGTTAATAATTACTTACTTTTACTACTTACGGGTTATGACAGTACCATGTCATCAGTTACCTTACCTTTAGTTCTTAATACCGTAACCACTAAAACGTTACGTATACATGTTTATGCTGATTATTTAGCTACATGTTGAAATAATTACCGGTTTATTTCATAATCATGACTTCCCCTATCCATTCTATTAATCTCTTATCGGACTCGGATATTGAGAATATCGCGACAATACCTGACGTCACTTCAGCCCCTAGATACGCTACGGAGTTAGATCCGTCGAAAGACATTTCCATGGTACCTGATGCCTCCTCAGCATTTGGGTACGATGCAGACTCAGAACCTTAAGAAGAACCATCTGTGAATACTCTAATTCCTGATTTCGTTCCATTTCCCGACGATCCGTATATGTTAGCCAAAAAGAGGTCTCGCACTTTTGCAGATGCAGAGCCATCTGAGCTAGACTCTCATTCATCTACGGAGTCATTACCAACCTTATCATCACCAGAAATTCCATCAGTTCCTCATAGGAGAATCCGTAGGACAGCACGGATAAGGATACTTCCCGTGATTCCATCATCACCGCCATGTCCACATCCGTATATGTTACCTACTCATGAATCCCCATCAGTCCCAACATCTTCACCTCCACCATTACCTACAAATTTCATTTCCCCAACTATACCATTTGAACGTAGTGAGGAAGCTAGGGCCATTATTGCCCGATACTTCACTTTACCACGATCACCCACTCCTGAATTCCCTACTCCACCGCTAGCCTTTGAAATAGGTGAAAGCTCACAAACAGCGTTGGATCGACAGCCTACCATTTCTAACCTCTTGACCCGATTAGAGCGTCAGGAGGAACAGATCGAGACTGCCTTAGGTCATCTAGATGAGTTACCTCTGGAGCGCATCGAAGGTATTGAGTATAGAACTGAGGATCTAGTTATTAACCAAGAGACTATGCAACAGAAGTTGGACACTCTTGACGAGACTCGTAAAAAGACAAATGATCTAGAGAAATGTTATGAGCAGCTTAGACAGGAAATGACAAAGAAAAATAAAGATCTGATGATAGCTCATACAAAGGTCACCACTCTAGAAACAATAGTGGGAAATATGCAAGTTCGATTCCAGGAGGATATGCAGATCCTCATTAGTATGATCGTTGAGCTCGAGAGTCGACTCGGAGGAGCATCGGGCAGCCACTAGAATCAATCCTTATCTATTTAGCCTTTGTACTTTATCCTAGCCACGGGGTGTGTGGCATAAATATGACACTTGTATTTGTTATATAAATAACGAAATTGCAAGATATTTATGACTACATGTGGTTGTGATTTTGTTGTATATCGCTGTGATATGATATTAATTGATGTGGGCCAGTAATGATCATTTTACATACATGTACTTGGATATGATATGATTTTATAATCCTCATAGACTCGGATTGTTGTAATCCTATAATGAAAGAAAATTTCAGAAGAAAACTTGATGAATGAAGACAAAGTTGCTGAACTTCAGCTTTTGTAAATGAATCGTTTGTTCCTTAACAATCCCATAACAAGAATTGATCATTTATCTACGATATTACCTAGACATATCGTAATTTTATGATTTTCAATTGGTTTTGATTTCGCATTATGACCACATTGTTAGCACTTATATACAAATACCTTATTATTTGAATTATTCTAACATTATGTGAATTCTAAATCCGTGTTTCTTGTAATAATTATAAAAGATGGCCAACATGAACAATACGTATATCTCATCAGCACCTACAACAACCATGACTCCGGAAACTATCAAGAAGTTAGTAAGCAACATCATGGCAGTGGTACTCGGAGTAGCTGAAATATCTTATCCGGATAGCAACGACAAGACAAGAGAAGAAAAGGAGATGGCTATACCTTATAAGCATAACCATGAATGTTTCATGGGATATAAACCAGCTCACCTTAAGAATCCCGAAGGAATGACTAACCCTACCATCACCCGTACCCAAGGGATTAGACAAAGAATTACACCTAAGAGAAATAACCAAAAGTGAAAACTCACTAAGAGAGAAACCATCACCCCCATCTACTGCAATTTCATCAACGCTCAAGACTGCTACCGCAAACATCTAGAAGATCGCATCAACTACCATCGTCAACTGGAATACAAACAAGAAGCTAGTAGAGACTGCCTGACCACACCTGTTAATGGAAACGGTTATCGTGGAAATCAACCCCTGTGTCAAAAATGCGAGATGCATCACACCGGACATTGCACTGCTAAGTGCATGAAATGCCGGAAAACAAGTCACAGGACAAGTAAATGCAAAGCTAGGGATAAGAGAGGACATCCATCATACATCAAATGCCACGGATGTGGTGGAAAAGGGCATTACAAGAGCCAATGTCCAAACTACAACGTCAATTGGAAAGCCAAGATTTTCGCAAGAGAATGAAAGCTCTTTAAAGACCTCAACAGTGTCAAGAAATGACAATTAGATTTATGCAGATGAATAAAATTCCTGTTGTAAATAAATAAACTCTAGTTTAAAACTTCCTAAGTTATATTTCTTTCTTGTACTTTACCTTAGTTACGATGGATGTAACCTAAGTGTAACAACTATTCTTCTACCGTATGAAAACTCTACCTTGTAATATTTCCATAATAATTATAATCTGCGTCAATTTCAATTTCTATTGCAATTGCCATATAACAATACGCTGTTATTACCTTAAAAATTCCTGACTCATCACCATAGTATGAGCAAAAATATTCTACTTTCTTTTGAAAAGAAATTTCGTTGTTATACTATAAAAACAACACGTTGAACACCATCTAATACAAATTAAAGAAACATAAATACCACTGTGACTGAGCCAAGCATCACATTATTTGGTCCTCAATTATACATAGCCTGATCAACTATGTCTAATTCAGGAAAAATCATGTTATAAATGGAACAGTTATAATTACATACTTTCTAATAACAATCTTCATTCAAAAGAAAAATATTGAGATAAAATAAACTGTTCATAAATATTACTTTTGACAAACCACAATAAATACCTACCCTATCCCATCATCTTTATGATAAGAAACCGACAAAAGTACAAATAAGAACATCCTTAGAATTCACAAGAAATTATGAACAACTCAAATAGCGACAATTTTATTAGAAACCACGAAAATTAATACATAGACATATAATTAGCAATGGAAGTGCTATCATTACAATAAAAAGCATAGAATCTCCAATAGGCTGACCCACCATAACAATAATAACTCCCATCAACAGTACCATAGCAAGAGCCACTACAGGATGAATCACCCTGATTATTCTGAAGGATAAACATAAGCGAACCATTAAAAACAATAAAAATTCTGAAACATAAAGATTAATTTTATTCCATACTCAGTAGGGATTACATAGGAACATAATAAATACTTATTCTAAACAACCTTAGCTAAAGATTATTACCCCCAAAACTTATCCACGACCATAGCTAAGACCGTGAGGGGCACGACAAACCATAAAGGAGCGACCAAAACTCCGAAGTCTTCCTCCAGAGCATAAGCCGAATAAACGGCGACAGCAACGATGTACGCAATCGCTAGCATAGTGATGAGATGCGGCATGTTTGAGATGTGAAATGAGAGTAATGTGTGTGGTGGAAGAATGGAAATTAAATGGGGTATTTATAGGCTAAATCTAGCTGTTGGGGTACTATTAACGGCCGTTGGAATTTACTATTCCCGACTGTTAGTATACTATTCACTAGCCGTTAAATTTCCATTATCCCTGATCGTTATTTTCAATATTCACGGCCCGTGTATTCGTTAGTTACAACATTTAAGTCTATTTCACCTAGTACGAATAAATCTAACTAGATTTCGTTTCCTTGATTTTCGGATGAAAATCTCTCGTCAACCCTCTGTTCGTGATCCTTTACCCTAGTAATCACTTTAAACTTGAATTTCGGGACGAAATCCAGAGTGACAGGTAGGTACTGTGACGAACCGCAAAAATCCCTATAATTAACAACGGTTAATTTTATATTAATTCTCTGTCAATATTTTAATCACCATTTTTACGGGGAAATTTGAAATTTTTCTTATTATCTTATTTGGTTGTGATTACGAAATCACAAAATTCACCAAATGACGGAACAAGTTCTCAACGAGTATGACGCAACTTAATTATTTCATTAAGTTTAATTATACTAATTTCTCTAATCGGGCCTTAATCCTTCCAGCCCAATTTCATTTCCATCGTTACTATTCATAACCCAAGTATAAGGCCCAAAATCTATTATGTGATTTTATGTATATTTCGATTGGAAACTAGCTTCCAAAGGCTTCATTTTCTCTCGATAATTAAACGTAACATCTATATATTTTTATGCCGTCTCATTTCTCACCTAGCCAACTCTAAACGTGCCAAGTTTCGGAATTTAATGTAGAGTTTTACTTTGGTTTTGAAGGGCAAAGCATTTGGCCAAAAACAAACCACTCGACATAAAATATATATCCAAAAACTAAACCGTTTTGACTCCCGTTCGTTTCTACGTGATCCTAAAAATATTTCTATCATGTTTCCATGTTAAAAGTCAAGATTTATCATCAAATATTGTGTGTTATACGATTTAAATGAATCGTATATATATAAATATGTTGGTCGACATATGTGTTGAGTCACAAGACAAGTTACCACTTTTCATGCACTCACATTTTCTTTCTAGAGTCCTAGGAATGTCAGAAATTCTCATTTGAAGTCGCATAGTTACTGACATTGTGTAAGTGCAAGTGTAGGTGAATTATTGGAGCAAACGTATTCAAATACGTCTCTATAACTACTACTCACTTGCCACCTTACTTCTTACCTTAAATATCATTCCCATAACTCTTATTCATCCATAATATTATCTCTGAAAAGCCAGAAACAATTCATTCGCTTGTTTGGAAATTATTGAAGGAATCGGGTTCAAAAGTATAAACGTAAACTTTGTTTATAAAGTTAACGTGGGTTTTACTTGTGTTACCTTCACTTCATTCGACTCTCTATCATCCTTAAAAGCTTTGTAAGTCATCTCTACCCAAGTTCAATTCATCTCGTTCGTCATTTCATGTCCCATGCATCGTTTTATATAAACTACTCGAACGTATATTTCTTACATATTTATTTACGTTTACATTTTTATCTAGAACATTAAACGTGACACGCCTCCATCTTGGAAGTCATAGAAGTCACGTTACACACACCTTTCACGTTTATTTTTACGTTACATGCATCGTTTGATTTACTTTTAATCATGTCAAATTCAAATAACAAAACTGCCAAATACTTAGAAATATTTTCTAAGTCTTTTATCTATAAAACATGTTCCAGTCGCCTACAAAACGACCCTATATATCGAAATCTAACTTAACAAGCTTACGATATTTTTACACCACTTGTTAGACCACCTAGCTAGCTAACACTTTCGTTCATATGACATGTAAAAATAACCAAGTTACGACACTCTAAAAGTACCAAAGCAAATCGCAGAAACTGAATATCCAAAACAACTCAAAACAGCGAGTTGGGCTTTTCAGCCCAATAAGCTAGTTTTAAGCTCTACGCATAAGCTGGCTTTTCAAAGCTTTTTGATATGGATTTAGAACTTGAAAAATGATATTTTTGATGAGCTCAACTCGTCTCACGATTTACGGATTTTAAAACGTTAACGGGCCACTAATTTGATCGTTAAAGCCCATTAAACGAAATAATAAGCTTTAGACTTTATAAGCTGTTAAAATAAGCTTTTTATGACTTAATAAAAACTCAGAAATTTTAATATAATTTTTCCCATTAATTTTGTGAAATTGGACTAAAAATGTAACGCGACAACACTTAGAGGGACTAAAACTGTTAACCGAGAAAGGACATGGACTGAAAATGTATAAACGGTATCAATAGGGTATAAAATGACATATTATTAATTCCCAAGCTCAGAATTGTATATTGGACAAGTAGAGGACTATAATTGAAATTATATATAATAAAGGATTAACGGTGTAACGCTAACGCCGTTAGGGTAAAAAGTGTAAAAACTGGAAAAGGACCAGGACCAACATATTATAATTGACATTCTTATTTTATTTTCCATTTTACATTATCCCTTCACGTCATTTGCATTTTTGTATATTTCATTTAGTTAATTATAACTTTACGTTAATTATTTATATATAATGAGATTTTTAAACGATTTAACTATGCGTTCGAGGAAATGATATTTTTGGATATTTGACATAAAAACAAGATAATATTATACGTAATATTATTTTTAAACTTTAGGCATTGTAAACATATCATATTCTCATTCCAACGATCAAATCGTTATCCGTTCTCATTATCATTTTCATCATTCGTATTAAGTTAGAATCTCAGACCCCCCTTATATTCAGGTCTCATATTGAAGACGTTTCCATAATCGTTCCTATAATCTTACTTGGTTTCGTAAATTACACCTTTTCAGATACGCTCAAGGTGAGTCATGGCCCCTACTCTTTTAATACTCGTTTTATACTTTTGGGGGAGATACATGCTCAAATATATTTCATTACTTTTATGAATAAGTATATTAATAACTTACATGATTCAAATCAAAATCCTAATTAATACTTACCTGATATGGTTTATTCCTTAAGATATGATATATATCTTACTTACTAATTGCTTAGCTTGAATACTGAATTCAGATGATAATATTTCCAAATTGATTGTTATAACATGATACTTGTTTCACTATAATATCTTGAATGTTCCCCTTATCTTTATATGTTATTTCCATGTTTCAACGTAAATACTTGCTAGGAAGAGCATAAGTACTTAAGGTTCATCGTTACCTTAATATTGTCTAAATTACCATTACAGTACAGTCCGTTTGTGCGATACCTTACAGTCCGTTTGTGCGGTACATTACAGTCCATTTGTGCGGTACAATACGTGCTGCTTTGTGCGGTACGTTACATGCCGTTTGTGCGGTACATTGCATGTTGTTTGTGTGATATCTTGTTAACGTATGAATGACATGAGCCTTAGAACAATATAAATACATGAATATATATGTCTTCATATATAAGAATTTCATCAGACCTTGATTATAGATCTTAAGGCATAATATCATGAGCTTCCATCTCATGCTAGGATTATGATCTAGTACTTGAACTTGACTGAATACTTATATGATTTATTTGTGGTTATACTCAACTTCATTCATTACTTGTTTCATCACTGTTAGTATTTATTACAGTTATTACTTCGTTATTGAAATCATTGAAATGAACTGTTCATTAGTACTAAAAACTTATATCAGATAATCATATTATCTCTGAAATTATTAAAACTGATTGTTTAATCATACTTGAATTTATTTCAAATAATACTAAATACTCTTAAATTCATTGAAATAAATGGTTTTCCATTAAACTCTATGAACTCACCAACCTTTGTGTTGACACTTTTAAGCATGTGTATCTCAGGAAATTAACGGAGCAGGACAAGACACGGAGTGGGCATTTATTACTCTGATAAATTAAAATGGTGTAAAAATCAAATATGTCATTCTTTCAAGCCTTTATATCTTATATGGGATTTTTAAATAAAATGTTTCATCTTTGTATTAAAAGTATTTATTTGAATGACAAATAACTTTCAAAACGCCTCTTTCGAGCTGTTTTCTGTGATAATGACTTTGATCCTCCCCGTAACACCCTAATTACTTTTCCGCTGCTATATCTCAAATTAGGGGGTGTTACAATATACTCCCTCTTGATCTATACTCCCTGTTGCTAGGGTACCAACGTATATGATTCAAAGTTGAAAAAAGCTACAAAACAAAGGTTAGTTGTGAATCAATCCAACCAAGTAGCATAATGCATATGTATAAGTCAAGCAAACATAAGATTTCAACCCATTTGACTTTAAAAAGTCAAAAATATGTGTTTGATCAAAAATGCACCTAAGTAGAAGTGGTCCAACCATACAATCAAGTTAGTAAATTAATCAAACCAAGATATTATGCCAAATAGTGATCACCCATAAGCATAAATATAACATCCATTACTTGAAAATTTGTTTGTGAAATAAGTCACAAAACATGATGTTACAATAAAAAGAAAGAAAAAAAAGTTCCTAAAAATAGAAAATTCCTAAAACAATCCTACGAAATCCTATAAAAGGAGATTAGAAAGAAACTAAAAAGTTCCTATTGCGAAGGATGAGAGATTGCATTTAGGCGTTCGAGAATATGGTTCAAAATGAACCTCATCTCGTTTTGAAGCTCATGGACCAAGATGTTGGTCCTTTGGGCTAAGTGAGCGGTCCTCTCGCATTGTGAGCAATCATGCCTTGGAAAGTTGGGAGGAAGGGTGGGCTCAATGGCTTGTGGTGGTGGTGGTGGTTGGTTGTTTGATGGTGGAGGTGGTGGAATGTAGGTTGGTTGTTGGGTGGTAGTTGTTTGTGGAGTTGTGATGGAGGCAAGCAAAATGGATTGAAGATCCATGGCTTTACTAAGGTGGGAATCCACCATATTTGAGAAAGCATAGAGACGATCTAGCTCCTCATTGATCTCTTGTTGGGATTGAGGTTGATTTATCCACATTTCCTCATCTATGGCTTGGAGGGTGGATCTTGGTGACTGATTCGTGAGAATCAACACGTATTTTTCCAAGGAAACACAAGTGAAGTATGTGTAACCCGGGTCGTTATCCCCGATGAAGGATGAATGGAACTTGAGAGATCGGGTTTGTGAATCGTGTTTGAAATATGAAAACGGAGAGATTTTGGATTTTGATTAAATTTCCTACAGCTACGGGAAGCATAAATAGGCTAAGGGAAACATATAAACATGTAAATCTACAAAGCAAATACTAGCAAAACACGAAGAAAGAAAATAACGTAATTTAAAAACCGGGAAAACGCGAGATTAAAAGTGAAATCTATCAAAAACTAATCCTACGGATACCAAATTAATTTTCCTACGTCCTAAATAACAAAAGAAAATTTTGAAAAAAAAGAATTTTATTTTTCTGACTTTTAAATTATTTTTTATGAATTAAAAACTAAAATAAAAGATTTAAATGATTTAAAAATAACAAATGACTTTGGAAAAATTTGGAAAATTTAAGGTAAATCTAAAATTAAATTCTCTATCTAGGAAAAATAAATTCAGATACTATCTAAGCCCTAATAAGCAGAATGGGACAATAAGCAGTTTGCAATAAGCTCTAAAATAAGCTAATGTTCACCAAAAATTAATCCAATGACCAAAATCAGTTAATCACACTTTATGAGACTTTAAACAACTGATGTAGCACAAATAAGCACAAGAATTAAGCTGAAAGGCAGTTGGATAGTTGTAATATAAAGGGCAGAACCAATGGTCTAACAGCCAACTTGCAGCTTATTTATAAGCTAGGCAGAAGCTAGTTTGTGAAAACCAAGAACAGATTATCAAAGTTCATACCACAGACTACTAGTATTCCAAAAATGCCTAAATTTTATCCTTAATTGCGTATTTAAATTGGGTCTAGATCAGATGGCTGAGCAAACAAAAAGCTAATGCAGGATCAGAACAGCTTAATTGGGGGTTTTTGCAGACTATTTTTAAGCTACTTAATAAGCTTTAAAGCTAAATACCAGATTATAGACTAAAAGCTAGTATTCTGACCTATTTAGAATTCAAATTCCAGGACCTAATCTCAATTAAATAAGCCACAATTAAACCTTGATCAGCACATGATCTGTACAATCAAGTCTGATGCAGCAGAAACAAATGTTTGGGCTATTTCTTATTAAAAACTTGTCCAAACTTAACCTACTCTTGCATACCCACTTTAACAACCACTAGTGACTCAGAAATGCAAAAAGTGGGGCTTGAATAAGCTCAGCTTATTCTGAGCTTATTAATGGCAGTTTGAACCTTAAAAATCCTCTTATGAGCCAATAACTAGCAAATCAGTGAAAACCTTTAAACCCTTGCTGAAACATGCTTATATTACCTTAGTTAAGCAAAATCAAAGTTTGTAAAGTAACAAATGAACAGTATCAATTGCTTATTACCTAGATCAGCTACTGTCCCAAACACTCTTTTCAACACTGATTTTGCAATATTAAGACTATAACTTAGTTGAATTAACCTAAGAAGCTAATAAACTACTGATATCTAACTCATTTTATCCTTTAACAACTATTTTCAACAACAAATAAGCCCTAAATAAGCTGCTACTTATTTCTATATTTTTGGCTTTTTCTATGGATTTTAAGCAAACCTGAGACAAGCAAAAACTAACCACCCTAACTAACATCAACTAGCATAGTGAAGATCAAATAAGCAGAAAAAAGATAGAATAAGCAAAAATAAGCACACGAACAGTAACAGTTGACTTTTTTGACTAAATAAGAAAATTAAGATTTCATTAACTAAAGTTAAATTACATTACTGGAAAGATGAAAATACAAGTACCTTAACTAAATTTTAGCTAAATTAATCCTGCCAAAAACTGGCCACAAGACTAACTATTTATATTAAAATACTAAACTAAGGGGTTCACTGCCTTTGTGTTTCTTTTGTGAGGGAAACAGCTGGAAAACTTCATTTGTGCTTCTTGGGAGCTAATCCCATCCGTAGGACTAACAATAATTTCCAAGGATCAATTGTGTCATACTGGTAATTTTGGAGTTGACTTGACTTTTGACTTTGACTTTTGTCTTCACATGATCAAATGCACCATTGTTGTCGAGTCGATCCAAAAATTTCCGTTTTCGCTCCGTTTTCAATCCTTTGTACCTGAAACACATAAAAACACAAAACCAAGGATATCTGCTATATATTTGGGTGTTTTTGGTCATTTTTGTGTCTTTTATGGGTGTAAAATGATGAGTATTTACACACTCATCAGTGACAGTTGTTGAGTTTTTTGTTGTGGTGGTGGTGCATCATGGTAAAGTGGACCATGGATATCCCGATAAATGGGATGGAAGAGCATAGGTGTTTAACCTTCAAAAGTCATGGGAGGGGGATTGGTTGACCTTGGTGGAAGGTCTTCCAAATCATCCAAGTATGGATGAGGTGATGAAGGTAGAGTTCTAAACAACTCTAGGGGCTGAAGTTGTGGTGAATGTTGTGGTGAAGGTGATCTATTAGGTTGTGATGGAGCGGGTGGTGGTGTGGTTGCTACAGGAGTGATTGTTGGAGGTGGTGTGTTGATGATGGTGTTAGATGGTGTTGGAGTAGCAAGATTGAGAAAATTATCATTGGCTATTGGTGAGGATATGTTAAGTGGAGATGACTCCTCTGATGATGAATTAGCTAAGTTCACGAAGCAACAAGGACGGACACTTATTCGAGCTGTCCTTCTTGCGGGTCTGCTTGTGGATGAGTTACTTGATTTTGTCATTTGAAATGTGAGAATAGTTGCTCTAAGGTACAGGAATGATAGTTAGTTAGTGATGGTTGTTGTGTGATTTGTGATGATCCTGAGGTTCTAATTTATAGACAGAAGGTGTGTTGATCTTTGTGTTTGGATTTGATGTGAATCCAATGAGGAATGTTGGTTCCTAATAATTTGGAACAAAAATTTATGCTAGTCACATCATTTAAGTCAAACCATAGAGCTTAAGTTGAGTGAATTTTAGAAGATTTGCAGTAAATGCAAGGAGTGAGTGAAAATTCTGTTGATGTGATGTTCCCACAGATTTCAAGGAACCAATTTGAGGGTTCCTTGCTTGTTACAGAAAGGTAACTCACATGGAAAATTTGAATTTTCAAATTTTGGTGGGAAATAGATTTCTTATGATTCTAAGTGTGCCTAAATGATCCTAACAAGCTTAATGATCAGTAGAAAAATTCTAAAAACTAGAATCAATAATCTATGGATCGGGATTAGTCGGGAATTTTTGAAAAAGTTACTGTTGGATTCGGCGGATCCAATCGATAACAAGTACGGATCCCTTATTTGGGTTCCGCCGAATCCGAAGGCTGAGAGATGGCGGAGCCAAAGTGCATAACAGGCGGAACCAAAATTTGGGTTTCGCCAAATCCGCCGATCAGAAATGCTAATTCTAACAGAGAGCATGTCATATTTTGCGTTTCTCGTCCAAATCCCGAAAATTCTCCTAAACATATGTAACTACTAATATGTGATAGAATAAAACTAAAAATACGGGTTCTAACACACGTTTGCACATAGATTAATTTGATGATAATAACTTACCATAAAAGTGGTTAAGCCAAACGGTGGCTTAATTTCCGAAAAATCGATAACAATAGATGTTATCATCCTGCAATGTTGAGTTAGTTCATATACAAGTTAAGTACAAGCATAATATCCTAAGAAACACATAGGTTCAACACATCATTGTTTGAAAATATCTAATGCCAAACACTCCCAATACTTCACTTCTTGCTCATTTTCTTGTGAAGCTTCATGATCCAACGGCCCAAATTCTTCACCATTCCTTTGGTTTGTTTAAACTCTGCTGATTCGTTCGGGATTGGAAGAAATTGACTCAAATACTCGGGTGGTGAGATCCTAGAGTTTGGCAAACCATCCTCTTCACTCATAGATGATGATGATGATGATGATGTAGGAGGATGAGCTCGTTTTCCCTTTCCTACGGCTACCCGATGATCACTAAGTGGAACAAAAGTGTGCTTAATCTCGGTGTAGTCGGGAACGAATCCTAAAGCGTTTCTAGGAATGGGCTCAAAGGCTCTATAGAGACGGGTCAAAAGCATCCCATAAGGCATTGCGGTGGTACCTTGAACTGGAATATCGGCCATTCTTTTGGCGATATAATAAGCGAGGTTGAAGGGTTGATGGTTTGACACACAATACATCATGTAGCAAAGACTTGCGTTAACATGATCTCTATTCCCTATGGTGCTTATGACATTAGCCCTTAGAACTTCTTCTAGTTTCTTAAATTGGGGCCTAAGTTCATTTAGCTCCATGGCAAATGGATCCCTATCCACTTGACGACCTCAACTTAACCTAGTTTGGTTGTTCCTAGGCACAAAGAGATGCTCACGAATGGTTTCTTTTGCGGTTAATGGTGTGGCATATGGTTCCGTACAATCAAGGTTGGACTCTAGAAAGGTTAATGACCACTTGTCCGAATAGAAACTAGTTCCTTGATTTGGAACTCCTAAAACATCTCCAAATTGATCTAAAGGAATGTTGAATTGAAACCCGTTGACTTTGAAATGGACATTCATGTATCCATAGTCATTTGAACTAAGTCCTACACTAGCATAGAACTCGAGAATGAACCCAGGGATGATGGGCGCATCGATGTCTAGAAGGCTATCGAAATGAATCGCAGCTAATTGTTCTCGGAGAATGGTACCTTCATAGAATGAGGGTTCTACGGTTCTACCCTCGTGTACGTACCGTTTTTCTAAGGCTTTGAATATTTCAACTTGTTCCTCACTAAGTCCTTTGGTTTTGTGATGTTTAGGTAGGTATTTAACGGTTTCTTTGTGATCATAAAAATTTGCGGGAGGCATGTTTAACCTAGACACGAAAATATATAGTTTAGTTACAATTAACGAAAATTTGCATATATATATATTTCTAGTGTGTGCCTATGTGGAGACAATGTGGAGGTACGGTTATCTCGACTCCTTTTGATGCGTGAAAATTTTGTTTATGCAAGTTTTATGATAAAACAAGAGATAACCCAAACACTCCTACTTCAATGTAGCTTCGATTGAATGTACCCGAAAATACATATGAGTTATGTATTCTCTTTAGCATTCAAGAGACATTATGCTAGTGATGTTCAAAACATAACGTTTTTGTATTTGTATGAACAATGTCCAAAAACCATTTTTCCTAGTCGTGAGAAGATTTTAGAAAAAATTTCTCATGGGGTTTTTGATGAATTATGATAATGTCTTATGATGTGCAATTCCTAACTATAAAAAACATGATTTGTTATGCAATTCAGTAAATATGCTTCATGATTTTACAAGAATTATGCATAAACCCCAATTTTTGATTTTGTGCATGAAATAGAAATCCTAGACGCAGATCAGGAATGTAGACATGATAAGGATACTTACAGTGATGATTAGAGCACAAATTGGTTGTGAAAGATGGCCTAAATTGTGAATTTGGTGTGATAATGGTCGAGTTCCAGTAGCTAGTATGTTTTTGGGAAGTGTGATGAAAATTACATGGATTTTATTTAATATACAGAAAATTGGCTCAGCAGGCCACGGATCCGGCGGATCCAAAACAAGGGATCCGCCCTTGTTGTCGTTTGGATCCGCAGGATCAGAACACAAAATTGGGTTATTGCCGTGTTTGGTTAATCTAAGGTTTGAGTTAACGTTTTATCTACTCACTAGGTTCCATTAATCCTAAACCTAGTCTAAGATAGTTGAAAGGTTCTCTCTTAAGGGGTTTTGTGAGGATGTCGGCAATGTTGTCCTCTGAGGATACTTTCTCGATTGAGATGTTTCCCTTCTGAACATTGTCGCGTAGGAAGTGGTGTCGTATTTCTATGTGTTTGGTTCTAGCGTGTTGAACTGGATTTTTGCTGAGGTCGATAGCTCCTTTGTTGTCGCAAAGAATGGGAATGTCGTTGAGTTCAATTCCATAGTCGACGAGAGCTTGTTTCATCCACAGTGCTTGTTGGCAAGCTTTTCCTGCTGACACGTACTCGGCTTCAGTTGTTGATATTGCGAGGGCTGTTTGTTTCTTAGCAAACCATGAGGTGAGACAATGTCCTACAAAAGTACAAATACTGCTTGTACTTTTTCTATCAACATAATCACCGGCATGGTCTGAGTCGGCATACACTATGATTTCCATTCTCGTTCCTTTGGGATACCATAATCCTAAATGTGTAGTGCCTTTTATGTACCTAAAGATCCGTTTAACGGCTTCAAGATGGGATATTATGGGATCTTCTTGAAAGCGTGCACATAGACAAACACTAAACATAATGTCTGGTCTACTAGCCGTTAGGTAAAGTAAACTACCAATCATTCCCCTATATTTAGTGCTATCTACGAAAATGGTGTACAGGTGTTCCATGGCATGTGGTTTGGACCTTGAAAGTTCCTAGACATGTTTTGGTTCCAATTACTTTGATAATGATTCTGTGAGTTGAAGTTACTCCTTGGAAAGGGGTGTTTGGGAAAACTGGTTTTAGGTCTCTGTTGAACCGTCTTAGTCCTAAACTCATTTTTAACTTGACCTTTTCCTATAGAAACTGATGGTTTTTGTTTGTTAATGGTTGTACTAGTGCTAGGTTTTCTAGTGACCTTAACGAATTCAGTACGATCCGAATTATGAACCTTTTGTTCATCAACTGTACCTGCGGATCCTTTTAGTACAACTGGCGGAACCAAATTTTTGGATCCGCCAGATCCGTGGGTATCTGACTCAGTTGGAACAGGTTTTTGTACTTTCACTGTTTGTTTCGTAAAGTCATTTAAATTTCCTGATTTCATAAATCCTAGTCCGGTTTTATCATGAGGCAACTTTTGAATTTGCATTAACTCATCTGCTAAACAAATGTTTTTATCAAACCTCTTAAACTTAGAGTTTTGTTTGATAAGATCTTCCTGTGTGACTTTAAGTTTTTCTATTTCTAGTTTAAGTTCCTGACATGAGACACATGTTTCTTTAACACTTTTACTCTTTTCTGATCGTGTCTCTTTTTCTTTTAACCAATAGACTTCGTTTTCTAAAAGTGTCATTTTGATTTTTAAGAACTTATTTTTGTTTATGATTTTTAGAGTAATATCACACAGTTTGTTATATTCTATTTCTAATGTTTCATCATCAATAGAAGAGTATGATGAGTCAGAATGTACCTCTTCTGAGTTATGAGCCATGAGAGCAACTTCGTCGTTCTTTGGCTCGTCGTCATCACCATCACTGTCACTCCAAGCTCTACTAACAAATGCTTTTTGAGACTTGTTCTTTGGAGGCTTTGGACAATCTCCTATTAGATGACCGGAATCCCCGCACCTAAAACACTTCCTATCTATTTTTCCTTTCCTATCATCACGGTCTTTCCGAAAGGATTTCTTTTCTTCACGAGGTTGTTTTACGAACCTTCCCGTCTCCTAAAGAACTTTTTGAAATCTGTAACGGCCATGGCATATTCCTCATCTTCACTACCCAAACTAGACTCTTCATCACTTGATTCTACTTTAGCTTTTAAGGCAATGGACTTCATCTTCTCCTTTTTGCCTTTAACTATTTCTGAGTCTTTTTCCATTACCATTTCGTGAACTTTGAGATTTCCGATGAGCTCGTCAAGTGTCATGCTTGAGAGATCCTTGGATTCTTCAATAGCTGTTACCTTTGCTCTCCACTTCGGATGAAGTGCTCTAAGAAATTTCCTGACAAAGTTCTTGCTAGAAAAAGATTCATCAAGTGCTTTAAGAGAAGTAATTATAGTATTAAACCTAGCAAAAGCACTATCAATGGTCTCATCTTCAGAGATAACAAATTGCTCATATTGTTGAACAAGAAGATCAATTTTGTTATCTTTGACTTGTGAGTTCCCTTGATGAGTGATAATCAATGATTGCCAAATATCCTTAGCCGTTTTACACATAAAAACTCTTTCATATTCTTTCTTAGGTAAAGCATTATAAAGCATCATTTTGGCTTCATTATTTTTGGCAATTAACTTCTTTTGCTCATCACTGTGACGAGTAAGAGAAGTACCTTCATCCCGACCACCTAATACATTTGATATAGGTTTATAATCACCTTCTGCTATAATATACCATAGATCTATGTCCTTTGACTTCACATACGTCTCAAAGCGATTTTTCCAGTATATGAAACAATTTGGTTCAAATAGTGGTGGTCTTTGCATAGATTTCCCTTCTTTAAAGTTTTCAAAATCCATTGATCGTTTCAAGTTTTTAAAATACAATATATTTTGAAAATCTTGAGTAACGTAGCTCTGATGCCAATTGTGGAAAACTAGAAGGGGGGTTGAATAGTTTTTACCGTTTTAAATTTAATTCGCTTTGTGACTTAACGTGATTTCAAAGTAAA
This sequence comes from Artemisia tridentata subsp. tridentata, assembly GCA_021014915.2. Taxonomy (NCBI): domain Eukaryota; kingdom Viridiplantae; phylum Streptophyta; class Magnoliopsida; order Asterales; family Asteraceae; genus Artemisia; species Artemisia tridentata. The sequence continues at coordinate 436,752,065 of CP139509.1, read as the reverse complement.
TACTCACAAACAAACAATATAAGTAAAGTAAGTAAGGATAGGAACAATCAAACCACAACACGGAGATTTATAGTGGTTCGGCTACAAGGACTCTCTTCCTTGCCCTACTCCACTCCTCGAGCCTCTAACTCGAGAGTTTTTCTTCACTAAGAAACAAACTCCCTTCTCGGCGGAGAAAACCTTTATACACTTCGCTTACACTTTATCCGGTACTAAGCTAAACACCGGGTTCTTTACAAGGGTAAAACCACTCCCGTTGGTTCTTTAACAAGGGTACAACCACTCCCGTTGGTTCTTTCACAAGGTTACAACCACTCCCGACACTCTTTGTGTTTTAAGGACTAAAACACTAACCAAACTCTACTGAATGAAATGTATAAACAATGATGTGTGAACACTAACAAATCACACAGTATCTAACTAGTAAAACTTGCAACAGTATGTATGTTGAAGCTTGTATACTCGATCTTCTTTGCTACAAAAGTGAGATCAATGAAATGAAAGAATGATATGGGTTAGTAATGTACAAATGAATGAATATCTAATTTAGGCTATATGAGTGATGATTGTGCCTGAATGATCAGCTTGCTATTTATAGGCAAAGCTGATCAACAGGGCACGGATTTGGCGGATCCCAAAAATTGGATCCGCCTTTGTACTGGTTTGGTTCCGCGGGGACCAGGCCAGCTAAGATATTCTCATATCTTTCCATATCTTGCACAATCTTTTCATATCTTTCAAGGTCAACTCTTTAGCTTGAAGATCAATACAAGATATCACCTAAATCCTCAAGATATCCTAAAGATATCAAAATGAGGTATGCCATGATGTCATGTTTAATATTTCTAAAAGTAAAACATGTAAATGTAAAATGTATATATGCAATGTGATTCCTAGTGATCATGTAATGTGTAAAATGTGTTTATAAAAGACTTGTTTCTATAAATTCAAAAGACTTAATCTTATATTTATGTCTTGCTTAAAGATAGACTTTGTGATTGTCATTAACAAAATTAAGCAAAGATCGTAAAATATAAATAACATTTTTAGGACGATATTTGTATTAACACATACATTTAGATCAGTAGATAAAAATGTAATAATATATATTAATCACCCTTATCATCATGATCATAATGCTTCTAACTTTCATTATATTGTAAGCATACTCCCGAAATGATCATGTGAAGCAAGCTCATAGATCTTGAGTCATCATCCACCACAAGCATACATATATGAAGATCTATCACAACAAGCTTAGGGAACTTGTGATCTTCATCCATTGAAGGCTTTCTATCAATGGAAGTTCATTTAGATTAGTCATTCATATCCATCAGACATTTGTGTCATGGATCGTCATTGTAAACATCATTGTATCATCACAATCTATTCACCAAACTAGATTAGATGGTTTATGTGTTTGTGCCATAAAACACAAGGTTTTTATGTTGGGCCATAAAACATAACGGGAGTGGTTGTACCATTGTAAAAGAACTCGACATCTAGCTTAGTGTCGGAAATATTGTATAGGCGACGTTAGGTTGGTTCTTCCTCGAACTAGAACCCGGTATTTAGCTTTGTACCAGAAAAAATGTAAGCGACGTTTGTAAGGTTTTCTCCACCGGGAAGGGAGCTTGTTGATCTAGTGAAGTAACTCTCGAGTTGGGTACTAGGGGAGTGCAGTAAGGCGGAGAGGAGCTCCGTGACCGAACCACTATAAATCATCGTGTTCAGTTTGCGCTTTCTTTTACTTACTGCTTTACTTTTATACTTGCAATATATTATTGCTTGTGTTGTGACTTGATGGTTATACTTGTGAGACAACTTGTTTTAGTATATGCTAGTCATAAACTATAATTGGCATCTTTCATATTACAACAAGCTTAATCGGATATTTGATACAACAAGTTTTAAGAATTTAAAACGGCAACGTATTCACCCCCCCCCCTCTACGTTTTCACACACTTTCATCCGTTTTTTTACATTTTCGCCCGTTTTTACATTTTCGTCCGTTTTTTACGTTTTCGCCCTTTTTTTATGTTTTCGTCTGTTTTTATACGTTTTCATCTGTTTTTTTACGTTTTTGTCCGTTTTCATACATTTTCGTTCATTTTGTATACGTTTCGTCTGTTTTTTTACGTTTTCGTTTTATACGTTTTTATATGCTTAGATTATACGTTTTCGTTCATTTTTTTATGTATAAAAATGAATTAAAATGGACAAAAACATATAAAAATGAACGAAAACGTAAAAAAATAGACGAAAACGTTTAAAAATAGAAAAAAAAATGTATAAAAACGGACGAAAACATAAAAAAAATGAACAAAAACATAAAAACCGGACGAAAACCTAAAAAAATTGATGAAAACGCATAAAAATGGACGAAAACTTAAAAAAAGGACGAAAACAAATTAAAATGGACAAAAACGTATAAAAACGATGAAAACGATGATAAAACATAAAAAAAAAGGACGAAAACACATAAAAACGGACTAAAATTGATTAAAATAGACAAAACCGTATAAAAACGAACGAAAACGTAAAAAAACAGATGAAAAAGTTTAAAAACAGACGAAAACGTATAAAAAGGACGAAAACGTAAAAGAATGACGAAAACGTAAAAAATTGACGTAAACGTAAAAAAGGGACAAAAACGTAAAAAACAGACGAAAACGTTAAATATAATTTATTTTGATATAATTACACCGCTGGACGCTTAGTCCAGTGGTTGGGGCGTTGGTTTTTGGGCAACAAGACCCGAGATCGAGCCTATTCTGCCCTTTTTAATTCATTTTAAAAAATGAGGATTAACGGTGCAAAAAATATTAACGGATGGACTAACGGGCATATATTATTAAACACTTAACGGTTAAACTAAAGGCCCATAAAAAATAGGGACTAAATGAGTGCAAGGTTTCAAAAATAGGTATCTCTAGTGTAATTAAAACAACTTAGGGACTAAACATGAAATCTGAGCGAACCACAGGGACCAAACGTGTAATTTTTTCTAAAATCTATTAAACATATATATAAATTAAATATTAATTAATTTTCTCTCTCCTTATTTTCTTTTAAACCTTTTTCCAAATCGGAATCCAATTATAATCCCACTTACAAACCAAACGAATCCTCAAGTTATAAGACACCTCATGGCTCACACTTAACCACAAAAAAAAAAAAAAAAAAAAAAAAAAAAAAAAAAAAAAAACCCTCATAACATGATTATTGATTAGGGGTGAGCATCGGGCCGAAATCGACCCGAGCCCGACTCATCCCGAAACCGATAACCTGGAATTGTCTAACCGAGTCCCGAACCGAGTATACCTCGGTTTGTCCCGACTCCCGACCCGAGTCCCGAATTCTCATTCGGGTGTGTGGTTTTCTTTGTGTTTTGTCAGTTTGTCCCGACTCCCGACCCGACCCGAGTCCCGAATTCATGGAAATCCCAGCCCGAGTCCCAACCCGAGTATAGCTCGATTTGTGTCGGTCGGGGTCGGTTTCGGTCAGTTTTCGATCTATACTCTAAGTATAACAATAGGGGTGAGCAAAACCGACCGACGACCGAGTCCCAACCCGAGTATAACGCTATGTACCTTATGCTCTAAGTATCGATTATACACATGACGACAACCTAATCATGAATCATAGGGGGCGTTTTTGTTTATAAGCCGGCTTATAGCTTATTTGGTTTTGGGTTTATGTTTCATAAGCTAACTTTTTTTTGGCTTATTTTAAAACTTTTCGCTTCATATAAGCTTATTATAACATAAGAAACTTATATAAGCCGAAAAGATTCAAAATAAGCCACAAAAAGGGAGCTTATGAAACATAAGCCCAAAACCAAATAAGCCATAAGCCGAAACAAACACCCTATAGTGCACCTTTAGGTTGTCGTATTGATTTTATACAATAGTTTTTTTTTTTTTTTTTTTTTTAAGCAAAATACAATAGCTCAGCATAAATATTCCTTAACTAGTATATTTTTCTAAGAGATAAGTAAAAAAAAAGGAGGACAATATCTTTTTTTTGTTTCTAACAAGGTCTTTTTAAGGCTCTTTTTATAATGGTTATGCTCAATTCCGCAACTCCATTCAAATCTTGACATGTGTCCACTTTGTTAATTTTTATTGGCCCACAAAATTTATTATAAATGCTCAACTGACGGCAGCTCAACTGCTCAACTGGAGGCTGAACAGTTGAGCACATGGTTATATGTACCTTTTATCTTTCCCAAGGTACTTTGCACGAGGTTATATGTACCTTTTCAGTTGAAAAACCGTCGGTTAAGCACTTGGTACTAGATTCTGTGGGACAATAAAAATTAACAAAAGTGGACACGTGTAAAGATTTGAACGGAGTTGCGGAGTTTAGCATGATCATTATAAGAAGGGCTTTAAAAAATGACCATGTTATGAATCGAAAAAAAGACATTGCCCCATTTTTTGTACTTTTCTCTTTTTATAAAGAATGTATGTCTTTATTGTAAACATTATTGTAAACATGGATTTAAGGGGTTGGCAACCCATCACTCACACTATATCCCATACCACTCTCAACCAATCCCCTTATGCCACCTAGGGGTGAGCAAAACCGACCGACGACCGAAAACCGACACAAACCGACCGAAACCGACCCCGACCGACACAAACCGAGCTATACTCGGGTCGGGACTCGGGCTGAGATTTCCATGAATTCGGGACTCGGGTCAGGTCGGGAGTCGGGACAAACCGACAAAACACAAAGGAAACCACACACCCAAATGAGAATTCGGGACTCGGGTCGTGAGTCGGGACAAACCGAGTTATACTCGGTTCCGGACTCGGTTAGACAATTCCAGGTTATCGGTTTCGGGATGAGTCGGGCTCGGGTCGGGACGGGTCGGTTTCGGCCCGTTGCTCACCCCTAATGCCACCTCATTCCCATATTTTTTCATACCACACTCTCAAATTTTGTTGGCATCCCATACCACACTACATCCCATACCTCACTACAATTTAAAAAAATAAAAAATAATAACCGTTGAAAAGCTTCCAACGTCTCTTTTTTATCTCCATCTCGTGCGTGATCTCATCCCTCAATTTCCCGCACGGTATGGGCTTCATATCGTGTCCATAATGCGTACGTTGCCAACCCCCTTATTACAATCTTGGAAATGTTTGAACAATCTTTAAGGTATATGAAGAAAATGATGAATATGGAGGCAAAATCGTATGCAGGATCGTTTTGTGGTTGAAAATATCTAATGAGCAAACACATGTCGTGAAAAATAAATGATTTTGGTAGTTATGCAGCATCAAACACAATTTTCCTAACTTTTTTGCAAACCAAAGAGGGGGAAGATGTAATTTACTCAAAAAATTACTTCCAAAGAACTGCTAAACAAGAAGGTGCTTCACTTAGCTTACTTTTGGGAAACTCAAAAAGTCCACGTTTATCAACTTATCAAGTTAAACTTATAAACTTATGTGGGAGTAAACTCAACTTGATTGCCTCATAAGCCAAAAAAAAGAACTTACAACATGTCTAAATTATAGGCAATCAATCCGAAAAACAAGTAAATCCAAGCACCCCCTAAGTCAGTTTGTGAAGGCTATATGTGGCACATGCTTTATCTAAAACCTTTAAACCCTTCTAATGATGAGGAATGTTTGAAGGAAAACTATGGAAAGAGAGGATGATGAACCCAAAGAATATCCCTTAAAAAAAAAAAAAAAAAAAAAAAAAAACCAATGTTTCCCATAAGCATACAACACAAAAGTATGTAAATGAAGAAGACAGCATGTTCATCCGTATGAACATTTCGCAATACTTGAGAGAATGGTGAGTTCCATGACTCGAAAATCATGATAGTCGCCCACTCTTTTTCCTTGGCCATATTCTATTTGCCCTATCCAGCTCTGCTATTTTTGTATCATTCTGACTTCAACCACAATTATAATCCTACATCAGTCATATTAAAGAATACAAAATATTTAAGCTACAATTGAAACCACCGCTTTTACTATTGGCTATATGATTTAGGGGTGTTTGGGATTATCTATCTAGTCTCTTACTTCCAAGTTGTTTGTTCAAAAACGCTCATTTCACTCGCAAAGTCTACAGTTTGGATAAGCAAATCTTAAAACCTTCAGGAACTGTTTATTTGCTTATGGAAACGCGACAAGCAGGTAAACATTTAGAATAAGCAATCCTACACGCCCTTACAAAGACAAAAGTTGGATCTTCATGCACACAGATCAGATCAGGGGCAAAGAAAGGCAGAGGATGCAGAAAGATTAATGGATGATGTAAAAGATATATTCCTGTAAATTTTAATCAAGGGCAAAGCACAACGTTCAGATTGGTTCATGATTTTACAATGTGACTGATGAAATCAAGAATTTTTGTAAGACGGAAAGACTTGCTGATTGAATCATGGGGTTATAAAGAAAATTTCCTGAAATTTAATTGATTTAAACTGTATCACCAATAAAACATAATTAGCATATTAAATTGATGTTTAAATAGATTATCATTGCTGGTTCTGTAGAGAGATCATATTAAGAGCAAGGTATATGCACAACAATTCGTGAATATCTTTAAAAAAGTTATGGTAAATGAACAAATCAGGATCTGCTAATATGTCGTGTACCACTAAAAGGGGGAGGGTTCTCATCACTTTGACTTGAAGTAAATGTTACAAATAGATTAGTGTTTGTAGACAGATCATATCAAGAACGACGCAGCATATGCATATCGTGACATGAATATTACGAATAGTGCAACGATAGAGATTCAATATCATATCAAATTATGGTCTGCTAAATTCCTGTAGGCACCAAAGGGGTGTTTCATGTTTGTATGTTCCTTTAAAACTAACACCCCCAACTATGCAGCAGACTATCACCCCCATCTCTTGTATAATTGCTTTCAAATTGACAGATTATCAATGAATCATGATCAAATAGTATTAGACAGCCTAGATCAATACTCTTACTATCTTGAGGTGAACACCTAATTGCCGATATAATATAGCAACACAAACTGACTATGCATCTTGCAAGCATGATCTGTATGTGTGCTCAGGCAAAGTGACTATAATTATGATTTTCTGATTATTTTGGCTTGATAACACGTATGAAGTTGTAAGAAAACTAAGTTAAGATAAAAATAGAATTACCTAAAGATCCCTAGATGCAATCAACTGATCAACAAATCACTGATGTTGATTATTGAGGTCTGGACATCTAAACATATTAACATACCCTAAAAAGCCAGAATTATAAGTCTGAATAGCAACTAGATATCCAATATAGCAATCCAATTCACTGTTACGGACAGCAATCACAGTCATGGCCACATGATTAAGAATTAAAATAGTGTTTACATGGTTCAGTAATTTGCCTGCATCTAAGATTGATTTTCGTATTATGAATTCAGTACAAGAAACCCAAATAACACCAAAATAAATATTCTCCTAACATACACATAAGGCATAAGTATTAGTCACAAAAAGAATTAAAAGCTTATTGACCCTATTACTATTATTTATGAGTAACACCGAGAACAAGAAAAGCGAGCCAAATGAAAATAAAATAAGAAAATTCAAAAGCTCAAAAATTCTTTTAATACAAACTAAAGGGAGTGACATGAAACCCTCTAGGACAACCGCTATTTTCATCATTCACGGGCTAACGAGTTTTCATAATATAAACCACCATTGTACTAAGATATTATTTGCACATCACACACTAACCTAGAAATCAAATACATAGATATTCAGTTTAACATGGAAACCGTAAGTAGGGGATGGGTTGCATTGCAGTTTAAAAGTAATCACATGATATATAAACCACCATTGTACTAAGATATTATTTGCACATCACACACTAACCTAGAAATCAAATACATAGATATTCAGTTTAACATGGAAACCGTAAGTAGGGGATGGGTTGCATTGCAGTTTAAAAGTAATCACATGATATAGAATAAACAAGCATGTGATTCTGCAGTTTGAAAGTGTAATGATCAGATCTATAAGCTTTTAGCATATTTTTAGGGAATTGCATATAAAACGGCCTTAAGTTAACAGAAATCTAAATAATGCAGCTTCAGCAATGCGCAACTACCTAGTTTCACTAAGAAGGGCATACCAGCATAGTATTATAAGTTACCAACTACCTTCAATCATCACCATTACCATGTTTACCCTCTAAAACACCAACCAGACATCCCCTATGTTTTGCCACACATTAAAGTGTTTGGACATTCTTTTGTGTTTCAAATCTGTGACAATCATTTGTTTAAGTATCACTACTCCCAAACACCAGCACCTAATTATCCACAACTCATAAACGTCAAACAAGAAGTTATAATCCAAGTACACAAAAACAGCAAAACATACAGCATTGCATTAGCACAAAGTGTAAACATTCAACAACAACAAGAAGCAATTTTATAGGCCAAACATCATTTAAGCCCAAATTTAATTATTACCCGCTTACAACAAGTCCCCGGTTTCACAATCCAACATTCATTTCAAAACCCCTAAAATTTGAAAATTTGCGCCGCAAAATTAAAATTTGGATTTCTTATAACGAGCAACTTCACCGTCATTAGGGAAAAACCCCATAAGCCTTCCAGCAGAGTTCTGATAAGCATACATAAACCCACCCATCACACCAATCAACCCACCAGTCACCATTGATGGACCTCTGATTCCAGGTTTAATCCCTGCAAACACAAACAATACCCAATCACAGGGCATGGGAGAGGTGAGATGCAAACAATCATACGCCTACCCGAGTTTAAAGAGACTGCTAATAGAATAACCTCCCGCACGAGTGTGTGAAGGTATATATGTGAGCAAATATGTAATCTATACATATAAAAATGTGTATGCATAGTATGCGTGTAGTAAGGGTAAGAGCCATAAACATTAAAACATATGAGGTTTTTGGTTTTCCCCTGCTTAGGTTACCCAAGGACGGCAAGTCTTTGATTCAGATGCACTCACCCTAATCCATTTATCCCCATGGCCGTTTCCGACCCTTTACCAAGCCACCCCCAATGTGTAAGGTGTCTTAACACTAGGCCATTTGGTGAGAGCAGCATGAATAAAAAACATATAACCGCATAAAAATAATAAAACGGGCCTACTAGCATATATAAGCCTATGTACAAGGGATGAAAGTACCTAAACATTATATACAGTAATGATAAAATATGAAATGAGATTAGAGTTAAGTAGATGTTTAAATTTGATGGGTTTTGAGTAAATTTTAAAAGGGTTACCGGAAAGATAGCCGACGGTGACGGAGATGCCGGAGATGGTGGAGAGACGGAGGTAATCAAGGGTGTTGAAATTAGCGACGGTTTTAGTGAAAGGAGGGTTGCGATCTATTACTGGGTATTCTGGTTTTGCTGATGCTGTTATGTCTGTGTTCATTTTTCCTAGTTCTTGGTTTGTTGTGTTTCAAGATTTGTCTCTGTGTGTGTTTGTGGTTTTGACTGAGGTTGAAGATGTGCTCATCTTTTGAGGATGGGTTGATTGTGGGCTATGATGGTGTTATGTAAAATGGGCCATTGTCAAACAACTGAGCCTGCAGCGTATATGACTTTTTTAAGGGCGTACATTGTTCGGGTAATAATGGAATAAACCGAAAATCGAAACCGAACTGAACTGAAAACCTGAACCGAATTTGTCAAAACTTAACCGAACTGAAAATTTTGTTTTCGGTTTGGATATGATTTTGGCCATCTGAGCCGAAAACTGAATTTATATATATATATATATATATATATATATCTAGGATCCGGTTCCATTGAGAAGGTTTTTATTTTGAGAAGATTGAGAAATCTTCGTTTGAACAAACTGATTCATGTTTTTGATTTGATTCACAAGTAAAACATCATTTTATGGTGAATCGAATCTATAAATTACAAATTTGATTCACAAATCATTGTTAAAATCGAGTTATGATGATGATTCATTAAATTTGTACAGATGATTCAGTATTCTACATATATCGCAAAATCGAGAGATTTTTAACATTGATTCAAATTTTTTTTACACATTTTGAATTTTAATCACATTAAAATGAGTTTTACGCTTGAAAAACATGAATCAAAGTTAAAAATCTATCGTTTTTAAAAACCTTCTCAATCTTCTCAAAATAAAAACCTTCTCAATCGATCCAGATTCTATATATATATATATATATATATATATATATATATATATATATATATATATATATATATATATATATATATATTTAATATACTATATATATTTATATAATACAAAAAGACAATTAAAATTTTATCCTAATATAAAAAGATATTTTTTAAGCTTGATTTTTTTTTTGCCAAAAATTTATATAATTAAATTTTAAAAAAATATATAAATGGTGTAATTCGTGTTATTCGGGTCAACTCGAAAACCGAACCGAATTCAAATTCGGTTTTCGGTTCGGTTCGGTTCGGTTCGGTTAAATTCTAGTTCGGTTCAGTTTTACCTCAAAAAAATTAACCGAACTAACCGAACCGAATAAACCAGACAACCCGATAACTGAACCGATGAACACCCCTACCTTTTTTACTTGCTATTAGACTTTTATGGGTGTTTCGGCTTATATAACAGGCTTATAGCTTATTTGGTTTTTAGCTTACGTTTTATAAGCTTATATTTTATGGTTTATTTTGAAACATTTCGGCTTATATAAGTTTAATATAAGTTTAATATGTTATAATAAGCTTATATAAGCCGAAAAGTTTCAAAATAAGCTACCAAAGTGAGCTTATGAAACATAAGCCCAAAACCAAATAAGCCATAAGCATGTTATATGATTGGAGCGTATAAGGGTGGAAGGAGTGGATTTTCTCAACCCTCCAACCCTCCCAAAATTACCCAATCAAATTCCTCCACCTCATTTCAACCCTCCAACCCTCCATTCAACCTTTTTTAGTGGTGCCCATTATTCTCAACCCTCCCAAATCTTTTTTTAAATATTCATAATTTGTCCTTCAAATTTATAAATTTGCAACATTAACCCTTCCAATACTAAACAATTATATAAAAAAACAAACATTTTATTAATAACTAAAATTAAAAGTACAATTCATAAAATAAAAAGAAACTACATAATTAAATCTTCAACCGGCATTGGTTGAGCCTCCGGGTCATCGAGGTATGCTTAATCTTGAGACGCTACATGCTCCGTAAGATCAAATTGAAGACGATGATGGATTTGTTCATCTAGTAACTCCGGTAGTGCATTGTCGTCATAAACGGGTTGCACCGGCGGATCCATTATATGAACCGGTGATATTGCCCTCCCGTCATCTTTTATAACCATGTTGTGCAATATACAACACGCGTAAACGATGTTAGTGATCTTTTCGATGGTCGTTTGACGGATCTTGCGATTCAAAATACCCCATTTTCCCTTAAGAACACCAAAACATCGTTCGACATCTTTTCTCGCCGACTCTTGAACTTTCTTGAATTTCTTTTCCTTCACTTCAGTCGGATACGGAAATGCTTTGACATGAGTTGAGTACCTAGGATAGATTCCATCGGTAAGATAATATCCCCGTTTGTAGGTACGCCCGTTTACAACGAATGATGAGTCCGGTAAGATAGGCGGCATCGATAACTCGGACGAAGAGGAAGAAGATGATGATGAATCCATTTTTTGATAAAAAGGTTGTGTTTAAGTGTATAAGTGTTTTGGTTAAAATTGTGTGTTGTGTTTATACAAAAAAATGTGTTGTAGTATATATAGGGAAAAAAGGGACTAAAAAGGTTTTTTTTTTGCTCCACAGCCCCTCAACGGCTAAAAAAAAAATTACAAACACACCCTTAAACGGTCATATGACCGTTGTTTGAATCCTCCCCGCTGCGAGCTTTAAACTCGCTCAACGAACCCGCAAGTCGAGCTCGCTGCAGCGGCAGCGGTGTTCCAGCCCAGCTTGCGAGCTCGCCTCCAAGCCCGCTGCTCCACTCCTTCCTCCCTAAGAACTTTTGTTGGCTTGTTATTAGACTTTGTTAACTATTGATGTTGCGGCAAAATTAACGGTAGCATAAGAAAGTAGCGAAAAATGGTATGATGATGTTTATATTTTAATGTTTTTTTAGTTGCAATTCTGAAACATGCATTTGAGCAAACTTTATATTTCAAATGTTAGATGCTGAAAGACCGTCATAAACATAACCTAAATAATGATTTAGCTTTGTTTCACTTTGAGAAAGTCAATAACTAAACTAAATTATATCGGCACCCGATCTTCACTCTATAAATATAAATGACAAAAAATCTTCATCCACTAGCCACTAAAAAGAAATGCACGTAACTTAAACATGCAGGTATGGTGCTATTACTTCTCGTGTGAAAACGAGCGTTGTCTTTGAGGTTTACATTTATTACCTTGGGTCACACGTCTATCGGGTCGTGTTCGGATTTAAAAGGAACCGACAAAAGACCGAAAAACAGAACAAAAAGAAACTAATCGGTCTTGGTTTAGGTTTTGGGCATAAAATGACTCAAACTCACTTGTGCTCGCCCCAATTTTCGACTTCGAATAAATCTAACACACAAATTAATCAAAAAGGGTATAAAATTAAGGAAGTGATTTGGACATTCTATTTCTTATTAGGACACTTTTTTTTTAGGCTTCAAGTAATTGTACAAAACCTATACTCTATTTTATCTTTTTGTACTCTGACTCTATGAGTGTGCAGATCAATAAATTGAGTGCGGAAACTTTCCATAAAATAAAAGGTTGATATCTTTTGAAGGGTTAATAGACAAAAAAGTTACTAAAGTTTGGGAAAATGTTCTCCTAAGTTACTATAATTTAAAACGTTACAAACAAGTTACTCAAGTTCACGGGTTTATCAACTGGATTACTAAAGTTTCAAAAATGTTACACTAGGGTTACTCCCAAGGTGGGCAACCGGTTGATAGCCGGTATCCCAGCCTAAAACATATTCCACCTCAAAGAAGTTAATAAAGTTTGAGAAAAAGTTCGTCTAAGTTACTAATGTTTCAAAACTGTCATCTAAGTTACTCAAGTTCACGTTTATTTATTTATTTTTTTATTATTATTATTATTATTTGTAAAACTTAGTTTTGTAATAACTATGATACAGAATAAAACAGGGTAAAATCCATAGATGTACTAACTGAAGTGTAACACTCTCAAAATATCGTAGTGGAAGATAATGTCATTAGGGTGCTACTTTATAGTACAAAGCTCAAGCCATAGAAAACGACTTATAAATGAGAAGTTTTTAAAAGTTATCATTCGATAAACAAGTCAGAGTTACAACAAGAGGTCCAAAGTACAAAGTTACATAAACATTTTTAAAACATCATCGAATTGTAAAAGTGAATGCATCAATGTTTTCAAAACATGCCATGCGAATCAAATGCTCGAAGCCAAAGTTATGCCTTACAAACCTACGAAAATACATGCTAAAAGTGTCAACACGAGGTTGGTGAGTTCATAGGCTTAAGTAAATGTAAATATCAAATGTCGACCACAAGATTTAATGTGTGGTTTGACCGGTACATTCGGTCATGTATGTACATAGCAGTCTGGCCGGTTCATTCGATTATGTATGTATAATGGTTTAAAGTACTTGTGTCCATAAGTAAAACAAACAATTTATTCTAACCCCAAGCATTTCAACATAAGTATAAACATGTAAAACGGGGCTATGAAACACAACTTAAGCAAAATAACAAGTGATGAAATATAAGACGACGGAAAGCCGAGAGAACCCTAGATATAAGGGAAAATTCCAAATTTGCCCCGGAGGCATCCCCATGACATCAAAAATTGCCCCAACCGACATTTTTACTCCTAAAAGCCCAGGGCGACTGGTCAATGCCACTATTTTTTAAACCAAAATAGCCCGTATTTCAATATTTTGTACATACTTTGGTACGTATGTGTAAGGTATGTGTAAGGGAATATTTTTTGGACAACTAATAATTTCAGGGCAACCGTATTTGGGCGACTGGACATAAATGTCATTTCACCACCAAAATATTTTGGGCCACTAGTACTTTTAGGGCAACTTGTACTTGGGCCACTAGTAATTTCAGGCAACCGTAGTGTGTTCTTGAAACAAGTGTGCGGTTTTTTTTTTTTTTTTTTTTTTTTTTTTTTTTTTTTTTTTTTTTTTAAACAATAAGAGAAGCTTCGGCTGCACAGAAAAATTTGAAAACCGTATTAAGTAATTTACAATATACGAGGTAGATTGTGGAAGTACAAAAGTGTATAAATATTAAGTGTCCAAATTCTAAAGTCGCCAAAAAAAAATTTGTAAGTTGCCCTATTGCTCATTTTTACTTGTACGGTACATATAGATTGTGTGAAATGACCAAAAAACCAGTTGCCCAACAAGTACTATTTGCCAAAAAAACAATACCTTAAACATACGGGACACGTGTCGCAAGTATGTTCAGTTGCCCATTTTGAAAGTCGCCCAAGGTCTATTCAAGAGTATTTTTGAAAATTGGTCTAATTTTTTATGTCATGAGGATGTCTCCGGGGCAAATTTGAAATTTTCCCTAAATATAATAATGCATTTTAGGTTGTGAATAATATGCCTATGTATGCAAATTTTGGATTATATGTTTTCATCCGCTATTTATTTATTTTATACGTTTGTGTACGTTTTATACGTTTTTGTACACTTTTATACGTTTTTGTATGTTTTATACGTTTTGTACGATTTTATACGTTTTATATATTTTTATACGTTTGTATAAGTTTTGTACGCTTTTCTACTTTTTTTTTTTTTTTTTTTTTTTTTAACGTTTTTATACGTTTTAGTGCGTTTTTATGTGTTTTTTTTTTTTTTTACATATTGTACGTTTCATACGTTTTTATCCATTTGTACATGGAACTTAAAGATAGTGCACCCGTCTCTTATCACAACAAACCCACTATCCTCCAGATTGATGGCATGTAGATCCTCATCTATAAGGGAATATAATCCAGAATTAGACATTAGTGAACAGGAATACAAACTCATTATCCGTTATAACTATACTAACTTAAGTGAACAATGCCCGAAACTTTAGTAACTTATGTGAACATTTTCTCAAAATTTAGTAACTTATTTGTCTATTAACGCATAATACATCGGTGTAACGTAACATTTTAAACTAGGGTTAATTCTACATATAGGTAACGAACTTTCCAAAATTTCCAATGTTAGGTAATTTACTCTCAAAAATACTATGTTAGGTAACTAAACTTTCATCTTTGTTCAAAGTTAGGTAATTTTGCCCATTCTTGCATCTGGTAACCGGTTGTAGCCGGTTACCTATGTTTGACCGTGTGATAAAGTTAAAAAAACACCCTTTTTTTTATTTGACCCATACGTTTTCCCACTTTACCAATTACGTTTTCCCTCCAATTTGAACAAATCCAAACACCAAACCTCAACTTAAACAAATAATCGAATTGAAAAGAAACGAAGATCTCAGATAATCCTACAATCCACAAAACAAGTTCAACTCAAAAGAACACTTACAATCCACAGATCACCTTCTAATTCGAAGCATAAAAGAAAATCAAAAAGAAACAAACAACGAGACCTCAGTATCTCTTTTCGTTATTCTCAACAGAACATCAAGATTTTTCAAAAGTCAAACACACGAAAAGAGTATCATCATCGGTCCATTTTTATGAAGACTAAGCTTCAGTCAATATTCGAACCATTAAAGAAATTACAAAACTGTAACAGTTTCATTTTTTCTTTTTCATTCGCTTAATACAACAAAGATCAAGAAAGAAAAGAAATTAATGAAGATCTCTTTGAGTTTTTAACAACCTTTATGATCTTAGCACTCAAAAGAAATTATCCATCATAGATCTACTCTTTCGACACTATCCGAATCGTTGAGAAAGCACAAAAACAAAGGATTTCATACCCTCTTTCTGTTACACCCCGTGCCCGCTTATACTAAAAACTTTGACTTTTGATGCGGAAACGTTTGACTAAAACAGACTTATACAAATTCTTCATTTAAATATCAGAGTCTATAACATTTAACCTGTTAATACAAATATCGTACTAAAAACGTTATTTATATTTTACGATCTTTGCTTATGTTTTGTTCATGACAAACACAAAGTATATTCCTTAAGCAAATTATAAATACTAGTTAAAGTCTTTTTCAAAACACATCTTTTATTTAACATGATCACTAACATTATATTACATATACATGTGTATTTCCTTTAATGGAAACTTTAATTTAAAAGTTACAAAGTGACATCATGGTATACATCACAAATACAATCTTGGTAAGATTGTGTGATATCTTGATTAGATACTCAAGTTATATAGTTGACATTGGAAGATATTGATTTGACAACACAAGGATATGGAAAGATTTGAAGAGATCTCATGTGCAACATTAGCTGTCATACCGCGAATCCAAATCCATACAAAGACGGATCCCTTCTGAGGGATCTGTCGGATCCGTAGGAGCCTTGCCTTGTTTGCCTATAAATAGCAGGCTTGGCATTTGATCTAATCATCCACTTAGGAAAGAAAACACATACATTCACTTTAGTTACTAACCAAAGTAGTTATATATATATATATATATATATATATATATATATATATATATATATATATATATATATATATATATATATATATATATATATATATATATATATATATATCATTGATGTTTCTTTTGTAGCAAAGAAGATCAAGTTAACAAGCTTCAAACAAGCAGACTGTTGTGAAGTTGTAGTATAGGTTCTGTGTAAACACTTTAAGTGTTTCTTATCATTTGTATCAGTTAGATCAGTGAGTGTGGTTAGTGCTTTAGTCCTCAAAGCACAAAGAGTGTAGGGAGTGGTTGTACCCGTGTAAAGAACTCGACATCTAGCTTAGTGTCGGTAAAGTAATTAGGCGACGTCAGGTTGGTTCTACCTTGTGAAAGAACCCGGTGTTTAGCTTAGTACCGGAAAAGGAAGTAAGCGACGTGTAAAGGTTTTCTCCACCTTGAAGGGAGTTTGTTTCTTAGTGAAAGATGTCTCTCGAGTAAGCAACTCGAGGAAGTGGAGTAGGGCAAGGATAAGGATCTCTTGCAAACCGAACCACTATAAACACTTGTGTTATGTGGTTTGATCTTTCATCTCTTTATCTTTAGTTTATATTGTGTGATAACTTAATTTGTGATTGTTTCCTTTGAACTAACAAATTAAACAAAAGAAACGGTTAAAAACTATTCAACCCCCCCCCCTTCTAGTTTTCCACAATTGGCATCAGAGCTACGTTACTCAAGATTTTTAAAATAAACTGTATTTTAAAACTTGAAACGATCAAATCAATTTTGAAAACTTTAAAGAAGGGAAATCCTTGCAAAAATCACCAGACCTCAAAAACAGTTTTTATAGTTTGGAAAAACCATTTTTGAAATGTCAAAAGACTCAGATCTAGCTAGACACAATATTTCACCTAAAGCTTTTGATGAATCCATTTCTAGTAAGTATTTTGACAGGAAAGATCTTGACCCAAAATGGAAAGTTAAAGCAACAAAAATTGAAGATTCTAAGGATCATTCAAGGATGACATTGGACGAGCTCATAGGATACCTCAAAACTCATCTAGCAATAATGAAAACAGATTCGGGGATACCTAAAGGGAAAAAGGAGTTGATAGCTTCTAGTACTTCAGCCAGATCTAGTTTCAACAGTGAAGATATGCTAAAAGACAAAAAAGTGGATAGTACGGCTAACAAAACAGAAAAGGTATCCTCTGACTCTTCATATATATTTAATGACTACGACACATTAGATATAGAACACAATAGATTAAGTAAGTTCATTATAAACGTCATAAGTGAAAATAAGATCTTGAAAACCAAAAAGGAATACTTGATGAATAAAATACATAAGTTGAAAGAAAAAGTTAAAAGCTTGGAAGAAAATATGAAAACTGAATGTTGTGCATCATGTCAAGAAATAAAACCTGAATTAGAATCACATAAACTCACACTAAGCAAATACATAAAACAAAATCTCAAGTTTCAAAGATTCAATAAACACATAAACTGTGCAGATGACACTATGAGAATTCTTAAATCGTCTCATGGTAGCTTCAAGCCTGATTTTATGGAAAATGGTCATTTAAGTGATTTTGAAAGTCAAACGATAAATGAAAATCAAATCACACCAACTAAGTTGGTAACCCACGGATCCCACGGATCCAAAACTTTGGATCCGCGTAGTATAGACAAAGGATCCGTAAGTACAGTAGAAAAATTGAAAAATCAATATTCTAGTAAGACTAATTCAAAAACGATCAAAGACAGGGATGTAGTTAAAACAACAGTAAAATCATGTTCATACATAGGAAATGAGCTTAGTAGACAAATACCATTTGACTATCTCGGAGATATTAGTGAACCATGGTAATATGTTGTTTAACTCAATAAGGATCCATGAGATATTGGAGACCAAACACTCAAGCTTTCTTTAGGTAAGCTTAAAAAGATTTGGTCTTTATGATCTTACTTAATCCCAAGATACATTGTTGAATACAAAGGTATCTTCTCTAATCACTAAAGTGCTCATCCCGATCAATAGCACTTTTGGTATTAATCATCAAAAAGGTATGAACTCTCATAACCCTACTCATAATGATTATTCTCATAGATAATTCATGATTTCATAACTATTTCTTTGTGGTATGATTAATTATTACTACATATGTAATAATAGAGATTCTATGTGTATAAGATAAGATGATTACTAGGATAAGGTTTTTAAAACCTTTGCTAAAACCGGATATAACATCTCAAGACAAATGTTGTCTCATATTCTTATATCTCAACACTTAGGTAAAACCCACACATGGATAAGTTCTTAGAACTTGCAAGAACTTTAACCAAGATAAGATTTAACCAACACATTTGTGATTATCACATCCACTAATGTTCCTAAGTAAGTTCTAACTTAATTATTCATAACCTTAAAAAGTACTTGGAAGAAAATTAATTTTAGGATAATCTCACCATATTATAAAGTTTTATCTCTCCATAACTCATTTTGATAATACATAGGTCTAAACAATATTGTTTGTAATAATCCCATCCAATAGAAAACATTGAGATTTAAATAATTTAGTTTTTCTCTAGAAACTAAGTAAGATTGATAACTCTAGAAATAAGAGCATAAATCAAAGCCATCTAATTAAAATTTAAACATATAGGAAAAACATATTCTCCTATTTTCGTACATACTAACTTTAGCTAAATATCTTAAAAGTTATGGAAACACAAACGAACTTAGTAGAACCTCATCTCCTTATCAAGATATGCTATGACCAAAAATCATACATGATAAGTAAAACTTTAAGTACCAAACAACTAGGAATAAAAAATGTTTTCACTCAATCATGAAAATTTAGGATAAAAATCATTCGCATTAAGGATCAAAATAGTTAAATCATTGGATAACCTTAAAAATAGTAATAAATTAGTAGAACACCAAACCTTGTGTATAACTATCATTCTTAGATCATAACAATTAGGTAGATCTCTAAACATGTTGTGTACCAATGTGAGACATTGTACCACAAGTCACTAAGAAACTAACGTTCATTGATACTTAAGTGGTTAAGGAGAAGTGTGGAGAAAATACCCGTAGTTTATGTCTTTAAGTCTCTATTGCCAATCTTCTCCTGTTTCTTCAACCTTGCAATCATTCATTTCAACAATTACTTAGCTCGACTGTTTTATCCTTATTTAAAACAGTGAATACAACATGTTGAGAAAGTCTCTCAAAAAGGATTATAGTGGTAAATCCTCTTACAAACATTTCTAGAAAGAAATCTCCGTTTCTTATAAAACATACTAATAATCAAAACATTCGTCCAAACCTTAATTTAACCAAAAACAAAAATACCTCAAACCTTGTTCTGATCCTGCGGATCCAATTGACAACAAGGGCGGAACCCTTTTTAAGGATCCGCCGAATCCGTGAGTTGTCAAATCCGACTATGAATTACCAAACACTCCTTACTGCACTACACACTTAATTAAACCCTCAATATCAACTCATAATCGACTCTCATCATCCCTAACTCAAAAATTAGATCATTCATATCAATTCGTGCTTGATCACTCACTGTAAGTTCACTAATTTATTTCAATTCAAAATTAGGGTTCATGCAATTTCAATAATACATTTTCTTTTGTCAAAAGTTAATAGGAATTCTATTTTGTTAAACACTTTAACAAAATTCAATAAAACCAAAGAAACCTCTATTCTAATCTTTCAAATTAGAATAAATTTTCATAATTAAATGAATTTAAAACATTGCTAATACAAAATCAAAGAAAAACGTCAAACAGGAATGTTTGGGGTATAAAGTGTTTTGTCACAAAACATATTTTCAAACATCATAATATGTCAAAGATAACCACACCTCCATATTTGTCCACATTTCATGTATTTTAGATTAGTGTAACTAAAACTATAAATTGTTTATGACTAGGAATATCATGCCTCCTGCCACTAATTACGATCACAAGAAAACAAAGAAGTACCTACCCAAACATCATCAAACAAAAGGACTCACAGAAGCGCAAGTCCAACTTTTCAAAGCTTTAGAAAGTCGGTATGTTCATGAGGGTAGAACCGTAGACTCTTCATTTTTAGAAGAAACAAACATTCGTGAACAAATGGCCACCATTCAATTTGATTCACTTCTCGACATAGATGAACCTATCATTCCTCGATTCATTCTCGAATTCTATGCCTCAGTAAAACTTATTTCTGATGACAATGGATCATTTAGCATCAACTTCAACGTAAACCAAAACTCCTACAATTTTCCTTTAGATCATTTTGGGGAAGTGTTACACATCCCAAGTGAAGGAACATGCTTCTACTCTGACAAATGGTCCTTAACCATTCTAAATTCAAATCTAGGAAGAGAACATCCATACGACACTCCCCTAACTCCTAAAGAAATCATCAGAGATCATCTTTTTAACACTAGAACCAATCCAATTAAGAAACTTCGGGGCAAAGATGTCAATCGAGATCCATTTGCCATGGAACTCAATGAACTCAAACCTGAGTTCAAAAGACTCGAAGAAATTCTAAGATCTAATGTCATTAGTACTATTGGTAACAAAGATCACGTGAATGTTGGACTATGCTATATGCTCTATTGTATTTCAACTCATCAAAAATTCAATCTTGCTTACTATATCGCCAAAAGGATGGTTGATATACGTGTCCTAGGGAAAACCACATTGCCATATGGAATGCTACTCACTCGTTTGTTCAAAGCTTCCATTCCCATCCTTCCAAATTCTGTTGGTTTTGTCCCAGATTATCCCGAAATCAAACACACCTTTGTCCCTCTTAGTGACCATAGAGTGAAAGTAGGAAAAGGGAAACGAGCTTGTCTCTCATCTTCATCTTCATCATCTTCATCAGCTAGTGACGAAGATGGATTACCTAACTCAAAACTTCCACTTTTAGATTACTTGAGTCAACTTCCATCTCTCAATAATGAATCTGCAGAAAGCCGACAAACAAAGGGAGTTCTAAAGTGTGCAGGACGATGGATGATGAAACTCCGAAAAGATCAAAAGAAAATACTCAAAGTATTAAAAGAAAAGCGAGAATAAATGAACGTTTGGAACAGTTGTCCTTTAGATCATATATGATCATATTTCTATGTTTGATAAGACATGTCTTTAGTACTTTATGCTTATGTGTTCTAGCTCAACTTTAATTGATGATAATGCACATGGTTATCAATTTTCCAAACTTATGCCACTGTTTGGCTTAAACATCATTCATGATGTAGTTTAATGATAAGGTCTATTTTCATACTTGATTGTGTTTTATTTTGTGTATAAGAACTAACTAATTATTGCAGATTGATAACACTCGAGGTTATCAATTTACCAAGTCTAAACCTATGTTTGGCTTAACTCCTACTAAGGTAAGTTTCTAAGAACGGATTAACCTATGATCTATGGTGCGTTAATATTATCACACTTAGTTGTTTTGCTATACATATTAGATGTTAAGTAAGGTCTAGATGAATTTTCAGGTTTTCGTCGAATAACGCATAATATAACAAGTCTTCTGTTTAGTTTTAGAAAATTAGGGTACGGATCCGACGGATCCTTAAAGTTGGATCCGCCAAGGCTTATCGTTGGTTCCGCCATCCTCCAACCTGCGGATTTGGCGGACCCCTCACTTTGGTTCCGCACTTGGTACTACTTGGATCCGCAGCTTTCTAAGTAAGTATAAAACTTTTTCGACTCATCCTGATTCTTAAATCTTAGTGCTTAGTATCATTTAGGATTCATTCACTGATCATAATTCATCTTAGAATCATATAGGAATTCTTAGAAACCTAGGAACAAAATTTCCCACCAAAATTGAAATTTTTGAACTTTAGGTATGAGTTACCAAACCAATACAAATAAGGAACCCTTTTTAGGGATCCGTCAAATCCGTAGAAATATCAAATCATCAGATTTTCCACTATCTCCTTGTATTTAATGCAAATCCACAACACATCACTCAACCCAAGCTCAATGGATTGACTTCCTTGATATGACCTGCACAAATCTCTGTTCCAAACCATTAGAAACCATTATGAAATTCAAAGAATATTTTATTGCAAAATTTGATCCCATCACACACACAGACTGAACTTACTTCTATTAATCAATCTAATTTAACCCTTTTGAGTCATTTCTCTGCATACTCTTATGTCAACTCCATTTCTATGGTTTGACTTTGTCAATAGGACAAACAACTTTGTCTTGTTTCAAGTCATAGATATTCACACTCATTTAATCCAAACACCAATCTTCATACAATTAGGAAGTATAAATTAGAACCTTACAGATGATCATAGCACATTCAATCTCCACAAAATTCACATATCATCTCCAGAAAGTTCACATGTCTAGACCATACAGACGAACGGCTAGAATTAGTGTCAGACCTTATTGGTATGCAAACCCACTTCGTAATGTAACCTTTCCTGTTAGATCCTCAAACACCACAACAACTCCTATTACGACTCCCATAGTCAACATATACTCTTCTTCAAATTCACCCGCTACAAACTCATCCAATACAACAACATCACCTCCTACCATTACTCCTGTAGCAACCACACCACCACCCGCTCCCGCTCCTGCTCCACCACAAACTAAGAAGTCTGCATTATCACCATCCTCACCAAAACTTAAACCTATGGAACTCTTTAGGACACCACCAACATCTCCACAACCACATCTTGAAGAATTAGAAGATCTTCCACTTACATCAACCACTTCTCCACAAATAAGTCTTGAAAACTTAGAACCCATGATAGTCCATTCTCTCCATCCGAAGATTCATGAACCTCAATACCATATCACATCAATAAAACAAACACTCAAGATGACAACAATATTGTCTCTAACCTCTACGACATTAGTAATTTAGAAACTAAATGGCTTGCCTCTATCATGTCATCATCAAAACAAGCAAAATAGAAGTTTGTAGTATCATCGCAATAATTACTTTTAAGATTTTATCGTCTCTAGGAACCTTCATGTGTAATCGTATGTTTGAGACTTTCGTCACAAACAAATTTTCAATGTATAATTGTGCTCTAAAATATGATATCTTGTTTTGACACAAAAAGTGATTTAGGCATACAAGATGAACACCCTTTAAGATCAGTCAATACTGTCATCATAACACCTTATTTGCTCAACATTATAGTTCTGCACCAAAACCTCATGAAAACACAATCATGTGTTTAAACCTCTTAAAAGAGATGTTTTAAGTCTCCTTAAACCTTGATTAGGATCAATAAAACCAAATCAATAATTGTAAGTAAATAAACCTTAGCTTGAACCTTCATTAGATCAAAATGACAAAAATTGACCAAATCAATTTCTGTCACACGGAACCCAAAGATAATAATTACGGAACCAAAATTTTGGATCCGCCTAATCCGTGGGTTCCTGGTCAGTTTTTAACCATTTAGAAACCAAACAACCTTCTCGTAACCAACAAGTCTAGAATTTTCATCTCACAACTTCATTATCTAGAACATCTTCAGTGTCTAGAACGCCATCATAGGATCTTATCATCTTCATTCTTGATTTATATCAAGCAAGTCATTGTCAGTACCAACAGAACCATCATTCTCAACACATTCTTAAGCATCTAAACGTCATATAGGACCTTTTACATTGTTGTTTTAGGACTTTTTATTTCTTTCTAGGATGTCTTTTTATTGTACTTGTAACATCATTTCATCATTGTGACTTTTGTCACAAAATTTTCAATATCTATGAATGTGATGTTTTATGCTTATGAGTGATCAACATATTGCATATTATCATTATCATTGTGAACTAACATACTTATATAGCATATATTATACCTTGATTATGATTGCCTTAGGTACAAATAATGATCAGACACTTACTTAGCATTCTACTTCTTCATTGAAGTCATTTATTACTAACACTTCATTTGCAGCATATCATACCCTTCATAGTATACGTTGGTACTCGAGAAGTGAGGAGTATACATCGAGGGGGAGCATTTCATTAATCTTTCATATTCTAACCATTTGTCTTGTAGGTTTATGCATCATTTACTTGTTACTCCATTTAGGGGGAGTATAAAACAAGGGGGAGCTATTAAAGTTCTCAAAATCGCATTCCGCTACGCACCTCTTCTTTTTGTTTCGACAAAAAGGGGGAGAAAGGAAAAAGGATTAAGTTTGCATAAATTTGTTCATACTAAGTTATTTCATAATAGTAATCAAAATTTGAATAACTCAAAACTTAATCTATATTTTTAAAAGGACTTAAACTATATTTACTTGTTTGCTTAAAAATATAATTTATGTTTTGTCATCAACAAAAAGGGGGAGATTGTTAATACAAATATCGTACTAAAAACGTTATTTATATTTTACGATCTTTGCTTATGTTTTGTTCATGACAAACACAAAGTATATTCCTTAAGCAAATTATAAATACTAGTTAATTAGTCTTTTTCAAAACACATCTTTTATTTAACATGATCACTAACATTATATTACATATACATGTGTATTTCCTTTAATGGAAACTTTAATTTAAAAGTTACAAAGTGACATCATGGTATACATCATAAATACAATCTTGGTAAGATTGTGTGATATCTTGATTAGATACTCAAGTTATATAGTTGACATTGGAAGATATTGATTTGAAAACACAAGGATATGGAAAGATTTGAAGAGATCTCATGTGCAACATTAGCTGTCATACCGCGGATCCAAATCCATACAAAGACGGATCCCTTCTGAGGGATCCGCCGGATCCGTAGGAGCCTTGCCTTGTTTGCCTATAAATAGCAGGCTTGACATTTGATCTAATCATCCACTTAGGAAAGAAAACACATACATTCACTTTAGTTACTAACCACAGTAGTTATATATATATATCATTGATGTTTCTTTTGTAGCAAAGAAGATCAAGTTAACAAGCTTCAAACAAGCAGACTGTTGTGAAGTTGTAGTATAGGTTCTGTGTAAACACTTTAAGTGTTTCTTATCATTTGTATCAGTTAGATCAGTGAGTATGGTTAGTGCTTTAATCCTCAAAGCACAAAGAGTGTAGGAAGTGGTTGTACCCGTGTAAAGAACTCGACATCTAGCTTAGTGTCGGTAAAGTAATTAGGCGACGTCAGGTTGGTTCTACCTTGTGAAAGAACCCGGTGTTTAGCTTAGTACCGGAAAAGGAAGTAAGCGACGTGTAAAGGTTTTCTCCACCTTGAAGGGAGTTTGTTTCTTAGTGAAAGATGTCTCTCGAGTAAGCAACTCGAGGAAGTGGAGTAGGGAAAGGATAAGGATCTCTTGCAAACCGAACCACTATAAACACTTGTGTTATGTGGTTTGATCTTTCATCTCTTTATCTTTAGTTTATATTGTGTGATAACTTAATTTGTGATTGTTTCCTTTGAACTAACAAATTAAACAAAAGAAACGGTAAAAACTATTCAACCCCCCCCCCCTTCTAGTTTTCCACATAACCCTTTAAAAACATTTGCCAGAACATATACTCAACAACCTCCAAGACATATTACACAATTGAATAACACCATTACACAACTCTTCTGGGACCAACGATGCGCCGTATCCTTTTGAGGGATACGCCGCATCTACTGATGCGAGACTATGCGCTGTATCAACCTGAAATGATACGCCGCATCTACTCAAACTTATGATACGCCACATCTGACATATTAGATACGCCGCATCACTTTAAACTTCTGATGCGTCGCATCTAACATATTAGATGCGCCGCATCGACCAATTTAGACAGAACATCAGCAGGAAGACCTGCATAAACTCAATACACCACTTTGACACCTTTTCAACACTATAACTTGTACCAAAATACTCATTTTACATTCAAAACCATATTCAACTATAATACACGGCAAATAACCCGTTTGACTCCAAAATGGGTACGAATGGACCCTAATCCAAACACCCCTTTGACTTAACCCATAAACACATAAACATACTTATGCATACCAAATGACTTACAATTCATTACAAAACACTTGACATACAATCTAACACTTGTTTACCAATAAAAGACCAACGGGGGTACAAACTTATACACTTGAGCTCGGTATCTACTTAAGCTCTACATCCTTACCAAAACTACCCATCTTGCATAACCAAATCCTTGGCCCATATATCCTTACATCCAAGCCATATCATAAGCACCTACAAAACGGTTAGACAACTAAACCGTAAGCGATAACGCTTAGAAAGTAAAACGACTATAACATACCATTATACTTCAATCCTCATAATGCGTCATATACATAAACACTTACATCATGGCTTACATACTCAAGTCTCATCTAGCACATAACATCAACATATCTCCTAGCATCATCTCATCACATAAGCCATAAACATGGCATCACATAAACATCAACCAAGCTAATCTTCCCAACATACACATACATAACACAATATGATAGAAATTCATATAACATATGCTATCATCATTTTACTTACCTCAAACCAAGCTACACAACACATCAAGAACATCATCCTCACAATCCATCATCATCATCACCATCCATCATAAATAATAAAAACCTAACAACATAACAAATAATAACATAACAAGGGTTATTAAAACCCATCAAAACATAATCATCTTTCTAATTAAATCATCATATGATCATACCCACATCATATGATGATTTCCCACTTAAATCACTAACTTGAGAAGGATTACTTACTTGATAATCAAGGCTAAGAAAGATCATAAACATAACCCTTCCTCTTCTTCAATAAAAGTCATCACCTAACCCTATCTTTCCCTTCTTTCTCTTTGGTTCGACACCCACAGAAACACACTCTCTTTTACAGGAGAGTGTGGAGACTTATAGATAAATGGGGAAGATTCTAGCTACAAGGGCAATTCTGTCATTTCTGCTTATTTAAGATCGATGTGCCGCATCTATCTTCATAGATGCGCCGCATCCACATATACGCCGTATCTCCATATACAATACGGCGCATGGACTATAATAAGTCGGTTCTACTTTCCCTTTCTACCATACGCCGCATGTACTTCCTAGATGCGCCGCATCTAGGCTATAACAGACTAACACTTAACTCTATAACCATTTGCCAACTCTTAGTCCACATACTTAGGCTCGGGTCAACTTCATCTAGGGTGGGGTCCCACTACCCGGGAAACGGGTCTAACAATTCTACCCCCTTATTTAGATTCCGTCCCCGAAATCTCTCGTCTAAAACTATCCAAAACTAAATTAAAAACATAAACATGTCCTTATCCTCGTGCTTTCTATGCCAAAACCTTGCAACGATCTACATGATCTTGCAAATTCTACTCTTACTAGGCATAAACACAACTCATAATCCGCTAAAAGCACACTTCTCATCATAAACTTTTCTAAGATTTCCCGAAACAACTACTTGTCATCAGGGAAAATCTACTACTGTGACTCTATATGAGTCACACTTCCACACTATAGCACGGCATTCAACAATGCACTGATCATGACCTAACATCATATATCCGGCAAATCTCACATTCCACATAATACCAAATACGCATCTATACTAAAAACCGGCAACTTATCTCAAAATACACAAGGTACCATACAACGGCACCTTCAAACCTCTATCACACACAACACTTAACATACTTTCTTATCAATTTCTGGAAATGCTCATAAATTGACTCATTAACTTAATGCACAATTTGTTTCAGACGTCTTATCTTAAGGTTTACACATGACCTTAATGCTACTATAAGTTTTATTTGCATTTATCTTTTCTTATGACGTCTAACCGATTTTAGTTTTTACTACCTCATATCGCTATCCGTACACATGTCATATCGGTCACACATAAGCCCACTCCTTTGTAAATCTTCATTTACATAAAAAGGCGTCCCGATCTATGTAAATCAAGAATTACAAATTCATGGTTCGGTGATTTACAATTTCCTCATTCAAATGAAAAGGCGTCCCAATCCATTTAAATCAAGAAACCATAAACCATCCTACTTATACGCTTCCGACCTAACACTCGTACATACTATACTTTCCATATTTACTAGCCTTGGATCCAATCTCGCTAACTTTCATCCATGCCATAAGGCAAGCTAACCACTATGCCGTAAAGGCCAGCTGACAACCATGCCACAAAGGCAAGCTTACATTCATGCCGTAAAGGCAAACTTACTTCCATGCCACAAAGGCAAGCTAACCTCGTGCCATAAAGACACCTTAACATCGTGTCCTAAAGACACCTTACCATCGTGTCATAAAGACACCTTAACATCATGCCAAGGATATAGGCAAACCATGCCGGTGAAGGCAAGCTAACAATCATGCCATAAAAGGCAAACTATACATCATGCCATAAAAGGCAAGCTAGGCCATCCCAAAGGATGCCAAAACTCGAGCATTGGATCCAAGCTATATCTGTCTCATCATCTTTACTCATCATGTATACTCATTTTATCTTTCATGCACTTATATAATTAGGCACACACTATCATATATTAAATTTTCATTGCCTTACGCAATCTCAACATTCACTATCACGCTTTCTACCATCTAGGCAAGTTTCTATATAACACTTGCACATTTATTATCATCGCATTTTCACAATGCCACTTATCTCTCGCCCGTCAACCCCAAGTTGACTCATACACTAATTATGTGCCATTTTTATTTTAGAAAATTTATATGTAATGCTTATTCATTACAACTTACACATCTCTACGTGTTTAAACAACACACTCTTACTATTACCCGTCAACCCTTGTTGACCATATTCTTACTTCATACTGTCACTTCATCTAGTTTATTCAACTTGTATGCATACAGACCTTACATAGGTTTATTTTGTAACACTTTCTTTAATTTCATCTTACATATTCAAATATATTAACATGATCACATTCATGTTTTACATTTCTTTCTGGCGTACTTCAAGTCACCCATGACTTCTAGCTCAATCGATATTTTATTCGTCACTTTGACTCAACATACTTTAACATATAACACTAGCACTTTTCAATTTATCATGTTTTATATGTAACATGTTCTCATCACTTCTTAACTTTACCCTTTAACTTTCTCTTTTAGTTTAACATATAATAAATCATGCTTCAAGCATCTATTCATTTATTTCAAAACAAAAATCACAATTAGACTCGATACGTCTTTTAAGCATTCAAGCTATAAACATACTTCGCTATTCGCTTCTTACTTATCTAAATCTTTTTAAGCATTTAAGCTTTTTCAAATTATTAGCATGCTTCTTAACTCTTTTCACATATCAATATTTTCTTTTTAGCTTTACCGACCACAACTGGGTCAACACATGCATTCTAAGGCATCTATCTCAACTCATACACTAACTATACAATCGCGCTCTCAAGCACACCGCATAAAACTTAGACATACAATAAACTTACCATAGACTTATCATTATATAAACAACAACACTTAACATCATATATGCAATCATACCATAACGCTTAACACTTATCTGACAAGTGTTAAAACATTCAAAATCAAAATCGACTTACATAGTCTATGGCATCATATATCACATTGCATAACCAAGCAATATCTAGGCATCGACCTTCTAACTAACCACTAGCAATAGCCCATCTTATAGCTAAGGCATCATAAACCTTAGTTCACTTGCTAACCCATCTCTAATACCACATAGCATTTCTACTCGCATGCCATCACCATGGCTCTACTATACATTCGCATATCGCAATACAAAATCGCCGGCACCAACCACGATGCACGGCTATCTAATCATATAAACATCTCAAGTCCCCACGGACTTACCTCACATAATCGCAATACCAACACCGGCACCAACCGAGGTGCACGGCCAACTAATCATCTAAGCATCTCAAGTCCCCATGGACTTGCATCTCATACTCAACAACACTATAACATACATACATCACCTATCATAATAGGCTCAGCTAACATAAAACATAATCCATCTCTCACTTAGCAATTAGTTTCCGCGCAGTGTAACACTTACCTCTAAGGCTTCTACGAGTGGTTTAAGACTAGGCAACCCTAAGTGGAAACCTAATTCACTTAAACCAAAGCTCTGATACCAATTTGTTACACCCCGTGCCCGCTTATACTAAAAACTTTGACTTTTGATGCGGAAACGTTTGACTAAAACAGACTTATACAAATTCTTCATTTAAATATCAGAGTCTATAACATTTAACCCTTTAAAAACATTTGCCAGAACATATACTCAACAACCTCCAAGACATATTACACAATTGAATAACACAATTACACAACTCTTCTGGGACCAACGATGCGCCGTATCCTTTTGAGGGATACGCCGCATCTACTGATGCGAGACTATGCGCTGTATCAACCTGAAATGATACGCCGCATCTACTCAAACTTATGATACGCCGCATCTGACATATTAGATACGCCGCATCACTTTAAACTTCTGATGCGTCGCATCTAACATATTAGATGCGCCGCATCGACCAATTTAGACAGAACATCAGCAGGAAGACCTGCATAAACTCAATACACCACTTTGACACCTTTTCAACACTATAACTTGTACCAAAATACTCATTTTACATTCAAAACCATATTCAACTATAATACACGGCAAATAACCCGTTTGACTCCAAAATGGGTACGAATGGACCCTAATCCAAACACCCCTTTGACTTAACCCATAAACACATAAACATACTTATGCATACCAAATGACTTACAATTCATTACAAAACACTTGACATACAATCTAACACTTGTTTACCAATAAAAGACCAACGGGGGTACAAACTTATACACTTGAGCTCGGTATCTACTTAAGCTCTACATCCTTACCAAAACTACCCATCTTGCATAACCAAATCCTTGGCCCATATATCCTTACATCCAAGCCATATCATAAGCACCTACAAAACGGTTAGACAACTAAACCGTAAGCGATAACGCTTAGCAAGTAAAACGACTATAACATACCATTATACTTCAATCCTCATAATGCGTCATATACATAAACACTTACATCATGACTTACATACTCAAGTCTCATCTAGCACATAACATCAACATATCTCCTAGCATCATCTCATCACATAAGCCATAAACATGGCATCACATAAACATCAACCAAGCTAATCTTCCCAACATACACATACATAACACAATATGATAGAAATTCATATAACATATGCTATCATCATTTTACTTACCTCAAACCAAGCTACACAACACATCAAGAACATCATCCTCACAATCCATCATCATCATCACCATCCATCATAAATAATAAAAACCTAACAACATAACAAATAATAACATAACAAGGGTTATTAAAACCCATCAAAACATAATCATCTTTCTAATTAAATCATCATATGATCATACCCACATCATATGATGATTTCCCACTTAAATCACTAACTTGAGAAGGATTACTTACTTGATAATCAAGGCTAAGAAAGATCATAAACATAACCCTTCCTCTTCTTCAATAAAAGTCATCACCTAACCCTATCTTTCCCTCCTTTCTCTTTGGTTCGACACCCACAGAAACACACTCTCTTTTACAGGAGAGTGTGGAGACTTATAGATAAATGGGGAAGATTCTAGCTACAAGGGCAATTCTGTCATTTCTGCTTATTTAAGATCGATGCGCCGCATCTACATATACGCCGTATCTCCATATACAATACGGCGCATGGACTAAAATAAGTCGGTTCTACTTTCCCTTTCTACCATACGCCGCATGTACTTCCTAGATGCGCCGCATCTAGGCTATAACAGACTAACACTTAACTCTATAACCATTTGCCAACTCTTAGTCCACATACTTAGGCTCGGGTCAACTTCATCTAGGGTGGGGTCCCACTACCCGGGAAATGGGTCTAACACTTTCATTCAGCTGAAAACATAAACGATATAAACAAAATCACACCTACCTTAAACCTTTTGAAGATCCTGTCACTTGTGTTTATTACTTGTGGTGTTGTTCGAGCAGTAACCAAGAAGAAAGGGGAGGGACGAAATTAATTTAGTGTGTTTTGAAGATCCTGTCACTTGTGTTTATTACTTGTGGTATTGTTCGAGCAGTAATCAAGAAGAAAGGGGAGGGACGAATAAAGAGGGGAAGAAAGAGGGAAAAGGGAGGGGTTTTTATGACGTCACATGTGGGCCCCATAAGCATAGCCGGTCATATTACCTAACTTTGAAGGTTTCACAAAGTTTGGTTATCTAACATAGTATTTTTGAGAATAAATTACCTAACATTGGAAATTTTGAAAAGTTCCTTACCTATATAAATTAACCCTTTAAACTATAATAACTTTATCTATTACCCAGCTTTAAATTTAGCGGGCATAGACAAAAAAGAAAAAAAATTAAAAGCAAAAACCAAGAAACAATAGCCACCAAGCAATCACAATCAGGGTTTAAGACAATTTAAGTATTTAACACATGTAGTTAAGAATCATGTGAATGAAATCATGACACCAAACCAAACATAGATTCATGGTGAATATTCTGCTACTACTATATCATTACTAGGGTTTAACCTTATCCTCAATATCTGACCAATGGCACTTTGTTCTCTATACTACCCATCACCCATTTTCTTAAATAATTTTATATCAACAAGAACATTAAGAAGAAGTAGTTGTTGTACAAGGTTTGCTGTTACTTCATCTCATTCAAATCCCAAGATTTTGAAGTCAAATAAAAGGTCTAGATTTGGTCAGAGATTGTCTCCTTATGATAGTGATAATGAGAATGAAGATGTTCATGATGATGATGATGAGGATGATTGGCTTTTTGATGTGAGATTTTGTCTTGCTTTTTTTTTGTTTTTTTTGTTTTAATGTTTTGTGTTTTTAGGGGCTATGAAAATTTGGGGTTTTAAGGCTGTTTGTGTTGTTGATTTGTTGAATTATGACAATTTGAAGTTTGGTTAGTAATTGGGGATGAATAAAACGGATGAGGTTTTCCCTGTAGCGAGGGCGAGTCTTTGACTGAGATGTACGTCGCTTAACCGGTTATCACATAACCGTGACTGTTTCCGACCCTTTCACTGGTTGCCTCCAAATGTGGACAACCTAGTGAAGTTTGAACCTTTTTGCCATGTAGTGGTGGTTAGTAGTGTTTTTTTTTTTTTTTTTTGGTAATCATGGTTTCCAACCTTTTTGCCGACTAATCCACGGGGTTTGAACCCACCGCCACACTTATTCGAACCGGGTAAACCTCTCACATTTTAGTGGTTGTGTTGGTTAGTAGTTAGGAATGCATAACATTGCTGTTTTTTAGTTGAGCATTTGGATAAGAAGTCTGAACATATTTTACTGGTGAATAAGCAACTTGGATAAACACGCCCCAGAATATCTTTAAAACTGAATGGACAATTTATGGGTGTTTGGCATTGCAGCTAAAGTGATAATCATAGTATCGAGGTTTCAAGTAGCAAATAACCTGTTTATACCGTCTGCGTTTGGGATTGCGTGTCATAGAACCGTTTCGATAATTTGTTTAGGAGTAGCTGCAACAGAAAAGTGATTTTGACTATTTGATTTTGAATAATCAAACTGTCTCAAATACCTAAACATCTTAAGCATGGCCAAAAAGGATTTCATGTAGCAGTTTTGGTTAATCTATGTCACATGCTCATTTTCAAAACACAATGCCAAACACCTTCTTAAAAGTTTGACTCAATAATTGGTATTCACTATTCAGTGACACTTCTGCAGATTCATTGTTATGGCTTTTTCCTCAACAGCGTAACTTGAAAATTTGGAAAAAACAAGGGTCCAGTCAGATATTAATCTAGTCATGCTTTTGTAACGGGATAAGTTGTCATTTTGTTTCATAGTTAGATTAGGGGTGTTTGGATGTGCGTTTCCAAAGTTATTATTGGTAATTTAAAGAATCAACACCATATCAAATTTCTTACCTAGATTTCTTCACCGGTATTTGAGAACCTTATTTTCAGATATCAGCATTTCATCAAATATACGTAGTAGAATAAGTTCGGATATTCCTTGGTCGATGTTAGCCCCTTTGACTTTTCCGTGTTTATACAGGATCCAGGGTCTGCTTATGATGATAAACTCAGACGCAAGCCGCCGTCTGCAATCAATGGCAATGGAGGTAATTCTTTTTGGATCTCGAGGATCTTGTTAGTCATATATATGTATTCATTATGATTAAACTGAATCTGTAGGCAGCATGTTTTCACGTGCGGGTAGGAAGCAAAAAGTTATCAATGGAAATGGAAAAGTCATGTTAGACAGAAACAACATCACAGGGAAAGATAAGGTATGTTGTGGCCATCTAGATGATCTTTCTGCTTCTGATTATCGGGTTACTCAATCCTATTTTATTATAATTGAATATTACATGTACCAAACAGGAGGCAGGGAAGTCTTCAAAGAACAGATATCGCCGTTTATCAGAAGAGATAGAAGTAGATGACAAATGGTTCCCATTACTCGATTACCTCTCAACTTTTGGCCTAAAAGACTCACACTTTATACAAATGTACGGTCGACACATACCTTCACTTCAAATAAACGTGAAGGCAGCTCAAGAAAGGTTGGATTACTTAATGAGTGTTGGTGTCAAACACAAAGATATAAGAAAGATACTCATGAGACAACCACAAATCCTACAATATACCGTCGAAAGCAATCTCAAATCCCACGTGGCGTTTTTGGTCAGTTTGGGCATTCAAGATTCAAGAATCGGGCAGATAATAACTGCTACACCATCTATCTTTTCATACAGTGTTGAAAACTCATTAAAGCCTACGGTTAGATATTTAATTGAAGAGGTGGGTATCAAAAAGAGTGATTTAAGTAAAGTTGTGCAGCTGAGCCCACAAATATTGGTTCAAAGGATTGATAATTCATGGAATGCTCGGTACAGATTTCTTAGTAAAGAACTTGGAGCACCGAGGGATAATATAGTAAAGATGGTTACTAAACATCCTCAGCTTCTTCACTATAGCATTGAGGATGGTTTATTACCAAGAATTAATTTTCTAAGGAGTATCGGCATGCATAATTCAGATATACTGAAAGTGTCAACTAGCCTCACACAGGTGTGCATTTTATCTTTTTACGACTCCCTGGTCTAAATATTGGAAGATTTCACTTGATACATAGTTTAATGGAAGTGTACCCTTGAAATATTGGAGAAGCTTTCTATATCGGAATAAGGCTTAGTGTTTTGTAATCATGTTAGTTACATGTGGCAATTTCGACTCATTTACTTATGAATAGGTTGATTTGGGTTATGTTTTATCTCTAACTAGTCAAACGGGTAATATAAAACAGCCAGATCTAAACGGGTCAAATTGCTCATAAAACATCGAAAAGTGATTTTTTTTAATGCATAGACCTAAATCATTTTATTCTTAAATGGTAATTTACTTGCGAAAAAAATACAATTTTTGTATTTTACACTGTAACTGTTAATAACAAGATAAATTTTCAAAAAAGTGTTTTGGGTCAACCCAATCCAGCCGCAAGTTTTACCAGTTTTAACAGCAACCCTCCCATTTTGTCTCCTCTAATTTTAGTGCATCACCCAAAACTCTTTATTTCCTTGTTATAATGTTGTTTTGTGGATAAACAGGTGTTCTCATTATCCCTTGAAGACAATTTGAAGCCCAAATACTTGTATTTGGTAAATGAACTACAAAATGAAGTCAAATCTTTGACCAAGTATCCAACATATCTCAGCTTATCACTAGACCAAAGAATTCGTCCCCGGCATAGGTTTTTGGTTGCCCTGAAAAAAGCTCCAAAGGGGCCATTTCCACTGAGTTCATTTGTTCCAACTGATGAAAGTTTTTGTCAGCAGTGGGCTAAAACTAGCTTAGATAAATATTTAGACTTTCGTCAACGGTTACTACTAAAAGATTTCGCTAAAAAATATGAAAGATCGTGACCCCTGTTTTACTGGTCTAAAATTTTGTGCTACATTATATTTGGGAGCTTATATATTGTAGAGTCCACTCTGGTAATGATCTTAATTTTCTTTCAAAAGTTTATGTAATATAGCTTAGCGTTACGTGACTCGTTTTAGTGGTGATGCAGGTAGTGATCCAGGTTATGCTAACCTATTTTGAGAGAAGATGTAGATTGTGTATTAATCAGTTAGTGATATACCGAGATTGCCTCGAAAATTATGCTTGCAAGGTTAGTTCCTCTTTTACTTTTTTTTCTTAAAACTGCATAATGTAGATACAGCAAAATGCGTGGATCGTTGAAAAAACTAATACTGGTATGGATTGTAACGTGTGTATATAAGTTTACAAAAGTATATTGTGTCTAACCATAATCTACTTGATTGCATAAACATGATCTCTGGGTCAAGAAGTTTGATTATCGTTAGCGTAATATAATAGTTTCTTTCATCATATATTACCTAAGAAAAAAAAAAACTTTAACAGACAAATTGAACTTTGTGGGTCAACACAACCCCGCCCGTATTTAAAAATGACCCATTACTCAAATCCGCCCAATCTACCCCTTCTTTTTGCTTCCTATATGCACTAGTATGTAATAAAACATGATAAATAGAACTTTGTGGTTCAACACAACCCCACGGCCCACCCGGCCACCTGTATTTAAAAATGACCCATTACTCAAATCCACCCAATCTGGGCCTTCTTTTTGCTTCCTGTATGCGCTGAGTAATAAAACATGATAAATTTTCAGAGTGGAAATGCTGTGTGAGGCGTTCAAAAAGTGATTATTCATAGGATCATAATCTTTATTCTGAATTTTAGGTTATAAAGATTCTTATAAAAACTGTATCCTTTGTGAGTATAAAATATTACAAGAGACAAAAGTTTTCATTTTCTGTTTGAATATAATGAATATGTTTCTGATATGCTGACGAATTAAATGAACAATGACCATACCTCTTTGAAATCAATATTATTTTTAGTGGCATCCTAACCATGTTGTGTTCTTAAATAATCAGGTTCAGTTTGTTAAATTTGACTATGCATGAAGACACCTGCTATTTCCTGAGGAATGTTATGACTAGCCGTGTCTCCTGCCTATTTGATTTTATTTGAATAGGTATGAACTTTCAAAATTCAATTTTGTAGTTTCTTCCTTCATAAACTTAGAGGAAACGAAATGTGAGTATAAAGGCGTAGATAAGATTTTTCATGTGTAATTCATATAGTTTTTTGGTCCTGATACTCGAGTGCTAAAGCTATACATATGTTAAAAACGACTTTTTTTTTTGTCCATTTTATGTTGTCCATCTTTATTTTGTGGTTTCATCTTAGAATCTTGGAAATGAAACTAAACATGGTACATATGTAGGGTATATATGTTTGTTCATGATTATGAATGGTATAAAATGCTGCGACTCTGTGAGGATACCCCTTTGTAGTGTGAAGAGTCACATTTTGGCTGAAAGCAACATGATGTTAATCCAATCCTACATCATGCTTCTATTGAAACCTTCTGTATGCATTTAAAATTGCGAAAATTACTGTACCACCTCTGCCACAACAGTATTGTCCGGCAGTGCCCAACCTTTTCTACCTTTACAAATCTACCCAAGGATCTCGTGTAAATATATACCCGACATTACGTGTCTCTTTCTTATTGGATGAAAAAAAAAAAAAAAAAAAAAAAAAACCCTTAGATGATGTCGCGTATGGATATACACGACATTGACATTTACATTTCAATGAAAAACAAAAAAGTTACAAAAAAACCTTAACTTTTTGATATTTACAACTTTTTTATATAATAAACTTTATTCGTCAAATATTTAGCAAATATCTAGCGAATTCGTTAATGAAAAAATATCGTTCCGAAGAGCTCTAAATTGCGAACAAAACAAGCCCAATATTGATATGTTTTTGACGTACGTACGATTTTATAAAAAATATTGAAGTTTGATATAATATATATATATATATATTATATAATATATATATATATATATATATATATATATATATATATATATATATAAACTTTCAGAACACACTCTTAAACCACAGGGGCCAAAGACGTACAATTCTATAAAATAGGAATATCGTTTGGAAATAAAAACGTAAAATTCATAAACTAAAATCGGTATCCTTTTGTTCAAAAAACTAAAAATGCCAATTTTTTTTTATATAAAACTAAAAAATTTATTCATAAATTAACAATATTACATAGAAAATATAAAACGTGAACATACGAAATAAAAACGTAAACATTCATAAACTTTTTATAAAACTAGACACGACTAGCCCTCGGTTTCAACATACGAAATAAAAACGTAAACATTCATAAACTTTTTATTTAGGTTTTATATAGAAAAAGTTGGCGTTTTTAGTTTTATGAATAAAATGATACCGTTTTTTATTTATAAATGTTACGTTTTTATTTTCAAACGATATTCCTATTTCATAGAATTGTACGTCTTTGGTCCCTGTCGTTTAAGAGTGTGTTCTGAAAGTCTTTATATATATATATATATATATATATATATATATATATATATATATATATATATATATATATATATATATATATAACGTATGTAAAAGCATATCACTATTGGGCTTGTTTTGTTCGCAATTTAGAGCTCTTCGCAACGATATTTTTTCATTAACGAATTCGCTAGATATTTGCTAAATATTTGACGAATAAAGTTTATTATATAAAAAAGTTGTAAATATCAAAAAGTTAAATGTGCTTTTTGTAACTTTTTTAATTTTCATTGAAATGTAAATGTCATTGTCGTGTATGTCCCCATGTCGTGTATATCCATACGCGACATCATCTAAAGTTTTTTTGTTTTTTTGTTTTTTTTGCTCTTCGTCCAATAAGAAAGAGACACGTAATGTCGGGTAATGTCGAGTATATATTTACACGAGATCCTTGGGTAAATTTGTAAAGGTAGAAAAGGTTGGACACTGCAAGACACAACGATTGTGGCAGGGGTAGTACAGTAATTTTCGCTTTAAAATTGGTTTGGTCAGTATTGCATAATTGGTCCCAACAAGCTGCAACATTTTTCCGTCTTAGGTTGCTAAAAGTTGCATTATTCTCTTTGGACTAGGTGTAGTCCTCGCTCTCACCATTGAAATACACCGCACCAACAACGACAAAGCTAAATTTTTTGGAAGGATGTTGCATAAGTTTTCATCATAAATTTTTGGACTAAACTAAAGCGGTACCATAAAGAGATAAAGTAGCACAAGAATATTAGTGCACGTACAAAAAACGACACTTTCGAAAAACGTTTTACACTTCGTGACGTAAAATCGGTTGTGACACGTGCCAACCTGGCACCCCAATGCCTCCGTCCATGCCCCTCACTCAATATCACTTCAGCTCCACATCATGCCCTTCTCCGTCACTTAGTCACTTGCTCATCATTCACACCACCGTAACGATCACCCATCACTCACCATTTATATATACTCCACTTAAAAACACACATGTGCACACACACAAACACCCCTCAAAACGGTGAGGGGGCACACCATTGTGTGCGTGTGTGAGGGAGGTCTCATAACCGGGAATACACGTGAGTAAGTGCAAACTTTCCCCTTGCGTGAGAGGTCTCACCAATTCTTGTGATTAGTGTCACCCGCTAACACACCGTTTTACTTTTTAATTATCATTGTGGAATACACAAATTTCCTTTATTTTAGAGTTCTCCGGTCCTTTCTAACTAGATATAAGTCATCTTAGAATTCTTTAAACATGTGTGTTTTTATTAGAGTATCAATTGACATGCGTAATTATATTTTTAGACTCATGTTCATATTGTTGGTAACAATAGAGGAACTCACTCTTGACGAACCAAGAAACATTGTCACATCGATTTAAACACAAAACTAGTCACACTTTTACGTCTAACTATCAACATCGTTTTTGTTAGTGTTCCATGATGATCAGAAGACTTTAACAATGTAAAAGTGTTCTCTTTTGATGAAAACAACTATTCATTGACAAAGGCACGATTGCAATTCAAAAAACACTTTAAGTATATGTTTTGTTACAATCTCAATTATTTAAAGATTCAACGAGTTATGTTTAAATATAAAAGTAGCTAGCCATGTTTCTTTCTTTTCTCGATTCATTAAACCCTCTTGTTCTGACTTTTTATTTGTTAATCAAATACATACCTTGGGAAATTTGCATGGTGTTTTTTTTTTTTTTTTTTTTTTTTCTTCAAATTTATGAATGAAACACTCAATAACCAAGGCAGTCAAACCTCATCTCTCTAATTCCCCATACACCAATGCCTTTTATTTCAATTTCCAACCATACTTGAATGAGTATTCAGTAATAAAGTACTAAGGGTGCGTATGGTATGCTGCGAGAAATGACAATGGGTATGAGTTTGATAGTAGTGGTGGGTCCCTCAACTATGAAAGATCCATTCCCCCCTCAAGAGTCGTGTATGGAGTATGTACTCCCTCCGTCCCATATTAAGTGTCCATAATGGAATCTTGGGATGTCCCAAATTAAGTGTCCAGGGAATATTTTCAACCTATGAGAAGAGACTTTAGTGGGTAATAGTGATATTTGATTGGTGGAGAGTGTAGTTGGCCCCACTTTCCTAAAACTTTGTGCATTTAAAAAGTGGACACTTAATATGAGACGGAGAGAGTAATATATTAGACTTTCATAGTCATAGGTGTGGGCCCAGACATCCTAAACAAACACAAACTATCACTTTCATAGTGATAGTTTGATACCCTTAGTGTAACTTAATTAACATACCCAATATATTGATGTCATGTGTCTTTAGGCATATA
Organism: Artemisia tridentata subsp. tridentata; assembly: GCA_021014915.2. Taxonomy (NCBI): domain Eukaryota; kingdom Viridiplantae; phylum Streptophyta; class Magnoliopsida; order Asterales; family Asteraceae; genus Artemisia; species Artemisia tridentata. Next base: position 436,710,640 of record CP139509.1, on the reverse strand, counting down.
AATATGTACATTTTTAGGCATGTTAATTAAGTTACACCAATATATTCATAAAGACACATGATCGACATTAGTTAATGGTTTGTTTGATAAAGAAGTGAGTTATACCAATATATTGATTCAAGTTCTTTGTTATGAAAAACTTTGACAACTTTAAACATGTCATATTCACTAACTAACAAAAACAGCTTATCCAAAATAAAACTAACAAAGGAACATCATAACACAAGGTAGAATAAGTAGCTTTTTTATAATAATCAAAGATAAGGAACTATATGCTAATATGAACCAATATTCGTGGTTTTCATTCGAAAATCTTTATCTACCATTGAAGTTAGCATCAGAAAACACATTTCAGTCATATCTATTTTCCTCATATAACCAACTAAAAACTATACTGTTGCATTGCTTGCCAAAATCCAAAGCTATATAAACTCTCCTCACACTTTTTCTGTTCATTCTTCTCCTCATTGCCTGCTTCATTTTGCTATTATTTACCTCCCACTTCATACTAAATGCTTTCTGTTATTGATACTTCAGTTACATTTGCTTGTTGGACGCAAACGGGCTATCTGGAAGATTCAATCCATGACCACTTTCACTACACACAAAAAATAGTACGATTTACTTTACAAGGTAACTAAAACAAAAAACGTGCCACGGTGTCAACGTTCGCTCAAATAGTGTATGGTGGTCCCTACACTATTTGGGTGAGTACTGAAGTGACTAGTAACTATAAATGGTAGATAAGGGGTTTTACTTGTCTTGATCAGCATAGTTAGTGCTTGTATGATCTAAAAGATGCGAAATGAGCTTTGGAGATTGGAACTCGTAGTTATTGACATCATCTAAAAGATATAAGAAAACAGATTTAGAAACAAAACACTTTAAAAATGACAAAGGTTTTCAACAAATTTAAAACCAAGAAATTTCACTTTTACCTTCAAATGGTTTTTGATCATCACATGTATTTTCAAGGTAAGAAGACTCTCGTGTCAACTGTAGTTGCGACAGACGCATCATCTCTAGTTGTAAAGCTACTTCATGCTCTTCTATTAGTTGTCTTTCAAACATTCTAGAAGGTTCGAACCCTGTTCCACACTTTCAAAAGTCAAAACTTGTTCCACTAATCAGATTATAATGTACTTGATATGATTGTGAGGTAAACATGTGAAAAGAAGATAACGTTAAATATTCAGTTTATTCATTTTTCGGAACAAAACACATAATGATTAGTCATCATGAAAGAAGATCTTACTAGCTTGAAAATCAGGATCCATGTCCATATGGTGTGAGTGGTAACACATTGGAGCCTCAAGTTTATCAAAGTACTTTCTACACAACAGTAAAATGCAACAAGTTAATTGTGTATATTCAAAGTTGAAGTGGGACATCTAATAGACATGAAGGAAGTAACGCTTACCTCTCGAATAGTTTCAGCTTTTCTCTATAAGGTTTTACAAGGACACGAGCACCACAAACATAATGCGGGTTCCCTTTCGACAAAATTGTTTGCACTGTCTCAGAATTGTGAAAAGTTACAAAGCCGAACATCCGTTTTTGTTGACAAGGAATTCTTACATCATGAACTGGACCAAAGGTACTAAAAGACACAGCCAAACAATATTTATGATCAGAAAATGCTAACCAGATAAATAATAATCTTTGTAAACATATATGACACACTAATTATTTATTAAAAATATAAGTTTCTGACAAATATCATTCTGGGTCAACCCATTTTGACACTGACAAGAATTATCTGTTTTGACCTGAACCCATTTTGACAAATTACACAATCTGCCCATTTTGCTAATTCTAGGTACAATTTTTTACCTGAAGTAGTTAGCAACATCATCTTCAGAGAAGGTGCTTTCAGCTGGAAAAGTCAAGTAAATTTGCTTTGAACCACTAACGATAGGGCCTGGATTCGGATTATAACGCTCATAGCGGTTTTCCATGTACCGTGATGCATCATCCGCCAAAACTACTGAATGTTGCCCATGAGGTCTGCAACTTAAATGGATCACAAATTTTAAAACCATAGTAAAAAACAACAAAAGAAATAAGGGTTATTTTCCGGAAATGTCTTGACCTGAGTTTGGTTGTTTGGTCAGTTTTTTAAGAAAAAACCTTAATAGATCCTATTTTCCAAAAGGCTATATTTTGAGAAAAAAATAAAATCTGTGCATAAATTTTGTGTTTCAAACTAAAAATTTTAATTTGTATAAAAAATAAAGGTTACAGGTTACACAATGACTCAAACAGGACACTACTTTCCTATATCATATGCATCTAACCCGATAAATAAAGAGCTGTATTAATATAGATTCAAGCAAACCTGTCAATAAGCCGAATACTGTTTTTCAGTCGAGCAAGAAGCTTAGTTAAGCTATAGCCAGCTTTACCATGTCTTTGGCTCTCAGTTAGGTACCCTTCAGCTTGAAGGGTTCTTCCATACCTTTCATAATAGATCATAGGCAACGAAGCAATCGAGATAGGATTACCCCTTCTTGATTTCAAGATTTCCGTGATCTCAAACTCAAGTTTTTCAAGTGAACCAGGTGAAAATGCTCCTTGATCATCATTGAACTCATTTAAACCATAATCGGACCCGTGAGAGAACTTACAACTACTACCATGCTTACAATGCCCTTTACTGAAATAATGACAAATCTTTGTCGGGTTGTCGTATCTTCTTCCTCTAACACTAAAATGCTCATTCGGGGAATAACAGTCTCGATTAAAAGATTCAAACTGATCACCTAAACCTATGAAATTGTCATGGTTTTGATACCTACAATCATCAAGAACCATGTTTGGATAGTGTAACATTGCAGGTGGAATATGTATAGGTGATGGGGTTGCAAAGTGTCGATGTGAATGCAACATTGGGTTAAATTGAAGTGATGGTGAGATAGGAGGCGAAGGAGCAGGTTTCGGGCCTAAATTGAGTTCGATTTTGGCTTTTTGTATGAGGTTTTGGATCAAGTTATCCGGGCCAAAAGCTAGGCGGATCATTTCACGGTCAGCATGGTCTTGTAAGTATATGTAACCGATTATTTTCCGGGTAATAGTTTCTGATTCTGTTTCTAGTATTCTGTCGTACACAACTTTTGCAGCCTCAAAAGCTTCCATTTTGACATCTGTTTAGAAAAGCCAAAAATCATAAATCGCTCAAGAATGTAATAATAAGGGGGTGTTGTGGATTACTTATTTAAACCGTTAATCTGCATACCTAATACTCCGTAAACAGTTTTAAAATTGCAACAAGATTATTACAGTTTAATGAGTAATCCAAACACTCCCTAAATATTACAGTTTAATAATGTAATAACTTAACAATTACAGGTGCATAAACTCAATAACAACCCCTAAATTAAAAACAAACACATTAATTAAACATATATTTGTGATTCTTATAACAAAAAGGCCTTTTTTTCAAAATAAATTTTTAAGCAAATATAACAAATAAATTTAAACATATGAAACCCTTGTTGCATGGTGATTTTCTTAACATAGAATGTAATTAATTTCAGAAAAAGTAATTCAAGAATCAATATTACACTTTAATCATGTCAAGAACATATATTATCAAAGATACATAAACGCATAAATTAAACCCTAATACCACAAATACGTATGAGTTAAACACATGTTTATGATTCTTACAATATGACAAGAACAAAAACACTATTTAAAATTAGAGATGATGTAAATTTACCCAGTGAAAAATATCAATTACATAGTCAAATATTTAAAATTCATGAAACCCTTTCACCATGGTTATTTATTTATTTTTTAAAATTTCTTAAATCTTTTTAAAATTAAACATAATCAACATTCAACTCTTAACAAAACCCATATCTTAGAAACATGTATTAGATCAATAATTTTTAAAAAAAATGTACTAAATAAATTAAACCCTAAATTAGAACAGTTAAATATGAATTTAACACAGATTTTTGATTCTTACATCATAACAAGAACAAAAACAACAATTAAACTATAAACGCAAAAAAGGGTCTTAAAAAAAGTTAATATTTTGAAATGCATGAAACCCTTTTACCACAGTAACTTTATTCAAGATTCAATCTCTTTTATTGAAAAACTGATCATAATTAATTTTTAACAAAACCCATATCGTAAAATCATGTAACAAACCCTAAAAAAACAAAAAATTAAAAATAATAAAACATTACCCAATCTTGAAAACAGAGTTGGAAAAATTTTAACTTCATGAAACCCTTTTTCAATTCTTGAATCTTTTTATAACAAAACATAATTAACATTCAATTTTTAACAAAACCCATATTTTATAAACATGAAATAAACAATATAACAAAAAAAAAATATTATAAAAACTTACCCAATGAAAAATCTTGAAAACAGAGTTGGAAAATTTATAACTTCAAAAAACCCTTTGTTACATGATAATTTTTTCAATTTCTTAAATCTTTTTTTTAAAGAAAATAATTAACATTCAATTTTTAACAAAACCCATATTTTATAAACATGAAATAAACAATATAACAAAAAAAAATATATTGTAAAAACTTACCCAATGAAAAATCTTGAAAACAGAGTAAACAAGAACACAATAGTAACCCTTCTTTAGTTATCTGCAAAAAAAGGACAAGAACAAAAACAAACCCAATATTGGAAAACCCAAAAAGACAAAATGTAGTGAGTGTGTGTTTTTTTATGTGTGGTAAATTTGAATGAGAAAAAAACACACACTTACAAAAACAAGTGGGACACTTTATTCATCATCTCTTCTTTTAAGTAAAAAAAAAAAAAATACACACAGTGAGTGTGAGAGTGTGTGTGTGATGGTGGTAATGTTTTGAAATGCCCCCACATTTTGCTAAACAACCCACTACAGCTTGGAGACGTGCATGTGTAAATTACCTTTTTGCCCTTTTGTTAATTATTACTCCGTAAGTTTAATTATTTGATTGCAACTTTTTATGAATATTTAAAGCCCGGTTGATTTGTGTCATCACTCAAGTTAAAGTTAGTGTCACGTCAGTAACACATCAGCTTTAATATTTTAACCTTAACTAAAAAAAACCCCTCTTATTATAACTCAACCTGCCATAGTTTTATCATACCTCAACTAAAAAACCTTGAGTTAAAGCTTAACTCACCACACGGTGTGGAAGTTAAAGTTTAACTAAAAAAAATATCACCTTCACGCAGTGTTAAAGCTTTAACATGGAGGTTTAACTTGGCTTTAACGCAGGGGGCGGTATAGTTAACATGGGTTTAACGCACGAAACGTGAAAGTTTCACCCACCTCTCATGTTAACATACCGAGTGATCTTAGGTAGAGATAAACATCGTTTATTTTAATAGAAAGGGAAAGATTCCTATTAGGCTACAGCAAAGTATTATTGGAACTAGTCATTGCAATTATTTTATTTTGTTATATATATATATATATATATATATATATATATATATATATATATATATATATATATATATTTAAATATATATATATATATATATTTTTTAAATATTTTTGGTTATATAAATTGTTGGATAATTGTATTCAGGTTTTATATGCATAGTTGAAGTCATACCATTTAATTTTAATATTTATAGAAGTGTTGTTTGAAATTTATAGAAGAAATCACTAAACTAAAAAATTTCACCTCTTTTAATCTAACTATACAATAGCTTTTGTGTACAAATTTATACTAGTAATAAACAATAATATTTGACTAGATAAATCAGGGTTCATGGCTTCATGCAATTACTTTATAAATTACAAGCAATAATATTTACGAGTAGTTATTATGAAAAATGACTTATTTCAAGTTGCGAAGACATTACCACTTTGTATATTAGTGGTTCGCATCAATAATATCATGATCCAATGAGAAATTTTTTACATTGAAAAATGCATTTAGACACATTAATTCATAGTTTTTATGCTTAATAGTTTTTTTTTTTTTTTTTTTTTTTTTTTTTTTTTTTTTTTTTTTTTTTTTTAATTATTATTATTTTTTTTCAACACAAACAAGTGATCAGTCATGTTTTTTTCAATACAAAAATTCGGGACCACTAAGACGATACCGGTATCAAAACGGGATAGTATCGAAAAAATTCTCGAAATTTGATTAGTCATATTTTTGAATTGAACCACTTATCTAAACACTCATTGGCCCATTTCATGCAAACTAACAGTCATGTAAAACATAAAGCAAGGTTGCAAAAATCGCGAACCGGTAGTCGGGCGATCGACCCCCTTGTAGCTTGTGATCGGTCTAGGCGGGATTAATCGATGATTAATCGGATTGGCAATTTTGGCAAGTTTTTGGTATTTTCGGCGAGTTTTGGGTATTCTTGGCAAGGTTTTCCTTAAAAACATATTGTAGATATAAACATCGACTATAAGTCATTAAAACTAGTTTACGGTGAGTTTGGGTATTTCCGACAAGATTTGCAAGTTTCCAGAAATTTTGACCGTTGTTGACCAAGATTGACCGATTTACACAAATCGGAAAGGTGGGTGGCCCAGTTGCGCCTAGGCAATCGGCCATGTAGGCTTTTTTTTGCAACACTGACATAAAGAAATAAACAAAACGTTCCAAAAACCTACTGTGACAACTATAGATCCTTTATAAACCCTCTTAAAAATTAAACCCCAATGTATTTTATAAGTTTTGGAACGTTTGAACTTACGATTATCTTGGTGATGTGCTTATTGAATTGTTGGTTGCATTTTCTGACACGTTGTGCTTCGAAATCACTCTAAAATGCACGTTTTGTCATGCTTTTTGTTGTTGTTCGGGAATTTTTTTGGTTTAATAAAAAACGGGAAGAACTGAATAGGTACAGATTTTCCAGTACCAGAATCATGTTCGGTACGGTGCCGGTACTCCCATTCATGCTCGGAAAAAAAACGGTACCACCAATTCAGTACAAGCTCGGTAACATTCTGGTACTGTACTCATCCCTAGTCGAGAAGATATTTTTAAACTTTTATGAATAGTAATTATTACTAAATCTTTTTATAATTAGGTGACAAATCCACTTATATATAACTGGTCCACATCAATAATATAATATTTTTTTTTATAAATAAAACTCAAAAATGAGAAAGTGATGGATAAGGGGTAGTTTAGGAAATGAAGAAAATAATTTAAATGATGGAGCGGTTATAGCGGCATGATCAAAGGGGATTCCTTCTATCTCTTCGTTAAAAGCTAGGTTTCAGTTAACCAAACCCCTCTTTTCCCGCCAAATCAACTTTGACCGTTTGACTGACTACACTACTTAATATACAACAAAGATTCACTTTGTACCACAACCCATTTGTTGACGTAGCAAACAATATAAATAACAAAAACAAAACGTACAGTTACAAATCAAGTACTGTATGTTTTATAATTTCTATGTTATATTATATATAAAAAAAAATATTTATAGCATTTTGAGAGGTGAATTATGCAACATGCATTTCGTAATATACCTGCTAAATCACATGAGAGCTCACTCTAACTTATTTTCATATGATTTTCTATTCACAAAAGGTTTAGGTCGACGGGAACCTCATGCACCTTGTTACAAGCGTCGATTCGATCACTTTCTAGTGACCTAGCATCAGATAATAAACAATATGTAGTGTCATTCCTAAATCAACAATGGATGGAAGCACCTTAGTTGGAGGTTTAGACAATTTGTTTTACTATTACAATACGTTTAAAAAATAGTTATTTACAATTGGAGTTAACTTAGTATTTTTGAAAATAGGTCTGTACACATCAAACTCTAGATGAAAATTAACGCTATCACTTTTCTTATTTTAAGCTTTTCTAATCCAAATTCCAAACCCGGTAGTAATTTCATGTTTGGGCTGTATTTCAGTATAGACTCGGCCCAGCCAGAATGGGAGCACCAAACCCAAATTACTAACAGATTTAGGTTCCTGCATGCTTGGGCCTGCAGTTTGTTTTCCAGCATAAAAAGCCCAAAGTTTTAGCTGAAAGATCAAATCATCAAACTATCAAAGATTAGGTAAAAGTAAAATAATTGATTCATGTGCATAAAATAAAATACAACATTCACAATTCCACATACTTGAATACAACTCACCATAGCATGCTCTTTTTATTGTATGAATCTGTTATTATCATGTACAAGTTACCTCGCCTTTAATCTCTCGATTCATGCTTGGTTCAAGTCTTGAACTGTGTTTTATCTGATATATTTTTATAGGTTGTAAATTGATTGCTTTGGAATGTACATGATCCTTAGTAAACTGTGTCACTTGTGAAGATTTTTTTTTTTTTTTTTTTTTTTGAAAAAACAATTTTCACTCTATATACATGAATAAATCTATCACACATGTACTAGGTTACACTTGAAACCAAAATCACTTGGTTCAAAAGTATTCTCAAACAATACGACTGACCTTGGGCTACAACTCCTTTGGTTGTTAGGTTTGTGTTGGTCAAAAACAGAACTTGGGTGCATTTATTAGGAGGACCGAGTGCTATATCAGTTAATTTGAGAGGGTCAAAGTTGTATTTACTTTAAACAAATATAAGTAAAACTTCAAAATATTGGAAGGGTCGTGGCCTTTCCCGGACTCCACTAAGGTCCGTTCATGGTGTTGGTTTACAACGTCAAGTCTAATTTATTGTTATCGTGTTTGTCAAAAGATAGTCTTATCTATCGAGCAAGGATATTTTGGATTGTCATTTTACGAGCTAGGTAATAAATTTGGATCCACTTATCACCATTCAAAGTCCATAATTGATAAAAACATTTGGTGCCTAAATAGCTAAAATATGGGTAAAGAAGATGAAAACATATGAGACACAAAATATCATAATCAAAACTACATATAACACCCGATGTAACACCTAAGCAAATCTCACAACGGCTGTGGTCTGGAGAGATGGTGGATTCATAATATAACATTCCGCTTACAACATGACACGTTTTGTGGCTTTCACATAAGGCCACAAAGCAAAACTATAAGCCGCAAAGCACAATAGTTTTTGAACTTACATCCAAAAGCCCAAAAAAAAAAAAAAAAGAAAAAAAAAAGGGTCCAATAAATTAAATTAAGTAATATATATTTTTTTAGTAAAAGTTAAATTACTCACTTATACAAAGCTTTAGCTATAGGTACATTTATTAAAACTAATTGATGCTAGAAATAAAAAACACATTTGTAATTAAAAACTCGAGTATTAGCTAAAGTAGCATTCGATCAAGAGAAACACGAATATGAAAATATAACATTTTTATAAGCTCAGTTATTATCAACAAAACAAATACTACATTTTTTGTTGTCTAAATTTTCGTTATCAGTCTTTGGTTATTTAACTTGGTGATGTGGAATGAACTACTCCTATTTTATAATTAAACTTTTGGATCCTGATATTAAATTTGGAATGAAATGGCATCTTCCTCCATTTATTTTCATGAATCATGATTTTAAAAACCGATTTTGTTTTCTACAAAAAACAATCTGGCAATATGAACACAAAAACTATCAAAGAACAAAAAAGCGAACAACTTAATCTACAAAATAATTAACAAAGAAAACCAAATAAAAGTAAGAAATGAAAACAAATGGAGTTTAGGATCAGACTGACGTGCAAATAATATTTTGATCAGCAAAGCACATTTTGGTGCCTATGACATAAATCGATATTGTTTAGCATCATTTCCCAAACTCCATAAAACATTAATAAGTATCAACGAAAACTAACATAGGTTATTTACACAAGACAGCTTATAACTTGCATACAACAGTATGTCACATGATACATATAGTATCTATTGATGTGTGCAACTCAGAAGCTAACATGTGAGAATCACCTCCACTTAACATTAGATAAAATAAGAACAGAACTACAAATCAATATGTAGCAAAAAGCGGCGCTATAGTAAGGTTATGGAAAACTTATCATAAAACCCTATTTTGTGTGTTGTATTTATAGGCCCATTAGTTTTGATAGGGCGACCGAGTGAGTTACAAAATGATCCCTATTTAATTATTTTAGTACATTAATGGCCCTTTTGTTTCAATTTTAGATCTTAAAGGCCCTATAAAAGTTAAATGCATATCAAAAGCACTTTGTGACAAAAACAAATACTAGCGGTCTAGCAATCTAGTTATATATATGCAACTATATATATAGTGTGACTTTCATTTCAGAACCATCTTATCTGCGAGAACTGACAGAACCACCAAAAACATACATGCACGCCTTCAATAATTGTATTTTTGCACATATGTTCTAAAAACAACATTTATGTTTTAAAAAAAACATGGTTGTTCTAAAGAATTTGATAAGAAATTGGAAATACAAAATTTTTCTATGAAGGTGTGCATGTATGTTTTTATAAGGCGTGCAACGACAATATTGCGGCCGTGTGTAAGGTTTTTGTGAAAAAAGATGATGAGTTCATGATGATATTGAAGAACATAGGTGAATACTTACGATTATTGATGATTTGCGTGTATTTTTATTTTATTTTAAAAGGCGTGCATGTATGTTTTTGGTGGTTCTGTCAGTTCTCGCAGATAAGATGGTTCTGAAATGAAAGTCCCCCTATATATATATATATATATATATATATATATATATATATATATATATATATATTATATATAGGCTAAAGTTGAAATAAAAAGACAAATATCCGTACACTACGTAAAATAATTTTTTTTAATAAAAAAGTTAGCGAAAAAATCCAAAAAAATTCCACAAGATCGGGTATGTTGGTGCATAAAACTTTTGTGAAAGAAGTTTTTCTAATTTTGAGTTTTTATACGTTTTTTTTAATGCACAAAAAATGAATTTTGATGCGCAAAAAAATTTTGATGCTCAAAATTTTCAACTTGTTTTAGTTAGATGCGCAATGTTATTTTGATTAAAAAAGTCAAAAGAAGTTGGGTGCAAAAACGAATTTTTGATGCACAAAAAAACGATTTAATGCGCAAACGTATTTTTTCATAATTTTTTTTCGGATAAATTATCCACTTTTAGAAAAACTTCCTTTACAACTTTTTTATGCACCAACATACCTGATCTTGTGGATTTTTTTGGATTTTTTCGCGAATTAAAAAAAAATATATATATATTTTTACGTAGTGTACGGATATTTGTCTTTTTATTTGATATATATATATATATATATATATATATATATATATATATATATATATATATATATATATATATATAGGATAAAGATCAAATAAAAAGACAAATATACGTACATTACGTAAAAAGATTTTTTTTTTTCAAAAATTTTCTCGAAAAATTCCAAAAAAATTCCACAAGATCAGGTATGTTGGTGCATGAAAAAGTTGTGAAGGAAGTTTTTCTAAAAGTTGATATTTTTTCCGAAAAAAAATTATGAAAAAATACGTTTGTGCATTAAATCGCTTTTTTGTGCATCAAAAATTCGTTTTTACACCCAAGTTCTTTTGACTTTTTTATTCAAAATAATATTGCGCATCTAACTAAAACAAGTTGAAAATTTTGTGCATCAAAAATTTTTTGCGCATCAAAATTCATTTTTTGTGCATTAAAAAAAACGTATAAAAACTCAAAATTAGAAAAACTTCTTTCACAAAAGTTTCATGCACCAACATTCCCGATCTTGTGAAATTTTTATGGATTTTTTCGTGAATTTTTTGAAAAAAATAAATCTTTTTACGTAGTGTACGGATATTTGTCTTTTTATTTTAACTTTACCCTATATATATATATATATATATATATATATATATATATACTCCCTCCGTCCCATAATAAGTGTCCAGTTTGACTTTTCAGAGTCAAACTAGTTCAACTTTAACCTTAAATATTACTATTTTTTGTTACATAATACATGATGAAAATTATACCAATAAAAAATAGGCTCAAAACTCAATCTATTCACATATTTTGCATCAATTATTATATAACACACGCAAAAAATAGTCAAGTTAAAAGTTGAACCAGTTTGACTTTGAAAAGTCAAAGTGGACACTTATTTTGAGACGGAGGTAGTATATATTTTGCAACTATGTATTTAGACGTTCAATTTTGCAACTATGTATTTAGACGTTCAACTAATCTTTAGATTGCGATTTCGGGCGCTTTCTGTTGGGTTCGTCAGTACCCAAGAATACTTAAAACAAGATTTGAACACAAATTAACCAAGTGTTAACTTAAACCGAGAACAATTCAAGTCACTGAGAGAACAGTCTCTCAGTGAGTCATCTTCAGGATGCTTAAGGCGAATTCAAGAAGAAGGATTCACTTTTCAGAAAGGCGGTACTCCCTGAGTAGAACTTAAGCCGAAGAAGAAGATGATGGTTCAGTGAGTGTTGGACAAGAACTCACTGAACCCCAGTCTCCTCAACAACATTAAAGTGATTGAAGACTGAAGAACCAATGCCTGAAGAATAGGCGGGAACAAAAAGAAAGGATCTGAGAAGATAAGAGTGTCAGACCAAACACTCTTATCTTGTCAGACACCAACCTTCCCTATTGCGGCTAAAAGTCATGGAGTGTCAGCCAACAACTCTCAAAGTCTTATTAGCCCATTCCTATTGGTTCTTGGAAATGACAATTACTGCTTGTAATTGTCAGACACGCTACCTCAACAACTTGTAATATTTTAATCACTTATATTTAGATTACTTGTGTATAAATAGATCAGATGGAGAGAAGTTATGTGTGCTTTGTATATTGAAAGCTTAGAACTTTTACAAAGTAACTTCTCTCCTACAAAGAGTATACAACTCACTGAGATAGCTCAGTGGGTATATTGTTACCACTCAAGCAAAACTTGAGTTTCGATAGGAGACACCATAAACCCTTGTCTATTCAATCCCAAGTGTTTGTTCCGCAAAACACTTGGGTAATAGATTCTTGGAATTATTTCTAATAAGAATTTAAACGTTGAAAAATATTATTTTTTATATTCACGTATTATAACTGTTAGAAATGTTCTTTGCATTGATCTCAGTCATAAGCTCACTTAGTTTAACTTAATTGTTATTACTCGGTGTGCTAAGGGAACAACAAGTGGTATCAGAGCCTCTGGTTTATAAAACCTTTCAAAAACCCAGAGAGCTCCAGGTTTTTAAAACCAAGATCCTAAAATGACTGATACCAATGTACCCTAGTTAGTCGATAAAAAGGGTGGCAGCTATTCTGCTGTAGCACCCAGACTTGAGGCTGGCAAATTTAACAAATGGAAAAAACGTATGATTTGCTATTTAACTAGGATGGAACCCTACTATATTGCTTGTATCAAGGATGACCCATTTGTCCCAAAAACTGCTGCAGGGCTAATTAAGCCTGAAGCTCAATGGACCATGGATGAGAGGAGGGTGGTCAATCAGGACCATCGCCTGAAAAGCATCCTTATATCATGTCTTCCTGACGATATAATGGAATCAGTCATCAACTGTTCTACAGCCAAGCAAACTTGGGATGACTTGGTAAATAGCTTTGAGGGTCCCTCAGATACCAAGGAAAATACGGTCATGGACCTTAAACTTGAGTACAATACTTTCAGGGCAAAGGACTCTGAAAGTCTCTCTCAGACCTACACCAGATACAAGACTTTGATAAATGAGCTTTCAAATGATGGTGTAACTTTATCTAAGCATGAGACTAATGTTGGCTTTGTCAACAGTCTCCCTGAGAAGTGGCTCAACTTCTCACAAGGCCTGAGGAATGCTAACCACATTCAGACCCTTGAGCTCCCTGAAATTTATGGGAAGTTTGTCTATGAAGACAACTTGATCTCAAGGAGATACCCTGACTCAAAAGCTCTTGAGTCCAAAAAGGCCTTAACCTCCACACCCATATCAACTGCTTTCTATTCTAATGGTGTTGTGCAGGATTTTAAAGAGGATTCTGAAGATGAAATTGATGAAAGGACTGGTGAGGAGTACCTAAACGACTTGAACTTGGAATTCCAAGAAAGGGCACTCCTTGCTAGTTCAAGACGTTTCATCAAAAGAAATTAGTCCAACTTTACAAAACCAAAAGCAAATGAGACCACTGAATGCTTTAAATGTGGTAAAAAGGGTCATTTTGCTAGGGACTGTTATTCTAAAACCATCTCAGAACCCTCTTACAAATTTTCAGGAAACAGTTCCTCAGGAACTAGCAAGTTTCAACCAAAAATGTTTCAGTCCACCCAACAATTTCAAAACAAGGGTCAAAAGGATTTTGAAACAAAATATAGGAAAATCAAAGCTAAACTTGCACTTCTTGAAACTAACCCCATATTGTCTCAGGCTGCTCAAACATCCAAACCTATTCAGACAAAGAACAAGGTTTTAGTAGCTGAAGCATATGATTGGGATGAAGAAGAGGTTTCCTCAGATGAGGAAATAAGAGTTAGTGCACTAATGGCACTTTCTGAAGAGGATCAGGTGGCTGTTGAAAAGAGCCATGCTAGGAATGGAGAGTGGGTAAACATCACCATGAAGAAGGTAAAAACTTTACTTTCTATGGATGATGATTCTGATTGGCAGTCTTACATGAATTATATTTGTGTTGATCTAAAGTTTGTTGAGGAACAAAGGCTTAACCTGTTTTCAAAATATAACAATATTGTGTTAGAATTGAATAGATGTAGAGATGAACTGCTTGCACTGAAACAAGCCAAATTAGAATCTATTACTCTACAAATTCAGAACACTGAAATTTTGAAACAAAACCAAGCCCTTCAAACAGAACTTAAGAAAGAAAAGGCTGTTATTGAAAGCTGGACCAAAAAGAACCCTAAGGTCTTTGATACTGTGGGCTTAATTCCTAAGATAACTATAGGAATTGACCACCTCACTGAAACCTCCAGTGAGAGTCCCAGTGAAACGACCTTTGTTACAGCTGGCTTATCCTTTGAGCAAGAGATGGAACCCAAGTCAAATGACTGTATTGTCAGGGACAACCCAGTCAGTAAGTTGCCAAACTTTGAGACTGGAAACATCTTGCTCCCTGAAAGTCAGGCTCTGAAAGGTATGCTTGGACTCTTTGACCAACTCAGTATTTTTGATCCAATCAGTGAGCCTGAATCAGAATCAACTCCACCACTCCCTCCACTAATTACCCTTCAGGGTGCTGCACCAAGCTCAGACCTCCCACCATTGGTCTACTCCCCACACTCTCCAAAGGAGAGATCAGGAAAAGGTAGAATCCTCCTAAGAAGACCACCCTTTGAAGTCTCAGTAAATACTGATGACTCATCAACTTCAGTCCCTTCTGAAGTAGCAACCCAAAGTCCTGATCCAAGAATTGATCAGTTGACTGAAATGGTCAGGAAGCTAAGTGAGAAGATTGTATCTTCTGAAAAACCTTCTCAATCAAAGAAGGAACAAAAACTAGCTTCCTCAAAGACCAAACCCAAACCAACCAAACCCCTGAAAAAGTGTGAACTATGCAACTATACAAATCATCTCACTGATGATTGCTATAGAGTCCTTTATTGCATGATTTGCAAAAAGGAAGATCACAGGACCTCTGATCATAAAAAATGCTCAGTCATGTCAAACTTTTCAGGACTTAAGGCTCAGTGCTTGAACTACCCTTCTGATTCTAAGCAGAAACAGAAGCAAAAGGCCAAGCCTTTTCCACCTTGCCCATTGTGTGGATTCAATGACCATCATCCTGAGGATTGTCAAATTGACAAACACTGTGAATCTAGTGGAAGTTCCACTCAGAAATCCTCAGGAAAAGAGAGGGTCATTCAGTCAAGAAGAGGAATGAATAAACAATCCTCTCAGACTACTGAGGCTACCCCTGCGACTAAATGCAAAACATGTGGTAGCTCAGTCCACTCAACCACTGACCATGAATCGATTAATACTTTCATAAAGACCTACAAAACCAAACCCTCCATGAAATGGAGTCCTAGAAAGAACTGACCCAGTTTACTATTTGTGCAGAGGCATGCCAGGGATCCTGTTTGGCATCTAGACAGTGGATGTTCAAGGAGCATGACTGGTGTTAAGGAGTGTCTGCACAAATATGTGGAAGAACCAGGACCCAAAGTGATATTTGCTGATAATTCATCATGTCTCACTGAAGGTTATGGTTCAGTAAACTGCAATGGTATTGTCTTTACTAGGATAGCTTATGTAAATGGTCTTAAGTACAATCTGATCAGTGTCAGTCAACTATGTGATGCAAAATACATAGTTCAGTTTGATGATAAGCAAGGAACCATCTTCAATGCAAATAAGGAAATTGTCCTCATTGCACCAAGAAGACAAGATGTTTATGTATTAGACATGTCCAGTCTAACTCAGGATGGAACTTGTCTCTTTGCTAAGGCTACTGATACACTCAACTGGCTTTGGCATAAGAGACTCACCCACCTGAACTTTAAAAACATAAACAATCTTGTAAAACAAAACAAGGTCCTTGGCTTACCATCACTTGTGTTTTCAAAGGATAAACCATGCTCAGCTTGTGAAAAAGGTAAACATCACAGAGCATCCTTTAAAACCAAAACCAACTTTTCCATCAGAAACTGCCTACATCTTCTCCATATGGATCTATTTAGACCTGTCAGTCCAAGGTCTATTAACCATGAGAAGTATACTCTGGTCATAGTGGATGAATACTCTAGATACACTTGGGTATTCTTCCTGATCAAAAAGAGTCAGGCAGCTGAAACAATCATGTCCTTTGTCAGGAACATTGAAAATCAAAATGACATTAAGGTCAAACAGATTAGAACTGACAATGGGACTGAGTTCAAAAATTATGAACTTGAATGTTTCTGTGATGAGAAAGGTATCTCCCAAAAATTTTCCTCACCATACACACCTGAACAAAATGGTGTTGCTGAAAGGAAAAATAGAACACTCATTGAAGCTGCTAGGACAATGCTATGTGGATCAGTCATTTCCAAACATTTTTGGACTGATGCAGTCAAAACTGCCTGTTATACACAAAACAGATCCATCATTGTCAAGAGACATGGGAAAACCCCGTATGAGTTATTCAAAGGAAGAATCCCTGACATCAGCTACTTTCATGTCTTTGGGTGTCCTGTGTTTATTCATAATCACAAGGATCACTTAGGGAAATTTGATGCAAAAGCTGATGATGGATACTTCCTGGGATACTCACTTGTCTCAAAAGCCTTCAGAGTGTTCAACACAAGGAGACAGCAGACTAAGGAAACACTTCATGTTACCTTTGATGAGAGCACTGATGCAATCAGGTTCTCAACTGCCTCAGTAGAAGAGATAGGAATTGATAACTCTTCAAGATATCCTCCTGATGAATATCTTCCTGAAAACAATCCTTCCACTTAGTATCAAGATGATGCTAATCTCTCCTATTACATAATCCCTCATAACCTACCTAACCCAACCATCACTGAGTTTGTTGAGGCACATGCAAACACTGATGAAATTAATCAGTCTGTTCAAAATGCTCAAGAACCAAACAATCTCAGTGATCAGGTAGACACTCAAGATCCAATCAATGATCATGTGTCTACTCCAGAACCAACCCCTCCACCCAATCAGGCCTCCACGAGTTCAAATCAGTATCCAGGACCTCAGGAAAGTTGGACTAGGTCTCAGGACATTGAACTTGTCAATATTATTGGAGAGCCTACTGAAGGCATGCTCACCAGGAGCATGGCTGCTAGTCTAAGAGCAGCCTCAGCCAATGAATGCCTATTTGTGGACTTCATTTCCACAATTGAACCCAAAAGTGTTAAAGAAGCACTTACACATCCAAGTTGGGTTCAGGCCATGCATGATGAACTGGAACAATTTGACAGAAACAAGGTAATGACCTTGGTCAAATGTCCTGAGAATGTCTCAGTCATTGGCATGAAATGGGTATTCAAAAACAAAACTGATGAAAATGGCATAGTCATTAAAAACAAAGCCAGACTTGTAGCCAAAGGCTATAATCAACTAGAAGGCATTGACTATGAAGAAACATTTGCACCTGTAGCAAGGATGGAAGCCATCAGGATCTTCCTTGCTTTTGCTACATACATGAACTTCAAGGTGTACCAAATGGATGTTAAAAGTGCATTCTTAAATGGTTCACTGAAAGAAGAAGTTTATGTTCAGCAACCTCCTGGATTTGAAAGCCATGAGTTTCCTGATCATGTCTGTAAGCTTAATAAAGCCCTTTATGGACTGAAACAAGCTCCCAGGGCATGGTATGAAACTCTTTCAGCCTTTTTGATCCAAAACAAATTTGTCAGAGGCAAGATAGACAACACATTGTTTATCTATAAGACAAATACTGATGTCATACTAGTACAAGTGTATGTTGATGACATCATCTTTGGCTCAACAAGTTACAAGCTTTGCAAAAAATTTGAAAAACTAATGGCTAAGCAATTTGAAATGAGCATGATGGGAGAATTAACCTACTTCCTTGGTCTTCAGATCAAGCAGACTGATAAAGGAACCACTATCAGTTAAGAGAAGTATGTTAAGAACCTACTGAAAAAATATGAACTCAGTGACTGTGCCTCAGTTAAGACTCCCATGGTTCCCCCAAACAACCTTGGTCCTGATCTCACTGGTAAACCAGTAAATCAAACTCTCTTTAGAGGAATGATAGGATCACTGATGTATCTACTTGCATCAAGGCCTGATATCCAATTCTCAGTATGTCTATGTGCCAGATATCAATCTGACCCAAGAGAATCACACATCACAGCTGTGAAAAGGATATTCAGGTACCTGAAAGGTACTCCAAACCTTGGATTATATTATCCAAAATGCTCAGGCCTTGATCTTAAAGGATACTCAGACTCTGACTATGCTGGATGCAACATGGACAGAAAAAGTACCTCAGGCTCTTGCCAAATTCTTGGTGGGAAACTAGTCTGTTGGAGTGCTAAGAAGCAACAATCAGTTGCCTTGTCCTCAGCTGAGGTTGAATATGTTGCAGCAGCTAGTTGCTGTGCAAATGTACTCTGGATGAAAAGTCAACTCAGTGACTATGGAATTCAGTACAAGATGGTACCCATCTTTTGTGATAACACAAGTGCAATTGCAATCTCAAACAACCCTGATCTTCATCAGAGAACAAAACACATTGATATTAGATATCATTTCATCAGGGACCATGTCATGAATGGTGACATTGAATTACACTTCATTCCTACTGAATATCAGTTAGCTGATATATTCACCAAACCATTGGATGAACCAACTTTCACCAGACTGAAAGCTGAATTAGGAATGCTGGATATAGAGAATCAGTCCACTGATTGATTTCTCCCAACCAAGTGTCAATTAAAAAATAAACCTCAGGTCCCTGACTCAATGTGTACATCAGTGAAAAAAAATCACTGAATCCTCAACCTCAGGAACTAAACCCAAGTTCCTGAAATCTTTAGGGTTCAGGAACTAAACCCAAGTTCCTGAATCCTTGTAGCTCAGGAATCATTCCATATTCCTGAATAATCAGTGACTAATCCCAAGTCCCTGAAAAACCATCACTGAATGAAAAGTCATTCAGGGCCCTGAAAAGAGACATTAAATACTGACTTAAATGCTCCAAGTATCTAGTTAGTAAATGTCCAAGGTTGGTAACTGAACTCATATTTAATTTAAGAATATTTGTTCTTTTTTGCCTTTCTGGCTTCCACCTCTGGGCCACCACATTCCCACTTGGCATTAAATGCCTCTCCAATCACATTACAGATATGTGATGACTCATCTCTGCAAATTACACTTTTGTAGAACTGCTCAACTGTTCACCTTGACTGTTGCGCCAAACCAGGGAAAAGTGGAGTGTTGGCATTAAATGCGGATCTCAAAACATTTTATTCAAAACAGTTTCCAATAATTCTTTTTGAATAAATTAAATCCGCTTAATGCCTAAAGTACCCTCCACTTCACTTCCCTATAAATACCCCAACCAAAAAGAACACACACACGTCTATTAGAAATTTTAAGCAAATTCTGCCCATTTTTTCTCTTAAAACTAATAGTGTGTATTCTTAGCTTTAAGAAATCCCAAACCATCTTTGTTACCAGACTTACCAACAAATATGGCTTCTTCTAAAGCTGTGACATACGCCCCTAATGTGGATTTCACATTGGAGGGTGTAGACCTCACCAAGAACAATGTGGTGGGAAACTTTTCCTATCTACAAAAGTTCCCAGCCTACAAGAACGTTATGAAATATCTTCAAAACTGTTTTCTTGCAAAGGCATTTACCAAGACCCCCTCAGTCATCTACCATGACTACCTGAGGGAATTCTGGTGTACTGCTGTGGCTACTTGCCCAAAAGACACCAAAGAATCCATCATCACATTCCCTTTGCAAGGTGTTGGGCAAGTAGCCACAACAGTACACCAGAATTCCCTCAGGTAGTCATGGTAGATGACTGAGGGGGTCTTGGTAAATGCCTTTGCAAGAAAACAGTTTTGAAGATATTTCATAACGTTCTTGTTTTCTGGGAACTTTTGTAGATAGGAAAAGTTTCCCACCACATTGTTCTTGGTGAGGTCTACACCCTCCAATGTGAAATCCACATTAGGGGCGTATGTCACAGCTTTAGAAGAAGCCATATTTGTTGGTAAGTCTGGTAACAAAGATGGTTTGGGATTTCTTAAAGCTAAGAATACACACTATTAGTTTTAAGAGAAAAAATGGGCAGAATTTGCTTAAAATTTCTAATAGACGTGTGTGTGTTCTTTTTGGTTGGGGTATTTATAGGGAAGTGAAGTGGAGGGTACTTTACGCATTAAGCGGATTTAATTTATTCAAAAAGAATTATTGGAAACTGTTTTGAATAAAATGTTTTGGGATCCGCATTTAATGCCAACACTCCACTTTTCCCTGGTTTGGCGCAACAGTCAAGGTGAACAGTTGAGCAGTTCTACAAAAGTGTAATTTGCAGAGATGAGTCATCATATATCTGTAATGTGATTGGAGAGGCATTTAATGCCAAGTGGGAATGTGGTGGCCCAGGGGTGGAAGCCAGAAAGGCAAAAAAGAACAAATATTCTTAAATTAAATATGAGTTCAGTTACCAACCTCGGACATTTACTAACTAGATACTTGGAGCATTTAAGTCAGTATTTAATGTCTCTTTTCAGGGCCCTGAATGACTTTTCATTCAGTGATGGTTTTTCAGGGACTTGGGATTAGTCACTAATTATTCAGGAATATGGAATGATTCCTGAGCTACAAGGATTCAGGAACTTGGGTTTAGTTCCCTGGATTACAACACCTTCATCAAGGCCACAGGTCTTGATTTTGCTGAGGCTTTTGAGCCCAATCCCACTGATCAAGAAGTCAAGAATGAATTAATCCTTCTAGGACCTCATGACCTCAGACGTCCTGATCAGTCTGCTGGAGCCTTATTGGAGAAGGCTCCACTAGTCAAAACCTGGTTCAACCCAGTCTGGAGGATCCTGATGACATTTGTGTCATCAGGTCCTTGGGGGGAATAAATCCTCAACGGAGCAATTGAACTCATCACAACAATTGATGTTGTTCAGCCTCCTGGAGGGTACAAAGATTGATATCGGAGGAATAATCTTCCGAGACCTCGTTGCCAAGCTCTCAGGAAAATCTAGGCAAAAACATTTTTCTTACCCTAGGTTTATTTCCTGTGTGCTTCAGGACCTTCTTGGTTCTGACTATGAAAGGTCTAACGTCGAAGGCACAAAGCCTGACGTCTTGCATAAGACCAATTTTTCTAGTGGCATCCCTGAGGTAACACCCATTGCCCTGACCACCTATATGATGGAGGTGATTCAGGGGGAGAACGCTGTTTCTCCAGTACCTTCACCTACAAAGAAGGTGAAGAAGACTAAGAAGGGTCAGTCCAGTAAGGTGGTTAAACCCAAATCACTCGCCACTGAGACTGATGCCGAAAACCAACTAAACCATAAAAAGAGGTTGAATGTGGCCCAGACCTCTAAGACACCCACTACAGAGACCCTCCTGACCACAAAACAAAGGCCAACGGAGGGCACTGAGAAATCATCCTCAGTGTCCTCGGACAAACCCTTTCCACATGTTCCCACTGACATACACAAGTCTGAGGGATCAGGAACATTCACCATTTCACATCCCCATGAAGGAACTGACAAATCACAATCAGTTCCTGAGGGAGAAAAGGGTTCTAAATCCTCGGTGGGGCAGCACTACTCCACTGAGAAGGGGACCCACAACCTCTCACATCCCGATGAAGGAACTGATAAATCACAATCAGGGCCTGAGGGAGAAAAGGGTCCTAAATCCTCAGTAGGACAGCACTATCCTACTGGGAAGGGGACCCACAAACAATCACATCCTGTTAACGTTCCTGATCAATCACACTCAGGATCTCAGAGAGTTAAGGATCCTAAATCCCCAAAAGGACTGTACAATCCTGATGGGAAGAGGGTCCATCAATCATTACAATCAGTGCCTAGTGATACTACTGGAAAATACCCATCAGTAGTTGAAGGCGCTAAGGGGGACAAAGACTCAGAGGGAAAGAAACAACCCGCTGATATGGAACCCATCACCCCCTCAGGCGGATCCATTCACTCAGGAACTGCCCCCAAAAGCCAGGCTGGTATTACCCCAGTTATTATGGCTAGTCAGGCTGAGCAAACCCACTCAGTTATTATGACAACGGGGTCAGGACCTGGCCAAAACAAAGGTGAGTCTTTTTATGAAGAGGAGCCGGTTGAATTTTTGGGTATTGAGTCCATGTGGGACTTTCAGGCTCTTATTGAGTTTGATGAAGAGCTCAAGGAAGAGAGTGAAGAGGAAATTTTTGAGGCAGGTGAGGATATGGAAACTGATGTACAATCTGAACACTATGAACAACCTGAACAATCACATCAGTCATCTCCACATCCAAGTGAAGAATCAGAACCTCAAGCTGCTGGTTCTTCGGATACTGACAACATCCTCACCAAGTATGATAACACTCTTCCTCTCACTGGGAGACAATTGGTCAAGTTCCTGCTCAAGACCAACAAGGCTCTCTTCCAAGGTCTGACTGAAGAAATGTTTGACCAGCACATTGAAGCCGCTGTTCATTATGTAAATGTTGGTCCCTTTACACTATTAGAGTTAACTAAAAAGTTAATCTATTTCGTGTTATGACTAATACAATGTTTAGGATTAATTCTAACCAGTAATAAAACGTGAGTATAATAACAACAATATTTTTTTTCAACGTTTAAATTCTTATTAGAAATAATTTCAAGAATCTATACCCAAGTGTTTTGCGGAACAAACACTTGGGATTGAATAGACAAGGGTATGGGGTGTCTCCTATCGAAACTCAAGTTTTGCTTGAGTGGTAACAATATACCCACTGAGCTATCTCAGTGAGTTGTATACTCTTTTTAGGAGAGAAGTTTCTTTGCAAAAGTTCAAGACTTTAAATATACAAAGCACACCTTAACTTCTCTCACTTCTGATCTATTTATACACAAGTAATCTAAGTATAAGTGATTAAATATAATACAAGTTGTTGAGGTTGCGTGTCTGACAATTACAAATAGTAATTGTCATTTCCAAGAACCAAATAGGAAAGGGCCAAGAAGACTTTGGGAGTTGTTGGCTGACACTCCATGACTTTTAGCCGCAATAGGGAAGGTTGGATCTGACAAGAGAAGAGTGTTGGGTTTACACTCTTATCTTCTCAGATCTTTTCTCTATTGTTCCCGCCTTTTCTTCAGGCAATGGTTCCTCAGTCCTTCAATCACTTTGTTATTGAGGAGACTGGGGTTCAGTGAGTTCTTGTCCAATACTCACTGAACCATCATCTTCTTCTTTGGCTTAAGTCCGACTCAGGGAGTACCGCCTTCCTGAGAAGTGAATCCTTTTTCTTGAATTCGTCTTAAGCATCTTGAAGATGACTCACTGAGAGGCTGTTCTCTCAGTGACTTGAATTGTTCTCGGTTTAAGTTTAACACTTAGTTAATTTGTGTCCAAATCATGTTTTACGTATTCTTGGGTTTTTCATGACCCAACAATCTCCCCCTATTTGGATATAAATTATTCCTAAGTGTTTTGATCAGTATGAGTGAGCTAAAGTCTTCTGCTCATACTGAATGTACTAGAAAATAAATAAGGATATTGATATAGCAAAACATTCATCAATTTATTCATATCATTACAAGTCCTATTATTCTAAGTACAAAATACTCATGGTTCCTCAACAAGACCCATGAGTTCAAGCTTCGCCTTCTTTGACATCAACACCTCTTTATCAGGTCGATCTTTCATCAACTGATCCATCAACTTTACAAACTCCTCATTTTCAGGTCTCCTGATATTAAGCGCCATCAGTTTGTAAGCAAGGAGTGTTGTTGTTTCTACTTTGTCGATGTCAGAGATTCTTTGAAAGGCTTCCTGACCAAACTCATCCACAAAGAAGATACCATACTCAGGTTCCTTAATGACCAGGTTGGGACGGAACTTGACTCCCTGAGGAGGAATTCTATTGCAGTGAAGTGCAGCTATATATTGTTCAGGCTCCATAGCTACAGCTTTCCTTTTCTTCCCAACCTTCTGAGTAAACTCAGGGATAGTTAGTCCCTGAGAAGCAAGTGCCTCATCATGGTTAATGCCCAGACTCTTTGCCACTCTTGCAAGTTCCTCATACTTAGCACTCAGTGACTTGATGATGATTGGGGCATTCTTGCTTGCGGTTTTCTTCCTTAGGATAGGCATCATCATATCCCATTCTCTTAACCCATAGTCTGAGAATTTGACAGTTGGAAGATGTTCAGACTTTCTTGGACCTCTATGGATTGTTAAGCTCAGAGGTCTGGTGGGGTGAATGGTGATGTCAGTTATCTTGCCTTCACCTTTGGTATTGGTCATGTGCCATACATACCTCTCATAAATTCTCTGCCTCTTTTCTTCCTTAAGTTTGGCTTGTTTGTTGTGTTCCTTAAGGATTTCAGCCTGAAGCTTGAGAAACTCATCCCCTTTGATGTCCTTCTGCTCAGACTCCTTGATTACTTCTTTGGCAACCTTAGAAATTTCAGACCTGTTGAGTACCAGCTCTTTTTCTCTTTCCTTCCTGAGCTCTTCTTGGTGTAAAATTTCAGCAAGTTGATCAGGAGTCCCATAGACCCTTCTCCCATCCTCTAAATCAACATAGAATGGTGCATCAGGATCTGCACGTCTTTCAGAAGAAGACTTGACTAATAGTGATTCAGGAGGAGGGTTTGTTTCAGTCACCATGATTTTCTTCCCTTTGTCAATGGGAGGAGGTTGACTGGTGGATGTCTCAGGGACAGTCACTAAAGCAGAATTGGGATCAGGGATTGGAGGATCATCAATTTTCTCCCCCTCAGCAGATGGCGGAGCTTCAGTGGAGACACCTGCTGACTGAGGAGGTGGAGGAGTATGAGAGGCCTGAAGAATGGATAAAATGTTGGAGACCATAGACTTTGTTTTAGAAGTCTCATTCTTCACGGCACTCAGTTCGGTAGCCATTTCCTTCTGGTGGGAGGTGAGTTCAGTTACTTGGGTGGTGTAGTGATTGACCAGCTCATTATGTGTTGTTGAGAGCTGCTCAAAGGCTGAGGAGATTCTGATCAGGTGCTCCTTGGATGCATTAACAGCCTGATAAATGGACTCTTGCAGGGTCCTTAAACCTTGAAGATCTACCCCCTGAAGGAGCTTTAGAAGCTCAGTAATGCTGTTGGAGGTGTTAGCCTGAGAGGCCAAGTATGCATCCAATCTGGTGACAAAAGTGGGATCATCTGCAAGATGTTCTTGTACTGATTCTATAGCCTTGAGGATGTTGGACAGTTCCTGATGCTGTCCAGTGGCTATGTCATCTACAGATTTGTTCAGGTCGCCAAGTTGTTTATCAGTGAGGTTGGCGGCCTGAAGAATCTTTGCCTGAGATTCTTTAACAGAAGCCCTGAAGTCAGCATAGGAGGCTGCCACTTCAGTGTGCTTATCCCATAGCTCATCCGCAACAGAGTTGTAAAGACCTTCGTTGGCTTTGCGAAGGACTTTTGCCATTTGTCTTTCAGAAGCCGGATGAGCATCGTCATACTTTTGCAACCACTTTGGAGTGGTTGATGCACCTGATGATGATGATGAGGTTGATGGAGAACTGGGTGGTTGATCCTCAGGATGAGGTGAGGAATGTTGTTTCTCAGAGGGCTGAGGAGGGCTTAATTGGGTTTCCATTTCCTCCTCAGCATCAGGGATCTCATCATCACCAAAATCAATCTCCTCCTCTGACTCATCAGCCAACAAATTTTTATAGTCAGCCAGAGAAGGAGCCTTCAGTAAATCCGGCTCCCCCTCAGAAGAGGGCTCACCTTCGTTGTGGCCAGGTCCTGATTCTTTTGTCATAATAACTGGTGGGGTTTGACCAGCCTGACTAGTCATAATAACTGGGGGGGGGGGGGGTTTTCCCAGCCTGACTTTTAGAATCAGTTCCTGAGAGAACAAAAATGCCTGAGGTGGGTTTGGGTTCCGTATCGGCGGGTGGTTTAAATCCCTCCGAGTCTTTTTCCCCCTGAGCGCCTTCATCCACTGATGGGTGTTTTCCAGTGGAATCATGAGGCACTCCTTGTGAAGATGTATGGACCCCTTCCCATCAGGATTGGTCTGTCCTTTTGGGGATTTAGGGTCCTGAACTCCCTGAGACCCTGAGTGTGATTGCTCAGGGACGTTAGCAGGATGTGAGTGGGTATGGGTCCCCTTCTCAGTGGAGTAGTACTGCTCCACCGATGATATAGAACCCTGAACTCCCTCAGGCTCTGATTGTGATTTATCAGTGCCTTCATTAGGATGTGAGTGGGTGGATGCTCCTGACCCATCTGACTTGTTTTTGTCAGAAGGGACATTAGGAAAGGGTTTGCCCGAGGATACTGAGGATGATTGCTCAGCACCCTCCAGTGGCGTTTGTTTTGTGGCCAAAGTGGTCTCTTGTATGGGAGTCTGAGAGGTCAAGGTCACAACAACTTTCTTGGTGCCTGAGGTAACAGTCTCAGTGACGAGTGGTTTAGGTCTAACCACCTTACTGGATTGTCCCCCTTTCCCTTTCTTCTTCTTCACCTTCTTGGTTGGTGAAGGAACTGGTGAGCATACATTTTCACCCTGAATCACCATTAACATGAAGGTGGTCAGGGCGACCGGTTGTACCTCAGTAATGTCACTACTAAAGTTGGTCTTATGCAAGATGTCAGGTTTTGTACCTTCATCGTCAGACCTTAAGTAGTCAGGACCAAGAAGATCCTAAAGCACACAGGAAATGAACCTAGGATAAGACATATGTCTTTGCCTATGTTTCCCTGAGAGCTTTGACACGAGGTCTCGGAAGATTATTCCTCCGATATCTATTTTTCTACCCTCCAAGAGACTGAACATCATCAATTGTTGTGATGAGTTCAACTGCTCAGTGGAGGATTTATTTCCTCCGAGTACCTGAATGATGAATGTCATCATAAGTCTCCAGACAGGTGAAACCATGTCTTCACTATTGGAGCCTTTGCCAACAAGGCTTCAGGAGACTCGCCAGGACGCCTAACATCATGTGGCCCTAGGAAAAGCATTTCCGCTTTTATTTCCTGATCAGTAGGGTTAGCCTCAAAGTTCTCAACAAAGTTAAGACCAGTGGCCATGATGAAGGTCTTGTAGTTCAGGGAGAGAGTCTTAGTTCCATTCATCACAGTGAAAGTGATGATAGACTCTTTGGTGTCCTTAGGGCTAGTAGCCGTTGCGGTACACCAAAACTCCCTGAGATAGTCATTATAGATGACTTCAGGGGTGGTTGTAAAGGCTGTGGCAAGGAAGCAGTTTTGTAAATACTTAACTACATCCTTGTAACCCGCATATTGCTGCGGGTAATGGAAATTTCCAACCACATTGTTTTTGGTCAGGTCCACGCCCTCCATTGTGAAGCTCACATTTGGGGCGGTGGTAATAGCATTAGAGGAAGCCATTTTATGATCGGGTTTAGGTCGGAAAAATGGTCGGATATTTCTTAATGCTAAGAACACACACACAATTTGTTTGAGAAATAAAAAGGGCAGAGTTTGCTTATAAATTTCTAAAAACGTGTGTGTGTATTCTTTTGGATGGGTATTTATAGGATAGTGGAGATGGGGGTATTTTTGGCATTTGAGTGATCTTATTTAATCAAGATATATTTATTGGAAGTTATTTTGAATAAAATGTTTGAGATCCGCATTAAATGCCACCACTCCACTTTTCCTCTTTTTTTTTTTCAATTTGCAGAGTGAACAGTTGAGTAGTTTCTGCAAAAAGAGAAGTTGCAGAGTTTCCATCATCACACAGTGTTTTGTGTGAGAGAGGGCATTGAATGCCAAGTTGGGAAGTGGGGGCCCATTTGGTGTATGCCAGAAAGGCTAAAAGAACAAATATTCTTGATTTAAATATGAGTTCAGTTACCAACCTCGGACATTTACTAACTAGATACTTAGAGCATTTAAGTTAGTATTTAATGTCCTTTTTCAGGGCCCTGAATGACTCTTCATTCAGTGATGGGTTTTTCAGGAACTTGGGATTAGTCACTGATGATTCAGGAATTTGGAAATATTCCTGAGTAGCAAGGATTCAGGAACTTGGGTTTAGTTTCTGAACCCTCAAAATTTCAAGAACTTGGGTTTAGTTCCTGAGGTTGAGGATTAGTTAAATAATTCACTGAAGAACACATTGAGTCAGGGACCTGAGATTATAAGAATTTACACTTCAGTTGGTAGGAATCAATCAGTGGACTAATTCTCTATATCCAACATTCCTAATTCAGCTTTCAGTCTTGTGAAAGTTGGTTCATCCAAAGGTTTGGTGAAGATATCAGCTAACTGATATTCAGTAGGAATGAAGTGTAATTCAATGTCACCATTCATGACATGGTCCCTGATGAAGTGATATCTGATATCAATGTGTTTTGTTCTCTGATGAAGAACAGGGTTGTTTGATATTGCAATTGCACTTGTGTTATCACAAAAGATGGGTACCATCTTGTACTGAATTCCATAGTCACTGAGTTGACTTTTCATCCAGAGTACATTTGCACAACAACTAGCTGCTGCAACATATTCAGCCTCAGCTGAGGACAAGGCAACTGATTGTTGCTTCTTGGCACTCCAACAGACTAATTTCCCACCAAGTATTTGGCAAGAGCCTGAAGTGCTTTTTCTGTCCATGTTGCATCCAGCATAGTCAGAGTCTGAGTATCCTTTGAGATCAAGTCCTGAGCACTTTGGATAGTATAATCCAAGGTTAGGAGTGCCCTTCAGGTACCTGAATATCCTTTTCACAGCAGTGATATGAGATTTTCTTGGGTCAGATTGATATCTGGCACATAGACACACTGAGAATTGGATATCAGGTCTTGATGCAAGTAGATACATCAGTGATCCTATCATTCCTCTAAAGAGAGTTTGATTTACTGGTTTACCAGTTAGATCAGGACCAAGGTTATTTGGGGGAACCATGGGAGTTTTGACTGAGGCACAGTCACTGAGATCACACTTCTTCAGTAGATTCTTTACATACTTCTCTTGACTGATAGTGGTTCCTCTATCAGTCTGCTTGACCTGAAGACCAAGAAAGTATGTCAGTTCTCCCATCATGCTCATTTCAAACTTCTTTGCCATTAGTTTTTCAAATTGTTTGCAAAGTTTGAAACTTGTTGAGCCAAAGATGATGTCATCAACATACACTTGTACTAGTATGACATCATTATTTGTCTTATAGATAAACAATGTGTTATCTATCTTGCCTCTGACAAATTTGTTTAGGATTAAGAAGGCTGAGAGAGTCTCATACCATGCCCTGGGAGCTTGTTTTAATCCATAAAGGGCTTTGTTAAGCTTACAGACATGATCAGGAGACTCATGGCTTTCAAATCCAGGAGGTTGCTCAACATAGACTTCTTCTTTCAGTGAACCATTTAAGAATGCACTTTTAACATCCATTTGGTACACCTTGAAGTTCATGTATGTAGCAAAAGCAAGGAAGATCCTGATGGCTTCCATCCTTGCTACTGGTGCAAATGTTTCCTCATAGTCAATGCCTTCTTGTTGATTAAAGCCTTTGGCTACAAGTCTGGCTTTGTTTTTAATGACTATGCCATTTTCATCAGTTTTGTTTTTGAATACCCATTTCATGCCAATGACTGAGACATTCTCAGGACATTTGACCAAGGTCATTACCTTGTTTCTGTCAAATTGTTCCAGTTCATCATGCATGGCCTGAACCCAACTTGGATGTTTAAGTGCTTCTTTAACACTTTTGGGTTCAATTGTGGAAATGAAGTCCACAAATAGGCATTCATTGGATGAGGCTGCTCTTAGACTAGCAGCCATGCTCCTGGTGAGCATGCCTTCAGTAGGCTCTCCAATAATATTGACAAGTTCAATATCCTGAGACCTAGTCCAACTTTCTTGAGGTCCTGGATACTGATTTGAACTTGTGGAGGCCTGATTGGGTAGAGGGTTTGGTTCTGGAGTAGACACATGATCATTGATTGGATCTTGAGTATCTATCAGATCACTGAGATTGTTTGGATCTTGAGTATTTTGAACTGGCTGATTGATATCATCAGTATGTGTATGTGTCTCAACAAACTCAGTGATGGTTGGGTTAGGTATGTTGTGGGGTATTATGTAATAGGAGAGATTAGCATCATCTTGATACTGAGTAGAAGGATTGTTTTCAGTCAGATATTCATCAGGAGGATATCTTGAAGAATTATCAATTCCTATCTCTTCTACTGAGGCAGTTGAGAACCTGATAGCATCAGTGCTCTCATCAAAGGTAACATGAAATGTTTCCTCAGTCTGCTGTCTCCTTGTGTTGAACACTTTGAAGGCTTTTGAGACAAGTGAGTATCCCAGGAAGTATCCATCACCAGCTTTTGCATCAAATTTCCCTAAGTGATCCTTGTGATTATGAATAAACACAGGACACCCAAAGACATGAAAGTAGCTGATGTCAGGGATTCTTCCTTTGAATAACTCATATGGGGTTTTCCCATGTCTCTTGACAATTATGGATCTGTTTTGTGTATAGCAGGCAGTTTTGACTGCTTCAGTCCAAAAATGGTTAGAGAGGACTGATCCACATAGCATTGTCCTAGTAGCTTCAATGAGTGTTCTGTTTTTCCTTTCAGCTACACCATTTTGTTCAGGTGTGTATGGAGAGGAAAAGTTTTGGGAAATACCTTTCTCATCACAGAAACATTCAAGTTCAATATTTTTGAACTCAGTCCCATTGTCAGTTCTAATTTGTTTGACCTTAATGTCATTTTGATTTTCAATGTTCCTGACAAAGGACATGATTGTTTCAGCTGCCTGACTCTTTTTGATCAGGAAGAATACCCAGGTGTATCTAGAGTATTCATCCACTATGACCAGAGTATACTTCTCATGGTTAATAGACCTTGGACTGACAGGTCCAAATAGATCCATATGGAGAAGATGTAGGCAGTTCCTGATGGAAAAGTTGGTTTTGGTTTTAAAGGATGCTCTATGATGTTTACCTTTTTCACAAGCTGAGCATGGTTTATCCTTAGAAAACATAAGAGATGGTAAGCCAAGGACCTTGTTTTGTTTTACAAGATTGTTAATGTTTTTAAAGTTCAGGTGGGTAAGTCTCTTATGCCAAAGCCAGTTGAGTATATCAGTGGCTTTAGCAAAGAGACAAGTTCCATCCTGAGTTAGACTGGACATGTCTAATACATAAACATCTTGTCTTCTTGGTGCAATGAGGACAATTTCCTTATTTGCATTGAAGATGGTTCCTTGCTTATCATCAAACTGAACTATGTATTTTGCATCACATAGTTGACTGACACTGATCAGATTATACTTAAGACCATTTACATATGCTATCCTAGTAAAGACAATACCATTGCAGTTTACTGAACCATAACCTTCAGTGAGACATGATGAATTATCAGCAAATATCACTTTGGGTCCTGGTTCTTCCACATATTTGTGCAGACATTCCTTAACACCAGTCATGCTCCTTGAACATCCACTATCTAGATGCCAAACAGGATCCCTGGCATGCTTCTGCACAAATAGTAAACTAGGTCAGTTCTTTCTAGGACTCCATTTCATGGAGGGTTTGGTATTGAAGGTCTTTATGAAAGAATTAATTGATTCATGGTCAGAGGTTGAGTGGACTGAGCTACCACATGTTTTGCATTTGGTTGTAGGGGTAGCCTCAGTAGTCTGAGAGGATTGTTTCACTCCTCTTCTCGACTGAATGACCTTTTCTTTTCCTGAGGATTTCTGAGTGGAACTTCCACTAGATTCACAATGTTTGTCATATTGACAATCCTCAGGGTGGTCGTCATTGAATCCACACAGAGGGCAGGGTGGAAAAGGCTTGGCCTTTTGCTTCTGTTTCTGCTTAGAATCAGAAGGGTAGTTCAGGCACTGAGCCTTAAGTCCTGAAAAGTTTGACATGACTGAGCATTGTTTATGATCAGAAGTCCTGTGATCTTCCTTTTTGAAAATCATGCAATAAAGGACTCTATAACAATCATCAGTGAGATGATTTGTATAGTTGCATAGCTCACATCTTTTTAGGGGTTTTGTGGGTTTGGATTAGGTCTTTGAGAAAGTTGGTTTTTGTTCCTTCTTGGATTGAGAAGATTTCTTAGAAGATGCAATCTTCTCTCCTAGCTTCCTGACCATTTCAGCCAATTGATCAAATTTTGAGTCAGGGCTTTGGGTTGTTACTTCAGAAGGGACTGAAGTTGATGAGTCATCAGTATTTACTGAGACATCAAGGTTTGCTCTCTTCAGGATGGTTGTTCCCCTTCCTGATCTCTCCTTTGGAGAGTGTGGTGAGAAGACCATAGGTGGGAGGCCTAAGTTAGGTGTAGCACCCTGAAGGGTATTCAGTGGAGGAAGTGGAGGGTATGATTCTGATTCAGACTCATCCAAGGACTCAGTGAGTGGTTCAGTGAGTTCAAGCTTACTGAGTTTTTCAGTGAGTCCTAACATATTTTTCAAAGCCTGACTTTCAGGAAGCAAGATCTTTCCAGTCTCAAAGTTTGGTAACTTACTGACTGGGTTGTCCCTGACAATCCAGTCATTTGACTTGGGTTGCAACTCTTGCTCAAAAGATATGCCAGCTGGAACAAAGTTTATTTCATTTTGACTCACAGTTGGATCAACCATAAGAGGGTCAATACCAATGGTTTTCTGAGAGATTAATCCCACAGTGTCAAAAACCTTAGGGTTCTTCTTGGTCCAGCTTTGAATGATAGCCTTTTCTTTGTTAAGCTCAGTTTGAAGGACTTGGTTTTGTTTCAAAATCTCAGTGTTCTGAATTTGTAGAGTTATTGTTTCTAGTTTGGCTTGCTTAAGTACAAGCAATTCATCTCTACATTTGTTCAATTCTGACACAATATTGTTATATTTTGAAAGCAAGTTAAGCCTTTGTTCTTCAACAAACTTTAAATCAACACAAATATAATTCATGTAAGACTGCCAATCAGAATCATCATCCATAGAAAGTAAAGTATTTACCTTCTTCATGGTGATGTTGACCCACTCTCCATTTCTAGCATGGCCTTTTCCCACAGCCACCTGATCCTCTTCAGAAAGTGCCATCAGTGCACTAACTCTTATTTCCTCATCTGAGGAAACCTCTTCATCATCCCAATCATATGCTTCAGCTATTAAAACCTTGTTCTTTGTCTGAATAGGTTTAGATGTTTGAGCAGCCTGAGACAATATGGGGTTAGTTTCAAGAAGTGCAAGTTTAGCTTTGATACCACTTGTTGGTCCCTTTACACTATTAGAGTTAACTAAAAAGTTAATCTATTTCGTGTTATGACTAATACAATGTTTAGGATTAATTCTAACCAGTAATAAAACGTGAGTATAATAACAACAATATTTTTTTTCAACGTTTAAATTCTTATTAGAAATAATTCCAAGAATCTATACCCAAGTGTTTTGCGGAACAAACACTTGGGATTGAATAGACAAGGGTATGGGGTGTCTCCTATCGAAACTCAAGTTTTGCTTGAGTGGTAACAATATACCCACTGAGCTATCTCAGTGAGTTGTATACTCTTTGTAGGAGAGAAGTTTCTTTGCAAAAGTTCAAGACTTTAAATATACAAAGCACACCTTAACTTCTCTCACTTCTGATCTATTTATACACAAGTAATCTAAGTATAAGTGATTAAATATAATACAAGTTGTTGAGGTTGCGTGTCTGACAATTACAAATAGTAATTGTCATTTCCAAGAACCAATAGGAAAGGGCCAAGAAGACTTTGGGAGTTGTTGGCTGACACTCCATGACTTTTAGCCGCAATAGGGAAGGTTGGATCTGACAAGAGAAGAGTGTTGGGTTTACACTCTTATCTTCTCAGATCTTTTCTCTATTGTTCCCGCCTTTTCTTCAGGCGATGGTTCCTCAGTCCTTCAATCACTTTGTTATTGAGGAGACTGGGGTTCAGTGAGTTCTTGTCCAATACTCACTGAACCATCATCTTCTTCTTTGGCTTAAGTCTGACTTAGGGAGTACCGCCTTCCTGAGAAGTGAATCCTTTTTCTTGAATTCGTTTTAAGCATCTTGAAGATGACTCACTGAGAGGCTGTTCTCTCAGTGACTTGAATTGTTCTCGGTTTAAGTTTAACACTTAGTTAATTTGTGTCCAAATCATGTTTTACGTATTCTTGGGTTTTACATAACCCAACAGTAAACCTGAAGGAATCAGTGGAAGCCCATCATGATGATGAAAATGAGCACATGTCATCTATCTCCTTCTCCCTGACGAATCTTGATTACAACTTAAAATTGTTCAACGAGGCTCTCACCAACTTACAAAAGAGCGTTGAAACAATTCAAGAGTCAGTGAAAGATGACCCTGAGCTAAACAAAAAAGTTATTCAGGCTTCAGAAACTTACCAGCAACAAACTTCTCAGTTGACTGAGCTGGTAACTGTGCTGAGATCCTCAAATCTTCAGGGATTCAACTCTTCAGTGGACTCCATCCGATCTTCCCTGGGTCTTATGGAGTCCCACATGGCTTATTTGGCATCATCTTCTTCCTCCATGGCTTGGAATCTTGGGCCAAGGATGACTGCATTAGAAGCTTCTCAGGCTTCTCTTGAGACTAAGGTCTCAACTCTTCAGGAGGACACCTCAGACATCAAGTCCATGATGACTGAGATCTATCAAGCCTTCAAAGGTCAAGCTCCCTCAACTTCAGTGAGCAAACCAACTCTTGCTCTCACTATGGGTCAAGCAACAGTTGAGGGGGAGAAAGTCACTGAAGATCCTCCACAACCTGAACAAGAACAACCTCCTTCTCACACTGAGGGGGAGAATCCTGAAGCCACCACATCTTCATCC
The DNA here is from genome assembly GCA_021014915.2 of Artemisia tridentata subsp. tridentata. Lineage (NCBI taxonomy): Eukaryota > Viridiplantae > Streptophyta > Magnoliopsida > Asterales > Asteraceae > Artemisia > Artemisia tridentata. Next base: position 436,675,309 of record CP139509.1, on the reverse strand, counting down.
CACCAAGACAAAGGCAAGGGCATTCTCACAACCACTGAGCCTAAGCCCACAATCTTGGTGCCTGCCTCCAAGGAAAGAAGACCAGACCCTGATGTACCAGTCAGGGTTCCTTATGAAATCAATGGGGTAATGGAACTTCTCACTCATGCTGAAATTCAAGCTCACATAGAGAAAGAGGAGGCAGTAAAGAAAGCTGCTGAAGATGAAAGGCAGAACAAGCTTGCTCTCATTAAGGTTGCAAGAGAAGAGGCTGAGAAGATTGGGATTGAGGCAAAAGACCTTGCTAAAAGGAAAGGTGGCAAGAGCTTTGTGGAAGCTCAGAATGCTGAAATGGCTGCCCTCAGGCAAAGAAGGGAAGAAAGAATGAAAAGGACTGAAGAGATCAGGCAAAACAGGATTAAGAGATATCAGTGGATCATGACAAACAGGTTGAAACCAGAACCAATCACTGATGTCAAGATTCATCAAAACACCACGCCTGCCACTGTAACTGTCTCCAGAGGTGTTGACATGAGAAACTTTGATGTTCATACCCCTTTCAGGTTCGCCGACTTCGAGATCACTGAATTGGATGAGTTGGGTCCAATATTAGCGAAAAAATCAAATGTTGTGGTCCCTGGTCTGTTGAAGTCCCTGAGCCTGAGGTATGAAAGATTGACAGCAGCACCTCAGGAACTTGGTATTCCATCTCTTCTTCCTGCTTCAGCTGAACAGCCTGCCCCTTCTCAGTCTTCTTCAAGAAAGAGAAAGAAGATTGAAGCTGAGCCTGAGATCAAGGTTCCTGGTCTTGACTGTAACAGGGCTCTCCCTGAAGGTGTTCCATTCAGGAACAATGTGGTCATTGAACAACCTGAGAGAGGTATGTTCTTCATTGATGAGTTCGGTGACCAAGCCTTTCAGAGATGGAGTGATATTGATCTATCAGGGATCAAAGCCATGCTTGGCTTTCTAATGATGGCCTCCCCACTCAAAACTTCTGAAAATGCAAGGTTTTGTCAAGATCTGAAAAGGAAAATCCGAGAGCACCCTGACCAACAAGAACTGCAGTCAAAGAAGCCTAAGCTTGAAGCCCTTGGGATTAAGTTGAACTGATGAATCTGTCTGACTACCACCACCACCACCTTTTTTGTACTTAGTTTTGATAGGACTTGTAATGATATCAATAAGATGATGTTTTTATTATTTCAGTGTCCTTATTTACATTCTAGTACATTCAGTATGAGTAGAAGTCATTAGCTCACTCATTACTGATCAAAACACTTGGAATAATTTATATTCAAATAGGGGAGATTGTTGGGTTCGTCAGTACCCAAGAATACTTAAAACAAGATTTGAACACAAATTAACCAAGTGTTAACTTAAACCGAGAATAATTCAAGTCACTGAGAGAACAGTCTCTCAGTGAGTCATCTTCAGGATGCTTAAGGCGAATTCAAGAAGACGGATTCACTTCTCAGGAAGGCGGTACTCCCTGAGTAGAACTTAAGCCAAAGAAGAAGATGATGATTCTGTGAGTGTTGGACAAGAACTCACTGAACCCCAGTCTCCTCAACAACATTAAAGTGATTGAAGACTGAAGAACTAATGCCTGAAGAATAGGCGGGAACAAAAGGGAAGGATCTGAGAAGATAAGAGTGTCAGACCAAACACTCTTATCTTGTCAGACACCAACCTTCCCTATTGCGGCTAAAAGTCATGGAGTGTCAGCCAACAACTCTCAAAGTCTTATTAGCCCATTCCTATTGGTTCTTGGAAATGACAATTACTGCTTGTAATTGTCAGACACACTACCTCAACAACTTGTAATATTTAATCACTTATACTTAGATTACTTGTGTATAAATAGATCAGATGGAGAGAAGTTATGTGTGCTTTGTATATTGAAAGCTTAGAACTTTTACAAAGTAACTTCTCTCCTACAAAGAGTATACAACTCACTGAGATAGCTCAGTGGGTATATTGTTACCACTCAAGCAAAACTTGAGTTTCGATAGGAGACACCATAAACCCTTGTCTATTCAATCCCAAGTGTTTGTTCCGCAAAACACTTGGGTAATAGATTCTTGGAATTATTTCGAGTAAGAATTTAAACGTTAAAAAATATATTTTTTTTATATTCACGTATTATAACTGTTAGAAATATTCTTTGCATTGATCTCAGTCATAAGCTCACTTAGTTTAACTTAATTGTTATTACTCGGTGTGCTAAGGGAACAACACTTTCTTACAAGGATAATATGTGAAATACAATATTCGGATCAACATGCAAGCTTATTAAGGAGAGTGTTCGCTCATATAGAAACGTGAACAAACTTTTGCAAAGACCTTCTCTAGCTGGAACAACATGAGTTGCACATATGAGGACTAGTCTTGTGAGGTTTAAACTTGGATCTTCGGCTAAAAAGAAATTTAACCCTCTCACTGCACTTCAATTTATCATTCTATCCATTTTATTTTCGAAATTACTTTAACACAAATTAAATTATAGACATAACAATATGCTCCTTTAGTCCTCTGTATGCAAGGGAGGAATATAATCCATTTCTAACAACTTTACTCTAACACAACTTTAAATAAAAAAGGACCAAAAGATTGAAGGCTTTACCTTAGTGGTAAACGTCTTGCATTCTATGCGCAGAACCATAAGTCGAACCTGTCTCTTAGCACTTTTCTTTTTTCACAAACAAAAAATTGGCCTCTTGTACACGCTTTTTTCTTCACACTTTATGAGCCGTGAAATTTATTTCAAGGTATTCATACTTATAAGTGTGCAAAAAATTATTCGCACTTATAAGTGTGGTAAGCATCAAACGTCGTAAAAAAGTTTGCACTTTGAATTATGAAAACAAAAGATCACACTTAAAAATGTGAGTCAATTTAGTTAATGTCTCTTCACACTTTTTACTATGAAGAATTATAAAATAACTTCACACTTTTATATGTGAAAAAGGGCATAAATTTTATCACGCTTTAAAACATGAAAACTTTAAATAAGATATTGTATTTAGAAAAGTTCACACTAACCTAGTGTGAGGTTTTTAAAATTAAACAAATAATGATAAATAAGAAAACAAGGACTAATTTGTTGATTTAAAATTTTATAAGCTACCTTATCCATTCATTCTAATTTTCCAATTCTTTTAAACAGATCTCTAAATATGATTTGGTTTGATGCCTTTCGATCCATTGTCCATAAACACAAACCTTAGCCATTAAATTCGATCCATCATCTACAAACACAAACCCTAGCTTACTAATTGATTGATTTGGTTTTTGTGATTTTGATCGATAGATTCGGTATATTACTTATTGAACTGTTTTGATGATTCATATATGTTAAGCGTGAGTTGAGGTTTTTGATGATTCAGTTTTTAAGAGGAAGCTTGAATTGAATTGGAGACATCTTCTGTTGTAACCACTACTACACAAAAGCTAAAAGAGATCCCTACATAGAGATCGGCTACGGAAAACCTTTGTCTTTTTAAACAAAGATTACACAAGGATTCAAAATTAACTACAAAAACTGGTGATTCCACATACCCAGTTTCTATCTACCAAAATTTTAAGCGGGTTTTTTCCCCTCTTTTATCAATTTCATTAATTTGAAATCACACACTCCAAAGTTTGAAATCACTTTTTTTATTTTATTTTTATATTTTGATAAAACTAAAATATTGAAGTAACAATTTTATATTTTGATAAAACTAAAAACCACACACTCCAAACTTAATCTATGTATTCTTCTTCTACTCCGAACACACACTCCAAAATTTTGGGGATCTTGATCCAAATCGAATCGATTTATCTTAAAGTCATGTAATTTAATATGTTTTATATATCGATTTATATTATGCTATATTTATATTCTTGAATCTTTGCATGTACTTTGTTAAAAAGCCAAAGGGCGGGGATCTTGATCCAAAGCCAAAATTAGGGTTTTTGGCCCAAAACAAAAATTAGGATTTTGTTAATTTCTTAATCATATATGAATTATGGTTCTGTATGGGTGATTGTGATTTAGTTGTCAAGTTATCAACACTGTTTCCAGCTAATGCAGTCGAGTAAACGATAGGTGCCCAATTAAGAATACGAAGTTTCGTCCTAACATCTTCCTCATAATGTAACGTTGTCTGCTGATTTTTATTTGGTATTGTGTCCCACTTGTTCACAACAATCTGACAACCTTTGCCCTCTCTTTTAATCTTTTCAACAATCTTGTAATCCTGTTCACGAATTCAACAATCTGACACCACAATGGGTACCCATAACCCAAAACCCAGTACCCATGACCCAAAGTCCATAACCCATGACCAAAACCCGGAATTGTAACCCAAAATCCGGACTGGTTAACCCAGTGTGCCGGATCCCTTTTGTAAGGGATCTGCCGAATCCGCGAGGTCAGAGGAGAATTTGCCTATAAATAGTAAGTCATTTCTTCATTGTTTCTTACCCATTCTTATACATCTCTTCTTATATTCTTATATCTATCTAACCTCAGATCTCAGATCATTCTTGTAGTTTTTGTTTAGTGATTCTCAAGGTTCTTCGTGAAAGACGAGATCACGATTTTGCATACAAGACTTGCAAGCTTCAAGAGAAGTGTCGCTAGGCTTCATCATCATTACAAGATCACTAAATTAATTATTGTATTTGATTCATCACGTTGTATCATAAACTTGTAGTGTTAGTTTGAGTTGTTGGGTTGGTTCTTCCGTTGTAAAAAACTCGGTATTTAGCTTTGTACCGCATAAAGTGTAAGCGACATTGTGAGGCTTCTCCGTCGGATAAGGATCTTGTTGACATAGTGTTTACGAACTCTCGAGTTGGGTACTCGGGGAGCTCGGAGAAGGATCTTGTTGACATAGTGTTTACGAACTCTCGAGTTGGGTACTCGGGGAGTGGAGTAGGGCAAGGAAGGTGTCCTTGTAGCCGAACTACTATAAATCCTTGTGTCATGGTTCTATCTCTTCTTTACTTTACTTTATCGTATTTATTTCATTACTTGTATATTGTTGCATTATAAATACTTCATTATCCAAAGGGTTTCACATATACTCGATTTAATTATTTTTGAAACTAATTTTAATCGGTAAAACTATTCAACCCCTCTTCTAGTTTTCTACAATTAGCATCAAGAGCAGGTTTTCTAAAAAGATTTTAAAGTATATTGTATTTTAAAAATTTTTCGATCAAATGAAATTCGAAAACTATAAAGAATGGCAATCTATGCAAAGATCACCACTATATGAAACTATCGGTTTAATATATTGGAAAAATAGATTTGAAACATATGTAAAATCTAAAGATATTAATCTTTGGAACATTATTGTTGATGGTAATTATGTACCGGTAGTTGAGAAAATTTCTACCGACAAAGATGATGGTCTCTCTTATGAACGCCAAAAAGATGAACAAAAGAAAAAACTTTAAAAAAACAATGAGGCAAAAATGGTTTATATAATACCTTACCCAAAAAGGAACACGAAATAATTTTTATGCATAAAATGATTTATTTGTTCAACAATATGAACGATTTTCAATATCGGATGAAGAAAATATTGATAATGCATTTGCTAAATTTGATACTATTATTATTTCTTTACAAGAACTTGATGAATCTTTTTCAAAGCGCAATCATGTTAGGAGATTTCTAAGAGCTCTTTCAACAAAATAGAGACCAAAGGTGACGGCCATAGAAGAATCGAAGGACTTATCGGTTCTTTCTCTCGACGAACTTATCGGCAATTTAAAAGTCTATGAAGTGGTGTTGGCAAAGGAATTCAAGACTTCTAGAGACAAGAAAGAAAAGTATAAGTCACTAGCTCTAAAAGCTAAAAAGGAGTCAAGAGAAGAAGAAACTTCTTCTTCGGATAGCGAAGATGAAGAATATGCTATGGCGGTGAGGGACTTTAAAAATTTCTTTAGAAGAAGAGGAAGGTTCGTGAAACAACTTTATGATGACAAGAAAGGCTTCCGAAAGTTCAAGGAAGATAAAAGGGGAAAGGATGATCGAAAGTGTTTTAAGTGTGGTGATCCAAATTACTTCATTAGTAATTGTCCAAAACACTCAAGTAATGAGCAAAAGGCCTTTGTAAGCGGATCATGGGGTACGGGTGAAGAAGAGAAGGACGAGATTTGTCTCATGGCTAAAGACTCAAACGACGTACACTCTGACTCTCCTTACTATAGTAGTTCTTCTTTAGATGATGAAACATTAAATTTAGAATATAACAAACTTTGCAAAATTAGTCTTAAGGCCATTAACAAAAACAAACATTTGAAAAGTAAAAATGAGATTTTAGATAATCAAGTTTTTGAACTAAAGGAAAAGATAAAAAGACTTGAAAAAGGTAAAGAACTTGATTTAGAATGCAAGTCTTGTTTGGATCTTTTGATAAAAAACGACCAACTTGAAGCTAAGCTTGCTAGTTTTGAAAATAGTGATCATTGTCTAAATGAAATACTTGATACTCTAAAATTAAAGAATGACAAAAAGGGTTTTGGATTTACAGAATGTGTTGCTTCGACTAGCGAAGAAAAACAAACACAATTTGTAAAATCTGCTGAGAAATCAGCTTCTGATGTGCGGATCCGGCAGATCCCTCCAAAAGGGATCTGGCCACCTGAAACAGTTTGATTTATCTAGAAAAGATTTTGTCGTTGTAACTAAAAAGAAGTTACCTAATGTTACTGTTAAAAATGTTAATCATCCACCTCCTTTGAAACATGGTTAAGGTGGTGTTTTTTTTTTTTTTTTTTTTTTTTTTTATTTTTTTTTTTTTTATTTTTTATTTTTTTTTCCCTTAAGGAATAAGCCTTTCTTACAACCAACATTCAAAACACCATTTAGGAAACCAAACTCTCCATACTCGAAAAGTAATGCCCACCAAATGAATTGGAACAACGGTCCTCATTGTTGGGTCCATTTAGTACCCAAGTGTCCTTAAACTATGATTTGAATAGAAAATACCCTAAGTGTTATATAACCATAAACATCAACCAAGTCACTAAGTGAACAGTCACTCAGTGAGTCACCTTCAAGAAGCTCAGGACGAGTTTAAGAAGAAAGACTCTCCATTCAGTGAGGCGGGACTCAGTGAATGATACCTAAGCCAAAGAAGAAGGTGATGGGTTCAGGGAGTGATGACAATAACTCACTGAACCCCAAGTCTCCTCAACAACAAAGAAGACTGAAGACTTAAAGAATGGCGGGACAAGGCAGGATAAGTTTGAAACGCATAAGGGAGAGTCCTTATCAAGCAAAGGTCAAACTTACCCTGAATGGCTAAAGTTCAGAACAATGTCATTGTTGTTACTTAGAATGCAATGTTTTCCATTAGTCAAAGTAGAATATTGTAACAGAGACAAAATACGCAAGTATTTTGTCCAAACAAGCATAGGTCATCTTTGTCTTCATTGTAACGGTTGACAATTATACTTTGTGTATAAATAGGATCATAAGGTGGAGTAAAAGTTTTCAAGTTTGTGCACTAAATGTTTAGACATTCACAAACACTTTTACTCCTCCAAAGAGAACTAAAGTCCCTGAGGTTAGCTCAGTTGGTTAACATAGTTGTACTTAAGCTTAGCTTAAGTTTAGAGAGGAGATTACACCTTACTTTTCATTTCAATCCCAAGTGCTGTTCCGCAAACACTTTGGGTATAGATTATTTTGATTTACTTCTAATAAGAATTTAAACGTTGAAAACTTTGTGTCTTTTACTTTAAGTCTCTTTTCTTATTAACAAAGTATTTCATTACATCACTTAAGCATGGAACACGGTAGATTATTAACTTTCTAGTTAAACTAATTGTGTAAAAGGGAACAACACTCACAATAGTTACCAATTCCAAACACCTAACTTTGCACCTTGGAATCCATACCAACAATTTCCTTTTGTGAGTCAAATGAATGGCTTGTATAACGCAAATGGACCCTTGAGATATTGGGGACCAAACGCTTGAGTTGTTATGTGTTTATAGGTATGTGTTGGGAATTACAGATTTGATGATTACAAAACCCACAAGCAAGAAATGAAGAAAGAAGAAACAATGAGGACCTAATATATAAATAGTTAGCTTCTAGGGGAAGCTAGGGTTTGTAACCTTCCTCTATTATATAAAGAGGGTAGGCGTCTAGGTTACAGGATCTAATACATAGTTCGTCTCTCCAATGAGAGTCGATTGAAACGCATAGAGCGTGTAGTAGTAGTAGTTTGTAGTAGTTTATATTTTATGTTTAATAAAGAAAAACCTTCTTAGAAACTTTGATTGTTCTTATTATTATTCCGCTGTGCAAATCATTATTTCTATTATCCTAGATGGGCTTGATTCTGGTTTCACAATTGGTATCAGAGAGGGTTGCTCTCGATATCTAGGGTTTACAAGGTTTTTCGTTGTCGATGAAAAGCAGTTTTGGAGCAAGTATTATCGACAGGAGCAGATCTGATGATGTTCGATGGAGCAGAAAAGGAGCAGATCTGGTACAAGTTGGTCTTCATAAGGTATCGATTGGCTGTTTAGTATTCTTATATAAAATCAATTGTTGCTGGTCAATTAATGGTTGTCAGTAAGATTGTTTTGTCGAATTAATTGGTGATGATCGGTACATGTGGGACTGTTTCGTTTTGTCTCATAGGGCAATCTGGTACTATTTTTTAATCATTCGATTTTTATAATATTGTGGCAATAAGATACGGTAAAAACAAGGATCGAATCATTATTTTATTAAATTGATTGGGTGATTGGATGTTGACGTCACATGTGGGGCTACTCGATTCGTTTATCACTTATGTTATAAATTGATCGATTGTTTTGCAATTGGGCGATTTGTTAATTGGTCAATGAGGTTAGCAAGACATTTAATTAGCCATTTAGGGAGGTGATAATTACACATAACAAAATTGATTCTTACACATAAAGTTATCTAGGTGTAATGTACATAAATATGGGAGTATTATAATAGTCACTAGATGCCAAAAAGAATTATGTGCATGGATCAATTTACAATGTGTAAATATCAATTGCCATTTAATTAGGTTTGTCCTTGTACTGTGTTCACTTAATGGGTCGGTGTGTACTATTGATATATCAAGTGGGATTTTTCGCATCTGATTAATAAATGTGGGGACGATGGTTTATTTGTGAACGGTGAAGTCATTGGTTATTTTTAATTAATTGATCGGTGATGAAATAATTGTCGCTTACTGGTTGGTCAATTAATGGGATAGTCAAATGTGGGACTGATTTGATTGTTAGTATGTGGTTTATAAATTGAAGATGTTGTTTGTCGCTTATTAATTGATTTGGTATTCGTTTGAGTGGGGCTGATCTCATGACTGATAGCGACAAAGTCAGTGAAGTGTTTTGATTATTTGGTTTCTTCTGCTACGACTGATACATTCTGCTACTAGTTGTGATTTTATTCTGCTGCTAGCTTCGAGTTTCTGCTACTGAGATTTCTTGATACTGCTGCTACGCTCTGTTTCTGCTGCTCGGATTCTGCTGCCCTTGTTAGTAAAAAAAAAAAATAATAATAAAAAAATAAAATAAATAAATAATAAATTATTGCTTCGGTTTCTGCTAATTATGCTGGTGGATTCGGTTAGTGCTGCTTGAACAGTTTTGGATCACGGTTTCTTCTTTAATATTTTATGGCTCGTTTTGGTGATTATTTGACGAAGACGATTGATCATGACTTAATTGATGTTGTAGTTGAGTTTCACAGTGCGCGTTCTTATCATATCTCAAAGTGGGTGTTACACTTTGGAGGTAACTTGTTTGTTTTGTACGGTGGTGACAAAGACTTGATGAATCTAGCAAAGTGTGAGATCTATTATATAGGGTGCTTAATGCTCACATTTGCTATCACTTTAAGGAGTTACGTTGTAGTGCTCAGTGTCTCATATAGTTGAGGATTTATCAAGGGGTCCTGGTAGCCTACTTCTAAGATGAGGTTGGAGTCACGTGGATAGTGCAAGATATAAGACGCAAGTTTGGGAAATTCAACTTCTTCATCAAGTTCGTCATACTCGGTTTTATTCATCAGTGATCATTTCATAAGGCCTACAGAGTTCGTGATTCAAGAGATGGTTATTGGTTTCAGGGGAAGCTTGTTTAACCATCTACATGCATCACTTGAGGGGAAGCGTTTACGAGATGCACAAGACCCCTATTGGATGATTACAAAAAGGGGAAGAAGATGTATGATGTGCAGCTTATTATTTGTGATGACATGTTTTAGCATTGTTTCTTCATGCAGATTGTTTTGTAATATCAAATAGGGGAAGATTGTTGGGAATTACAGATTTGATGATTACAAAACCCACAAGCAAGAAATGAAGAAAGAAGAAACAATGAGGACCTAATATATAAATAGTTAGCTTCTAGGGGAAGCTAGGGTTTGTAACCTCCCTCTATTATATAAAGAGGGTAGGCGTCTAGGTTACAGGATCCAATACATAGTTCGTCTCTCCAATGAGAGTCGATTGAAACGCATAGAGCGTGTAGTAGTAGTAGTTTGTAGTAGTTTATATTTTATGTTTAATAAAGAAAAACCTTGTTAGAAACTTTGATTGTTCTTATTATTATTCCGCTGTGCAAATCATTGTTTCTATTATCCTAGATGGGCTTGATTCTGATACCACTTGTTGAACCTTAGATCTTGATAGATCTTTGAGCACTCTTGGATCGATAGTAATGTTTATGTAATCACAAACACACTAATAGAAAGTCTCTAATACTTGTATAAAGCGGAATTTAAACACAAGTAAGAACACAAATAACTAAGAACGATTGATCCTCTATGGATCTTTTATTAATACTAAGAACTTGTTTTTCTAAAACTCGTACATCATACATAATAACGTGTTCCTTTTATAGATAAGGAACCCTAAGTAGGTTTCACCAGAAACCCTAAACCGTTTCACAAGAAACGTATATTCTATAAACTCTATAAGATATGCTCTATCACTTCCTAAATAAGCTCATGCATATCCTAACTAAATACAAAATACGCGGTTTACTATTGTCCGCAGAAACAAAATAAGCAGAAACATAACTTCCGCAGAAACATTCTTCAGCAGAATCCAATACTTCAGCAGTAACCATCAGCAGTAACCATCAGTAGAATCCTTCCTTAGCAGAATTCCCAACAGTATGTCTAAAGGTTGATTTGGAACCAAATGAATGGATCAAAGACAGTGGATGCACGAGGCATATGACCGGTAATAAAAGCCTATTCTCTTCTTACAAGGCTTACGACGGAGGTAACATAGTGTTTGAAAATGGCAAAAGTAAAATCATAGGAAAATGTACGATCTCTCATAACTCTTTAAAAATAAATGATGTTAGTCACATAGAAAATCTTAACTTCAACTTACTTAGCATTAGTCAAATCGTCGATAAAAATGTATTGTTTTATTTAGCGAAACCAGTAGTTAAATATTTAAAGACGGCATTACCATAGGAAGAGGGATTAGGAAAAATGGTCTTTTTGTAATGAAAATCGGAAACTCTTCTAAAGATAAACTTTGCCTAACTTCTATAGATGATACTTCGAACCTTTGGCATCGAAGATTGGGTCACGCCAATATGCGACTTATTCAATCACTATCATCTAAAGAGCTTGTTAGAAACTTTTACATATGGACTTGTTTGGTCCATCGGCTATTCAAAGTTACGGAGGAAACTTCTATACTTTGGTAATAGTAGATGACTACTCAAGATATACATGGACTAGATTTTTGAAAAATAAAACTGAAGCTTTTGATCACTTTGAAATATTAAGCAAGAAAATTCAAAAATAACAAGGTTCTCCTATTGTGTCTATCTATACGGATCATGGCCGGGAGTTTGACAATGAAATACAATTCGGAGCTTTTTGTGACGCTAATGGTATTACTCACAATTTCTTGGCTCCACGTACTCCACAATCAAACGGGGTAGTTGAACGTAAAAATTGTACTTTACAAGAAATGAGCCTAACCATGTTAAATGAACAGTCAATCCCTCAAAAATTTTGGTGTAATACCGTCAACACATCTACTTATATATTAAATAGAATATCAATTAGACCTTTCTTAGGAATGACTCCTATGAGTTATTTAAAGGTAAAAAAACCTTTGCTTGATTACTTTAAAGTACTTGGAAGCAAATGCGTCATTTTAAACACAAAAGACTATCTAACTAAATTCGATCCTAAATCCACCGATGGTGTTTTCTTAGGATACTCACCCAATAGTAAAGCTTACGTAATTCTTAATAAAAAAAAACCATGAAAATTGAAGAGTCTTTAAATGTCAAGTTCGACGAAAGTCCTCCTCCTAAATCCTTACCACTTGTAGACGACGATGTAATAGAACGTCAAGTTCCTAATAACCAAATCAACAAAAATAAAAGATAAGGAAGATGAACCATTAAATAATGAAATTGTCAACGTTAAAGAATACAAAAATCATCATTTGGAAAGAGTCACAGGAAAATTAAATGAATGAACCTTACGTTCGCAAGCACAAAATCAAAGTAATTTTTTCTGTTTTGTATCTTCCTTAGAACCCAAAAATGTTAATTAAGCTATTAAAGACTAAAGTTGGATAATAGCAATGCAAGAAGAACTAAATCAATTTGTCACTAATGATGTTTGAAATCTTGTTCCACCTCCTAAAAACCAAACCATTATTGGTACTAAATGAGTTTAAAAAAATAAACTCGATGAAAATGGTATCATATCTAGAAACAAGGCTAGCCTTGTTGCACAAGGATACAATCAACAAAAAGGAATAGATTTTGATTAGAAATATGCTCTAGTAGCAAGATTAGAATTTATAAGAATCCTCCTTGCATATGCATGTGCTAATGATATCAAACTTTATCAAATGGATGTTAAAAAGTGGTTTTCTAAATGGGTTTATAAATGAAGAGGTTTACGTGTCACAACCTCCCGGGTTTGTAGACTTTGAAAAACCTGAATATGTATACAAACTTAAGTAAGCTCTTTATGGTCTTAAACAAGCACATAAGGCTAGGTATGATAGACTTAAAACCTTTCTTTTAGAACACAAATATACCATGGGATTAGTAGATAACACCTTATTCACCAAGAAAAACAAATCACATATCATCATTGTCCAAATCTATATGGAAGACATTATATTCGGATCTACTTGTCAAAAATTGTGTGATGATTTTTCTAAAATTATGCACGACGAGTTCGAAATGAGTATGATGGGAGAATTAAACTTTTTCCTCAGTCTACAAATAAAAAAATTAGAAGATGATATCTTCTTCAACCAATCTAAATATATCAAGAAAATGCTAAAGAAATTCGGTTTAGAAGATTCCAAGCCTATTAAAACACCAATGTCTTCTGACACTAAACTTACCAAGGATGAAGATGGTGAATTCGTAGACAACACTAAGTACCGTGGAAGGATGAAGACGGTGAATCCGTAGACAACACTAAGTACCGTGGAATGATTATTAGTTTACTCTATCTCATGGCAAGTCGGTCGGACATCATGTTTAGTGTTTGCTTATGCGCTCGTTTTCAAGAAGAGCTAAAAATCTTCTCACGTTAAAGTAGTTAAAAGAATTTTTAGATATATTAAAGGAACTACACAACTAGAATTGTGGTATCCCAAAGGGACGGGAGTAGAAACTATTGTATATGCAGACTCTGACCATGCAGGTGACTACATCGATCGCAAAAGTACAAGCGATATTTTTACTTTTATGGGATGTTGCTTAACATCTTGGTTCTCCAAGAAATAAAACGTACTGGCTATCTCCACTACAGAAGCATAATATGTATCCGCTGGCAAAGCATGCCAACAAGCACTATGGATGAAACAAGCTCTAGTAGACTACGACATCAGACTTAGTGACATTGCCATTCTATGCGACAACAAAGGCGCCATCGACCTCAGCAAGAATCCAGTATTACATTCTCGCACCAAGCATATAGAATTCGCCATCACTTCCTAAGAAATAATGTTAAAAAAAGGGAACATTTCAATTGAGAAGGTTTCTTCTAAAGACAACATTGCTGACATTCTCACCAAACCGCTTAAATGTAAACCTTTCAACCTACTTAGATTAGGCTCGGTCTTATGGAACAATCCTCGTAAAGTTTTTGACTTCTTTATCTATAAGGTATGTTTTCTTTTCTTTCTCATCCGAGTCTTGGAATTCTATTTTGCACAAAACCTAAACATCAAACTCTATGGGGATTTTCAAACTATACAAAAATATATATTAATATTTTCCTTAGTTAGGAATTGCATCTTAATTTTAACAAATCGATTTTTCAAAATTTACACCCCATAAATTTAATCAAAGATTCTCACGACTAGGACACTCATATCTTTCATGCATTGTTAATACAATGTAAAAACTATTTTTTCATGCATCATCTCATATGTCTCTTGAATGCTAAAGGGAATACATAACTAATATGTATTTTCGGGTATATTCAAACGTAGAAACATCAAATTAAGGAGTGTTTGGGTTATCTCACATATATATACATATTTTTCACTTATTCTTTTCTTTTCCACTTTAGAGTCGAGATAACCACAACTCCTGTAGCAAACTGCAAAATTTCCTATAATTAACGACGTTTAATTTTATATTAATCTCTGTCATTATTTTAATCACCATTTTTACGGAAAAATTTAAAATTTTATTTATTATATTATTTTAACACGAAAACATTATCACAAGAATTACCAAATAACGGGACGAGTTCGTACGCAAATCACGAATAAAAATTCTACACTAAATATACACTAATAAACCTCACATGGGCCAAGATAACCTCAGCCCACCCTCCTTGTTCGGCTACTGTTCACCAGCCCAACAACCAAAGCCCAACTCCCCCTTTTATTTCACATTCCAGTCGACTAGACCCATCCCAAACGCCCTCGTTTTCTCCAAATTTCTAAACGCGACATGAACATATCGTTGCACCACCTAATTGTTCCCCCGCCAAGGAACTAGTATGCCAAATATTAGCTCTTGATATGAAGGTTTGGTACGTTTTCAAAAGCCAAAGTGTTTGGCCATTTAACACATAATCGACATTTACATTTTTTTACAAAAAGAACCGTTTTGACCCAGGTTTGTTTTAACCCCATTCTAATGATTATGTTTGATCATTTATGAGTTAATGAAAGTATTCCTCACCCGAGATCACAAGGCTACACGCTAGAACCCATTTTTTTGTACAAGTTATAAACTAGTCAATATATATGTATATACTGTATGTGTTGCCACCAATAATTCCCCCTCATCCTCACATGTCTCTATAGTATAATGTCAGTAAAATCTCCACAATATCAAATATTCTCTGACCTTAAACAGTTGGCACAAGTGGAGGAATGATTAAGATAGCTATATAACTTCATACGTATACTCATATATACGTATAACCCATTTCCTTTATCACCACCTCTCCCACATAGCTCCTTTGCACATTCCTAATCCCTCTTGATCAGTAGAAACCACAACTCGACCAGAAAATCTCACCACCTTCGTTTGGAAGTTCATTCGAAGGATATGGGTTAATATATATATACGTATATATTGATTTTAGTGAGTTGTGAATCGTTTCTTGTGTTCTAGCCATCTCCGCGAGTCCACTACCCACCCAAGAGGTGTTGTAAGTCCTCTTGTATCTATTTCAATTCATATCCCACGTTTTTACATATTCATACATCATATATTAATTATTTCGAACGTATAGTTTTGTTACTTAATTTTTACGTATAACGTTTAAACCTAGAACCCAACTCATGGCTTGCCTCCCCTGTGGAAGGCGTAGGAGTCATGAGGAACACTCACTTCACGTTTATATCATGTGCACATATACATTTGAACTTCATTTTGGACTTTGCTATACACGCACAAAATCAGAAAATATTACAAACTTTTCTAAGTCTTTTACACTAAAAGACTGTCTCAAGTCACACCTAATATCACCTTGTCAAACAAAATCTAACTTAACGACACCCCAATGTTTTTACACCATCTAATAGTCCTTTCTATAAGCTACAAGTTTCATGAATATAACGTGTAATGATAAGTTCTCTTGTACCTTCTAAAATGGCCAAAGTGAATCAACCAACACATATATAACACAAACACCTAAAAAAAAAAAAATTCTAAGTCTTTTTATACTTAGAAATCTGTCCCAATCGACCTACAAAACGCCTTTGTATCTTGCAATTCGACTTATCAAGCATACTATATTTTCACACAATCTGTTAGACCACGTTACTAGCTACATGTTTCGTATTTATACTTTGTAATAATGAGCACGTTTAACCCCTTTAAAATTGTCAAAGTAAATCGATACACATGTATCTCAAAACTAGTTTATAAAACCTTAATGGACATGTAGTGGACTGTTGATGCGTGCGATGTGTCGTTGCGGTTTAGCAGTATTAATGCCTACTCAAGTTTTAAATTTATATTTAGCCGACTTATCAATAACACACACACTTAACGAGCAGTGTACTCGGTCAGTATGAATATAATGGTAAGTAGAGTGTCGATCACTAAGAGTGGAACGTATTATCTAGTTATTCTAATCAGTATTTTAATATCTTAAGTTAGCTGTACAACCTAATCTAACGCAAGGGGGTTCAGCCTGAGAGACTGACACGGTTTGGTTATGATTAAATAGTAAACTAAACTAATGAGCACGAATCAGCGATTAGCACACACGTACACAGATAGATACTTGAGACAATAAGAAGACCTGTCCTGATAATTAAGTAGCTTGTCACTTGTTTTATTGCTAGTTTTATATGAAGTGTATATAATTAACCCTTTCTCGTTGGCTCTAATCTTATCGGCGAGTAAACCCTTAATGATTACTTATGTCTATCCTATTTAAGTTAAACAACGTCCTCGTTGTTTGTATTAAAGGTTAAAAACTGGAAAATAAAAGAATTAGAACAGAAAGACTCCCCTGAGATTTGCTCGGTATGATCCTCCATTATTCGTATAAGAGCAAAAATCAACTTTCTTGTGGATTAGAACGTTTAAGCTTCATAGATGATGTATCCACAAGAATTGCAGGAATCTATAATACCATTTAGACTTTAACACACCTGAGTTAAGAAGGTTCAAACTTGCATAATACATTAGTAGTTAGTAAAAATAAAACTTAAAAATTAAAATGAAAATCATCAGGTCAGTCGATACGCCGTATCTTATGGAAGAAGATACGCCGTATCGAGCCTGGAATAAATACGAATCAGAATAGAAGATGCGTCGCATCCTTAACCAGGGATGCGCCGCATAAAAATACTGACAGAAAGTTTTTAAGTCAAAAATAAAAATGCAGAAAATTAAATAAGATATGACCAGTGCAGGCGATGCGTCGCATCTTAGGATTGAGATGCGCCGTATCTTCTACAGGTCTGACAGACTCGACATAGAACAAAATGTAAAAATTCTCCGGGTTGTCTCGCGGTCAGCACTTGTCTTTATTCCAGAGTCTTCAAGTTAGACTCACGTTCAACTCCTTAATACAGATCACTGAAAGAGTCGGAAGCATCGCGCTCCCTCATCGCCAGTCCAGTAATATTGAACACTCCTTGCTCATCCTTAATTTCCACGCCATTCTTCTTTAATATCTGTATAAACAAAGTTCTGTCCTTTTCGGGTAGAGATGACAAAATGATAGACGGGAAATTCTTATTATTATATAGGCATAAATATGCAAGGTGGGGTGGTAGTTCAATAAACACATCATCATTCAAATTTGTATTCTCAACTATCCTCCTACGTTTGTTAATTACTTCGCAATCATACCACACATCATCAGAATCATTAACAATATCGCGCCTAAGTTTGGTAGGTACATTAAGGTCAAAAAATTCCTCGAAGTTCTCATGATTAGGATTAGTTGAGTTATTTTGAATCAATGTTTCTCCCTGATGTGTGTGCTTGTATTGCTCTAATTCTTTTATATCCACGGCAGCGGCGCCATAGATTTGGTCCGCGTGTGATGTCGTTGTGGTTTTAGCAGTATTCAAGTTTTAAATTTATATTTAGCCGACTTATCAATAACACACACTTTAACGAGTAGTGTACCCGGTCAGTATGAATATAATGGTAAGTAGAGTGTCGATCACTAAGAGTGGAACGTATTATCTAGTTATTCTAATCAGTATTTTAATATCTTAAGTTAGCTATACAACCTAATCTAACGCAAGGGGGTTCAGCCTGAGAGACTGGCATGGTTTGGTTATGATTAAATAGTAATTTAAACTAATGAGCACGAATCAGCGATTAGCACACACGTACACAGATAGATACTTGAGATAATAAGAAGACCTGTCCTGATAATTAAGTAGCTTGTCACTTGTTTTATTGCTAGTTTTATATGAAGTGTATGTAATTAACCCTTTCTCGTTGGCTCTAATCTTATCGGCGAGTAAACCCTTAATGATTACTTATGTCTATCCTATTTATTAAAGAGACGCTGAAACAAATAGGCGAGGAAGGGGCATGGCGACCCAAGCAATGCTCAGCTAGACACAGAGGTTATCAATGCACTAATAAAAGTCACCAAAGACATCAACATATAAACTTTAATTAATGGGAAAGCAATTTTAAGGGGTGCTCATGATTTTCCGTAGTCACATGGAATCGGCCCATCAATCCTGATGAATTAAAGTGTACTAATACAATAAAACAAAACTACTTACTGAATTGAATACATGCAGGACCTTCTTACAGCTCTTGTATCTTCGTTTAGGGTGTGTCTTGTGCTGCTAACACGTCTGAATTCGGCCTTAGGGTTTTGTGGTCTTCGGTCTTCTTGTAAAACTAGGCTCTCGAAATTCGTCTCGCCTTGGGGTATTTATAGTTTCTGTCTGAGGGTTAGATGCGGCGCATAGGATAAGTAGATGCGGCGCATTGACTTAACTTCGCGTGGGGTCCAAGATTAATATATTCAGGAATATTCGTACACCGCCATAAGATGCGGCGTAACTCCATGATTGTATGCGGCGCATGTCCTTTGCCGTCTTGGATTATAACTTGTGAAATCTTGATAGTGATGCGCTGTATGTTATGAGTAGGATGCGGCGTATCTGGAGCAGAATGGTCTTGATCTTGTACATTTTAGTAGACTTTTAACATCTTGCTTGTTTTGCTCCATAATTAGTCCAAAATCGCCAAGTTTCACACAATACCTATTTTTACCTGAGAATTACAAAAGTAAATATTAACGTATCAATTCTTACAGATAATATAATAAAACAAGTCAAATAAATAGGATAAATGATGGTAATAAAATGTACTTATTTGAGTTCATCAAATATCCCCCCACTTGAACTTTACTTGTCCCCAAGTAAACCTTAGAATAAATCTTATGAAATGTATTCTAAAAGATATTAGGATTTATTTTTATATTTAAGCATGTATTCGTTTTGTCATAATTGCACAACCAAACACTTAACGAATTAGAAATAAAATAAAATATTTTGATAAAAGCAAATCTAATCGTTTAACTGTCCAGTCGTGACGAATATTCTATCATAAGCTTGGCAAGTATACGCATCTCCCCCACTAATGCCAAGGAATAACAAGTCTAAGGCGGTAAAAAGAGTTTGATGGTTAAGGGTTAATCATTCTTCTTAATCTCTATCGATCTCAAATTCCAGAAAAGGCGACAAAATCACAAATACATGATCGAATCCACGAACACGATACTTGCAATTGCTCAAATCCTTAACTCGAATGGGCTAAAGATAGGACCAAGTAATCTTCACCAATAATATTATATCAAAAAGGGAGACAAAATCATAAATACATAGCCGAATCCACGACTACGATACTTAAGATTGCTCAAATCCCTAATGTCAATAAATCAAAGGTTTGGATAAAGAATAATATAGGGTATGGATAATATTTGGGATACAAATTGGTGTAAAATGAAAAATAAACAAAACAGATAAATTAAAATCCTAAGTGTGGTAAATCACTTTCCCAACCATCCCATGAATAAGACTCATATCATTGAATAACTCACGCTTTAACACTTGAAACACACGCTTTAGGTAGACACGAATTATACTCAACAAGATCTCAATCAAAGAATAAACCTTAGTTGGCGTTCCCATAACGGCCAACTCCCATTCAATCCATAAATATAATATACAACAAATAGTGGTGATATCGACCACTTAATACAAAACTTTACATAAGTTGGTTAAAACAAACTTCCAACTTTTCCTTTTTCTTTTTCTTTTCTATTTTTTCGATTTATTTTTTATTTATTTTTTGACATCAACATATATTGTGTAAAATTTCACAACTTTTCTATCACTATTTTTCCGGATAATTTTTCCATACTTTTCATACTTTCAGAAATAACTGTAATAGCGAAAGTAGTAAACACACGAAAAATAAACTCAAAGATATACAATATTTACTTTCATACCAATTGCATTGTGCAATTTCCTGACTCAACCAAAGATAATGAATTACGCACGCGAACACAGGTAATGTAAGGAAACACACTTTGCCTAAAGCAATTAACCACGGATTTTAATCTACAGGGTAGGCTAAGGTGTAAGGGTGTAACGAAACATTATAACAAAGGTGTAAGAAACGAAAGGAATGGCTCTGAGTGTTTTTCTAGGGGTATCTTACTCTAAAAGTGAGAGTAACAAAAGGGTTTATACGGGGGTTAACTAACCAGTGTAGTTAGTTAATATCACATAACATATAAAGGCTATTTGGGTGTAATCCTAGAAATTTACCAATTTAGACAAGTCATTCCAATTATATAGATAATACTTATTATGGTGGTCTCGAATAGTATACAAGCCAAGTTCTAAAGTTTACAAGTCACCGGCACACTCATAGATTTGTGAATTTTGAAAAGTTCACAATTTTTGGAAATAATGTTATGTGTGCAGCTATGTAATTTAGACTTTAAACAAAAACATGCTAAAAAATTTTAAATTTTGATATATTAAGCGCATTTTAAGCATATTTTGAAAAAGTTTAGGACAAGTAAGTGTTCTAATTCTCCAATCCCCCCACTTAAGTTAAACAACGTCCTCGTTGTTTGTAACAAAGATTAAAAACTGGAAAATAAAAGAATTAGAACAGAAAAACTCCCCTGAGATTTGCTCGGTATGATCCTCCATTATTCGTTTAAGAGCAAAAATCAACTTTCTTGTGGATGAAAACGTTTAAGCTTCAAAATGATGTATCCACAAGAATGCAGGAATCTATAATACCATTCAAACTTTAACACACCTGAGTTAAGAAGGTTCAAACTTGCATAATACATTAGTAGTTAGTAAAAATAAAACGTAAAAAAATTAAAATGAAAATCATCAGGTCAGTCGATACGCCGTATCTTATGGAAGAAGATACGCCGTATCGAGCCTGGAATAAGTACGAATCAGAATAAAAGATGCGTCGCATCCTTAACCAGAGATGCGCCGCATTAAAATACTGACAGAAAGTTTTAAAGTCAAAAATAAAAATGCAGAAAATTAAATAAGATATGACCAGTGCAGGAGATGCGTCGCATCTTAGGATTGAGATGCGCCGTATCTTCTGCGGGTCTGACTGACTCGACACAGAACAGAATGTAAAAATTTTCCGGGTTGTCTCCCGGTCAGCACTTGTCTTTATTCCAGAGTCTTCATGTTAGACTCCCGTTCAGCTCCTTATTTTTATCTATTGATCCCCACATGTCCGTAATATCCACGCCATTCTTCATCTCTCTACTAATTTTATCCAATTGAGCTTGAATTGCAGCAAACCCGTCAAAATTAGTGCTGCTCTTAGATCTAGTAGAGGTTCCGTCGTGCCATTTTTGAGAATGATCAGCAGCTTCTTGGATAGCTTTCCTAGCATTGGCTGCACTCATTTGAGGCACAACTCCCCTAGCATCCAAGATTTGTCTAGTAGGCACGTCCAATCCTTGATAGAATAATATTATCTCCTGCATTAGACTTAGATAATGTTGAGGGCATTTCATCAATAGGTCTTTAAATCGTTCCCAAGCTTGATAAAGAGTTTCATCAGGCTCTTGCTTGAAACTGTTGATAGCCTCCATCTTTTTAGCGGTCTTAGCAGGTGGACAATATCTTTTCAGGAATTTGCTCTTCAAATCTTCCCATGTTGTGATTGAACTAGCAGGTTCATTCCTTAGCCACTTATTAGCAGCTCCTTTTAGCGAGATTGGAAAGATTCTTAGCATAAGTTGATCGTCAGAGACTCCTTCTGTAGTAAACAAATCTGCTATCTCGAGGACTTTTTCAACATGTTCATTAGCATCTTCATGTTCTGTTCCACTGAAAGCATTTTCTCTTAGCTCCTTGAGAAACTGACCCTTCAACTCAAACTTTGACTTTTCATCAAACTTTGGTCTAGCAACTCCTGAAGTGTAATCAGCACGGGTTTTGTACATGTATTCCTCCATAGTAGTGTTTTCCGCCATTGTTTCTATTTCTTCTTCCTCTTTTTCTTCAGAAAAGTAATCAAGCTCGAACGAACTTGAGATATCAAAGCTTTTTGTGTTGAAAAGCCTTTTAAGCGAATGTAGGGCTCGTTCAGGATCTTCGAAAGGTGTAATCAAGTTCTTAGTTGAACTCCTGGTCATGCACTTCCTGAAACCATCACAAAAGCATCAGTAGGGTATGTTCTAGAAAGTATGAAATCAGAAAATTAACAACGAAAACGGAATACGAAAAATAAAAGTTACTGATATCTGCAGACGATGCGCCGTATCCAAAAAGTTGGATACGCCGTATCTTATAATCGTTAAAATTTAATCAGACTTTTATTCAGAAAGCAGATACGCCGCTTATAATTTTAGAATGCGCCGTATCAATTATAAATTATCAAAAATCAACGTATCTAATTTTAGCAAATATAACCGATTTTTGATTTAGAAGATGCGCCGTATCGATAAAAATCGATGCGTCGTATCTGTTTAATAATTCGAAAACTGTTTTTAATTTAAATAGAAAATACGCCGTATCTGTTAAAACAGATGCGTCGTATGGCGTTATGGTTTAGAAAAATTTCTTATTAAAAACAGAATACGCCGTATCTTGGGGAAAGATGCGTCGTATCGAATTTATTAAACGCGTTGTATTTTATTAAAATTAAACGCAATACGCCGTATCTGTGAAAACAGATGCGCCGTATCGTTTGAATCAGCTCAGTACAACGGTAGCAAAATACAGAAAAACAGAAAAAATAAAAACAAAAATAAAATCAAACAAAAATAAACAAAAATTAAAGAAAAAAAAAATAAAAAAAAAAACACAAAAACAGAAAATATGCAAATCATACAATGAATGCAATTTAACTAATATACAACGGGGTTAGCGGTTAGAATAAAAATTAAAAAGGAAAACCTAATTAAAATACTAATCAAATTAACAGATAATAACAATTCACTCCCCGGCAGCGGCGCCAAAAACTTGATGTGTGTGCGTGTATTGCTCTTATTCTTTTATATCCACGGCAACGGCGCCAAAGATTTGGTGCGCGCGTGATGTCGTTGTGGTTTTAGCAGTATTCAAGTTTTAAATTTATATTTAGCCGACTTATCAATAACACACACTTTAACGAGCAGTGTACCCGGTCAGTATGAATATAATGGTAAGTAGAGTGTCGATCACTAAGAGTGGAACGTATTATCTAGTTATTCTAATCAGTATTTTAATATCTTAAGTTAGCTATACAACCTAATCTAACGCAAGGGGGTTCAGCCTGAGAGACTGGCACGATTTGGTTATGATTAAATAGTAATTTAAACTAATGAGCACGAATCAACGATTAGCACACACGTACACAGATAGATACTTGAGACAATAAGAAGACCTGTCCTGATAATTAAGTAGCTTGTCACTTGTTTTATTGCTAGTTTTATATGAAGTGTATGTAATTAACCCTTTCTCATTGGCTCTAATCTTATCGGCGAGTAAACCCTTAATGATTACTTATGTCTATCCTATTTATTAAAGAGACGCTGAAACAAATAGGCGAGGAAGGGGCATGGCGACCCAAGCAATGCTCAGCTAGACACAGAGGTTATCAATGCACTAATAAAAGTCACCAAAGACATCAACATATAAACTTTAATTAATGGGAAAGCAATTTTAAGGGGTGCCCATGATTTTTCGTAGTCACATGGAATCGGCCCATCAATCCTGATGAATTAAAGTGTACTAATACAATAAAACAAAACTACTTAATGAATTGAATACATGCAGGACCTTCTTACAGCTCTTGTATCTTCGTTTAGGGTGTGTCTTGTGATGCTAACACGTCTGAATTCGGCCTTAGGGTTTTGTGGTCTTCGGTCTTCTTGTAAAACTAGCCTCTCGAAATTTGTCTGGCCTTGGGGTATTTATAGTTTCTGTCTGAGGGTTAGATGCGGCGCATAGGATAAGTAGATGCGGCGCATTGACTTAACTTCGCGTGGGGTCCAGATTATTATATTCAGGAATATTCGTACACCGCCAGAAGATGCGGCGTAACTCCATGATTGTATGCGGCGCATGTCCTTTGCCGTCTTGGATTATAACTTGTGAAATCTTGATAGTGATGCGCCGTATGTTAGGAGTAGGATGTGGCGTATCTGGAGCAGAATGGTCTTGATTTTGTACATTTTAGTAGACTCTTAACATCTTGCTTGTTTTGCTCCATAATTAGTCCAAAATCGCCAAGTTTTACACAATACCTGTTTTTACCTGAGAATTACAAAAGTAAACATTAACGTATCAATTCTTACAGATAATATAATAAAACAAGTCAAATAAATAGGATAAATGATGGTAATAAAATGTACTTATTTGAGTTCATCATTTACAAAGGTTTCTCCCATAAACCTAGCTTCAAGATCGAGGTCCATACGTTCTCTTAATCCTAGCACATAGACGCCTCTAATTATGCTTTTAGCAGGATTTTGGCACTTATAGACTAGTTTATTGTTCCCTACCTTTAATGAGATTTTTCTTTTAAACACATTAATCTTAGCATGGGCGGTAGATAAGAAAGGTCTTCCAAGGATTAAAGGAATCTTAACATCCTCGGGCATATCTAATATAACAAAGTCTACGGGGAAAACAAACTTCTCAATCTTAACTAGCACATTTTCAGCAATCCCTTCAGGTCGTTTTACCGTTTTATCAGCCAATTCAATAAGTAACTTAGTTGGTGCTAATTTTCCTAGTCCTAGGGTAGTGAATGTCTTAAGGGGCATAACACTAACGCTAGCTCCTAAGTCAGCTAACACATTATTGAAAGATATATCATTAATTGAACAAGGTAAAGTAAAACTTCCTGGGTCCTTTTCTTTATGAGGCAAGGCACGTAAGTCAGTTGCAGAGCTCTCTTCTTTCATTGTAGCCTTGATCTCCTCTTCAATCTTTGCCTTCTCTTTGAGTAGCCTCCTTAAACTGATTGAAGAATTAAAGAAAAATTCGGGCTTTGCAGCATCATTACCATTCATCAATCTTCTAGGAAAAGGTATGTTAGGCGTGACTTCTTCAGTGGTGCTTATGGCCTTGACATGATCCCTTGGGTTAGTTTCAGTTGAGCTAGGTAAACTTCCGTATCCCCTTTCTTGAAGAACTTTGCTCATTTGTCCGATTTGTTGTTCCAATGCTTTGATCGAAGCTCCTTGATTTCTTGTTATAGTATCCATTGAGGCTCGGATTTCTTTGATCATAGCAGTGTTCTCTTCATGTCTTTTAGCAGCATCGGCCATAATTTTCTTTAGAGTGTCATCCAAAGTCTGCCTCCTTTCTTGATAAGTGGGATTAAAGTTGTTCTTTTGATAGTATCCCGGAGTAGCTTCCCTAAATCTTCCTGAAGGTCGGAATGGTTGTCCAAATTGTGTGTAGTATGCTTCTTCAAAAGTCTCACTTTCATTCTTATTAGGGCAATCTTTGGTGTAGTGAGGTCCTTAGCATTTTTCACATCCAACTTGGGCAGCATAAACTTTCTTATCACGCTTCTTCATTTCTTTACTAATTTTATCCAATTAAGCTTGAATTGCAGCAAACCCGTCAAAATTAGTGCTGCTCTTAGATCTAGTAGAGGTTCCGTCGTGCCACTTTTGAGAGTGATCAGCATCTTCTAGGATAGCTTTTCTAGCATTGGCTGCACTCATTTGAGGCACAGCTCCCTTAGCATCCAAGATTTGTCTAGTAGGCACGTCCAGTCCTTGATAGAACAATATTATCTCCTGCATTGGACTTAGATAATGTTGAGGGCATTTCATCAACAAGTCTTTAAATCTTTCCCAAGCTTGATAAAGAGTTTCATCAGGTTCTTGCTTGAAACTGTTGATAGCCTCCATCTTTTTAGCAGTTTTAGCAGGTGGACAATATCTTTTCAGGAATTTGCTCTTCAAATCTTCCCATGTTGTAATTGAACCAGCAGGTTCATTCCTTAGCCACTTATTAGCAGCTCCTTTAAGCGAAATTGGAAAGATTCTTAGCATAAGTTGATCGTCAGAGACTCCTTCTGTAGTAAACAAATCTGCAATCTTGAGGACTTTTTCAACATGTTCATTAGCATCTTCATGTTCTGTTCAACTGAAAGCATTTTCTCTTAGCTCCTTGAGAAACTGACCCTCCAACTCAAACTTTGACTTTTCATCAAACTTTGGTCTAGCAACTCCTGAACTGTAATCAGCATGGGTTTTGTTCATGTATTCCTCCATAGTAGTGTTTTCCGCCATTGTTTCTGTTTCTTATTCCTCTTTCTCTTCAGAAAAGTAATCAAGCTCGAACGAACTTGAAATATCAAAGCTTTTTGTGTTGAAAAGCCTTTTAAGCGAATGTAAGGCTCGTTCAGGATCTTCGAAAGGTTTAATCAAGTTCTTAGTTGAACTCCTGGTCATGCACTTCCTGAAACCATCACAAAAGCATCAGTAGGGTATGTTCAAGAAAGTAATATATCAGAAAATTAACAACGAAAACGGAATACGAAAAATAAAAGTTACTGATCTCTGCAAGCGATGCGCCGTATCCAAAAAGTTGGATACGCCGTATCTTATAATCGTTAAAATTTAATCAGACTTATATTCAGAAAACAGATACGCCGCTTATAATTTTAGAATGCGCCGTATCAGTTTAAATTATCAAAAATCGTTTATATTTATTAAAATTAAATGCGTCGTATTAACAAAAGCTAATGCGCCGTATTTTCGTTACGTTTCAAAATACAAGATTTTTGATTCAGAAGATGCGCCGTATCGATAAAGATCGATGCGTCGTATCTGTTTAATAATCCAAAAACTGTTTTTAATTTAAATAGACAATACGCCGTATCTGTTAAAACAGATGCGTCGTATGGCGTTAGGGTTTAGAAAAATTTCTTATTAAAAACAGAATACGCCGTATCTTGGGGAAAAGATGCGTCGTACTCGAATTTATTAAACGCGTTGTATTTTATAAAAATTAAACGCAATACGCCGTATCTGTGAAAACAGATGCGCCGTATCGTTTGTATCAGCACAAAAAAACGATAGCAGAATGCAGAAAAAAGAAAAAAAGAAAAACAAAAATAAAAACAAAAAAAAAGAAACAAATTTTAAAGAAAATAAAAACACACAAAAACAGAAAATATGCAAATAATACAATGAATGCAATCTATCTAATATATAACAGGGTTAGCGGTTAGAATCTAAAAATTAAAAAGAAAACCTAATTAAAATACTAATCAAATTAACAGATAATAACAATTCACTCCCCGACAACGGCGCCAAAAACTTGATGCGTGCGATGTGTCGTTGCGGTTTAGCAGTATTAATGCCTACTCAAGTTTTAAATTTATATTTAGCCGACTTATCAATAACACACACACTTAACGAGCAGTGTACCCGGTCAGTATGAATATAATGGTAAGTAGAGTGTCGATCACTAAGAGTGGAACGTATTATCTAGTTATTCTAATCAGTATTTTAATATCTTAAGTTAGCTGTACAACCTAATCTAACGCAAGGGGGTTCAGCCTGAGAGACTGGCACGGTTTGGTTATGATTAAATAGTAAACTAAACTAATGAGCACGAATCAGCGATTAGCACACACGTACACAGATAGATACTTGAGACAATAAGAAGACCTGTCCTGATAATTAAGTAGCTTGTCACTTGTTTTATTGCTAGTTTTATATGAAGTGTATATAATTAACCCTTTCTCGTTGGCTCTAATCTTATCGGCGAGTAAACCCTTAATGATTACTTATGTCTATCCTATTTATTGAGCGTCTCTTAAATAGGCGAGGAAGGGGCATGGCGACCCAAGCAATGCTCAGCTAGACACAGAGGTTATCAATGCACTAATAAAAGTCACCAAAGACATCAACATATAAACTTTAATTAATGGGAAAGCAATTTTAAGGGGTGGACATGATATTCCGTAGTCACATGACATCAGCCCATCAATCCTGATGAATTAAAGTGTACTAATACAATAAAACAAAACTACTTAATGAATTGAATACATGCAGGACCTTCTTACAGCTCTTGTATCTTCGTTCAGGATGTGTCTTGTGCTGCTAATACGTCTGAATTCGGATTTTAGGGTTTCTGTCTCTCTCTTCAAGTTAAGCTAAGTGTCTCGAAATTCGTCTGGCCTTGGGGTAATTATAGTTTCTGTCTGAGGGTTAGATGCGGCGCATAGGATAGGTAGATGTGGGGCGCATTGACTTAACTTCGCGTGGGGTCCAAGGTTAATATATTCAGGAATATTCGTACACCGCCTTAAGATGCGGCGTAACTCCATTTCTCTATGCGGCGCATGTCCTTTGCTGTCTTGGATTGTAACTTGTGAAATCTTGATAGTGATACGCCGTATGTAAGAAGTATGTTGCGGCGTATCTGGAGCAGAATGATCTTGATCTTGTACATTTCAGTAGACTCTTAACATCTTGATTGTTTTGCTCCATAATTAGTCCAAAATCGCCAAGTTTCACATAATACTTGTTTTTACCTGAGAATTACAAAAGTAAACATTAACGTATCAATCCTCATATATAATATAATAAAACAAGTCAAATAAATAGGATAAATGATGATAATAAAATTTACTTATTTGAGTTCATCAAATATCCCCCCACTTGAACTTTACTTGTTCCCAAGTAAACCTTAGAATAAATCTTATGAAAATGTATCCTAAAAGATATTAGGATTTATTTTTATTTTTAAGCATGTATTCATTTTGTCATAATTGCACAACCAAACACTTAACGAATTAGAAATAAAATAAAATATTTTGATAAAAGCAAATCTAATCGTTTAACTGTCCAGTCGTGACGAATATTCTATCATAAGCTTGGCAAGTATACGCATCTCCCCCACTAAAGCCAAGGAATAACAAGTCTAAAGCGGTAAAAAGGGTTTGTTGGTTAAGGGTTGATCATCCTTTTTAATCTCTATCGATCTCACATTCCAGAAAAGGCGACAAAATCACAAATACATGATCGAATCCACGACCACGATACTTGCAATTGCTCAAATCCTTAACTCGAATGGGCTAAAGATGGAACCAAGAAATCTTTACCAATAATATTATATCAAAAAGGGCTACAAAATCTTAAATACATAGCCGAATCCACGACTACGATACTTAAGATTGCTCAAATCCCTAATCTCAATGTAACTTGGACAGAGACTGCCAAAACAGAAAGTTTAGGGTAGAAATTGATATCATTTAATATTCCAAGCTCAGAATGCTATTTTGGACATGTAGTGGACTGTAAATGCAATTATTATGTAATTAAGGACTAACGGTGCAACGCTAACGCTGTTAGGGTGTAAAGTGTAAAAACAGTAAAACTAAAAGGACCAACAGAAGATGATTGATATTTTCATTTCTATATTTTATTTTACGAATTTCCGTCACGTCACGTGCATTTTGTATATTTCGTTTATTTAATATTTAACGTTCGTTATATTTATATATAAAGAGTTTTTAAACGATTTAACTTCCCGTTTTGTTTCACCAGTTCGGAGGAAACGATATTATTGGATTTCAAAGACATAAAAACAAGATAATATTATAAATAATATTATTTTTAAACTTTAGGCATTTTAAGCATATCACACTCTCACTTTAACGATCAAATCGTTATTCGTTCTCATTATCACTTCCACTACTCGTATTTGGTCAGATTCTCAGACTTTCCTATTTACCAGGTTTTGTTTTGAAGCCGTTCCCATAATCTTACTTGATTTCATAATTCCACCTTGTCAGATACGCTCAAGGTGAGTCGTAGCCCCACTTTTAATTGTTTACAAGTTTTATACTTTTGGGGGAGATACATGCTCAACTGTTTTTGTTTACTTTCATACTCTGAAAACTCTCATGATTTACTCAAAATTACAACTCCTACTTACATGTTTTGATTTACTCTTTGGGAGAGATATGTGCTCGTTTTACTTGCAAATTGCTTGCTTAGCTTAAACACTGAACTCAGATGATAGCATTTTCAAATTGCTTACTGTAACATGATACTTGTTTTCACTATACATCTTCACGTAACATCATGAATGTACATCCCACTGTTATATGTTAATTCCAAACTCCAATGGAAATATTTGCCAGAATTAAAGTACGCATATTTTATGTACCCCATTAAGCCCATATTGCCTAAGTTACCATATTGCCATAAAGTCCCTCTATCATGAGCCATTAATCACTAGTATGTGAACGCGAATATAGTGAACAGCTTCGAAACCTGTTAGAGGTTGACAACCTATCCCACTAAATACTGGACGGAATGCCTTTGTGGTTAGTCGTATTTAGTCGTGATGCACTATATTTGAGAAAAATAGGAATTGGCAAATCACCTATTACTCGAGGGCCAAATCCATCATTTCTTTGATGTGAACTCCTCCATTTTACGGTACTTTGTTAACGTTTTGCGTGTCATGAGGCTTAGAGCAATATAATTACATGAATGTATATGTTTTCATATATATTTAGATACAGCTGTATTAGTATTCCACCACACCACATTTGTAGATTTCAGGCATAACATTATTGTTTTCATTCCATGCTAGGATTATGATCCTATACTTGAACTTAACTGATTTCATATATGATTTATTTGTGGTTATACCCAACATCACTCATTACTTGTTTCATCACTATTAGCGCTTATTTACAGATATCACTTCACAATCAAAATCTTTGAAATCAACAGTTTACCCGTACTTGTAATATATTTCAAATATCACTGTACACCACTTGAATTTATTGAAATAAATGGTTTTCTATTAAACTCTATGAACTCACCAACCTTTGTGTTGACACTTTTAAGCATGTTTATCTTAGGTAATTAACGGAGCAGGACAAGACACGGAGATGGCATTTTAACTTTGATAAATTACATGGTGTAAAAATCAAATATGTCATTCTTTCCAAATTATCACACCCTTTCATGGGATTTTATTACATTGATATTTCACTTTTGAACAAAAGTATTATTTAAATGACAAATAACTTTCAAAACGTCTCTTTTGAGCCATTTTCTATGATTATGACTTCAATCCTCACAGTAATACCCCGATTAGTCTTCCGTTGTTATCTCATAATTTAGGAGGGGGGGTGTTACAGATTGGTATCAGAGCCTATAGTTATAGAGAACCAAATGTTTTCAAACATTGAACTATAACTACACTTTCAAAATGAATGATTTTACACCATACCATTTTACGCCCTCCGTGTCTATAGTTCGCCATGCTCAATACATTACCTGTTAGGATTATTTTACACTAATCTTTACATGCTTGATATCTATCCTTACACTCTTTACTATTACACGTTTACTTTTACACCTTTAACGTATGAATTACTTATAATTACTATTTTCGGTTACTACAGTACCATGTCTTCCAAACCAGTTGATATTACCAAGACTGCCCTTCGTACTACTCGTATATCACCTACCTATCAGATTACTCCGGATGCTGAAGATCCTTATGTACTTATGTCACAACCCCAGCCTGATACGGAACTTACTCAGATACTACTCCCATCATCACCTACTTACTCACCTCCACGTCAGAGACTTAGGAGAGCTACCGAATCTTATGAAGACTTGATTGGTGGTCAGGCAACATTCGAGGTTGGACAGAGTTCACGCCAAGAAACGACGTGGAAGGATGTTGAGCCAAATTCTCCATTACCTAACACCCCAGATTCCTCAATGCCAGACATCCCAGACGATGTATCTACACCTAATTCCCCTGATTACAATGTAAGCACTCGTGATTCAATATGGACTTTATTTACCAAAAAGCCAGCATACTAGACGCTCACACTGAATAGCTAAAAGAGTTACAACCATTACGTTTCGAATGGTACGACCGTAACATTGACACTTTGTTCAAAAGATCAGATGCCGAGAGACGAACAGTGTTTGACTTGGGAATGAATGTTGGTAAGATGAAGGACAATTACGACCAGGAACTTAGAAACTTGGACTCCAGAACCCGCTGTTTGGGTAGAGGCCACACCCAGACACATATTAGAGTTGAAGACATTGAGAGAACCCTATGGATGGCCAGGGACACGGCAAGAAACCAGGGTCAAAAGATTGCATCCTTAGAATCCATGTTGGCTAATCAGATGAACATGTGCCAGGAACGCTTCTCAAACATGGAAGCTGCACAATGGGAACTCGAGGAAGAGATTAGACGTCTACGTCAGAGACGTAATTAATTCTAAGTTTACATGTATCGTTGTTGTACTCACTAAACCAAATAGTTTTTGGTTAGTGTTTCATGTATTTTCCAATAATTCTGAAACTTTCAGAACTTGTAATCGACTTTAAATAACAATCTTCTACTGTTATATCCCTCTATGGTGAATAATTCTTTCTAACATGCTCTATTATAATGCTATACATGCATGTAATGACTCCTCATATCCTCATACAAAACCTCACCATTTGTTACCCTCTCTGATAGACAAATGACTCCACGCAATCAATGGAGCATTAATAAAAGACCTTGTACCGCTTGTTTTACAAAAACAATCGATCAAGTTATTAATATTATGTTGATTTCAGTAATTATATCCATATCTACCGTGATATTATCTGTGATTGTTATTATACCTTAAACATGCCATAACTAGACTATAAACCATAGAAATTTCTAAGACAAATTTCGGAAGAAAACTTGATGAATGAAGAGAAAGTTGCTGAACTTCAGCTTTTGTAGATGAATCAGTTTGTTCCTTAGCAATCCCATACCAAGAGTTGATTATTTATCTACGATACTACTCAGACACATCATAATTTTATGATCCTCAGTTGGTTTTGATTTCGTATTATGACCACATTGTTAGCACTAATATGCAAATACCTTATTATTTGAATTATTCTAACATATGGAAATTCTAAATTCGTGTTTCTTGTAATATCTATAGAATATGGCCAGCATGAGCAGTACACATACCCCATCAGCACCTACAACAACCATGACTCCTGAAACTATCAAGAAGTTAGTAAACAACATCGTTGCAGTGGTACTCGAAGTGACTACAATAGCTCATCCGAGTAGCAACGACATGGCAAGAGAAGAAAAGAAGACGGCTATACCTTGTAAGCATAACCATGAAAGTTTCATGGAATGTAGACCAGCTCAACTTAAGGGTCCAGAAGGAGTGACTCAACCTGCCCTCACCCGTACCCAAGGAATTAAGCAAAGTGTTACACCTAAGAGAAATAACCATAATCGAAAACTTGATGAAAAAAGAACCTTTATCCCTAACAACTGCGAATACCACAACAACATCTGTATCTGCAATCACCTACAAGATCGCATCGACTACCACCGCCAACAAAGATTTAGGCATGAAACTGGAAGAGACTGCATCACCACCTCTGCTAACGAAAATGACTACCATAGAAAACAACCTCTGTGCCAAAGATGTAAGATGCATCACACCGTACATTGCATTGCTAAGTGCGGGAAATGCCAGAAAACAGGTCACAAGACAAGAGATTGCAAAGCCATGGACAGAAGAGAACAACCATCAACTGTAAAATGCCACGGATGTGTTGGAAAAGGGCATTACAAGAGTCATTGCCCAAACTACAACACCAATTGGAAAGCCAAGACTAGTGCAAGAGAATGAGAACTCGTCAAGATCCCAACAGCGTCAAAGGATGACACCTATGTTTAAACAGAAGAGAAATTCCTGTTGTAAATAAATAAACCCTAGTTTAAAATTTTCTAAGTTGTATTTCCTTTTGTACTTTACCTTAGGTACGATGGATGTAACCTAAGTGTAACAACTATCCTTCTACCGTATGAAAACTCTATCTTGTAATATTTCCGTAATAATCATAATCGATGTCTATTTTTAATTTCTATTCCATTTTCCCTATTCATAGTCGTTATGTAACAATACCCTGATATCACCTTAGAAATTTGATTAAACATCTTTTCTGACCAAACTGTAGACTATTACCACCTTGTAAGAATTCTCACCTGAACCCTAAGTTTATACCAAGGATATCCTATATTCACCCTAGAAATTCCTGACTCATCACAGTAGGGCGAACCAAATTTTCTTATTCTTTTGAAAAATAATTATGTTGTTATTTTAAATAAACAACACGTTGAACGCCATCTAAAACTTTTTGAGAAATATAAATACCACAATGACTGAGCCAAGCATCACATCATTTGGTCCTCAATTATACATAGCCTGATCACCTATGTCTAATTTAGGAAGAATCATGTCATAAATGGAACAGTTATCTTTTCAGATTCACTAATAACAATTTTCATTCAAAAGCAAAATTTTGAGACAAAATAAACTATTCATAAACATCACTTTTGACAAACCACAATAGATGTCTACATCTATTACCCATCACCTTTATGATAGGAGACCGACAAAAGTACAAACATGAAAACCCTAAGAATTCACAAAGACTTATGGAAAACACAAATAGCATAAATTTTATTAGAAACCACGGAAATTAATACATAGCGAGATAATTAGCATCGGAAGTGCTAATGTTACAATGATTACAATAAAAGGCATAGAATCGCCAATAGGTTGACCCGCCATAGCAACAAAGACCACCACCAACCCAACAATAGCGAGAGCCACCACAGGATGAATCACTTTGATTATGCTGTATGAAAAATATAAACAAACCATTAAAAACAATAGCAAGGCTAGATCTTAAACATAAAGACGAACGAGTTTTATTCCACATTTATTAAGGATTACATAGAAACACAACACGAACTCATTTTAACAACCCTAGCGAGGGACTATTACCCCCATATCTTATCCACGATAATGGCTAGGACCGTGAGGGGTATGGCAAACAATAAAATCGCGACCAAGAATCCGAAGTCTTCGTCAGGGATGTACGCCAAATAAATAACGGCAAGGATGACGTACACAATCGCTAGTATGGTGATGAGGTACGGCATTTTAGAGAGTTAGAATGAGAGAAATATAGTTGGTGGAAGAATGGAAATTAAAATGGGGTATATATAGGCTAAAACTAGCCGTTGGGGACTTGGGGTACTATTCACGACCGTTAGAATTCACTATTCCCGACCGTTGGAGCACTGTTCACTAGCCGTTGATTTTTCACTATTCCTGACCGTTATTTTCACTATTCACAGCTCCTAGTGGGGAAGAAGTTGTAATACCTGAAATTCAGATAACCTGTAAAATGACCAAATTACCCCTGAAGCCATAAAACTTAATAAAATCACATATAAAAATTCTGAAATGATTCCAAATTTCTGAAAACAAAACTACATATGAAATAAAATAAATTCTGAGACAACATTATATTATTTGAATGTCCAAAAAAATTACAAGTTCACATATGCATGTACATATAAATCCGAAAATAATTAAATAAAGTATTTATAGTTATAAAATCAATTTAAATTAAGATAATTATCAAGCTAAATTAAGGAATTGTATACCAAATCAAATTTTGATCTTGTGATAACTTCTAGGCCGAAATTCTGGATCCCATGCCCCCTCCTAGTCGGTTACCTAATTAAATACACAAATCTTTTATTTTTTTAGCTAATTTTCGAAACCCTAACAAAGTCGACAAACAAAAAAATTCCCTTTTGCCTCCACACGACTTCTGGACCTAAACCAATAATTTTTTGGTGTTCTTTGGAGTCTTAAGGAGCCAAGAAAAATAAGATTTGGAATTTAGGAAGCTTGGTTTGATCGTGAGAATTGTTTGTTCGTTTTATTCCATCCGAGAGGTATTAATTCCTTTCGACTTATTCTTATGTTCTAAAAATTATCCAGCATTTTTCTAGTGATCTATGGGTCGAATATAACCTGAGAAAAATAAGAAACACAAATCATGCATGGTTATTAAGGCGTAAGAAAATAAAAGGCATAAAATAAGCTTAATTCATAAATCATGTTATATGAATTTTTTGAGGTGCAACCATATTTTTTATATGTTCTTTGATGTTAATATAAGCTAGGAAAAATATCCACTTGATTTTTAGAAGCCTAGATTAATTGATGCTAATTATTGTTTAAATCGGATTATGTAAAATAATAAAGATAAATTGGGGAAAACCCTAAATCAAATTAGGGTTAGGGTTTTGTGGTTTGGATCTGACTAAATTAATGCATTTAATGATTGTGTCATGATGGATTAATGATTAGATAAGTTAGGGTTTGGTTTTGCTATTTTAAAAGTATATACGATTGGTTTAAAAAGTATAAGGGTATGTTTTGCCAACTTTGGAACTTGTAGGATACTTTTGTAATGTTAATTAGGTCTGTGGGAATGTAGGAAAAATATAACTTGAGGGTCCTAAGTGTAAATATTGCAAGAAAAGAATTTAATTGTATTTATGTGGTACGAATTGGAATTAATTAAAGTAGAGGGACTAAAAGTGTAAATTCTGGAAACTTGAAGTCATTTTGAGTAAATAATGATATTAAGAGTGTTTTGTGTAATTTTGAGTATTTATGGGTTTAATATGTAATTGTTATGAAATTATGATTTAATTATAAGTTTTGTAAAGTTAAGGGACCAAATGTGTAATTAATAAATTCTGAGGGATCTAATTTGTAATTCATATAATTCTGAGGTTATGTTTTGTAACTTTGTAAAATAAGGTACTTGTTTGGAAAATATGAATATTATAAGGATTAAAACATGAATTATGTAAATGTAGGGTTTGTTTTGTAAACTATATAACTAAAGGGGTTTAATCTGTAAATGGTGAAACTAAAAGGATTAAGATGTCATTCTAAATAAAATAAGTATTTAAGTCAGTAACTTAAAGTATTTTCACTTTATGCCTTTGAATTAGATGAACTTACAATTAAAACCCTGAACTATGAAAATCTGTCATAAGAAACCCTAAACTTTTGTAACCTGCTAAAAGATACCTTAGTACCATAATAAGCCTTGAATAAGGACTTAACTTAATCTGAGATATTAATATCTTGCTAAATGTGAAAAGCTGTTAATTCGGGAAACCTGCCAAAAATAGAAAGTTACTAAAACCCACTTGTCATTTTGTCTTCTACTCCCTTAGGTTCGAGGAAGGAGAAATCTAATCTCTATCAGCGTTTATCTCTGTGTTCTTGCATTCATAATAAGGTACAGATATTCTGCCCTTCTCTAGTAAGGTGCCTTCGTTTCTTTTGATTTCGTATTTTGATTCGTTTAGGATTCCCTATGCCATTGCTATGTTCCCTCCTGTTTGTGCACCTTTCGTGTGATCTTTTGTTTGTGAACCCTTGATGTGTTCCCTTTGTTCTGAATCTTTATTGAATCTCTTTGTTTTGACCTATTGTCCTGAATCCTGACCTGTGAACCTTGTTTTGAACCGAAATCCGATATACTTGATTTATTTTGATATAAACTTTAATCTGTTAAATCCTTATTTGAACCTAAATGATTTTGAACTATTATTAAACCATATATGAAACTGTTTGGGAAAGGTTATTTTAAAAAGAAACGAAACCACTTTTAATGAAAGCTATTAAAAGTTTTGGAAGACCATTTTGAAGAAAACTATTTTGTAAGATCAGTTGTTATGAAAACCATTTTTGAAGGATTGTTTAAATGGACTTTTAAATAGAAACCTTTCCAACTGAACTTTTGCTACGAACTCTAATTATGAACTTGTGAAAAGCTCTTTTCTGAAAACCTTTTGATATTGCCCTTTTAATCTGAACTTAAACTTTGATATAAACTTAATTTGATAAACTTTGATTTGAACCTTTGACATTTATTTCTAAACTGTTTGACATGAACCTTTTGCCATGTACCCTTAAGATTTGACTTTCTAATTATGCTAGTACATTTGACCTTTGACCTAACAGTTTGATATCCGAGCCAATCACTAG
This sequence comes from Artemisia tridentata subsp. tridentata, assembly GCA_021014915.2. Taxonomy (NCBI): domain Eukaryota; kingdom Viridiplantae; phylum Streptophyta; class Magnoliopsida; order Asterales; family Asteraceae; genus Artemisia; species Artemisia tridentata. The sequence goes on along the minus strand of CP139509.1, from coordinate 436,636,909 downwards.
GCATGAGGGTTTCATGTCCATGTCATTGACGCACCTCTGACATGACTCTAGGGCAGGAGAGTGATGACCTGTTCCGTCCCTTATTTATTATTTGCTATGGCCATTATAATTATGATTATTGATTTGTCTGTGGGGCGTATGGGTGCACTCTAGATTTGACCTGTTATCTGTATATGTTGTATGATTATGATTATTATATCTGGTGACTGATTGTGTGTGCGATACATGTCTTTCACTTTGTCTGAGAGCTGATCACTCTACACATGTTTGTTTTATTATATTAGTAATGTTATGGTATTGTCAGTCATCTGGGCTCGTGATAGATTCCTGTGTTCCTGTTTTTCTTAAATCTTATTCACTTTTGTGCTTTTCTTTTATTCATGATCCATTTCTCATTCCTTTCATTTTGATTTTGTATCGGTATGATCCGCATTCCTGATTTCCCTTGTACTGCTATACATTATCGTTTCGTGTTATCTATATATCTGTTCACTGAGCCCTCATAGCTCAGCCGCGTTTTCTTTTTCACGCGGCAGGTATTAGTAGGAAGCTGGGAATGTGTGAAGAGTGTACCTTGGACTTAGAAGATTGGATAGCTATGCTGGGTTAGAGTTGGACTGAAGACATTATGTTTTAGAATTAGTTTTGGAAGTTTTAGTTATAACCTTTTAGATTCAATAGTTCATTTATAATCCTTGAATTTTTGTATTACTGTATTAGTATGCTTTGTTTTGATCTGATATGGATCCATTGTTGTGATATCTTTACCCCTGTCGGGTCGGGGTATTACACCTAGATTCATTAATTGACCAAACATTTAAATTCATTTCATCTAGTTCGAATAAACCTAACTAGACCTTGTTTTCTAAGATTTTCGAACGGAAACCTCTCGACAACCCTTTTTCCATAACCCCTTACCCTAGTAAACACTTTAAAATTCAGGGACGGAATTCAGAATGACGAGTGGGTACTGTAGCAAACTGCAAAATTTCCTATAATTAACGACGTTTAATTTTATATTAATCTCTGTCATTATTTTAATCACCATTTTTACGGAAAAATTTAAAATTTTCTTTATTATATTATTTTAACACGAAAACATTATCACAAGAATTACCAAATAACGGGACGAGTTCGTACGCAAATCACGAATAAAAATTCTACCCTAAATATACACTAATAAACCTCACATGGGCCAAGATAACCTCAGCCCACCCTCCTTGTTCGGCTACTGTTCACCAGCCCAACAACCAAAGCCCAACTCCCCCTATTATTTCACATTCCAGTCGACTAGACCCATCCCAAACGCCCTCGTTTTCTCCAAATTTCTAAACGCGACATGAACATATCGTTGCACCACCTAATTGTTCCCCCGCCAAGGAACTAGTATGCCAAATATTAGCTCTTGATACGAAGGTTTGGTACATTTTCAAAAGCCAAAGTGTTTGGCCATTTAACACATAATCGACATATACATTTTTTTACAAAAAGAACCGTTTTGACCCGGGTTTGTTTTAACCTCATTCTAATGATTATGTTTGATCATTTATGAGTTAATGAAAGTATTCCTCACCCGAGATCACAAGGCTACACGCTAGAACCCATTTTTTTGTACAAGTTATAAACTAGTCGATATATATGTATATATGTGTTGCCACCAATAATTCCCCCTCATCCTCACATGTCTCTATAGTCTAATGTCAGTAAAATCTCCACAATATCTAATATTCTCTGACCTTAAACAGTAGGCACAAGTGGAGGAATGATTAAGATAGCTATATAACTTCATACGTATACTCATATATACGTATAACCCATTTCCTTTATCACCACCTCTCCCACATAGCTCCTTTGCACATTCCTAATCCCTCTTGATCAGTAGAAACCACAACTCGACCAGAAACTCTCACCACCTTCGTTTGGAAGTTCATTCAAAGGATATGGGTTAATATATATACGTATATATTGATTTTAGTGAGTTGTGAATCGTTTCTTGTGTTCTAGCCATCTCCGCGAGTCCACTACCCACCCAAGAGGTGTTGTAAGTCCTCTTGTATCTATTTCAATTCATATCTCACATTTTTTCATATTCATGCATCGTATATTAATTATTTCGAACGTATAGTTTTGTTACTTAATTTTTACGTATAACGTTTAAACCTAGAACCCAACCCATGGCTTGCCTCCCCTGTGGAAGGCCTAGGAGTCATGAGGAACACTCACTTCACGTTTATATCATGTGCGCATATACATTCGAACTTCATTTTGGACTTTGCTATACACGCACAAAATCAGAAAATATTACAAACTTTTCTAACTCTTTTACACTAAAAGACTGTCTCAAGTCACACCTAATATCACCTCGTCAAAAAAAATCTAACTTAACGACACCCCAATGTTTTTACACCATCTAATAGTACTTGCTATAAGCTACAAGTTTCATGAATATAACGTGTAATGATAAGCTCTCTTGTACCTCCTAAAATGGCCAAAGTGAATCAACCAACACATATATAACACAAACACCTAAAAAAAAAATTCTAAGTCTTTTTATACTCAGAAATCTGTCCCAATCGACCTAAAAAATGCCTTTGTATCTTGAAATTCGACTTATCAAGCATACTATATTTTCACACGATCTATTAGACCACGTTACTAGCTACATGTTTCGTATTTATACTTTGTAATAATGAGCACGTTTAATCCCTTTAAAATTGTCAAAGTAAATCGATACACATGTATCTCAAAACTAGTTTGTGGAAACCGTAGGGGGGGGGGGGGTGAATACGTTTCCATTTAAAAACTTAAAACTTTTTGTATCAAATATCCGATCAAGTGTGAGGTAATATGAAAAGTGTCAACAATGGTCATATAGTAAACTACCACACAAACATAAACACATCATGACACATATATAATCAACATAACATAAGCAACTAGCCACATAAACATAAACACAATGCAAATATAAATATAAAGCGATAAAGAATAAATTGAAAGTAAAGAGATAAGTAAGAAGGCGCAAACCGGACACGGTGATTTATAGTGGTTCGGTCACGAAGCTCCTCTTCGCCCTACTCCACTCCCCGAGTACCCAACTCGAGAGTTACTTCACTAATCAACAAACTCCCTTCAGGCGGAGAAAACCGTACACGTCGCTTAACTTGTTTTCCGACACTAAGCTAGATGTCGAGTGCTAATCTTAGCTAGCACCAATCTACCACGATCTACACCGTACACGTCGCTTATCCTATTTCCGACACTAAGCTAGATGTCGAGTGCTAATCTTAGCTAGCACCAATCTACCACGATCTACCCGATCTACACCGTACACGTCGCTTATCCTATTTCCGACACTAAGCTAGATGTCGAGTGCTAATCTTAGCTAGCACCAATCTACCATGATCTACCCGATCTACCCTTGATCCACTTGATCAATACACACAAGCCCAATGGCTTCAAGAGATCTCCAAGATCTCGACAAGATCACAATGATCTTCCCTCACAAACTCTCAAAAGAAAAATGATCTTGATGTTTGCTATGATACAATCAAGAGTGTAACAAATGTTACAAGACCTAATAACTACAACTCTTGTATCTTCTTGGATACTTTGAGTTCTTCTCTTGCAAATGAAGAGGAATGATAACACTTTGTATCTACTTGGATACTTTGTGTTCTTCTCTTGCTAATCAAGAGGGATGACAACACTTTGTATCTACTTGGATACTTTGTGTTCTTCTCTTGCTAATCAAGAGGGATGACAACACCTTGTATCTACTTGGATACTTTGTGTTCTTCTCTTGCTAATCAAGAGGAATGAAGAGGATCACTTGAATGGAGGATTGGATCAATCTTAAACAAACTAAGACTCTCCAAATGATCAAAGAAAGTCATCTAAGTGAGGAGGGATTAGACCAGAGAAAAGTGACTGGAAAAATCAAGTTGGAAGTGTGAAATGGTCCACTATTTATAGGCAAGGGAAAAATTAGCCGTTACAGATCCACGGCTCCACTAATTGTCAGACGGCTCCACTAAATTTAGTGGAGCCGTCGGTACTTAATGGTACCGTGGACGCTCCTTCGTTTGTCTTTAGTGGGGAAGGTTTATTTGGGAATGTTTGGAGCTGTTTTGGGGGGAAAATTGACTGTTGGGATTTTTAAACTTATTTTTCAAAATAAAACATTTCTTTTTAATTCAAAAATAATTTGTAAATATATATTTTGAAAAAATGTTTTGTCACATTAAAAATGTGAAGTTTAGAAAAATATAATCCTTTGATCATTTGTCAAGTAGTAGATTTGTTTGTCCATACCTTGAGTGATTTATGTCGGGATGGAAATCTACGACTTCGTTGAAGCATACTTGAGACGTCAGGAGGTGTTGATGTAAGTATGCATTGATGATTTGTGTTTACAAGTAACTTGCACATTTTACGTTATGCATCACAAGTTACATGTTTGTCATTATTAAAACCGAAGAAACCGTTTAGTTTAAATATCGTAATATTTACACTAACATAGTTTATAAAACCTTAATGGACTGAAAAGCCCAATAAGCTGAAAATAAGCACACCATATAAGCTGACCCTAAAAGCTCTTTTGATATGAAAATAGTACGTTAAAAAGGAGCCTAGGGATGAGCCCAACTCGTCTCAGAGCTCACGGTTTTTAAAACGTTAACGGGCTTTTAATTAGCTCGTTAAAAGCCCCTTTAGTGAAAAATAAGCTGTTGAAACAAGTTTTAATAAGCTTCAATAAGCTCCAAAAATTTTCATATAAATTTTCCCCATAACTTTTGTACGTTTGGACTAAAAATGCAAACTAATTACACCTTGAGGGACTAAAACTGCCAACAGTTTAAAACTTGGACTGAGACTGCCAAAACAGAAAGTTTAGGGTAGAAATTGATATCATTTAATATTCCAAGCTCAGAATGCTATTTTGGACATGTAGTGGACTGTAAATGCAATTATTATGTAATTAAGGACTAACGGTGCAACGCTAACGCCGTTAGGGTGTAAAGTGTAAAAACAGTAAAACTAAAAGGACCAACAGAACATGATTGATATTTTCATTTCTATATTTCATTTAAGAATTTCCGTCACGTCACGTGCATTTTGTATATTTCGTTTATTTAATATTTAACGTTCGTTATATTTATATATAAAGAGTTTTTAAACGATTTAACTTCCCGTTTTGTTTCACCACTTCTGAGGAAACGATATTATTGGATTTCAAAGACATAAAAACAAGATAATATTATAAATAATATTATTTTTAAACTTTAGGCATTTTAAGCATATCACACTCTCACTTTAACGATCAAATCGTTATTCGTTCTCATTATCACTTCCACTACTCGTATTTGGTCAAATTCTCAGACTTTCCTATTTACCAGGTTTTGTTTTGAAGCCGTTCCCATAATCTTACTTGATTTCATAATTCCACCTTGTCAGATACGCTCAAGGTGAGTCGTAGCCCCACTTTTAATTGTTTACAAGTTTTTTACTTTTGGGGGAGATACATGCTCAACTGTTTTTGTTTACTTTCATACTCTGAAAACTCTCATGATTTACTCAGAATTACAACTCCTACTTACATGTTTTGATTTACTCTTTGGGAGAGATATGTGCTCGTTTTACTTGCAAATTGCTTGCTTAGCTTAAACATTGAACTCAGATGATAGCATTTTCAAATTGCTTACTGTAACATGATACTTGTTTTCACTATACATCTTCACGTAACATCATGAATGTACATCCCACTGTTATATGTTAATTCCAGACTCCAATGGAAAATTTTCCAGAATTAAAGTACGCATATTTTATGGACCCCATTTAGCCCATATTGCCTAAGTTACCATATTGCCATAAAGTCCCTCTATCATGAGCCATTAATCACTAGTATGTGAACGCGAATATAGTGAACAACTTCGAAACCTGTTAGAGGTTGACAACCTATCCCACTAAATACTGGACGGAATGCCTTTGTGGTTAGTCGTATTTAGTCGTGATGCACTATATTTGAGAAAAATAGTGTTGGGAATTATCACAAGGTACGAAGAAGACTTAGAGAAGAACAGACTTAAGTCTGGTAGCTATGATATTAAGTCTGGTTGTTAGTTAAGTCTGGTTTTGTATAAGTTAAGTCTGGTTGTAATATTAAGTCTTGTTGACTTAATAGTTAAGTCGGGTCAGTAAAGTTAGGAAAGTTTGTTAGTATTAAGTTAGGAAAAGATATGTATGAGTTAGGTATCTTTATAGAAGATACGTAATATCTTTTCACACGGTTTTGTAATTAGGGTTTCCTTCAAGTATAAAAGGAACCCTAAGGATCATTATTATGTACGTACGAATTGTGTGAGTTAGTGAAATATACAAAGTTAGTTATAAACTCTGTGTTCTTCATTGTTCTTGTTAATTTTCCGCATTAGCATTAACAATTGTGTAAGAGTTTCTCACTTAGATTGATTTGGATTTATTCAAGTCATCTACTAAGTAATCAAAGGCTACTTAGAGATCCATACAAAACGTGGACCTACAAGTGGTATCAGAGCCTTTAGAGAGACTCTGAATTCGAAGAATACAACACCACAAACAAATTCTCAATCAATTTACCCTACACAATGTCTGGCCTTGAGCAGCCTATCAACACTGAAACTTTTTCAAACCATAACAATGAGGATGAGAGATCAAACCATGAAGAAGAAAACCCTGAAACCAGCACCTCTAAATCACAACCAACCATCCCTACAACCACCACCATATCCAACATTAAGCTTCCAATACTGAAGAGAGAAGAATATGATATATGGGCCATGGAGATGGAACATTACTTGGAGTACATTGACAGTGAAGTTTGGAAGGTTATTCAGAAGGGAAATTCAAAGAAAAGGGTTTCAGTTGGTACAGATGGGCAGATTAGAATATTACCACCATTGACTGCTGAGGAGATACGGGCTGTGGAAAAGGAGAAGAAGGCCAGAACCTTGCTGCTTATGGCTATTCCAAAGGAGCATCTACAAAGGAGCATCTACAAAGGTTTCATGGTATGATAAATGCCAAGGAGATTTGGGAGGCCATTAAGAAACGTTTTGGAGGGAATGCAAACTCTAAAAAGATGCAGAAGGCTGTTCTTAAACAGCAATTTGAAACATTCAGTGTGTCAAAGGCTGAAGGATTGGAAAAGGGTTATGACAGATTTCAACATCTTCTGTCACAGCTAGAGGCACATGGTGTTGCTGTATCTGATGAGGATGCCAATCACAAGTTTCTTAGGTCTCTACCTCAAAAATGGGCAAATGTGTCAATGACTATGAGGATGAAGGATGAAGGATGAAGGATGAAGGATGAAGTTGACTCAATGACCCCAGATGACCTGTACAACAATCTTAGCATTTTTGAAAGGGACATCAATGAAACCACTCAGGCAACTTCTAGTTCTTCAAATGTTGCTTTTGTGTCTCAAAGCAAAGGAAGCACTCACAAGATTAAGTCTGGCAGTGTTAAGTCTGGTCTCTATGAAGCTTCTACAAAGGAAAGAACTGCTCCTGCAGGCTTTGCAGATGAGGTGATTCACTCATTCTTCGCCAATCAACAAGAAGATGAAGGCTTTATCAGTGAAGATTTGGAGCAGATAAATGATGCTGAGGTAGAAGAGATGGACATCAAATGGCACATTGCCATGATTGCTCTGAGGGTAAAAAGGTTTCAAAAGCAGTATGGAAGGTCTATTAAGTTCAATAACAAGTCTCCAGTTGGGTACACTAGAAGGACAGTTGAATGCTACAATTGTCATAAGCATGGACACTTTGCTAGAGACTGCACGGAGAAGTCTGCTGATGGGTATAGAAAGAAAGATGAACAGGATGACAAGCTGGAAAGGAACCAGATGAGTATGGTGACATTGGAAGCTGGAGCTATTAACTGGAATGAGCACACAAAGGAGAATGAAGAGTCCAGTCATGCACTCATGGCAATTGGTTCTAGTAATGAGGTACCATTATGTTCCAAATTATGTACTGATTCCTATAATCATGTTAAGGCTTTGTGTGATGAGCAGTTGACACTGATAGGTGACCAAGAAGCACAAATTTTAGCTTATAAAAATGCTCTAAAAACATTAGAAGCACAAAAAGGCACCCTTCAGAGACAACATGCTGACTTAAATGAAAAACTATTCTTTCAGGCTAATAAAATATATGAACAAGATGAAAAAATTAAAAGATATAGACAACTTGGCCTAAGAATACAAAAAGAGAGGGATGATTTGAGAAAACGTATTGATCAGTGGAATAACTCTAATAACAATCTGTTTAAATGTTGGGATTCTCAAGTGAGGTCAAATAAGAAACATGGCTTAGGGTATGAGGAGGATGAGAAAAAGGCTATATTTAAGCATAGAGAGGATGACTATGAAGGTAAACCTTTATATAATCGGTTTGTTAAGGCTGATGATTTCAAGGGAGTTCCACATCCATTGAGTGGAGACTATACTCCTCTTGAAAAAGAGGAGTTAGATGACTCTCTATTTGTGTATGGAAAAAGAGGTCCTCAAATGCCTGAGTCAACCACCTCAGATGACAAAACCAGTGAGTATTCTACTTGTCAAACTAATGACACTGAAGGATCCATTGGTGATGTCTCTGACAACTCTAAGTCTGAGTCAAAAAGTGAAGTAAAAGATAGTCCTGAACCTAAGATTGTTAAGGAAAGTGAACCTATTGTGACTGAACCAAAACCCCAAACAGTTAAACCTAGTTGTGTCAACCACATAAAATCTCCTAAGGAATCTGTTGCAATGAATGAGTCACCCAAAAATGATAGAGTTCACAGAGAAGTTAGGAGTAGTTACACTTACACTCCTAAGAGATGTTTTGTTTGTGGAAGTCTAAGTCACTTGATTAGAGATTGTGACTTTCATGAGAAGAGAATGAAAAGAGAGGCTGAGCTTAAAAGAATGAATGTGAATACTGGTAATATCAATAGTAAACCAGTGTGGAATAAGGTTAACAGAATCAATCATGCCAACCAATTTGTCCCCAGACGAGCCCAACATGTTAACTCTACCCGACCAAACTTTAACATTAATTCTGGTAGACCAAATATTAAGTCTGGTTTGAGGAACTTTAATTCGGGTAGGCAAAATTTCAATTCTGTGAGGCCTAAAGTCAATTCTGGTTATGCTAATCAAATGAGACCCAGACAACCTTTCCACAAACCACAGGTGAATACATATAATCAAAGAAACCATTTTCATAAATCTTATTCACCTGTGAGGAGACCAATTGCTAAGAATACAACACAACCTTCAAATTCTAATGCTGTAAAGGGTAATGGGGGTTCTGCTGTTAAGACCTCAGCATGTTGGTCTTGGGATCCATTCAAGAATGAATACACCTATAAATCCCAAAGCAACAGTGGATCAGTTTCATATAAGACCTTTAAATATGTTGATCCACAAGGCGGACCCAAGCCTACTCAGGCCTGGGTTCCTAAGAGAAACTAATTTCTCTTCTTTTTGTGCAGGATCATCCACTCAGCTATATGGGAGATAGAGGAATTTTTGACAGTGGGTGCTCTGGGCACATGTCTGGTAACAAGAACTATCTGAAGGATTTCCAAGAATTCAAAGGAGGTTCTGTTACCTTTGGAGGAAGCAAGGGGTAGATTACTGGAAAAGGAAGATGGTCTTTTTATTTCTCAAGGCAAGTATGTTGCAGAGATTTTGAAGAAGTTTGAGTTTGCTAATGTGAAGACTGTAGTCACTCCCATGGAGAATAAGGTGCCTTTGACAAAGGATGAAGATGCTGCTGATGTGGATGTGCATCATTACAGATCCATGATAGGTTCTCTAATGTATCTTACTGCTTCTAGACCTGACATTATGTATGCAGTCTGTGTTTGTTCACGTTTTCAGGTACACCCAAAGACTTCACATTTTCATGCTGTGAAGAGAATCTTTAGGTACCTAAAGGGCAAACCAAATTTGGGCCTTTGGTATCCTAAAGAGTCATCTTTTGACCTGACAGCCTATTCAGATAGTGACTATGCTGGTGCAAGCCTTGATAGGAAATCTACAACAGGAGGTTGTCAATTCCTTGGAAACAGATTAATCTCTTGGCAATGCAAGAAGCAGAAAATTGTGGCTAACACAACTACTGAAGCTGAGTATGTGGAAGCTGCTAATTGCTGTGGACAAGTCTTGTGGATTCAGAATCAACTGCTGGACTATGGTTTGAATTTTATGAATACTGTTATCCACATAGATAATGAAAGCACTATCTGTATTGTTAAGAACCCAGTATACCACTCTAAGACTAAACATATAGAAATCAGGCATCACTTTATTAGAGATTTCTTTGAAAAGAAATTGATTAGAGTGGAGAAAATACATACAGACTTTAATGTTGCAGACATGTTGACTAAAGCTTTTGATGGCCCTAGGTTTAATTATTTGGTAGTCAACATTGGTATGATGAACCCCTAGTTGGACTTAAGGGGAGGTTTGTGTTAAGGGGAGGTCAAAATGTAAAGTTTGTATACTAACCAGCACTTAGGTTATTTTTAAGTCTTGTAGTTTTATTTTTAATCCTGATAAAAAAAATATTTTTTGTTACAGTGCTGGATTAAGTTGTCAAGTGAGACTATTGGAACTTCTCACTTAGTGAAGGTGCATAGCACTAACACAACAAAAGGTTATCAGTCCACCTTGTCTCATCCACACAAGGACTGACTAATCCTGAGCAAACGGCTACAGGTAAAGATAGCTCAAATCCGTTTATGGCTGACAATTTGCCAAAAATTGTATGGTATTCAACTCACCATATCTGAGATTGTGAAGAGTTGACTAGCCCACAAGATTATGGCTTGTGGTAAAGGCTGTGGAAAACCATAAATGGTAATCAATTCACCATGATGAGGTGCATTCCATCAAAGAATTGGCTAGTCTAAAAGGGTACAGCTTTTGGTAAAGACATCACAAATCTGTTGATAGTTGATGATTTACTAAAAATCATATGGTTATCAATGTACCATGGTCTTACACACAAAACATTTGGCTACTCCAGTAGTGATGGCTATTGGTAAAGAGACATCAAATCCATTAATTTTCAATGATTCACCTCTCACAGGAGTTTACACACCTGGAAGTGATGAGAATAGATATGAAACTTAACAGGAATTGATGTACAAAATGTCATGGTTGCTGAAAAGATCAAGTGGATGGCATATCAGATGGTGAAAAGATCAAGTTGCTGCATCAAAAATCAAATTTGCAGATTTAAAGTGATTTGAGGATCAAGATAATTCCAAGTGTTCAAAGTTTAATCCTCAAAAGCTTACACAGAAGGAACTTGAAGTTCATGGAACATGAAGATCAAGTTAGGGGAGGATTGTTGGGAATTATCACAAGGTACGAAGAAGACTTAGTGAAGAACAGACTTAAGTCTGGTAGCTATGATATTAAGTCTGGTTGTTAGTTAAGTCTGGTTTTGTATAAGTTAAGTCTGGTTGTAATATTAAGTCTTGTTGACTTAATAGTTAAGTCGGGTCAGTAAAGTTAGGAAAGTTTGTTAGTATTAAGTTAGGAAAAGATATGTATGAGTTAGGTATCTTTATAGAAGATACGTAATATCTTTTCACACGGTTTTGTAATTAGGGTTTCCTTCAAGTATAAAAGGAACCCTAAGGATCAATATTATGTACGTACGAATTGTGTGAGTTAGTGAATTTACAAAGTTAGTTATAAACTCGGTGTTCTTCATTGTTCTTGTTAATTTTCCGCGTTAGCATAACAATTGTGTAAGAGTTTCTCACTTAGATTGATTAGGATTTATTCAAGTCATCTACTAAGTAATCAAAGGCTACTTAGAGATCCATACAAAATGTGGACCTACAAATCAATCTAAGTGAGAAACTCTTACACAATTGTTAATGCTAACGCGGAAAATTAACAAGAACAATGAAGAACATAGAGTTTATAACTAACTTTGTATATTTCACTAACTCACACAATTCGTACGTACATAATAATGATCCTTAGGGTTCCTTTTATACTTGAAGGAAACCCTAATTACAAAACTGTGTGAAAAGATATTACGTATCTTCTATAAAGATACCTAACTCATACATATCTTTTCCTAACTTAATACTAACAAACTTTCCTAACTTTACTGACCCGACTTAACTATTAAGTCAACAAGACTTAATATTACAACCAGACTTAACTTATATAAAACCAGACTTAACTAACAACCAGACTTAATATCATAGCTACCAGACTTAAGTCTGTTCTTCACTAAGTCTTCTTCGTACCTTGTGATAATTCCTAACAAATAGGAATTGGCAAATCATCTATTACTCGAGAGCCAAATCCATCATTTCTTTGTTGTGAACTCCTCCGTTTTACGGTACTTTGTTAACGTTTTGCGTGTCATGAGGCTTAGAGCAATATGATTACATGAATGTATATATTTTCATATATATTTAGATACAGCTGTATTAGTATTCCACCACACCAAATTTGTAGATTTCAGGCATAACATTATTGTTTTCATTCCATGCTAGGATTATGATCCTATACTTGAACTCAACTGATTTCATATATGATTTATTTGTGGTTATACCCAACATCACTCATTACTTGTTTCATCACTATTAACGCTTATTTACAGATATCACTTCACAATCAAAATCTTTGAAATCAACAGTTTACCCGTACTTGTAATATATTTCAAAAATCACTGTACACCACTTGAATTTATTGAAATAAATGGTTTTCTATTAAACTCTATGAACTCACCAACCTCTTTGTGTTGACACTTTTAAGCATGTTTATCTCAGGTAATTAACGGAGCAGGACAAGACACGGAGAGGGCATTTTAACTCTGATAAATTACATGGTGTAAAAATCAAATATGTCATTCTTTTCAAATTATCACAACCTTTCATGGGATTTTATTACACTGATATTTCACTTTTGAACAAAAGTATTATTTGAATGACAAATAACTTTCAAAACGTCTCTTTTGAGCCATTTTCTATGATTATGACTTCGATCCTCACAGTAATACCCCGATTAGTCTTCCGCTGTTATCTCATAATTTAGGGGGGGTGTTACAACTCTGAATAATTTGCATATAGACACTAGATCTTATGTTTTATTATGCTTTTGGTTATGTCTGACTGCATCAGATGGCAGGATCCCTGCATTTAGGCAGGCCGGATCCCTTTTACAAAGGATCCGGTGGATCCGGGCAAACAGAAGCTAGTTTCTTGCTTCTTTTAACGATTTTCACTTAAAATTTCTACTTTTTACTAACTTATTATCTATATTTACTAATATTATGCATTAGAGTTTGACTTTTTGTCAAAGCATGCACTAATTACATATATAATCATTAGATCTTTGCTTATTTTGTGGTTTTAGCATTAAATGTGATGCATGGTTTTTATCTATTGTTGGGTCTGAAAAACCAATCCAATTGTCTCTGACAAGTATTTTAACATAAAATAGCCTAATACATCTTGTGAAGGATAGTGAGCATTAAGTCTCTGATAACGATCAGAGAGAATGTCACTTCATAACTATCAATGTGAACCTGATAGTTATCAGAAGTGAGATATTCCCTGATATGTTATCATAGAACATGACTATCTGATTATTATTCAGAAAGTGGCTCACTGATAAATAAATCAGTGAGTGTTGTATAAAGCTCAAACATTTGTATGGCTTCAGGGACGTCAAATACCAACTGAAGAAAACATCTCACAAACTGACGCGGTGTCAGGGAGTGATTTACAAGGAGCTAAAAGCAACACCAGTGTCACTAAGATCTGAAAAATGACTCTATGACTCTGAGGACTTGATTCTGGATTACAACCACAACCTCTGAATGCATGGGCGGGAAACTTCTTTAGGAAGATAAGTTCAAGTACTTATCGATATACGAGAAACAGGCATTGGAACTATAAGTTGTCAAATCAGGAAAGCTGAAAGTACGCTTCAGACTAGCCTACTAGGCACGTGCCTATCCATAGCAAGTGGACAACTTACTATGCAACCCACATGCAACCATTGTTTCCCCTCCTATATAAACTCTCAGTTGTAACCAAGTTAAGTAGAGATTCATAAAAAAAAAAAAAAAAAAAAAATTACAAAGGATTATGGTTAGAATCCTCCTCCCCTATGAACAACAATGCAAAGTTTTCCGTAGGCTATCCCTTGTAAATCTTTGATTCATTTCTAATAAGATTTATAAAGTTGAAAAGTACAAATGGTGTTATTAGCATGTTTGTGTCGTTCTCAAGCAAACCCAACCTCATCAATGTTGATGTTCATCAGTTTTCCTCACTTGCTAAAACTGTTGTTCATATCCTTCATGGTTTGCATGAATGCGTGTGTGCAATAGGACCCAACTTCTATAAATAGCACCTTATTGTGCTTGCATTCTCATCATCTTCAACCTCTCAAACCTCCTCTCATCTCAGCCCCTTCGTTGGGAATAAAGCTTCTTGATGTTGCTGCTGATCACAATTGGTATTACTGCTATTCTAAGGTTTTAAGACTGCTCTTGGACTTCAATGAAGAAAATGCTAAGTGTTTACTACTGCCAGTGTAATGTTAAGACTGCTCTAACAAAGTTAGTACTGCTGAAGAATTAAAAAGAATATACGCTAAGTGTGTTAGTGCTACTTGAACAAAGTTAGTGCTGCCAGTTCAAAGTTAATGTTGCTTAAGGCTAAGTTCAGAGTCACTACTGCTGGTGTATTAGTTAATACTGTTAGAGTTATAGTTAATGCTGTTTATGAGATATACATGTATAGTCGGTTAGATAATTATAGAAAAGATTTAGAAAGATTTATCTTGAAGAGAAAGTTATTGTAAGCCGACTAGGACTCCTTAGTCTATAAAAGGAGGTCCTAGGGCATAAAGCTAGATACGAGTCGATTTTATAGAATACGTGATTCTTTATAGTGTTTATAACTTAAAGGTTGTATAACCCTAATACTGTTGAGTATTCGTATTATCAATAATATTGAAGCTTTGTTTGTTTGTTAAATTGTGTTCTTGTGTTTACTGTTACATTGAAAGTTCTTCTTAATATTGAATACTAGATTCCGCATAGTATTTGATAAACTCAAGACAGTTTCTATTCTAGTTGTGTTAGATTTATCTAGCATAGCTAAACCTTTACAAGCTAAGGGAATTCGATCAAGTGTTCAACTGGGATCAACAAGTGGTATCAGAGCTTGTGATCTAGAAGCTGTGATCAAGAAGAATCTGTTTTTGCACACAAGAATTTGCTAGAAGACATGGATCAAGATTCTGCACACATGGTGGCTGCATCTAAGGTTCCTATGCTCAAACCTAATGAGTTTGAGATATGGAGAATGAGAATCGAACAGTATATCCAGATGATCGACTATGCACTCTGGGAAGTCATAGAGAATGGTAACACCTTACCAAAAACAACAACATCTGCTGAAGGTGTTACAACATTGGTACCTATTACATCTGCTGAAGACAAGGCTCAGAGACGACTTGAGATGAAAGCCAGAAGTACCTTAATGATTGCCATTCCTAATGAACATCAGTTAAGGTTTAACTCTATTAAAGATGCAAAGTCGTTGCTGAAAGCTATAGAGAAGAGATTCGGAGGGAATGATGCTACTAAGAAGACAAAGAAGAATCTCTTAAAGCAACAGTATGAAACTTCTCTGCTCCAAGCTCAGAGATGCTTGATCAAACCTTTGACAGGCTTCAAAAGCTTGTGAGTCAATTGGAGCTTTTAGGTGAACACCTTTCCCAAGAAGATATTAATCAAAAGCTATTGAGGAGTTTGTCACCAGAATGGAACACACATGCTGTTGTGTGGAGGAATAAGGATGATCTAGATACAATGAGCATGGATGATCTCTACAACAATCTCAAGGTGTATGAACCAGAGGTCAAAGGGATGTCTAGCTCCAGTACAAACACACAAAACATGGCTTTTGTGTCCTCCTCAAACAATAACACTAGCAGTACTGATGGAGTAGTTAATACTGCTCATGGAGTTTCTACTGCTAGCACTCAAGTTAATGCTGTTAATTCTACAACTGTTGATAACTTGAGTGATGCTGTTATTTATGCATTCCTGGCTGGTCAACCAAACAGTCCTCAGCTTGTACAAGAGGACTTGCAAACAATTCATCCAGATGATATTGAAGAGATGGATTTGAGATGGCAGATGGCTATGTTGACTATGAGGGCAAGAAGGTTCTTGCAGAATACTGGAAGGAAGCTCACTGTCAATAAAAATGAGAATATTGGGTTTGATAAGTCCAAGGTGGGGTGCTACAACTGCCACAGGAAGGGATCTTTTGCTAGAGAGTGCAGAGCTCCAAGGAGCCAAGACAACAGGAACAAGGAAGGCTCAAGGAGAACTGTGCTTGTGGAAACATCTAATTCTATAGCTTTGGTGTCTTGTGATGGTCTTGGTGGCTATGACTGGAGTGATCAGGCTGAAGAAGGACACAACTATGCACTTATGGCTTATTCATCTTCATCCTCAAGTTTTGACTCAGAGGTATCTAATGATTCTGTTTGCTCTTATAAATCTTGTTTGGAAACTGTTGAGTCATTTAAATCTCAGAATAATAAACTATTAGAAGATTTAAGAAAGTCTGAGTTAATGGTTTTATGATATAAGAAAGGTTTAGAGTCAGTAGAGGAAAGACTTGATAAGAAAAATGAGTCTGATTATGTAGACAAGATTAATGTCTTACAAGGTGAACTTTATGTAAGAGATGAACTTATTAAAGAGCTTAGGAAGAGGATTGAAATAGCTCACAAAGAAAAAGATGAGGTTCAAAAAGAAAAAGAAAGCATTTAACTTAGAGTAAATAGGTTTGAACATGCGTCTGAAAGTGTGAACAAGATCATAGAATGTCAGATTGTAGACAAGTGTAAGAAATGTAGTGGTTTAGGCTATAATGAAGTTCCACCTCCTATTACAGGAAAATTTGTGCCTCCAATACCTGATTTGTCTTTTACTGGTCTAGATGAGTTTGCTAATGAACCTGTTATCAGAAAAGAAAAGTTGAGTCTAGTGAAAAGAATAATGATGCACCAATTATTTAATATTGTGTGTCTGATGATGAGGATCAGGAGTTGTCTCAACCTAAAGTAGAAAAGCAAACAGTTAGGTCTAGTAATGTAAAGAAAGAGTTTGTCAAATCTAATTTTGGCAAAAAGTTGACTAGGAAAACTGTTAGTCATGTTGAGCAACCTAGGCAGAACACTCACAGTCCTAGAGGGAATAAAAGAAATTGGAATAACCTAATGTCTCAGAGGCTAGGAAGTGATTTTGAGATGTATAATAAGGCTTGTTATGTGTGTGGAAGTTTTTAACATTTGCAAGTTGATTGTCATTACCATAAAAAACAGTTTAAAAATAAAAGGATGGTACAACCAGTTTGGAACAATGTTAAAAGGGTGAATCACCAAACTTTTGCTAAAAAGACTCACCCCAATGCTAAAAAGAACATGGTTCCAAGAGCAGTATTAATGAAGTCTGGTCTAGTATCAATTAATACTGCTAGACAAAACATTTCAAAACCAGCAGTATTGGTTAATACTGCTAGACAAGTTAATAGTGCTCACACCAAAACAACAGTGAATGCTGCTAAATCAATGTCACCTTTTTCAAAAACAGCACATTCAACTGTTAAAAGGCCCATTCAAATGAATACAGTAGTAAATACTGCTAAGCCAAAAGCAGTAATTAATACTGTCAAGGGAAATCATTTTTATGCTGTTAAGGCCTCAGCTTGTTGGGTTTGGAAACCAAAGATTAAAGTTTTAGACCATGTTTTCAAACATGACAGTGCATCAATCACCCTTAAAAAGTTTGATTATGTTGATGCACAAGGTAGATCCAAGTCAGTGATGGCTTGGGTCCCCAAAAGAAACTGATTTTCTTACCTTATGTGCAGGGCAATCCACAGGTGGATTTACAGGATCAATGAGTGATTGATAGTGGATGCTAAAGGCACATGACAGGGAACATGTCATATCTTACAGACTATGAAGAAATTGATGGAGGATATGTTGCTTTTGGGAGTAACCCCAAAAGAGGGAAAATCACAGGCAAAGGTACTATTAGAACTGGTAAACTAGATTTTGAGAATGTGTATTTTGTGAGAGAGTTAAAGTTTAATCTCTTTAGTGTCTCACAAATGTGTGACAAAAGGAATAGTGTTCTCTTTAATGACACTGAATGTATAGTCTTATCTCCAAACTTTAAGTTAATTGATGAAAGTCAAGTTTTGCTTAAAGTTCCTAGAAAGGATAATATATACAGTGTTGATTTAGAGAACATAGTTCCCAAAGGAGGTTTAACTTGTCTCTTTGCAAAAGCCACATCTGATGAATCTAAACTTTGGCATAGAAGGCTAGGTCACTTGAATTTTAAAACAATGAACAAATTGGTTAAGGGAAATCTTGTAAGAGGTTTACCTTCAAAACTTTTTGAAAATGATCAAACCTATGTTGCTTGTCAAAAGGGAAAGCAACATAGAGCCTCTTGGGTTTTCTTTCTAGCTACTAAGGATGAGACTAGTGGCATTCTTAAGTCTTTTATAACTAGGATAGAAAATCTAGTAGATCATAAGGTTAAAGTGATAAGATGTGACAATGGAACTGAGTTCAAGAATAGAGAGATGAATCGGTTTTGTGAGATGAAGGGTATTATGAGACAGTATAGTGTAGCTAGAACTCCTCAACAAAATGGAGTTGCTGAGAGGAGAAATAGGACACTAATTGAGGCTGCTAGGACTATGCTAGTTGATTCTAAGTTACCAACTACTTTTTGGGCTGAAGCAGTTAGTACTGTTTGCTATGTGCAAAATAGAGTGTTAGTTGTTAAGCCTCATAACAATACCCCATATGAAGTTTTTCATGGTAGAACACCAACTTTAAGCTTTATGAGACCATTTGGGTGTCCTGTTACTATTCTCAATACCATAGATCACTTAGGCAAATTTGATGGTAAGGCTGATGAAGGTTTCTTTGTTGGATACTCTTTGAATAGCAAAGCCTTTAGAGTATTCAATAGTAGAACAAGGATAGTGGAAGAGAACTTGCATATTAGGTTAGTGAGAGTACACCTAATGTTGTAGGTAGTGGACCAGATTGGCTATTTAATATTGATGCACTAACAAGAACAATGAATTATGAGCCAGTTATTTCAGGTACACAGTCTAATGGTTTTGCAGGAACAAAAGCTAATAATGATGCAGGTCAAGCTAGAAAGGAGACAGAATCTGCAAAAGATTACATTCTGCTACCATTGTGGACTGCTGATCCACCATTCTCAACCCAAGATTCAAAGAGTTCTCAAGATGATGAAGTCAAACCTTCAAGTGATAATGAAGATTCAAGTGATGATGAAAAGAAGGTTAATGATGAACCAAGAAAAGAGACTGAATGTGATGATCAAGAGAAGGATGATAAAGTTAACAGTACAAACAATGTTAATACTGCTAGTGATGATAACAACACTAACAGTGTTAATACTGGTGGCATGGGAGTTAATACTGCTGATGGAAATATAAGCAATGGATTTCCATTTGATCCAGACATGCCTCCTTTGGAAGAAATATGGAATGACAGTGATGCTGAAGATGATGCTGGAGCAACTGACATGAACAATTTGGATCCAACAATCCCAGTTAGTCCTATTCCAACCACATGAATACATAAGTATCATCCTCTTGAACAAGTTGTTGGAGATGTGCATTGAGCCACACAAACAAGGAAGATGACCAAGGATTTGAAGGAACATGGGCTCTTTGTTAGAACTCTTAAACAAAGAAACAGTCATAAAGATCTTCAAAACTGTTTGTTTGCTTGCTTTCTATCACAAGTGGAACCCAAAAAGACAATTCAAGCATTGAATGATCCAAGCTGGGTAGAGGCTATGCAGGAAGAACTTCTACAATTCAAGTTGCAAGAAGTTTGGACTTTGGTGGATTTACCTAATGGAAAAAGGGCTATTGGTACTAAATAGGTTTTCAAGAACAAAAAGGATGAGAAGTTTCAGATGAGTTCTATGGGAGAACTTACATTCTTCCTGGGATTACAAGTGAAGCAGAAGAAGGAAGGTATATTTATCAGTCAAGATAAATATGTTGCTGAGATCTTAAAGAAGTTTGGGTATACAGATGTCAAGACTGCAAGTACACCAATGGAAACTTGAAAGCCTCTGCTCAAAGATGAAGATGGTGAAGAAGTTGATGTTCACTTGTATAGATCAATGATTGGTTCATTGATGTATCTTACTTCTTCAAGACCTGACATTATGTTTGCAGTGTGTGCATGTGCTAGATACCAAGTCACTCCAAAAGTTTCACATCTTCATGATGTGAAAAGGATTTTTAGGTACTTAAAAGGTCAACCAAAATTGGGCCTTTGGTATCCAAAAGATTCTCCTTTTGATTTGGTAGCATACACTGATAGTGATTATGCTGGAGCAAGCTTGGATAGGAAGTCTACAACAGGAGGTTGTCAATTTCTTAGGTGTAGATTGATCTCATGGCAGTGCAAGAAACAGACTGTGGTTGCAAATTCCACAACAGAAGCTGAATATATGGCTGCATCAAGTTGTTGTGGACAAGTATTTTGGATTCAGAATGATTATGGGTACAATTTTATGCATACCAATATTTTTATTGACAGTAACAGTACTATGTGCATAATCAAAAATCCTGTTTTTCATTCAAAAACAAAGCATATAGAGATCAGGCATCATTTTATTAGAGATTGCAATGAAAAGAAATTGATTCAAATGGTTAAAATCCATACTGACAAGAATGTTGCAGATTTGCTTACAAAAGCTTTTGATGTAAGTAGATTTCAATATTTGATTGCTAGTATTGGAATGTTAAATCTTTAAAGGCTTTGATCTCTTTATGTTTTTGTAAAGTTTTATATGGATTAGTACTGTTATTCAAGTCATTAAATGTTTATGCTGTTAAGTATAATTAGTACTGCTAGTTATACTTAAAACTGCTAAGTTAATGCTATTGGTTATACTTAAAACTGTTAAGTCTAATCATGTTGTGATTATTGTGAAAATTGTTATTGCTTGTGTTTTTGTGGTTTTTGGGCTAACATTTTGCAGAAAAAGCACAGATCGATGATATACTGCTATTTGGAATGGAATTGGAGTTAATGCTGGTAACTCTGTGTTAATACTGCTAGGCATAAGTTAATGCTGCTAGGCATAACTTAGTGCTGCTGAGGTTACAACTGCTGGTTTGTTCAAGTGACTATTTCATAAATTCTTCGATTAAGGGTTTATATTCACCAATAATTCAGTTTAATCGATTTCATTCGCATAATACTCTCTCAAAACAAACCCTAACTCTCTTATTATCATCTAATCGCAAAAACCCACCATCAATCACAACAATGACGAACCTAACTTTTGCTGATACTCACAATATGATCGCATTTTCACAAAAACCCAAAGAAAGTGAAGAATTTACAAAGATTGTTGATTTCTTAAATGCAAACCCTATAAGGTATGCATTAACTGTAAGTCCTACTATATATGTTTCCCACATTGAACAGTTTTAGTCTACTTCTAAGATCAAAATAGTCAATGAGGAAGTACAAATTCATGCCATTGTAGATGGCCAAGAAATCATCATTACTGAAACTTCTATTAGGAGAAATCTTCGCCTAGCAGATGATGAAGGTATTGAGTGTTTCCCAAACTCTACTATTTTTGAAAACCTTGTATTGATGGGGTATGAGAGGAAATCTGAAAAACTTACTTTTTACAAAGCCTTCTTCTCCCCTCAATGAAAGTTTCTTATCCATACTGTTTTACAATGCTTAAGTCCAAAAACAACTTCTTGGAATGAGTTTAGCAGCACTATGGCATCTGCCATTATCTACTTGGCCACAGACCAAAAGTTTAATTTTTCTAAATTGATTTTTGATAGTATGGTTAAGAACTTGGATAATTTAGCAAACAAATTTTATATATATCCACGGTATTTACAAGTTTTCATGGACAAACAATTTTCTAAGAAGGTCACTCATAAGAAAGAATATATTGCACCTTCTCACACCAAAAAGATTTTTAGTAACATGAAAAGAATAGGTAAAGGTTTTTTAGGTACTGTCACACCATTGTTTCAAACAATGTTGGTGCAGAACCAACAACAAAACCAGGGTGAAGGTTCAGAAAACCCATCTGAAACCCAACACACACCCACAATTTTGCCATCATCAACCTCCCAACAACAAAAGACCCAAAAATAACCTAGGAAGCCAAAGAAAAAGGGCACTCAGATACCTCAGTCTAGTGTTCCTGGTATGGTTGCAGATGAGGCTGTCAATGAGGAGGAGGATGACAGTTTGGTAAGGGCTGCCACTACTGCTTCTAGCTTAGACGCAGAGCAGGTCAGTGGTAACATCAGTAAGACCCGAACCAAGGCAACACTTAATGAACCAAGTTCCCCAGGAACTAGTTCAGGTAGTGGTCCCAGGCGCCAAGAGACCATGGGGGGCACAGATGCTCAAACTTGAGACTGTGTCTAACATACCCAATGATTCACCACTCGGGAGAGGTAACACACTCTGAAGTGATGAGGGTAGTATGCAACTAACTGAATTGATGGTTTTATGTACAAACTTACAAAAAGAAGTTCTTGATCTACAGAAGACCACTTCTTCACAACAGAATGAAATTACAAGTTTGAAGAAAAGAGTTAAGAAGCTTGAAAAGAAGAAAAGATCAAGAACCTCTGGGCTTAAAAGATTGTTTAAAGTTGGTACTGCTGCAAGAGTGGAATCCTATGATGGTGAACAAAGTTTGGGGGAGGATGCCTCCAAATAGGGGAGGATGATTGCAGGGGAGGATGAAGAGATGGTTATGGATGAAGGAGTTGAATTTGTTGTTGAAGATAATGCTGAAAATGTGAATGATGAGTTGGATAATGCTGCTAAGTTTGATGTTAATGTTGCTCAAGTTTCTGCTGTTGGTGATCAAGTTAATACTGCTAGTGTTGAAGTTAGTACTGCTGAGCCAGAAGTTACTACTGCTGCTACAACTACAACAACTGTTGAAGAAATCACAATAGCCCAGGCACTTAAGGAGTTAAAGAGCACAAGACCCAAGGCAAAAGGGGTAGTCATCAGTAAACCAGCTCAAACAACAACAACAACAGTTCAACAACATTATCAGGGAAAAGGAAAGAGTATATTGATGGAAGAGCCTGTGGTAAAGCCTCTGAGCAAGAAAGAACAACTCATAGCTGATGAAGAGGCTGCTAGAATATTACAAGAACAGTTTGATGAAGAAGATAGACTGATCAAAGAGAAAGCAGCTAAAGAGGAAGAAGCCAGCCTTGCATTATTAAACACATGGGATGATATTGAAGCAAAGTGTGAGGCTGATCATCTGTTGGCTCAGAGGATGTTGCAAGAAGAACAGGAAGAGTTATCCATGGAGGAAAAAGCTAAACTATTTGTGGATCTCTTAGAGAAACATAGAAAGTTCTTTGCACAAAAAAAGGGCAGAAGTAAAGAGGAACAAACCACCCACCAAGGCTCAACAGAGATCAATAATGTGTACTTATTTGAAGAATATGGATAACTAAAAACCTGGTCAATTGAAGAATATGAGCTTTGAAAAGGTTAAAGAAGTTTTTGACAAGGTATTCAAAAGAGTGAACACATTCATTGATAGGGCTGAGCAAAACCGACCGAAACCGAAAAGTCCCGAAAAACCGACCGATCCCGAGTAGGTCCGATACCGAAATGTTATTATTTGGTCGGTATTCGGTTTTAAAAAATAGTATATGTCGGTTTCGGGTCGGTTCGGGCCGGGAACCGACTTTAAGCCCGAAATAGCCCGACAACCCGAATACTTGTTAGGTTTTCTAAAAATCTCAGCCGACACTCTCTTTGTTTATCATTACTTTATTGAAAGGCCAAGTGTATCATGTCTCCCACTCTCTTTTGTTTAATAATCTCAGCCGACACTCTCTTTGTTTATCATTACTTTCACACATTAGTTTAATATATGGTAGTGATTCAAATGCTGTGTATTTTGGTAAAGTATGCAAGATATCTAACTTTTTGTTAATTTAATCATTGTGTTTTTCATATTCTTCAGTTTCATTCGAGTAAGTTTAACATATTTTCTCCCATTCTCCATCGCCCATGTATCTTTCCTTTTCAGTCATGATCACTGTGGGCTAATTTTTCTGTATTAATAAAGTTCTGATTTATTATCCTTGTTGATTTTGATACTTTCGTACAATTATCATCGTTAGTGATTTTTTTTTGTCCTAATCAATTTTTTATAAACTGATAAATATCAATTAAATGAATATAGTTGTAACTTGATGAATTATCATTGTTTACTGATTTTAAGGGGTGTTTACTGATTTTAAGTTTGCTTGGATCTGCTATTGCCTGCTTGGATCTTCATCTACTTGTATCTCCTGCTTGGATCTACCTTTTTTTTTTTTTTTTTTTTTTTTTTTTTTCGGGCTTGACTGCTTAAACCCGAATTCGAAACCGACTGTCCCGTTTGATCCCGAACCGACCCGACTTCTAGTTAGTTCGGTATCAGTATGTAATTTATGCTTGTTTCGGTATCGGTATTTGTCGGGACGGGTCGGGTCGGGTCGGGATCCGGCCCGATGCTCAGCCCTATTCATTGATATGGACATAGAGGTGGTGGGAAGCAGTGCAAAGAGAGCAGGCACATTGTAACACCCCAACCCGCCAAGGGTAGAGATGTCACATTATGGTGTCAAATCAAAGCAAACATACATAATACACAGCGGAAGTCTTAAACAAATTCATTAAAGAAATCCAGCCAAACACGGCTTTAAACCAACATGATTCAATGATAATAAATAAATCCAAGGAAATAAAGATGAAATGAATTCCAGTCTAATAAAGGTGGTAACTAAGGTAGAATCTTCTTCTAATCTCTACTCTCAATCCCATAGTGAAATCCCAGCTTCTAGCTTAGATACTTGCCGCAGGAAAAGAAATGCGGCTGAGCTTAAAAAGCCCAGTAAACAGATATATATGATAAACGGAAACGAAAACAAATGAAATGAACAAGTATATTTTAGTGTAATGGAATATGTATAAGTCAAAGGCAAAGAATTAAGAATGAAATGTAAGAAAAGAATAAAAGAAAGATCAATAATTCCCCCACGAGCCCGAACAAACCAAATAATAACCAGAGAGGGGAGTCCTCTCAAATGTGAAGGACGTGTATTGCACACAGCATCAATCACCGAACAATATAATCATTAATACAAACTCGAACCTAGGATGCATCCATACGCCCCCCCAGACAATAATATAGGCCAATAATAAATATAATGCGCATGTTACAAACAATATGGGGACGGTGTGTAACATCACTCGAACACACTGGAGTCATGCCATTGGTGCATCAATGACACGGCCATGTTACCTTCATGGCTAGGCAACGAACTTGGCTCGGGTATCACACTGAAGGTCAAAGTCTAGGTCAAAGCAAAAGTCCAAGAAGTCTAAGTCCAACTATCAAAGGTTCATGGCAAAGGGTATATATCTAATCAAGTCAAAAAGATCAAAGAATAGGGACATAGCAATGGCTTTGGGAAACCCTAAACGAATCAAGATAAGAAATCAAGAGAACGAAGGCACCTTACTGAAAAGGGCAGAATATCTGTACCTTATTTCGAATGCAAGCAAACAAGAACTGAAAGAACTGAACGGACTAAGATTTCTCCTTCTTTACACCTAATGGAGTAGAAGAGAGTTACAATTGGTTCTTAAGTATTCTTTTTAACTTGCCTTTCCATTTTAAGTAACCTTCTATTTTTAGCAGGTTTCCATATTTAGTAAGTTTCCTTATTTAGTAAGATTTAAGTATTATAACTTAGGTTAAGTCATAATTTAAGAATATTATGGACATAGGGTATATTTTAACAATTCATGATAGTTCAGGGTTAATTATGACAAGTTTCCATAACTTAGGGTTTTAAATGAAAATATATCAAAGTTAAGGGTTTAAAATGAAACTATTACAAATTACTAGTTTTAACACATAATGGATTCAGAATCATACTTTAGTCCTTTAAGTTTCATTAATTACACTTTACACCTCTTTAGTTATTAAAGTTACAAAATGAACCTTATAGTTACATAATTTATAATTTAACCCTCACTATATTTATAATTACATCATAAGCCCTTATAATTTCTAAGTTACAGAATATAACCTCACATTTATCATATGGTACTAATTACACCTCCATGTTTCACTTATTTACACAATTAGTCCCTTTAGTTTATAAATATTACAATTTACATCCTTACTTTATTTAACTACACAATAGCCCCATAAATACCCAAAATTACACATTACCTCCCTAATAATATTATTTACACAAAATGATCACAAGTTTACTGAATTTACACCTTTAGTCCCTCTAATTATTTTATTTGTAATTCAAACCAAAAATTAATAATTAATCCATGATCTTGCAAATTTTACACATAAGGACCTCATCTTATAATTTTTACACATTTATACTGACCTAATTAACATTATAAAAATAACCTTTAAGTTTCAAAGTTGGCAAAAATAACCCTTGTTATTTATTTACAAATCGTATAACATGTTTAATATGCAAATCGAAACCCTAACACATCTAACTATTCCACAATTATTACCTCATGATTAGCAAGAATTAAATGACCAGATTCATCATTCAAACCCTAACCCTAATTCAATCTAGGGTTTTCTTTATTTTCTTATTCGATTAACATGAAACCCGATTCAAAGAATAATTAACCACGATCGATCTAAGCTTCTACAATTCGAATCAACATTTTTCCCAGATCATATATGTCGTATAGTGTTCAAAATAAATAATTATAACACCTAGATAAATCGTATAGCTTATTATGGATTTAACGTACGTTTTAGCTCTCAAAATTTGGTACGACTTATATAGCTTGCATGATTCGTTATATATAATTTATTTGAGTCTTATATGATCATACTAACATAAGAAAATTACTATATGTAAGATCGAACGTATAAAAGGGATAATAAGAAAGTATACCTCTCGCTAAGCTCAATTCGACAAAACAATTTTGAAACGATCGAACCAACTAAACCCACGACCTCCAATTAATTTTCCTAGCTTCTTTAGGTTATGAAGGATCCCAGAAAAATAACACACGAATTTTATCTGATCGAATGAGAGCTGATCGATTTTGTGTAAAGGGTTTTTAGGGTTTCGGTTTGTGTTATATATATACATAAATTATAAAAACGTGTTTAGATGATAAAGATCAATGAATTTTGGCCCAAGCAAGTTTATTTAAGCTCAAATACTGATTGTGATAATTTCCTAAATTTATTTGCATTTATCTTGTATTTATTTTATTTATTTTGTATTTTTAAATCGTAAATATATACGAAATATATATATATATATTCGGACAAATAAATATTTTGTGTATTTTTGTACTTTTCTAAATATTAAAATGTAATCACAAAAATTATTTTGATTCATATCTAGTTCATTCCCGAAGGTTTGGAATTTATTTGGCGATTTTTAAGCTTTTAAATAAATTTTTAAGATTGTAGGGGCATTTTGGTCATTTTGAACATTTTGGATTTTTAGGTATTACAACTTCTTCCCCTCTAAAAAGAGAAATTTCGTCCTCGAAATTTGCAAAGGAAACGGAAATGAAATAGAACGAAAAACGAGTAAGACATACCGGATCAAAATTCGAAGTGCGGATAACTAGCTCGTATCGATTCCTCGGTCTCCCAGGTAGCCTCACGCTCTGGGTGATTCCTCCAAAGAATCTTTACGAACGAAATAACTTTATTTCTCATGACTCGCTCTTGACGATCCAAAATAGCTTCCGGCTCTTCCGGAAGAGACATATCAGGCCGAATTTGATCAAAAGGATAGGATACCACATGCAAAGGATGATAATTGTATCCCCTCAGAAGAGATACATGGAAGACGTTATGAACATGCGATAACTGAGGCGGTAGAGCCAAACGGTAAGAAACTTCTCCAATGCGTTCAAGAATCTCAAATGGTCCGATAAATCGAGGACTAAGCTTGCCCTTGATTCCAAAACGTTTAACTCCACGAAACGGCGATACTTTAAGAAATACACGATCTCCAATATTAAATTCTAAGTCGCGACGATGCTTATCTGCATAGCTCTTCTGACGAGCACGAGCTTCTTTCAATTTCTCTCTAGCAACATCCACCTTTTCGTTAGTGATCTCAATAATTTCCGGACCTTCAATAAGATGTTCACCTACTTCGTTCCAACAAACTGGCGCTCTACACTTCCGCCCATACAACATCTCATATGGAGCCATTCGGATGCTCGCATGCCAACTATTGTTGTAAGCAAACTCCCCCAAACATAAATACTCATCCCAACTTCCCGTCCACTCTAAAGCACACGCTCTCAACATGTCTTCTAAGGTTTGAATGGTCCTCTCTGACTGACCATCTGTCTACGGATGAAAAGCCGTACTAAACTTAAGGCGTGCACCCCAAGCATTCTGCAATCCTTTCCAGAAACGAGAAGTAAACCGTGGATCTCTGTCCGAAATAATAGCCGTCGGCATACCATGAAGTCTTACGATCTCCTGTCGAAAAATCTCTGCCAACTTACTGACACGGTAATCCATACGAATCGGCAAGAAATGAGCAGACTTGGTTAGTCGATCAACAACTACCCAAATCGCATCATGCTTTCTTTTGGTAAGAGGTAATCCTGATACAAAATCCATAGAAATCTCTTCCCATTTCCATGTCGGAATCTCTAAAGGCTGCAACAAACCACTCGCCCTTTGATGCTCAATCTTGACTTGCTGACAAGTTAAACACTTAGACACGAAAGAAGCTACATCATGCTTCATACCACTCCACCAAAAATGCTGCTTCAGATCTCTATACATGTTGGTGGAACCAGGATGAATAGTAAATGGAGAACTATGTGCCTCAGATAGAATAGCCTCACGAAGCTCGGGATCATTTGGAACACAAAGACGATCTTCAAACCAAACCACGCCAAAATCATCTACACTGAACTCTGTCTGCTTACCTTCTTCAACATTCTGAACCACAGACCACAGTTCACCGTCATCCTTCTGGGCTTCCTTAATCCGTAAGATGAGATTAGACTCAACCTTAAGACTAGCCCAATAACCAACATCGCGACGAATACACAACTCAACGTCCAAACGTTCTAAGTCTTTGAGAATATGAGGTTCTACCTCCAAACTGGCAATCATTCTAGATTTTCGACTAAGAGCATCGGCAACCACATTAGCTTTACCCGGATGATACTGAATGTTCGTGTCATAATCCTTCAGAAGTTCTAACCACCGTCTCTGTCTCATGTTAAGTTCCTTCTGAGTGAAGATATACTTGAGACTCTTGTGGTCAGTGAAGATATCACATGACTCGCCATACAGATAATGCCGCCAGATCTTCAACGCGAAAACAACAGCAGCTAACTCTAAATCATGCGTCGGGTAATTTTCCTCATAAGGTTTCAATTGCCTCGAAGCATAAGCAATAACCTTCCCGTGCTGCATAAGAACACAACCTAAACCTTTCTTTGACGCGTCACTATATATCTGAAAACCTCCAGAACCCGATGGAAGAGTCAAAACAGGAGCGGACACCAATCTCTTCTTCAGCTCTTCAAAACTATTTTCTCGCTCTTCTATCCAAACAAACTTCTCTCCTTTCCTCATCAATTGCGTTAATGGCAAAGCCAAACGCGAGAAACCTTCAACAAACCTTCTGTAGTAACCAGCAAGCCCCAGAAAACTCCTAACTTCTGTCACATTTGTAGGTCTCGGCCACTTGGTGATAGCTTCAACCTTTGATGGATCCATGGTGATACCATCTGCCGATACAATGTGACCAAGGAAAGCAACTTGACTCAACCAAAACTCGCACTTAGAAAATTTCGCATACAACTTCTGCTGCCTAAGAATCTCTAAAACAATCCAAAGATGCTGCTCGTGTTCCTCCTTAGACTTCGAATACACAAGGATGTCATCAATGAAGACAATAACGAACTTGTCGAGGTACTCGTGGAATACTCGATTCATAAGATCCATAAAAACAGCAGGCGCGTTGGTCAAACCAAAAGGCATAACCAGAAATTCATAATGACCGTAACGAGTTCGAAACGCAGTTTTGGGAATATCTTGCTCCTTCACCCGAAGCTGGTGATAACCGGACCTCAAATCAATCTTAGAGAAATGCTTCGCTCCTTGCAGCTGATCAAATAAGTCGTCAATGCGCGGAAGAGGGTAACGATTTCAGATCATAATACGGTTAAGCTCGCGGTAGTCAATACAAAGACACATGCTTCCATCCTTCTTCTTCATAAACAAGACATGAGCACCCCAAGGAGAGACACTTGGTCGAATGAATCCATTCTCCAAGAGTTCCTGCAATTGTTCCTTCAATTCTTTTAGCTCAATGGGTGCCATACGATACGGAGCTTTGGAGATAGGTTCTGCACCTGGAACGAGATCAATGCTAAACTCAACTTCTCTAGCCGGAGGAAGACCGGGAAGTTCTTCGGGAAACACGTCGGCAAAATCCCGAACGATAGGAAGACTCTCGATGCTCAGAACTTCCAAAGAAGTATCTTTAATGGATGCCAGAAAACCAAGGCAACCATGGGAAATCAAAGTTCTGGCTTTCATAGCCGAGATGATCTTAACAGACTTAAGAGGTTGAGAACCGTGATAAACAAAGTCGGGTTGATGAACATTACCAAAGATCACATCTCTGGCACTGCAATCAAGAGTGGCCCTATGAGCAGTCAACCAATCCATGCCCAAAATAACGTCAAAATCGATCATATCGATCGGGAGCAAATTAGCGGGACGAACACCGTCATCAAAACGTAGGGGACAATTCACATATTCTCTATCAATGATTACATGGGTTTTCATTGGGTTGGAAATAGATATTTGATTAGTTAATGGAGTTGGGGTTATATTTAGTTTATTGGCAAGCGAATTAGATATGATGGAATGAGTGGCACCGGTATCAAATAATACGAAAACAATACGATCACCAATGTAAAGAAAACCGGTAATGGTACCTGAAGAATTCGCCGCCTGATCACGAGTAGTGGCAAAAACATGACCTGAAGTGGGAGCTGACTTAGACGAATTCACTGGTACGATCCGCTTCTCCTGTGGACAATCCCTCACCTTGTGAGCAGTAGAGCCGCAATTGAAACAAGCACCAGTAGCCTTGTAGCAAACCCCCGGATGAGGCTTCCCACAAGTAGCACAAGGAGGAGGAGGAGGCAAAGCCTCAAAAGACTTCTTCTGACCAGAAGAACCCGAATAATAATTCTGCTACGAACCCCGAGTCGACTGATCTCTGGGCTGACGCGGGTTGCTACTACCTTGACCCTGCCGGTCATTTCCATTTCTACCAAAAGTTCGCTGATCCTGACTCCTGAAATCCTGGCGCCTCTGATCATATCCCCGGTCCTGACGACCTCTATGATCCTGCCTCTGGTCCTGACGACCCTGTCCTTTAAAGTCCACACGATTTCCATCCCTGTCTCTCTTATTCGAACCTCCTTCAGCAGCATGCAACAATTCAATGTTACGAGCATCATTCGCAACTGTAGAAACATCCTCATACTCAGTGTTCACAATATGATCCAATACCCACTTCTTCAATGCCCACTTAAAGTGCTTAGCCTGACGCTGAGCATACCCCGTAACATCTGGCCCAACAAAACTAGCCAGCCTCATGAACCTCCGCATGAACTCCCCAGACGACTCTTGATCCATCTGACTAATAATCCCATACTCTCGTTCGTACCTCTGCTGCTCAGACACTGGAATATACTGCTTATAAAATATGCCACAAAAATCCTCCCATGAGCAAGTATCTGCGAAATCCTCTTCCTGTGACTGAACATACGCTGTCTACCAACTCAGCGCATCACCCTCAAACTTAAATGTGGCCAAACGTGTCTTGAATTCGTCAGCACAACCCAAGACTCTGAACAGCTTCTCAACATGAGTGATCCAGTCCTCTGCCTCCGTGGGAGTGGCAGCAGACCAGAAAGAAAGAGGTTTGAGCTTATTGAACCTTTCGATCCAAACATGAATACCAGCAGGTGGAGCACCGACACCACCACCACCTGATGAACCAGCACCATGACCTCCTGATGAACCCGCACCATTTCTGATGTCATTGGTGATTTGGGTCACCAACTCAGGAAGAGCATTAGCCAAAGCAGCGGCTATCATTGCGTCGAAATCAGGGACCTCCTGCCCATCAGTATACTGGGTAAAACGCGTATTCACCATCTGAACGATCACGAAAATGATTAGCAAAGATAGGGAGATTAAGCACGAATGGAAAGAAGAAACAGGATCCTAACGTCTACCCAAATCCTCACCAGTCAAATCTTAAGTCCTAAGGGTCAAATCCTAAGGTCCATATGACTCACAGGCCATGACATTATGTACTGCAGGTCGCAAAACCTGGCTCTGATACCATAAATTGTAACACCCCAACCCGCCAAGGGTAGAGATGTCACATTATGGTGTCAAATCAAAGCAAACATACATAATACACAGCGGAAGTCTTAAACAAATTCATTAAAGAAATCCAGCCAAACACGGCTTTAAACCAACATGAGTCAATGATAATAAATAAATCCAAGGAAATAAAGATGAAATGAATTCCAGTCTAATAAAGGTGGTAACTAAGGTAGAATCTTCTTCTAATCTCTACTCTCAATCCCATAGCGAAATCCCAGCTTCTAGCTTAGATACCTGCCGCAGGAAAAGAAATGCGGCTGAGCTTAAAAAGCCCAGTGAACAGATATATACGATAAACGGAAACGAAAACAAATGAAATGAACAAGTATATTTTAGTGTAATGGAATATGTATAAGTCAAAGGCAAAGAATTAAGAATGAAATGTAAGAAAAGAATAAAAGAAAGATCAGTAATTCCCCCACGAGCCCGAACAAACCAAATAATAACCAGAGAGGGGAGTCCTCTCAAATGTGAAGGACGTGTATTGCACACAGCATCAATCATCGAACAATATAATCATTAATACAAACTCGAACCTAGGATGCATCCATACGCCCCCCAGACAATAATATAGGCCAATAATAAATATAATGCGCATGTTACAAACAATATGGGGACGGTGTGTAACATCACTCGAACACACTGGAGTCATGCCATTGGTGTATCAATGACACGGCCATGTTACCTTCATGGCTAGGCAACGAACTTGGCTCGGGTATCACACTGAAGGTCAAAGTCTAGGTCAAAGCAAAAGTCCAAGAAGTCTAAGTCCAACTATCAAAGGTTCATGGCAAAGGGTATATATCTAATCAAGTCAAAAAGATCAAAGAATAGGGACATAGCAATGGCTTTGGGAAACCCTAAATGAATCAAGATAAGAAATCAAGAGAACGAAGGCACCTTACTGAAAAGGGCAGAATATCTGTACCTTATTTCGAATGCAAGCAAACAAGAACTGAAAGAACTGAATGGACTAAGATTTCTCCTTCTTTACACCTAATGGAGTAGAAGAGAGTTACAATTGGTTCTTAAGTATTCTTTTTAACTTGCCTTTCCATTTTAAGTAACCTTCTATTTTTAGCAGATTTCCATATTTAGTAAGTTTCCTTATTTAGTAACATTTAAGTATTATAACTTAGGTTAAGTCATAATTTAAGAATATTATGGACATAGGGTATATTTTAACAATTCATGATAGTTCAGGGTTAATTATGACAAGTTTCCATAACTTAGGGTTTTAAATGAAAATATATCAAAGTTAAGGGTTTAAAATGAAACTATTACAAATTACTAGTTTTAACACATAATGGATTCAGAATCATACTTTAGTCCTTTAAGTTTCATTAATTACACTTTACACCCCTTTAGTTATTAAAGTTACAAAATGAACCTTATAGTTACATAATTTACAATTTAACCCTCACTATATTTATAATTACATCATAAGCCCTTATAATTTCTAAGTTACAGAATATAACCTCACATTTATCATATGGTACTAATTACACCTCCATGTTTCACTTATTTACACAATTAGTCCCTTTAGTTTATAAATATTACAATTTACATCCTTACTTTATTATAACTACACAATAGCCCCATAAATACCCAAAATTACACATTACCTCCCTAATAATATTATTTACACAAAATGATCACAAGTTTACTGAATTTACACCTTTAGTCCCTCTAATTATTTTATTTGTAATTCGAACCAAAAATTAATAATTAATCCATGATCTTGCAAATTTTACACATAAGGACCTCATCTTATAATTTTTACACATTTATACTGACCTAATTAACATTATAAAAATAACCTTTAAGTTTCAAAGTTGGCAAAACTAACCCTTTTTATTTATTTACAAATCGTATAACATGTTTAATATGCAAATCGAAACCCTAACACATCTAACTATTCCACAATTATTACCTCATGATTAGCAAGCATTAAATGACCAGATTCATCATTCAAACCCTAACCCTAATTTGATCTAGGGTTTTCTTTATTTTCTTATTCGATTAACATGAAACCTGATTCAAAGAATAATTAACCACGATCGATCTAAGCTTCTACAATTCGAATCAACATTTTTCCCAGATCATATATGTCGTATAGTGTTCAAAATAAATAATTATAACACCTAGATAAATCGTATAGCTTATTATGGATTTAACGTACGTTTTAGCTCTCAAAATTTGGTACGACTTATATAGCTTGCATGATTCGTTATATATAATTTATTTGAGTCTTATATGATCATACTAACATAAGAAAATTACTATATGTAAGATCGAATGTGTAAAAGGGATAATAAGAAAGTATACCTCTCGCTAGGCTCAATTCGACAAAACAATTTTGCAACGATCGAACCAACTAAACCCATGACCTCCAATTAATTTTCCTAGCTTCTTTAGGTTATGAAGGATCCCAGAAAAATAGCACAAGAATTTTATCTGATCGAATGAGAGCTGATCGATTTTGTGTAAAGGGTTTTTAGGGTTTCGGTTTGTGTTATATATATACATAAATTATAAAAATGTGTTTAGATGATAAAGATCAATGAATTTCGGCCCAAGCAAGTTTATTTAAGCTCAAATACTGATTGTGATAATTTCCTAAATTTATTTGCATTTATCTTGTATTTATTTTATTTATTTTGTATTTTTAAATCGTAAATATATACGAAATATGTATATATATTCGGAAAAATAAATATTTTATGTATTTTTGTACTTTTCTAAATATTAAAATGTAATCACACAAATTATTTTGATTCATATCTAGTTCATTCTCGAAGGTTTGGAATTTATTTGGCGATTTTTAAGCTTTTAAATAAATTTTTAAGATTGTAGGGGCATTTTGGTCATTTTGCACATTTTGGATTTTTAGGTATTACACACATAGTTAGAGCAAGAGAGTAGTAAGAAGCAGAAGTTGGATGAAGAGCAAAAAGTGGAGGATAGCGGTGGTGGCAAAGATACAGATGAGCTAAAACAGTTCATGGTACTTGTTTCAGATGATTAGCAAATACCTATAGATGCTGAACCT
Source organism: Artemisia tridentata subsp. tridentata (assembly GCA_021014915.2). NCBI lineage: Eukaryota > Viridiplantae > Streptophyta > Magnoliopsida > Asterales > Asteraceae > Artemisia > Artemisia tridentata. The sequence continues at coordinate 436,601,188 of CP139509.1, read as the reverse complement.
TTGGCTACAAAACCCCCAAGCATTGTTGATTGGAAAATTCACAAGGATGGAAGGAAAACACATTGGGAGATAGTAAGAGCTGATGGAAAATCCCAGATGTTTCTCACCTTTGGTCATATGCTAAAAAGTTTTGATAGAGAGGATTTAGAGACTTTGTGGAAACTGGTGAAAGATTAGTATGGAGCAACAAGACGAACCAATGCTTATGACAGAGTCTTATGGGGAGATTTGAAATTAATGTTTGAACCACATTGTGAAGATGATGTATGGAGAGAGCAGTTTCAAAATGAAGTATTGTTTTGGAAGCTGCATGACTCTTGTGTAGTTCGTACTGTGGCAATGAAAGGACTTCAGATTTACATGTTGGTTGAAAAGAAGTATCCCCTATTACCCTCTACAATGACAATGATGTTGAACAAGAAGCTAGAAGTGAAGAATGACAGTGAAATGTCTTTGGAACTTATTTGGTTTATTATACAACTGAAGAACCAAAAGTGAAGTGTTTGGAAGCATCCTCCTGGTGATTATGAAGCTTTGATTGAAGAAACTTGATGATTTTGGGAGAATATATCAAGTTTAGGGGAGGATTATTGGGAATAAAGCTTCTTGATGTTGTTGTTGCTCACAATTGGTATTATTGATGCTCTAAGGTTTTAAGACTGCTCTTGGACTTCAATGAAGAAAATGCTAAGTGTTTACTGCTGCCAGTGTAATGTTAAGACTGCTCTAACAAAGTTATTACTGCTGAAGAATTACAAAGAATATACGCTAAGTGTGTTAGTGCTGCTGGAACAAAGATAGTGCTGCCAGTTCAAAGTTAATGCTGCTCAAGGCTAAGTTTAGAGTTACTACTACTGGTGTATTAGTTAATACCGTTTGATTTATAGTTAATGTTGTTTATGAGATATAAATGTATAGTCGGTTAGATAATTATAGAAAAGATTTAGAAAGATTTATCTTAAAGAGAAAGTTATTGTAAGCCGACTAGGACTATTTAGTCTATAAAAGGAGGTCCTAGGGCATAGAGTTAGATACGAGTCAATTTTATAGAATACGCAATTCTTTATAGAGTTTATAGCTTCAAGGTTGTATAACCCTAATACTGTTGAGTATTCGTATTATCAATAATATTGAAGCTTTGTCTGTTTGTTAAATTGTGTTCTTGTGTTTACTGTTACATTGAAAGTTCTTCTTAATATTGAATACTAGATTTCGCATAGTATTTGATAAACTCAAGACAGTTTCTATTCTAGTTGTGTTAGATTTATCTAACATAACTAAACATTTACAAGCTAAGGGAATTCGATCAACTGTTCAACTGGGATCAACACCCTTTGATCCTAAAAATTTATAGAGTTCAAGCTTCTCAAGAGCATCCTCTATCTCGTGAAAAAATCATTCAAGAGATGAATGAACTTCAAGACCTTACCAACCTCATTGAAACGCATATCTAAAACATCCCCGATACTTAAAACAGTAACTTTACTTTGCCACCCTCGATTGTTCCACCACCTCCACAACCTAGAAGAACCGCTTGCATAAGTGTTAGACTATGTTGCTTCAATAACCCATTGTCATCAACCAACTCATTACCCGTTAGGAACTTTTCACTGCCAAGTGACTACAATGTTGCTCCTCCCTCATCTCCACAAGACTCACCACCAAGCTCTCCTATAGCTACTCAAATATTTCTCTTGATGATTTATAACTCATAGTTAGCGACCATCTGTTCATTATAAGATCATAATTTAACCTGGCCATCTGGTCCTTCAAATTCAGTATCAATAGCATCACGCATGGTCCCACTAACTAGGCTAACTGTTGTTTTGTCCTCTCTAACTGAAGTGTTAATACAAATAAGCCGTAAAAACATTTATTTATATTTCTCGATCTCTATAAGTTTTGTCGATAACAATCGTAAAACTATCTCAAGTATAAATCTAAGATCACATTTTCTTTTAATAGTCATCATAATTATTTTACTAAACTAGACATTATCTACTAATTAGTTATACATTTGTTTTAAAATAAATAGTTAAGTAAAAATGTCTATTACATCATGCATGACATCACATTGGGTACCCATGACCCAAAACCTAGCACCCATGACCCAAAACCAAGTACCCATGACCCAAAACCTGGAATTGTAACCCAAAATCCGGACTAGTTAACCCAATGTGCCAGATCCCTCTGCTACAACTGGTCGGATTCCTTTTGTAAGGGATCCGCCGGATCCAGGGGGTCAGAGGCAAATTTGGCTATAAATAGTGAGCCATTTCTTCATTGTATACATCTCTTCTTATATTATTATATCTCTCTAACCTCATATCTCATATCATTATTGTAGTTTTCTTTTAGTGATTCTCAAGGTTCTTCGTAAAAGACGAGATCACGATTTTGCATACAAGACTTGCAAGCTTCAAGAGAAGTGTTGCTAGACTTCATCATCCTTACAATATCACTAAATTGATTCTTGTATTTGATTCATCACATTGTATCATAAACTTTTAGTGTTAGTTTGTGTTGTTGGGTTGGTTCTTCCGTTGTAAAGAACTCGGTATTTAGCTTTGTACCGGATAAAGTGTAAGCGACGTTGTGAGGCTTCTCCACCGGATAAGGAGCTTGTTGACATAGTGTTTACAAATTCTCAAGTTGGGTACTCGGGGAGTGGAGTAGGGAAAGGAAGGTGTCCTTGTAGCCGAAACACTATAAATCCTTGTGTCGCGGTTCTATCTCTTCTTTACTTTACTTTAACGTATTTATTTCATTACTTATATATTCTTGCATTATCAATACTTCACTATCCAAAGGGTTTCACATATACTCGATCTAATTGTTTTTGAAACTAATTTTAATCGGTAAAACCATTCAACCTCCCCTTTTATTTTTCTACACAAAGCATTCAGAATGCTACTTTTACCAACATTTGGAGTCCCCGCAATTGCAGTTGAAGGAATGTAGTCTTCTTATTTGTTCTCAACTTCTGAATCTTGTGTATAAACAACCAATTGTCTAGAATACAATATAGTAAAGCAAAAACTAGTGGTTTATTGCATATGGGAGAAACAATACCTTAATATTGCCTAAGTCGGAGCAAACAAGATCAAGAAGCTCATCAGTTCCATTTCCAGAAGCAGCAAATATAGGAAGTGGTGTAAACTACAATTAGCTTTGGTTGAATTTTGATAAGCATTGCTAAATTGATAATACCCTTAAAATATACAGGATTCACATAAATATATAGGGCACTGTTGAGGAGAATTGTTGTGCTAAAATATATATCCCTTGTTACCACAACATGTATGGACACCTTTCTTCCAATATTTTAAGGTATTGTTTCAGTTGATTTTTTTCTAGCATTAAGTATTTTCAACATGTTTCATGTTATCTCAAGTTTAGGAGTTGTTGAATGTTATATCTTGAATTTCCAGGCTAAAATACTTTGTAAGTTAATATGCAATAATGAGCATCAAGTAGTTGTGTTAGCTAATGCTTGCCTCTCATCTTCCTATTATATGAGATGAATATAATAACGTTTCGATATTTAGCCAATGAGCTTTTATAATAGAACTAATGATCAAGTAAATTTACGATTGTCAATTGGTTATCTATATACTGAAATTGTTATAATCACTTTGTAAGTGTACCTTCAAAGTCCAAACAACCCAAAGTGTTTTTTTATTTAATGAGAAGACTCGTAATGTTTCTCTAGTTTACTACTTCAGTCTTGAAATTATACTCTCATGTATCATGAAGGACAAGTAGAGTTTGATATGGATTAGTTGTTGAGTTATATATTTTAAGCTACTAAATTTTTAGAATAATGGTGAGTCCTCACGCTTTCGTTTGCTAATGTCAATAACTTCGCAATGTAGATATTTTGGTTATAGATACTTATAACAGGGTCTTAATTTTTGTTTCATAACGAGCGGGTTAGCCCGCGCATTGCTGCGGGGCGTCCGTGTTTATGTTTATTATAAATATGTTAATGTTTTTAGAGTAAAAAACACAACAATAACGTTGCCCAAAAGTGATGGTTACCTCATGATCACGCAATGCCTTAGTTACATGTATCTATACATATGTGTAGCTGCTAATTTGTAAGTGTGTCCTTTTGTGTGTTTCAAGACTTTATGCGTCATGGAGTTGCAACATCAACATCGACAACTAAGACAACTTTAAGCAGGTATGGAATGATGTTGCTAGGCTAAACTTCTGTGAGCTTCGTCTGCTGGTCTCCTGTTGGTACTGGTGTAGAAAAAGGAACCTCATATGTAACATACATGTCACCCTTTATACTCCTCATATACATTGGCATCCTTTCATCTTCAAACTTCCAGACCTTATTTGGTTTTGCGGAATCCTGCATAATCAAACGTTCGTTATTTGATGAAATCAAAAGGAAGTGGAAAATTAATGGATGACGAACTGATACTTTCCAACATATTTACCTTTGTCCGCGTATGTTTGCGTCTTTTAACTCCGCCTCAGTAACGCAGCATCACTTCCTACATTCAAGATAACCAAAAGTGATTTGAGTAAAAACTATGAATCTTAAAGTTTCCTGTAACAATTTTTAAGAAATTCATGGCCTACATTGAGGATTTTTAGAAGAATATTGCCTTTTTATACAAAATAAGCAAATTCAAACACTATTTGTAAAGGTAATTTTCAGCTTATAAGTGGTCAGCGCAAAAAAAAATAAAAAATAAAAAATAAATAAATAAAATAAAAAATAACAAACCTGATGTTTACGTTTGTGCAAAGATAACCTTTAGTCCTCATATTGATTTTGCGGTTGGTGTGCTGGTGTTTTGAGTTTTTGGTTAGTAAGCTGCTGTTAAGGGAAATTGGTTAGTTGTTGCCAAGAGTGTTTAGCTAATTACTGAGATAAGTGTTTGATTTGCTGCTGAAAAAGGTGTTTGGATTGCTTGTTGTTCCTCATGCTCATGAGACCCTATTTTGATGGAGTACGTGCGTGTTCTCTAAAGTTACATTTTTTGCTACAGCCTCTTTCTTCAACTGCTCTTTGCACATATCAAGGTAAAAAACCATATCATAACCACTATCAATCAAAATATACTAAAAAAAACATAGCTAGACTGTTAGATTAAAGGGTGCATACTTAATTTCATAAAAAAAAAATGGCCATGTAATAGAAAGCTAACATACCAATGAGTATCGTATTGGCATCAAGTCATGCTGTAAGCTCTTTCATGGAAGGGGAGTCAGCCACTTGTTATCAGTCCTCACTGAAATCCCAGGTGCATGTTCCAAAGTATCTTTTACTAGACTAAGATGCCCATTTACTTTAAATATGATAATGTGTCATTGGTTATGAGATTTTGTGAACTACTTCAACCTCCAACCCCTCCTCCGCCTCCTACAGTTGGAGCTGCATCTCCCGTCACTTCGCCAATTCTTTGTTTTACTCGGACATGGGGTGCAGCGTATGTTTAACATAAACAAAAAGGGTCAAAAACTAACAATATAGCACATGATATCAAATGTTAGAAATAAGCTGCAAATCATAGATACAAAACATTTATAAAACCACAGGTTGTGATACTAATGCATACTAAGATCAACAAATGGAACCTCGACATAAAAATCTTGTTATGCTAGTCTAAATTTTTCACTTGACTTTGTATAGTAATGTGGAAGCACAAATAAGGAGGTATATATTAACAGTAAAATTTCTTTTCATGAACGCCATCTGGTCCATCAATTATCATACAAAATGTAGCATTAAACATACCAATGGTGTCGGGGTCTCGAACTTGATATTTTAAAATAATACACTTTTTCTTACAGTAACATACTTACTTACCTTCTTCTTGAAATATTTGTACAAAAATTGGCTGTTTTAAACGAAAAGTTTATTAAAAAGTAAGAAAAATTATAATGCTGGAAAAGGTAAATTGATAATTTACCTGAATCATGGCAGGACGATCTTGCGGGTTATTTCCTTGCCAGGGTGTCTACAAAAATTACAAAACAGCCCTTAATAACATGTCTTGGCCACCAAATCACTCCTGAAGTAGCTTATCTAAACAACCACTATTAAGATGTAAAGACACTTTAAGGGCTGTTGTAAATAAAGCTATCCAAACAGCCCTAAATAACATGTTTCGGATGCTGAATGGCTGTTGAAATAGGGTATTGAAACAGCCCTTAAACTGCCGAATGACTGCTGATTGACTTCTGAAATACGCTATCCAAACAGCCCTTAATAGTATGTTATTCATAGGTGCTGAAATAGGCTATCCAAACAGCCCCTAATAACTTTTTTTTATTAATGCTATCACTTCTTATTAAAACCAAATTGCAGTTCTTCATAAAATCTGTATTTTCTCAATAACCATCTTCTAAGAACAAAAGAAAGCAAAGCCAAAAAGGAAAAGAGATGTCAAACCAACCTTTATATCAGCAAACCTAAATGAAGCTTCGAAGTGAAATTGAGCAATCCTGAATCTGAAAAAACATTTGAAACTGATGAGGTGTTATACCCAAAACCACTATTGTTAACTTTGATCTAGAGAAATAAGCAGGGATTTATCGAACCTGCAACTCTTTTATGAGAGAAACACATGATGTCTCCATATCATTTACTAATGATAAAGAATTTACCCTGATCAGTTGACACATATTATAAATTATGACAAAAGCATTATGTATATAGCATTTGAAACTCAAATAAGGTTAAATGAGCAATACCTTCCGATTGGATGAGTCATACCCTATTGCAGCTGCCACACAAACCTTGGAAGTTAAGGAGACAGAAGTGTAGAATATTAAGATACAATGTTTGTATTCAAAACATTGAAAGGCAAAGCAATCGTAATGAAATATGAATAACATTTTCATATAGAGAAAGGGATATGTGAATCATAAAATTGTGAGTCATAAGCTTGAAAACACAAAACCATACCATCTGAACCAAACATCCCTAAACGCATCAGCATCATAAAATACTAACGTACCTGCAATGACTGCCGACACCACTTAGCTGCAAATTTGGAATATATAAGTGACAATGAACAACAAAGTAATGGCAATATTGAGATGATCTTATTAACATTTAACTCCCAAAAACTAATTATTTCGACTTTTCAACAAATGAGAATAAAAGGTTTAATAGATACCATAAAAAGTAATCTCCATTGGGTGAGTAAAATCAGTTGAAACAAAGTCTTTACCACATCTTTTAATCACTTAAAAACTTCATACAACTGAAAGTGAAAATGCAATAATCAGATTAAGTTTGAAAACCCAATGGCAAACACCCCCTCCTTTTAGTAGGTTCATACCTGTGCACCTTGATGAACACAAATATCAGTCCCCTTGCTATCTATCGATATTGGAGAAACATCATCCACCTCGGTCTCTAATTAAAACAGCTCTTAAGAGGGTCGGAAAACATGATATTCAACTCCTGCAACAATATATTCTTACGATATAAAACCGATATCTCAAAATCAAAACTATGAATTTCATACTACAATTCTTTTTTTACCTCTTCTGTAATCACTTCCTCTTCCTCTTTTTCACCATCGTCATTGTCTCTATCCTTCTCAAGAACCACAACCTCTGAAAGCAACAAATTTAATATGCAAAAGTATCATAGTTTTTGATTCATGAATTAATTTTTTTTTTTTTTTTTTTTTTTTTTTTTTTTTTTTTTGCGTTTGATGTTAATCAATTCTTTCATTTCATGAGGCTTTATATACCTGCTGCGTAGCTTTTGATTCATGATTGAAGGGTGTTTCGATTTGTGATGGTTTTTTTGGTGAAGAAGAATCAGATGCTAGAATTTTCTAGGAGGTGACATAGAATTGGAGTAGATAAGAGAAAGTATCATAAAAAAATTCTTATGCAGGTTTCGTACAAAGTTAATTTACACTTGTGTGACTGTGGTTGTATAACGGAATCATTACGCTTAAACGGGGATGAACATGAAAATGCTCAACTCCTTTCAACCAATGAGAAAGTGCCCCACCATCTCTTAAGCTACTGTTGGGCTTTGATTTGCAATTTGTCATTAACAAAGGGCCAATGAGATGGCAAATTAAGTGAAAACGAACCCCTTAAAAATTTACTATTTGGCCCATTCAATTTTCATCTTTATAATATATTATAATATCTAAAATACCTTTCCATCATCTGCAAGTTGGTCGTGGTCATAATATGAAGGTGTGTTAATCGCTGATTCTTCAATAGCTTCTTTCCAATTCTTCATACATGTAATTGCTGCAAAAACTTGCGCCTAAACCCATGTAAATGCTATGTCCAAACAACATATAAAAGCTGTTAAAATGGCATATAAGCGTGTCCAAACGACCCATGTTTCTGTTGTCCAAACAACACATACAAAGCGTATAAAATACCATATAAAGTTGTCCAAACAGCTTTTAACGTCTCTGAAAACTTGTAAAAATCAATGTGGTACATGTATAAAACATTTAATGCCAAACTTAGCATAGGTGTTGTCGTTGTTGGTGTAGCTGCACCAAATTAGGGTGGGTCTGGGAAGAAAGAGTATATACTAAGAATAGGGAAGTGTGTGTCAGATGATGCGGGTTTGGTACTGGTCGTTAGAAAAACTGATCATTACGCGAACCGTTCTATACTTGCACACTACATACCTGAGAATATGTAAAATGGGTCAAAAAGCTAAATTTCTAGAAAAGTGCCTTGTATTAAAAATACGGCTGGTAGGCGAAGTTGGTGCAGCATAACGTGTTTTAAAGTAAGTGAAACCATAAATAGGTATGTAACTAATTGCTTAAGCTTATGTATTGTTGTTAATTAGATCATCGCGCTACTCAAACCAATATGTTCTAGTACTTGTTGTATCTGCCCATGTTCTAAGTCACGCAAGCGAAAACTGGTAAGCCGAACCACCATAAGTGATTATTAGAACTTCAATTCTTATAATCACATTAGTAGATTGTGATAAGAAAATCCAAACACCACTATTGCATCTACCAAAAAATATGATGGAACACAATAAGGGCAGACTGATACATATAAGTGCAAACTATTAGAATGCAACCAACGGATCATATATCGCTAGATTCGGTAAAATATTATAATGTCGCAGTTAAGCAACAATTTTTAGGGCGTACATACCACCCTGTCACAAAGCACACCTAAAAAGTATAGTTGCATCACAATCTAAATTTACAGGCTAACTTATGAGAAATAAAACGATTCGTACCTCTGGTTGCAATTCCACACAATTCGCAAAATAAGCATATGTTTCTGTTACCGTCTCCTCACCACTTTGAGGCTCTAATCTTACAACAACTCGAAATCTGTACCATCTCATAATAAAATAAGCAATCTACATAATTGACTAATTATAAGCACAAAGTTATTACCAAATACCTTTTTGCTTATTCCAGAGCTTTGTGATGATATGTTTCCTTGAAAATTTCCAGCTTACGTCTTCGCTCCTGAAACATAAATGGTGCTTAAAGTTACCGAAAACAGTCAAAATCTTTAAAAATAACACTCAGTGACACAGAACATTACATTTTCCCAAGTTTAGACATGTTTCTCCAAACACTCCTAACAAATGAACTCAGATAGATTACCAGTAAATCACAATTGCGCTCGCATAAATTCTATAGTAAGAAGTGCGGTTAACAATACCTCTTATATGCTTCTCTTTAGCTACTAACATGTCGATCTCGTATCTTAAATGCAATGCCAATAATGGTCCCATTAAACACGTAATACGCAGGTTGATCGCGTTGAAATTTACACTTAAAATAAAAACGCCCACTACAATATTACATTCAACAATTAATTTACTAACACCATAATTTCTCTTAAAACTTTCATCAAGCACTTGGTAGGCACAATTCCACCTACCTTTTCCACACCATTAGCCACAACCCCGCTTCCCAGTTTATGTTAAACATCATTAATAAACAACGCACCTTTAAGATTAACCGCTTGTGTAATCGCAAACCCTTGTGTAACTGTTTCTGTTGATGAACTTAGGCCAAAAATTGAAGCGCTTACAAAAAAAATTCGACCGAAAGTTGGTCAAACCCAAAAATGAAAACCTTTAATTGGAATTATATGAGGTAAACCGTAAAGAATGAAAATCCCCAAAGATGTATCACAATGGTAAATTTACTAAAGTGATTTATGTACAACTGAATGGATGCAATTTTCTGAAGAAGTGATGCTGATGAACTGGTGGTATTGTTTTCGTTAGTTTTGTAGACATAAAATAATAGTTTTGTGTTATGATCGAACTCGAGATCACGGGATTGCACACTTTACGTATGAAGAGTTAACGATTAATAATTATTTATAAAATGTTATATTTAATTATTATATACACAAAACATTTAACGATCGTTAGTAATTAACGGAAAATGGACTAACGACCGTTAACTAATAAAAGGAAAGAATTAAAGAGTGAATAATTGGAAAGCCGAGAAGGATCCGGAAGCCCTTTAGGGGTGAAACCGATCGGCCAAAGGGTTAGGTTTCCTAATCCTAGGCCAACTTATCCTCTAAGTTTACTTACCTATATAAACAAGTCTAGGGGTTCATTATTGGGTACTCTTGTACACACATAATACCCTAAACTTGTGTCTTCTCTTTTCCTTGGTGAAATCCGATCGAACATAAACCCTTTAGGGTCGATCAAATTTTTTGAGTGTCAAAAAATTATTGTTTTGTGTTCTTTACTTGCATAACGTTAATTTGGTATTAGTACGTGTGTACAAGAACGTGAATCAAACACACTATTGTTTGATTCTTGGATTGAATTGCAAAATTGGTAAGGGGTAATTCGTGTAATCCTTATAAACCCTAATTAGGGTTCATCACTATTGTTGCTTGGATTCGATTCTTGTTTGGCTAGAATCTTAAGGTACGCTACTATTTATGTTTGGTTAATTAATTTATGCATTATATGATTCTACTCGCTTCCGCTATTACTTTGATGCTTTATGTGTTTAATTATGTATGACATGATATTAAAATTCCAACAGTGGCATCACGAGCCTTGGATAATGTGTAATTAATTACCAAAACGCATAAAAAACGAATCTTGAATTGTGTTTTATATTTTTAGTCGATTTTTTAGGGTTATAAAAAATCAAACCCTAATTTTTTTTGGGTCGATTACCTCTAATTAATTTTAGGGTTTGGGTTTTAATTTTAATTTGATTAGAAACCCTAGATTAACATGTTTATGTGTTAGTATGCGATCTTGTGGCAACTTGATAATTGTTATGTAAAATCCATGAAAACGTGCATGTTTGGCATGGATTTATTGTTGTGATGATTTACACATGTAATTTAATTGATAGATGTCGAATTGGGGAAGACTCCAATATATTAAGTAATCAATTACGTGCTATGTGGTGTATATTTAATTATGACTAACGCAATCGATACGTCGATGCATGTGGCTCACTTACCTTTGTAAGTGATAGTCTTAGTTGAATATATACAATATAAACCTAGAATTGATTATTAATAGGTTTTATCGAATTAAGTTTGCATGTGGCTACATGTTTTTTACATAATTAATTGTTATGTTATGTAAGTTTATTTAGTTGTTTTATTTTTTATTTGTATTACTTGTTTTTTGTTTATTTATTGTAAAGACATGTTTATAAACGAAAAAGGGTAATTTTGAATTGAAAAATAATATGGACTAAATAATGGTGAAACAATGAATTGTTTTCGAAGAGTTAAATTTTCAAGTGTTTTAATTGATTGTTGAGTTTTGTACCAATAGTACGAATGGCTCACCCAATTGTGACAAACTATAAGAGGGGTATAAGTAGGAAAGGGTTTTTAATAAGCTTCACACTGACCTTTGTTTCTACACTCCTTTGTGCGTCAAATTGGGGCTACCAAGTACGACAATTTTATGTACAAAATTACCTTAAGGGTGAATTAGCTTTAATTCCATGCGCCACTTTGTGGTAATTATCCGAAACACTAAGTCTTTAGACATATGCAAAAGTACGATATAATGGATGATAATTAAAGGTAAATTCTTTGATTGGTGAACCCAATACCTCAATTGAAAATGTTTGTAAATTTGATCTTAATGAATTGGTAAATAAAAAGGTTTTATTAAACTTATGATACGAAGATGTATGCATGCTTCTTCGTACATATTTTGATTATAAACATCCAAAAACTAGTACCCTTAAAAATTAAGTTAATGCCATCTAATTAAAAGAACACTTGAAGTTGTAATTTACGTCATGTAAGAGCTTGGACTAGATTACGATGGAAAGGTAAATTTCATACTTTCATTACTAGCAGATCAACTGATGTAATGGAACTATGTTAATTTACAATTTTTTTAATTAGATGACTTAATTGAGTTGTAAGTGAGAGCTTGGACTCAAGGCATTAGATGGGGTAAAACATGCTTACATTGCAACTTGGTTTGGCAATGTAAATCCCATAATGATCATGGAATTGGAAATTGTTTGCCAATTATTGTTCGACAGATTACCTTATTTTATACTTTCATTACTAGCAGATCAACTGATGTAATAAAACTATGTTAATTTGGATCCTAGTTTTCAAGAAAATTCTATAGTTATATGAATATTTCCTTGGGTATTTTATTTTCTTGAAAAATTGTATTATCGAAAATACTAATGTTTGAAATTTCTTTATTTGTAGAAATGGCTCAAAATAATAACACTACTATGAGTTCTGCGTTCAAATCATTCTTTGAACGAGAAAAATTGATTGGCTCTCAGAATTTCAATGATTGGTTTCGCTCACTCAGGATTGTCCTGCGAGTGACAGATCAACTTGAATTCTTATATAAGCCTTGTTCTGCTGAACCTACAGCTGAAACTTCAACTGATGAGGAAAAAGCATTGTGGAAATGTAACACCCCCAAAATCAGGATTTGCGGAAGCATACATATTTGGGTGCTACTAAATCGATAATCACAACACAAAGATATAGAGAACGGATTAAAAATCCGTTTTAAAATAGTTTACATTTCCAAAGTTAAATTGTCATACATCGAGTTTAATTCAATTAAAATGAAGCCCATTTAACAAATCGACCCCAAATTCAGAGTTTAACGCATAAGCAAAAACATTTCCAGCAAACTTATGACCATTGCCATGCCCTGCCTTCAGTAAACACATTCTCAAATACCTGAGAAAATATGTTAAAAGTCAGCTAACGCTGGTGAGTTCATAGGTTTAAAATAAATAAGCACATATGGACCATTGATGCGTGGGTTTTGCAACCTTACAACAGGTTTTACCTCTCGAGGGATCTCAAGAGGCTTACAACCCCACCAGGCAGTGTACCTGACCGATGTAGTATAGTGTAGTGGTAAGTACGGGGGATTGATCGTTCTCCACAGGGAATAGTGTTCGTTAGGTGTGAAAGACTACTCTAATTAGGTCTAAGGGTTGAGGAAGATTCTTTTTATGTTTTTATATTTTTATGAAAGCAAGTAAAATCTCGGTTTTGAAAGAGTGGGCGGAATTAGTTGCTAGTCAACTAACCCAAAATTACTACGGATGCAAATAAAATAAAATAACAAAAATGAAAATGTGGTGAGAAACTTATGTGTAGAGAAATGTATTTATTTAGATTTCCTTACTCCCTAACTATCTTTTACCGGTTAATTAGTGTGTATTAGTCGCGTGGATGACGGGTGTATTCCTTAATACCATTCGTGGGGTGGCGTACTTACTTCCCCAACTCTACAAGCTCCTACTTCACTCCTATGTCGAGCCGGCTAGGAAGCTCCTAACATGGGATCACTAGAATTCGCTTGTGCATTAAATACAACCATAAAAACCTTTAGTACGCATTTGGTTCATGTTTCTTAAGACGTTCAAGCAAGTTACCGAATAGGAAGTTAGCCAGTTTTCTTAAGCCTAACATAGATAAACAATCATCCAATACAACTAATAACACACTAATAACCAATAATCAATAGCTAGGTTTCATTAGATCTAAGCAAACACAAGATAAATTTAGCCTAACATGTTAATCAAAAGACAAGAATAAGATAAAATCAAACAACACATAGACATATTGAATGATTAATTGATAACTTATCTTCAATGTAACATGGAAGATCTCAAGGCAAAAAGCCTTGAAAAAGAAGCTGAATTCGTCTTAGGGTTTTCTCCCAAAATTCCACACACTAAGCTCTCTTTAATGACAAAAAATTAGAAAACTATATATAGATTTTTGGATCTGACGGCGTCACGTTATGGAGTGTGACGCCGTCACCTCGCCGCTTTTAGGGTTCCCGGATGACCTTCTCGACGCTGTCCCTCTTTAGCTCTTCAAAAATCCATTCTGGCTTATCAAGGCTTGACGCCGTCTAACCTTGAACGTGACGCCGTCCCTCTTTGATTTAAGCCGTGACGCCCTTGATCAAGTTAAAGCATGACGCCGTCAGAATTCACATGGTATTTTCACTGGCTTATCATGAGTAAATTTCACGTCCACCTTTTCTTGCCAAGGCATGACGCCGTCTGGGGTTAAATGTGACGCCGTCAAAGGTAACTTTCAGCCGATTTTTGAGACTTTGCCGTTTTCTTCACTTTTATGCTCCAAAAACGTCCAAAATGCCTCCTTTTCCAGATTTCTCCTCAAAAGTACCTAAAATGACAAAAGGAACGATTTAGGGCAATATTTGATCAAATAAATACGATTTAAGGCTTAAATGACCCCTTAAAAGCGGTACACTTTTCGCTTCATCAAATACCCTTACACTTGAGATTTGCTTGTCCTCAAGCAAATGCGCTTTTATTCTAATCAAAATACAAGTTAGGGGTCATTTAATGCTAACATAAAAGTAATTACAACAAATATTCGTTCCACTTCAATCATAATAAGCACGGAGATTATAAACTAGCACCTCACAAGTAGTGTTTAGATACTCACATCTCTCAAGTGTCATCAAAATAAATCTCATAAATGAAAACGGATAATATCTCTCACTACCTGTCATAGCAAATAGATTACCATAGGCTTGGGAAAGGATCGATAACCTCCTCCACTAGGCGTAAGCACCTAAGATAAACTATCAAAGAGGGCTTTTAAATGGGTTATAACGTTAGGTGTAGGGAAAAGGAAAACACGGTTTTGTTGGATAAAGGATGTTTTACTGGTGGCTAGTTAAAGATCTTGATCAATTACATGTACTATACAATGTTGCTAAGCCAAGACTAGACTCGATCTTAAGCTAGAAACGAAATAACAAAAACAAAAACAAACATAAAACAAACGTAAAATGAAACGGGATGGTAGTCCGTATGTTTTTTTTCTATTTTTTTATTTATTTATTTTTTTTTTTTATTTTTTTTTTTGACATACACTCTTGCCCTACCATCCAAAATAATACATCATAGGGGCATTGCATTCCCCTTACACTTGAACTTTTACATAACTTTACAAATACTAATCTAATGACTCGAATTAAGATAATTGAAAAACTTGGAGTACTTTTAAAACATTTAGCACATATGGGGGTAATAAATGATGTTCTTCCCCATTACTCCATTACACTAGTACTTTACCCATGAGTCCCAATCGTCCCAAAACAATATGTACAAGGATATGACTCGACTTAGCAACCATGTAATCAACTAGATAATTAACTTGGGTTTAAACAAATGTTGTCACAATAATGCACTAAAAATGAGTGCATACAAGGTAGACTAAGGCGATTTGGGTGTACATTTAAGTGGGGTGTAACAAATTCTTCCTTTAAGTAAAATGCTTAAAGGTCGAAACGAAAAGATAGGCTCTGAGGGGTGTACTAGGGGTATCGTGTACTAAAAATGAGTACGACGCAAAGGGTGTGGGAGAATTACTTGACCAATGTAGCCAATGTAATTATAACAAAAACACAGGTGTAAAAACAATGGGTTAATCCTAATGCCTCTTATCATGTAGTAAATCTAACTACACGAATGTAGTCTCACTTGTGGCCTTGGAATGGTCCTAACGCAAGTTCTAGAATCTAAGTGCTACCGGTACACACATCATAGCATAAATGCTTTTCCTACCAATTCTAGGGGCGAACCTCACATATTTGGGGTGGAAAATTTTTTAGTGGTACGGTTTTTTGTGCTAGTCATATAACTCCTATCCGCGAGACGCTCATTAAGATCAAAGTTTCACTCCTAAGTGTTGTAAAAAATTTTAAATTTGGCACTAAAATTACCCTAACAGGTATTTATCTCAGTTTTATTACACATCTATTATTAAACAAACAAAAATCAAGCGTAATGGCATTCTCTAAAATCGTACTTTTACCCCCCCTTACACTTAAGATGAACATTGTCCCCAATGTTCAAATAACAAGATGTAAAAGTAAATAAGGTAAAAGAATGAAATCAAATACTCCCCTGATTCGCTCGGTGGATAATGAAATTACACGGTTAGATCTTCCTCCAAAGTAATGTAGAAGCTCCATGACTAATGCATCGCCACAAGCTTGATTCAAAACATTTCCTTGTCCAAAATAACCTGTTAAACCTGAGAAAACAAACACGAAAACCTGCATAACATCGGCGGGATAAAATCTATATATAAGGATATAATGCTTGTGGAATGATAACTTTGCAGATTCCTGGAGATTATAAGTTGGAGATTTTAATAAAAACTTTTTTTTTTAAAAACAAAACTTTCAAAAATTTCTGAAAATTAAATCTGACGCCGTCAGGTTATAAACCCTGACGCCGTCAGAAATGACCTGACAAAAATTTTCATTTTAAGTTTCCGGAAAATTTCTGGAAAAAACCTTTACCTTACTTCCTGGAAATCCTGCAAAACATCATTATGACTCGATACAAGCATTTGACTCAAACAAATACGAATATGTATGCTATTTTATTATTATTACGATTCATGTTCATTTGTGTTCTAATAAACCGATTTAGATTTCCCTTACACTTATCTTTTGCAAAATACCTTTATATGTAGTTAAGACGAAGTTAAAAACAACATAAAGCATTTTCACAATTTACTTTTGAACATGAATCAATACTAATAAAAATTAAACACACATACGGAAAATAAAATCAAACAAGCAAATAAATAAACACACAAAGCAAATAAAACAAATAAAGCTTGGGTTGCCTCCCAAGAAGCGCTTTTCTTTATTAACGAGTCTTGTAGCTAGACTCAAAGTCACGTACATTACGTGATTCCATCATTCATAATGACGTATCCCTGATAGATATGATCCTTGTTATCAGGGTGGTGGTGTCTCAATCGCTCGACATTCGCAGTTACTTCACCTCCTCCTTTGCTGGTTAAGCTTACTATCCCATCTTGGTGTAAACTTTTAATTGTGAATGGTCCGTACCACCAGGGACTTAGTTCATTGGTAGGTTCTTCTGTTTCTGAATGCCTTAGGAGCACTGAGTCTCCTTTTGTAAATTCAACGGGGTTATTGGGTTGCTCATCAGCCTCAATATAATCGTTATTTCCATCCTTACATTCTCTAATCTCATTTTCCATATAACTCTTAATCCTTGCCTCCCATGCAAGAATTTTCTCTCGAACATTACCACGGACTACATTAGTGTTAGCCTCCATCTTCTTCTGCAGAGCAACATCTCGTATATGTCGTGGGATCGTTGGGAAGTTTATTGTTTTCTTCCCCTTCTTCATTTGGATGGTGCTATTTTCGTAATTGATTTGTGCTCTAGTGGTAGCGAGAAAGGGTGCCCCAAGGATTATTGGCATATTCATATCATTTCTCTCAATGATCATGAAGTCGACCGGATACAGGAATCCGGCAACGTTGACCAACACATCTTCTGCAATTCCTAACGGATACTCATAAAAATGTTTCGCAAAGGAGAGTTTAGTATGGGTGATGGATGGCAACTCATCGGTTAACTGAACATAAACGGATAAAGGCATCAAATTTACGTCGGAACCTTGGTCAGCTATCGCATCCAGATACTTGTGTTTTCCAATGCTGCATGGTATTTCAAAGACCCCGTAGAATTTCTGCTTTTCCACTAACTTTTGTCCTATGAGGCATTCATACAATTGCCCACCGGGTAATGTGTCAGATTTATCATCCGGTTCCATCTTCTTGGACTTCTTGTTGGGTAGATGAGTACGTCGATAGTTTCTCACCCAATCGTTTATGGTCTCCTTGTTTATTTCGTGCTTCAAGTAATGCTTCACTTGTTGTGACACTGGCGGTTCAACCAATTGGCGCTCCTCAGAGGGCGCCTCCTTTCCCTTGTCGGAATCGCATTTGTAGGCATTGGTGTCTCCATTATTAAATGGGATGAGGTCAATTTTGTTAACTTCCATAGTTATGGATTTCCCTCTTCCCTCATTTCCGCCCTCTTGGACGACGGAGGTGGCCTTGACAAATTTAGTGTTAGGAACATCAACGTCATTCCTCACCAACACTTTTTCAGGGGCTTTTGTATTTGTGTATTCTTTCAAAAGATTCATCATCTCCGCCATCTTCTCTTCCATTTCCTCCTTCTGTTTGTAGACAGCTTCCTCAAATTTTGCCAACCGTTCGGAGTGTTTCGACATGTACTCTCTCATTCGAGCTTCGAATGTTGGGCTAAGTTCCTGAGGTGGTGAGTTGGGTTGAGCGTGCTTATGGAAGGGTTTAGCATTTTCCCTAAGGGGTGATTCGGACAATGGTGTTTGCTTAACGCTTGAGACTGAGTTAATTGTCGCTTTTTGTGGACTTAAGGGTCTCTTTTGCTTTTCCATAAGATATGCAACCCTTTTCTCAAGTTCACTAACGCTTTCCTCAGTGATTTGATTGGCTGTATCGGGTGATGAATATGTCTTGACTGCCGAGCGCACGTCGTGGGAGACTTGCCACAATTCATCATCGTCGGATGCAAGCTCATCAATGATCTCCCATGATTCCTTGGCGCTTTTGTCGCGCAATCTGCCCCCGGCAGCTCGATCGATGGCACGCTTGGTGTGGTAATCAACATGGTCATAGAAGATTTGGATTTGAAGCCAGAGATTTATGCCATGATGAGGGACTTTTTGGAGTAAGTCCTTGAATCGAATCCATGCCCCGTAGAGGGTTTCGCCTCGACGTTGTTCAAACATCAAGATATCCTTCCTTAGCTTGGTAGTTCTCCCTGGTGGGAAAAATTGAGCAAGGAAACGAGTGGTGAGATCATCCCAAGAGGTGATGGATCCTGCGGGTTGACGTTCTAGCCACTGACTAGCTTGGTCCCGCAAAGAGAGTTGGAAGAGACGCAATCGGGTCGTCTCTCGAGTGGCAACATCAAGGTCTATAGAATCAACGATTTTGAGAAAGTCCTTGAGATGTTGATTAGGATCTTCAGAACGAAGTCCATGGAATGCGCATCCGCTTTGCACCAACCGGATGGTGTCGGATCGCAAGGGTGTGATATTGGCTCCTTGAGTGAGCTCAATGGTGTTTCGATAGCCATGGTGGCTAGGACGGGAATACTCTCCTAAAGTTCGGGCTCTAGGAGGTGGTGGTGGTTGTTGTGGTGGTGGGTTGTGGGGGTTAAGGATGTTACCATCTTCCATGATGTCGGATGGTATGGTTACGAACAAAGACACGAAGAAAATAGATAGACTAAAGAAAATCTAGAAAAATAAAGTAAAAATCTCACTAGAAAGGAATCTAGTGAGTAGACCTAATAGAAATAAAAATTCAACCTAAACAATAACTATTCCCCGGCAGCGGCGCCAAAAACTTGATGCGTGGGTTTTGCAACCTTACAACAGGTTTTACCTCTCGAGGGATCTCAAGAGGCTTACAACCCCACCAGGCAGTGTACCTGACCGATGTAGTATAGTGTAGTGGTAAGTACGTTGGATTGATCGTTCTCCACAGGGAATAGTGTTCGTTAGGTGTGAAAGACTACTCTAATTAGGTCTAAGGGTTGAGGAAGATTCTTTTTATGTTTTTATATTTTTATGAAAGCAAGTAAAATCTCGGTTTTGAAAGAGTGGGCGGAATTAGTTGCTAGTCAACTAACCCAAAATTACTACGGATGCAAATAAAATAAAATAACAAAAATGAAAATGTGGTGAGAAACTTATGTGTAGAGAAATGTGTTTACTTAGATTTCCTTACTCCCTAACTATCTTTTACCGGTTAATTAGTGTGTATTAGTCGCGTGGATGACGGGTGTATTCCTTAATACCATTCGTGGGGTGGCGTACTTACTTCCCCAACTCTACAAGCTCCTACTTCACTCCTATGTCGAGCCGGCTAGGAAGCTCCTAACATGGGATCACTAGAATTCGCTTGTGCATTAAATACAACCATAAAAACCTTTAGTACGCATTTGGTTCATGTTTCTTAAGACGTTCAAGCAAGTTACCGAATAGGAAGTTAGCCAGTTTTCTTAAGCCTAACATAGATAAACAATCATCCAATACAACTAATAACACACTAATAACCAATAATCAATAGCTAGGTTTCATTAGATCTAAGCAAACACAAGATAAATTTAGCCTAACATGTTAATCAAAAGACAAGAATAAGATAAAATCAAACAACACATAGACATATTGAATGATTAATTGATAACTTATCTTCAATGTAACATGGAAGATCTCAAGGCAAAAAGCCTTGAAAAAGAAGCTGAATTCGTCTTAGGGTTTTCTCCCAAAATTCCACACACTAAGCTCTCTTTAATGACAAAAAATTAGAAAACTATATATAGATTTTTGGATCTGACGGCGTCACGTTATGGAGTGTGACGCCGTCACCTCGCCGCTTTTAGGGTTCCCGGATGACCTTCTCGACGCCGTCCCTCTTTAGCTCTTCAAAAATCCATTCTGGCTTATCAAGGCTTGACGCCGTCTAACCTTGAACGTGACGCCGTCCCTCTTTGATTTAAGCCGTGACGCCCTTGATCAAGTTAAAGCATGACGCCGTCAGAATTCACATGGTATTTTCACTGGCTTATCATGAGTAAATTTCACGTCCACCTTTTCTTGCCAAGGCATGACGCCGTCTGGGGTTAAATGTGACGCCGTCAAAGGTAACTTTCAGCCGATTTTTGAGACTTTGCCGTTTTCTTCACTTTTATGCTCCAAAAACGTCCAAAATGCCTCCTTTTCCAGATTTCTCCTCAAAAGTACCTAAAATGACAAAAGGAACGATTTAGGGCAATATTTGATCAAATAAATACGATTTAAGGCTTAAATGACCCCTTAAAAGCGGTACACTTTTCGCTTCATCAACCATAGAAAAAAAATTCAGAAATCACACTAATTCGGTATGCAAACACTAAGCTCATCCAACCGAAACTAGACAAACAATATGCCAAGCTGGCATAGCAAATAAAGGGTGCCCGCGAGTGTTAATCCCCAGACACTCGGCAAATTCTGACATTGTATACGTTCGCGTTGACCTGCCGGGCCAACCGAACGGGGGAGTCACCCCCAATAGATCTATTTACATCATACGCGCTTCCCAGCAGGAATTGACGGTTGATGATAGTGAGCGCAATGGGATTCAAGCATACTTAGGTTATCGGCATACAAGTGTGCATAAAAACAAAGTTCAATTTGGTCTATGAAAACAGTTTTGCATGTTTCTCACCCCAAGGTTTATAAAAACAATACGTGTAAAAATGGGGCTATAAACTTACCTTAATAACAATAGCAATCTGCTAGTCAACAAATACACAGTGCAACCGCTCCAACACGCGACCTAGATCAGTATAGTTAGTCTTAGCGAAATATTCGTGTTTTAAATGTTTTAACTCAATTGAAAGTTTACGTGTGTACAGTGCTCGTGTATTTCTTACTTGCTGTGTGGTAAGGTACATTTCAAAATAGTTCATCGTATAAGACTCTTTGGTGATGGCTCATGGTGAAAGTGTACAGTGAAAATACGTGCGACGGAACTTCCGAGCTTAGTGCTTGTCGTTGCAAAATGCGTAAGTTATATATATATATATATATATATATATATATATATATATATATATATATATAAAATAATAATAATAATAATAATAATAATAATAATAATAATAATAATAATAATAATAATAATAATAATAATAATAACCAAGTATTTAATTAATTAAAACTTATAATTAATTAAATAGGTATTGAATAATTAATATGATAATGGTGTTAATGGGGTATTATTATATTATAAATATTATAATTATTTATAATATAATGATAATTATAAAGAAATTTATAAATGTTAAATTTTGAGAAAGTAAATAAGTGTAAATGTATAAATACCTAAAATGTATTCACAAATCTTATAAGGTCTAAAAATATTAATTTAGAAGAATTAATATTTTTAATAATAAAAATAATCTGTTTCGTCTTTTAGTCGGTTTTCATCCGAAAATATTCTAAGTGTCGAAATTTTAGAAAAATCGGGCATGACCCATTCGTTTATTCAAACTTTTCCATTTTCCCAAGTGTTGCAATTTCCTCAAATAATCCATTTCGTTAACTATATTTGCAAAACTAGTCCAAAATTTATATTTATCGTTATAACTATATTTATCGTTATGTTTATTTCTTAATTATGGTTTTCGATACAAAAGTCAACGTTTAGTCATAATACTTTCAAAAGTCAACAACTACAATTTTGGGTCGAAAAGCCCATTTATTTGTCTTATTGGGCTTAAGGTGTCAAAACGAGTCCAAAACGGTTTTAATCGTTATATAACGTTTTAATAAGTCCAAATATTTATAAAAGGTCGAAAAATGATCAAAAACTCATTTTTGTCACCCGAATTATTTATTGGGCCGAAAAGTTCATATTGGGCCCAAAAGTCCAAGTTTAGCTCAAAAGTCATTTAACCTTTTTAAGTTACGATATATATATATATCGTTAAGTTTCTAAAAATTAATTTAGTCTATCAAATAAGCCGTTTGGTCAAAAAGTCAACCCATGGCCGAAAACACATGGGCTCAGCCCATTGTGTGTCGAGACACTCTGATAGGTCCACGTCTCCAAACTCAAATAAAGTAGCTGTTAAAGTGGAAAACCAATTGCACGAAACCGATCCAGGTGAAAGTCCGACCCAAGCTTCATGGGTTACTTTGGTCAAAGTCAACACCCAACAACCATGCATCAATTTAGCCACTATCACGTTATTTCCCATTCATGCACATTTTCTTTTCTCATTATTTTCTTTTATTTTATTCAAGTAATGTTTCCTTAATTTTATAGGTAGTGGCTTATTCAGTTATTTGATTTCCTTTTGTATGCAACAACCAAAGGATGGAAGTTTTTCATTCAGTGATAAAAATACAAAAAATTCTCTTTTGAGAAATCAAAATTTTCCGTTGCTATTCCTATTTTGGCAAATAGGGAGGTGTTCTTTGGAGTCTAAATTAGTTGTAGGTGGTGTATTCTGTATCCTATTTCTTGTTTAAAGACGCCCGACGTGCGAATGAGTGGTGAGTTTCTGTATCTCGTTTCAATCGTTGTTTACTGTTGGTGATTGAATTTGAAATATTAAGCCTCTGTATATCATCTTGGTATCAGAGATTTTGGTTCAAGAGATCGTTATGGATACTCGAAGTAGCGCTGAATTGAAGAAAGTAATTGAAACCTTAGAAGTTGAGAAATTGGAGATGGCTCAACAGGTGAAACTTATGCAAGAGCAAATCAAAGAGCTTTCCATAAATCGCAAGAACGACCTGTTAGATCGGGATGAAAGTGAAGAATATGAACATTCGGTTCGAGGATCGGGAAGCAGCGGTAAAACAGGTTCTGGTTCTTTTTATTCGAACGACATTAAGGTTGATATTCCCGAGTACGATGGCAGATTAGATTCCGATGAATTTGTGGAATGGGTTAGAACTGTTGAGCGAGTAATCGACTACCGTCAAACCACAGAGGCGAACAAAGTAAAGTTGGTATTATTGAAATTAAGGAAGTATGCGTCTACGTGGTGGGCGAATGTTTGTACCAAATGAGAACAGTAAGGCAAAGGGAAAGTGAAAGAATGGGCTCTAATGAAGCGGTTGATGAAAGAAATTTTTTTACCTTCGTATTATATCCAAGCCAGCTTTTCACAACTCCATAATCTCAAACAATCGGGCCGATCCGTTAAAGAATACACCCGAGAATTTGAATATCTCATCATGAAGTGTGACCTACCCGAAGACGAACCGCAAACCTTAGTTCGATATTTGGGAGGACCGGATACTCATATTTCTAATGTGGTTGAACTTTATCCTTATGCCACATTGGAGGAATTATCCATGCTAGCCCATAAAATTGATTTACAACACAAAATCAAAGGTAAGGCCACCATTACTCGACCAAACCTTAAACCTATACCCACCAACAAACCCACCACCCCACAAAAGCCCAACTATCCTACTGAAAACACCACCACCTAACCTAGATTACCTAGAAGATGTTTCCGGTGCCAGGGATTGGGACACTTCGCTATTGAATGCCCAAACAAGAAGATGGTGACGTTGGCGGACTTTGAAGCATTTGATGATACCTTACCCCATTCCGACAATCCTGACATTGACCCTCAACCTGATGTTGTAGAGGAAGATGTTCTTGGACCCGATGAAGGGGAAGTTCTAGTGGTTCGACGTGCTTTGAGTAGTATAATTCGATCCGAAGAAAACCAACAGCGGGAAGCCATTTTCCACACCCGATGTACCATTGCCAATAAGGTTTGTACGTTGATAATTGATGGAGGGAGTTGTACTAATGTGGCCTCACAAACCTTGATTTCAAAATTAAATTTGACACCGGAACCCCACTCGGAACCTTACGTCATTCAATGGCTTAATCCAGGTAAAGGACTTAAAGTTTCAAGTCAAATATTATTATCTATAAGTATTGGCAGGAAGTACGAGGATGCAGTATGGTGCGATGTAATTCCTATGGATGCTTGTGATGTGTTGTTGGGTCAACCGTGGTTATTTGATAAACGGGTCATGCATGATGGGTACTTAAACACCTATTCTTTCAATCACAACCAACAAAAAATCACACTCACCCCCAAGACACCCATGAGCCCACCCAAGAAACAATTACCACTAACCACTCTTTTGAAAGCAGACCAGTTTGAATTTACTAAAAGCCGAGAATTGATCTTATTCAGTCTCGATGAAGACATTAGCCAATCCTCCTGTGAACTCCACCCATTACTTTCACCCTTACTCCAAGCCTACTCCAAGGTATTCCCTACTGAAATACCATCTGGTTTACCCCCACTTCGATCTATTCAACATAAGATTGATCTTGTTCCCGGTTCTATACTACCTAATTAACTCGCCTATCGGTCGAACCCTCAAGAAACAGCAGAAATCCGAAAACAAGTGGATGCCCTTTTATCTAAAGGACTCATTCGAGAGTCCTTTAGTCCATGCGTTGTTCCTACTCTACTGGTACCAAAGAAAAATGGAGAGTGGCGGATGTGTTGTGACAGTCGAGCTATTAATAAGATCACCATTAAGTATTGATTTCCGATCCCGCGATTGAATGA
This sequence comes from Artemisia tridentata subsp. tridentata, assembly GCA_021014915.2. Classification (NCBI taxonomy): domain Eukaryota; kingdom Viridiplantae; phylum Streptophyta; class Magnoliopsida; order Asterales; family Asteraceae; genus Artemisia; species Artemisia tridentata. The sequence continues at coordinate 436,575,704 of CP139509.1, read as the reverse complement.
TATGCTCGATGAATTATATGGGTCCCAAGTCTTTTCTAAAGTTGATCTTCGTAGTGGGTACCATCAAATTCGGATCTTTGAAGGCGATGAATGGAAAACGGTATTCAAAACTAAAGACGGTTTATATGAATGGCTCGTCATGCCTTTTGGTTTATCAAACGCGCCTAGCACGTTTATGCGACTGATGAATCACGTACTTAAACAATTTTTGGGCAGATTTATTGTTGTGTATTTTGATGATATTTTGGTTTATAGCCGGACTGAATAGGAGCATCATGATCACCTACAACAATTATTTGAAGTTTTGACGCAAGAACAGTTATTTGGTAACCAAGAAAAACGTGAGTTTTTCTCTCCACAGGTCACCTTTTTGGGGTATTTAATTTCAGGAGAAGGGATTCGAGTAGATAACAGAAAGGTGCAGGTGATCCGAGATTGGCCTACTCCTACCTCAATACAACAAATTCGAAGCTTCCATGGTTTGGCTTCATTTTATCGCCGCTTTGTTCGACATTTCAGCACACTAGTGGCCCCAATGACTGAATTAATTAAACTGAAGCACTTTGAATGGAACGAACAGGCCCAATTTGCTTTCGAAGAGCTGAAACGCCAATTGTCTTCGACACCGGTCCTTGGTTTACCATGTTTTGATGAAGTATTTGAGGTCGAATGTGACGCATCAGGTGTTGGAATCGGCAATGTTCTTACTCAGCGTGGTCGTCCGTTAGCATACTTTAGTGAAAAGTTTAACGATGCAAAGCGTCGGTATTCTACGTATGATAAGGAATTTTATGCAATTGTTCGGGCGCTTGAACATTGGCAACACTATCTGATCTCAAATGAGTTCATCCTACATTCTGATCACGAAGCTCTAAAGTACATTCAAGGTCAACACAAATTACAACCGCGACATGCTAAGTGGGTTGAGTTTTTGCAAATTTTCACTTTCACAATTAAGCACAAATCTGGAAAGCTTAATAAAGGTGCAGATGCACTATCTCACAAGTTTTTATTGCTACAAACTTTTTGCCCCAAGGTTGTTGGTCTTGATGCCATTAAAGATGGCTATTCTACTGATTTGGAATTTGGAGAGTTGTTCACTCGTTGTCAAGTTAGAGCAGTAGGCGACTTCCAAGTAGTAAATGGTTTTATTTTCAAGGGTACAAGGCTTTGTATACCCAAGGTCAGTCTTCGGGAATCATTGATCAAAGAGGTACATAAAGGTGGGTTGGCGGGGCATTTTGGGACCGACAAAACAACAATGATGCTCAAACAACACTTCTTTTGGTCGAAATTAGCTCGCGATGTTGACCACTTGATTCGGCGATATGCCACATGCCACCGGGCTAAAAGTCGTTCTGCACCACATGGGTTATACATGCCTCTTCCTGTTCCGAATGCACCTTGGGAGGATGTAAGTTTGGATTTTATCACCGGGTTGCCCCGTACCCGATGCAACAAGGATTCCATTCTTGTTGTCATTGATCGATTCTCCAAAATGGCACACTTTATTGCGTGCCATACAACATACGATGCCGTTCAAGTTGCTAATCTATATTTTCAGGAAATAGTTCGTCTGCACGGGTTACCAAAATCAATTGTCAGCGATCGTGATGTGAAGTTTTTAAGTCATTTTTGGGTGACGTTATGGAAAAAGTTGGGTACAAAGCTGAAATACAGTACTTCCAGCCACCCTCAAACTGACGAACAAACCGAAGTTACCAATCTCACTTTAGGGGCTCTCTTGCGATCATTAATCAAGACAAACATCAAATAGTGGGACGATCTTCTTGCACATGCTGAATTTGCGTACAATCGAGCTCCTCACAAGACTACAGGTTTTAGTCCTTTTATGGTTGTTTATGGTTGTAATCCTTGTGCTCTTATTGTCTTAGCAATGGTCGAAATCACTCACCATTTTAGTCCTGAAGCGAACCAATTGGCTACCGATATTCAAGCACTACATGATAAGGTTCAGCAGCGCATCAACTAGATGAACGAACAGGTCAAGCAACGGGTTGATAAAGAACGTCGCAGCCTTGTGTTTCACCCTGGTGATCTCGTGTGGATTCACTTTCGCAAGGAACGATTTCCTTCCAAGAGACGCTCGAAGCTTGATGCCAGATCAGGCGGTCCGTTCAAGATCCTTTCTAAGGTTAAAGAAAACGCTTACAAGGTTGAGTTACCTGGCGATTTTATAGTTTCAGTTACATTCAACATTGCTGACCTACAACCCTATTATGACCCAGCTGATCCTATACCAAGTTTGAGGACAAACTCTTTTCAAGATGGCGAGAATGATAGGTCCACGTCTCTAAACTCAAATAAAGTAGCTGTTGAAGTGGAAAACCAATTGCACGGAACCGATCCGGGTGAAAGTCCGACCCAAGCTTCATGGGTTACTTTGGTCAAAGTCAACACCTAACAACCATGCATCAATTCAGCCACTATCACGTTATTTCCCATTCATGCACATTTTCTTTTCTCATTTATTTTCTTTTATTTTATTCAAGTAATGTTTCCTTAATTTTAGAGGTAGTGGCTTAGTCAGTTATTTGATTTCCTTTTGTATGCAACAACCGAAGGATGGAAGTTTTTCATTCAGTGATAAAAATACAAAAACTTCTCTTTTGAGAAATCAAAATTTTCCATTGCTATTCCTATTTTGGCAAATAGGGAGGTGTTCTTTGGAGTCTAAATTGGTTGTAGGTGGTGTATTCTGTATCCTATTTCCTGTTTAGAGACGCCCGACGTGCGAACGAGTGGTGAGTTTCTGTATCTTGTTTCAACCGTTGTTTACCGTTGGTGATTGAATTTGAAATATCAAGCCTCTGTATATCACCCTCATAAGCCCAAAAATTGTTTTAAACCTTTAAGTCCTTTTAGTCCGAATAGTTTTCGTAACAATTTTTAAATAAGCCAAATAAGCACTTATAAATAAGCCATTAAGTCAAATGGTCAACCAAGGCCAAAACATATTGGGTTCGGCCCAATATGTGTCGTACGACCCTTTGTTTACCCAAATAAGTCAAAACACAATAAGCTATAGCTTATTTAATAAGCTATCCAAAATAAGCTATTAAGCACTAATTTCACCATTTCAGCATTAGAGCCAAAATTTTATGTTTTTCAAAACCCCAACAATTATTCTTTTTAAAAGTGTGCCGATTTATATATATATATATATATATATATATATATATATATATATATATATATATATATATATATATATATATATATATATATATATATATACATACAAGTGTATATTTCGTTTTAAACTCGTGTAATTAGCACTAATCACATTTGTATCATCAAACTAGTACCACAAGCACCAAGATTTACCACACAAGCAAAAAATAACATAGCTTGTATAAAAACTTCAAAAAAAGTCGAGCAACCATAAACTATACATCAAACCCTAGCTTTTTCATTTTAGCAAAACATACATAATAAGCACTTGGTAACACTTTTAAACATCACAAGAACATGTAAAGAATAAGATTGAACAAGTTTTGAAGATCCTTACAAAGTTTTGAAATAAGTCGAGTGGTAGAAAAACCCAAGAACACTCCAAATTGCACCAAATTTACCCAAGACACGTCCCGATTAACCCAAAACACTTGAAAGTACACCCCGATTAGTTCAAACTTCACTAGATTTTTGTAGATCTTGAATTTTAATATTAGGCCATGAGTTTTGAGAGTTCTTAGAAGGGAAAATGATCTAGGTAAGTTAGATGGATAGAAATGTGTATGTGATAGAATGTGTATAGTAATTAGGGTATAAAAACAAGTTTATGCATGGTCACCATCCACTAACATTATTATTAGTATAAAATACTTTGTCATATAGTGGGGGAGGTGGCAGTAAAATGAGCCATGAGGGGGAGGGAAAGTGATTTTTGCTCCTCGTTGGTGTATCGTGTGTCGGTTTAAGCTTAAATGTTACCGTAAAGTCCCGGTTTGACGTTTTTGGACACATATACTCAAAATAAAGTTTTTATAGACGTTTTCGTCAGAATAATAAAAAAAATATTATTATTTGCTCAAAAATGCATTTATTTGACTGCTACCATATATACTATGCTGTCGGTTCGCGTGTGGGGTTTCTTTTCAGTAAATACGAGAAAGCTTCTCAGTTAATTACGAAACTTGTCAGTAACTATCAGAAATAGAATAATTTACGCTTACTGACAAAAATAAACTTTTTCAGCAGTGACTGTAAGCTACAGTATGCGGGACAGCTCCCAAAAATGTTCAGAAATGCTCAGAAACATGCAATTGCGCATAGAAATGCTCGGCTTAAAAATAATAAATAAATATTTATTATTAACTTAAAGTGTGAAAATTACCATTTGTCACAGTCTCCCCAGCTAATGGGGAAATCCGTCCCGGATTTCAATTTGCATTACTCGATGAGTTCGAAAAGAGATGAGGATATTTTCGCTTGATTTCATCCTCTCGCTCTCAAGTGTACCCGGGACCTCTGCGAGAGTTCCAACGGACCTTCACAATTGGGATACGACTCTGCTTTAGTCATTTAACTTCTCGATCCATGAATTCAATCGGTTCCTCAATGAAATTCAATTTCTCATCAAGCTGAATCTCATCCAAGGGAATGGCAGCGTTATCGTCAGATAAGCACTTTTTCAAGTTGCTGACATGAAAAGCGTCATGCACTGCTGTGAGGATTATAATACACTTAGGATGTTACTCCTGTATAACGTGTATAAGATACTTTGAGTGAATGCAGCTAAGTATGCGGAATTTACTTAACCACACTTAGAAGAATATTGGTTTGGTTAATGAAACAGTAATGTTTTTTATTGGACAATGAACACAGAATGTTAACCACAAACGATTCAATATTATTGAGTATAATACGAGTGATTTTAGCTATCACTAGGGTTACAAAACCTTGAATCCTTAACAAAAACTATGACTTCGTACGTACATTCATCTAACCTAGGATCTCCTTTTATAGACATAAGGAGTCCTTTACATGGTAAGTATTCACCGTATAAATCTAACTAATAAGGATATACACAAAATCTATACCATACTTATCTCCTACAATGTCTCCAAAAGCAGTTATCCTTCAGCAGTATCTTCTGTATAACTAGCAGTACTAACCTAGCAGTTTGTACTGTTAGTTATTTCCTGAGCAGTCTTCAATTATACACTAGCAGTTAGTACTGTTAGTGTATTCTTCTCAGCAGTACTAATCTTCAGAACATTTAATTCCCAATAATCCTCCCCTAAACTTGTGATTTACCCCAAATCATCAAGTTTCTTCTGAATTAAATGAGGATTGTGAGGATCTTCCAAACACTACATAGTCAGTCTCTTGATCTGAGCTTTCCTTTGTTCTGCAAGATAGAATATTTTTCTGACCAACTCATCTGCCATTTGTGAATCACTTTCAACCTGGAGTGTTGAACATACCAAAGCTAATAAAACTGCTGCTCTAAGAGGATAATCTTTTTCTACCAACATATATATTTCTAATCCATCTTTGGTAGAAATCCTGTGAACACCACAAGTATCAAATAATCTCCATGTAATCTCTTTAATTGGAGCTTGAAACCTCCAAATAGCTTCTCCTCCATCAGGTTCATATATTCTTTTCAATTGAACCCATAATTCCTTATCTTTGTCATCAGTTGGATCTGAGGTTCTAAACCTTTCCTGCACTAAACTCCATAACTTGTTCAAGTCATCTCTGTCAAAATATCTCAGCATATCTTCAAATAATTTGTGCACCTCAGTCTTTCCTCCTACCCTGATGATCTTCCACCCCTTTATTCTCCCATCTAAGTACAATTCCCAATCTATAATTGGATGCTTGGCTTGGAGTGGATTAATGTTGAGAGATTCAGGAACTACCACAATCATGCTATGTACCTGTTCATCAGTCAATGTTTCTTTTTCTTTCTCAGTTGATTCTTCCTCAACTGATTCATCCTGTTTTTCTCCTTCAACTTTCTGCTTCTTTAATTTATCAGACTCTAACAATTTTGCTCCTCTCTTTTCTCCTCTGATCTCAAATGTATCACCTTTCAGAGACTCCTGAAGTCTTTTATGTGTTCTGATGTAGATCTCCTCAATTTCAGCATAAGACCTATATTTGAAGTGCTTTTCTTGCCAATTATCCTGATTCTTCAAATAAGCCTTCATATACTTCAGTTTCTCACTCTGTGAAGGAGGTTTCTTGAGATAAGCTTTCTTCTTACTCATCTTCTTTCTCATTTCCTCCAATAGATCATCAATTGCAGATTGTTGCTCTTCTGGTGTATACATGGCTCTTTCATCTTCTTGAACCTGTCCAGCTAACTTTTTATCAGCAAGGATCTGAGCAGCTCTCTCTTCTTCTTCTTCAGATTGAAGCTTTCTTTCCATCATATATGCAACCAATCTTGCTTCTTCAGCTTGTCTTTCTTCCTCAGCTATTCGTCCAATTCTTCCTTATGAAACTTTTGAGCCATTTTCTGAGCCAATTGTTCATCAAGTGCTAATTAAGTCTGTTCTTACTTGGACAACTTTTTAGAAGAAGGTTCTTCCTCTGTCATGATGGCTTTTCCCTTACTTGATCTTGAAATTCTAGGTTTCCTTGAGTAAGCTACACTAGCAGTACCTTGATAAACTTGAGCAATCAAATCTTGAAGACTGACAGTACCTTCAACACTAGTAGTATCATGCTCTGTCCCAGCAGTACCTTCTTCAAATCCACCAGTACCTTCATCAAAAGTAGCAGTTTCTTCATGAAACTGATCTTCTTGCCTCCCCTGAGTCTCATGCTCTTCTTGAACCAATGTAACATCTAGATCCTGATCCATCTGAGCAATCTTCCTCCCCTGTTTGGAAGACTCCTCACCATCATCTGAACTTGGACCTTTGGATGAACTAGAAGAAGAAGAACTTGTTGAAAGCACCATATTTGCTGACCGTTTCCCTTTGAGCTTCTTAACAGTTGTCTCTAACTTCTTCACTTTCATAACCATCTTTGTGTAGACAACTGCAAAATTCTTCTTATGGCTCCTAAGTTCATCTTCCAATTTAGACACCCTCTCAGACAATTTGGCACAAGTTTCCATCAATTCATTTAGTTTCATACTGCCCTCATCACTTCCAGGTGTGTTACCTCCTGGGAGAGGTGAATCATGCGGCATAGACTCATAATCCATCATAGGATGGGTTTCTGAGCCACCCTGAGTTTCCATGTGGCTAGGGATTCCACTAGAAGTACTAGGTACTGCTGGTGTTTCCATGGATTGGGTCTTATTGATGTTGCTTCTGTCCTGCTCAGGTACTAAGCCAGAGTCAGTAGAAGTAGCCCTTTCCATTCTGACATTGTCAGCCTCATCTGCATCATTGGTTGGAGTAGGAGCTCTGTGCTGAGGAACAACAGAGTCCTGTCTGGATTCAGTCCTATGGGTTGATGAAGGTGGTTGTGATGATGAACTTTTAGATGTTGTGGGTGTGTGATGGGAGGCAACTGGGCTTGTTGCTACTTCACCCTGAGGTTGTATCATAGTATCAAAAATAGGTACTGCTTCACCACCATAACCCCTTGAAGCAATTTTCATGTTGCTAAAAAGTTTCTGAGTAAGCTTTGGGGTTTGATAAATTGTTTTGTGTTGAAGCAGTTGATGTTTGTTCAAAATAGATTGGATGAACCTTGGGTACATCAAAATTTTTGATTTACTATCAACATTCTTCACCATACCTTCAAAAATAAGTTTTGAAAAGTTGAAAATTCTATCTGTAGCCAAACAAATGAGAGCAGTAGCAATATTACTACTGAACTGTTCCCATGAGGTTTTCTTGGGGCTAAGACAGTGAAGGATGGTGTGAATAAAAAATCTCCATTGAGGGGCAAAACGACTCTTTTGAAAAGTTAAACCATGTGAGTCAGTGTTATACCCCATCCTGGATAGGTTTTCAAAAATTTCTGTGTTTGGCATAACACTAATACCATCTTCATCACTCAGATGGAGATGCCTCCTGAGTGAGGATTCGGTAATAGTGATTTATTTGCCATCCACTTTAGCATTTATTTCTCTGTCACCATTTTCAAATGTTTTGACTCTGGCAGTGTGCCAAAACTGCTTGATGTGAGTGACATAGATAGTGGGATTTAAAAGTAAAGAATACCTTATGTAAGTGTTGTTCAGAAAATTCAATATCTTATGAAAAGTTTGGTCATCCCCTGCCTTTTCCAAATAAGCAACTTGATTGTGTCTTTCAACAAAGGATAAAGTGGCCATTTTTGTTTCAGTAAAAATTGATTTGACTGGTGGGAATAGTGAAAATTTAGGGTAGAAAGTAGAAGAAGAAAGTTAATTGAGATAAGAGATGATGAGTGGCTTGCTAGGGTTTCAATTGGACCGACTTTGAATGAAAGATAACTTTCAATCGAAGATAAGGTTAATTAAATATTATAAAAGGTAAAAAATATCCAAAAAGGAAACCCTTAAAACAAGGAAATCATCAGTAAGAATCATAACTAACCCTCAACGGCTATTTTCAAAAATCTGGTAATTCGCACCAGTACTAACGTCTCTTTAGCAGTACAAACTTAGCCTACCAGTACTAACATTAAGCCTGGCAGTACAAACTTTTTGAGAAATTTTTGACTCAGCAGTATGAACTAGATTTTAATGAAAAACCATACTGCTAACAACCTTTTTGAAGGGATTAAGAGTAAAGACAGACACCTAATCAAGATTTCAGTTTAAAGAAACCTCTGGTTGTGTGAGAACCAATGTTTTCAGTTATAAAATAACTGCCTGTGTACAGATAAACCCATTCAAAGGGCTTTCTTGACAGGGTTTCTAGCTCGTGGCAGTTGTTGCCTCTAACACAAGTGTTAGATTCACGTTTGCTCACTGTTCTTTCTATCAGATGTCCTTAGACTAACTCATTATACTAATTAAAGTATAAAATGATAGAAAGTGAGTTGAGTTAGTTACTATTTGACCAACTAAGCCATCAATTCAATATGAAACATCATAATCAGCCTCAGGAAAGAAGTTTTAAAGAATTAATTAACTTAGGTACAAACATTTGGTAATGAATTCCCAAACTCTGTCCATCATTTACCTATTATGTCAGCAACTTGAACCACCAACTTTTTCTCACACAATTGCACTTGTAATTCGTTTGTGCTTAATCTCCATACCTGCAATTGTTAGTCCAAAACCAAGAAAACAAAGTGCAAAGCACTTGTCTCATAGCAGTATAATCATATGACTAACAGTATGAATAAAACAGACCAATTTTGTACAAACAATACAAACTATACACTACCAGTACCAATTGACAAAGCTAGCAGTACAAATCCAACTTAAATATAAAAACACACAGTTTGAAAAACTTTAAGGATTAAGCATTCCAATACTTGCTACCAAGTATTGAAACCTTCCTACATCAAAGGCTTTTGTAAGTAGATCTGCAAAGTTTTGGTCAGAATCAATTTTAATCACTTGAATCAACTTTTTCTCATTGCAGTCTCTAATGAAATGATGCCTAATTTCTATGTGTTTTGTTTTAGAGTGTTGTACTGGATTTTTAATGATACAGATTGTACTGCTATTGTTTATATATATGACAGTGTTCATGAAGTTATACCCATAATCAAGAAGCTAATTCTGAATCCAAAGCACTTGACCACAACAACTTGCAGCAGCTACATATTCAGCTTCAGTTGTTGAAGTTGCCACAATTGTTTGCTTCTTACATTGCCATGATATAAGTCTGCATCCAAGGAATTGACATCCTCCAGTTGTTAATTTTCTGTCCAAGCTTGCACCAGCATAATCACTATCTGAATATGCTACCAGGTCAAAAGGTGATTTCCTAGGATACCACAGACCCAACCTAGGTTGACCCTTCTAAAGATCCTTTTGACTGCTGTTGAGTGAGAAACCTTAGTATTCACTTAGAACCTTGCACAAGCACAAACAACAAACATGATATCAGGTCTTGATGATGTAAGATACATCAAGGACCCTATCATAGACCTATAAGTGTGCACATCAACACATTCCCCATCAGCATCCTTGAGTAATGGTTTGTCTGGATCAATTGGAGTGCTGACCACTTTAGCATCAACAAACTAAAACTTCCTTAGAATCTCTGCCACATATTTATCCTGGCTGATAAATATGCCTTCACTTGATTGTTTTACTTGCAGACCCAAAAAGAATGTAAGTTCCCCCATGGAGCTCATCTGAAACTTATCATGCATAAGTTTCTCAAACTCTACACACATTTCCTTCCTTGTAGATCCAAATATTATATCATCCACATACACTTGAACTAGCAAGATATCCCTCTTATGCTTCTTGATGAATAATGTCTGATCAATCTTCCCTATTTGGAATCCATTCTCTAGCAAATAGGAAGCCAATGTTTCATACCATGCCCTTGGTGCTTGATGTAGACCATAGAGAGCCTTCACAACTTTGTACACCTTATCAGGATGCTCTGGATCAATAAAACCTGGAGGTTGTGAGACATACACCTCCTCTTTAATAGTACCATATAAGAAGGCACTTTTAACATCCATTTGATAAACTGTGAAGCCCATGAAAGAAGCATAGGCCAAGAATAGTCTAATTGCTTCAATCCTTGCTACTGGTGCAAAAACTTCTTCATAGTCTATACCCTCTTCCTGTGTGTACCCTTGGGCTACAAGTCTAGCCTTGTTTCTAACCACAATGCCCCTTTCATCCCTTTTGTTCCTGAAAACCCATTTTGTGCCTATTACCCTCATACCCTTGGGTAAATCTACTAGAACCCAAACCTTCTGAATATTGAATTGGAGAAGCTCTTCTTGCATTGCTTCTACCCAACTTGAATCTTCTAAGGCTTTGAGAACATTTTTGGATTCAATTTTTGAGAGGAAACACACAAATAAATAAGAGTTGGAATCTTCATGCTTCTTTGATTCATATACAGAACTAAGAAACCCTTGTTCATCTAAAGTCATAAGTTGCTTCCTTGTCTTCACTCCAGATTGCACATCACCAATCACATTTTCCAGGGAGTGAGCTTTGTGAATCCTTGTGTGTGGTATATAGAGAACTCCATATGTAGGTGGTAGATTGCCAATATCCACCTCATCTTCTGAGAAATCTGCTGCATTAGAGTCTGATGGGCAAGCAATATGAACACTTGGCCTAACAGTATCAACATTTAGCCTAGCAGTATCAAGTTGGGGCTCAGCAGTACAATCATCATTAGTACTGTTAACTTGATTCTCTTGTTCTTCAGGTCCATCTACATTGTTTTCACCTTCAATCCCTTCCTTAGCTTCATCAGAAGAAGGTCCATCATTCATTGAAGTTGAATCCACACTTGTCCATATTGGCATCAGCACATGGTCTTGATCTTTCTCCTTTTCTAAACCTGCTTCATTTGTTGCATCATCAGCTTCTGAACCTGCAAAATCATTTGTTCCTGCAACAACTGGCACATAGTTCATGGATTGGGTTAGTGTCTCAAGATCAAACAACCTTTTTGGACCTTCACCTGCAACATTAGCTTTATTTTCTAAAAACTCAACATGTAGGTTTTTCTCAACTCTCCTAGTTCTTGTGTTGTATACTCTAAATGCTTTGCTATTGAGAGAATATCCAACCAAGAATCCTTCATCTGCTTTACCATCAAACTTGCCTAGATGGTCTAAGGTATTCAGAATGGTCACATGACACCTAAAAGGTCTGAGAAATCCTAATGCAAGAGTTCTACCTCTAAAAAGCTCATATGGTGTCTTGTTGTGAGGCTTAACTACCAAAACCATGTTCTGCACATAGCAAGCAGTATTAACTGCTTCAGCCCAAAAAGTGATAGGCAACTTAGAGTAAGCTAACATGGTTCTAGCAGCTTCTATCAGTGTCCTATTCCTCCTCTCAGCAACTCCATTCTGCTGAGGAGTTCTAGCAATACTAAATTCCCTTCTAATACCTTTTTCTTTGCAAAACTCATCCATAACTCTATTTTTAAACCCTGTCCCATTATCACATCTAATGACTTTTACCTTTCTATCCACTAAGTTTTCTATCTCAGTAATGAATGTCTTAAGAATGCTACGTGTCTCATCCTTAGAGCCTAAAAAGAAAACCCAAGTGAACCTACTATAGGCATCAGTAATCACAAGACATAACCTCTTATGCTTAATACTACTCACAGAAGTGGGGCCAAATAAGTCCATATGTTGCATAAACAAAGGTTGATCAATAGAGTTAAAAATCTTGGGCTTACAAGAAGCCTTATGTTGTTTGCCTTTGAGACAAGCAACACAAGTTTGGTCATTTTCAAATCTTTTCTGAGGTAAGCCTCTTACCAAACCATCCTTTACAATTTTATTAATGGTTTTAAAATTAATGTGACCAAGTCTCCTATGCCATAACATAGATTCATCCAATGTGGCCTTTGCAACAAGACAAGTAAGGGCCTCTTTAGGAACAATCTTCTTCATATCAACACTGTACATGTTGCCCTTTCTTGGAACTTTGAGCAATACCTGACTTTCATCAGGTAGCTTAAAGTCTGGAGAAAGCACAAGACATTCAGTGTGAGTAAAAAGAACCTTGTTCTTTTTGTCACACATCTGTAAGACACTAAAAAGGTTATACTTAAGTTCTTGCACATAGTACACATCTTCAAAATCCAATTTACCGGTTTTAAGTGTACCTTTACTAGTAATTCTTCCTCCTATACTTCCCCCAAAGGTAACATATCCTCCATCTAATGGTTGAAAGTCTGAAAGATAGGACATGTTGCCTGTCATGTTCCTGGAACACCCACTATCAGCATATCCTTGATCTTCATTATCTCCTTGTGAATGTCCCTGCACATGAGATAAGGAAATTAGTTTCCTTGGGGAACCCAAGCCATTACTGACTTGGGTTTGCCTCGTGCATCAATATAATTAAATCTTTTGAAAACAGTTGATGCACCATTGGATTAAAGAGGTCTCCAAATCCAACATGCTGGCCTTAACAACATTATCCCTCTTTTCCCTAGCAGTGTTTTTAAAGTTGCAAGTACTAACTGCTTGGCTAGCAGTATTAACTGCTGGCTTTGCAGTTGTAACTTTTGGTTTCCAAATTTGTTTTTGTACCACTGCTTTTGTTTGAAAAGGCCTTTTAGCAATTGTTGGTGCAGATTTGAAAGTTGTTTTTGCACCTTGAATTGCTGGTTTTGGGTAAACAGACTTAAATGGTCTGGCAATACTAACTGCTGGTCTAGCAGTATGAACTGGTTTTGGGCCAGACTTCAATAAAACTGCTCTGGGTGTCATTCTAGCAATATTAGAGTGATTTTGAGGCCTTTTTAAGTTTACCCTATGGTTAGAATACCCAGTTACCCTTTTGTTTCAAAAAGCTGCAAGATGGTCAAAATCTCCACAAGTGAAACAAACTTTCTTATATAGGACAAAGTCATCACCTAGTTGGTGAGACTTGAGGTTGTTCCAGTTCCTCTGGTTACCTCTGGGCTTGTCTGTGGTTCTATACATTTCACAATACCTTACTGGTTGCCTAACTTGTTTAACATTTGTTTTAGGCCTAACAGTTTCTTCTTTGACTACCTTAGGAACACTTGTTCCTACTACCTTAACTACATCAGGTTTAGCCATAACCTGATCTTCCTCATCACCATCAGATGTCCAATCCTCAATCGTTGGAGCATCTGAATTCCTACCAGAGGATACCTTTTCCTCAGTGAGTGAAGTGTCACTTGCACTCTCAAAAGGTTCACTTACTTCTACAGGCTTATCAACAACTACATTCTCTTTTGGCTTAGGACCATATTCTAACATTGGTTGTTGAAATTCAGGCAAACCTGTATGTTCTAGGTCTATCCTTGGGGGTGCAGGTATTCCTCTGTGAGGAGGTGGAACAGTCGTATAACCTAACCCAGACTTAGCCTTGTTGATTAATTGACATTCAATTATTTTGTTTACACCCTTAGAGGCATATTCTAATGTTTCTACACTTAATTGAATGTTTTCATTAGCCTTTTTAATCCTATCTAACTCAGCTTTCAATAGACTAATTTAAGCATTTTTAAAAGTTAAATCCCTTTTAAGAACTGCTATATCATCAGTAAATCTACACTCATTATTCTTATAGTGCACTATCTGCTCCTCTAGGACAGCTAAACCTCTCTTGTGATTTGACAAGTTATAATTAGTTTTGTTCAGCTCTATCCTTTGTTCATCATAATGTTTTCTTAAAGTTTATAGTTCTTTAAGAGCAGTGCAAGACTTAGAACAAACTTTAGCAGATTGTACCTCAGAATCAGAGAAGGCCATGAGTGCCATCTCAGTAGGTTCTTCCTCCTCTGCTGCCATGAAACTCCAATCAAACCCTAATCCATCAATAGCTACCATGGCTTTTGAATTTGTCTCAGAAATCTCCAGAGCCTTTGTCTTGGTTCCATATCCCTTGTTCCTGCTATCCTGCTGCCTAGGCTTCCTGCATTCCCTTGAAAAGTGCCCCAACTTATGGCAATTGTAGCACTCCATCTTTGATTTGTCAAAACCAGCAGTATCATTGCTGCTGATAGTGATCTTCTTTTCAGTTCTTTGGTAGAACTTCTTAGCCCTCATGCTAAGAAGAGAAATCTGCCATTTGAGGTCCATCTCCTCCAACTCACCATCATTGATTTCTTGGAAATCTTCATGAGTAAGCATAGACCCATCATTCTAGCTTGTCAGGAAAGCACAACAGGTTTTATCATCCAGAATACCAACAGTACTACTTGATGCACCAGCAGTACTAACACTAGGGTTAGCAGTACTAATCCCCACAACAACCTTTACCTCTTCAACTGGACTTGAGTTACTAGGAGATGACACAAAGGCCATATTCCCAGTGCTTGAACTAGATCCACCAGCTTTCTTCACCTCTTGCTCCACAATCTTGAAATTGCTGTATAAGTCCATCAAGCTCATTGTACCAATGTCTGGCTTGTTCTTCCAGACTACTACATGCATAGCCCATTCTGTAGGTAAACTCTTCAAGAACTTGGAGTTTAAATCTTCTTGAGCTATATCCACACCAAGAACAGCCAGTTGGCTTACAATCTTTTGAAGCCTGTTGAACATATGATCCAGTGACTCATTGCTAGTAGCAGTGAAGTTCTCAATGTTTTCCTTCAAGAGAGTCTTCTGTGTCTTCTTGGTGGCTTCATTCCCACCATATCTGGCTATGATTGCCTCCTACAATGTCTTAGCATCTTTGTACTTGCTGAAAGTCAAGAGTTGATCATTTGGAATGGTCATCATCAGCAAACTTCTGGCTTTGAGGTCATTCTTCTTCTGAAGCCTCTCCTCTGTAGTAACTGGAACAGTCTACACAACTGTCTCAACCTTACCATCAACTATAGTAGTAGAAGTTGAAGGCTTGAATGAATCTCCTTGTTCAATAATTTCCCAGAGTGCATAGTCTTGCACCTGGAAGTATTGTTCTATCCTTAAATTCCACATGTCGAATTCATTCTGCTTGAGCATTGGTAGTTTGGCAGCCATGTTGGATTGAGTGTTTTCCATGTCCATTACTTCTTCTAAATCAATAGTATCAAACCTGGCTCTGATACCACTTGAGAGGATTATAATACACTTAGGATGTTACTCCTGTATAACGTGTATAAGATACTTTGAGTGAATGCAGCTAAGTATGCGGAATTTACTTAACCACACTTAGAAGAATATTGGTTTGGTTAATGAAACAGTAATGCTTTTTATTGGACAATGAACACAGAATATAAACCACAAACGTTTCAATATTATTGAGAATAATACGAGTGATCTTAGCTATCACTAGGGTTACAAAACCTTGAATCCTTAACAAAAACTATGACTTCGTACGTACATTCATCTAACCTAGGATCTCCTTTTATAGACATAAGGAGTCCTTTACATGTTAAGTATTCACCATATAAATCTAACTAATAAGGATATACACAAAATCTATACCATACTTATCTCCTACAATATCTCCAAAAGCAGTTATCCTACAGTAGTATCTTCTGTATAACTAGCAGTACTAACCTAGTAGTTTGTATTGTTAGTTATTTCCTGAGCAGTCTTCAATTATACACTAGCAGTTAGTAATGTTAGTGTATTCTTCTCAGCAATACTAATCTTCAAAACATTTAATTCCCAACAACTGTGCTGAGTTCGGATGGCAATTTGAGTCGGTAGGCTACCGGCCCGATTCTTGCAAGAATCTCAAAAGGTCCAATATAACGAGGGTTTAACTTCCCACATTTACCAAATCTTATCACGCCTTTCCATGGCGAGACCTTTAAAATCACTTTGTCACCCACTTGGAACTCAAGGGGTTTTCGCCTCTTATCGGCATAGCTCTTTTGACGGTCACGAGCCGCTTGCATTCGACTCTTGATCTGCACAATTTTCTCAGTAGTCTCGTGGACTAGGTCTGGTCTGGTAAGTTGGCTTTCTCTGAATTCAGCACAACATATTGGCAATCTGCACTTACTGCCATAAAGTACTTCATATGGTGCAGCCTTGATGCTGGTGTGATAGTTGTTGTTGTAGGAAAACTCGGCTAAAGGAAAATGCCTATCCCAGCCGTTCCCGAAGTCAATCACACAGGCTCTCAGCATGTCCTCTAACGTCTGAATGGTCCTTTCACTCTGACCATCAGTCTGAGGATGATAAGCTGTACTCATGTCGAGGTCGGTTCCCAGTGCGTCCTGGAGCGACTTCCAGAAGTTAGATGTGAAACGCCTATCTCAATCAGAGATGATAGAAACAGGCACACCATGCCTTGCGACAATTTCCTTCACATACATTTGTGCAAGTTTGTCCATGCTATCATTCTCCTTTATAGGGAGGAAATGAGCAGATTTAGTGAGACGGTCAACGATTACCCAGATCCTGTCGTAACCGCTTGACGTCTTAGGCAGCTTGGTGATAAAATCCATAGTGATGCGCTCCCGTTTCCATTCTGGAATTTCAGGTTGTACAAGTTGATCGGATGGCCTCTGGTGTTCAGCCTTGACTTTCGAACACGTTAAACATTTGATGACGTACTCAGCTATATCGGCCTTCATGTTTGGCCACCACTATAGCTTCTTCAAGTCCAAGTACATCTTGTCGGATCCTGGATGGATGGAGTATTTGGATTTGTGGGATTCGTGCATGATCAAATTACGAATTCCTCCGTATAGCGGGATCCAACTCCTGTCCCCGTAACACAAAACTCCATCAGATCTCTTTATGAAGCCATTTTCACTCTCTGGCATTCCATAAATCTTCTCACGCGGTCGGTTCTCTTCCTTGAGTGCCTCGACCTGAGCCTCAAGAATTTTCGCTAGAAGCGGTGAACTGATCGTCATTCCTAACGATCTGACTCTGAGGGGTTTGATCCGCTCTTTTCTGCTCAGGGCATCAGCAACCACATTTGCCTTGCCTGGGTGGTAACGGATCTCACAATCGTATTCGCTAAGCAATTCCAACCATCGACGTTGTCTCATGTTCAGCTCCTTCTGGTTCAAGATGTGTTGTAGGCTTTTGTGGTCGGTATACACCACACACTTCGTGCCATAGAGATAGTGTCTCCAAATTCTAAGTGCAAACACAACTGATCCTAACTCTAGGTCATGGGTTGTATATTTCTTCTCATGGGTTTTCAGTTGTCGAGAAGCATATGCTATCACCTTCTCTCTCTGCATTAACACGGTTCCTAAACCTTTGTGTGAAGTGTCGCAATAAACAAAAAAGTCTTCACTACCTTCAGGTAAGGCCAAAATAGGTGCACTACATAACTTTTCCTTAAGGAGTTGAAAAGCTTCTTCCTCCTTATCTCCCCAGTCATATTTCACATTCTTCTGTGTCAGTTTAGTCAAAGGCTTCGCTATCTTGTAGAAACCTTCAATGAACCTTCGGTAATAACTGGCAAGTCCTAAGAATTGGCGTATTTCGGTGGGTGTTGTGGGTGTCGCCCAATCCTTTATTGACTCGATCTTTGCGAGATACACGTGAATGCCTTGACTATCGATTACGTGGCCCAGAAACTGTACAGTTGATATCCAGAATTCACACTTCAAAAACTTGGCATATAGCTCCTCTTTCTTCAATAATCCTAAGATTAGCTTGAGGTGTTCCTCGTGCTCTTTCTCATTCTTAGAATATATCAGGATGTCTTCAATGAATACGATTACGAATTTATCCAAGTACGGCTTACACACCCGATTCATGAGGTCCATGAATACGGCTGGTGCGCTAGTCAAGCCGAATGACATAACTTGGAATTCGTAATGGCCATATCGGGTTCTGAATGCAGTCTTTGGGATATCCTCTCCCCGGACTCGGAGTTGATGTAATTAGAAGATCTGGAAAAAAAAATAACTGTCCAATTTATTACATAATTCTTCCTAAATTATACATAGTTGATCAGGCTATGTATAATCGAGGACCAAATGATGTGATGTTTGGCTCAGTTACGGTGGTATTTAGGCTTTTCAAAAAGTTTTAGATGGTGTTCAACGCGTTATTTTTGGAAAATAACATCATAATTTATTTTTCAAATGAATAATAAAATTTTAGTCCACACTACAGTGATGGGTTAGGGTTTTCCTAATGTACTAATAGGATATCCTCGAAATAAATCTTAGAATTTGTTGAAAGTTCCTACAGGCTAGGGATAGTCTATTGTTTTGCCAAAATAATATTCGCCAAATTTCCTAATGATATACTAGGGTTTTGCTAGGTTCTAACTATGAATATGGTAAAGGAGGAATAGAGCAGATAATGAAGCTAAACGCAGAGTGTGATTATTACGATAATGTTACAAGATGAAGGTTTCATACAGTGGAAAGGTAGTTATTATACTTAAGTTACATCCATCGTAACTAAGGCAGAGTACAAGAGGAAATTTATTTTAGAAAAATTTTAAACTACAGTTTATTTATCTACTACAGGATATTGTCTTTTCCCTAGATATCATCCTGAGATTTACCCGAGTTCTTATTCCTGGGCATCAGTCTTGTCCTTCCAATTTGGGTTGAAGTTTGGGCACTGATTCTGGTAGTGTCCATTTCTACCACATCCATAGCAAGTCACAGTTACTGGCTGTAGATTCGCTCTTGTCGCCTTACAGTCTTTGGTCTGATGTCCAATTCTCTGACACTTTGCGCACCTAACAATGCATGGACCGTAGTGGTGCAACAAGCATTGTCTGCACAATGGCTTTCTTCCGACATAACTATTCCCATGATTCTGTTGGTGGTGGTAGTAGGTGGGGATGATGGTTTTGAGTTTATGCTTTTGGTTATTTTATTTAAATGTGACAGTTTTCTTAACTCCTAAGGCATGTGTAATGGTAGGTTTGGTTATTGGGCCTTTATGATGGACTGGTTTGTAACCCGTAAAACCTTTAGGGGTATGATTACAAAACACAGTCGTCGTCTTTTCTCCAGTGGCCATTTGGTTGCTACTTAAATGAGCTA
Source organism: Artemisia tridentata subsp. tridentata (assembly GCA_021014915.2). Classification (NCBI taxonomy): domain Eukaryota; kingdom Viridiplantae; phylum Streptophyta; class Magnoliopsida; order Asterales; family Asteraceae; genus Artemisia; species Artemisia tridentata. The sequence continues at coordinate 436,556,211 of CP139509.1, read as the reverse complement.
CTGTAGTCACTTCAAGTACTGCTGTAATGAGGTTAATTACTAACTTTTGGATATCTTCCGGGGTCATTAGCGGAATATTGGTATTTTTCATGCTGACTTCCTTCTAGCAACAAGAAACAGGAATTTCAAAATTCCAGTAATGACCATGTTAGGATAATTACATATTATTACTAACAAGTGGTCATGAGGTTATATCCCATTTGAGAATCAATTATTTACGATATGTCTGATTAATATCGTAGATAAATGATTAACTCTTGGTATATAATCGCTAAGGAACAAACTGATTCATTTACAAAAGCTGAAATTCAGCAACTTTCTCTTCATTCATCAAGTTCTCTTCCGAAATTTTCCTAGGGCTTTAGCCTAGTCTTGGTGGGTCTTGGGATGTTGGGTTATAACATGATATTAATAGCTTGATTGATTGTTTTACAAAACAATTAATACAAGGTTTTTTATTAATATAGTATGTAGTTGGTCACGGATTTTCTGTCTCTAGTATAAGGGTTTTGTTCGTTTGTTGCCAATAATAGTTCTAGCTTCTGTCACTTGCTATACCTTAAATTGATTGGTTCCTAAGTTATGTGGTAGGAAGCGTATAGTTTGGTTTGTGTGGAGAAATTTGTCTGCTAAAGAAGGTAATAAATGGTGAGTTTGTATAAGGTCATTGGTAGTCATTACATGTATGCACAGCATCATAGTAAGACATAATAGAATGAGTTTGTTCACAACAGAAAATATATAACAAGAGTAGATTGTCATAAATTTATAAGTTGATTACAACTCTGAAAGTTTCATACTTATTTAGGAAATACAGGAAATACTAACCAAATACTATTTGATTGAGTAGACACAACACTGATACATATGAATTTAAGGTCAGTTACGTCCTTGACGTAAATGCTTAACTTCAGTCTCAAGTTTCAGTTGTGAAATTTCCATTTCAAAGAAACGTTCCTGTAACTCCTGGTACATTCTTATCTGCTGGTCCAACATGGCTTCTAAAGCGAAAATTTTCTGACCTTGGTTTAGTGCCGTATCACTGGCCATCCATAGGGTTCTTTCAATATCTTCCACTCTTCCATTTGTTTGACTGTTTTCTCTCCTCGAACAGCGAACCTTAGAATCTAAACTTCTAAATTTATGGTTGTAAGTATTCTTCATCCTGTCAATCTTCATTCCTAAGCCAAACACTGTTCGTCTCTGGGCATCGACCTTTCTAAACAGAGTGTCGATGTTACAATCGTACCATTCAAAATGTAATGGTCGTAATTCCTCCAACTGTTTTGTGTGTGCATCGAGAGTGTTGGCTTGTTGATAAAGGAAAGTCCATATGGAATCAAGGGGGTTTAATTCAAGGTCAGGGGAATTTGATGAAGATATATCATTTGGGTTGTCTGGGGATTCTGGATTGTCAGGTATTAGAGAGTTTAGACCTTCATCTTTCTGAATTGCTTCTTGGTGTATGTCCTGTCCAACCTCAAATGCTGTCGGACAACCAATCAGCGTTTCATGAGATTTAGTTATTCCCTTAAGTTCCTGACATGGGGATGAGTGGGTAGGTGATAAGGGTTTTGGGGTAGCTTCGTTAACATTAGGGGTTTCGGGAGACATGATACTGTGATAATTTGCAAATAATAATTATAAGAAATTATTATAAGAAATTAATAACAGTAGGAAAATAAAGGTGAAATATAAGGGTAAATATCAATAGAGTGAAAATGATCCTAAGTAGATAAGGCACTAAGTGCGGTATCATATTGATGTCCGAGCCTGGACATGAGAGGGATAGATTGGATAAGGGAAATCAGGATTCTGTAACCACTTTATAGTTAATAATATTTCATTTATGCAGCTTAAACGATTAACAATAAATTACATACCAATAACGTTTCAATAATGGCGTGGCACGGAGGACTTTGGTTAAGTTTTTGTGGAAAACGGTTATAGTCCAATGTTTGAAAACATTTGGTTCTCTATAACCATGAGCTCTGATACCAATCTGTAACACCCCCGTTTTCGATATACGCAGCGGAATATAAGTTTGGGGTGTTACTTCATGGTTCACAGTCATGAGAATAGAAAACGACTCGAAAAGAGACGTTTTAAATAAAATTGTTATCATTCATTTATTAAATCAGAGTACATAATATAGGTCCTAAAGGGAAGTTTGGAAATACGTTACAAAGGTTACATTATTCTTTTGAATGATAACCAAGTGGACACTCTTAAAAGAAAGTCCACAGTCATTCCTTGCCGATAGCCATACTCCTAGTTACCTGAGATAAACATGCTTAAAAAGTCAACACAAAGGTTGAGTGAATCTATAGTGTTTAAAATAATAATCAGTTTTGAACACAAGATAAATAGTAAAGAAATCAGTTCATTCGTAGTTCGGCATATTGCACTAAACCTCATGACACGCAATGCGTTGACAGTTTCCAGTCTCACTAACATAATAAAAATGGTAGTGGTTTGCCCCCGAGTTTAAGAAATCAAATATCATGCATCTGTCTAACCGGCTACCACGAAGATATCCATCCGATTAGTACAAATGGGTCGTCAGGCCAATAGATCTATTCACTATATTCGCGCTCACCCTGCAGGTGACTAATGGTGCATGATATGAGGGTCTTTCAATAACAAATTCAATCATAATAATAAGGGACAGTTAGCCTAGTGCAATAACAATCAGGAAAATACTTGTGTTCGGTTTGATAGCATGTATCTCCCCACGAGTTTAGAAAACATATAAAGGAAAAAATGGGACTATAAACTCACCTTGACAGTCTAGATGGAAAACAACGTTAAACAGAGTTGATAAACGTCTCCGGCACGCGACCTGGTTCGTTATGTCAATTTTCAGTAAACGTTTCTGAATATAAGTTTATTGTTCGTTTCGTAAGGTTCTTGGTTGTTGATTAAATGTTATTTTGAGACAACATGAAGTCTCTTCAAAAGTTGGATTTTATTTTATGGTTCGTTTTTATGTTTACGTTCGTTCGTTATATATATATATATATATATATATATATATATATATATTATATATATATATATATATATATATATATCTTTGTTCGTTAAATATGTCTCTCGTTTTTAGTTATCGGATTAAACGTATTTTGATTATTTATTAAATCGGAAATAATAATAATAATAATAATAATAATAATAATAATAATAATAATAATAATAATAATAATAATAATAATAATAATAATAATAATAATAATAATATTAACATTTATAAAATGTTATGTTTTTGCCCCTAGAGTTTCATATATTGATAGTTTATATCCTTGAACTTTTATAAATTTACAATTTTTACCCCTGAACTTTGGTCAAATGACAGTTTATACCCTTATAGTTTTAAAAATGACACTTTCTACCCTTTTTATTAATCGTTGACAAAAACGATCCTTGATTAAAATAACTTTGGGAAATGGACAAATTTGGCCCATAAAACTCTAACTTATTAGTTTTGAAAAATAAAATGATACATATAAAATATGTTGTGAACAACCATTTTTGAATACCAATAAAATCGAGGCGAGGGCTTGGTTTTATGTTTTTCTTCTTCCTACATAAAGTTAGCCAGGTGGTCTCATTACTGGCCAAGTTTCGTAATTTTTAAAGCTTGTTTGATAGTCGAAACAAATCCCAAAAGTTGGGTCGTTGAAACAAAATTTCGCATAATTGAAAATATGGTTTTTAATACTAGCGATAGGGTGATTTTTAGAACTCGATAACTTTTTAACCATTTAACCTTTTCCTGAAATTCTTCTTCCTATAAATAGTTAGCTAGGTGGTTAATATATAGACCAAGTTTCAGATTTTATAAAGATCATTTAGTTGTCGAAAATTAGACTCAAAGGTGGCGACCTGGACCCATAGTCAACCAGAGTTTAAGGGAAAGAAAACTTAAGTTTTTCAGCATGCGATAGAGGGATATTTGAGACACAATAACTTTATGATGACTTGATCATTTTACGAGATTCTTCTTCCTAAATTTACTTAACTAGGTGTTGTTTAAAGTGACAAAAACTTGGAATTTTTAGAGGTTGTTTAAGGTTCGAAATCTGGGTTCAAAGTTGGGTTACTGGAACGAAGAACTGAAAAGAAATAAAATAAAAATCTTGGTGTGTAGTTTTAGCGATAAAGGCAGAAAAGTAGGGCTCGATAACTTTGTGAAAACTCAACTATATTACAAAGTTATTTCTCCTAATTTTAGTTAGTCAGGTGGTCTTTGGGTCTGCCAGATTTCAGATTTTTTGATGGGCATTTGGTGGTCAATATTTAAGTCACAAGTTGGGTGTTCAAAGCTGGTTGGCGACAGGAAAACAGAAAAAAAAACAAAAATGGATTTTCAATAGTTAAGATCTCTAACTAAGTTTTTATGCATAATATGTATATTAAACTCATTTTTAACATATTTTATAAATTCTTGATTTGTTTAGACTAAAATTAATATGTATGGCTTGTTTGGTTTTTCTGGTTCGATCAGAAGAAAGAAAAGAAAGATGAAATATAAAATTTTTATCTTGTTTTCTTTTAGTGATTGTTTTATTAAGTCCTTTAGAGTATCTAACGTATATGAAAGAATGTAAAAGAGGGAGATGACTTACTTTGATTTATTATTCGATTATGGAACAATTAGGGCGTATGGATTTGAAAATGATCACCGAAGTTCTTCCTTTCTCCTAGACTTCCTAAGGACTCTTTCCTAGACTTATGTTGGGCTGTTTTATCAGTATGGGAATGAGGAGGAATTGTTTTGGTTGTGTGTCGATTTATAGTGAAGAAAATGGAAAATTAGGGTTTGGTATTTATAGAGGAAGGAAGGGTTAGGGTTCAAGGTTCAAAGGTCATCTTAGGAGGGGGCATGGAAGATGTGGCTTACCTAGTTGGATGCCAAGTGGATGGAGGGGGAAGTGGACGTGTAGGTGTTGGAAGGGAGGTGATGTGGAGTTTTCTTCTCCATACAAGTATCTCACATGGTGAGATCATGATGACATGTAGGAGGGGGAATGTGAGGAGGGGATATTTGGTGTAGGCTATTTTTAGGAAATAATTTGGTTACAGCTTTGATTGGGTTCGAACTAGAAGAAATGGGATGAGACCGAATAGCTTTGAATGATGGTAAATAGGACTATATTGAGTTGTATTTAGGGTTTAGGGATAATAATAAGATGAGTTTAAGGTTTATTGTATGCATTTATTTAGTAGAAATTTAGTTAGGGTTTTATATAATTTGTATATGTCGAATTTTATGAGGAAATAAAGGAAATGGGTTTGTGCTTGTAAGGGTTGTACCATGAGCTTAGTAGGGTTGTAATTAGGGTTTAGAAATTTAGAAATTATAGTTTTAGTGTTTCCTTAAGTTATATAATTTTTATGTAATTTTTATTATGTTTAAAATGTATATAAATGGGATTTTAGGATTTTGTGCATTAGGCACTTGTACATTAGGTTTAGAGACTTGTACTAATATTTAGTGAGTTTAGGAAAATTAATCTTTTAAGGTTTATGTATAAAATCTTGTAATTTGTGCTTTAAAATAATTATATTTAAGGTTTTAATAAGGTTTTTATAAATATTTGGTTTTTATGCATAATAGACTTGTACCTTGGCTTAAATGACTTGTACATTTATATTTCATAAAATCTCATGTAAATAAATTAGGGTTTGTAAATTTAGTTCATAAAATCAAAGTTTAAATGAAATTAGGGTTTTACCGGGAGTTATTATGGAATTAGGGTTTTTATGCTTTATATGCTTGTACCTTAGTTGAATAAGTTGTACTTTAGTATTTTTGGGGTTTTGTTACTTACATATATTGTTATGATAGTTTGGGATTTCAAAAAAAAAAAAAAAAAAAAAAAAAAAAAAAAAACTTTTATTAGTTAAGTAATGTTCATCTTTAAACGTATGTTAACGAAATAACATAAAGTGGTAAATGAGATATTCTAAAGTTTCATGTAATATTTTTTATATAAAGTAAACATTGAATACGTTGAGTTTGGGTTGCATGCGAGCACGTTTATCGAGGATGTGATCTACGTCACATAAGATAATAGTTATGATCATAAAAAAAAATTACACATAGAAAAGGATAAGTATTCTATAAGTTGGTCTATTATAAAGTGGGATTTTCACAGTGGTTACAGTGAGAGTGTAAAGCTGAGCTGGAGATGAACGGTGAGCTGTGGCATAGCGGGGTAGGTATTGTGAGGTAGATACTGGAGTGGTATGTGTATGCTGAGCAGCAGCTCTGACAACCTCCATCAACGGGTCATCCGGAAATGGAACTGGTCGTCGCAACGGGGAAGTGTGTCCAACAGCAAGTACCTCACCATGTGCATCGGAAGGGAGAGACATGGTCTGTGACAAATACGGTGTGGCGTGTGTAGATATATAGAAAATACTTTTATGACATTTGTTAAGTAAAATACTCAAACGGCATAGTATAACACATAATCATATAAGGCAAATAGCGATCAAGTCATGGCAAGCTAGGCAGGCATGCATCTGGCGGTCAAAAGGAATTGTTTTTCATAAACTGGTTATAGTTTAGGGTTTTTTTAAACCTAGTTCTCTATAACCTAGGCTCTGAATACCAATCTGTAACACCCCCAAAATCAGGATTTGCGGAAGCATACATATTTGGGTGCTACTAAATCGATAATCACAACACAAAGATATAGAGAACGGATTAAAAATCCGTTTTAAAATAGTTTACATTTTCAAAGTTAAATTGTCATACATCAAGTTCAATTCAATTAAAATGAAGCCCATTTAACAAATCGGTGCCAAATTCAGAGTTTAACACATAAGCAAAAACATTTCCAGCAAACATATGACCATTGTCATGCCCTGCCTTCAGTAAACACATTCTCAAATACCTGAGAAAACATGCTAAAAGTCAGCTAATGCTGGTGAGTTCATAGGTTTAAAGTAAATAAGCACATATGGACCATAGTAAATAATTCAGTAATCACACTAATTCGGTATGCAAACATTAAGCTCATCCAACCGAAACTCGACAAACAATATGCCAAGCTGGCATAGCAAATAAAAGGTGCCCGCAAGTGTTAATCCCCAGACACTCGGCAAATTCTGACATGGTATACGTTCGCGTTGACCTGCCGGGCCAACTGAACGGGGGAGTCACCCCAATAGATCTATTTATATCATACGCGCTTCCCAGCAGGAATTGACGGTTGATGATAGTGGGCGCAATGGGATTCAAGCATACTTAGGTTATCGGCATACAAATGTGTATAAAAACAAAGTTCAATTTGGTACATGAAAAAAGTTTTGCATGTTTCTCACCCAAGGTTTATAAAAACAATACGTATAAAAATGGGGCTATAAACTCACCTTAATAACAATAGCAATTTGCTAGTCAATTAATACACAGTGCAACCGCTCCGACACGCGACCTAGATCAGTATGGTAAGTCTTAGCGAAATATTTGTGTTTTAAATTTTTTAACTCAATTGAAAGTTTGCGTGTGTACAGTGCTCGTGTATTTCTTACTTGCTGTGTGGTAAGGTACATTTCAAAATAGTTCATCGTATAAGACTCTTTGGTGATGGCTCATGGTGAAAGTGTACAGTGAAAATACTTGCGACGGAACTTCCGTGCTTAGTGCTTGTCGTCGCAAAATGCGCAAGTAATATATATATTATCGTATATATATATATATATATATATATATATATATATATATATATATATATATATATATATATATATATATATATATATATATATATATATATAGTATCTTTATTTTCAGAACCCTGTTAAGTGAGGGAACTGCGAGAACTCCAATTTTGCATTAAAAAACATGCATGTTCATATAAAACATGTATGTTTTCTTACATACACCTTAATACACATACCTGCGTAACATACATGTTCATAAAAACCATGTTAAGTGCAACATATCAATGCAAAATGGTTTTATATGAATATGTATGTTACGCAGGTATGTGTATTAAGGTGTATGTAAGAAAACATACATGTTTTATATGAACATGCATGTTTTCTAATGCAAAATTGGAGTTCTCGCAGTTCCCGCACTTAACAGGGTTCTGAAAATAAAGCTCCCCTATAAATATATATATATATATATATATATATATATATATATATATATATATATATATATATATATATATATATATATATATATATAAAATAATCAAGTATTTAATTAATTATATAATTAATTAAATAGGTATTGAATAATTAATATGATAATGGTGTTAGTGGGATATTATTAAATTACAAATATTATAATTATTTATAATATAATGATAATTATAAAGAAATTTATAAATGTTAAATTTTGAGAAAGTAAATAAGTGTAAATGTATAAATACCTAAAATGTATTCATAAATCTTATAAGGTCTAAAAATATTAATTTAGAAGAATTAATATTTTTAATAAAAAATAATCCGTTTCGTCTTTTAGTCGGTTTTCATCCGAAAATATTCTAAGTGTCGAAATTTTAAAAAAATCGGGCATGACCCATTCGTTTATTCAAACTTTTCCATTTTTCCCAAGTGTTGCAATTTCCTCAAATAATCCCTTTCGTTAACTATATTTGCAAAACTAGTCCAAAATGTATATTTATCGTTATAACTATATTTATCGTTACGTTTACTTCTTAATTATGGTTTTCGATACAAAAGTCAAAATTTTGTCATAATACTTTCAAAAGTCAACAAAAAGTCAACAACTACAATTTTGGGTCAAAAAGCCCATTTATTTGTCTTATTGGGCTTAAGGTGTCAAAACGAGTCCAAAACGGTTTTAATCGTTATATAACGTTTTAATAAGTCCAAATATTTATAAAAGGTCGAAAAATGTTCAAAAACTAATTTTTGTCACCCGAATTATTTATTGGGCCGAAAAGTCCATATTGGGGCCAAAAGTCCAAGTTTAGCCCAAAAGTCATTTAACCTTTTTAAGTTACGATATATATATATATATATATCGTTAAGTTTCTAAAAATCAATTTAGTCTATCAAATAAGCCGTTTGGTCAAAAAGTCAACCCATGGCCGAAAACACATGGGCTCGGCCCATTGTGTGTCGAGACCCTCATAAGCCCAAAAATTGTTTTAAACCTTTAAGTCCTTTTAGTCCGAATAGTTTTCGTAACAATTTTTAAATAAGCCAAATAAGCACTTATAAATAAGCCATTAAGTCAAATGGTCAACCAAGGCCAAAACATATTGGGTTCGGCCCAATATGTGTCGTACGACCCTTTGTTTGACCCAAATAAGTCAAAACACAATAAGCTATAGCTTATTTAATAAGCTATCCAAAATAAGCTATTAAGCACTAATTTCACCATTTCAGCACTAGAGCCAAAATTTTATGTTTTTCAAAACCCCAACAATTATTCCTTTTAAAAGTGTGCCAATTTATATATATATACATACAAGTGTATATTTCGTTTCAAACTCGCGTAATTAGCACTAATCACATTTGTATCATCAAACTAGTACCACAAGCAACAAGATTTACCACACAAGCAAGAAATAACATAGCTTGTATAAAAACTTCAAAAAAAGTCGAGCAACCATAAACTATACATCAAACCCTAGCTTTTTCATTTTAGCAAAACATACATAATAAGCACTTGGTAATACTTTTAAACATCACAAGAACATGTAAAAAACAAGTTTGAACAAGTTTTGAAGATCCTTACAAATTTTGAAATAAGTCGAGTGGTAGAAAAACACCAAGAACACTCCAAATTGCACCAAATTTACCCAAGACACGTTTCGATTAACCCAAAACACTTGAAAGTACACCCCGATTAGTTCAAACTTCACTAGGTTTTTCTAGATCTTGAATTTTAATGTTAGGCCGTGAGTTTTGAGAGTTCTTGGAAGAGAAAATGATCTAGGTAAGTTATATGGATAGAAATGTGTATGTGTTAGAATGTGTGTAGTAATTAGGGTATAAAAACAAGTTTATGCATGGTCACCATCCACTAACATTATTATTAGTATAAAATACTTTGTCATATAACGGGGGAGATAGCGGTAAAATGATCCATGAGGGGGAGGGAAGTGATTTTTGCTCCTCGTTGGTGTATCGTGTGGGGTTGCTTTTCAGTAAATACGAGAAAGCTTCTCAGTTAATTACGAAATTTGTCAGTAACTATCAGAAATAGAATAATCTACGCTTACTGACAAAAATAAACTTTTTCAGCAGTGACTGTAAGCTACAGTGTGCAAGACAGCTCCCAAAAATGTTCAGAAATGCTCAGAAACATGCAATTGCGCATAGAAATGCTCGGCTTAAAAATAATAAATAAATATTTATTATTAACTTAAAGTGTGAAAATTACCATTTGCCACAGGAAAGCTGAGTTTAAGACACATAATGATGTGGCCTGTTTAATGTTGGGAGCAATGACACCTGCTTTACAAAAGCAGTTTGAGAATTTCTTCCCTATGGACATGCTCAGCGAACTCAGAAAAATGTTTGAGAAACCACAATCTTTGAGGTTTATGATTTGATAGAATCTCTACACGGTTGTAAGCAGGCAGATGGTGAACCTGTAAGTGCTCATGTGTTGAAAATGAAAGGTTACATGGATCAACTTCAAGCACTTGGCAAGATCCATGAACAAGATTTTGCTGTTAACTTAATCAATAGATCCCTGAATAAGGAATTTAGTGGTTTTGTGCGTAATTTCAATATGCACTGTGTGGGGAAGATAATTACTGATTTACACGCACTGCTTATTGATTACGAGAAAGGTTTACCACCAAAGGCTTCTACACCCCAGGTACTTGCTATTCAAGGGGGTAGAATTAACAAGCCAAATGCGAACAACTTCGTTATTCTCGAGGCGATGAGTATGTCGGGTAAGCAAAATTTTCTTCAATTCTCCCTTTTCCCAATGTACTTCATATCTGATTGATTTTTTTTGTGTAGGGCTGCCAAACACCAAGGAACTACCAAATGCTATCACTTGCCACCTAATGGTTGAGAATGTCACTCCTGCTTCCTGGAGAAGGTCTTTGAGTGACATGCCTATTGAGAAGCTTTGTGATCTACATGATAAGAGCTACACCAGGCAAGCCATGCTGGACAACCACTTGAACACCCGCACAAGGGAGTTGATTAATATGGTGAAGGATGCAAAGGAGGAGGTAGCTGTTATCGTTGCCAGGGAGAAGAAGTATGCTGAGCTAGAGTCCAGGTGTGATGAGGCTATGGCGGACTTTGAGAAGCATCCCAGGTATGAGGCCCTTCGTGCCAAGATGGACAGTCTCGAAGGACAGCTTAAGGAGTCGCAGGGTAAGCTTAAGATGGAGGAGGCCAAGATTTCGGGATATGAGACACAGGTTACAACACTTGAGTCTAAATGTACTGGTCTTGAGGCTGAGAGAGCTAGGTTAGTGGAAAAGGAGGTCAAGCTTTGCCAGGAGATGGATGGATTAAAACTCGAGTGCAAGAGTTTAAAGAATGATAGGGCTGAGGTGGTGTCGAAGGTTGTCCCTTACATTGCTATGGAGTTGTACCATAGCGATGAGGTGGGAGCTGTTGTGGGAAAGCTTGTGAATGCAGCCATATTCTACGGTAAATGCACAACTCTAGAGGAAATCGCCGAAACCAAGAAACCAGTGGTGTTTTCGGAGGTGCCTTATTACCGTTCGAATTCCGAGCATGAATATAATGAAGCTGGCAATGCGTACACAACAGCAGAGTACCCGTTCCTTTCCGAAGCAACTAAAGACCCCTCAGCCTCAATTGAAGATCTCCTATCCAAAAAGCCAAGGAAAATACAGCCTCCCTCTCCCACCAAAAGAACCCCATCTATGAAGCTCCCATGTCCATCTCAGCAAGAGGATCCGAATTCCTCAAAGAATGTTTGAAAGTTGCCATGTTGGCAATAATTTGGTCTTTAAGGGTGGCATGTACCCTATTGAACAATTTCTTATGATGCTTTGTTAGGCCTGTGCCTAGCTTTTTGAACAATTTATCTTTTGTGTTCTGGGCTTCGACCCAGCTTTTAGACAATTTGTTTTGATGCTTTAATGTTGGCTTATGACTATATGTAGCCTTGTGAATGCCAATTTAGGGGACCATGTCCCGCTTTTTATATCATGCTTATCTTCTCTTACGCTTATATACAAACGTAAATATACAACCTAAGGTTATGACCTTATTATGTGTATTTTGGACCAAGATTTTCAGCAATCGTATAGTTTGACTGCGACAGAGGGTCGCGACCCACTCCGTCTTTTATCCTTAAGTTGCAAAGGGCTTAGAATACCCTAAGACTTTATAGGAAAGTTAATGTGAATTGTAATGGATGTTATTTTCATACAAGACATGTGTCTTGCTTCATCCTTCGACATTGAAACTTGTAAAGTACTTGGCTGAGCAAATCTTTGTTGTATAGAACGAAACAAGAGATTTTGAGGGAAATGCGTTATATCATTAAGTGGGTAGGGAGGATTACATCATTTTAAGAAATGAACACTAAGACACTTACCATTAGTGCTTCTTTCCCAAGTTAAAAGAATGCGTTACATGAAATTGAAAAACAAGCTAAGTGCTTTAAAAAGAGTAAGCCTTATATGTAAAACTTACGAAAGTTAGTATCATTTCCAGTCTTGTCCGTGACATTTCTTGTCCTTTGTTGCCGCAGCCTTCCGACTTGACGTTGGGTCTTTCGAATGTTGGCCTTGGCTTTGCTTGTGCTGTTTTATTCGAAGGACATATTCCTATATGCCTGCAGGACTTGGGGTAGTTCGTCTACCCACTCATGCTGGTGTTGCCCTAACCTTACCTCGATTTCCATGACAATGTCCTTGTCAACACAAGTGAACATTTGCTTTATGTTTAGGCCTTTGCAGAAAGATGGGAATACCCCTTCGACGAATTGCTTCCCTTTGTAGGAGGTGATGATTTGTGGGACTCCAAATCGGCAAGCTATTTACAGGGGCCAGTAATACCCCAACTTTTTTATTTTCGAGGCGATGACCTGAGGATCTGTGTGCATTCCACAAAATTCTTCATGAGCATCATAGATGATGCTCGCAGCCTGCTTTAGTCCCACACAATGAAGCCATGGAGATGAGAAAGATCTCCTGTAGAGATTGTCCCCAATAAGTCTATATTGGGGAGCCTTGACCCTGACCTTTCGAGCAAGTTTTGGGTCTTCAGGAAGGATACCACTGATCAAGTATTCCCTAATTGGAGTCATCCAATTAGTGCCTTCTTCGGGTATGATGTCAGACACTTCGCTTCTTTTTGTTGACCTGTCAGCCGATACTTCTACCAAAACTTCATTCGTCAGAGGAGCAAATGCCATCGAAGCTAGCTTGCTCAAGGCATCAGCTTTCTTGTTTTGATTTCTGCGAACATGTGTTATCTCATAGGAGTCGAACCCCTGAAGAAGTTCTTTAGCTTTATCCAGATATTGTTTGATGGTGGGCTGCCTAGCTTCATAAGAGCCCTTGATTTGGTTGACGACTAGCTGCGAGTCCACAAAAATGGAGAGGTTTCGAACCTCCATCTCCTTTGCAAGTCGAAGATCGGCTAACAAAGCCCCGTACTCAGCTTCATTGTTGGTGGCTTCAAACTTAAAACGTAATGCATAAGTATACTCCTTCCCTTCCGGACTGACCAGCATTAGACCTGCTCCCGAACCATCAGAGCTTGAGGCTCCATCTGTGTATACTTTCCACCCCTCTTTCGTCTTTGGGGGCTTTTCTTTTGGGATTTCCTTGTCTTGGCTAGGTCCGGAGGGTGTTTCAGCAAGAAAGTCTGCAAGTATCTGGCCTTTGACGGAGTTTCGACCCTTGTACTCTATGTCATTCTCCCCCAGTTCGATGGCCCATTTAGCCACTCTGCCCAATTTCTTAGGCTTCGACAATGTCTTTTTAATTGGCTTGTTGGTCAATACTGTGATGGGATGAGCTTGGAAGTACCTTCGAAGACGCCTTGCGGCATAAACCAAAGCTAAGATCAGCTTTTCCAACTTCGGATAGTTCAATTCGGCCCCTTGCAGGACCCTGCTAACAAAGTAAATCGGGACTTGTTTCTTATCCCTTTCTGCCAAAAGAACAGCACTGATGCTTTCGAAGGATGCCGCAATGTACATGAACAACACTTCGCCTTTGATTGGGGCTGTAAGTGTTGGTAGGATTTCCATAAATTCCTTCAGCTTTTGGAAAGCGGCTTCTGCATCACAACTCCATTGGAAAGTCTTTTTTATCCTTACACCCCATGAGTGTTTTGAAAAATGTTAAAGAACGATCCGCTCCTTTCGACAGGAATCTGCTGAGAGCTGCGAGCTTTCCATTTAGGCTCTGTACTTCTTTCGATGACTTTGGAGCTTGTAGATCAGTTATGTCTTTGACTTTCGAAGGGTTAGCTTTGATCCCTTGCTTTGTAATCAGATGCCCCAAGAATTGTCCTTCTTCTACGCCGAAGGAACATTTCTTTGGGTTAAGCTTCATGTTGATTGCCCTTAATTGATCGAAGGTTTCTTGAATGTCGGAGAGTAGGTCTTCCTCAGTCCTACTTTTTATTACCATGTCATCAACGTAGGCTTCCAGGTTCCTTCCTATTTGCTTGTAGAAGGCTTTGTCTACCAAACGCTGATAAGTTGCCCTTGCATTCTTTAGACCGAAGGGCATTTTCTTGTAACAATAGACACCCTTTCCTGTGTAGAAGGCTGTCTTCTCCTCATCTTCCTCCGCCATTTGTATTTGGTGATACCCCTTGTAGGCATCAAGAAAACATTTCAAATGGAAACCCGAGAGGGATTCAACCTTCCAATCAATTTCTGGCAGAGGGTAACAGTCCTTCGGGCAAGCTTTGTTGATGTCGGTGAAGTCAACACACATTCGCCACCCTCCGTCACTCTTCTTTACCATAACTGGATTGGCTACCCAGGTTTGGTATTTCACTTCTCTTAGAATTCCTGCTCGTACAAGTTCATCCACCTATTTGCAAGCTGCTGTGTTCCTTTCAGGTGCCAGGCTTCGTCGCTTTTGCTTAATTGGTTCAATGTGCTTGAACTCATTAAGCTTGTGTTCTATGCCGAAGGGCTTGCCATCGATCATAAGAGTCCGAGGAACCCCTGTCATATCTGAGTATGTCCATGCGAAGACGTCTTTGTTGGCTTTGAGTAGCTTCTCCAAGTTTGCTTTAAAGTTAGCTGGGAGTTGCTTTCCGATTACCACCGTTTGCTCTGGATAGAACTCATTTACCATAATACGTTCTTCGGCATCTGTACAACTTAGAATGGCCTTCGGAGGCTCTTCGGGACTTTCCTTGATCTTTTTGCCAATATCTCCGGTCTTCCCCTGATTGTAACTAGAGAACACGGTTCCTATCCCATAAGGTGTATGGAATTTGACTGCTGCATGTATGGTGGAGACTACGATACCCATCTTTTGCATGGCGGTCCTTTCTATCAACAGATTGTAAGGAGAATCGGACCTTACGATGGCAAATGTGAGGGTTTCTGTCCTTGCGGGTTTACATTCTCCTATTGTTATGTGCAATGGCACTTCTCCCAGAGGCCAAGAATGCTCACCGGAGAACCCTACTAAAAGTATCTTCAAATCAACCTGTTGCGATCTGATCAAAGGCTTGAGCTTAAGAAAACAATGCTCGTATATGATTTCACAGGAACTTCCGTAGTCCATGTAGGCTCTATTCACTTCTCGGTTGAAGACTAGAAATTTGATAACCACTGGATCATTCGAAGGGACTTGGCCTGTGATAGGAGGAAATGTTACCTCCCCTACTTCGCTTACCTCCTGCTCCGATACCTTTCTTTTTAAGCCGGCTTCGCCCCAACGAACCATGAGTATTGGGGCTTCGAGAGGGGTAGTATCTTTAGGCAACTGAGTGTCGGAAATTTTTTCCTTTCCCTTCTTTATACCCTTCACCAAATGTGCCAATTGCCCGGACTTTACAGCTTCTTCTATCTGCTTCTTTAGCTCCCTGCAACTGTTCGTATCATGGCCATAATCTTCATGAAAATGACAATACTTGCTTGTATCCCTGTTTTTACCCTTGCTTGTCATGCGAGGGGGTGCTTCGAAGGCCTTAGCAGCCCTCTCCGTAGCAAGTATTTCTTTCGGGGACTTATTTAAACTTCCTAGACAACCGTGATTAGGACCTTTGTATGGAGAAAACCTGTCTCTGCCTTTGTTCTTGTTCTTTGCCCCTTCCCACACAGAATGCTTTGAGAATTTGTTGTTGTTGTCTCTGTCAATCGGAGCACCATTAGTAGATACTTCTTTTTCTTCAATCCAAGTATACGTCTTTTCCATTAACCCTTTGTAAGTTGTCGGAAGGTCGGTGGATAAGAATTCCACCAAACTTCAATATCGAAGACCATGTACGAAACCCGAAATGCGCTGATCTTCATGAAGACCTAAGATCTGTAAAGTTTCATTGGTGTACCTAGTAACAAAGGCCCTTGTGCTTTCGTTTTCTTTTTGTTTGATGTTTTGCACCGTTAGATGGGCCCTAGTAAACTTCTTTTGCTGACTGAAGTGTGATCGAAACTTAGCCTTGAGATCATCAAGATTGACAATGTTGCCAGGCTTTTGCCCATTCCACCAAATACGAGAAGAATCCCGCAGGGTATAAGTAAACATGTGACAGGCCACAGGCATAACCCACTTTTTCATCTTAATAGCCCCTTCGAACAAATGTAGGAAATTTTCCGGATCCCCCTTCCCATCATAAGTCCCAATATGCGAAGGCATTTTCAACCCATCAGGAAAAGGGTAATCTTCTATCCACCTAACGAAGGGTGTAGCCGAACCCATAGGGTCCGAGTATAGACAATTATAAGGTGGTGCATACATGGGGATAGTATTGTAAGGATTGTTGTTTGGGGGCATTCCCATAAGAGTTGGGCTTGGGTAGGACTGATAAGGTGTGTTCATGGCGAACGGATAACCGTTTCCCATGGCATACGGAGGGTACGCCATAGGATGCCCGAAGGGTATGTTCCCATAAGGTTGAGGGAGACTTGGGTTATTAGGCTGTCCACTTACTGGAGGATATAAACTTTGAGGATAAGACTGAGTTTAAAACGAGGGGTACATACCATTGGGAGGAAGATTTACTCCCATATTAATTGTAGATGGATTGCCTTCTACGCCTGATGCGTGAGAAGGCTGCAACGGAACCCCCCCTTCAGTCTTTCCAAGATGAGCTGCTAACAACGGAGGTAGATTCACCCCCACTTCTTCCCTTCGCTGGCTCCTACCATTGGAGCCTTCCGTAACCACCCCTTCTCTTCTTGTCGGAGCCCTCTTTGGGACTCCTTCGAACCCAACGGACCTTCGGCCTAGCCTTCGACCAACTGGTGACCCAATCCTTAGGGTTGAGAGTGTTGGTCCATGAGCCGGAGGCCTAGGCTCCATTTCCATTTCTTCATCATACTCATCACTTGAGTATTCCAACTCCCTTCGCATCTCAGCATTCCTAACTTGCCTTTTACGAGCCCTTAAGAGAGATTCCAACACTTCGTGGTTGGCTTCGACAAAGGCTGGGCTAATAATAGGCTCCGGATTGGCTGATGTCGAAGCATGATGGTTGGGTGTTGTTTCTGGGTGAGAACGTGTTGTGAACGTGGAGGCGGTTATTGGGGGAAGGTTGTTGGAGTCATTGATTGGTATTGGCGCCAAGGTTGAGAAACCCGGTGGGGGAGTATCTTCTCTCCCTTGATCCATGCCGGAATAATAGTGAAAGTAGTTGGTTGGTTATAAGCTTGGAAATAACGAGACCAATTGTAGCGGTCCCACGGATGGCGCCACTGATTGTACAATAAATTGCACGACCAGGCCTTCGATGATGATCAAAGGATTTAGGGGTGTGTTGAGGTTGCGCCAAGCTTGTCTTTAACCTGAAATAAGAAATACTAAAACACTACATTAAGTGATTGCGCAGGGGATGGACCCTGCGAACCACCTCCGGCGTGCGAGTAAGTATGTGTAATGGTAAGTTTGAGGTAAGTTGAGAGAGTACGGTTAAGATTCAGTTAACATTACCATGATTCTGGCCCGTCTAAGCTATTTATAGGGGAGAAATAGGCCTTAGAGGGCGGTTTCACTTGATTCGGAGATCATGGGGGCGTCCCATGATTTGTGGTAACCGCTAAGGCTTTGTAGCCCACGATCTCTGTTTTGGCGGGAAAGCCTAAAGGAAGAGGAGACGTGGGTATGACCAGGTCAATGTAGCTCTCCGTTGTAGTTCCTTCGTAGGAGATACCCTGAAGGGCTTAAGGCTTCGATTGGCGGATTCCCACATGGTAACCACTTCATAAATGAATGGTTTTACGCCAATGAAACGTGTTAGGAGATTAACCTGGGCCTCCGAAGAGAGGGCTTCGCACAGGCTCGAAGGGGAGTCCTTCGACCCGTTCGGAGGGTACATCATCAAAGGGTAAGGGAAAGGGAAAGGCTGATAAGGGTAAGCAAGTTATGGCTTATCAACCTTGATGAACTCAAATAAGTACATTTTATTATTATCATTTATCCTATTTATTTGACTTGTTTTATTATATTATCTATGAGAATCGATACATTAATGTTTACTTTAGTAATTCTTAGGTAAAAACAAGCATTATGTGAAACTTGGCGATTTTGGACTAATTATGGAGCAAAACAAGCGAGATGTCAAAAGTCTACTGAAATCCAGAAGATGCACCGTATCTTACTCAACAGATACGACGCAATGTCATACTTAGATGAATTCGAAGACCATTGCCTGAATTTGAAGAATGCGCCGCATGCAATTCTGTCATGCGCCGCATATGAAACTTTGGTCAAAGAAGAAGATCAAGCTCGTTCTATTCCAGATACGCCGCATTATACTTCTAACATACGGCGTATTACTATCAAGATTTCACCGGTTACAATCCAAGACAGCTAAAGTACATGCGCCGCATACAAAGATCAAGTTACGCCGCATCTGAAGACGGTGTACGAATATTCCAGAATATATTAATCTTGGACCCCACGCGAAGGTAAGTCAATGCGCCGCATCTATTAACTCAATGCACCGCATCGATCCCTCAGACAGAAACTATAAATACCCCAAGGACAGACGAATTTGAGAGAACCTTGGAGATTTTTAGATCGAGGAGAGATATAACCTTAGAGCTGAATTCAGACGACCAAGCAGCACAAGATACACCTCAAACAAAGATACAAGAGCTTTAAGAAGGTCCTGCATGTATTCAATTCATTAAGTAGTTTTGTTTTATTGTATTAGTACGCTTTAATTCATCAGGATTGATGGGCTTGTGTCATGTGACTACGGAAGATCATGCACTCCCCTTAATATTGCTTTCCCATTAATTAAAGTTTATATGTTGATGTCTTTGGTGACTTTTATTAGTGCATTGATAACCTCTGTGTCTAGCTGAGTCTTTCTTGGGTCGCCATGCCCCTTCCTCGCCTATTTATTTTAGCGTCTCTTAAATAAATAGGATAGACATAAGTAATCATTAAGGGTTTACTCGCCGATAAGATTAGAGCCAACGAGAAAGGTTTAATTATATACACTTCACATAAAACTAGCAATAAAACAAGTGACAAGCTACTTAATTATCAGGACAGGTCTTCTTATTGTCTCGAGTATCTATCTGTGTACGTGTGTGCTAATCGCTGATTCGTGCTCATTAGTTTAGTTTTCTATTTAATTATAACCAAACCGTGCCAGTCTCTCAGGCTCAACCCCCTTGCGTTAGATTAGGTTGTATAGCTAACTTTGGATATTAAAATACTGATTAGAATAACTAGATAATACGTTCCACTCTTAGTGATCGACACTCTACTTACCATTATATTCATACTGACCGGGTACACAGCTCGTTAAGTGTGTGTGTTATTGATAAGTCGGCTAAATATAAATTTAAAACTTGAGTAGGCATTAACACTGCTAAACCGCAACGACACATCACGCGCATCAAGTTTTTGGCGCCGCTGCCGGGGAATGAATTGTTATTATCTGTTAATTTGATTAGTATTTTAATTAGGTTTTTCTTTTTAGTTTTTATTAGATTCTAACCACTAACCCTGTTGTATATTGGATAGATTGCATTCATTGTATAATTTGCATATTTGTTGTTTTTGTGTGTTTTTGTTTTCTGTAATTTTTTGTTTCTTTTTGTTTGTTTTTATTTTTGTTTTTATTTTTTTCTATTTTTATGCATTCTGCTGTCGTTGTATTGTGCTGATACAAACGATACGGCACATCTGTTTTCACAGATACGGCGTATTGCGTTTAATTTTTATAAAATACAACGCGTTTAATAAATTCGAGTACGACGCATCTTTCCCAAGATACGGCGTATTCTGTTTTTAATAAGAAATTTTTCTAAACCCTAACGCCATACGACGCATCTGTTTTAACAGATACGGCGTATTTACTATTTAAATTAAAAACAGTTTTTCGAATTATTAAACAGAAGCGACGCATCGATTTTTATCGATACAGCGCATCTACTAAATCAAAAATCTTGTATTTTGAAACAAAACAAAAATACGGTGCATTAGCTTTTGTTAATACGACGCATTTAATTTTAATAAATATAATCGATTTTTGATAATTTAAACTGGATACGGCGCATTCTAATTCATAAGCGGTGTATCTGTTTTCTGAATAAAAGTCTGATTAAATTTTAACGTAATAAGATACGGCGTATCCAACTTTCTGGATACGGCGCATCGTCCGCAGATATCAGCCATTTTTATTCTTTATATTCGTTTCTAAATTCATTAATTTCTCTTCTAGCGAATAGATCCTGCTAACGATTTTCCCTATGATGACAGATTTTGCTATGGAAGATATGTCAATGAACGGATATCTTGCTAAGGAACTTATGAAAGATAAGCACAATGAAAAGTCCCGCACCAAAAAGCCGTTAATTCTGGAAAGTGATGACGAGTGTGATAACTATGAAGTTAGCTTGAGTAAGTTCCCAGCATTAAGCATTCCTAAAAGCTCAGAATTAGAAAAGGAACTCTTGCTTTCGGATTCATTCGAAAATTTCGATGCTATTACTAGCAACTTACCTACGATCGATGCTTTACTCAAATCCGTATCTCAAACCAACATGCCTTTCTACTCAGTGGAAGTTTATGAAGATGTCAACTTCAATGTACTCACGATTGATGCCGATTTATTTTCTTGGGAAACCCCTCTTGAAGCTACTTATATGGAATTCAAACGCTTATGCAATATTGAAGATGGGATATTCTCTTATGATTTATTAATGAGCTACACTGAAGATGAATTGTTACTCTTATGGCCTATCATTGAATCTAAAGGATTAACTTGGACGACTATCGAAGAAAAATATGGGAAATTCCAAATTGAATACATGAACTCAGCAAATGCATTCAACAAATCGAGCAACAAAAGCTATGGTAGAGGAAATATCCAACCTTTACAAACTTCTTATATGCCTTATTCCGAACAGTATTGGGGATTAGATAAAAGCAATCTGGATGATGAAAGAATTTATGCTGAATCGGAGATATTGTTTCATAAAAAGTTGGTAAGGTTGATGGATATCTCTTTAGAAGAATGGCTTGAACTTAAATACGGGGATCCCAAATTTGCTCCTACGAATGGAATCAAACGGATTGTGACCTCATGGTTGACACGAAGTTTTAAAGAACAATTTAATGAGTTCATGGAGATAAGGAGGAAAATGATTGGTAATACTAGCTTTGACGTTAACTACGATCCTAACAATGTTGATTTTTCAGATTGGTTAGCTAGTAAGTTCAATAAACATAAGATCATGGACCGAGCTACTAAAGATGTGTTATGGGTATATTGGATGAGAGGGGAAGATGAGGAATTAGAAAGCAACAATGGATCATCACATGCCGATTCAACGATCGAGGAAGGCATAGAAGAATTGTTCAGCATTGACATTGATGTGTTCAATTATGAGACACCCTTGTGCAAACAATTCAAAGAATTTAATTACCTTCTTCAAATCGACGCTGATGTGCTAACTGGAGATCTACCAAGATTCAAAACTTATGATGAGTTCAAAAACACCTGGTACTACGAATGGAATGACCAGGTACCATGGGTTTGGGATAAACCATGGGAATTTGGGCATATTAATCACACTTGTAAACCTTTTCGTTTCAAGGATGGAAGTAGTGAATGGCCAACCTGTGATTGGAAGAATGATGGAACCTGCAATGGGGGAAGTATAATTGGAATGAAACGAGTTGGAAACGATGTATACTTTGAAGACTATGAATGGTATGAAAAAGTTGAAGATTCCCCACGTAGAGCAGAGGCTTTGCAAGAAAAAGGTAGAATCAAATACTTAAAAGAACTAAAGGGAGCATCGAATACTACTTTCTGGGAATGGGTGCATAGAAAATGTGATGATTACACAAGGCTTAATCGACGCTTACAATGGGAATTGAAAAGAAAGTGGGACGAGACTCAAGATTATTATCAATCCATTAACTTGGTTAATTATTATCCCTATGATAATAACGATGAGTCACGAGGAAAATTAATTGATGAACTTGATGACTATTTGAATAAGGATCCTTATTTCAAGTTTGTTGATAAAGACGAAGAAGAATTCATCGAGAGAAAATGTCGACTACTTGGGATCACTTATAATAACCCACCCATGATAATTTCTGAAAAATTTGAAGTCATCAAATACTCTTTGGGACCATATGAGGAATATGTTGCGACGAAGACCAAAGAATATATTAGATTAAGTCGAACGGAAGAAAATGTTGCGGAGCTATACGGTAACATCTTTCGGATGAAAGAAGAAGGATGGCACGTAACAAGAACAAAATAAGGAGCTGAACGTGAGTCTAACTTGAAGACTCTGGAATAAAGACAAGTGCTGACCGGGAGACAACCCGAAGGAAAATTTTTTACTTTTCTGTTCTGCATCTCCATCATAAGATGCGACGCATCACCTGCACTGGTCATATCTTATTTCATTTTCTGCATTTTTATTTTTGACTTTAAAACTTTCTGTCAGTTTATTTAATGCGGCGCATCCCTGGTTAAGGATGCGACGCATCTTTTATTCTGATTCGTATTTATTCCAGGCTCGATACGGCGTATCTTCTTCCATAAGATACGGCGTATCGACTGACCTGATGATTTACAGTTTAATTTTTTAGGTTTTATTTTTACTAACTACTAATGTATTATGCAAGTTTGAACCTTCTTAACTCAGGTGTGTTAAAGTCTAAATGGTATTATAGATTCCTGCATTTTTGTGGATACATCATTTACAAAGCTTAAACGTTCTCATCCACAAGAAAGTTGATTTTTGCTCTTATACGAATAATGGAGGATCATACCGAGCAAATATCAGGGGAGTTTTTCTGTTCTAATTCTTTTATTTTCCTGTTTTTAACCTTTGACACAAACAACGAGGATGTTGTTTAACTTAAGTGGGGGGATGGAGAATTAGAACACTTACTTGTCCTAAACTTTTTCAAAATATGCTTAAAATGCGCTTAATATATCAAAATTAAAATTTTTTTTTTAGCATGTTTTTGTTTAAAGTCTAAATTACATAACCGCACACATAACTCTATTCTTTCAAAAATATTAAAACTTTAGTGTGCTGGTGACTTGTAAACTTTAGAACTTGGCTTGTATACTATTCGAGACCACCATAATGAGTATTATCTATATAATTGGAGTGACTTGTCTAAATTGGTAAATTTCTAGGATTACACCCAAATAGCCTTTATATGTTATGTGATATTAACTAACTACACTGGTTAGTTAACCCCCGTATAAACCCTTTGTTACTCTCACTTTTAGAGTAAGATACCCCTAGAAAAACCCTCAGAGCCATTCCTTACGTTTCTTACACCTTTGTTATAATGTTTTGATACACCCTTACACCTTAGCCTACCCTGTAGATTAAAATCCGTGGTTAATTGCTTTAGGCAAAGTGTGTTTCCTTACATTACCTGTGTTCGCGTGCGTAATTCATTATCTTTGGTTGAGTCAGGAAATTGCACAATGCAATTGGTATGAAAGTAAATATTGTATATCTTTGAGTTTATTTTTCGTGTGTTTACTACTTTCGCTATTACAGTTATTTCTGAAAGTATGAAGAGTATGAAAAATTATCCGGAAAAATAGTGATAGAAAAGTTGTGAAATTTTACACATATATGTTGATGTCAAAAAAAAAAAAAAAAAAAAAAAAAAAAAAAAAAAAAAAAAAAGGAAAAGTTGGAAGTTTGTTTTAACCAACTTATGTAAAGTTTTGTATTAAGTGGGAGATATCACCACTATTTGTTGTTGTATATTATATTTATGGATTGAATGGGAGTTGGCCGTTATGGGAACGCCAACTAAGGTTATTCTTTGATTGAGATTTTGTTGAGTATAATTCGTGTCTACCTAAAGCGTGTGTTTCAAGTGTTAAAGCGTGGGTTATTCAATGATATGAGTCTTATTCATGGGATGGTTGGGAAAGTGATTAACCACACTTAGGATTTCAATTTATCTGTTTTGTTTATTTTTTCATTTTACACCAATTTGTATCCCAAATATTATCCATACCCTATATAATTCTTCATCCAAACCTTTGATTTATTGAGATTAGGGATTTGAGCAATCTTAAGTATCGTAATCGTGGATTCGGCTATGTATTTATGATTTTGTCGCCCTTTTTGATATAATATTATTGGTAAAGATTACTTGGTCCTATCTTTAGCCTATTCGAGTTAAGGATTTGAGCAATTGCAAGTATCGTGGTCGTGGATTCGATCATGTATTTGTAATTTTGTCGCCTTTTCTGGAATATGAGATCGATAGAGATTAAAAAGGATGATCAACCCTTAACCAACAAACCCTTTTTACCGCTTTAGACTTGTTACTCCTTGGCTTTAGTGGGGGAGATGCGTATACTTGCCAAACCTATGATAGAATATTCGTCACGACTAAGCAACTAAACGATTTAGAATTGTTTTACGTTAAAAATTATTTCGGTTTCTACTTCGTTAAGTGTTTGGTTGTGTGATTATGACAAGACGAATACGTGCTTAAATATAAAAATAAATCCTAATATCTTTTAGGATACATTTTCATATGATTAATTCTAAGGTTTACTTGGGGACAAGTAAAGTTCAAGTGGGGGGATATTTGATGAACTCAAATAAGTACATTTTATTATTATCATTTATCCTATTTATTTTACTTGTTTTATTATATTATCTATGAGAATCGATACATTAATGTTTACTTTAGTAATTCTCAGGTAAAAACAAGCATTATGTGAAACTTGGCGATTTTGGACTAATTATGGAGCAAAACAAAATAGATGTCAAAAGTCTACTGAAATCTAGAAGATGCACCGTATCTCACTCAACAGATATGACGCAATGTCATACTTAGATGAATTCGAAGACCATTGCCTGACTTTGAAGAATGCGCCGCATGCAATTCTGTCATGCGTCGCATATGAAACTTTGGTCAAAGAAGAAGATCGAGCTCGTTCTTTTCCAGATACGCCGCATTATACTTCTAACATACGGCGTATTACTATCAAGATTTCACCGGTTACAATCCAAGACAGCTAAAGTACATGCGCCGCATACAAAGATTAAGTTACGCCGCATCTGAAGACGGTGTACGAATATTCTAGAATATATTAATCTTGGACCCTACGCGAAGTTAAGTCAATGCGCCGCATCTATTAACTCAATGCGCCGCATCGATCCCTCAGACAGAAACTATAAATACCCCAAGGACAGACGAATTTGAGAGACCTTGGAGATTTTTAGACCGAGGAGAGATATAACCCTAGAGCCGAATTCAGACGACCAAGCAGCACAAGACACACCTCAAACAAAGATACAAGAGATGTAAGAAGGTCCTGCATGTATTCAATTCATTAAGTAGTTTTTATTTATTGTATTAGTACGCTTTAATTCATCAGGATTGATGGGCTTGTGTTATGTGACTTCGGAAGATCATGCACTCCCCTTAATATTGCTTTCCCATTAATTAAAGTTTATATGTTGATGTCTTTGGTGACTTATATTAGTGCATTGATAACCTTTGTGTCTAGCTGAGTCTTGCTTGGGTCGCCATGCCCCTTCCTCGCCTATTTATTTTAGCATATCTTAAATAAATAGGATAGACATAAATGATCATTAAGGGTTTACTCGCCGATAAGATTAGAGCCAACGAGAAAGGGTTAATTATATACACTTCATATAAAACTAGCAATAAAACAAGTGACAAGCTACTTAATTATCAGGACAGGTCTTCTTATTGTCTCAAGTATCTATCTGTGTACGTGTGTGCTAATCGCTGATTCGTGCTCATTAGTTTAGTTTTCTATTTAATTATAACCAAACCGTGCCAGTCTCTCAGGCTGAACCCCCTTTGCGTTAGATTAGCTTGTATAGCTAATTTAGGATATTAAAATACTGATTAGAATAACTAGATAATATGTTCCACTCTTAGTGATCGACACTTGATGAACTCAAATAAGTACATTTTATTACTATCATTTATCCTATTAATTTGACTTGTTTTATTATATTATGTATGAGGATTGATACTTAATCGTTTACTTTTGTAATTCTCAGGTAAAAACAAGCATTTGGTGAAACTTGGCGATTTTGGACTAATAATGGAGCAAAACGTACATAAAGTGGAAGTCTACTGACATGGACAAGATCAAGTCAATTTTGCTCCAGATGCGCCGCATCTCACTATCAACATGCGCCGCATCTCTATCAAGATATCACCAGATACGATCCAAGATACAAGAGGACATGCGCCGCATCTAATAAAGAGTTACGCCGCATCTTCTGGCGGTGTACGAATATTCCTGAATATTATAATCTTGGACCCCACGCGAAGTTAAGTACATGCGCCGCATCTACTTAAGTAGATGCGCCGCATCTTCCCTCAGACACAAACTATAAATACCCCTTAGACCAGACGCATTAAGAAGTTCGGAGATTCGGAAGTTCGAAAACCTAAAGACCGAACAGAAGAGAAGGACGAATTCAGTCAAGAAGGCAGCACAAGACACACCCAAATCGAAGATACAAGAGCTGTAAGAAGGTGCTGCATGTATTTAATTCATTAAGTAGTTTTGTTTTATTGTTTTAGCAAACTTTAATTCATCAGGATTGGTGGCTTGTGTAATGTGACAACGGAAAGATTGCACTCCCTTTAATACTTGCTTTCCCATCAATTAAAGTTTATATGTTGATGTCTTTGGTTACTACTTATTAGTGCATTGACCACCTCTGTGTTTATTAGTGGCTTGCGGGCACCCGACTGCGGGACAAGGTGTGGCTCCCACGGTTGTTTCTAAATTGATCACTTAGGAATAACTTTTAGACATAAGTCGTCATTAAGGGTTTACTCGCCGATGAGAATAGGACCAACGAGAAAGGGTTAATTACATACACTTCATATAAAGCTATCAATAAAACAAGTGACAATCTACTTAATCATAAGGACAGCCCTCTTATTGTCTCAAGTATCTATCTGTGTACGTGTGTGCTACTTGCTGATTCGTGCCTATTTGTTTATTTTATTATTTAATTGCAAACAAAACTGTGCCAGTCTCTCAGGCTGAAACCCCCTTGCGTTAGGATATTAAAATACTGATTAGATTAACGAGATTATACGTTCCACTCTTAGTGATCGACACTCTACTTACCATTATCTTCATACTGACCGGGTACACTGCTCGTTAAGTGTGTGTGTTATTGATAAGTCGGCTAAATATAAATTTAAAACTTGAGTAGGCATTAAAACTGCTAAACCGCAACGACACATCACGCGCATCAAGTTTTTTGGCGCCGCTGCCGGGGAGTGAATTGTTATTTTCTGTTAATTTGATTAGTATTTTAATTAGGTTTTTTTTTTTTCTTTTTATTAGATTAATTGCATCATTGTACTATTTTGCATATTTGTTGTATTGTGTGTTATTTGTTTGCTTTTGTTTTTATTTTTGTGTGTTTTATTTTTTTGTTTCGTGTGTTTAATTTTTATTTTTATTTTTCGTATTTTTCTGTTCTGCTATCGTTGTACTGTGCTAAATCGAACGATACGGCGCATCTGATCTCTCAGATACGGCGTATTGCGTTTAATTTTTTTATATACAACGCGTTTAATTAATTCGATACGACGCATCTTTTCCCCAAGATACGGCGTATCTGTTTTTAATAAGAAAATTTTTCTAAGCGATAAAGTAATACGACGCATCTTCTTTTGAAGATACGGCGTATCTGATTTTGATAAAAAAATTTTTCTGAACGTTAAACGCCATACGACGCATCTTCTTTTGAAGATACGGCGTATCTATTATTTTAATTAAAAACAGTTTGCGAATTATTAAACAGATACGGCGTATCGATTTCCGTCGATACGGCGCATCTTACTGAATCAAAAATCTTTTATTTTTAAACGTAACGAAAATACGGCGCATTAACTTTCGTTAATACGACGCATTTAATTTTAATTAGATAAATTGATTTTTTGATCAATTCGATACGGCGCATTCATAAATTCTAAGCGGCGTATCTATTTTCTAAAGTCTGATTTAATTTTAACGATCATAAGATACGGCGTATCCAACTTTTTGGATACGGCGCATCGTCTGCAGATATCAGTAACTTTAATTTTTCGTATTCCGTTTTCGTTATTAATTATCTGATATACTACTTTCTCGAGCATACCCTACTGATATTTTTGTGTTGATTTCAGGAAGTGCATGACCAGGAGTTCTACGAAGAACTTGATTCAACCTTTCGAAGATCCTGAACGAGCCCTACATTCGCTTAAAAGGCTTTTCAACACAAGAAGCTTTGATCTTTCAAGTTCACTCGAGCTTGATTATTTTTCTGAAGAGAAAGAGGAAGTTGAAACAGAAACAATGGGCGAAAACACTACTATGGAGGAATACATGAACAATACCCGTGCTGATTACACTTCAGGAGTTGCTAGACCTAAGTTTGATGACAAGTCAAAATTTGAGTTGAAGGGACAATTTCTCAAAGAACTAAGAGAGAATGCTTTCAGTGGGACGGAACAAGAGGATGCTAATGAGCATGTTGAAAAGGTCCTGGAGATTGCAGATTTGTTTACTACAGAAAGTGTCAATACCGATCAACTCATGCTAAGAATCTTCCCAATCTCACTAAAAGGGGCTGCTAACAAGTGGCTAAGGAATGAACCTGCTAGTTCAATCACTACGTGGGAAGGTTTGAAGAGCAAATTCCTGAAGAGATATTGTCCACCTGCTAAGACTGCTAAGAAGATGGAGGCTATCAATAGTTTCAAGCAAGAGCCTGATGAAACTCTTTATCAAGCTTGGGAACGATTTAAAGATTTATTGATAAAATGTCCTCAACACTATCTAACCCCTATGCAGGAGATAATATTGTTTTACCAGGGACTGGACGTGCCAACTAGACAGATTTTGGATGCTAAGGGAGCTGTACCTCAGATGAGTGCAACTAATGCTAGGAAAGCGATCCAAGAAGCTGCTGATCATTCTCAGAAATGGCACGATGGGACCTCTACTAGATCTAAGAGCAGCACTAATTTTGATGGAATTGCTGCTATTCAAGCTCAATTGGATAAAATTAGTAGAGAGATGAAGAAGCGAGATGAAAGAGCATATGCTGCCCAAGTTGGATGTGAAAAATGTGAAGGACCTCACTACACTAAGGATTGCCCGAGCAAGAATGAAAGTGAGACGTTTGAAGAAGCTTATTACACCCAATTTGGACAACCATTCCGACCTTCAGCAAGATTTAGGGAAGCTAGTCCGGGATTCTATCAAAAGAACAACTTCAATCCCGCTTATCAAGAGAGGAGGCAGACTTTAGATGATACTTTAAAGCAAATTATGGCCGATGCTGCTAAAAGACATGAAGAGAATACTGCTATGATCAAGGAAATTCGAGCCTCAACGGACACTACTACAAGAAATCAAGGAGCTTCGATCAAAGCATTAGAACAACAAATTGGTCAAATGAGCAAAGTTCTTCAAGAAAGGGGATATGGAAGCTTACCGAGCTCGACTGAAACAAATCCAAGAGATCATGTCAAGGCCATAAGCACCACTGAAGAAGTCACTCCTAATATACCTAAAAGATCGATGAATGGTGATGATGGTGCAAGACCCAAATTTTTCTTTAATTCTTCGATCAGCTTAAGGAGACTACTAAAAGAAAAGACAAAGATTGAAGAGGAAATCAAGGCAACAATGAAAGAAGAGAGCCCTGCAACCGATTCAAATGCCTTGCCTCATAAAGAAAGAGACCCAGGAAGTTTTACTCTACCTTGTTATATTAATAATATATCTTTCAATAATGTGTTGGCTGACTTAGGAGCTAGTGTTAGTGTTATGCCTCTTAAGACATTCGCTACCCTAGGACTAGGAAAATTAGCACCAACTAAATTACTTATTGAATTGGCTGATAAAACGGTAAAACGACCTGAAGGGATTGCTAATAATGTGCTAGTTAAAATTGAGCAGTTTATTTTTCCCGTAGACTTTGTTATACTAGACATGCCCGAGGATGTTAAGATTCCTTTAATCCTCGGAAGACCTTTCTTGTCTACTGCCCATGCTAAGATCGATGTGTTTAAGAGAAAAATTTCATTAAGGGTAGGGAATAATAAACTAGTCTATAAGTGCCAAGATCCAGCTAAAAGCATTATTAGAGGTATTTATGTGCTAGGATTAAGAGAGCGTATGGACCTCGATCTTGAAGCTAGACTTATGGGAGAAACATTGATTCAAAACAACTCAACTAATCCTAATCATGAAGACTTTGAGGAATTCATTGACCTTAATGTACCTACCGAACTTAGACGCGATGTTGTTAGTGATTCTGATGATGAGTGGTATGATTGTGTAGTAATTAATAAACGTAGGAGAATAGTTGAGAAAACGAATTTGAATCATGATGTGTTTATTGAACTACCACCCCACCTTGCTTATTTGTGCCTACATAATTATAAGAATTTCCCGTCTATCATTTTGTCATCTCTGCCCGAAAGGGACAGGACTTTATTTTTACAGATATTAATGAGGAACGGCGTGGAAATTAAGGACGAGCAAGGAGTGTTCAATATTACTGAATTGGCGATGAAGGAGCGTGATGTTTCCGACTCCTTCAATGATCGATACTAAGGAGCTGAACGTGAGTCTAACTTGAAGACTCTGGAATAAAGACAAGTGCTGACCGGGAGACAACCCGGATTTATCTTTTATTTTACTGTTTTCTGTGTCGAGTCAGTCCAGGCCGCACGAAGATACGGCGCATCTCAGTCCTGAGATGCGACGCATCCTCTGCAATGGTCATATCTTATTTTATTTTTCTGCATTTTTATTTTCGACTTTAAAACTTTTTATCAGTTATTTTAATGCGGCGCATCCCTGGTTAAGGATGCGGCGCATCTTTATTCTGATCCGTATTTATTCCAGGCTCGATACGGCGTATCTTCTTCAATAAGATACGGCGCATCGACTGACCTGATGATTTTCAGTTTTCATTTTTAAGTTTTATTTTTATCTAACTACTAATGTATTATGCAAGTTGAACCTTTCTTATCTTAGGTGTGTTTTAAAGTGTTGGTGGTATTATAGTTTCCTGAATTTCCTGTGGATAAATCAAGTATGAAGCTTTAACGTTCTAATCCACAAGAAAGATGATTTTTGCTCTTACACAAATGGAGGATCATACCGAGCAAATCTCAGGGGAGTTTTTCTGTTCTAATTCTTTTTATTTTCCAGTTTTTAACCTTTTATACAAACAACGAGGACGTTGTTTAACTTAAGTGGGGGGATAGGAGAATTAGAACACTTAACACTTACTTGTCCTAAACTTTTTCAAAAATTATGCTTAAATTGTGCTTAATATATCAAACTTAAAATTTTTTTAGCATGTTTTTGTTTAAGATCTAAGTTGCATAACTGCACACATGACGTTATTTTCAAAAATTGTGATTTTTCCAAAATTCACAAATCTATGAGTGTGCCGGTGACTTGTAAACTTTAGAACTTGGCTTGTATACTATTCGAGACCACCATAATAAGTATTATTTTATATAATTGGAATGACTTGTCTAACTTGGTAAAAATTCTAGGATTACACCAAATAGCCTTTATATGTTATGTGTTATTAACTAACTACACTGGTTAGTTAACCCCCGTATAAACCCTTTTGTTACTCTCATTTTTAGAGTAAGATACCCCTAGAAAAACCCTCAGAGCCATTCCTTTCGTTTCTTACACCTATGTTTAAAATGTTTCGTTACACCCTTACACCTTAGCCTACCCTGTAGATTAAGATCCGTTGTTGGTTAATTGCTATAGGCAGAGTGTGTTTCCTTACATTACCTGTGTTCGCGTGCGTAATTCATTATCTATGGTTAGGTCGGGAAATTGCACAATGCAATTGGAGTGAAAGTAAATATTGTATATTTTGGAGTTTATTTTTCGTGTGTTTACTACTTTCACTATTTACCATTATTTCTGAAAGTATGAAAAGTATAGAAAAATTATCCGGAAAGAAAGTTGTAGTGATGTGGTGAAATTTTACACATCTATGTTTATGTTTAAAAAAAAAAAAAAAAAAAAAAAAAAAAAAAAAAAAAAAAAAAAAAATCGAAAAAATGAGAAAAGAAAAAGAAAGAAAAAAGAGTTGGATGTTTATTTTAAGCCAACGATGTAGAGTTATGTAAGTGGTTCATATGGCCACTATTTGTTGTATTATATCTATGGATTGAATGGGAATTGGCAGTTATGGGAATGCCAATTAAGGATTATTCTTTGATTAAGATTTTGTTGAGTATAATTCGTGTCTACCTAAAGCGTGTGTTTCAAGTGTTAAAGCGTGAGTTATTCAATGATATGAGTCTTATTCATGGGATGGTTGGGATAGTGATTAACCACACTTAGGATTTTAATTTATTTGTTTTGTTTATTTTTTTATTTTTACACCAATTTATATCCCAAAAATTATCCATACCCTTTACTATTCTTTATCCAACCAAACCTTTGATTTATTGAGATTAGGGATTTGAGCAATCTTAAGTATCGTAGTCGTGGATTCGGCTATGTATTTATGATTTTGTCGCCCTTTTTGATATATTATTATTGGTGAAGTTTGGACCTATCTTTAGCCTATTCGAGTTAAGGATTTGAGCAATTGCAAGTATCGTGTTCGTGGATTCGATCATGTATTTGTGATTTTGTCGCCTTTTCTGGAATTTGAGATCGATAGTGTAAATAAGAATAATTAACCCTTAAGCCTAAAAACCCTTTTTACCGCTTTAGACTTGTTATTCCTTAGCTTTAGTGGTGGAGATGTGTATACTTGCCAAGCCTATGATAGAATATTCGTCGCGACTGGACAGTTAAACGATTAGGTTTGCTTTTATCGACTTATTTTATTTTACTTCTAATTCGTTAAGTGTTTAGTTGTGTGATTATGAAATGAACGAATACATGCTTAAATATAAAAATAAATCCTAACATCTTTTAGGATACATTTTCATGAGATTTAATCTAAGGTTTACTTGGGGACAAGTAAAGTTCAAGTGGGGGGATATTTGATGAACTCAAATAAGTACATTTTATTACTATCATTTATCCTATTTATTTGACTTGTTTTACTATATTATGTATGAGGATTGATACTTAATCGTTTACTTTTGTAATTCTCAGGTAAAAACAAGCATTTGGTGAAACTTGGCGATTTTGGACTAATAATGGAGCAAAACGTACATAAAGTGGAAGTCTACTGACATGGACAAGATCAAGTCAATTTTGCTCCAGATGCGCCGCATCTCACTATCAACATGCGCCGCATCTCTATCAAGATATCACCAGATACGATCCAAGATACAAGAGGACATGCGCCGCATCTAATAAAGAGTTACGCCGCATCTTCTGGCGGTGTACGAATATTCCTGAATATTATAATCTTGGACCCCACGCGAAGTTAAGTACATGCGCCGCATCTACTTAAGTAGATGCGCCGCATCTTCCCTCAGACACAAACTATAAATACCCCTTAGACCAGACGCATTAAGAAGTTCGGAGATTCGGAAGTTCGAAAACCTAAAGACCGAACAGAAGAGAAGGACGAATTCAGTCAAGAAGGCAGCACAAGACACACCCAAATCGAAGATACAAGAGCTGTAAGAAGGTGCTGCATGTATTTAATTCATTAAGTAGTTTTGTTTTATTGTTTTAGCAAACTTTAATTCATCAGGATTGGTGGCTTGTGTAATGTGACAACGGAAAGATTGCACTCCCTTTAATACTTGCTTTCCCATCAATTAAAGTTTATATGTTGATGTCTTTGGTTACTACTTATTAGTGCATTGACCACCTCTGTGTTTATTAGTGGCTTGCGGGCACCCGACTGCGGGACAAGGTGTGGCTCCCACGGTTGTTTCTAAATTGATCACTTAGGAATAACTTTTAGACATAAGTCGTCATTAAGGGTTTACTCGCCGATGAGAATAGGACCAACGAGAAAGGGTTAATTACATACACTTCATATAAAGCTATCAATAAAACAAGTGACAATCTACTTAATCATAAGGACAGCCCTCTTATTGTCTCAAGTATCTATCTGTGTACGTGTGTGCTACTTGCTGATTCGTGCCTATTTGTTTATTTTATTATTTAATTGCAAACAAAACTGTGCCAGTCTCTCAGGCTGAAACCCCCTTGCGTTAGGATATTAAAATACTGATTAGATTAACGAGATTATACGTTCCACTCTTAGTGATCGACACTCTACTTACCATTATCTTCATACTGACCGGGTACACTGCTCGTTAAGTGTGTGTGTTATTGATAAGTCGGCTAAATATAAATTTAAAACTTGAGTAGGCATTAAAACTGCTAAACCGCAACGACACATCACGCGCATCAACACTCTACTTACCATTATATTCATACTGACCGGGTACACTGCTCGTTAAGTGTGTGTGTTATTGATAAGTCGGCTAAATATAAATTTAAAACTTGAGTGGGCATTAATACTGCTAAACCGCAATGATACATCACGCGCATCAAACCTCAACCCAAGAAAAACCCTCCTAAGAAGAAAGATAATCCAAATAAGGATCAGGCTTGCCACTACTGTCATGTAGTTGGTCACTGGAAGAGGAATTGTCCTCTTTATATCCAAGAGTTGCAAGAAAATAAGAACAAGAAGTCTG
This sequence comes from Artemisia tridentata subsp. tridentata, assembly GCA_021014915.2. Lineage (NCBI taxonomy): Eukaryota > Viridiplantae > Streptophyta > Magnoliopsida > Asterales > Asteraceae > Artemisia > Artemisia tridentata. The sequence continues at coordinate 436,520,923 of CP139509.1, read as the reverse complement.
GGCACTTGGGCTCCAGCACTTCAGGTAACTTATTTATAATTGAATTATTTACTCTAAATCATAAAATTAATTCCTGGGTATATGATACTGGATGCGGTATTCACATTTGTAATACGCTGCAGGGGTTTAGAGTGGAAAGGAAGCTTGCCTATGGGGAGCAATATCTGCATGTGGGAAATGGAGCACCTGCAGCTGTTGAAGCCATAGGAGTGTTTAATTTAGTTTTGCCTTCGGGCTTAGTATTGTCATTAAACAATTGTCATTATGCACCTTCTATTATTAGAGGTGTTGTTTCCTTTTCATGTTTGTTAGATTTGGGTTTTATTCACACTATCACTAGTAATGGTATTTCTGTTTCTTTAAATGGTATTTTTTATTTTAATGCTATTGCTATGAATGGTGTGTTTGAGATTGACATGAATGATTATGTATCCAATAAAAATAATTCAATGTATAGCATAAGTAAGAGAATTAAGTCAGACTTGAATTCTTCTTACCTTTGGCACTGTAGACTTGCTCATATAGGCAAGACTCGCATGGAAAAGCTACAACGTGATGGGCTTTTAAAAAGTATCAATGATGAATCATATGATAAATGTGAGTCTTGTATATCTAGGAAGATGACTAAGAAACCATTTCATAGTAATATGGAAAAGGCTTCTGATCTACTTGGTTTAATACATACTGATGTGTGTGGACCACTTAGACATGTGTCAAAGAGAGGTGCTAGCTACTTCTTAACCTTTACAGATGATTTCAGCAGATATGGTTATGTTTACTTGCTTAAACATAAACATGAGGTGTTTGAAACATTTAAGGTTTTCAAAGCAGAAGTAGAATTGCAACTAGGAAAGAAGATTAAAGCTCTTCGATCCGATAGAGGTGGTGAATACCTAAGCCAAGAGTTTAAAGATTACTTAGCTAAGAATGGAATTGTCCAGAATCTCACATCTCCATATACTCCACAAGAAAATGGTGTATCTGAGAGAAGAAATCGTACATTGTTAGACATGGTACGATCAATGTTTAATATTACAACTCTTCCTTTATCTTTTTGGGATTATGCCTTAGAATCTGCGGTTCGTATTTTGAATATGGTTCCCACCAAGAAGGTTGATAAGACACTATATGAAATATGGAATGGAAAAGCTCCAAACTTGTCTTATTTAAAGGTCTGGGGTTGCGAGGCGTATATCAGACGTGACTCAGTAGATAAACTCCAACAGAGATTTGTAAAGTGTATCTTTGTAGGATACCCAAAGGAAACGATGGGTTACTACTTTTACTACCCACCTGAAAACAAAGTAATTGTTGCTAGATATGGAGACTTTCTTGAAAAGGAACTTATATCTCAAGAATTCAGTGGGAGAGTTTATGATCTGGAAGATGATCATGTAGATACATTACCTTCTGAAAACACTAGCGTACTTCCTGTGGAACCTGAAAGTCTGGGTCCTCCACCTGAAGTTGAAATTGTTCCCATTTGCAAGTCTTCAAGACATGTGAAAGATCCTGAATGTCTATGTCTTAACGTAGAAGTTGAGAAAACTATATTAGGGGATCTTGATGAACCTACTAATTTTAGGGCTACTATTAAGAGTCCTAAAAAGGATAAATGGGTAGTTGTTATGAATGAGGAAATGCAATCCATAAAAGATAACAATGTCTGGATTGAAGTAGACCTTCCTCCCAATGCCAAGGTAGTTGGAATTAAGTGGCTCTTCAAAAAGAAAACTAACATGGATGGCAAGGTACACACCTATAAGGCTCGTTTGGTAGCTAAAGGCTTTACTCAAACATATGGTGTTGACTACGAGGAGACCTTTTCTCCTGTAGCTGACATTAGGGCTATTAAGATTTTCATAACTATAGCAGCGTACTATGACTACGAGATTTGGCAAATGAATGTCAAAACCGCCTTTTTAAATGGTCGCCTAGATGAAGACATCTATACAGCACAGCCTGAGGGGTTTGTGAATCCAAAGTTTCCAAACCGTGTATGCAAACTTCAAAGATCCATTTATGGATTGAAGCAAGCATCAAGGCAATGGAATAAAAGATTTGATGATGAAATCAAAAGGTTTGGATTTACTCAGAATCTTGATGAGCCATGTGTATATCACAAAGCTAGTGGGAGTAATGTAATTTTCCTTATCCTATATGTTGATGACATATTGATCATGGGAAAAGACATTCCAAGTTTGAAAACATAATTGTAACACCCCAACCCGACAAGGGCTAAAATGCTACATTATGGTGACAAATCAGAACGTACAACGCAAGCGGAAGACTTATAAACATAAAAGTTACAAAGGTATTCTAATGATAGCTACTCTATACAAAATAATTTCCAAAACTGAAATACAACTCCAAGCTTAAATCTAACTGAAGATAAATCAAAATCTAATCCAAAAGCAAACGGGTATCTATCGTCAGGGTAGTCCACTAAGAGCTCCTACGCACTCTTCACTCAAACCCAGCTTCCAACCTAAAACCTGCCGCAGGAAAAGAAATGCGGCTGAGCTTAAACGAATATCATCTGTCAAAAGAATGAGAGATCAAGATCATCTGAACAAATATCATAAGTCAACTGAAATGGAGAAAACAGAATATGGTGCATTGGGGAATAACAGAAGGTATATCAAAATGTATCAAAGGTGTAAAGGTTGTCAGAAATCTACCACGAGCCCAGAAACATATCATATCATAAACATCATAATCATGGTCTTCATCAGTACATAAGTAACATAATGGAGTAGCTAGCTCCCAGAAATGTGAAAGGCGTGTATTGCACACAGCACCAGTCACCAGAAATATATCATATAACATAACAGATCAGAACTAGGATGCATCCATACGCCCCTGCAGAAATCATAATCATCATGGCCATACATATTACATAACAAAAGGGACGGGGTGGAACATCACTCGACCACCCTAGAGTCATGCCATTGGTGCATCAATGACATGGTCATGGAACCCCCATGACTAGTGATAGCTCGGGTATCTAACAGAAGGGTCAAACAGAATGTCATAGTAATGACACAGAATCTAAGGTCATCAGAAGTATCATAGGTCCATATCAAAATGGTGCATAGCAAAGGTTCATATCAAAGGGTACGTAGCAAAGGTTCATATCAAAGGGTACATAGCAAAGGTTCATAATCAAAGGGTACATAGCAAAGGTTCATAATCAAAGGGTACATAGCAAAGGTTCATAATCAGGGTTAATAAATCAGAAGATGTGAAAGGAATCATGAGAAACCTTATAAGAAAGGTCAGAATATCTGTACCTTATTGCAAACAGACAAACGGATAAAAGATGGATCACACAGAAATGGAAGGTCACTCCTTCTTCACCGAACCTATACAATTTAATAATCACATATTACTTATAAGCTCATTTTAATCAGATTTCATAATTTAGGTTTCTTTCTATTTTTAGAAACTTTCCATTTTTAGTAACCTTCCATATTTAGTAACTTTCCATATTTAGTAACTTTCCATATTTAGTAACTTTCCAGATTAAGTAACTTTCCATAATTAGTAACTTTCCATATTTAGCAACCTTACAGATTAAGTAACTTTCCATAATTAGTAACTTTCTATATTTAGTAACTTTCCATATTTAGTAAGTTTCCATATTTAGTAACTTTCCGGATTAAGTAACTTTTAATACGACTTCCCAATTTAGTAAAATTTGATTTAGGGTTCGGGATTATCAAGTAGGTTAAACGTACTCATACACAAGTCAATACGACATCAACAAGACACACCCGATATAATAGAACATACCTTAGGGCACCAAACACCAAAAGAACACATTTACACATATGAAATACATGCATACCATTTAACTGATTTTATCACAGAATTAAGCCCAATAAATGAATTTCAAAAATGTATCAGAATCCCAAACTAAAATTCAACAAAATTCTCACAGAAGCCCATATGTCTTAGGAGTCTACTGGAATTTAAAAATCGACTAAGTTAACATGTTCAGATTCGGATCTGCAGATACACTTCAAAAGTAAGCACTTAAAAACCTAACCATAAAACTTCAGAAAATTCTACAAAAATTCCAGAAGGTAGTCTACATGTGAAATATGATTCTTGTAAATTTGTGGCCTCTAATTTTCTATGGTTTGGAAATGAAAAATCATAGAATCCGACTGAAATACAACTCAGCTAACACATTTTAACATATGATCACATTAAATTCAGAAAAACATCCAAATCAAACTCAAATTCGTTCAAACCAATTGGAATACTTTCCTAGGACCCTAAAATAGGTTTACATACAAAATTTAAGTATTAGAAACTTCAGAAGCTCACGTTATCAAGCACACAAAATCGACATTCAGAACAGTCAATCACGCAAATCCATTTTAGGCCATATCTAGCACCATTTTAATTATCCAATTTGCATATAAGCTTACACCTTTCACTCACAACTCATTTAGGCATAATATTAACATACTTATGCAATCAAATCCAAGGAATCAATCACCAATTTCAGTTCATGGAATCTAAATATTCAAGAACTATTTTAAATAAATTCACAAACAAGCCCTAATTCGTCTATTCCTTTTTAACCCAAACAACCACGTGATCAATATAACTTTTATTTCCAGAAATTACTCCTCATAAACATATATATAAACACTTCATATAAATCATTCAAGATTAATAACAATGACCTACACACGAACACATAAAATAACAACACCAAAAATCACAAAAACCCTAATTCTAACACGTTAACATCTATGATTTTATGTGACGATTTTATGGTTAACGAGAAGTATAATAAACGGATTAATATGTATATTAAATATGTTATTAATTTGGTTTTCATGTGATTTATTTCGGATTCACAATCATATACATGTGTCGACTTGAAAAAAATAAAATAAGAGGTGATACCTTGGCCTTAACAAGACAACAAGAAGGAGAAACAAAACCCTAGAATTTCAATGATTAATTACCAATGAATTACCCGTAGCAAACCTTCGAACCTTGATTGTGAGAGGACAATAAAATGGCAGCAACTTGGTGGCTTTGGGTTGATGTGTGTCGTACAGTGAAGAGAGGGAGGGAAGGAGAAGAAGCCAGCCTTAAGGGATAAGAAAGGAGTGGGCTTTTATTTTTGGGAGTTGATCAATTATGTTAAATGTTTGGTCTTTGATTGAATCAATCATGGGCTAATTAAAGATTTTAAATTTTTTGTACCAATCTTGTTTTAATGGCTGGGGGGGGGGGGCGTCCATATATAATATATATATATATATATATATATATATATATATATATATATATATATATATATATATATATATATATATATATATATATATATATATATATATATATATATGTTTATTTGTAATCATATTATTCCTTTGTATGACTTAGGTTTGTATAACATGTAGTAATTATAATGTGTGAATGACATATGGCTAAATTTTTATACTTAGGTTAAAATGTATACTGTTCTTGTATAATTAATTGTATGCTCGTATAAATTCAAAAAATTTTGAGGGGCAAAATGGGAATTTCAAATGAATGGAAATTTAGGGTTTTACAACTCTTCCCCTCTAAAAGAAAATTTTCGTCCTCGAAATTGGAGTAGAGAGATCAGATGGAAATGTATCGAATCACAGAAGATGTGTGGATGACATATACGTATAATTCTTCAATTTCTCATGACCCGATCCTGACGCTCTAAGATAGCCTCAGGCTCTTCAATAACAGACCAATCATAACAAATCTCGATCGAACGAATGCGGAACATATACATGACAGATGATATTTGTAATCTCACTAAGAGATACATGAAACACATGTACACATGAGGCAAATACGGAGGCAGTGCTAAACGGTAAAATCTCATCAACCTATCGATATTCTGAGTGAACTGAGGAACTGGCTAATAATCAGGGAAGCACATATCGAAATTACTAAACGTCTCAAGAGGTTCATATAGAGGTGGGTAACATATTCGTATCGACGATCAGCTAAGCACATATCGGAATATCAAAACGTATCAGAAGTCTAATGGAATAGGTAGGATAATCGCACGGATCAGAATAAATCTAAGGTCTAATGTGTCGTGATCTAAATCTTCCTCATACGCCAAAACGCCCAACACTGTTGTACGGAACATCACACGGAACACACCAATTCCTGGTCTAAAGTTTCAGAATTTCTCTTCCAACATGATAACTAATCCATTAGTCATTGAATTTACTCAGGTCCTTCAACAAACAGCTCCCTAACCTAATTTAACCCAAAAGGTGTTCTTCAGCTCTGTCAAGAATCCTGCTCAACACATCTTCCAAGCTCGAATAGTTGTTCTGCTTATTCATCGGTTTGGAGGTGCAAAGCATTACCAACTCGAGTCTGGTCCCTCAAGCCTTCAGTAGCTCTTCCTAGGAATGTGATGTTGAAACGCAAATCTCTGACACGATCACTTCGGTGCGCCATGTAGCTTGAATAATCTTTTGCCGAAAGAAATCCCTGACAATCTTCCAAGTGAGCCGACCTAGTCAAACCATCCACTACGACTCAATTCGTGTTGTCCTTCCCAAATGTGCGCGGAAATCCCGTTACAAAGTCCATGAAGATTAAATCCCACTTCCACCTAAGAACATCGAAACTAAGGAAAACCACTTGTACGCTGAGGCTGAATCTTAACCTGTTGACATGCTAAACACTTCGCCACCAATGCAGTCACAACCATCTTGATACCATTCCATCAAAATTTTCTGCTTCAAGACCCTATACATATTAGTACAACTAAGATGAATAGAGTAGATAGATCTGTGTGATTCAGTCAGAAACTGCTTCCTTCAAGTCTTCTAACACTGATCATATTCCACTGTCTTGCTCCTGAGCTTCTTCATGCCTGTCACAAATCCTCCCCAAGTCCTGCGTCGGATAGTTCACCTCATACGGTTCTCGCTGTGCTGATGCATAACCAATACCCTTCCCGTGTTGCATAAGGCCATAACTAAGTCTCCTTCGTTTAGTAGAAATAAATCTCTTTTTAGCTTCTCAAGATTCTCCTCTCATTCTTCATCCCAGTCAAAATTTTCTCTTCGAAAATACTACATAGAGCATCTTCTGACGTAGAAATTTCAACACATAATACGAAGATGATCCTCGTGTTTTTCCTTCGTCTCTGAATACACCAAGATGTCATACTATGACAATTTGTCCAAATATTCATGAAAGACACGATTCATCAAGTTCATAGGAACAGTCGGAGCAGTAGCCAATACGATTGGCATCACAATACTCATAGAGATCAAAACGAATACGGAAAGCAATTCTAGGAACATCTCGCTCCTTTAAACGTAATTGAAAAATAATCAGATCTAAGATTCATCATTGGGAAAATTTCACACTCTGGAGTTGATTAATCAAATCGTCGATTCGAGGTAACGGATAACGGTTCTAACCACAATACTATTCAGCTTCCCGAGATCACTACACAACTTCATGCCATCATCATCCTTCTTCATGAATACAACTTGAGTACACCACGGATACACACGCAAACGGATAAAACCACTTTCTAAAAGCTGGTCCTTCAATTCTTTCTAACCACTTACTGATCTCAGGCACTGCTCAAGACATCCTATGATCCCAATAAGTTCAAGTTATATGATGTAACTATTATCACGTTGGCCAGGCGTCATAATACTTGCATCATATACACATGCCTTTATTGCAATCACAGTCTACCTCGAGTCGTGACTAAACAAATTCTCATACCCAGATCAAAACAAATTCACACTCAGATGGAAGTCTTGATAGTTCATTTAGGAATACATTACGGAAATTTCAAACAACCGAATAACTCTCGAGGCGAGTTTCATCAAACGAAACATCTTCACCACCGCGACAGATTAACGTACGGATTTTTAAAACAGAGGTGATCAGAGTTATTTACCAGGTTGGGAACCATGGTACAGAGTTCGAGTTTCTCAAATCGCCAAAGATTACAAATCTAATATGACTGTTGTTAGCATCTCGATGCTCATTCAACAATTCCATATTCAAAATAACATCGAATTAAACATTCCCAAAGGAAACAGATTAGGAGAACGAAAATTATTCTCAAATATCTTCAAAATGTGCTTGACGATTCCGATACTTGTGAAGGATAATCACAAGATTTCTTGTATGAAAGAAAATGAGTATAGCATATTCTAATAGTGCAGAGGGGACCTTAATATGCTTAGCAAAAGCAAGGGAGACTACAGAATGTGTCGAACACATCGGATTCATACATATACGAATTCTCTGAATGAATGAAAAGGTATCTAAATGAATCATAAACGAATCGAAGATCGAAATTCGAAAGAATGCGGTCACATCAGAAAGTGAACCTGTAAGGCATTACTACAAAAGTTTCAAAGCATTCTGAACTTATGTTGCATATCTTGCTAAATTTTCTAAATCTCTGGAACGAATAATCTTATAAAGGCTTAGCTAAAAATCAGAGGCATGAATCAGAGTGATGCGGAAGAAAGATAAATAATCAAAGTCTTATCGCATAATCTACCCAATCCTCACCGGTCATAACTAAAGTTTCTACAGGGAAAACCTAAGGCAAAACTTCAAGGGTTGTTCCATAAGCTCCTACAGTGCAAACTTAAGGGTCCAAATCTTCACAGGTCATAACTTATGTACTACAAGTCGCAGACTGGGCTCTGATACCATAATTGTAACACCCCAACCCGAAAAGGGCTAAAATGCTACATTATGGTGACAAATCAGAACGTACAACGCAAGCGGAAGACTTATAAACATAAAAGTTACAAAGGTATTCTAATGATAGCTACTCTATACAAAATAATTTCCAAAACTGAAATACAACTCCAAGCTTAAATCTAACTGAAGATAAATCAAAATCTAATCCAAAAGTAAACGGGTATCTATCGTCAGGGTAGTCCACTAAGAGCTCCTACGCACTCTTCACTCAAACCCAGCTTCCAACCTAAAACCTGTCACAGGAAAAGAAATGCCGCTGAGCTTAAAAAGCCCAGTGAATAGATATATATATATAAACGAAATATCAAACATATATATGTAAAGAAAAAGGAAACACAAGCTCTTGCTGAAACGAATATCATCTGTCAAAAGAATGAGAGATCAAGATCATCTGAACAAATATCATAAGTCAACTGAAATGGAGAAAACAGAATATGGTGCATTGGGGAATAACATGTAGGATCAATTCTTATGTTGATTATTGTGGGATTCGGGAGGTCTTGGATTATGAAAGAACAAATCCATGGTTAGAGTTAGAGAGAGAGAGTAGAGCTGGGAACTTGGTGAGAGAAAACTGAAAGTGTATTGGCTTCAAATGAGAAGAGTTCCAACCCTTCCCACACTAGGGAAGGGGTATTTATACTACTAGCCTAAATGCCCCGTGTGGGCTGTGGAGTGAGCTGACAGTGGGAAAAGACCCGACCCAACTCCACTAATACTACGATAAATAAACTAATAACTACACTAATACTAACAAAACTAAGAGCTACGCTAAGCATGAAAATACACGGGGTGACCGATCATTTTTCTTAATCCTAACAATCTCTCCCTAAGGGAGGTCACCCCAGAAAGAACAAATTGAAGCTTAGCATTCTATAAATAGATCTTTAGCTCTAGCTTGTATCATTTGATTCTTCAAGTGCAATCTTTGTACTTCAAGCAATGATCTTGCGATTAATGTTCCTTTGGCTTGTGTGATCTTTGAGCTTGCTTTGAGATCATCAGCCACAGTAAATCTCCAAATCATCCTTAGTAGTATCGCCTCCATGTGATGTAGTGACTATCAGACCGTCATGCTCATACTTTTCTGGATCATGATATTTAGCATCAGAGTTGCGGAAGCTGTGTTGTAGGTCTTTCAGCTATCATGATGTCTTTGATAATGAATTGGAAGTGTGAGCATGGAGTGTGGATTGACACGTCTCAGCTGGAATCAGGTACCACCATCACCATCTTTATATGAATCTGAAATAAAACAGTTAGCAATAAAGTTGGGGAACGAATATGGCTTTGTCATTCGCCCGGTGTGGTTGGATTAACCTTTGGTTCCGTGAGGACCGACCTATGATCAGGTAGAATCCCCTTTAAAGAAAATTCTCCTTGACAGGACTTTCCAGCTTGTAGTAATGAGTCTTCCAACAAATTAATGTCAAAATCATCATACTAAGCATGTTCTCATACCAGAACGTCTCAAAGCAGACAGCACGGTAGAGTGAATCAGTGAATTAAATACCCACTGATTGACGAGAAATTGATTAGAAAAATCACTCGCGTGTCACTGGATAAACATTTTATGCAACACAACGAGGGTTTTATAAATTGAATCACATTTCTGTCATAAACACTTTTGTTTGAAAATTTTCACAATCAATGTGCTCGAAACTTAGTTGGTGAGCACATTGAAAGGTTTTCCAAAAGCATCCGTCAATCCATTTCCTGGAACAAGTTTGATTCAAATGTGAATCGCCCCATCGTTTCTTTCCAGTTGTCACTAGTTTGATCCATGAAGGATCTCACATGTCACCCACCAAGAGCTTGTTTGATGTTGGCTCTAGAAGGATTTTCATCTTCATTGTGAATACTTTACGTATCACTCGGATGTTCTGGCAATACTACAAGGATAATGCGTAGGACTCTTAATATATGTTTTCTTACTTTTCACGGTGTATGAAACAGCAAGCATATTGGAAATGTGTCCTAATGAGATTTATGGATGATCTCTTGGCTCTAGACTCGATAGTGCATTTTGATTTAGTAATCGGAGGCTGGAGCAGACTTCCACCTTTTCAATATCAACTAACTCGGAGTGAGAGAGTCAATAGTAATGAGTGAATCTCCGTGTGAATGAAACAAGAGTCTTTTAAGAGACCTTGAGTGGCTAGGGAGGGTTATGCAGCATATCACTGGGTCCATGATACTTGTCTTCAATGTCAGCAATCAACTACGTGATTCTGACAGCATATGTATTGACCTGGTTTCTGCCTAATGTGTAAGGAGGGCTTCTTTCTTTTTACCCTTTATCTTTACATTTCTTTTTCATTCTTCAACCCCTTCAGCACTTACCGAGACTTCATCACTAGTACCTTGTTGGGTTTGTTCCAGTACTAGCTCCATCTCAGTCGGCACTCTTCCCTTATTCTCACATTGCTCCATTTTTTTTAATCATACCTAAGGACTTCTACACTAACTAGTGGATTGTCCCTGGGTAGATCCCTCCGGCTCTGGCGGGATCGTAGGAACTGATACCTAACCTTACCATCCTTATAACTCCAGTACATTAAATAAAATGGTTGGTCTTTGGTATTCATCCATAATTGCCATCATAAATCATTCGCTCCCCCTCAATATGTGCATCGATATACGAAAGAGTTTAGCACATATGGGATGCCTACACTTGAGTTCAAAAGATCACATTTTATCAGTTTTCATATTTAAATCACATTCTCTCCCCCGATCAAAAATTTCAAACCTTTTGAGATTTGTGATCCCAATTGATTTAAATAAGTTTAGAAATTATGGGAGAAAATGTGGTCTGATTCAATATATACTGATAATGGAACATTACTATGCTCCCCCTCAATCAATGAGGGAGAATGTTAGTGTCAGAAATGATGAGTTTATAAATGATTTGGAGTTTAGCGAGAAACTCATAAAAAGATTCATATTCTGACACATAACAACACATGTTTATTCATTACTTGAACCATACAAAGATACCATTTGATGATCTAAAATACTCTCCCCCTCAATCTATGACCCGTTATCAATTTAAAATTTTATGAAAAATTAAACCTTTTGTCATAGATTGAGTGGCAAATTTTATGGAGAAAAAAAATTTAGGTTCGATTGATTTTCAAATACTGTTTTAAATCACCATTTTAGATACAAATTATTTTCCTGAAGAATCATAGATGGGAAAAAAAATTTGTTTTGGTAAAAGAAGACTTCTCTTCTGAATCAGGAAATAATGCACTGAAGCGTACACTAGATCCGAGGGTGCACGGATGTAAAGTAATCCATGCCCGGGAGAACTTAATCACCCGTTGTTAGGAACAGCCGTCTTTTTGGCGACGTGCTTTCCTCATTTTGAAAAACGGGTTGCATATCTGAAGTAATAGCAAACCATTTAGGCATGTTTTGAGAAACTTTTTGAACTTCTGCTCGAACTTCATTTAAAGACCCGTGTCATTATTGAATGACATTTCTAGGTCCGTAAATGTTATCGATTCCAGAAGACATGCCTTGAAAATCTATTTTTGGTATTTTCTATTTTTCTGATTTTTTATGGATTTTGTTGATTTTATATTTTTGTATTTTGTTTTTATAAAAGTTTTATGAAATTGGAAAAAATATTTTTGAGTTTTTATGATTTTATGATTTTATGTATTTACAAAGGATACATGAAGAATTACGCCCAAAATATGAAGAAGTCTTTTGATAACCAAATGCATGCCGTCTTTAGTCTTCTAACACACAGCGGAAAATGTAGAACAGACTGTAGACTCGACCTTCTTCAAGATTGTCCATTTGGGGATCAGAATATCAACATCTTCATCTCACCAAATGCATTCCAGTAATCTTACATATAACCCATCAGCTCGTAACGTACACATGAAATGATAACACCAAAGTAACAAGTTGAAACACTGATCATCTTTAATTTGTATCATGAGACATTAAGCCCGATCACGTGAAATTGTTGTGCGTCCTTGGTGTACACATTTCTCTCCCCTGATGGTTACGATTGATCAGCCCGTGACGTACACATGAAATGATAATACCAAGGTAACAAGTTGAAACACTGATCATCTTTAATTTGTATCATAAGACATTAATCCCGATCACGTGAACTTGTTGTGCGTCCTTGGTGTACACATTTCTCTCCCCTGATGGTTACGATTAATCAGAATCAGCATAATGATGTGTACATGAAGCATAATGATGTGTACATGAAGCATTAACTAGAAGCACTTTATCACTGATTATATCAACCCGTGAGAAGATGTCGATAAACATCAGGAGTCGTATGACCATTTAAAGATAACAATCAACATGTATATTGATGACTGACATTTAGTTTATTCACACTTCTCCCCCTCAAAAATTGCATGTGAGGTTGCCATTTTTGATTGAATAAGTAAATAACGATGACTCCAGAGCGTTGATTCACTTGATGACAGAATAAGCATGGGAAAAGCATGAGACATGTTGATGAGAGTGGTCATAAACAAGAAGATTTCTCTTCTTCCGAAGATAAAGCGCACTGAAACGTACACCTTTCTTTTCTTTGAGGAACGGGGCCTGAAGTGTTATCTGTAGACGCCATATGTTGATGAAGAGCGAGGCCTGAACTGATGTGAACAGACGTCATAACTCTCTTTTCTACTTCTCTCAGCTAACTCGTTACCAACCCCATTATCATTCTGTCGGCTCGTTGTCGTGACTACTGATGGAGAAAACCCAATATGATGAACTTGAGACTGAAGTAAAATAACCCGAACTTGTGACTTAAACTTGCACTAATGTGTGACTAAGAGCGGTGTAGAGAGTTCGTGCAACTTCGAATCCCTAAGTACTCTATACTCTTCAACCAACCAACCATCAAGTATAAGACGTACATCACCTCTTGGATATCCACAACTTCGTGTGACACTGAGCACTACAACGTAACTCCTTAAAGTGATAGTTATTTTGTGGTAATAGAGAGGAAGAATCACAAAAATAACTAGATATCCAAGTCTTCGTCATTGTAAAGGTTAAACGCTCGAACAAGGATCTCGAAGAATCTTCATCCAACCAACCCCGATATCTTCAGATACTAAGTACACAAACCCGTGAAATTTCACTTCAACCTCAAATAAATAATAGTGAATTAACGCCGTAGTCACATCTTGTGGTTTAAATGCCCAGATCTAGCCCTTTTTGATAATTTAAATGAACTTTGATAATGGTTTTATCCCGATCGTTTTCAAAAGCGCATAACCCCGTAAAACTTTGTTCTAACCAAAATGCCATGAAGTATATCATAAATCATCCAATACATTAAGTACACACTTTATCCCTTCTTCGAAGTTGAAACCGTAGCACCAAAATCAATTAAGATCCGGAAATGCACTTTTATTTTTCTAGGATAGTTCCATCATCACGGGATTTTACAAATCTATGATTTAAACCGAGAACTAGATTCTTTCGCGGGATTTTACAAAACCAAGAAGAAACTGTGAGACAATAACAAATTGAATGTGTTATGAAAAAATTTGGTTTTGGTGAATATCTGTTTGGGGTGACATGCAAGAGATCAGCAACAATTCTTCTCCCATATGTAGAATACTTCACAAACCATACTAAGTAAAGTAGTATAAACTACTTCCCCTAGAAGTTGACCTTATAACATCAAAGTACACCTTTCTCCCCCATGATGGTTTCGAACTTTCGGAAGCATCATTGACGTGTACGGCCATATACACGAGAAGTTCTTGTCTTAAGTAAACATCTTGAAAAATCATGAATGACATTGAAGATTCTTGAAAGATTTTGTTGATGCAAATAATGTTCTAAAAACGTTATTTATATCTTTCGATAACTTCACGTTTTGAGGATGACAAAATGTGAACTCACGTTACGTTAAAATTAACGCTAACAAGTTTTTAATCGGAAGATCCCGTTTCTACGCAAATCACTCTTGAACAAAGTTACAACTTGGACTAGTGATCAAAGAAGTGAATTCATGTTTTGAAAATTCACATTTTAAATAGGACAAAACATTTTTTCAAAAATACAAATGACTAATTATTTTTGAAATATTAAGAAATGTTTTAATGGAAAAATAAGTTTGAAAATCACAACAGCTATTTTTCCCCCCAAAATCAGCTCCAACCTTCCCCAAATAAGTTTTCACCAGAAAAGACAAAATTTGGAGCGTCCTAGTCTACCACGGCTCCACGGTACCGTTAAATTTAACGGAGCCGTGGGTCATTTAGTTGAGCCGTCCGTACCATTTTGAATTGTAACGTTCAGATTTTCTTTGCCTATAAATACCCACCTCTTTCACAGTTTTAGGCACCCTTCACACACAGAAAAATCCCTTAGTAAAACCCTCTCACACCTTTCACTTCTTAGGGTCAATTAGATTAGTTTTTCTTTGTTTCAAGAGTGATCCAATCATCCTTCAAGTGATCCTCTTCATACCTCTTCACTAGCAAGAGAAGAACACAAGTATCCAAGTTGATACAAGGTGTTGTCATCCCTCTTCATTGGCAAGAGAAGAACTCAAGTAATCAAGAAGATACTAGAGTTATAGTTGATAGGTTTTTGTAACACTTGTTACAACCTTGTTGTGTCTTAGCATACATCAAGTTTATTTTCTTTTTGTGAGTGAGAGTGAAGATCAAGTGTGATCTATAGAGATAGTGAACATCTCTTGAAGCCATTGGGCTTGTGTGATTGATCAAGAAGATCAAGGGTCACTAGGTTAGTGTTAGTCAAGTAGAG
Source organism: Artemisia tridentata subsp. tridentata (assembly GCA_021014915.2). Lineage (NCBI taxonomy): Eukaryota > Viridiplantae > Streptophyta > Magnoliopsida > Asterales > Asteraceae > Artemisia > Artemisia tridentata. Next base: position 436,505,371 of record CP139509.1, on the reverse strand, counting down.
TGAAGTGAGTGTTGATCATTGTGATCGTGTTGAGATCTTGGTGATCTCTTGAAGCCATTGGGCTTGAGTGTTTGGTCACGTGGACCTTGGTAGATTGGTGCTAGCTAAGATTAGCACTCGACATCTAGCTTAGTGTCGGAAATAGGATAAGCGACGTGTACGGTTTTCTCCGCCTGAAGGGAGGTTGTTGATATAGTGTTTAAAACTCTCGAGTGTGGTACTCGGGGAGTGGAGTAGGGCGAAGAAGAGCTTCGTAGCCGAACCACTATAAATCCTCTGTCTCGGTTTGATCTTTCCAACTCTACTCTTTACTTTTATTTGTTATTTTTACGTAGCTTAGTTGGTAGTTCATATTGGTGTTGTTTGATTACACATAGAGTTCGAATCAAAGTTTCCAATAGCATACTTTTAAAACAAGATTTTTAAAAGAAGTTTTTAAACCGGTAAACTATTCAACCCCCCTTCTAGTTTCCCACAATTGGTATCAGGAGCCACGTCAGTCAAGTTTTTAAAGTATATTGTATTTTAAAGCTTGAACCGATCAATGGATTCCTACAAATATCTAGAAGGGCAATCTATGCAAAGACCACCACTTTTCGAAACCGATTGTTTTATTTATTGGAAAACAAGATTCGAAACGTATGTGAAATCAAAAGACATTGATCTTTGGCATGTTATTACCGAGGGTGACTTTCAACCTATTCAAAAGAATCCGGAAACTAAAAAGGATGAAATTGTTTCTTATGATAAACAAAGTGATGAACTTAAAAGAAAATTAGCCAAAAATAATGAGGCTAAAATGATGATTTATAATGCTTTGCCTAAAAAGGAATTTGAAAGAATTTTTATGTGTAATACGGCAAAAGACATTTGGAAAACTTTGTTAGTCACTCACCAAGGTAATAACCAAGACAAGACAACAAGATAGATCTTCTTGTTCAACAATATGAACAATTCTCCATTTCGGAGGATGAGTCAATAAATAATGCTTTTGCTAGATTTAATACTATTATCACTAGTCTTAAAGCTCTTGATGAAGGTTATTCTAGTAAGAACTATGTTAGGAAGTTTCTTAGAGATCTACATCCTAAATGGAGAGCAAAGGTCACCGCCATAGAAGAGTCAAAGGACTTGGCGGCATTGTCACTCGATGAACTTATAGGAAACTTGAAAGTTCACGAGATGATCATCAAGAAGGATTCCGACATTGTCAAAGGCAAAAGCGAGAGAGTTAGATCTCTAGCATTAAAAGCCAAGAAGGAGTCTAGTGATGAGGAATGTTCGAGTTCCGGTAGTGAAGATGAAGAGTACGCACTAGCCGTTAGGAACTTTAGAAAGTTCTTTAGGAGGAAAGGTAGATTTCCTAGAAAATCTCGAAATGAGAAGAAGTCATCCCAAAGAAATCATGATGGAAGAAAAGGGACAAGTGATAGGAGATGCTTTAGATGCGTAGATCCTAATCACTTCATAGGAGAATGTCCTAAGCCACCAAAATCCAACAACCAAAGAGCCTTTGTAGGAGGTTCTTGGAGTGATAGCGGTGAAGAAGAAGAGAAGAAGCCTAACGATGAAACGTGCTTAATGGCTCAAGCTTCTAACGAGGTACAATCCGACTCTTCTTATTATAGTGATAATAATTCTTCAGTAGATGATAATGAATTACATGACGAATACAACAAACTATGTGTAGTTAGTACTAAGATTTTAGGTAGAAACACAAAGCTAAAATTAAAATTAAAAGAACTAGAACTACAAATCTTAGAACTAAATGATCAAGTCAAGAGACTTGAGAAAAACAAGGAAGTAGATTTAGGATGCGGGTCATGTGTTAGTCTTCAAGTAGAAAATGAAAAACTTAAAGAAAATGCTTTAAGAATCATTAGGTTTGATGAAGGAACTAAAAAGCTTAATGATATACTTGAAAATATTAGATATAGTGAACATGACCGTTCAGGTTTAGGATTTGACCCAAATCAGGCTTCTACAAGTGGTACTAAACAAGTAAAATTTGTAATGCCTGAAAAGTCCATGTCTGAAGGTGACGACACCATTAAAGATACATACGGCACCACTAAATTTAGTGGTACCGTGGTACCGTTTGGTGCTGAGGACAAAACTGGGTCAATTCTGAAAAGTAACTTAAGTCCTAAACCAAGTCAAGTAGTTGTAAATTGAACTAGAGTGTCTACTCCAAGTAGAGAGGAAACCAAAGGCTTTAACAAACCATTGTCATCTCCCGAACATGGATTTGTAAAGCGTGACACTAGGTCAACTACTCCTCCACCTAGAAAGGTAAACTCTCCCAAACCTCGGTCTAGAACTCCTCTACCGAGAGGTAACTTTAGAAGACAAAATCATCCAAGTAACTTTCCCGTAACTTGGAATGATCGTCCACCACAAAGTTACTTACCATGGGAAATGTGTCATCCATTCTCACATCCTAAACTAACGCAAAAAATGCGTAGGATGTTTAACTCTAACAACTTTGGACCCATGAGAAATTGGGGACTGATGCGTGGTTTTGCAACCTTACAACAGGTTTTACCTCTCGAGGGATCTCAAGAGGCTTACAACCCCACCAGGCAGTGTACCTGACCGATGTAGTATAGTGTAGTGGTAAGTACGGGGGATTGATCGTTCTCCACAGGGAATAGTGTTCGTTAGGTATGAAAGACTACTCTAATAGGTCTAAGGGTTGAGGAAGATTCTTTTTTTATGTTTTTATATTTTTTTATGAAAGCAAGTAAAATCTCGGGTTTGAAAGAGTGGGCGGAATTAGTTGCTATTCAACTAACCCAAATTACTACGAATGCAAATAAAATAAATAACTGAAAATAAAAAGTTGGTGAAAACTTAAGTGTAGAAAAATGTGTTTACTTAGATTTCCTTACTCCCTAACTATCTTTTACCGGTTGATTAGTGTGTATTAGTCGCGTGGATGACGGGTGTATTCCTTAATACCCATCGTGGGGTGGCGTACGTACTTCCCCAACTCTACAAGCTCCTACTTCACTCCTATGTCGAGCCGGCTAGGAAGCTCCTAACATGGGATCACTAGAATTCGCTTGTGCATTAAATACAACCATAAAAACCTTTAGTACGCATTTGGTTCATGTTTCTTAAGACGTTCAAGCAAGTTACCGAATAGGAAGTTAGCCAGTTTTCTTAAGCCTAACATAGATAAACAATCATCCAATACAACTAATAACACACTAATAACCAATAATCAATAGCTAGGTTTCATTAGATCTAAGCAAACACAAGATAAATCTAGCCTAACATGTTAATCAAAAGACAAGAACAAGATAGAATCAAACAACACATAGACATATTGAATGATTAATTGATAACTTATCTTCAATGTAACATGGAAGATCTCAAGGCAAAAAGCCTTGAAAAAGATGCTAAAATCGTCTTAGGGTTTTCTCCCAAAAATTCCACACTAAGTTCCACACTAATGACAAAGAATTGCAAAACTATATATAGATTTTTGGATCTGACGGCGTCACGTTATGGAGTGTGACGCCGTCACCTCGCCGCTTTTAGGGTTCTCGGGTGACCTTCTTGACGCCGTCCCTCTTTAGCTCTCCAAAATCCGTTCTGGCTTATCAAGGCTTGACGCCGTCAGACCTTGAACGTGACGCCGTCCCTCTTTGAATTAAGCCGTGACGCCCTTGATCAGGTTAAAGCGTGACGCCGTCAGAATTCACATGCAATTTTCACTGGCTTATCATGAGTAAATTTCACATCCACCTTTTCTTGCCAAGCCATGACGCCGTCTGGAGTAAATCCTGACGCCGTCAAAGGTAACTTTCAGCTGATTTTTGAGACTTTGCCGTTTTCTTCACTTTTATGCTCCAAAAACGTCCAAAATGCCTCCTTTTCCAGATTTCTCCTCAAAAGTACCTAAAATGACAAAAGGAACGATTTAGGGCAATATTTGATCAAATAAATACGATTTAGGGCTTAAATGACCCCTTAAAACCGGTACACTTTTCGCTTCATCAAATACCCTTACACTTGAGATTTGCTTGTCCTCAAGCAAATGCGCTTTTATTCTAATCAAAATACAAGTTAGGGGTCATTTAATACTAACATAAAAGTAATTACAACAAATAATCGTTCCTCTTTAATCATAATAAGCACGGAGATTATAAACTAGCACCTCACAAGTAGTGTTTAAATACTCACATCTCTCAAGTTTCATCAAAATAAATCTCATAAATGGAAACGGATAATATCTCTCACTACCTGTCATAGCAAATAGATTACCATAGGCTTGGGAAAGGATCGAAAACCTCCTCCACTAGGCGTAAGCACCTAAGATAAACTATCAAAGAGGGCTTTTAAATGGGTTATAACGTTAGGTGTAGGGAAAAGGAAAACACGGTTTTGTTGGATAAAGGATGTTTTACTGGTGGCGAGTTAAAGATCTTGATCAATTACATGTACTATACAATGTTGCTAAGCCAAGACTCGACTCAATCTTAAGCTAATGAAAGAAAATAACAAAAACATAAAATAAACATAAAATAAAACGGGATGGTAGTCCGTATGTTTTTTCTACTTTTCTTTTTCTCTTTTTTTTTTTTTTGTATTTTTCTTGATTTTTTCGATTTTTTTTTTTTTTTTTTTTTTTGCATACATTCTTGCCCTACCATCCAAAATAATACATCATAGGGGCGTTGCATCCCCCTTACACTTAAACTTTTACATAACTTTACAAATAACTATTCTAATGACTCGAATTAAGATAATTGAAAAACTTGGAGTACTTTTAAAATATTTAGCACATATGGGGGTAATGAATGATGTTTTTCCCCATTACTCCATTACACTAGTACTTTACCCATGAGTCCCAATCGTCCCAAAACAATATGTACAAGGATATGACTCGACTTAGCAACCATGTAATCAATTAGATAATTAACTTGGGTTTAAACAAATGTTGTAACAATAATGCACTAAAAATGAGTGCATACAAGGTAGGCTAAGGCGATTTGGGTGTACATTTTAGTGGGGTGTAAACAAATTCTTCCTTTAAGTAAAATGCTTAAAGGTCGAAACGAAAAGATAGGCTCTGAGGGGTGTACTAGGGGTATCGTGTACTAAAAATGAGTACAACGCAAAGGGTGTGGGAGAATTACTTGACTAATGTAGCCAAAGTAATTATAACAAAAACACAGGTGTAAAACAATGGGTTAATCCTAATGCCTCTTATCATGTAGTAAATCTAACTACACGAATGTAGTCTCACTTGTGGCCTTGGAATGGTCCTAACGCAAGTTCTAGAATCTAAGTGCTACCGGTACACACATCATAGCATAAATGCTTTTCCTACCAATTCTAGGGGCGAACCTCACATATTTGGGGGTGGAAAATTTTTTAGTGGTACGGTTTTTGTGCTAGTCATATAACTCCTATCCGTGAGACGCTCATTAAGATCAAAGTTTCACTCCTATATGTTGTAAAAAATTTTAAATTTGGCACTAAAATTACCCTAACAGGTATTTCTCTTATTTTTATTACACATCCACTATCAAACAAACAAAAATCAAGCGTAATTGTATTCTCTAAAATCGTATTTTTACCCCCCTTACACTTAAGATGAACATTGTCCCCAATGTTCAAATAACAAGATGTAAAAGTAAAAAGTAAAAGAATGAAATCAAATACTCCCCTGATTCGCTCGGTGGATAATGAAGTAACACGGTTAAATCTTCTTCCAAGGTAATGTTGAAGCTCCATGACTAATGCATCGCCATAAGCTTGATCCAAAACATTTCCTTGTCCAAAATAACCTGTTAAACCTGAGAAAACAAACACGAAAACCTGCATAACATCGGCGGGATAAATCTATATATATAAGGATATAATGCTTGTGGAATGATAATTTTGCAGATTCCTGGAGATTATAAGTTAGAGATTTTAATAAAAACTTTTTATGAAAACAAAACTTTCAAAAATTTCTGAAAATTAAATCTGACGCCGTCAGGTTATAAACCCTGACGCCGTCAGAAATGACCTGACAAAAATTCTCATGTTAAGTTTCCGGAAAATTTTTGGAAAAAACCTTTACCTTACTTCCTGGAATTCCTGCAAAACATCATTATGACTCGATACAAGCATTTGACTCAAACAAATACGAATATGTATGTTAATTTATTATTATTACGATTCATGTTCATTTGTGTTCTAATAAACCAATTTAGATTTCCCTTACACTTAACTTTTGCAAAATACCTTTATATGTAGTTAAGACGAAGTTAAAAACAAAATAAAGCATTTTCACAAATTAGTTTTGAACATGAATCAATAAGAATAAAAATTAAACACACATACGGAAACAAATAAAAACAAACAAACAATCAAACAAATAAAGCAAATAAATAAATAAAGCTTGGGTTGCCTCCCAAGAAGCGCTTTTCTTTATTAACGAGTCTTGTAGCTAGACTCAAAGTCACGTACATTACGTGATTCCATCATTCATAATGACGTATCCCTGATAGATATGATCCTTGTTCTCAGGGTGGTGGTGTCTCAATCGCTCGACATTCGCGGTCACTTCACCTCCTCCCTTGCTGGCCAAGCTTACTATCCCATCTTGGTGTAAACTTTTAATTGTGAATGGTCCGTACCACCAGGGACTTGGTTCATTGGTAGGTGCTTCTGTTTCTGAATGCCTTAGGAGCACTGAGTCTCCTTTTGTAAATTCAACGGGGTTATTGGTTTGCTCATCAGCCTCAATACAATCGTTATTTCCACCCTTACATTCTCTGATCTCATTTTCCATATAGTTCTTAATCCTTGCCTCCCATGCAAGAATTTTCTCTCGAACATTACCACGGATTATATTGGGGTTAGCCTCCTTCTTCTTCTGCAGAGCAACATCTCGTATATGTCGTGGGATCGTTGGGAAGTTTATTGTTTTCTTCCCCTTCTTCATTTGGATGGTGCTATTTTCGTAATTGATTTGTGCTCTAGTGGTAGCGAGAAAGGGTGCCCCAAGGATTATTGGCATATTCATATCATTTCTCTCAATGATCATGAAGTCGACCGGATACAGGAATCCGGCAACGTTGACCAACACATCTTCTGCAATTCCTAACGGATACTCATAAGAATGTTTCGCAAAGGAGAGTTTAGTATGGGTGATGGATGGCAACTCATCGGTTAACTGGACATAAACGGATAAAGGCATCAAATTTACGTCGGAGCCTTGGTCAGCTATCGCATCCAGATACTTGTGTTTTCCAATGCTGCATGGTATTTCAAAGACCCCGTAGAATTCCTGCTTTTCCACTAACTTTTGTCCTATGAGGCATTCATACAATTGCCCACCGGGTAATGTGTCAGATTTATCATCCGGTTCCACCTTCTTGGACTCCTTGTTGGGTAGATGAGTACGTCGATAGTTTCTCACCCAATCGTTTATGGTCTCCTTGTTTATTTCGTGCTTCAAGTAATGCCTCACTTGTTGTGACACTGGCGGTTCAACCAATTGGCGCTCCTCAGAGGGCGCCTCCTCTCCCTTGTCGGAATCGCATTTGTAGGCATTGGTGTTTTCATTATTAAGTGGGATGAGGTCAATTTTGTTAACTTCCATAGTTATGGATTTCCCTCTTCCATCATTTCCGCCCTCTTGGACGACGGAGGTGGCCTTGACAAATTTAGTGTTAGGAACTTCAGCGTCATTCCTCACCAACACTTTTTCAGGGGCTTTTGTATTTGTATATTCTTTCAAAAGATTCATCATTTCCGCCATCTTCTCTTCCATTTCCTCCTTCTGTTTGTAGACGGCTTCCTCAAATTTTGCCAACCGTTCGGAGTGTTTTGACATGTACTCTCTCATTCGAGCTTCGAATGTTGGACTAAGTTCCTGAGGTGGTGAGTTGGGTTGAGCGTGCTTATGGAAGGGTTTACCATTTTCCCTAAGGGGTGATTCGGAAAATGGTGTTTGCTTAACGCTTGAGACTGAGTTAACTGTTGCTTTTTGTGGACTTAAGGGTCTCTTTTGCTTTTCCATAAGATATGCAACCCTTTTCTCAAGTTCACTAACGCTTTCCTCAGTGATTTGATTGGCTGTATCGGGCGATGAATATGTCTTGACTGCCGAGCGCACGTCGTGGGAGACTTGCCACAATTCATCATCATCGGATGCAAGCTCATCAATGATCTCCCATGATTCCTCGGCGCTTTTTTTGCGCAATCTGCCCCCGGCGGCTCGATCGATGGCACGCTTGGTGTGGTAATCAACATGGTCATAGAAGATTTGGATTTGAAGCCAGAGATTTATGCCATGATGAGGGACTTTTTGGAGTAAGTCCTTGAATCGAATCCATGCCCCGTAGAGGGTTTCGCCTCGACGTTGTTCAAACATCAAGATATCCTTCCTTAGCTTGGTAGTTCTCCCTGGTGGGAAAAACTGAGCAAGGAAGAGTGGGGATCACCCAAGAGGTGATGGATCCTGCGGTTGACGTTCTAGCCACTGACTAGCTTGGTCCGCAAGAGAATTGAAGAGACGCATCGGGTCGTCTCTCGAGTGGCACATCAAGGTCTATAGAATCACGATTTGAGGAAGGCTTGAGATGTTGATTAGGATACTTCGGAACGAGAGTCATGGAATGCGCATCGCTTTGCACAACGATGGTGTGGATCGCAAGGGTGTTGACATTGGCTCATTGATGAAGCTCATTGGTGTTTCGATAGCATGGTGGCAGACTGGAGTATCTCCTAAAGTACGGGCTCTAGAAGGTGGTGGTTGTTGTTGGTGGTGGTTGTTTCGGATTAAGGATATACATCTTCCATGATTCGGAATGGTAATGGTTTGAACAAAGATCGGAAGAAAATAGATGATAAGGAATTAACCTGAATAAAATAATGTAGAACTAAAATACTAGAAAGAATCTAGTGATAGAAACCTAAAATAAAATAAAAATTCAAAAAACCATAAAACAATAACTATTACCCGGCAGCGGCGCCAAAAACTTGATGCGTGGTTTTGCAACCTTACAACAGGTTTTACCTCTCGAGGGATCTCAAGAGGCTTACAACCCCACCAGGCAGTGTACCTGACCGATGTAGTATAGTGTAGTGGTAAGTACGGGGGATTGATCGTTCTCCACAGGGAATAGTGTTCGTTAGGTATGAAAGACTACTCTAATAGGTCTAAGGGTTGAGGAAGATTCTTTTTTTATGTTTTTATATTTTTTTATGAAAGCAAGTAAAATCTCGGGTTTGAAAGAGTGGGCGGAATTAGTTGCTATTCAACTAACCCAAATTACTACGAATGCAAATAAAATAAATAACTGAAAATAAAAAGTTGGTGAAAACTTAAGTGTAGAAAAATGTGTTTACTTAGATTTCCTTACTCCCTAACTATCTTTTACCGGTTGATTAGTGTGTATTAGTCGCGTGGATGACGGGTGTATTCCTTAATACCCATTGTGGGGTGGCGTACGTACTTCCCCAACTCTACAAGCTCCTACTTCACTCCTATGTCGAGCCGGCTAGGAAGCTCCTAACATGGGATCACTAGAATTCGCTTGTGCATTAAATACAACCATAAAAACCTTTAGTACGCATTTGGTTCATGTTTCTTAAGACGTTCAAGCAAGTTACCGAATAGGAAGTTAGCCAGTTTTCTTAAGCCTAACATAGATAAACAATCATCCAATACAACTAATAACACACTAATAACCAATAATCAATAGCTAGGTTTCATTAGATCTAAGCAAACACAAGATAAATCTAGCCTAACATGTTAATCAAAAGACAAGAACAAGATAGAATCAAACAACACATAGACATATTGAATGATTAATTGATAACTTATCTTCAATGTAACATGGAAGATCTCAAGGCAAAAAGCCTTGAAAAAGATGCTAAAATCGTCTTAGGGTTTTCTCCCAAAAATTCCACACTAAGTTCCACACTAATGACAAAGAATTGCAAAACTATATATAGATTTTTGGATCTGACGGCGTCACGTTATGGAGTGTGACGCCGTCACCTCGCCGCTTTTAGGGTTCTCGGGTGACCTTCTTGACGCCGTCCCTCTTTAGCTCTCCAAAATCCGTTCTGGCTTATCAAGGCTTGACGCCGTCAGACCTTGAACGTGACGCCGTCCCTCTTTGAATTAAGCCGTGACGCCCTTGATCAGGTTAAAGCGTGACGCCGTCAGAATTCACATGCAATTTTCACTGGCTTATCATGAGTAAATTTCACATCCACCTTTTCTTGCCAAGCCATGACGCCGTCTGGAGTAAATCCTGACGCCGTCAAAGGTAACTTTCAGCCGATTTTTGAGACTTTGCCGTTTTCTTCACTTTTATGCTCCAAAAACGTCCAAAATGCCTCCTTTTCCAGATTTCTCCTCAAAAGTACCTAAAATGACAAAAGGAACGATTTAGGGCAATATTTGATCAAATAAATACGATTTAGGGCTTAAATGACCCCTTAAAACCGGTACACTTTTCGCTTCATGAGGGACCAGATGTTTGAACATCTGTTTTGCTAGGAAAACATGAGTGTAAATAAACCTTGGAGTATAACAAAAGGAGTATGATGCGTTATCAAGCATACCCGGTGACGCAATAGTCAAGTCGTGTCTTTCATGCTTAACATTCAACAAAGGTACCTTAGTCTTCTAGTTTTAAGAGCAAACACCTCAGGCACAGGTACGCTTTCTTAAAACATCCTTTGTTAGTAGTAATGTTTGGCATGAAATAGTGTAGTTAGAATCTAACATGGTAGGCACTATAACACATAAACTTTATTCACATCTCATCATGCCAAATTCAACTTTTCCAGAAATGTTCGATGATCGCTTGAAGATCATGCGTGACAAGTTTGAATTAAGCATTGATAAGTGAATCAAGTTCCCTTCCTTGCACATTCGTAATCTTGCCTAAATGAAGTATCCCTGTAAACTTATGTATACTATATGTATGAGATACATAGTTTAAGTAATAGTCTTTATTGACAATAACGCCCATATCTGTAAATGCGAAACTCACAAGAGACGAAGAAGGTGAGTGCGCGGATATAACTAGATTAGGGGCATAATAGGTAAAGTAGTTTACCTAACGGAAAATAGGTCCATTATCATGAATAGTGTTGGCATCGTGCCCACTTGTAAGAAGTATCCCAAAACTTCTTACATCAAAGTGTTTAATGTATCATACCATACATTAAAGATACTATACACTTGAGATTACGATATCTTGAGGAGATTGATGTAGAAAATGTTTCTATACCAACTTTGATAATGTGAGAGTTAATGTGGGTTGAAACATAATGAGTAATGTTTGTACCTTCATAGGTTAATTAACAAACATCTTGGTTCCCCAAGAAACAAACTACTCTTATTGTTACCACGACCGAAACCGAGTTCGCAAGCGCCGGAAAGGCATGACAACAAACACTATAGATGAGACAACTCCCTGTGAAGAGTAGCAGTCAAGATGCCATTAGACTTGTCTGGGAACCCTATAGTTTGCTCATGAACGAAGCTCGTCGAAGTACGTCATCTCCCCGCGGAAAGACATCTCCTCCGTCATGATAACGTCGAATGAGAAATCTTTTCTTTGAAAAGTATTTCTTCTCACCTTAACCTTTACATTCTCGTCAAATGACCTCTTAATACTCCATTGGAATTATTAATGTCATTTCTCACGTCTCATCATATGACTTTTCAAGTCATTCCTCATATCCCGCTCATGACTATTTCAATATTTCTATAGAAATATTAAAGTCATCTCACACTTCCTTTCTATTCTCGACTCATGACTTTTGAATATTTCATTAGAAATTTCAAGTCATTCCCGAAGCCTTATCCCATGACTTCGTAATATTTCACTGGAAATATTAACGTCATTTCTCGCGTCTCGTCATATGACTTTTCAAGTCATTCTTCTCATCCCGCTCATGACTATTTGAATATTCCTTCGGAAATATTAAAGTCATCCGTCACGACATACCTCATAACCTTTCATCCCTTCTATGACCTCTCGAAAGTTTCGCGGGAAACATTGAAGTCATTCTCTACAAATCGTTCATGACTTTTTAAGTCATATCCTTCACTCGTCACATGACTCATGAATATTTCACGAGAAATATCTAGTCATTCCTCGTGTCGCGTACTCCGACTAATTAAATATTTCATGGGAAATATCATAGTCATCCTCCTAAACACAACTCATAACTTCTAATTATTTCACGGGAAATACTAGAAGTAAATCCTTATCCAATGACGTCTTAGTCAATTTCCTCGGAAACACTAAGGTCATTTCCGGTCATCCCATTTAATCATCTTTCGTCAAAAAGTTTATTAGGTATAAACTTTTTCCTCGTGTCAAAAAGTCTTACTAAATAAGTAAGATTAATCAGCCAAAAGTCAAAACAGAAGAAAAACTGGACAATCAGATATACGGCTCCACTAAAGAGCCACGGCTCCACTAATGTTTAGTGGAACCGTGGAGCCGTGCATCTGAAAAACGCGCCCAGTCACTCTTTTCTTCTGCACAAACTTTCCAAACTCACAAAAACCTCTTCCACTTGCTGTCAAAATCGAACCATAACACCATAATTCAACTAAACTCTTGCAAATCAAGATTGAGGCATTGGAATTAACAAATCCTAACCACAACATCATCAATTGTAAGTAATTCACTCTTATTTTCTTTTAATTTGAGTCTAGGGTTTGTTCTTGAGTATAAATCCGAATTGGGGATTTTCAAAATTAGTTAAACCCTTGTGAAATTAAGACTAGGATTAGACAATGTAGTATTCACATGATTCCCTAAACCTAGGATTTCCAAAAACCCACTTATGTTGCAAAACCTAATCCGAAATTATTCACTAAATTCGGATTATGATTGTTTATTTGTAATGGAATCATGTTTAGGATGATTAAAATTGAATTAGGAACGTTCTGCATTAAAGCTTTTCAATCTTAAAGCTTGATTAGCACCATGTTGAGGCATTTGCCAAACACCCCAATTCGATCATTTTTTTTTAAAAACCTCACAAGTCTAGGATCATGAAACCTTTTTCATACATTGTTGATGCAAATTAAAAACGTTTTTGCATGCATACATGAACTCTCAAATATGGCTCGAAGTACATAATTGATATGTATTGTTCGACATATTTGATTGAGCAAAAGTGAAGTTAGGAGCGTTTGGGTAATCTCATTAGGATAATTTTAGAGTCGAGATTGCCGCACCTCCACATTGTTTGCATTTAGGCACACACACTAGAAGTCTAATCATTAAAATGCAACGAACTAACATATACAAAAATATTTTTTTTGTAGACAAACAATGCCTCGGAATGATTATCAATTAACCCGAAAATACATCATTGAAACACTTGAAAACCCAAACATCACTGATGAACAAAAAGCTTATTTTTCCAAAGTGCTAACACGATACATACACGAAGGGCGTGTAGTCGATGCACTTTATGTCATGTCAGATAGAGTCAGTGCTTGTTTTCCTTCCATTCGGTTTGATTGTTTATACACAATAAACGATCAAATATGTCCCCTTTTCATTCTCGAATTTTACAGTCGTGTTCGTACCTACACTGACTCTGACGGTAACGTCTTTCTTGACTTTTGGATTCAACACCAAAATATCACCCTGTCTGTCACTCAGTTTGGTGAAATTCTTGGTGTTCCCTCATATGGTCAGTGTGCTTACACCAACGACCATTCTCTAGAGTCTTTTTACTACAATGTTGAGATAGAAGGTGCCTATAGTACCCAAATTCCTGACATTGAAGTAATCAAACAAATTATCCAAATTCCTCGAGTCGCCAACACGTACCAAAAACGTGATGGATCCGTTGTCTTTCTCGACCCATCCAAAATCTACCTCAGGGAACTCCGTCCCGACCTTAGAAGTTGGGAACTTCTTCTACGTGAAAATGTGTTAAACCTTGCGGGCAACCGTGATCACGTACCGGCAAGTCTTGCCCTTATGCTTTACTGTCTTAGTATCGAGGAACCCTTCAACCTCGCATACTACATGGTCAAACGGATGGCCAACATTCATCGTCGGTCCGATGAGCTCATGCCATACGGCATGTTGCTTACTCGTTTATTCAGGTGGGTCATGGAACATTTCCCACATCTTCAAAGTGTCGACTATGTCCAAGTCAATCCGGTTATGCACACACTGGGTGGACCACAACGTCGCACAAAGCAACGTAAGGACAAAGGGTCCAAACGTGGTCGTAAATCCACTTCCGATATTCCCCATTCATCCTCCTCCTTCAGTCACGAATCATCATCTGAACCCATGGATGAGGACGATGATGAGGTGAACGAAGAAGGAACTTCTAGTCCTCAAATCCCTTCTCCCGACACCTACTTTCGTAATCTTGATACCTCATCATTTCGACGTACAACCGACCTCGAAAATGGGATGGTAAATCTATCCCACATGATGAGAAGGCAAACCTCAATGTACAATAGACAAGTGGAGATGCATGAGCAAACTATCGGGGGATTCAAGTCCATCGGCAAGGCGATAAAAGGGCTTGGGAACAAAATTAAGAAGTTGGGGAAAAGAAAGGATTAGATGGAAATAACTTAAGTAGTATTATCTATATAAGTATTATGCTTAAAATACTACTAATAGTTTGTGGCATTGTTGCCTAATACATTAACTTGCTTGATGTGTTTCCTTTGAACATGATTAATTCTAGTGGTAATTAATCCTCATGTTAGTTTATCTTGCCTAAATCATGCATGTTAGTTTATTTTATTACATGCACTAGATGTTAAAAATGATTGAATTCATGCATGCTTAATAGTTGCCTAAATACATAGATGATCACATGATCATGTTAGTTGCTAGTTGAAACTAGCTTTGGGAATTCTATGTGTTTAGTAATTTGAGGCTTTGAGATTTGCAGCCAATGGATTCCCAAGAAATTTCCCCATTTAGGCTGCCTAAAACCTGCAGACCTGGAAAGAAGGTCAAAAGAGCCCACGGCTCCATTAAATAGGCCACGGCTCCACTAAATTTAGTGGTGCCGTAGCACCTTTAATGGTGTCGTGCCTCTGGAAGATGAAAACTGCTATTCTCTTCCACTTTTTGACTATCTTTTCCAGAAAATCTGCAACCAAAACCTGATTCCCATGCACCCAAATCCCCAAATCCAACATTTCAAACTTGCATGCTTATGTTTTGGCTATTTAAGCTAAAATTATGCATTGCCATTCTTACACCCATCCTTACACCTTCACATTCACCATACCATCATCATGGGATCAAGAGTATTCAAGAAACCTAGATTCAACATCAAACCAACCAACCAAACCTCTCTAGTTGATCAATGGATCAAGAATGTCAACACACCCCAATCATCAACTAAACCTATCACCAATGACATTCCCCTCATTGATCTCACCTTGGATGATGAAGATGAAACCCATACACCCATAACCTCTACCAACTCATCATCTTCTTTCACTACACCCCAAGCTCCATCCAAGGCAACCTCTATTAAACCTACATCCTCATCCTCCACAACAAGAATCAACACACACTCATCTCTACCTAATCTCATTCACCCTTTAACCCTAACACTTAACTCATCACCATCAACTTCCCTTGAATTGGGAACTCACACAACACCCTCATCTCTTTCAACATCACCACAACCTCTAACTCTCACCCTCACCCTTTCACTAAACACTCCCTTTGAATTTGGGAGCAACATATCATCACCTTCACTATCACCATCACCTCAACCCTTAATGGGTTATCCAATCATGTATCCCCTTCACTCACACACCTTGAGTTGCCCTTGTTGCAACTACAACCTTGAACTCATCATGAACCTTAGAGATGAGCTTAGCTTTAGGTTTTCATATCTAGAACACCTTCTCACACCACCCATAGGACCCATCATCCTTCCACCACCTCCACCACACAATAGCCCAAACTAAACATGGTTATGTTTAGTTCCTCAAATAAATGACTAGGAACCCTTTTGAAGTTGGAAGCAAATCTAGAAGCCTCATGTTACTTTAGAAGTTTATGTGTCTTCTTGTTAGTTTAAATTTGCTTCTCTATTGTAGTCATACTTATGTATGACATTTATTTCATATTTATATTATGGGCTTTTCATTTTGGCTTCTTAGCCATAATTTTCTTGTGGTTGGTTATTTGTCACAAATGTGCTACTTGTTAGATATTGTATATTTGTCGTCTAACTTTGTTTTGTAGCACGATCCATTGCTCGATTCCTTTGTGTTCTCCAAATGAGGGGGAGTATACATCAAGGGGGAGCCTTAACCACCTTTTTGATTTGACAAAAAGGGGGAGAAATGGGAGTAAACTCATTAAAAACTTGTTAAATTTAATTTTAACCTAAAATGAGTTTATATTTTGTCATCATCAAAAAGGGGGAGATTGTTGATGCAAATAATGTTCTAAAAACGTTATCTATATCTTTCGATTACTTCACGTTTTGAGGATGACAAAAAGTGAACTCACGTTACGTTAAAATTAACGCTAACAAGTTTTTAATCGGAAGATCCTGTTTCTACGCAAATCACTCTTGAACAAAGTTACAACTTGGACTAGTGATCAAAGAAGTGAATTCATGTTTTGAAAATTCACATTTTAAATGGGACAAAACATTTTTTCAAAAATACACATGACAAATTATTTTTGAAATATTAAGAAATGTTTTAATGGAAAAATAAGTTTGAAAATCACAACAGCTATTTTTCCCCCCAAAATCAGCTCCAACCTTCCCCAAATAAGTTTTCACCAGAAAAGACAAAATTTGGAGCGTCCTAGTCTACCACGGCTCCACGGTACCGTTAAATTTAACGGAGCCGTGGGTCATTTAGTGGAGCCGTCCGTACCATTTTGAATTGTAATGTTCAGATTTTCTTTGCCTATAAATACCCACCTCTTTCACAGTTTTAGGCACCCTTCACACACAGAAAAATCCCTTAGTAAAACCCTCTCACACCTTTCACTTCTTAGGGTCAATTAGATTAGTTTTTCTTTGTTTCAAGAGTGATCCAATCATCCTTCAAGTGATCCTCTTCATACCTCTTCACTAGCAAGAGAAGAACACAAGTATCCAAGTTGATACAAGGTGTTGTCATCCCTCTTCATTGGCAAGAGAAGAACTCAAGTAATCAAGAAGATACTAGAGTTATAGTTGATAGGTTTTTGTAACACTTGTTACAACCTTGTTGTGTCTTAGCATACATCAAGTTTATTTTCTTTTTGTGAGTGAGAGTGAAGATCAAGTGTGATCTATAGAGATAGTGAACATCTCTTGAAGCCATTGGGCTTGTGTGATTGATCAAGAAGATCAAGGGTCACTAGGTTAGTGTTAGTCAAGTAGAGTGAAGTGAGTGTTGATCATTGTGATCGTGTTGAGATCTTGGTGATCTCTTGAAGCCATTGGGCTTGAGTGTTCGGTCACGTGGACCTTGGTAGATTGGTGCTAGCTAAGATTAGCACTCGACATCTAGCTTAGTGTCGGAAATAGGATAAGCGACGTGTACGGTTTTCTCCGCCTGAAGGGAGGTTGTTGATATAGTGTTTAAAACTCTCGAGTGTGGTACTCGGGGAGTGGAGTAGGGCGAAGAAGAGCTTCGTAGCCGAACCACTATAAATCCTCTGTCTTGGTTTGATCTTTCCAACTCTACTCTTTACTTTTATTTGTTATTTTTACGTAGCTTAGTTGGTAGTTCATATTGGTGTTGTTTGATTACACATAGAGTTCGAATCAAAGTTTCCAATAGCATACTTTTAAAACAAGATTTTTAAAATAAGTTTTTAAACCGGTAAACTATTCAACCCCCCTTCTAGTTTCCCACAGATTTTGCTTAGACTGTGAAGTATCATTGACGTTCTGTAGCGTCGAATATCCCATGAGAATTGTTGTTCACATCTCAACCTTTAAACCCTTTGGCTAACCTACCAACCTCGTATTCAGGCGGCTAATGTTGTGACCACTTGCTCTAACCAATCCACCTCGTGTCTTTAAGTCTGACCACCTCTTGAGAAGATCTTGTACTACAATCCCGTTAGAAGCTCTAGAAACGACGATCCCTTGATGAAGCTTGATAATAGACAAATCCATGACTTAAACTTGCACTAAATTTGTGATTAAGAACCTATCTGGAGCAGACCACCATTACTCCTTAAATTATAGGTGGTGGTATATACCCAACCTTCCATCCTTTATTGTATATATCCGCCTCTTGAACTATCCACATCTCGTGTGACACTGAGCACTACAATGTAACTCCTTTAAGTGATAGCTATATACTGTGAGCACTACAACGTAACTCCTTTGACAGATATAACTAGATAGCCAAGTTTAATCACTGTAAGTACGCTCGAACAAGGATCATCAAATATCGTGCATCCAACCAACCCCGAGATATTTGAGATACTAAGTACACGAACCCGTAAATTAATAAACCAACCGAGTGACCATAGCTTCTCAAATTTCTACCGATCTCGTAGCACAAACTTATCCCAAAAAAAATAGTCAAACCCGTAAGTTTTATATGTAGTCCAAGTCCAAGTCCAATAAGACCTTTAGTCCAATAATTATGCAATAAGTCTAAGTCCAACAACCTTTTTACTAACCAAAATTCGGATAGCAACATGGCGGCTAAACAAAAATATTTGGATTAATATACATTCAATCAAAGCCACCTTTAATTATATACTTAGTCCAAATATTCGGTTTTACCCATTGATAATCCAACTCCCATTAACGTATATCATACCAATCATAGGCCCAAATATCATTTCTAATTTCTTCGTGTAAGCCCATATAATTAACGGATTAGAAACTCAATAACAGCCCAAATTCGTCCAACCCTAAATTCTAGGGATTATATAATACATGTTATTGCATACACATCACAACCCTAATCACATTATCACCCTAAATATACGCAGTCATTCATCCACACCATCCTTATACCTCCTAAGAAACACAACAACTAATTATCCTTGTAACACATAAAACACATTAACTGTCTCCTTATACCACCTTAATACACACGAAGAAACAACATATCATCAATCCTACCTTATAACTCCAAACAACACGCCCACATTCTGAAACACAAACACAACCGTAGCACACGCATGTCATCAAGATCTCATAAAAGAGATCTCAGGTAGGTTGTTTTGTTTTTGTTTAGTTAAGATCTATGATGGGTTTGAGTAAATGGTCTTTAAAGATCTATTAAAATCACTTCGAAAATAACCTGAGATCTTTCTTCTTTTATTTTCTTTGTTTGACTCATGGTTTTGATTAGTTGCAAGTTGGGATAGTTTGATAGGTATGGATTGTCGTTGTTGGCTGTGAATCCTTTTTGTTTTTTAACTGGACAATTAAAGGTTGTAAGTGGGTCATGGTCAAACAGTCTTGGACTTTGGTAATTATATGGTATCACATATTCTTAGGGTTAGTCTCGCAACTTCAAGTCAAAATTTTGACAGCATTTTTTTTTAGATTTGCTAATAAAAAGGTCTTCAAGAGGCAAAATGCAATGTCAAAACGCAAGGCTGGTCATCAAAACGCAACTTCAAACCGCAGTTGACCAGTCACTTTCGTACTTTACCTAAAAAACCGGATCTCAGTTTTCTCTTTCATCAAAACACAATGAAGAAAGAATTCAAACCGCAACCAAGAAAGGCATGTTCAACCGGATCTGGGTTTCCGTACTTTCTGACCACTTTTCACGGAAATGGTACAAAACAGCCACAAGTATTCATAAAACTATTAATTTGGAAAAAAAAGACCACACGAAACAGATTTATGAAACTGTTAATGAATGTTTAGGACTGGTTGACCATAAGATACAAAACAGATCTAAAAACTGTTTACCACTAAAGAGAATGGAAAAAAAATTCCCATATTCAAAAAAAAACAAGGTAAAACAGCCTTAAACACAAAATTCGAACCACACAAATCAACAAGTAATTCAACCTGTCTCTAGTACCAATTGTAGGATCGATTCTTATGTTGATTATTGTGGGATTCGGGAGGTCTTGGATTATGGAAGAACAAATCCATGGTTGGAGTTAGAGAGAGAGAGAGTAGAGCTGGGAACTTAGCGAGAGAAAACTGAAAGTGTATTGGCTTCAAATGAGAAGAGTTTCAACCCTTCCCACACTAGGGAAGGGGTATTTATACTACTAGACTAAATGCCCCGTGTGGGCTGTGGAGTGAGCTGACAGTGGGTAAAGACCAGACCCAACTCCACTATTACTACGATAAATAAACTAATAACTAAACTAATACTAACAAAACTAAGAGCTACGCTAAGCATGAAAATACACGGGGTGACCGATCCTTTTTCTTAATCCTAACATAACATAAGGTATATCAAAATGTATCAAAGGTGTAAGGGTTGTCAGAAATCTACCACGAGCCCATAAACATATCATATCATAAACATCATAATCATGGTCTTCATCAATACATAAGTAACATAATGGAGTAGCTAGCTCCCAGAAATGTGAAAGGCGTGTATTGCACACAGCACCAGTCACCAAAAATATATCATATAACATAACAGATCAGAACTAGGATGCATCCATACACCCCTGCAGAAATCATAATCATCGTGGCCATACATATTACATAACAAAAAGGACGGGGTGGAACATCACTCGACCACCCTAGAGTCATGCCATTGGTGCATCAATGACATGGTCATGGAACCCCATGACTAGTGATAGCTCGGGTATCAAACTGAAGGGTCAAACAGAATGTCATAGTAATGACACAGAATCTAAGGTCATCAGAAGTATCATAGGTCCATATCAAAAGGGTGCATAGCAAAGGTTCATATCAAAGGGTACGTAGCAAAGGTTCATATCAAAGGGTACATAGCAAAGGTTCATAATCAAAGGGTACATAGCAAAGGTTCATAATCAGGGTTAATAAATCAGAAGATGTGAAAGGAATCATGAGAAACCTTATAAGAAATGTCAGAATATCTCTACCTTATTGCAAACAGACAAACGGATAAAAGATGGATCACACAGAAATGGAAGGTCACTCCTTCTTCACCGAACCTATACAATTTAATAATCACATATTACTTATAAGCTCATTTTAATCAGATTTCATAATTTATGTTTCTTTCTATTTTAGAAACTTTCCATTTTTAGTAACCTTCCATATTTAGTAAGTTTTCATATTTAGTAACCTTCCATATTTAGTAACTTAGGTTTGTATAACATGTAGTAATTATAATGTGTGAATGACATATGGCTAAATTTTTATACTTAGGTTAAAATGTGTATTGTTCTTGTATAATTAATTGTATGCTCGTATAAATTCAAAAAAATTTGAGGGGCAAAATGGGAATTTCAAATGAATGAAAATTTAGGGTTTTACAGCAAAAGGTTAAGGCATATCTTGGAAATTGCTTTTCTATGAAGGATTTAGGGGAAGCTGCATATATTCTTGGAATCAAGATCTATAGAGATAGATCAAGGCGGTTAATTGGATTAAGTCAAAGTGCTTACATTGACAAAATATTGAAGAGATTCAATATGCAAAATTCCAAGAAAGGATATTTGCCAATGGAAGTGAAACATGGCTTGAGCAGCGAGTTATGTGCTTCAACACCTGTAGAGGTGGCATGTATGAGCAAAGTTCTTTATGCTTCTGCTGTGGGATCTATTATGTATGCGGTGAGATGCACAAGGCCAGATGTGGCGTTTACTCAGAATATCACCAGTCAATTTCAACAGAATCCATGTGAAAAACATTGGATTGCTGTTAAACATATTCTTAAGTATCTTAGGCATACGAAAGATATGTTTCTTGTGTATGGTGGAAATCCAGCTACATAACTTGATGTTACAGGTTACCGTGATGCGTCCTGGCAATGTGACAAAGATGATGCGAAGTCTCAGATTGGTTATGTCTTTGTTATCAATGGAGGAGTAGTAGACTGGAGGAGCAAGAAGCAGAGTACAATTGCGATGTTTGCGACAGAGGCCGAATACATAGTTGCTTCAGAAGCTGTAATGGAGGCTGTTTGGATTAGGAAATTCATTTCAGGGCTTGGTGTTATGCCTTCAATTGAATTGCCTATTAATATGTATTGTGACAATTCTGCTGCAATCATATTTGCCAATGAACCTGGAGTCATGAAGGGAACCAGATATTTTCTACGAAAGTATCACTATGTTCGACAGCAAGTCAGCATAGGAGAAATTAATCTCTTGAAAGTTCACACAGATGATAACTTAGCTGATCCATTCACTAAGGCTTTAGCTAAAGAAAAGCTTACTGAACTTGCCAATGGCATTAGACTTAGATTAGCTAGTAGTTTCATGCATGACTGTGTTTAGTATTTGGATAAAGGATATTGTAAACATTTATTATTTTTAATGAAATAAAGTATTGGTTATGTTTATGTTCATTATTTAATATTGTTGTCCTATATTTGCATGTTTAATCCGTGAATAAATTAGTTATTCTAAATCGTCCGTTGTCAGTTAATGATATGGGAATATCATTAAATTAAGACAAATCTGAGTTTTGGTATAATATACTTGAAAGTATATTGATGGGTTGACATGCCAAATTCACATGATATTCAATGAATTTAATATAGGACTTATCTCAAACTACATGATGTTACTTTATGGATGTTGTTATTAAGTAAATCATGAATAGTTATCCTCAGACTTGAGATACCAGATAACTGTTATGAATGTAGTGCATTCTGTGGAACAATTTAACGTTATACGTAACTGGTAGTCATAAGGATTGTTTTCGGAATTGTTACAAAATTCATAAGTTATGCTTGTAGTCAAGATAGAATTTGTTCATTCAAAATTATTTTGGAGTTTAATACTGCTGGGCCCCTCGTAGGGTTGACAAGATGTTTGCATGGCCACGCCCAAGATCTCCCCTGAATATGTTCAGAAGATTTGATAATCTTGCTCAATCACAAACAACGAGAAACAGAATATTTGAATAAAGAATGACTTTAATCCATATCTTTATTTAATGTAGTATTAGTAACAAAAGGATAATAATAATGATGAATCATTAAAGGTTTTTCCAGGAGACCTACTCGAGTTGTACTAGAGGCATCGGCGTGTTGCAAGACGCTAACCGATGTGATCACACTATTAAGATATGTATAAGTGGGAGCTGTTAGTTTTGTAGACATAAAATAATAGTTGTAGGTTAGGATCGAACTCGAGATCACAGGATTGCACACTTTACGTATGAAGAGTTAATGATTAATAATTACTCCCTCCGTCCCTAAATAAATGTCCACTTGGACTTTTTACGGTCTTTATTATTCAACTTTGACCTTAAATATTTTTGTTTGTGTTATATAATACTTGATGCAAATTATACCAATGAAAAATACTTTTAAAACCCAATCCATTCATATATTTTGCATCAAGTATTATATAACACAAACAAAAATATTTAAGGTCAAAGTTGAATAATAAATACCGCAAAAAGTCCAAGTGGACATTTATTTAGGGACGGAGGGAGTATTTATAAAATGTTATATTTAATTATTATATACACAAAACATTTAACGATCGTTAGTAATTAACGTAAAATTGACTAACGACCGTTAACTAATAAAAGGAAAGAATTAAAGAGCGAATAATTGGAAAGTCGAGAAGGATCCGGAAGCCCCTTAGGGGTGCAACTGATCGGCCAAAGGGTTAGGTTTCCTAATCCTAGGCTAACTTGTCCTCTAAGTTTACTCACCTATATAAACAAGGCTAGGGGTTCATTATTGGGTACTCTTGCACACACATAATACCCTAAACTTGTGTCTTCTCTTTTCTTGGTGAAATCCGATCGAACATAAACCCTTTAGGGTCGATCGAATTTTTTGAGTGTCAAAAAATTATTGTTTTGTGTTCTTTACTTGCATAACGTTAATTTGATATTAGTACGTGTGTACAAGAACGTGAATCAAACACACTATTGTTTGATTCTTGGATTGAATTGCAAAATCGGTAAGGAGCAATTCGTGTAATCCTTAAGGTACGCTACTATTTATGTTTGGTAAATTAATTTATGCATTATATGATTCTACTCGCTTCCGCTATTACTTTGATGCTTTATGTGTTTAATTATGTATGACATGATATTAAAATTCCAACAGTTTTGATGCCGATTATCTTGATAGCTTTTTCTGGAAGTGATTTTTTTTTTTTTTTTTTTTTTTTTTTTGTAGCTGAAAAGGATTAAGGTGCTGCAATGTTGATTTCGTGTTCTGATTGTGTCTATGGTTTGTGGTAATTGAGCTTGACACCTTTTACTCTTTTAGTTGTGCGTGTGTGTGTTTTTGGTTTAAAGCGAAATTAGTGTGTGTTTTTGGTGTATGTAGGTTCTAGAAGGCGGTGGAGAGTGAAAAAAATCTGCAACTAATTATCCTTTGACAGAACGTAATTACAGGGAACGGAGCATGAATAGTGGAAACCCAAATACACATTAACCAACAAGAATTGGCCGGGTGGTCCACTACGTACTGTTTGCGTTTACTGTTCATGTGTTAATTAAAAATCCAACCAATGAGGAGCCGAATTAAATGAAAACGGACCCCGTAATGAATCACTGTTTCCCCCGTTTTATTTTGGGTTTTAGTATATTTTATAATGTTGTTCTAATTTTATTATTCTATTTTTTTTTATTTTTTACCTTTTAACTTTTTTTTATTGATTACTTTTTTTATTGGTCTTATTGTTTTACACATACAAGATGTTCATGCTTCTGCTGAGGAGAATGACGATATTGATTGGGGTACTCATGATGGACTTGAAACCCAGAACATAGCCATGACATCTTGTACAGATATCATTTTTCTAGGTTGATGATTGATTTGTCTAATACTAACTTATTTTTCATGGTGATACAAGTAATATGTAGTAATCCTTGTTCTTAAATAATGACTCAGGCACTTGTACAAGTCAGTTGCATGTATTTTCAGAAGGAACATATGGTGCCACATTCAGGTCTCGATCTTCTAATGGGATATACCTTCCTAGCTCCTAATCTCATATAGCTCTTGTCAACTGTCAAATTACTGCTGATTTTAGTCATAGGGGCTATTTTGGATTGCTTGTACAGTTTGTTGGGATTGCTTATTAAGAAAATTTTTGTTTATCATTTAGATGTGATGATTTTGACATGTTTATCTATTAATGGTATATTTTGGCTGGATGGACTAGAATATTACTCGAAATTCATGATTAATAAAGCATGTTTGGGATTGCTTATAGAGTCAATAACTTATTGGCGCTGTTTGGGATTACTTATAAAGTCAATAACTTATTGGGTCTGTTTGGGATTGCTTATTGAATCAACTACTTATAGGGGCTTATTGTGATTGCTTATTGAATTAACTATTTATAGGGCTTGTTTGAGATTGCTTATTGAATATGCTAATAGGGGATGTGATTATTATTGAAACTATTTATAAGGGTAAATAGTTTCAATAAGCAATCCAAAACAAACCCTATAAGTAGCTTCAATAAGCAATTACAAACAGTTCTCTTTATAAGTAGTCTCAATAAGCAATCTTAAACAACCCCTATAAACCGCAGTTTCAATAAGCAATACCAAACAACCCAAGGTTTTTTCTTTTGAAAACATATTATAAAGACCGGTTTTTGGAACATACACGAGTCTCCATGCTTCTATTAAAGACCGGTTGAACAACCAGTTTCTATGTGTTTCGCTCATAGAGATACCCCCCTCACAGAGAATGGTTCTAAAACCAGTCTCCATGTGCAATTTTGACCAGTTTCTATGAACTTTTTTGTAGTAGTGAACTCATCCGATCGTCGCTCCAGGTATACTTTTGAACTGAATTGGAGACTTTATTCGTTGATTTTTGTGTTTGTTCAATTAGGTTTAGTTATGGAGATTTGTGGTATTATAATGCGATAGAGGTGAATTAGGTGTTACGTGTGCCTATGGTTTGAATCTCGGATTAGTATGGTCATTTAGGTTGTGCACAAAAGGTGTTTGATGAAATGTCTATTAGAGAATGATACTTGTGTAATACCTATCGTTAGAATTTGATATGCAAAAATTGTTTAGCGTGTGATTTACAGTGTCTTTTCATTGTAAGTTAATTTACTTTGAGAATTAGTTAGCCTATATTCAAAACTAATGTGAAAATTGTTATTTCAAATGTGTTTTGAATAAGCGGATTGGAGTTGGATATTACAAACAACTTATTTGTAACTTCTTCCATAATTTTTCTTTGACAGATTGTTTCACATAGTATTCTAACTTTCTAAGAGTTTTGGATTCTAAAGATCTGTACCGATCATCGTGTTTCATAATTCGTAACTTCTTCTAGAAATTCTGTTGATCTTTTTTTTGAAACTTGTTCCACAAATTTTAACTTGTTCCACAAATTGTAACTTGTTCCAAAATTTGTAACTTGTTTCAGAATTTTATAAATTTGGCTTATGGGTCTTTGAAATTGTCATCTCTGTTATGTAATATTTGATTCTTTTAATATCATATGTTGTTAAAACTTGTTTTGTAATTTGAGATATTAACGAAGATTTTAAGCTTAAGAAACACGACATTGTTTAGTTTGAGGATACGAAATAGACCAAAAGATAATACAACTTCATAGTGTTACATCAAACTTCTAGTTTAGTGAACCTTGTTTTTGAAAATGCACAACTAGAGTGTCTTGATTTTGTCTTGCTAGCTTGCTGAGTTTTTCTCAGTGACTATTTTACACTTAATCTATTTCATGTTTAATTTTAGTTAAAGACTACTAGACATTGAATGAACGCAACATGAATAAATACGTTTATTAGTTACAAGTTTCATTTTATTTTACTACTTAGTTACAGTTGATAATGTAGTTATTATTATTATTATTATTATTTTTATTATTTTTTTAACCATCACTTTATTAAAAACTCATAGAATTTACAAGAAATTGGTGGGAAGCCTAAACCAAACACAAATTTTGCGGGTTTATAATCATAATTTAAAATAGCAATTTTATTATAGTTGCATTTAAGATTATTCTTTATGAAGTTAAGAAGTTTAATACAATATTTTTGTTGCAAACAAAAATAAAGCCAAGTGTTGATTTATTTCTGATCAACTATCTAGTTTCCAGACGCTCCTTTAGAGCTAGAAGTAAAATAGAAAACTTTTAGATTATGTTTGTTTAACAGAAAACTTACATCAAGTGATTCCAGGCTTGCATGGAATTTTTTGATAACATGCATGGTCATGATTTCTATGGAATAGCTTGAGAGCAACTTATCTCGGGTATTGACTATTTGACCTTCATTCTTAGCCCAAGATTTTGTTAGCATTATACTTCTTTTAAGTATATCTTCTTACCCAATTCCAGATTAGCCTGATCAACAAGTAATTACTTAGAACAACATCAAAAAAAATATATATTACCACAATAATATATAGAAGTGAAACTGATCAACTTACTAAATCAATAAGCCAGAGGCTAGTAAGAGCCTTGAACTGGTTGTGTGTAAAGTCGATCTCAATATCTTGAGTCTTGCATTTTAGGACCTCCACCTTAAATAAAATAAAAGCACGTATTATCACGAAAATGCTTAGCTAAGAGGCTGTAACTAACATTAATATATATATTAAATGCGGTTTGATACGACGTCGTGTCATATCATTGGGCTCCCCAAATTTTTTTTTGGCCTGCTAACTATCACCCGGCCCATGTATCTTTATGCTGAGGAAAGTAGTGGAGCTGCTGCGAGTGGGCGAGAGTGGTGAGGAAGCAAAAGTCACGCGCCCCATTTGATTTTATTTCGGAGGGTAGAACACACGTTGGCCTTTCAAGGAGATAATTTATTCATTTCATTTGTCATGTGAGGCTCCATGTGATGTATACATTTATCAAATGATTCTTTAATAAAAATTGTGGGAGGCTCCATAATACCAGCCAAACTTAAATTAAAAGAAAAAGAAAAAAGTTTTACAATACTACAAATTATATATGTAACAAATGTTAATATTATTATTATT